>CM051833.1:40744787-42082601 GCA_028451465.1 Erethizon dorsatum | reverse complement strand
ATATGCGGAAATGTTCATTTAGTCTCCATCCCCATTTCCTGCCAAACACCTCCAAAGTCCCATAGAATATATAAAATGATGGTGGCTTTGTGCATGCTAATGAGTAGCTGAAGATTGGCAGCACCTAGGTGGCTTCAGGTTGAAGTGGGTCCCCCAGAAGCCAGGCACACTAGAGGGCTGGGACCAGTGATTCAATCCATTGTGCCTATGCCATGAAGCCCCCATAAGTCCCACAGGACAGGATCTGAGGAGCTTGCAGAGCAGAGGAGGCTTCCAGGAAGGTGAGCAGAATAGGTTCATGAGCCAAGAGGGCAATGACCTCAGCTCCACTGGGACAGAACTCCTGGGCTGGGGACCCTTCCCAGCCTCACCTTAGGAATCTCCTCACCAGCCACCTGGATCTTGTAAAATATCCATTGTGATGAAATTAATTCAACTTGGGGTCCCGGTGGGTGAGAATGATGTTTAACCCCGGGACTTCCGATCAGCATCTATAGTACCAGCAGGGAGTCTGGGGCTGAACCCTCCAAGTGTGAGATCTGTGGCCACTCTAGGCAGTGGGTGTCACAGCTGAGCTAGACAAGGGGATCTAGCTGGTGTGTGCTGCGGAACTGCTGATGGAAAATCTTCATGCCTTTCGGGGTGATGGGAATTCCCCAATTCACTGGTTGTTGGGGGTAAAGAGGAGCTGAGTTTGGTTTTCCTGTTGGAACCAGGAAAACCTGGTGATATAAGCAATGAGTCGGCTTTGACAATTGCTTGATCCCAGTCAGGAGAGGGACACATACATTTTAGAGACACTTGGGGAATGCTTGCTTGGGCAGTCAGAGGCCCAGCATGGTGATGAGAACTACTCTTGAGGAAGCTGAGCTGCTGTTTCTCCTGCTCTGCTTCTCCAGCTTTCACCCGCTGAGCTCTGGGCTCCTCTCCCTCATTCCTGGACAGTGTGAGCTTGCTAGGATCCACCTGGGCACTCTCCCCTGGGCCTGCGCTCCCAGGGGAATGCCCATCACCACCTGGCAGGGCCTGCCTATTTCACCTTTGAGGTCACTGAGGACTGGGCTCAAAGTCAGCACCAGAAAGCAGCTGATGACTAAAGGAAGCCTCAGGGTAAAAGAAAAGAGAAAACCTCAGGACCTTGGTCCAGACAACCTGGAAGAAACTCCCGGCTCAGGAACATTGCCTGTCAGGGAGACGCTGTGGGGCCTGTCAGTGCAGCTTCTCTGGCAGGCACTAGTCAGCTCTGGGCTTCTCCTAGGTAGTGCCAAAGAGCTGCTCAGCAGCAAGCCCAGGACAGTGCCCATCTCCCACAAAGGTGCTCAGCTGGTGGTGGGCAGTATCCAGGACCTGGCCTCTCCCCAATCTCCCACTGTCTGGCATCGCAGTGGAGGCCAGGAAAGGGCCATGCTCCCGGGGAGCACCAACCAGTCTTGCAGCTGCCATCGCACTGCCGATACCAGTCAGTCGCTGCTGAGCATGAAACCTCCTCTGCAGTCAGGCTGATCCCACCTGCCAACCAACCCTTTCAGAAACATCGAGGAGGGTATGGCCTCTGGGATCTTCAGCATGAAGGACCCACGGGTGAGAGGCCACATGTGCCAAGCTGGCCAGGGCTTCCTTCCAAGGCCTGTACTGCATGTGTTGGGGAAATCACACAGGGGCTGTGGGAGGGGACAGAGAGGATCCACATAGAAGGTGTCCCTCCCACTGGGTCTTGGTGGCTGTCAGGTTGGGGACCACTGTGGGAGTGTGGAGTGACAGCTTGTGCAAGACCTGGTGTGGTGACTGTGGTAGCATGGGGAGAGTGGGTGATGGCCTGTAGCAAGCCCCCTGGGGGGCAGAAGTGGCCTTCCTTCCTGGTGGGAACCAGAGAACCATGCCCCTGCCTCCACTTGGAAACTCGGGCTTTCAACATGGGAGCCATAGTCCATCCTGTGTTCCCCAGATGCTTAGCACAGCTCCTGCTCCCTCACGGGGCCAGGGCAGGCAAATGAACTGCCCCAAACTGAGGCCCAGCACTTGGGGGACCACGCACACGTGTATGTGGGCAGACAAGTGTGTGTGCATCCACCATCAGCATGACCTTCCAGGTCCCATACCTCTAGTTGTAGAAAAAAGCTTTCTTCTAAAAACTAACATTGTACCACATATGACAAATTTGTAATGTGCCTTCTTCCTGGAGAACAGATTCCATCTCCAAATCCCTGCAGGCCCTTCCCATAGCACTCCTAGCAGCTGCCAGTGTTTAATCACATTGTTGAAAAGGATGCGCATCAGCTGCTCTGGGCCCTGCCCTTGGCACGCTAACCTCAGGCGCTCAGGAAGTGTCCCTGTGTTGTAACAGTGCCCATTGTTACAGCCCGGGCTTCCCCACCTCTCCAGGACCAAGGCTATGCTAGGTCCCTGGCAGGGACATGAGCGCCTGATGACCCCAGGTAGCTGCGCCCTCTGCAGAGACAGCTGTGCTGTGACAGCCACTTTACTGTGATGACCACTCCCTCTGGTCCTGACTCCCCAGGACACTGCTCCCTGCCTGTAGGGCTCTGTCTCTCAGCCCAGGAATCTCAACGACCCCAATCTCCCGGCCATAAATGTCAGCGATGACAAACGGTGGGTGAATCTCCTGTCGGAAATGGCAGAAACCCTGGCTCTGCCCGGGAGGGGAGCAAGACCAGGCAGAGCTCAGGGTGCTAGGCAGACCCTCATCAGGGGCAGGGTGGGTGGCTGGGGTGCAGGGCGTGCAGCTTCCCTGAGCCCGGTCCCAGGGATTGACCCACCATGGAGAGACATGGCGGAAGGGTGAGTTAGAGGTGCAGATGAGAAGAGGGGTTTGCTGTTCCTTTGTGCAGAGAAAGCCCTTCAAGGTGAGCTAGTGCCAGAGCCCTAACTTTTTCAATCTTCTGCATGCATGAAAAAGAGGGAGGACCTGGCACTAGCTCAACTTGAGGGCCAGAAGGCAGAGGTCAGTACATGCAGGAAACTGAGGCCCAGAGATGTGTGGGCCATATTGCACATCCTAGGTGATCTGGGTCTCGGGGAAGGCCACAGTGGGTGCCTGTCAAGGCCTAGCCTCCCACATCAGGCTGGAGCCACTGTCCATCACTCCAAGGCCCAAAACCCAGGCCTTGATTCTCAGTCCCTCTGCTCAGGGTCCCAGCATGCCTAGGACCACCGATCACACCAGGTGCTGCCAGAACCTGGAGAGCAAGGGAGGGGACAGCCGCATAGGAGGGAGGCATGGGAAGAGACCCTCCCCACCATGGCTTGGGAAACTTGGGCTGCATTTAATTCCCCACTTTGATAGAAAGCTGGACACGTGGAAATATTTCTCTACTAAAGAGAGAAAAATGCAGCAAATGAGCATTGAGCCCCGAGCCCTACGCTGTGGACACAGGATGGCCTGAGGGGACCCTCAGGGGCTGCTTCTCACCTGTGCCTTATGGTCCCACATGAGAGCTGTGCCCAGCTTTGCAAGATGTGCTGATTTCTCAAGGGAACCTGCAGATGTGCACTTCTCTTAGTGGTGGAAATCATGGTTTCTGTTTTTATTTTTGTTTTTGTTTTTTGTTTTTTGAGACAGGGTCTCAGTGCTTATGTCACTGGCCTTGAACTCACTATGTTCCCCAGGCTGACCTCAAGCTCACAGTGATCCTCCTGGTTCAGCCTCCTGAGTGCTGGGATTACAGGCATGCATACTACTCCCAGCTAATCGTGGCCTCTTCTGAATCCCCACAGGAACCACAGTGCAATTGCATTGGTGGCAAGTGTGTCCTCCGAGGCTGGATGTCTGCCCCGGCTTTCTACTCCGTGGACTGCGGTGTCTTCTGGGGGGGCCCTAGTTCTCAGATGGTCCTCTGCCTTAGCCCTAAGGACCCTGAGGGGCACAGGGCCACCCCAACCCTCCCGAGAGCTCTGGGGCCACCCCTGCTGCCTGCCTCCTACCCAAGGACCAGCTGATAAACATACACAGTCTGACTTCTTTATTGATGAAATAAAAATAATTGGTCACACTTCCATACACTTTTGGTTTTATGATAAGGAGGAAATAAAACTCTTCTTTTCCGAAGACCCAGGGTGTGGCTGGATCGTGCTCCAGTTCCCCACCCGGTTGGCCTGGTGAGCTGCTTTCCTCATGGGCATCAGGACTGGCAAAAGGGTGTTTGGACCCAAGCCTTGACTCCTATCCTCATGGGAACAGATGCCAACTTCTGACAACCCAGGCTGAGTCACGACCAACAGACTACACTGACGTGAAAACTCATCTGAGGGGATAATTCTCTGACTTCTCTCAGAGCCCCACAGAGCTGGGGAATGGAGCCCCTCCAGTGGCTGTAAGGTGCCCTCGGAAAGTCCTGAAGGAGTCACAGATCAGGACAGGTTCGTCATCACTGCTGTGTCCCCAGGTCCAGATCCAGGGCATGGGAAGGGCGACAACGACCGACCGTGCCTGAGCTGACCAAAGCCTTGCACATCTACACGGAATCTTTGGGAAAGGAACCTGCTATGGCCTCTGGCTTCAGGGCACCTCCTTGGGTCACCTCAGGTCCAGGGCGACACCAGCCCACATTAACCCTCAGGGCCCTTGTGGCGTGTTTACTGACAGCAGGAAGCCCTGGAGGCCAGCACTGGAGACACAGGGTGCTTGGACATTACCTGGCTGGCTTTCCTATGGTGACGGCCTCCTCCCTGTGTCCCGGCCCTGATCCTATTCTCTGCCTGGGGGACCAGCAGGCAGTGATGTCAGGGACTTCCCGCTCTCCCTCTACTCTATCCCTACCTCGTCTCATCCAGTCCCAGTCCGGGAGCAGCAGGATCTCTTGTTCCTCTCTCCATGGAATTGAAGAACGCCCTCTCTTTGCATCCTGGGTTCCTCTCTCTGTCACATGACTTGCAATAAATTTCTACAACTGAGCCATGGGCAGCTGCGCTGCTCCTGCCTAAGATTAGCACCAGGAACAGACTAAGCCTTCCATTCTGCTTTCAAAAGCCTGCCTTTCTCTCCCAGTGCACAAGGGACCTTTACAAGGACTGGGAGACGATGCTGCTTCTCAGGGAAAGGGACTACACCCCACTATACACAGCATACCCTTTTCCCTGAAACCCCCGGGAGAGCCCCCCAACCTCCCTGGGTGATGCCTACCTGGCTGTCAGGACTTACATCCCAAAAGATGTGAGGAAGTCGAGATGACACTGAGCCCCGATGGAGCTAGCTGTGTGCCCCAACAACACCAGGCTAATCTTCCTGGGCAACAGACTCAGGCCTGGCCTAGGAAAGGACAGCTGAGTGTGGTCAAGGAGGAGCCGAGGACACTGTTCTGACCAGGCTGTTCTGGACATCTGCAGGCTGCTCCCAGAAGCAGATTGGATACAGCAAGGGCCCAGATGGAGCGGAATGCCCACCTGCAGTACCTGAGCCTAGGATGGGCAATGGAGGCCCCAGAAGAGAGGATTGGACGTGTGGGCTGACATCAAAGAAGGCAGCATGTTCTTGGGGGTCTGTCTTAGAGGCAAAGAGTTATAAGGCACAGCCCAGCCTGAGTGTCCAGATATTGGCAGCAAATTTTCTGTCCCCCAAGCCCACGGAGATGTCCCAGAGGGGCTGGAAGAACCCTGCACATGGTGGGCTGGCACTATGGCAGGGAAATAGGGACTCGGAGAGGGAGTTTCACAGTGAGTGGTGGGTGAACCTGCCTGAGCTGGACTCCAGGAGGTCGCGAGGGTAACGGAGGAGCCCGCCCTTTGCTCCAGGGAGGCACCATCCTCTCAGGCTGAAGTGACAGTGGGAGAGTGCCCAGTGCCTCTGCTCCCAGAAACACCAAGGGCACTTGCAGAGCTGTCCCCAGCAGGAGGACGGCAGACACTGTCTGCGGTGGGGGTGAAGGTGGCTCAGGAACCCCAGGACTGCTGTTGTGGTGACAGAGAATCAAAGGCAGACACCTGAAGACCTCACTCTGTCACTAAGAGAGGAGCTGGGCCCTCTGTCTCCAGTGTCACCACAACAACAAACAAACCTGGCTCCAACACAAAGCTCAGGCTGGATAAGGAGCTGGAACCAACCGGACGTCCCTCCCCACAGGGCACTGCTGTGGGGCCTCAGCGGCTCCATCCATCACCACAGTGGCTGCTCCACCCCTAGGCCACTGTCACCTCCTCTGTGTCTCCAGGAGGAAGTCAGTCACCAGGTGCTCAGATTTGGATCAGCGCCTGCGGGGTCTCCATGCCGAGGAGTCATGCGGGAAGGAAAACTCACACGTGACTCTGCTGATGCAGAGATCTCGGCGAGGAAATTCAGCTTCTTCCCTTCATGCTTCCTCTGCTGTCGGAGATCATGAATGATTCACTACTCCAATCTAGTGGTGAAATTCGTTAGAAAAAAAGTCATCAAGCATTTACTGTGACGGGATGGAGCTAAGAGCACACTGCGGGGACTCTAGAGAGGGTGGCACCCAGAGCAGCCAGCCCCCTCCTCCGGCAGTCCGGGGTACTGTCAGCTGGAAGTGACCTGGGGGGACATGACAGGAGGCACAGAGTGCCAGGGCAAGGGAGGGGTGGGTGGGAAGCTTCTCACAGGCAGCGCGAGGTTCCCACAAACCTACTGCGTTACCATGGGTGAAGACTGAGAGAATGAAGGGATGACGTGGGACTGTGAATCCTTGCAACGTGTTGAAATAGGTGCACTCTACACCTGTCAGTGTAACTAACACCAAAAAATGAAAAGAAAAATTTACAAGTGTTGGGAAGGGTGTAGAGGAGCTGGATCCCACGCAATAGTGCCAGGAATGTAAACTGGCACAGCGGTGGGAAAATGGTATGGTGGTTGCTCCAAAAAATTAAATGTAGAGTCACCACATGCCCAGAGGATGGAAAGCAAGGTCCTGAACAGGAATTTATCAATCAATATCCACAGCAGAGTCAGCATGACAGCCAAAGATGGAAACAACCCCTGCCCATCAGCACATGAATGGATCAATAAAATGGGTCTACAAAACTCCAGGGAGGGCTGGGCACAACTCATGGTAGAGGACATGCTCAAGCAAGAGCAAGGCCTTGGGCTCAATCTCAATGACAATAAAATGGAATATTACTCAGCCTGGAAAAGGAAGGGAATTGTGGCACATGGTACAACATGTGTGCATCCTGAAACTGTGATGCTCTGTGAGATGAGGTGGTTCATAAAGGACTCATATTGTAAGGTTCCACTTGTACCAGGTGCCTAAATTCACAGGGACAGAAGATTGAGCAGTGGTTGCTGGGCTGGGGGAGAAGTGGAGAGTTGTCTATTATTTCCGGGTGCAGAGGTGGAGTTGGGGTGGCAAGGCACTTCTGGAGGGAGGGGTGGATGCACAGCACCTTGCACATACTGGACACTGCTGAACTGCACATTGTGGAAGTGCTGTGTGGTGAGCCTCACGTGTGTTACCACCACCCGAAAAGGAGGGCCAAGGAAATGTGGCCAGCACTTCCACTCTGGGGCAGGTGGGCTGGCATCATATTGATGCAGCTGAGATGCAGCGATATAAGACCAGGAACTAAGGCCAGGACTCCAGGTCCCAGTGACCACTTCACTTCCCGTGTATGGGCGAGTGGAGCCAAGGACTGAGCGCAGCCTGCGGGGCTGTGATGGGTCGGCCTTCTTGGGGGGCAGCCCGTGGCCCTGCTGCTGTTGCGCACCATGGTCAGGGTGGTCCCCGCTCCGGTCACTCCCGGGCTTGTGCTGACCCAGGGAAAGCACAGAGCGACTTCTGCACATGGGGATTGCACAGGCTTCACTGTCTCCTTGTCCCCCCTCTCCTCACTAGGCCATCCTGGAGATTTTGGGTACGCTCGTTCTTTCTCTTCCTTTGTGGATGAATCTCAAAGCGTTAATCTTGGAGCTGAACAGGGGGACACAGGAAGAGGAAAGTCTCACTTCCTTCAAGTTCTCTTTTCCTGCTCTTCTGAGCTCTGTGATGTGACAGGTGATGGAATCCGTGGGGCTCCCCAATCTGCAACATCCGGACACTCACTCCTCACTCACCTGCCCGGATCAGGGACAGGCTCCATGGATAGCACTCCTGGGGGTTCATGTTGGTGCCAGAGACCGTGGGCACCAGCACAGATGGGAGGCCGTCACCGAGGAGGGGCATGAGCCAGGCCACCACAGCCCTGAGATAAGGAGTCGAAGGTGGAAGAGTGAGAGCAGGCGTTACATCACAGCTCAGAAAGAACTCTCGAGGCTGTTAGAGACAGGGTGGGGCCAGCAGCACAGAACAGGTCCAGCTCCAGTCCCCAGGGTGGAGGGCGGGTGGGACCTTGGACACACTTCAGTGAAGAAATTGCCTATAACCACGTGGAAGGTGCTGGGGAGGCCCATATGGGGTGAGCAGACTGCACCTGCTTCCCAGGGCCCCTTCACCCACCCCAAAAGCTGGGACTGGAACGGCTGCAGTGCATTCCCTCAGCTCTGGGACTGGGGCTCCAACGTCAGGAGGCTCTAGGGACTGTGTCCCATGCCACCCCTTGGCCTCCAGGGTGGCACTTGTCCTCCAGAACAGTGTCGTCCCACAAGTCTGTGTCTCTATTTCTGCACATGGGACGCAGGCCCACTGGGCTCCGACACCACCGAGTCCTGCCTCGGTCACACTGCAGGCAGCCTCTCTCCAAACGCAGCCACCTTGCGCGTGCCAGGGGCTGGGACTGGAACGCATCTTTTGGGGACACATGATTCAACTTACAGAAGAGACCAAGGAGAGGACACTTGGAAGTGGCAGCTGCATGGATGGAAGAGAAGGAGGTGTGGGGAGGAGACTGGCCGAACCAGGGAAGGCCAAGGTATGTGTGTTTGTGTGTGGCTGGGCCACCGTGCCCTGTCCCTGGCTCAGGGATGTAGGGACACAGGAAAGGGGAGGGCCAGTGGGCTGCACTAACTCCACCAAGCCCATCTTCCAAATTTGAAGAAAGCATCCACAGTGATAATGTCAGATCCTCTACTTTCTAAATATCAGTGCTTTCTGTTGCCCATAGCCCAAAATGCCAGCTCTTCTTCATTTTGACACCAGAGTCTTCCAAGTGTGGCCACAGCTGTCTCTGTAGCCTTATGGCTCACACTCCCACCTCTCCGTGCAAGGTGCACACTACACGCAGGCCCACACACGGAGACAAACGCAAGCACCCCAGGCTGACGTTGGCTCCATTTGTCAGAGTTTCCATGATGCACACGGGCAGAAACCCTTGCGTCCCTGAGGCCAGACATTTCCCACCCTAGCCATGCTCTTGGTGCTCCGAGCATGGGGCGGGGATGTCCAACACATGAGGGGAGGCAGGGCAGCACTGCCCAACTGAGGCTGTGACCACCTACCGACTCCATCCACCTCCCTCCTCTGCTCTGTGTCATCCCCTCGGGAAAAGAGAAGGGGTCCATGGACTCTCAACCTTCACAGCTACTGGGTCTCACAGGCAGGTAGAGGACGATGCTGCCCACCAGCAGACAGCAAGGCCAAGGCAAGGCCTGGGCCCGCCAAATCTCCGTGTCCCCAGGCTACAGGGCCCAGAAGGACTCGCTGGCGAGTGGCGAACACTCTCTGAGCTCTTCGGGTGTCGGGGGCCGCCGCCGTGTTGAAGTCGCCCTGTACTGAGGCTGGCTCTCACAGGCAGTGGCCCCCTGAACTTGGGGAGTCTTTAACTTCCCAAGGCTTTTACCTTTGCTTAAAAGCAGGGGTCAGCAAAGCCAGGCAGCTGGAGGCTTCTGTGAGGTCCTGCGTGGGAGCACCCAGCACACTTCAACCTCCGAGCAAGTTCACTCATCAAGGTCACTCATCAAGGCTGCTGGCCCTTCTGCCACACCCTTCCTCCCCCTCTGGGGATGGTGTAGGTGCTGGGAGTCCCATGGCCTCTTCCCCAAGGTGACTACAAAATGATGATGCATTTAGAGGGACATGTGGGGCTCACCTTTGTTCATCACGGTTTGGGTGCTGAGCCATTAGGAGACATTGGAATGTCACCAAGAACCACCAGGAAAGACTAGAACCAAAAATTCTCCCAGAGAACATGTGTGGGAGGTGGAAATGCGCTTCAGAACTTGCAGATGGGGTGGAGCGGGGTGCTGTGGACTGAGTGAGCCCATCCCGGCCTGACCTCACACAGGCCTTGCCACCCAGGATCCATCACCTACCCTCCCTGAGACCAGCATCTCCTGGGGCTCCTGAGGGACTGGAAATAATATCTCTAAACGAAGCACCGGTGGGTGACCCGTAGGAATCACGAAAGCATAGTGCCTCATGTTCTGTCCTGACTAAGATGCTGGCAGGCCTTGTAGCTCATGACAGATCAACTCAGAGCTTCAGCCTCCCTCTCCCAAAGCTGGGGGCAGGCTCTGCAGCCCAGGATGTGCTGTGGACCTATCTTTGTGGACCTGTCCTTGTGGAAAGTGGTATCTCCTTAGAGCCTCGGGGTGACAATCACTCCAGCACCCTGGCAGAGCCGCTCCAGGCTGGGTCTAGAAAATGGCAAGCCAGCTGCAGGCTCTCTGGGAGAGCTGCTTCCAGGAGGGTGTAGGAAGAAGAGTGAGGCTGAGGTCAAGTGGAAAGGACCCTGAGTCCCCAGTGTCTGGGTAGATTGACCTGGGAAATTGCCAACAGAGTACGTGCTCTCAGAAAACCGAGATGCTGATTTCACCCAAGTAAGAATGGTCACCCACCCCAGAGGGTCTCAGGCCTGGTGTCCCGGGTTGGAGGTCCAGGCACCTGGCCTCAGCCTCTGATCTGCCATCCTTGGTCAAATGACCTTGACCACAACCTCTTCATGCTGGACCCGGCTCCTTCTCTGGACAAGTTGGCCAGAGAATCTGACTTTTCCATTCCTTCTCGTAGACATTTGCTTTCCAATTCCCAACCTCCCTTTCATCTCCATTCTGATTTATAAACAAGCATGGGAACTGATGCCTAGAAAATGAAATGTATTTTACATGAACTTTCTATTTCGTTTCCTAGACACTTCAACCCGCACCCCAGTCTCCCAGGAAGCACAGCAAAACCCTGATCCTGGGCCCCTCCTCCGGGATGGAACCCAGGAACATCTATAAATGCAGCCAGCTCCCTAGGCGAGGCTTTACGATCCCACAATAATTAGCCTAAGCTGCCCCAGAGTACAACCTCATAAAGCAGCTGCTGAAGTTGAATGTGATTCAACCCTTAAAAGGCCTATCCTTAATCCAAGTTCTCTGCAGGGAATGAGCCCAAGAATTCCAGGGAAGTGCTGGGCCAGCCATGTCTGTGGGCCACAAAGGCTGACCTATGTCTCCGGCCACCACCTGCTGGGGCAAGTTGACCTGACTGGTCGTCCTTGCTGTAGAACGGTGGTCAGCCAGGGCGCATATGGGGTTGCTTTACAACAGCAGCTTTCACTACCACTTGGTACCCTGGGAAGGCATGGGCCAGGCCAAAGACAGAGCCTGGTGATGGAAGCATCTCAGGGGCACAGGCAGTGGGGGAACAGTGCTCAGGGCACTAGTGAGGAGCCCATGGGTGGCCCCTGTGACTCACAGGGGCTGGAGAGGGGACCTTCCTTGTGATGCTTTGATGTGGTTTGTCCCCAGGTGCTGGTAGCCTGGTCCTCAATGTGGCCATGGGAAGAGGCAGTGGGGCGTTCATGAGGCAGGATTGTTGCAAGGTGTCTGGGTCACCCGGGGCTGCCCTGGGTCTCCCATGTCACCATGCCATTTGTCCCTCTCACATGCCCAACCATGGAGATCATCCCTTAAGGTCCTCATGGAGCAGAGCTGACATTGACGCCGTGCCACCCTCAAACCTCCAGGGCTATGAGCTAAATAAACCTTAGGACCCCAGCCCCAGTAGTTCCAGCACAGTACCAGGAAGCATGGGAATGCACTCTGGCACCTCCCGGGTCTGTGCCCTGGCCCTGGCATGGGCTCTGACTGCAGGAGACAGCAGCAGCAGGTGGTGATTCTCTGCAGCCGGGTTGCCTCATCTGCCTGGGGACAGCTGGACTTGCCCACTGCCCCTGCCACCTGGACCCAGCCCTCCCTGCTGCCCTCCCCCTGCTGCTCCAAGGTGCCCTCCAGTGTCCTCAGCAGAGGATGGTGTACAAATATGGAGAGTAGCAGGGAAGCTTCCCCAGAAACAAAGATAAGGGGTTCGGAAACTGTACCCAGTGACAGTGTGGAGTGGTATGGACCAGCTCCAACAGCCCCCAATCCCCGCACCCAGAGAGTTTGTGCGGGCTGGATCTTTCTGCATCCACACTTCTCCTGACTGCCCTTCATTCCCACCTTCCCTTCACTTGTGCAATCTCTTCACCTTTTCAAAAGGAAACCTTCAATCCTAGAAGAGTTGAGATCAATAGGAATGTCATGAGACAGTTCCCGAAGTCCCCACGTGCCCTGCCCGGGGTCCCCAGTAGATCTCCTCTTACACAGCAGCAACTATTCATTACCATGAACAAATTCATCAGGAGGACAGCAATGTCCATGTGTTATTATCCACGAAGTCCGTATTTTATTCAGTCTTCTAGTATAGAAGTTCTTACCTGGTATACCTTTTCCATGTCAGGGTGCCACCCCAGATGCCACTGGACATTTGGTCAGTTTCTCAGGCTTTCCTTGTCAGGATGACCTTGTCTGCATGACCTTGACTCCGCCTGCTGTCTTCCCTATTAGACCAGGCCCATGGAGTCTTGACAGGCACATACCGCCAACCTCGGTGGCCTTGATCTCCTGAACAGTTGCTCCTCCTCACACCCTTTGTGTTAAGGTCACATTGTGTCCCCACACTCGGGGATGGGGAGCTCCCTCCACACTCCTGGAACGGATGGCCTCCAGAATGGTGATGTCCGTTTTCCAACTTAGTTATTTATGCAATCACGCACTGGTATCAGTATAATCTCATTGGAATTTGCTTTAGACCTTTGGCTAAAATCTGCGGCTACCTCTGTATTTTGCTGCTAGGTGTCCAGTCCTGGCCCTTGGAGTGCCCCTCAGGCCATCATATCCCTTCCACACACCCTAGTGCCAGGCTCCTCTGCACCCCTACCTGGCCCAACTCTGCCATGGCTGGGCACTGGCTCCTTCCATTATAGAGCAGAGGGAAGGACCTGGGTGAAGTGGAGTGAGGTGTGGCCAGGATGCTGTTGCTTCCAGGGCCTCCCAGCAGACAGGCAAGGAAGTGCATGTGAGCTGCAGCTCGTGCACATGCACACGCCTGTGAGTGTTCAGGGATGCGTGCCTCTAGGTCTACAGTGAGCTAAACAGGAGTTAAAGCAGCTCTGACACCTCTGGGCCATTCCCGCCTTCCCTGACCCCCCAGTCAGGTTCAAGTTCATGATTGGACTCCAAGAGCTGCAGTCTCGGAGTCGTCGTTCTACCCCTGGAGCACGGGGCCATTACCCGGTTCCTGCAGTGGACTCACGAGCTCCGCTCCCATCCAGCTTTCCCTAGGCCAGAGCCTTTTCCTGTCCTCTGTTGCAAAATCGGTCAGTTAATATTTTCTTTTTTATTTTGGTCAGAATGGCTAATGGTTTATCACTGTTTTTATCTTTTCAGAGAATTAATTTTGATTTAGTTGATCATTTTTCTCCTTCCAGTTTCATCAATGTGTGCTCTGATTTTTGGTAGTTTCTTTCTTCTATTCGCTTTGGATATAACTTGTTCTTATTCCTCCGGCCTCCCAGAGTGGAAGCCTGGATCTTTGATTTTATATATGATTTTTTTTCAAATATTTGTATTTGACACTCTAAACTTTCTCCTCTGAACAATGTACCTGCAACCCCAGGTTGTAAAAATTTGTATTTTAATATTCACCTCGTTCAAGATATTTTTGTTTTAATTTTAAGTCTTCTTAGTTCACCAGTGCATTATTCCCAAATATGTTGGAACTGTCAGCTACCCTCCCATTATTGACTTCCAGGTGAATCCCACTGCAGTATGAGAACATATACTCCGAGTCTCTGTATTTAAAGCGCATTTCCTATGGCAACTTAATTGGCCTTCTTTTTATTTCTCACACACTCTGTGGGTCTGTTTCCTCTTAGACTTTTCCTATGTAGAGTGGTTATTTATATATTCAGTTTAATACCTAGTTAGTTGTAACTTTTTATTCTCTGTATTGACCTTTTCTGTTTTTCCTTGTTTTTCCTTATTTCTCGGCCAGCTCTGTGTTTAATTGTGAATACTTTGTTTTCACGCCTTTAAGCGCCCAGGTGTATTTGACTGTAGAATGTGTCCGTAGTGGCAAGCATCACTAGGAGCTTCGGAATAACGCCCATTCCTACTGCCGGGCATCCTGGCCCAAAACATCACAACACAGCAAGGTGACCTAGTGCAGTTCAGAGATGTCTGTCTCTGCCGATTTTCCGCCACGTTGATTTATGGTCAGCAACAGAGGGATGCTGCAGAAGCCTCCAGCTGCAGGGTGGGTTGGTCCATTTCTCCCCGGAACCACCCATTTTTGTCCCCTGCTATGAGAAAGTCCGGTTCCTTCACTCACGTCACCCACTGGCCACATCTGGTTAAAGTCCTTCCTGTTCTGCTGACTCCTCTGCCAGAAATTGGCTCAGCCCTCCAGCTCTGGGTTAGCATGAGCACTGCACGTCTGCCCCACCCTCACTCCTAACAGGTCCGAGTCTCTGTATTTAAAGCGCATTTCCTATGGCAACTTAATTGGCCTTCTTTTTATTTCTCACACACTCTGTTGGTCTGTTTCTTCTTAGACTTTTCCTATGTAGAGTGGTTATTTATATATTCAGTTTAATACCTAGTTAGTTGTTACTTTTTATTCTCTGTATTGACCTTTTCTGTTTTTCCTTGTTTTTCCTTATTTTTCGGCCAGCTCTGTGTTTAATTGTGCATTTTATGAGACTCCAGGTGAAGTCTTCTTTTAGCCTCTCACTAATACTGCCTTAACATTTCTGTGACAGCCTGGGTTTGCAGTGCAGGTGCTTAACCAACTAACCCCACTTGCTGATGTGGAGCTGGGGAGCTGTGGCTGCTCGTTCCCAGCCCCCTCCCCGCCTCTGGGGGTTTGGCGCTCACCATGGGGCCCCTGTAGGTCTCACAGGCCCTGCAGGCCTCTTGCAGAAGGTGAGAAGCTGGGACCAGGCTCAGGAGTTCATCCCCAGTGCCGTCTTAGGAGGCACGGATACTCAAGCTTGTGTGTCTGATTTATTTCACTTAACATTAAATATCAAATGACTTCTCTTATGTAAGAAACCCAAAGTATAAATAATTTCAAAAAACAAAATGCAACATAGACAATGGGAAATGAGGAGATAGTTCTTTTGCAAATAGCAAGGGGTCTACAGATGGGGGGGATCTAGAGGGCAGACGGGGACCATAAAGGATTAAGGTGTGGTGCGTACATGCATGTACCCCTAAGAGGACTGTAAACATTATGCACTGCACACATGACTAATAAAACTTTTTTTTAAAGGAACAGGCCCAGAGTGCCAGAGCCACAGGAGCTGAGCCAGCCCTGACACAGGACCACACAGCATCGAGGCCTCCACACCGGGGACACGAATGCCTCCTCCTCCGGGGGCAATGGACACCAGGCTTGCAGGAGGAACTCTGTAGCCTGGCTGGGTTTTAACAGGCAGAACAGGGGCTAATTTTTAAGTTTCATGTTGTATTTTGTGAAGCCCGAATTATGGACGGGGTCATCCTGCCTTCTGTGCCTTCCACAGCTCCTCTGGCCACCCGGGAAGCGCTCAGGTATGAGGACCAGTTGTATGGAGTCCTGGGCAGGTGGTGGGTGAGTCTTCTGTGTCCACATGACGGAAGAGGAAACCAAGGCCCAGAGAGGTGGGGCGCGCCCAGGCCACACACTGCTTGGAAGCACTGAGCCCTGACCTTGGATCTGCTGTTCCCATGGCCCTCATGCCTCAGGCCTGAGATAGTGGGGCCCCATCCCTTCCCCAAGGGGATGGCAGAGGGTCAGCTGGTGACAAGGCAGCCAGGACCTTCTCCGGGCATTTGGGCCACCCAGGCTGAGGTTCCAGGGCTGTAGCAGCCAGCACACAGGTCCAAGTGACGAGCACACCAGGCCCAGGGGGCCCCTTCTGAGGGCAATGAGTCTTCCCCTGCTAGAGCTGTCTCAAGGGGGGCGGGGCAGGTGGCCCCAACAATGGTCAGGAGCATTCATCAGACCACTTGTGTAGCAGGAGCCCAAGGTCTTCCCCAGGGCTGTACCTGGCCAGTGGCCACCCAGCTGTCCAGCAATGTCCCAGGGACATCAAGGTCTGCGCCCCATGGGGCAGGGCCCATGTTCCAAGATGCAATCAGACACCCCAGAATCAGGATCTTGCAGGCACACCTCTGGCTCCCATGGGCCTCCTGGCTGGACAGCTGGACCAACCTACACAGTCCCCACGTCCTCCCTGAACCCAGGCCTCCCTGCTGCCATGCCTGCCACCCAGGGCTGGGAGGGTGTTGTGAGGTGGGCTGGGGTACACAGGTAGGAGCTCCAAAGAATGGGGGATGCTGTGCCAGGCATCGGCCCTGCCCCTCCCCTCCTGGGCTTCTGCTGTTGACTCAGCAGTGGTGGCTCCAGGTGCTCAGGCCCAGGCCTGTGTGTCTCATACCCACACCTGAAGGCTGAGGAGGAGCAGAGACCAAGGTCCTTGAATCCCGAGAAGCAGCTGCTGGAGGGGCCCAGCCTGCTGGGACCAGAGGACACAAAACCATTCTCAGTGGTGCCCCGAGCCCTGAACACTGCACCCTCTCCTCCCATCCTCAGCCCCCTCTGTGCCCAGTGACACCCAGACACACGGGAGAGGCACAGGTGGAGGAGATGCCAACCAGGATCTGAGGGGTGGCAGCAGAGCAGGTGTTCCAGGTGCTCTCATTGCCCACCCAGGACAGTCCCACAAGAAACCCAGCCCCCAGAAAGCTCATCCTCTCTCTGCCAGCCCACCCTCCATCAGACACCTCCCACCAGAGGAGCTGGCCAACCCTCACCCCAGCACCCTGAGACCCCAGCACTCCTGGGACCACACCACCCTGAGAGCTGGCCCTGGGCCCGGGGCGCCCCTGGTCTTCCCAGGGCAAGGCACAGGGCAGTGAGTGTGAAGCAAGTCCCACCAGTATTTCTGGCTGGAGTGCGCCTTACAAAGGTCTGGTTTTTCAAACCTCATAGCAAGCCAGGCCAGGCTGACCCACCCACCAGGTTTACAGGAAGGAGCCTGGCTGTGAATGGAAGGCAATGCCCAAGGCACAGACCTACAAGATGGTGAAGTCGGGCCCCAAATCTACCTCTGGATGCAACTCCAGCCCAGGTGCGAGCACTGTTCCCAGCATGAAGCTGTGCAGTGGGGCAGAACTGTCAGCTGTGACTTTAATGCATCCCTGAGATTTGGGGATTATAACGCAAAACCACCAAAATGACCCAACTTCACAGAAAAGCAGTTCTGACAGCCAGCCAGCAGCAACAGGGACCCTGCTTCTCACCTAGCTACATCTCCCAGGGTGTCCAGGGCCAGGGATTAGGGTGGGACACTGAGCATTTAGCACCCTTCCCAGATGGCAGCCAGGGGACCGATCCATCTACCACAGTCTGCTGTCCATGGCCCCTCAGTCCCAAGAGGCTCCCAGCGATGCCTGGTGTCTGCAGACCCGTGCACCTCCCACACCGCCCTGTAGGAAATGTTTGGGCATGCCCAGATCACCGCCGCAGGAGGCAGCTTTGAACTTGAGCTCCAGGCCTGGGCTTGGACTCTGAGCCAGGCTGTGACCACGCTGAGCAGGTCCTGAGGACCAGATGCAGCAGGGATCAAGAGAGCCAGGCAGGGGCATGCACAGAGGCCACCCCTCGACCCCTCCCCGAATCCTGAGACTCTGCCTGCAGCCACAGTGTCTGCGTGCCAGGCCCAGAAGCCCCATGGGGCCATGGTGTTTAGGGACACAGGGAAGCGGCTCCCACTACAAGCTCAGGGATGGCCTGGGACGCAGTGGATTCTCCATTCAACATTGCCAAGTCGGTCCAGCTGCCGCCCCTCCTCATCCATGCCTGACCCCCAGTCACCATGGACATCACCCTGTCACACCTAATCAGTGCCCTTGCTGGGATACTGGCCTCCTGGGACTTCCTCACTGTGACAGCCACGGAGGCAGACACAGGGCTGCCAGCTGTTCCTGGGGTCCCTGTCCTTGCTCAGGGAAGGCAACATGGACAAAGATGTGGCACAGGCTTGGATGTCAAGCCTACCCCAGCTCTACTGTTCCCACCAACCAGAGTGGGGATGACCCCAGGGCTCCAGGCATGACACACACCAGGCTCAGGACACCCGCCCACCCAGAGCCACTCTGACTACATGACCTCCAGCTCTAGCCTCAGCCCAGCTCTGGGCTTCGGCAGAGTCTCTGAGAGGCGGGCAGGCCAGGGGCAGCAGGCACTCAAAGGTACCCCAGGTGTGGCCCTGTGCTTTACAATAAGACAGCAAGGGCCTAGTGTGAGGGTGCATAACTGTAATCCCAGCATTCTGGGAGGCCGAGGAGGAGGATTGCAAGTTCAAGTCCAGCCTTGGCAATTTAGTAATTTAGGGAGACCCTGTCTCAAAATAAAAAAATTTAAGGGGCCGGTGAGATGGCTCAGTAGCGTAGCGCCTGCCTGGCAAGTGCGAGGGCCTGAGTTCGACTCCCAGAACCCACATATGAAAAAAGGGCCGGTGATATCGCTCAGAGGCACAGGCGCCTACTGGCGCGCGAGCTCCTGAGGTCAGCCCCCGGTACCCACAAAAAAAAATTTAAAAGGACTGGGGTACAGCTCAGTGCAAAGGGCCTGGGTTCAATCCTTAGCACCACAAAAACAAACAAACAAACATGGGAGGACACAGGAAAGCTGGGTGTCAGGAGGTCAGGAAGGGTGGATGGAGATGCAAAGGTGCGGGGAGTCTTGTGCCCCTGCCTTTCTGGTGCCAGAGGCCTGGGCTGTACCACCCAGGACAGGTGTGGGGTGAATACAGAGGAGAAAACTCTAACATCCTGAGGGTCTGCACTTGCTCCAGGCGGGCTGGGTGGAGACTCATGGAGCCTGCCAGGGGGAGTCATCCCTTCCGACTTCCCCAGGGGACCCAGGGTGACCCTGTCCCCCACCTTTTCAGCCCCTTGGATCCCCTATGCAGAGGCATTTCTGCAGCCCCCAGACACCAGAGGGTGAGGGCCTCCACAGTATCTCCCACCTGTCGCTTGCCAGCCTTGGACCTGAACTTAGGTTTTGCTGGATCCATGACGTCCTTTTACCAAGCAATGGCATTGGGTTGAGGTAGTAACAGCCTGTGGGCTGCTGGACATGAGCCACCTTTGTCCCTGGCCTTGTCTCTTTAAGATGTAGCCTGATGGGGGGCGGCCAGGCCACCAAGGCTGGGAAAGGGGAGAATTCCTCCGCTGTCCCATCTATCCATCAGCACCAGCCTAAGCAGCCCCCATCTGGCCCCTGCTGACGCCACACTGTGTTTTCTCAGTAAGCAGGGAGCTGGCAGAAGCAGGTCTCAGGAGCATGAGGGTGGGCCTCTCCAGACCTCTGCTGTCAAATGCGGAGAGGTCTGAGGCAGGAGAAGCTCCGACTCCACACCGGTTGTCTCCTCTTGGGCAGGTGCCGGCTCCCGTGAGTCTGCACACAGTGCCCACAGTGAACAAGTGCCCAGCCCTGCTTGCAGAAGGAATCCATGAATGAATGAGTAATGAGGAGGGACAGTGGCTGCAGAGACGGCCCCAGAAACTCAGCAGAAGAGAGATCAGGCCTTGATTTACGTGAGGCTCTGGCTGACACCACACAGAGTCTGACTGACTCAGCAGCAAGAAGAAAACGCAGATGCCTGGGCTCAGTGTGGATTCCTCGACTGATTTAGCAATGCCCTGGCCTGAAAGTGGACCCCATGTCCCCACAGAGTATGGGGAGCACTCATCGGCGATGCCACAGCATGGCCAGCACCCAGCAGAGGCCCACATGCCCCACTCTCCTCCCCCGGAAAACGGCACACAGGCAGGCGTGAGACCCGCTCAGCCGTCGGGGGGAGGCTAATTCTGACTTCAGACAGCCTGGACCACAGCAGTGTCTGCAGCTGCTCCGGCCTAGGCCGCACCCACGCTCTCCTCCCTTCCCCAGGTCTGGAGGCTGGGAGGGGCCCAGCCAGCATCCTGAGCCTGCCTGATTTTTCTCCCCTGCTCCAGAAGGACACTAATTCCCTGGCTTCTCTCCTTGGTGCACTTGCCCATGCCTGGGCAACCCCACTCAGGTTCCTTTTTCCAGGCACAGACTACAGCCTTAAAACCTCATGGAAAATTCCCACCATAGCCCAGCGCCCTGCAGCTGGGCTTGACAGAAGTATAAAGAGCTGAACCTTCCCACCTTGGCCACCGTTCAGAGAGCAGTGAGTGCAGGGCACAGAGGTGGGTCTGGTTCCAGGAGCCTCAGCCTCAGGCCTGGAGGCCATATGTCCAGCAATCCACGCTCAGGAGCCGGCAGTGTGTAGGACAAGGCGGGGCAGGACATCTACCCTCCAGGGAAAGTGGGCACTCGGGTAGCAGAGGAGCCCAACCTG
This sequence comes from Erethizon dorsatum, assembly GCA_028451465.1. Taxonomy (NCBI): domain Eukaryota; kingdom Metazoa; phylum Chordata; class Mammalia; order Rodentia; family Erethizontidae; genus Erethizon; species Erethizon dorsatum. The sequence goes on along the minus strand of CM051833.1, from coordinate 42,062,075 downwards.
CTCACCGCCTATGCCCAGCCCCTGGGTACAGGAGGGAAGAGACACCCACCAGCCCTGAGCCCCTAGCCTGGCTCTGTGTGTGCTCTGAGCAACATTTCAGGAGGGTCCATGTGCCACTCCCCTGTGTCTCCAAGCGCTGCTTCAGAACCACATCTTTATCTCACTCAACCTTCACTGACGCTAATGAGGGATGAATAGGGAGGAGCCCAGGGCTCAGAGAGGTCACCAAGGTGCAACGCAGACCGGCACTCAGCTCCAAGGGGGCTCCCGCTGGGAAAAGGGAGACAGGTTAGTGTTCTGCGTTGTTCCTCTTACCCAGAGGGGCCAGGCCAGGTTCTGGGGGAAGAAGAGTGACCTTAAAGACTTGTGTTCATAGCCAGCGTTTAGGCTCTGAGACTTTGTGGGAGACAGGTGACATCTGCCATCAAAGCAGAACAAGGAGAAGGGCTGAGGGCGTTATTAGAGGGGGCAGGGGCCAATCTGGACAGTCACAGGAGCTGCTCCTCTCATCCCTCCACTGAGGAGCCTTTAAGGCCACCCGTCAGAAGCTAAGAGGGTCCCCATCCTCCCTTGCCCTGCACCCCACCTGCGGCCACCTAGGAGTGGAGATGCCACCCCGCCACACACACATCCACCCACTGAGACCTGTGGAGTGACACAGCCTCTGATTAGCCTCCCTCCCTTCCTACCCCTTCCCTCCGTCTTTCTTCCCCTTCGCCTCCTTCCCTCCTCCCTTCCTTCCTCTGCTCAAACACCAACCCACCCCTTACCAGATGAGGACACCCAAGCAAGGTCTTGTGGCCCTGAGACACCCACCCAGGGGACAGGAACCAGGCACAAGCTTCAGGGGGCCTGGCTGGAGGTGCCAGGAGGGGACCCAGCCTGTGGTCCCAGGGGGAGATGGAGCTGGCCACAGAGAAGGCAGGATTCAGTGTGAAACTACAGGATGGCTACAGGACAGTAGAGATGGAAAGAACTGCAGTCCATCCCCTGTGCTAGCTAAGAGACACTGTACAGCCATGGAGTTTGAGTTCTAGAAGGTTCCTGGTGGACCAGATTTTCCATCATCCCCACATCCCCTGCCAACCATCAGTGTGGTCTGGAAAAGATCAAGAAAGCAGTGAGTTCAAATACCAGAACTGGATGGATGCCTGAGCCCTTAAACCCCAGACACGCCCACACTCCAGCACCACCTATGCTCCTGCCTTGGCCCCGCCCATACCCACCCCACCCCGCCCCCAGCCCTACCCACACCTGCCCCACACCTGCCCCACACCTGCCCCCTAGTCCCACCCACAGCCCTTGGCCCCAGCCATTCTCCAGTGCAGCATCTCAGCCAGCTCACCTGCTGCTCACCCTGCACGTGCTGGCCCATGAGTGACCAGACGTGTGCCCACCCTGGTGGGACCTTGGCCCAGGGACATCCCTCTCTGCACACCTTCTGTGGGATGGTTGGTGGTTGTTTCACTGTGACTTAAGGTTCAAACTCCTCCTGTCCTCCAGTTCCTTCTGACACACATGCTCGCCAGCTGGAGCCCGAGTGCTGCTCCCTCCTATTTTCAGTGTAGTACCTCCCCTCCCTGGAGCTGCCTGTTTCTTGGCTAGAGTCCTCTAAACATCCTGGTTATCATAGAGACTCCACGTTCAGGAGCTGGATGGCTCTGCCCCACACGCTGTCTCAGGCTGCACTGGTGCCTGTCCTTGTTTGGTCAGTTGGTTAAGGAGAGGTCCTGCTGGTGAGGTGGGTCCTTAACACAAGAAGAAACTTGAACATGGGCACAGAGAGGGAATGCAGTGCACAGAGATCCAGGAGAAGCCAGTGTCTATGGTCCCGGTCCCTCCCCACTGGCCTCACCAGCTCCTCACCGCAAACTATAAAGCCCGGGCATGGGGAGCTCGTCTGCAGCTTGGGCCACTCATAAAGGAGTGGGAGGTCATCTCCAAATTACCCCTCCACCCCCCACTCTCCTCCCCCAACTCCCTGCTTCCCATGAGAAGGGAATTTCCCATCATTTTTAGGGGAGAGTAGAAGCGATTGCAGGTCCCTTCCAAGCTGGTTTATGGAACTTCCCTCAGGTGAGATTAAATTCCTGGGCTGGACAGATTCCTAATCTCCCCAGACGCTTCCTTAAATATTTGTTCTACCATTTCCTACACAGCTTTGCTGACAGGCTTACAGGAGGAAGCTTTCACTTCCTCTGTGAAACCACCACCAAGACTTTCTCCAGCCAGGACCCTCCCTGGTCCTGCAGCAGTGAGGATGCGCCCACTGGGGCTCGGCATGTGGCGATTTTCCCAGCCAGCACCCTGCAGGCTGAGGACGCAAGTCTCACTACAGCATAGACCATGTTCACCCCAGTTTTCCAGAGCCTTTTCCAAGATGGGAAGCCGCAGCACTCAGGCCTGGCAAGCACACTGTGCAGATGTGTTTTGGGAGTGGGGACGGAGCCCTCCTGGAGGAGGAGCCAGGAGCCAGAGAGCTGAAAGCAGCATTGCCCTCACATCCAGAAAGAAATAGCCAAACACCTTGTAAATGAGCAGCTTTCCCTGAACCCATCAGAGAGCTGGGGTCACAGATCATCCAGCCACCTAGAAATCCAGGCGGAGATACACTGGTGCAGGAGACGGGCTGAGCATGTGCTGCCTGCCTTGTACCAGCAGGTGCCACGGGAGCTGATAAAAAGGCTCAGCTAACACCTCAGCAAGCCCATATATAGGGTAGCAGAATGTGACCCAGCTGGGAGGTTGAGGCAGAAGGACTGCAAGTTCAAACCCAATCTGGGCAACTTAGGGCCTTAGCAAGACCTTATCTCAAAATATAAAATAAAAAGGGGCTGAGGATATATCTCAGTGCAAAGGCCCTGAGTTCAGTCCCCAGTACCAGAAAAAGAGAAGAAAGACAAGGAGGAGGAGAAGAAGGTGGAAGGTGACCTGGGGGTGGATCGAAGAGGCATTAGCTGCTTCTTGTGGGTTGGTCTTCCAGGAGCCACAAAAGGTCACCAGATCAGGGAACATCCTGAGACAGCCTCAGTCACACTGCTGGACAGGGAGGGCTCACAGCCAGGACCTTCCCAGGAAGAGCATGCAGTGAGGACTCGGGAGTTGGATGAACCCACAGCAGCTGGAAGGGAGCAGGTCCAGCCTGGAGAGGCACCAAGCTAGCAGTCCTTGGGCCAATGTCCAGCGCCAGCTTCCCTGGGCTGTGGAGCCAGAGGCTGACAGAACATCCTGGAATGTCAGCATGGGCCTCAATATCCACTTTCACAACAGTAAAAATAGGGACACAGAGAGGCCGGCAGAGCTCACTCAAAGACAATAAATATCTGGACCAGCACCGTACAAACCAGGCAGATGTTGGAGCCACCAGATGGGGATATGAAGAGTACAGTCTGTATGTTAGAGGGAGGCTCCACTGGAGAAGAGCAGCGAGCAGGAGCACAGGGTGATTCCTGGAAACTGTAAGAGAGAAGCAAACAGAAGTATGGAAAAGACAACAAACCCAGAACGTAGCTGAAGAATACCCCCAACGTGCCCATTGCAAACACCACGCAACCCGGGAAAGAGTTGCCACCAACAGCAATTAGCCAGTTGGAAATGGGAAGAGAAAAATAGTTTAAAGCCCAGTCCATCCAAGAGCTGTGGGATGATGTCAAGCATCCTAAGATGCCAGCATGACTGTGCTTTCCTCTGTCTTCTGTTCTATGACTGGTCCCTCCTGTCAGTAGTGGCCAAGTGGTTTTGACAAAATACCAGGCACAAAACTGATAAAAATCTGATGACCAAAACAAAACCTCTAGGGTATGGGAGACATATCAAAAACACACTCACTGGGCCAGTGAGATGGCTCAGTGGCGTAAGCGCCTGCCTGGCAAGCGCGAGAGCCTGAGTTTGACTCCCAGAACCCACATATGAATAAAGGGCTGGTGATATCGCTCAGTGGCACAGGCACCTGCTGGCGCGCGAGGTCCTTAGGTGGACCCCCAGTACCCACAAAAAAAAAAAAAAACACTCACTCTGCCATGCATCACGTGACACTTTAATGGCCTTCATTTTTATAATCCATCTTCTGCTGCTAAACCAAAGGTTATCAAGAAGGGACATGGACGTGGACACGTTAACTTCTCACGGATACAGATTTACTCCTCTACTTTCCCTGATCGCTCTGAGCTATACGAGAAAAAAAGAGGGAGAAAGCAACAAAAGTGACTTCTCTGCCAGTATTTTTAGGGTAAATTAAATAAAATTTAGAAGCCATCTTATCAAGTGTGGAACAGCAGTTTTGTTTTTATTTTTCCATCAAAAGAAGGGAATATCTACATGTGTCCAAGGCATTGACCCCTTCTAATGAGGATGTGGAATTCTGGACACCATTCAAGCCAAGTTCAAATTTAAATAACTTCACCAAAGTAAGGAAATTTCTCATGAGAAACCAAAGCAAAAGCACTAAAATACAATCACGTAACTGTAAATTTTAGCATGGAGACCACTTCTCCAGATGGCCAGGGCTCCCTGGGACAGTGTCTTGGCTCCAGAGTGGATTTGCTGTCCCTATGAACTTGAAAATGGTTCTTCTTCAATGAAAGTTAAACTTCCCATTTTCAACATTGACCATTAATTATTTTTCCCAAGGAATTTCTGGGCTTTTTCATAATAAAATCAAGATTCCAAGAAAATACACCCTGAATGTTTTTAAAGGCTTGATTTAAAAAGTAATTTTTCTCTTTTTGCTCCTTGTTTAAAAAAAAAAAAAATAAGGCTTCTACATCTCAAAAAAAAAAAAAAAAAAAGAACCATGAGATACAACAGAGATGAAAGTTAGATGAAAGGCCACAGGGCTGAGATTGGGCATTCATGACCAGGGGAGTGGAATTGCTCTGTGCCACTGTGCAGGTGTGTGTGCCCAGGCAGCTGTGATGACGTGGATTCAGAAACTGATAATCACTGCATGGGCAGAGGGCAGAGGCTTCCTCTGTCCCCTGACCCAGCCACCCCTGCTGAGTAGGGTCACCTCTAATGGGAACTTCCAACCTGTTCCTGCCTATCAGCCACAAGAAGGAAAGTTGGCCCCTATCCAAGGGGGTGCCTGACACCCTGGCAGTGTGAAACTCTACATACGCCGTGTTTTCCTGTATGTTCCTACCTATGATAGAGTTTAATTTATAAATTAGGGACCTTACGACATTAGCAACAGTAACCGATAATAGTATAGAAGAATGATAATATGCTGCAACAGAAGTCATGTGAATGTTCTCCACCCCCCCGTACTGTCTCACTCTTCTGGTGATGATCACGTGATGCCCATGTGGGAAAGGGAGGTAGACGAGGCAGGTATTGTGACTTGACACTGGGCTATGACATGTGGGTCCCTTGAATGTTTCACTGTGACCCTGTGACAGTCGCTTTGATAACTGAGACAGCTACCAAGAGGGTAACAGGCAGGTGGCACATACAGCGAGAATGCACTGGACAGAGGGACACACATGTCAGGGAGGAGGGAGGGAACACCACAAGACTTCATCCTGCCACTCAGAAAGGGGTGCAGTTTAAAATTTATCAATTATTCCTGGAATTTTCCATTTCATATGCTTGGACTGCAGTGGACTGTGGGTAACTGAAACTGCAGAAAGCCAACCACAGATATGGGTGGACCACCGTCCTCCAGTTTCAAAGTTCACATCTGAGAGAAAATGGGCAGATTTGGGTATTTCTGCCCAAAACTTTTCAGATGAGCTGGAAAACTCACTATAGATGGAAGAAAGGACAGCCATCAACAGGGACCCAGAGGCATCCCACCTCGTGCCAACCTCCCTAAGGACGCCCTCCAGGTGCCCCCGGAGCAGAGGCAGAAGTTGACTCAGGGTAGAGTGAGCCCCACTCTGGCTTCTCCACCCGGGCACAGATAGGAGGACCCTTGCAGAATCTCCTCACCACAGTGTCTTGATTTTCTGAGGCCAAGTTTTCAGGCAAGAGGGTTGAGGTCAGGAGATATAGCTCGTGTTGTGGGGGCACCAAAGAGAAGAGCCACATCCATACCCCAAAGTCAACTCACAGACAGCACAGGCAGGCGCCCATCTGACCTCACTCTGAAGAGGCTTCAAATACCACAGCTTCCTCATATAGCTAAGGGCATCATTTTTCACAGTATTGGGGTCAAATTCATCATTTTAAATTATAAAATGAAACTAAACCCAACAGCATTGCCTTTGAATTACTGGTGATGGTCTTTCAGGTGGGAGAACTCAGGCCATCCCTGAAAAGAGAAAAAAATTGACAAGACCGAGGAAGCACCCCAAGGCGCATCACTTACGGGGTAAATATACATGTATGAACAGCACTTAGGAAAGGAAGGGCCCCAGTTAGCACCAAGCAAAACAACCTCACGCCGAGTCAGCTGCATTCTACAAAACAGGAGATTAAAATAAAGGAACTTAGGAAGGTTGGGAGTAGAAGGAAGAGCAAAAATATTCCAGTTCAACGTAAATAAATAGGAAATCAGATGTTAATATCACACACAGTTACATTCAGGACCAAAGAGAGGATGACGTCACACTATTCAGTATCAAAATATTATATTCAAGATAAATATTCGACATAAAATATCAACTTTTTATAACATTAATAATCAGTTGCCTCAGAACAATAGCTGTCCAGGGGCTTTGTTCGATGAACGGCAGCACAGCCTTAATAAAGGAAGCAGAAGCTACAGTAAATCACCAGGAAGACACAGCAGGACACAGAGCCACGCGCAGGCTTTAATGCGGCTCCTATGCTCAGTGCTGTATTTCTTCCCGAAACACTAAGGCAGCGCGAGACACAGAAAATCCAAATAACGCTAACAATGTGATTGTCATCTATATAACACACACGTCTATATTTATATAAGCATGTTTATTTATAACATCTCTGTAATGTGCAAACAGAAAGTTTACATCCTATTCCATTGTCCACTGTACTTATATTATTTAGGAGAAAAGTTCAAATTCAAAAGAAAGTGAAAAAAATAATAGCAGAAACTTTTTGAATGTCAATGGAGTAAAAGTAGGAATATATAATGAAAATTTGGTCACTGTAATAATCACAAGAACAACTTTGGAATTTTAAATGCTGTTTCCTGAGCAATACTTTGGTCAAAGAAAACTTAAAACTGCTCATGAAATTTCCTTAAAAGCAAGGCTTCTACCCTAATCAACACCTTTGGGTACTGTTCAAGTGATAGAGAAAAATCCATAGCCATTAGTATTTTTGATAACAAATATGAAAATATAAAACTTAAATGAGTTAAGAATCCCACTTAATAAATTTTAAATCTTAATTCCACTAAAAAGAATATGAAAAGTAGAATCGGAAGTGAATTCAGAAGTAAAAACAGAATAGCGGTGTATAATTGATCATCATACAAAATTCATGTCTTTTGGTGGTGGAGGGAGAATATAATAAAATATTAATTAGCACAGCCCCCCAAAATAAACAAAGATAGAAAGGCAGAAAAACAGAGGTGGGGGGAGAGAAAGAAAAAGAGAACACAAAAGGAGGAGACGGACAGAGGGAGAGAAAGTACAAGAAAGCACGAATCTGTAAATTTAGGCATAAAGAAGACAGCGGAAGTGCTCGAGGGTGAACCCCATGGCCTGGAGCCTGCGGTGCCCACCACGCCCTCTCGGTCCTTGCTGGCCCAGAGCATGCACACAGGGAATCTCGCCCAGTTATTCCCTTCCACAGCTAATGCATTCTGACCTCAAAACCAAACGAAAGCAGCACAGACCAAGAAAAACTGCAGACTGGGTTCACAAACACTGTGCCCCAGTCCTAACTCAAGTTGGGTTGAAAGAAAACAGGAAGAAATGAGCCAGGGGAGCCAGCTTTGTCAGTCGGTTCCCAGAGCATCTCGCCTAGGGCTTCTGAGGATCAGGTCTCAGCAGAGGAGGTGAAGGGTCCCACTCAGGTCTGTGGGCAGGGAAGTGCACTGGGGCGAGGGCGGGAGAGGGTCTGAGGCGTGCACCCCAGTATGGACAGGGATGTCCGCAGAGCTCAGAGCTGCTCATTGACCTAATGGCTGCAGAGTTCCCAGGATGGACTGGTGTGAGGCCCAGGCTCTTCTGTGATGTGACTCATCCACTCTTTCCTGTGGGACTCTGCTGCCGGGAAGGTGACAGCCAGCTCTCCTGGGGGCAGTGGGGAGGGAGGGCATCACTGCCTGAGGACAGGAGTGAGCCTGGGACAGAGCCTGCTCTCCAATTGCTGAGCGGCTGTGCCCAGAGGGAGGCAGCAGGAGAATTTAGCCTCCTGGGCTGGAGGCACTCGGAGGGGAAAATGGATAAAAAGTGAAAACATCAAAGTAGCATCAAAGGACAAGGAGCTGTGCCAGCTTTTGCACTCGCCTGGCTCCAGCTTCTCACCTGTTTCTGATCAGTTGGGACAAGGACCCCTCCCCCAGGGTGTCCTGCCTTAGGCAGCTGGGGTGCTCAACCTCTCCCCCTCCAGGCTCCTGTCCCCCCATTGTCCCTGCCATAGATGAGTCACATGCCAGACTCCAACCCCTAACCAAGCCATCCTGGCTTTCTGGCGGTCTCCAGGTCCAGCTCAGGAGCCCCAGTGTCTGACCCTGTTGGCTCAGTGGCTCTGTATCCCCTGGGGACTCTGTAGGAAGGGCTTTGTGTGCATGGCAGGTAAACCAAGAAGGTTCCCAGGCAGAGCAAGATTGACTCCCTGGGGCTTTACGGCCTTAACTTTCATCTCCTGGAACTCATCTGGTGTGAGTTTAGGAAAGGAGGGCACTGAAATCTCTCCACTGCAGGTCCTGGTGGGTTCAGCAGCTGCCATGTCTGCCTGGGGTGAAGGAGGCGGGCCTTCAAGGGCTGTCAGTCAACTGCCTTTTTAGGGGCAGAGACATGTCTGGCACCTGGTTTGCCCCTGTTTACAGGTCACAGAGGGGTAGGATTTCTGCATCTGTGTAACAAGCAACTCCAGTCCTTCCATGGAGCTTTCAGGGCTGATTAAAACAAGGCCATGGGGTCTGGGGACCCCTCCCCTCTACCCATGGTCCCAGCTCTGGTCCTTGCTGTCTGGGTGCATGTCCCCTGACCTCGTTCCTCCTGTCCACCCGCAGTCCATTTAGTGGCCTGATCCACACTGAGGGGACCCTGGGTCCGTGAGCATCAAGGTGGGGACAGTAGAGGTCCTGGAGGGGGGCTAGGTTCAGTTGACTCTTAGAGCTTCAAGGTCGGAGTCCTGTTTACAAACCCACAGCTCAAAACAGGAGCTGAGCTAGGGTGAGAGAAGTCAGGCTGTTCACAGGGTTCTTACAAGGGAGGGGATTTTAAAATAAACATAAAGCTGGCCACAGGCGTGACCTTATCACCTTGTGCCTGAGTAGTGGCCAGCAGAGAAGGTAAAATTTCACAGATGACGCTTAACACTTCATCTTCGCAGCAAAAGGCCCTGCTGGAGGTGAAGAAGCTGTCTGTCTGTCTCATAGGCTGGGTGTGGAGTGATGTCCCCTGCTGGGACATGGCGGGAGGCACCCTGCATGACAGATGTAGGCGTGTAGCACTCACAGGCTCACCAGCCTCTCAGCAGCTCCAGGGCCAGGTCGCAGCCTCTTTCTTAGGGGACAAGTGTTGGTAAAGCCACTTGCTGCCTGGGTCTGTGTGCTGGTCACCATTGGTGAGGTCCGTCTCTGTCCAAGACTGCACTGACACACAGTAGGCACTTGGTAAACGGGACTTCAGCCCTCTCCTGTCCATGTGTGCCCCACGCACTGAAGGCATCACACACATTGAAGACAAAGGCCCATCATGGACCTGGTGGCAATGGATCTGACTGCTGAGCCACATGGTGGCCAGCAGCTAGCGCTGTCCTTGGTGAGCTCTAGGTGGGGGCTGAGGGAGCTCAGAGCCCCAGGACCCTCAAAGCAGCAGTGTGAGCCCCCAGCACCACCTGCCACCATGCTGGGCCACACTGGGCCATGTGACCGAGGATGGATGGGCACCTCTGCCCAGACACCTCGGGACCTGCTGGGTGTGGGACAGGCTGGCCATAAGGATCACAAGCACCAGCTAGTCCGGGGCCACAGCAGCCTCCTGGCGCAGTGAGTGCTCAGCTGGGTTCTGAGGCTGACGGGACTGTCCCTGCCCTCCTGCTCCCCTGCTTTCCTTCCACTTGCAGCAAGCGTTCTGAGGGACTTCGACTACTTTACAGGGAGGGATTTGTTTCAATTTTGTGGCATTTTGAATGCCAACCTAGGAATTTTCCTGTCTTTTAAATAATTTGGGGTGACACTTGCATTCTTCCTTTAAAATCTGCAGCCAAGGAGTCTTGGCTTCTAGAAAAGCTACCTTGGCTGCCAGGTTTCCAGCGACAAGAGGTGCAAGGGATGGAGAGAGAGAGGGGGAGAAGGTGCCTGTGCCATGCAGGAGGTCATTTCCCTTGCATTTTTCACAGCAGCTGAAGTCTCTAGGGAACAGTCCTGATTTATCCCAACTGGCCGCACTACCATCCCTGTGGTGGGGTAGGGGGCGGGGATGGGGGTTAAATGCCAGGGCTGCCACAGAGGCCAGGCAGGCTCCCAGGACCCAGCCCCCGGCTGCAGCAACTGCTCTCCAGAGAGAGTGGGGTGATGCAGGCCCCCTGGCCTCCCCTCCCTGGCCTATTTATAAGGACCAGGACATTTCCCCACCTGGTCATCCGTCACTGTGACTTCCAGTGTTCCCCTAGCATGAAAGGTGCACCCTTACTGGTCCATAGACTATGCCAACAAGCTGGGGGGCTTTATAACCTGCCATTTCCATGAGAAACTTTTCTCAAAATTACTTTAACACAGTCAAGCAACTCTCCTGAAATGATTCCCCTGAAGCTCCCCTGGACACCCCGGCTGTCACGAGGCCCTATCCCTGGTTGTCTGAGGGGCCACCCACCTGCAAGAGCCCGCCACATGCAGCCCCTCAGCACTGGGCTGCTCTGCTAACCCAGGATCCTGAGAGGGGGTGGACAGGGAGCTGCTGCAGACCCTGGGTGCCCACCAGACTCCTTTCTGGCCCGAAAGACATGGTAGTATCCTGGGCTGACAGCCACCCCATCGGAGGCTGGATCCACCAGAGGAGTGGCCCTGCCCACTGTCCTGCCTCTCCAGTGACCCTCCAGGGGGCACATGGGGACCCTGTGTCCTTGGAGCTGACAGGGCCTCCCTGAAGCTGCTCCCACATGAACCTGCTTCACATTAAGATGCCTTTGTGCTGGCAAAGGAAGTGAGTCTCTGTCACAGTTTTCCTGTCCCCAAGCCTCCGGGCTCTCTACAAGCTGCTGTCCAGTGGGCAAGCCCAGATCCTCTTGGGCATGTCCTGCTGGGCACAGTGGAGTCAGGGGGTCACAAGAGCATGAGGACAGCACAGGCATAGAACTGTAGTTGAGGGGACAGGGGCTGTGGGAGAGGAGGGACAGAAAGCACAGGACAGGAGAAGGCACCTTTGTGCTACCCAGGGCTACCCAGTATGGGCTCAACCAGGCCCTGATGGTGGCCCAGTGGTGAAACTGTGTCAGGATGTCCTCAGAAGGCTGTGTGGCCGGGGGGGAGATCGGGCAGACACCAGGCACTCCACTCCTCAGGGTACCATGATGAGGGCTCTAGGGAGGCGGGGTGGTCTCTGTTTCCTGCAGGTGCAGACCTACCAGTGTCCACAGGCTGGGGACGTAGGGACACCAAGGTTAGAAGAGAAGCTCCCTGCTCTAGGTCTGGCTCTCAGATCAGCAATCTGGTAGCCACAGGTCACCCAGTTGCCTTTGGCACCCCTGTGGCTCTGTGGGCTCCTTGATGCCCCCAACGCGACACTGGGTTCAGCCTCAGCCCCTGAACCCCACCCCCACCCCCTCGAGTCTGCTGGTCCTTCCACAGTGGGCAGAGCTCTGCCTTACCCTCTTCCAGAAACCCTTCCACGGCGCCCAGGGCTGCCTGTTTCTGCTGCCCTCCCTATTCTCTCCAGGACACCATGCTGTGACCTCCTTGACCCTGATTCCCAGGTGGCAAGGAAGACAGGGGAGCAGGGCTAGCTGCTCGCTGCATACCCACAAGTGGTGACAAAGTCCTGAGCCCAGATCCCACATCTGCGAGGATGGATGTCAGCAGCCAGGCTCCTGGATCCCCTCAGCTCCTCTCCTGCCTGCTGCCCTGGGACTCTCGGGACTGCCCTCCAGGAGCAGCAGCCATCAGGGCCTCTGGTGCCCATTCACATGGATGCTGCAGACAGCTGTGCAGTCAGCTCCACAGGCACCTCCATCCAGCCTGTGTGCGAGCTCCATCATTGTGACCAACAGCTTATGAGGGGGAAGGGTTTACCTTGCTTATTGTATCAGCCCAAGGTCCCTTGCCCTTGCTTAGGGCTGTGGCAGCTCCATCCATCATGTGGGGCGAAGGGCAGAGGAGGCCTGTCCACCTCATGGTGGAGGCAGGACTGGGGTCCCAATGTCCCCTTCAAGGCTGTGTCCCCAGTGACAACCTCCTCCACCAGGTCTCTCTCCTGCAGGTTCCTCCACCTCTCATAGCATCACAGGCTAGTCCCAATCCTCTGGCATGGGGGTCCTCTGGGGACACTGCAGACCACCTCCCCATGGCCCCCATGAAAGGACAGGCACAGGAACCCTGGAGACCGCTGTGGAGATCTGGGCAGGGCAGGGTGGAAGCAAGGATGCTGCAGCCCCCAAACGGCATGTTCTGGGTGCCCATGAGGTGCGGGGCTGGGCAGGAAGTCCTGGTGCAAGGCAAAGGGTGCTGGGATTGAAGAAGAGGCATCTATGGCTAGGCATGGACCCATTGCTCAGCGCAAGGACACACACAGTCTCCCAGGAGGATCAGAGCCAGGGCCACACTGCCACCGGGCTAGGCACAGTGCTAAGTCTCCCTCCCTGAGTGAATTGCTGCACCCCATCATACCCCAATCTGCAGCCCCGCAGGCCAAAAGCCTCCATCTTCGGACCAAGAGTGAGGGAGATTCTGGCAGCCAGGACGCCCAGCCTCTTCCCTGCCTGCTATCACCCGAGCTGACCTGGCATCCACATGTGGCTGTTGTGGTCCTGCGGGTCCTGTCACTAACCAGGCAGGTGGTGGGGGAGGATCCCAGGCACACTGGTGTCACCTCAAGGCATGGACCATGTCCCTTCCAGGCCAGGGTGGGGAGCAGGTGCGAGCTGCCCTGTAGCTCTCCATCCTTTCTCTGCCTTTCCCTTCTCTGCCAGCAAAACACATCTTCCGTCTGGCAACCTGGGCGCCAGAGGTCAAACGTGCAGGCAAAGCATTTCCGCCTGGATAAACAAGTTCCTCTGCTCTTCCTCCCCTGTCATCCAGGAACGGAACAGGTCCAGCTGTGCACAGGATGGGCTCCTCCCGGTCCCAGATGCACTCGGGGCAGGTGAAGCCTGCACACCTGGCCTAGCTGGTCACGGGGAGAGGAGGGTGTCAGTCACTCTTGCATCAGGGAGGGGGACATGCAGACCACCCCACCTCACCCAGCCCACTGCTCTTCTGGGGCCTGGAGCTGGAGGCTGTGACCAGTGACACAGGGGACGCAGGTGTTCACAAGCCATTCAGAGGCCAACCGTGCAACTGGCTGGAAGCTGGGAGAGTGCCCTGACCCTGAGGTGCCACTGGGAAGCTCCTAGCAGAGTTGGGGTGCAGCCTGCCTGTGTGATCGCTGGGACCTGCCTGGCACAGGGCCACATTGTGGATGTTAGGAGGCAGCCACCTCAAGAAGCAGCTCATCCCAAGGTCCCTGGGAAAGGACAGCCCATCCCTGAGTTAAATTTTGATTCCCTTCAGACTTTCAGATCTTTGTGGGGTGTGGTTGCCTTTGCTAGGATGCATGAGACAGCCATCCGGTCAGGGCTGTTGACCATAGGGTGGCACGTGGGACAAGGACCGGCTGTGGAGTATTCTGGGACCTGTTACAGCAGAGAAGAGCACCTCCAGGGGTACAGAGGAGGCCAGTCTCAGGGACTGACCATCACTCCATCCACAGTCACCCCACCTGCCACGATCCTATGATGCGCTTTTCTTGGCACACCCTGGCAGGGTACCATCCTCCTCCTGAGTTAAGGGCACTCAGGGCCTGTGCTTCCTGCTCCAAACCTCAACTCCGGTCAAACGGGAGACAGAATTATACCCACACTGACCCACTGAGAAGCCGCAGAAGTAAATACCGCCGGGGGTCAGACCGCTCCTGGAATCCCAGAGCCACTGGGAGCTGCCAAGCAGGGTAATAGATCACCGAACCGCCTCTGTTTACAGCCGGGTAATGCCTTTTATGACTGCCTCTCGGTCCCGAATACTTGTTTTATTGCCTCTGTAGGGAGACTTTTCCATTTGGTAAAAATCATCAGATGGCTTCAGTCATGTTAACAACTGCTCATTAAATGCAGGGGAGTAAACAGAGAAATAAAGGCTTATTTCTTTCCTAGTTTTTCCTGTCTTTTTCTTTTTTTATAATTTATGGAGGAAACTCAGGGATGGGCACTGGGGGGAGGTGTGCTCAGCCTTGCTCTCCTCAGTTCACACCTGGGTGGGCATCCCCAGGAGCTCTTCTGCCCTCCAGAGAGGGTCATGCCTTCAGCAGGAGAAAAGTGAAGGCTTGCTGCATGATGTCCAGGTTTGGGGCCCTGGTACTCAGCTCTTTTCCCCTGTGGCCCTCAAGGAAAAGGCCTCTCAGGTTACAGCACCTGGAAAAAGCTAGTGTGGAGTTGTTGACGGGGGACAGCCAAGTTGGTGGCTGGGTGGGTGGGTGGATGATGGGTGGAAGGGTGGATGGACAGATGGACAGTGGTGGATAGATGGATAAGGGATGGATGAATAGAAAGATGGATAGAGGGACAGATGAATAGGGTGGATGGTGGGTGGATGAATAGAAGGATGGATGGTGGGTAGATAAATGGGCTTATGGATGGTAGTGGATGGATGGGTAGAGGGATAGGTGGATGGATGATGATGGATGGAGGGATGCATGGATAATGGATGGACAGATGGATGGATGGATGGATGCATGGGTGGATGGATGGATGTTGGTGGACAGATGAATAGAAGGTTGTATAAGATGGGTGGGTAGATGATGGTGAATAGATGGATAAAGGGATGGATGGATGAATAGATGGATAGAAGGATGAATGGTGGGTGGATGAATAGAAGGATGGATTGGTGGGTGGATCAATGGGCTTATGGATGGTAGTGGATGGATGGGTAGAGGGATAGGTGGATGGATGATGATGGATGGAGGGATGCACGGGTGATGGATGGATGATGGATAGATAGAAGGTATGGACGGTGGGTAGATACATGGACTTACAGGTGGTAGTAGATGGATGGATAGAGGGATGGTGGATGTGTAGATGGATAGGTAGATGGATGGATGGGTAGAAAGATGGATGTATGGATGTTCATGAATAGATGGATGGAGGGATGGGCATATGGGTAGATGGATGATGATAGGTGGATGTATGGATAGCAGTGGATAAATGGATGGAGGGATGCATGGGTGGGTGAATAGACAGATGTGTGGGTAGTTGAACAGATAGATGGGTGGGCGATTGGGTGGAAGGCGCTGGAAGTCCTCCCACCTGAGCCCACCTCCCACTTGAATCCCCTGGGCCAGGCTGTCAGTGGGCTCTACCTTGTATGCCTCGGACTCCTCTCTGGACAACTCCGTGCGTAGCCTGGCCCAGTGCACCTGTGCACTAAGACTCCCGTGCCCAACCACAGATCTGTAGGTGAAGAAAGAAGTGTGAGCCCCTCCTCCTGAACAGGAGGGCCAACAGGACTAGAATTCTGGCTTCCCTGTGGCAGGGAGCAGCTGTGCAGGCAGTAGGCCCAGGCCCATTCCACAACCCACAGTAGCTCTTGGCCTCTTTCCTATTCCACAGATCCCCCAACCACAATAAGCTCAGGTGGTCCCCTTTCCTGGGGTTCATTCCCCTCCCCATAGCAGCTGAGGCCACCTAAGGCAGAAGGAAGGTGGCCTTCATTGGTAGCTCACACAGCTCTTCCAGGGCTGCAGGGAGGAGACCTGACTCCCTGCCTTAGGTGAGGTCAGGGCAATTTCTGGAAGGAGAGGGTGGAAACAGGAGCTGCTTAAACAGCTCCTGGCAGAAAGGGAGCAAAGAAAGGTCACTCCCTCATGGATTTAATGCACTGCTTTCCAGTATCTCTGTCCTCATAAAACCCAAGCTGTCCCTTCAGTGAGGAAGTGGGTGGCTTCAGAACCTGCCTGCCAGCCCTTACCCATATGTCCTTGAACCCAGGACCTTGAACCCCAAGAGCCCACAGGAGATCCCTGGAGCAGGGTTACCAGACTCGGCAAAGACATTACTGGAAGCCCAGGAAGCTCAAAGTTCAGAACACTGGGTCCTTCTTTCTGGTATGAGTAAACCACGTGAAATACACCATACTAAGAAATAGCATTGATATGAACTTGAAATTTACCTGGGTGTCCTGAATTCTGTACAGCAAACCTACTATTGTCCTTCACCAGGAACACCCTCCTCCAGAGTAGACTTAAACCCCAGCTCTGCCATAACAGCTGTGGGGTCAGGTCCATGTCCGGGGTGGGGTTAGCACAGCACCCATACCATGGGACAGGCATGCCATGGAGGAGGCAGGGGGTGCCCAGCACTGAGTTCCTTGTGTGTCAGCACCCTGCCCACACCCAGGCTGGCACTCTTGCTCAAGAGAGCCACAGCTAGGGTACACGGTAGCCCCGTCCACAGGGGGCTCAGTCCAAGACCCCACATGTGCTATGGTTTCTCCATCTGATAACAGAGGCAACTAAGTGACTCACGGGTGGGCAGCTCATACCCTGTGGATACGCCAGGCAAAGGGCTGACTCATGTCCCCAGGCACCATGGAGTGGACCACGAGAGATGCCACCACTACTCAGAAGACCTGCACACAATTTAAAATGTACAACGTGTTTATTTCAAGAATTTTCCATTTTCAGACCCCCACTAAGCATAGGTGACTGAAAGTGAGGCCTGGATAAGGGGAAGCTGCTGTGCTCTGACTTTAGACCTTCTGGTGTGGTTCCAGCCATGGGGTACGGTCCTCCCAGAGGCGGGGTGATGGGGACAGGGGCACAGCTAGGACTGGAACAGAACAGAGCCAGACCTGCCTCCCTCCACTGACTCTGGACATGGTGCAGGCAGAGAAGATGGGCACTTGGAGCTGGCAGGGGAGTCTCAGACTTGAGCCCTGGCCCGTGGGTCTGGTTCTCCCTAGAACATCAGCCCTGCCCTCTGATGTGGGGATGTCCTGGCGAAGAATACCGTTAGCTCCCCACGGCCAGCCAGGGAGAAGGCTCTGGGCAGGGCCACCTTAGTTTGCAAGCTACACATGTCCTCTCAAGTGAGGACCAGAGCCAGTGGGGACAAGTTCAGCTAGGGTCCTTCCCTCAGGGTGGCCTGCAGGTGTTGGAACAGCTCCTGAGGACAGTTTAGGGGAAAATCAAGGAAAACATGGCCAAGCCCTGGCCCTAAGTAAAAGACTCCAAGAGGCCCCTGGATGTCTGTCACAGAACATACACAGATCTATGTCCCCAAGCATGGTCCCACGGCTTGCTGGCAGTGCAGGATTCAGAAACAATGGTTCCAGACTGATGGTCCAGGATCTAGATGCTGGTGGAAGACATTGTGCCCATGCACCAGCCATGCTGGCCAAGCTTCTTGGCCGTGCTGAGCCATGGTGCCTCATCTAGAGAGCTGCATGAGGACTTACTCCATGAGCTTGACCTGAGAGAGAACCAAGTGTGACAAACACAGAGAGGACGAGTTGAAGCCCTGCATAGCAGCACTGTCCACATCTCCTGAAGGGCCCTTCCTGAGCCAAGCTGGAGTCACATCTGGTAGATCTGGCACCACTCACAGTGCGGGTGGGCCCTGCACGGTGACAGCAGCAAGACCCTTGGGGTGGTCTTCCTCACTGATGTCCTGGTGCCTCGCCCAGGCACTGCTCCTGCACCCAGTGCAGGTGTCACAGGCATGTGGAGGGGAGCAGAAGGTGGAGAAGCACGTGCCCCCGTCTCCGAAGCCCCACTGTTCAGTGAGGGAACTCTAGAGCAGGACCCTGCAGGAGGCAAGGCCCCCAGACACTCCCCCACATTCCCATGCCCTTCCTGGGACCCACACACTCATGGCACAGTGTTCTCCTAGTTGGCAGGGGAGCCAGGAACATGCTGCACCTCCTCCCTATTCTGATTTACCATTTTGAGGCCTATTCATTTTTAAAAGGCAGGAGTGGGGTGTGGGACACTACCTGACAACTCGAAATCCTTTTTCATTCACACAGCTTTTCCAACCTCAGTGTGGAGAGCAGCTGAGCTGGAGATGGATCACACATGCGGGGCTAAAGCAAGGCCAGCCTAAGAACATGAAGTGCCCAAGGCAAGCCAGACAAAGAGGCTGTTAGGCAGGTCCTTTCTCCCATTAGGAGAGGGGTTTCACCTGTTATCAGTCTCCTGCTGATTGTACAAAGGTACTGCAGTTGTTGGGCAGTTCCTTTTTTCCTATCAGGAGAGAGGGCTCCTCCTGACCTCAGCTTTCTGCATTCTGACTCTTGTCTTCATTTCTTCATCCTCCACCATCCTCCCCCCTGGAAATTTGAAGAGCTGCGCTGGATGAGGCATCTCAGGCTTTCTGTATCATTGTCAGGATTCTTGCTATGTCACCAAGGCCTAGACTAGTGCATGGATGCTGGTGCAAACTGATTCACTTTTTAAAACTTGAACCATGTGTGTAAAAAGATGAAATGGATTTTGAGCCACACCTGGAATGCCAGGCTGTAAGGTTCCCATCATACTTTTTTCTTATTACTTTATCAAATGAAGATATAAATGTATATTTTAAAACATAACACTTTCAGAAAGAGTCCCAGGTAAAGTCACCTTGCCGGTGACGCCCTGCTCAACTCGGATGTAGTGGTTGTCCCAGGCCTTGGGCTGCATTCCTGCAAGCCCACTGTGACCCTGACGGAGGGGCATGGACACTCAGGCTGCACCTGCCACCAGCTTGCCACTGCACACCCTGTCTCCCATAGGACTCTGCAAAACTGGGGCTCCCAATTCCCTGTGCTGCTGGATGCCTCCAGTGAAGTGGGGAGCTGGGACTCGCAGTGGGGGAATCGAGGTGGAACTGAGTGGAGATGGCACATCAACAAGAGATGGGGAGAGGGCGTTTAGTTCTGCTGACCAAGTTTGGGGGGCTCCCTGGGCCAAGCACAGAGCAGGTGAAGAGGGCGGACTCCTGATCCACCTGTGGTTCCACAGGCCCCCAGCATGCACAGGGTTGTACCTGTAGGTTGCCCACTAACATTGTGGAGGTTTTGCACCTAAAGCACAGGTCCTTGGCTGCCTCTCCAAACCCTCACCCTCCCTTCCCTCTGCCTTGTCCCCACCTCCCCTAATGATGCCTTGTGGCCTATATCCTACCTTGTTCTCCCAGGATGCAGACTCCAAGACAGCAGGGTTTGGTTCCTTTTCTTACCTTTTTCACACTGAGCCCATGTCTAGCACACAGTAGGTGCTCAAGCAAGTGTTCATTACAACACCATAACAGCTGGGGGACAGCAGGCACTCGGGCCCCACACTTAACTTCTATCCGGGGGTCTCTTGGGCTGCGGAAGGCCCTGCCAACCAGATTTGGTAGCCATAACAAGGCATCAAGAGGCTCTGGCACTTGCTTTCAGACTTTCGGTGCTGCTGCAGGCCCAGGCCTGGGGAGTCTGGCGAGTCTCCACAGTGCAGCGTGGGGCGGATAGAGTCCAGCCAGGGCTCTACACCGCGAGCAGGTGGGAGGTGCGGCCGCCAGAGGGCGCCCGAGCCCGGCCCTCCGCGGGGTGTTGCTCTTTACAGCGGGTGACAGAGGCGGTGGGACTGGGTCTTAGGCCCTGTGCTCCACGTGGGCGTGGCCCGGGTGAATGAGTAAGTGAATGAATCAATGAATGAATGAATGAATCCGTGCGTTCAGGCCCACGGCTCATCTGCCCCGGACCCACGGTGGTTTGTGCAGACGCGAAAGACACTGTTCCCGCCACCAGCGCCCGGACAGGACTGGAGCTTCTGCGAACCCACCCCGGGTCCCCAGGTAGAGCGCGAGTCTCCGCTGGCCGCCCACGGCGTAGACCGCGACGCCGGGACTCCGGGGACAGCGCTGTCCCTTCGTGCCCACAGAGAAGCGCGGGACCTTGGTCGGGGCGCCCTCCAGCCAGGCCAGGCGGCGTCCTCTGGGCGGGGACCTCAGGGACGCTGGCTGGAGGAGGTGCAGCCTTCTGTCCTGGTGGCCTTGGGCCGCGCTGGGCGACCCCGGGGAGACCAGCAGGTCCTGAGGTTTGAGAGACCGTGTGCAGCCTCCATGCAGGACTGACTGTGTGCTGGGCAGGAGGTTAAGAAGTTGGGGTCCCTACAGGTCCCCAGCCCTTCTGCGAGTGCTGGCTGTGATAGCCGCGTGTAAGAGGGAGATCCAGCGCAGAGGTGCGAGGGCTGAGGTTCCACGGAGCCTACGATGCCCGTCCCCTGCAGCAGCGGCGCATGCCCCGTCTGGAGCTGGGACACCGAGGTTCCTTAGTAGGGCCTTGACTAAGGCCAGGGTCGCTGTGTCCCGGAGGCCAATGAGTCCCTAGGACGAGACAGCGGGCACCCTGGCCCCGCGCGCTGCAGGGCACTCCTGGCCGCCATGGGACGAACCCGGGCCGACCGCTTCTCTGTGCTGGGTCCTGAATCAGTCCCCACAGTCCAGAGGCCACGTCCCGCAGCCTCCCCAGCGGCCCCATCTCCCCACCCGCACAGTGGGCGCGCGAACCGGCGGGACTCCCTGCCTCCTGGGCGCTCCGGGGAGGGCGGGGCGGGGGCGGGGACCTCAGAGCCCCGGGCCGCGGGGTCCGCCCCGCCCCGCCCCCGCCCCGCCCCTCGGCCTCCGCTAAAGCGCCCCGCGCGCCCTGGCCGCCGCGCTCTCCTCTGTATTCGCCGCCGTCTTTCCATCCGTCCGTGCGTCCATCTGTCTATCTGTCCGTCCGTCCGCCGGCCCCCAGCCGCCCGCACTATGGACGCCAAGGTCGTCGCCGTGCTGGCCCTCGTGCTGGCCGCGCTCTGCCTCGGAGACGGTGAGTGCTCTGCTGCCTGCGCGCCCCAGTCCCGAGACCTAGGTAGCCACTTGGCAGCCGATCTCCGGGCTCTGCGCCCCGCAGGGAGCGGCCACGGCCCAAGGGGTGCAGAGGGACTGGGCCGGGCGCCGGTCTAGAGCGGGGCTGTCTAGGAACCGTAGGCCGGGGCTTCCCTGCCAGTGCAGCTCGGTCTCCTCAGCGAGGGCTCCAAGGCCTCCTGCTCAGGGCGCGAGAGGCGAAACCCGGCGGGCGGAGGGCGCGCTTTGCGCCTGGTTCAGCCCAGACAGTGCTGGCCGCGGCCAGGAGTCGGTGCGGTGCGGTGCATGCGTCTCCAAGCCGAGCGGCCCTCTCCTCCGCGGGCCGGGGCGGCCGGCGGGCGCTCAGCAGCTGTCCCACTTGCACCCCTGCCCGCTGCGCTTCTGCACAGCTCGGTGGCGCGAAGCGAAGCGGACCCGCAGCGCCCATTCACTGCAAGTTTCCCTCTTCCTGGGTCCCCGGAGCTAGGCCCAGAGGCCGCGGACCCTGCGCGCCCCTTCCCTACCCCAAAACACACCTGCAGGCCGGCGCCTTTGTGCCCCGGACTGAGTCGCAGTGGAGTTCAATCGCCAAGGCCCTGGGCCACTGAGAACTGCGGTGTCCTCTTTCACTGGGAAAGGGCTCCACTTTCTTTTTTCCTTTTTGACGCCGCGAGAAAACTCGCTGTGCTGTTACAGGACACCGACACCGCTGCTGCAAACCAAAATAAACTGTTGCCTCTGAACCCACAAAACAAAACACTGTGGGGCCGGCCATGCTCTCCCTTGGCTGCGAAGTTTCCTGCAGTGGCCGAGGGACAGGGAGTGCTCTCCTGCAGCTGTTGTCCCTCAGGATCTAGCCAAAGAGCCTAAGCTGGGTTCTGACCCCACACCTGTGTGAGTGTGAGGTCAAAGGGCCCAGCAGGAGAGGCCGTGCCACCCAGGGCTGCCCGCCTGGGAAGTGCGCTCCAGCAGCACGGGAGAGTTGCCATCCAGGGATGTTGCAGGCACCCCAGAGTCCTTCTGGCACAGAGACTGCCAGAGGTTCCTTTGCACTGAGCCGGCCCCCAGGGTGGGACTCCAGCTGGAGGTTAATGATTGAGTGACCTGGGGAGGGTGCAGTGCCCTTGTGCACCTCTGCAGAACCCGTGCTGCCCTCTCCCTGGATAATGCAAGGAGACAGCAGTGCAGAGACCCAGGGCACAGCCACCCCGGGGGAAGCACAGAGGAAGTGGGACAAGGGATCTGGTCCCTGGCAGGGGCTGGGCTGCCCCTGGAGTCACCCTCTCAGCAGCCCAGGCAGGTCCTTTTTCTCGACCTCCTGCACCAGTGTCCTCTGCGCCACCCACCCCACAAGCTGCACTAGAAGTCTCTCCAGGGCCCCTGCAGTCTTCCCATGTCCAGCAGCTGGATCTGGGTGCCCTGGCCATCCCACTAAGCGGGGTGGGCCCACTGCCACCTGTATGAAGTCAGGACTCCTGTCCTCTGCACAGAGTGAGCTGCTTTCTGGAAACTGCTTTGGGAGTCAAGCTCACTGGGTCCCAAATCCAGGCAACAGGGGAGCCGGAGAGACTCTCATCTGTACTCTGAAACTGCTGGAGAAGTTAGTAACATGGACAAAATGCTGGAGGAAAGGAGTGAGCGTACACAGCTCAGGGCTCCCTTCTTGGAACACCTGGGGGCTCTGTCACTTTAAAGACCTGTGGAAACCCTGCTTGCTGTAGGCTGGGGTCCTGGGAGCAGGAATAAGAATTGCCTTTGAAGGAAATGGATAATCCCAGGGGGCAGGGGGAGGAGAGAAAGAAAGCCCGTGTTTTAAGCTCAGAAAGGCTCTGATTTCTGGCCTGATCTCTACTGCTGGTTAGAGGGGCCAGATTGCTGGGGAATGGAAGAGAGCAGCCCCAGCCACCCAGGGTGCCAATCCAGCACCACAAGTGTCCCTGTGTCCCTCCTGCTAGTCCCACCTGGCCACGGCTATAGCTCTCCTGACCCCATCCAGGACCAAGGGCAATGGAAGGAACTGAGGCACAGCACTGAGAGGGAGACTTTGGCTCCCGGGGTATCCAGGCTGCTGGGTCCTCCTTCTGGGTTGCTTCCCCCAGTGCCTGCTTCCTGAGCAGCACTGAGGCCCCCCTGTGGGGCTGCGCAGCTGCTGGAAGCACCCTTGATGCTAGGTTCTCTAGTGGTGACAGTGCGTCTTGGGTTGCTTCTGGTCTGGGCGGTGGGGTGTGCTTCTCCCGTAACTTGGTGGCTAAATACACGAAGTTCCCAGCCCAAACCATTTTTGAACTGAATGTGGCCTGCAGAGAAAATGCAATCAGCTGTCCAACCCCCTCCCCAGCTCTGTCCCAGGTGCAGGACTCAAAGCCCAGCCTCTCGGAAGGCTGGCAGTGGTACACTGAAAATAAGTCTCAGGACTCCACATTCTCATTTAGCCCCAATGAAAGGAGCCACAAAACCAAATAATTTGGGGTATTAAGTGGGGCTTGAACAAAATCTGCAGAGAAAAAATTAAAAAACAAGGCAAAACCCCAGAACTCCCAGGCCCCAGGGCTCACAATTTTAGACTTAAAGGGTGAGTCTTAAAGGGATGAAGGAGCCCCTTGCTAATTTACACTAATGAGTGTCAATTATGGCATTTTACAAATTGTCGAATTGGCAAACAGAGATGGTAATAGGATCCAGAGGCCACAGCACCCCATCCCCCCAGCACCCCAGGCCACTTTGGATTTCAGCATCAGGAAGGCTGGAGAAAAGGTGCCCCCACTCCTCTGGTCTGCTGGTGGGAGCTCCTGGGGTTCCTTTGTGGTTTCCAGGTTTGGGGTGAAGGTGAGGTGGGGTGGGAGTTCAGGTGGGGGAGGGTGGGGGAGAGTGGCATCTCAGAGCTGGGGGCTCCTGGCAAAGGAGAGGAGAGGGAACTTCCCGCCTCCTCCTTCCTCCTCCCTCCCTGACTACAGAGGTCTCTCACAGAGGCCCTGCAGGAGTTTATTTTGCAAAGAAAAACTGGGAATCTTGGGGCCTTGGACTGAAACACTTCCCTCCTGTCATACCTGCCTTTATCTGCAGACAAATGCGAAGGGGGCTTCCATTTGAACATTCCCGCCTCCAGGGTGCAGCACCCCCCAGGTCCGCTTGTGCCCAGCCCAAGCTCACAGAGCTGCCCCTGGAGATGTTCCAGCAGGATACACCCATGACATTAGTTCATCCCCTTCTCCCTCCACACACACACCTCCTCACCGGGACCCCCAGTGCTGGCTGGCAGGATAACAAGACCCCTGATCTCTTTCAGGGAAACCTGTCAGCCTGAGCTACAGATGTCCCTGCCGCTTCTTTGAGAGCCATGTGGCCAGAGCCAATGTCAAGCACCTCAAAATCCTCAACACTCCCAACTGCGCCCTTCAGATTGTGTGAGTATCGAGCTGTGCCCAGCAGGCTGTGGTGCCTCGGGGGTACAGTGGAGAAGTGGCAGAGGCTGGGGCCCAGCCTGGAAACTGGCACAGCTGGTGGCAGCTGTCATTACCTTGAGGACACAAAATGTGTCCCCAAAACTGAGTATCAAAAGCCTCTTGCCCTGGGCTCCTGCTGGGCTCACAGTGGTCCTTGTCCCTTCTGTCCGAGCACAGCTGGCTGCCACGGGGCCGGAGATACTGTGGGCTTCATTCACCAGGGCTCTGGCTGCATCCCTGTGCTGGCCACAGCCATATTTGCCCTGCCAGCTGTGGAGCCCAAACCCACTCCTTTCTCATTGCCAGAGAGCACACAACAAATTAGCTTGAGGTCATCTTTTGCCATTTGGTGAAGCCTCACAATTTGTACTCACTTAAACTGTATACTTTCTCTCAAGTGCAGCTTAATAAGTTTTTGCTTTTGCTTGGTGTTGGGGGCAGCTGCCAATGTTTTATTTTATTCATTTGGAAAACAAGAAAAGCCCAGATCTTACGAACACAAGGGGACAGAGATCTTGCCTGGGCGCACA
The DNA here is from genome assembly GCA_028451465.1 of Erethizon dorsatum. Classification (NCBI taxonomy): domain Eukaryota; kingdom Metazoa; phylum Chordata; class Mammalia; order Rodentia; family Erethizontidae; genus Erethizon; species Erethizon dorsatum. The sequence goes on along the minus strand of CM051833.1, from coordinate 42,036,967 downwards.
AGGCTGGTGGAGATGCAGGGAGAGAGCCCAGGACTCCAAGGCATACCCTGGGGTGCTGCCTAGACCCAGGATGGGAGGCCCAGAACCCTGGAAGTATCCCTTTCTCAACAGTCCTAGAGCTAAAAGTGGGGTGAGGACGTAGGGTTGCAAGGAAGGCTACCCCTTCCTAGGACTTCTCCACCCTCTCACCTGTTTGAGGTCTGGTTTTGTTCTCATTCCTTTTACTCTCTGCATTTTGAGTTTCTGTCATTTACAGTATGTTTTGGGACCCTAGAAGATGGATATTTTTTTTTCTGGTACTGGGGATTGAACACAGAGCCTTTGCACTGAGCTACATCCAGGCCCTTTTTAATTTTTCATTTAGCAACAGGGTCTTGCTAAGTCACTGATTTGCCCACGTTGGGCTCAAACTTGCGATCCTCCTGCCTCAGGCCCCAGAGGCTAAGATGGCTGTTTTGTCAGCACATTGAGTGAGGTGCTCTGTCTGCTGGGAAGGGTGTGGAAGGTGCTGTGTGTAGCCAGTGTGGACCTGCTGTGCAGCACCGACGTGCCAGCACCTTGCTGGGCTGCATCCTGAAGTTGGGAGGGACCAGTGCAGATCTCAGAGCTGTGGCTCTCATGAGATCTCAGATCTCATGGCTGTGCCCAAGCCACTGTGCTGGGGCTCAGCTGCACACAGCTCTGCCAGTCTGGGCAGGGTGTCCTGGCTGTTTGGGATTACACAGCACCCAGGAAACTGTTCCCTATTTCCCCCTCCACCACCTGTTCTGTCCCTGCACTGTCCCACCCCCTCCTGGCTCTGTCCCCTGCCCAGAGCTCAGCAGTTCCCTCCGGAGTCACCCTGCAGCCTGCCCCATGTGTGCCAAGGTGCCCCAACAAGATAAGGCCTGTGCTGTTTCCAGGGTCCCCCAGCTGAAGCCCCCATCTTTTGCCCCCACATCCCCTGTGTGCCCTGGCAGGCTGGTGTGCTCACTCTTGGTCTTCCCTTGTTTTATTCCCGTGCCACCTCCTGCTGATCCTTCAAAGGCCCGCTTGAGTGTTCCTAGGCTGAATTCTCCCTAGCTGGAGTTTCTGCGCCTCGTCCCTGTCTGGGCTGGAGCGTGCCACACCCCTGGCTCTCCTCTCCCCAGCTTACCCTGAGCACCTCTCAAACCCAGACCTTCTCTCTGTCTCCACAGAGCCAGGCTGAAGAGCAACAACAGGCAGGTGTGCATCGACCCGAAGCTGAAGTGGATCCAGGAGTACCTGGAGAAGGCTTTAAACAAGTAAGCGCGCACGGCGGCCCAGGCGGACTGTCCACTGGCCCCGCCGGGAAGGCTGACTCCAGGGATGGAGGGCGGAGCTGGGAGGAGGCCCGCGCGGCCGCTGGGTTTGCCAACTATAGACACCGCACACACAGCCACGGCACCGTGTTCAACCTGCGTCCACCGTGCCCAACCCTCGCACCTAGGAGCTTCCGTGCCTGGGGTTTTCTAAGCCAGGCAGCCCCTCATGGTCATCACCTTCATCCTCATGGTCATATCTTAAACCAATGATAACTTCAAGATCTGTACTCGGCTCGTGGCCTCCCTGGAGCCTCCAGGCACAGTCAGGGGAAAGCGGCTTCTTCGCAGGGAACTCCAAAAATTGTCCTTCGGGGCAGCTCCTGCAGGGTATCCCTCCAAGTGGCCTCTGGGTGGCCGTGACCCCGCAGGGCTGGGCTGCCACTGCCCTCAGCCCTCTCCCAGTAGGGGATCTCAGTGATGGGTCTGGGCTCCATCTGAAGCCGCTGCCCCTGGGCTGTGCTCGAGGCCTCAGCCTTCCTGTCCTCCCTGCTCCAGCAGCATGCTTCCTGCTTCCTGCTTCTCTAGCCTGCCCGAGCCACCCTCCCTCTCCTGCAGCCTCCCCACAGGGCCCTCTGTGAGACCCCCTCCAACCCCCTCCAGAACAGAGCCAGCCCCTCCTGGAGGAGGTGCGATTGTACCCCACTTTCCCGCGAGAGTCTGCAGAATTTTAATAAATGCAGCTTCCAGTCAGAGAGCTTGCTGAGGAATCAGGTTTCCTGCTTGCTCTGAAGCCCCAGCATGCGTGGGGCTCTGCAGACCGGGCCTTCTGAAATCAGAAGCGCAGGATGCACAACAGACAGCATCTTGCCTCAGCCCCTCCAGAAGCCGCATGGGTTCTCAGGTTCCAATCAGAAACGTGGGCGGATGGAAACTCCGTGCACAAATGCGATTCACAGACGGCCCTGGTGGTATATGTAACTTTTGGCAAGGCATTTTTTATATATATATATATTTTTTGTGCACATTTTCTTTTGCATTTTGTTTCTTTAGAAAACAAGTGTACTTCAGAATATATTTGTAGTGGAACAATTCATATATTTGAAGTGGAGCCATATGAATGTCAGTAGCACCCTTTCCTTAGACTCTGAAGCTACTGGCAGTGGGTACAGAAGTATACACGATGCATAAATATGATCAATCGCAGCTTCTCTATGTTAGCCGCAGTATTTTTTCACTTGTATTAAAATTGTATCATGTGTCATGGTATCACTAGCAATAAAATGCTAACGGTTTTCCTGGTATAAACCTCCTACTGTACGTGGGGATTTATTTATTTATCAGTGCTTAGAGGCGAACCCGGACCTTTCTGGAGATTATGAGTTAAGCCACCTGCTGGTCAGGCTCATGGGCCCTTTGACAGGGTCTGTGCTGAGCGACAGCTCACAGGCCGTTCTCACTTGCAGATTAAATCTGCAGCTCAAATTTTTGAGTCTTTTCTTTTTTAATACCGTGGAAATAGAGTACTAGTTTCCTGACAAATAATATTTGACTCACTAATCCATCTTCCTCCCTCCTCCTCCTCGGTCCTCCTAACATCCTCATGTAATCCCGAGACTCAACCCCAGTAATATCAAGCTTCCCATTTTCCCATGTAAAATTACCATGACTCCCACCCATGGTTAATATGAGGCTTTCCCCGGAACAGGTGGCCTCACCCCATAAATCATTAAATACCATTTGCCTCGAATCACCCTAATGCGATAGTCATGAGCCAGTTGCTCTAATGGAACTCTGCTAACCAGCACTGTCCCTTGCTCCAGATAACCTTGGTGGTACCCGGAGAGGGCTGCCTTCCTTCTCCTTTGCCAAGAGCCAGGATAGCATCTGAGCCCTAGGCCTCCGCCTACTAAAGCGTTACCGGATTGGAAACACAGACAACTTTTAGAGAACGCAGAAAAGGCTCAGCTCCGGGTGGAGAAGGGAGGAGGCCCCGGTGAGATCAGGTGGATGGGTGGAGATCCGGCTGCCCCATTGTGGGTTCCGGTCCCCAGAGGGTCTCAGGGTAGCAGGAACCAGAGTGGGCTTGGTGAAAGGGCCTTATGGCTCCAGACAGCGTCCAGCACTTGCCTGCGTGGGGAAGGGCCTGGCTGGCCCAGGCAGGGCTTCCCCCAGAGCCTCCAGGCCCTGTGTCGAGGCTGAGAATGGAGCGACCCATGGCCACCCTTGTACGTGCAGACTGAGAAATCTCCTGTGTTTCAACATGATTAATGGTTCTAATTTTATCTAAGGGGGCGCAGAGAAGACAAAGTGGGGAAAAAAGAAAAGATAGGAAAAAAGAAGCGACAGAAGAAGAGAAAGGCTGCCCAGAAAAGGAAAAACTAGTTATCTGCCAGCTGGATGGACCACAGTGCTCCCTGCTTGCTCTTGGCGCTTTATAAACCCGCTGTCCCCTGGCCTGGTGACCCCGTGCCGGGCCGCACTCTGCCACATTTTCTGTGCTCCTTAAGGCCCTGCCGGCCCGCTGAGTTATGAAGACAGTAGTTGTCCAGAGACTGCGGGCTTGGGACTCGCCTAGCACGGCAGGTCCAGCCCAGGCCACACAGCTCTGTGCCCTGGGTTCCCCGTCCCCACAGGGACCCGGGGTGCCACCTGGTCAGCAGCATCCACAGCCTCCTAGCCCAGAGAGGTGCCCCACACCTCCACTTGTCACCCTAGCTGCACCGTCCCTGCAGCCTTCTCAGGACAGGTCATGGCCCACTTGCCCCTGTGACCTGGCACTCCTCACCCTGCCTCCCTGGGCCCCTGCTCCCTGCTGGGCTGGACAGAGGCGTCGCCTGCAAGTTCCGGGGTTATACAGTGGTGTGGGGCACACGGGAGCAGATATAGATATAGATGTTTCCCAGGGAGCCTTCTCTTTGGGCGCTCACTCCAGAGTTGTGGAATGGGTCGCCCATGCTGGGGACAGATATATGCGGAGCTGTCTGCAGGGCCTGCAGCTGTGGGGTGTCCCCTCCCCCATGCTGGGAAGGGCTCCAGCACAGTCAGTCCCCACTGGAGGGAAACATCTGCCTGCACTGAGTCTGCTTTCGTTCTAGAACTTTCCTCCCCACCCCTTGATGTCTGAGGGTTTGGCCAAGTCTCTCATTTAGATGGGAGGATGGGCCTGTGGGAGGAGGCAAGGCTAAAGTCATGAAAACAAATGCCTCAAATCTTGGGCCCTTGTCCCCTTCCACCAGTAACCCCCACCCACCCACCAGGAGTCCTGCTTCTTAACCAACAAGGCTGGAGGGTGCAACTGGGGGACTGCACATCCTTGCATGGGACCCTCCTGGGCCCCTGGGTGCTGGGTCCCTATGCCTGAATGGGCTCCCTGGGGGTCACAGAACACACAGCTGTCCACCTGCTAGGATGCTGTCACAGCGAGGCCCCTGCTTGGCCACCACCCCTGCTGCCTGTTCAACCTTCCCAGCAGTGTCGCTCTTGGGAGCTCTGGGGACAGTAGACCCCAGCCTCTGGGTGAATAGATGCCCACCTGGCCCCTTCCCCACCTCTGGGCATCTTCCTGCAGAAGCCAGCCACTCCCCTCTCGGGACCCCTCAGGGTAGCCTTGCTCTTACTAAGCCCTCCAGTGCCACCCCACCTGGGGAGCTGCTGCAGGGCAGGAACAAGCAGGTTCCACTGGCCTCTCCATCTCAGGAGAGGCTCATGAAGCCCCCAAGGGCCATACCCAGTGGCTGAAGACCCTCACCTCTGAAGAGCAGAAGACCTGCCTGGATCCTCTGGGGGGAAACTAGAAGTCTAGTCACAGCCAGGTGAGGGGCATGGGCCACTGTGTGCCACCTGCCCTGGTGCCTTCCAGGAGATCTCTGGGGCTGCCTCTGGCTCCTGGAGGCTACCAGAGTAGCACGACGCCAAGAGATCCCAAGGATGGATGTGGGGCTGATGGAAGTCAGAAGTGCCTCTCCTCAGGACCACCGAGCCTGCGGTGCCCACCATCCGTCCTGGCTGGGACGGACTTGTGACCTCAGCGTGAGGCCGTGCGTGGGCCTTCTCCTGTGTTCCATGTGCCGTGCCTTGTGCTGCTAGTCATCTGTCCGCTGTCCTGCCACTTCCAGTCCTCCCTCCCCCGCTTTGGCCTGCTTGTCCTCCCCTGCCCCCCGCCCGCCCTGTCCCACAGGGAGACACAGGCCCAGTCTGCAAGTGATGCTGGGCTATGGCTTCTGCATGCCCCAGGCTTAGGAACCCCCTTAACGGTGTCTCCTCTGTTCTGTTAACAGGAGGTTCAAGATGTGAGAGGTGGGTGAGATGCCTGCGAACCTTACAGGAGCCCAGGCCTGCAGTCAGTGTTAGGGAGGGGCCGGCATCCCACTCCTGGGCAGGGCCGGACACGGGGCTAAGGGCTTCGTTTGCACAGCTCCCCTTCCCTCACCATTGATTCGGTAGCAGAACTCATGGTGTTTATTCCTCATTTAGTTTGATTATCCATTGTTATCATGGCAGATAGGAACTTGAGCTAAGGCCATTATGTTATTTGCTTTATTATAATATCTTTCCCATGGAGCCCCCCTTGTGAGTTTTGTATCCTAGTTGAGATGGGAGGTTCAACCCCTGTCCCAGCAGCCGGGCCTGCCTCCTCCCCCAGATGGTGAACAGCAGGGCTCCCCAGGCTGAGCAGGCCCGGGCCAGGGCAGAGACCAACCCTCCTGCCACTCCCTTCACCCATCGCTGTGCTCCTCGTTCTGTGTCTCATCCATCCATCCATCGTCCTGTGTCACAAGACTGTCTCCATCACCCTGAAAAGGACGCTCTCCAGACAAAAGCTTTCATCCCCACTGGGCACCAAGAAGAAAGCAAAGTGCCCATGAAACACTGTATGCGCCTCTGTCTCATGCAGAGCACTGTCCGCCGTCTGCTTTTGTGTTCTCACTCACAGCCGGTGTCCCCCTCTGTGACCCCTGTCTTGGTGCACGTGCTGCCCTTCCTGGTGTGCAAACGATGAGCATGGGGAAATGCCCTAGGGCCTTTGCCCGGTTCCTAGTGTGTTTGTGGCCAATGTGAGCAGCCTCAGTTTCCTCATGGGACCGGCAAACAGAGCCTGAGGGAATGTGGGCCACAGCAGCACTGACCCCAGCCCTGCCAACCCACTTTGCTGCTGCAGCTGCTGCTGTCTGGACTGCAGAGTTCTGGCTCAGCATTGTTGGGGAAATAACAAGAATTCTCCACCTTCTTCTTATTATTTTCAGGATACAACCTGAACAGAGTCAGTCCCAGAGTGAAGACTCCTCAATTAATATCTGACCTCGCCCCCAGCAAGGTTGTGCTTTTCTTTTACACCCATGGTCCAGCATCTCCGGCAGGGCAGGTGGTCCTTCAGGAGAGGAGCAGAAGTCCCTGGATTCGGAGTGTTGCCCTCTGACCGAGAGCAGTCTGTGTGCAACGCTGCTCAAAACCGTGGGCATGCAAGGCTTTTTCTGTCTGCTTTCCCTGCAGTCAGTCTCCCCAGTCCTAATGGGAGACGCCAGTAAAATTCTTTAAATGAAGAAGGTTCAGAAAGGAAGGGCAAATCCTGAGTTGTATGTGAGATTTCATCATTTGTTATCAGTAATATGGATCAGGCATTTCCATAAACTGACACTTCAGAGCAGAAAGCAAATCCACCCACCAAAAGTTTCCCCTAATTTGAACAAGAGTTAAAATTCTCAAACCAGCCAAGTTAAATTGAAAAAACAAAAGGGAGTCAGGGGAGGTTTATTAGAACTAATTTCAAAACCATCTTTTGAAATTGACCCATCACTACAGTGATTCTTAGTTATCCATGAAATGACCGAACTTCAGTGAACGGTTGCTTTCCAGGTAATCATCAGTATTTAAACCCTTTATGGAAGACTCTTTCCCGGGAATCCATGACCCAAGACCATCCAGTCAGACTTCCTGCTCCCAGGAACTAGCATGAGCCCAGATCCAACCTCAGTGAAGCTATCACCTCTGTGTCTCCTCCCCAGGGGACAACAGATCAGAGCAGAGATGGCAGAGGCACCATTTGTGTGACAATTCATCTCCCCCTAAGGATCTGCCCCTGCATGGAGACTGACTGGCTGTAGGCAATCCGCATTTCAATGGTCCATTTGCAAAGGAAAAGCCTCCCCATTCTAATCCCTTTGCTTTGGAGTCAAGTGCACTGCACCAGGGAACTGTGACTGGGGACACTGGCTGTTCCCACATCCCCTTGGCTCTGTGACCCATGCTCCTCAGCTGCCAGCCTTTGCACCGGATGGGAGGGGGTTGGGGGCCGTGGGTGTGTTGTGTGTGGGTGTCCAAATCTGTGCCTTGTATCCTTCACACCGTTGTCTGTCCTCCTCTGCCAGCCGCTGAGACACCAGCGAGGGTGTGTGCATCCTGGGAGAGGAAGGAGGCTCAGCTTTGAAGAGCAGAGGTGGTCTGTGTGTCCGGAGTCCCGAGACCTGAGCCCCCTCCCACAGGACCCCATCCGCCCCTCCATGGTGCGATTTTGTCTCTGGTTTTTTTGCCATTAGGGGCTTCCAACCTGGGAACCGAGCACCTTTCCCAGAGGGTGGGCCCCCAATTCCTCTGTGCTGTTTCCCTGACCATTCTGAAGGAAGCCCACCCCAGAAATGCTCCCAGAAACCTCCAGATCCCCCAGGCTGACTGTGGTGTTGCCAGGTTGCGGTCCGCAGCCTTGCTGAGCTCTCAGTGGCTGAGCAGGGATGGGTTCCGTGTTCAATGTGACGAATACTGTATTTGTGTTGTCAGTCGCATCTCCCGATAATGTGAAGCTGGCCCAGGAGAAGGCGTCCCTGTGCAAAATGTGTGCTTTAAAAAAAAAAAAAAAAGTAACAAGTCTTTGAGAAGCAACAATTTCTACTTTGAAGTCATACCAGTTTCAAAGATGTATGTGCACTTAACGTTTTCCTAATAAAAATATTCAGATGTTACCACCTCGGGTCTTAAATAAGTGTTACAATTTTCCAGGCTTGGTTTCCCCTCCAAACCAAGGCCTAGGATGATGTAATCTTGCTGCAGTGGTTGGCAGGACACTGGCCATCCTTGTCCTGGACACAGTTGAAGCTGAGACAGTGCGTACTCCTCGGAACACCTCGAGTTTGCTAGAATTGCGACTGAGCCCTGGGTCAGAGCCCTACAGCAGGGTCCCAGTGGACAGGATTCCACCAGCCACCCCTCAAGGGCCGGTCAGAGGGATGGGTGTGACAACAATTAATTCAGTAGGGCCACCTGAGAAGAATGGGGATCAGTACCCTAAGCCCATCCCTGGTTGCACACCTGGTTCTGGGATTACACCAGAGGAGCCAGTGGCCAGACTGGGTCGGGCTGTGGCTGGGCTGATCTTATCTCAGATCTGGTTCTATAGGCCACTGGTGCCAGGGAACAGGACTACTTGGGGTGACCAGGGCCATCCTGAGGCCGTCTGCCTACCAGGATCAGTTCTAGAGCCTGAGGAAGCTGGGAAGAAGTTAGGACCAGATCCAGCCAGAGGAGCATTGGAGTTGGTTGGACAACAGCCCGCGTTTTTAAAGGAGCCCCGTTCAGAATGGCGCAGGGCCTGTGTGGCCGGCTGCCCCTTCAGAGTGACTTCCAAAAGAGCCACGCCACAGCCCCCTTCCCCCCACGCCCCAACTCCACTCAGCAGCAGCAGCCAGACGCCAGGCCTTGCTTGGAGCTGAGGGGTCTATGGTGGACGGTACCCAGATCCTCCCTGATCTGGCAGGCCCTGATGCAAGAAGGAGCATTTTAACGAAGTGTGGGGTGTCAGGCATCAGGAGATCTGAGGTCCCTAAAAATGTGCCCTGGAGCTGGGACTTGAGAGCTGTTTCTCTCTCAGGGCCAGTGCAGAAGCCGGGGTTGGGGTGTCCTTGGTGTGTGAGAGACCGGGGTTCTCACCCCGAAACGCACAGGTGGGGGAGGTGGGGGCTCAGAGGGTGGGGTGGGGTGGGGTGGGCCGTGGCCCCCAGCACTCCTTCTTGCCAGACGCACAGCACACACAGGCTGCCGGGCTGAGCCGGCCCACAGGGACAGGTCCTGGCTGACAGGAAGTATGGTCCAGCGTGGTTCTGTGCCAGGAGCACAGAGCCATGGCCCAGACAGCACTGGGTCTGCTCCTGTCCCTCTTCCCATGCTGAGGGTGGCTGGCAGTGGGAGACAACAGAAAGAACCACATTTCAGAGACCCTGAAGTGGGATGGTGAGGCCAAGGAGACCCAGGCCAGGGCTGTCAGGAGATGCTGGGAGACATGGTCCTCGAGAGGTCCTGACCCCATGCCCTGGCTGCCATGGGCTCCAGATAAATTCCCCTTAAGCCAGAAATGAGGGTTTCTGCTCTGACCCCCAAGTAACCACAGGGTGGGCAAGGGGCACTGGGGAGAAGATGGGGAGGGGCTGGAGCCCACAGGGCAGCTGACAGACCCTAGCCCTCTCCCTGGCTCAGCTTGAACTCTGCTATGGTTTGTATCTAGATGTCCCCCCAAAGCCTCATGTGCTAGTAGGTGGGGCTTTGGGAGGTGACTGGATAACGGGGTGTGATACTCACTGGTGGATTGGTCCACTGGTGAGTTTATAGCTAATGGTGATGCTGGGAGGGAAAGCCTAGAGAAGGCAGTGGGGCACTGGGGGCATGGCCTGGCAGGGTCTCTCCCTCCTCCTCCCTCAATCTCTCTGCTCCCCACCACCATGCCTTGAGCTATTCCTCCTCTGCCAGGCCCGTCTGCCATGCCACCCTGCCAGCCACCTGAGCAGATGGCCTGACCCCAGCGTTCTGGGGACCTGAAGCTCCCAGAAGAGCCCGTGCCTTGCAGCGTGGTGCCTGCTGGAGGCCTGAGTCCTGGGAGGGCACAGGGGGCACTGGACAACAGAGCTGATGTCCTCAGGCTGGACCAAGGGCAAGAAGCAGCTGCTGGGCAGCCTTGTCCATATCCATTGCTGTCACTGGGGTGGGAGCTGCTCTTAACTCCCAGGCTTGGGGCTCTACGACAGCTCGGGGTAATGGGGTCACTCCTTGGTCTGGAAACCAGACAGACGAGGCAGCAGCATGCACAAGCCCCAGTGTCGCTTCCAGAGAAGGAAGGGGTGCTGTGTGGGAAAGAGGTGCTGATGGCCGATGCCCAAGCAGGGAGGCTTGGGCTCATCACAAGAAGGGGCTACCCCTTCCCCACTTGGCTGTGTCTCCCACCTCACTCCCAGCTGGTATTCAGTTTCTTATCTCACAGAATGAAAGGCAGGAAGAGGAGTCCGCACAAGCTCCACCTTGTATCCACCAGCCGGTCCATTCATGTCCACCACTGTCCTTGTCACCTGTGTGGAGAGCAGTGCTGCCTGGCCACTCAGCCCCAGACAGGTGGAATCCAGCACTACTCACCAGGGAGGGGACAAGAGGACACCTCTCCTGACTTCCCCTCCCTTCCATACCAGAAAGCTCTCACTGTAAGTCTGCCGTGATGGTACACACCTGTAATCCCAGCACTCTAAGAGGCTGAGGCAGGAGGATCACAATTTCAAGCACAGTCTGGGCAACCTGGCAACTTAGTGAGACCCTATCTCAAAAAATTTTAAAGGGCTGGGTTATAGCTCAGTGGTAAGGCCTTGGGTTCAATCCTCAGTGTTGAAAAAATTCACTGTCTACAACACCATGCCAACATAATAACACCTCTGATGAAAAATAAAAGATAGCAACAATGAAATCAGCCCCAATAGTGCATCCTCTGTCCCTGCATTGTGCTGTTTCTCCTCACACAAGCGTCCCGTAGAGTGCTGTGTCCCTGTGTCCACTAACCCTAACCCTAACCCCATCCCTGTTAAGTTCCCACCCCTCACCTGCACCGCTAGAACTGCTCTCTGTCAGGGTCTCCAGAAGACGTGCACTGGGAAACCCAAAGCCAGTTATCAACTCCGGGCTCCTCAGCGCCCCGCATGGCTCGACCTTGTTGATGGCCTCCCTTGGACCGTGCTTCTGCTCACCTGACTCTTCCCCCGCCCCACACCTCACAGCTTCTGCTCTGTGTCCCTCCTCTCCCAGGTGGCCAGCACCCAGGGCTCGTGCTCCAGCTCTTCCTCACAACTGGGTGACCTCCTCACTCCTGGCTCCAGGCTGCACTCCCTGATCCCCTCTGACAGGCATGACAGGCACAGGGATGTGACTCTGAGACCCACCTCCCTCACCGCTGCTGGAAGAGGTGGCTCTGCCCACCATGGGCCAGAGTGGCTGTGACAGAGGCAGCTACAGGACACAGTGCGACATCCCATGAAGGTTTCTCTGGCCGCGGGCTCCGGTCCGCTCTGACCTGGCCCCTATCCCTGGTCAGGCCCTGCCAGCCTGGATGGAGGACCCCTGCACAGGACGTCGTCCAAACTCTGCCAGAGACAGCTCTTGTGCATCTCTTCATGTGGCCTGGTGAGAGCAGCCGGCAGGTGCCTCCTCATGCAGTTCTCCCTGCAAGCCTGCCCAGGGCACCTCTGTTCTCTGCTCCCCAAGCCTCACCAAGGGAGGACCCAGTTCATCTTCCTCACCCATTTCCCCCTCCGGCCAGTCACTTTTTGTAGGTTGCAGCTGACAATCCCCCACCCTCCAGACACTTTCTTTGGTCTTCTCTGTGACAAAGGTGTCAACACCTGCCTCCCGGTTGTGCACCCTTTTGCACACTCAGGGCCTGCAGACCCAGCTCCAGCTCACTCCAAGATCTGTTTATGGGACCCACGCTCTGCCCCTCTGGGTCTCCTGTGTCTGACACTTCTCCAGGTCCTAGCACGTGGACGCTACCGTGGTTGCCTTCCTAGGAGTTCAGGATAAGGAATCAGCTCCTTCTCCAGAGCCCCCACTCCCCAGCTCCCTTGCCCAGTGCTCTAGCATGGTGCCCTGCAAAGCGCCGTGAGCCACCTTGGCCCTGGCCCAGTTGCTCTGGCCTTTGCAGCTGGTGGCCATATGGGGACAGGTGGTGGCTCCAGCCAGTGCAGGTCCCATGCCCAGTGACATGGGCAAGTGCAGGGCTGGAGGCTCAGGAGCTCCCTGGGGGTGGAGATGATCCAGACACTGCCAAGCCAAACGAGGGAGCAGTGTCTGGCAGCCTTCTCTGGGTCCTTCCACACCACATGTGGAAGCAGCTGGGAGTGGCAGAGTGGGCATTCGGAGAGAGGGCTGCTAGGCTCAAAGCAGAGTTCGTCATGTGAGCTTGTCAGCGTTCAATCCAGGGCCACTGTGCTTGCCCACTGGGTACTGCCTGGCCCAGTAGGTGCTCCCAGACACCCTGGGCAGGGTGGCCAGCCCCAGGAGGCACAAGAGACAGGGCCAGACTCAGGAACAGTTGCTGGCCAAGCTTGGAGCTGCAGCCTGAGAGGCAGCTCAGGAGGCGTGGCCACTCTGTGAGTCTGCAGGGCCCAGGCACAGTGGCATTGACCTTGTCCTCCCCTCTTCCCTGGCATCTCCCCAACATGGGACCATGGGCCCCCATCACATGGGCTTGCAGCCGTGAGTGGACAACCATTCTGGGCATTCCTGAGCCCCAGGGCACTGGTTGTCCTTCTGGCCACTATGGGTGCATTCTAGTGTGGCGCCGGCACCTGCCAGGTCCAGCTCTTTCCGGTTCCTCCTGGAGCACTCCTCTCAGGGAGCCTAGGGGAACTGGAGGCCACCACATTCACACAAGCCACATGACTGAGCTCCTGGAGACACAGGGATACCTGGCCAGTGATTTCCATCAGGCTAGTGTTTCCCGGGACAGCCGAGCTCACACAGCTCTTCCTTCTGTTCCTTCTTCAGTAGATCCAGGCACCAACCTGAGTGACGGACAGGGAAATAGGATAGCAACACCCCACAGCCTCTCCTTGCCATCCATGCAGCAGCACCCGAGGCAGGGCTGGGACCTCAGACTGTGCTGCATGCCCCAAGGATGCTGCCAACTTTAGATGACAGCGCATTCAGGGGAAATGCCAGCTGGCTGCAAAACCCAGAGGCAAAGAAACAATAAAATGGAAATGTTAGCCTATGTGTATGCCTGTGTGCACATGTGTGTGCAAGTGGGCATGTGTGCAAATGATGGTGTAAAACACAATGCTTATTCTTGGTTGTGGTCAGAACAGCTCCCTCTCTAGCACTCACACCAGCAACAAGTTCCCCAGCCTTACTCCAAGGAAGGGAAGAACAAATCGGCAGACAATAACACCTGACTTACTGGGCATGGGAAGCACTAGCAGTGAGTGCTAACCTTCCTAACATTGGGATGCACCATACAGCCAAGCTATGGATCTATTAGTTACTGTTTTCCTCACTTACAGAGCTGTAGACACTGCAATGCAGCAGGTGACTGAGTGTCACTGAGACACCGCCAATCATAGGTATAGATAAGGGCTTTCTGGTCCAGTTGGCCGGATGTCACACTCTCACAGCGGCAGCTCTGGGACCCAAGCCATTATCTCTGACTCATTCTGGGCTTTGCTGGGAATGTCCGTGGTTTGGACCATCATGGGAAGAGTGCTGTCCTCACTTTGCATCTCCAGAACAAGGAAACCCCAGCCTCTGCAGGAGCCATGCCCCTGTCTCAGGTCCCCCTGAGTCACTCCAGTGCTGCAGGGCACAGAGAGCCCCTGCCACCCCCAAGCCTGGTCGCTGTGCACCACACCGGGTCTGCACTCAGGAAGCAGCCAGGGGTGGCACCTGGCCCTGAAGTCCTGGGAGAGAAGGTTGCAGTTCCAGGATCCCACAGGGCCGCTCATGGTACCCAGGATGCTGTCAACGCCCCCAAGCCCTGGGAGCATGGAGAGATGATGTTTCCTTGGATGTCTGCATCCAACTGTCAGAGGGAACAAGTTTGTGGGTTGCTGAGCCCATACCTGGGGAAGTGAGGATCCTGCCCCCAAACTCCTTCCCCCACCCTCTTCCTCCTGGAAAACTGGACCAGCCCTGGGTCCCCTTGGTCCTCTCCACTCTCCCCCCAGCCTAGGCCTGCCTCTGGGGCATCTGAACCTCAGGTTGGCCTCTCACACTCTCTTGAAGCCAGAAACAAGACCAGGAGGCAGGAGGAGTAGAGACCGGAGTCCACAGGCTTGGAAGGAATGCAGGACATGAGTCCATGCAGACTCATCAAACCACCCAGGAGCCCCAAGAAGTTGCTCAGCCCTGGGCTTCTCATCCTTGGCCTTGGTGCAGGGAGAGGGAGCAGGGGAGGACTTGGCACAGGTAGGGCACCAACCTGGCAGTCCTTGTGCCTCTGTATGCCAGGCACCTGGCACGTGCTGGCCCTGCACGGGAGGTGGTACTTCTGTCCTGCTGATGGGAAAACAGCCGAGTGAGGCACGTTCCTAAACCATGTGTAAGAGCAGTGAGACCCTGGGTCTGCATAGGATGTTACCAGTCAGCTCCTGCTTCCTGTGTGTTGTGTCCAAGACACAGACACCCAGGATCCTGAGGATGTCAGGGTAGGAAGGGGCTCTGGGGACAGGAGAGGTCACCTTGAGCCAAGAGGGCACTAGACACATCTGGAGTACAGGATGAGAGGACTCAGGCTCTCTGGGGGCCTGGCACATACTAGGGCACTCGTGAGGTGGGTGTGCTGACATACTGCCTGGGTCAGGAGCCACAAGCAGCTGCAGGTGACAGAAATGTTCATGGAAGTGGGAGAAGGAAGGGTTAGATCCTTCTGGGAGCCAGGGCAGGAGCTGATAAAAGGGGAGACTAGCAATAAAACAATGCTGCTAACACTTCCTGGAGGCAGGGTGGCTACCCCAGGCATGTGACGTTAGGAAAGCTGCCCCCCAGGAGAAAGGGGGTCACTCACAGGCCCAGCTTTTGGTCACCCTGTGCACCTCCATCCCATGCTTATGACAGCTGGCTTGAGGCTGCACTGGGGCTTTGAGGCTGGGTAAGCTTTTGGGGCTGGGGAGCACCTTGCTGAGATGGGGTCTGCGCCCTGGCTCTGTCCCTGGAAGCCCGCAGGCTGTGTGCCCTTCCTGAGTTCCTCCGCTGCCCTTACTGCCCCTTTCTGCAGGCAGACCCGTCTAGTGAGGTGCAGATCCTCTTGGTGCTGTCCCTTCAGCCACCTGTGTTGAGGATGTTCCTCCCACAGAAGATGGCTGGAGTCATCCCCAGCCTCTCCAGGCCTCTCCTTCCATGCTCCGGCAGGAGTGGCTGGGATCTCTGGAGTAGCCAAGAGCCTTGTTTCTTCATAGTAAGTCAGGGTTTGGGAATTGTCCTGTGCTTGGGGTCTGGCCTCAGTGTACCCGGGGACCCACCCCAAGCCTCACTCAGCCTCTGCCAAGATGCCCTGCCCACCCCAGGCTTTGGGCCTTGCTCTCCTTGGCCTAAATCTATCCACCTGAGTTAACAGCTTGCCCAATATCACAGAAATTTCCAGGTCCTAAGAGTTCATCCTAACCCACTGTGAACTTGATGTAAGACGTCTTAATACAGAACACTGAAAGGAACAGCCTGGGGTTGTGTAAATCACCACTGCATAGGCTCTCAGAACTGAGGCCTCAGAGTGCGGGATGGCAGCACTTCCAGACCCAGACCCTGGGGCTCCTCAGGGCCATTTGCCCCTGCAGCATTGAAGGTGCCAAGTATAAATCTGCTGCCAAGGAGAGGGTTGGAAATCATTTTTCCTTCTTCACCTGTGAACAGCAAATCTTCCCTTGGCATTTCACTCATTCTTAGTTTTGCTGATGGTTTGCAAACTACTGATCTGACAGTTTTGAGCACATATGTTCTGGGAAGATCAGATTCCCAAATTCCATCCTTCACCCCCCATTATTCCAGCCTCAGCAAATTCATCCCACTAGCTGTCCAGCAGGACCCAGCACCGCTACATGCCAGCCTAACAGAAAAGGGTCCCTCTCGGCCTGCCAGATGGACTCCTAACCCCCCTAAAAAGAAACGTAAGTCAAGTAAGAGAAACAGCCCTCCCCAGAGTCCCTGCATGCCCATCCTCGGCTTGCAGCCACTCAGAGTTTGCTGAGGATCAGCAGGAACGTCCAGTGAAGGCTAGAAGTAGACTGATTTCCTCTTTCCTGCTCCAACGAGCTATTTTACAGGAATCAGGGCAGAGCACAGCAGGCTCAGAGTTCCCAGCACCGAAATGTTCCTTCCTTCACGTCTCCGCACCATTCGGCATCAGAGTGAAGCAGAACAAGGTGGAGGTCTTTGTGTGTTTTCTGTTGCTAAAAGAGAATAGCTGTGCCTGGGTGATTTGTAAAGGAAAGAAGCTTATTCAGCTCACAGGTGGGGGAGCTGAAGGTCCAAGGTCAAGGGCCATACCTGGATAGGGCCTCCTGATGCATCACAACTGGTGGAAGGGATGAAGGGCAAGTGGGGGTGTGCAGAAGAGAGACAGAGTTCCAGCTCTAGGCCTGGGAGAGGCCTTGATCCCTCCTAAGATCTGCTCCTTCTTTTTTTTTTTTTTTTTTTTAAAGAGAAGAAAAAAACAAAACAAATCAAAAGAAGAACAAATTTTCAAACAAACATAATAGGAGGGTAACAATGGTTAATACATTACGTATTACTATCTTTAAGTTAGTTATTCAGGACACCAGACATTAGCATTCAATTGTCCAAACATTATTGGCACAAACCTTACTCTTCAATGAACTAAGTAAAAATGGTAGTGTATCTATCTTAACCATCTTATATATATATACAATTTTTTTCCCTTTCCCTTCTTTCTTTTCCCTATTCCAGTCTCTCTTTCCTTTTGACCAGTTTCTTTTTGATTCACCATGTCTATTGTACATTTTGGATCTTATTTACTCTTTCAGTTTCTCATACTAGAGAGATAATACGATGCTTACACATGTGCTTCTGGTTTATTTCACTTATGAGTATTTTCTCGAGTTGGATCCATTTACCTATAAAAGTCTCCAGTTTATCCTTCTTTATGGCTGAATAGTACTCCATTGTATAAAAATACCACATCTTTCTTATCCATTCCTCAGTTGATGGGCATTTGGGTTGTTTCCAAGATCTGGCTATTACAAATTGTGCTGCTATAAACATGGGTGCACATATATCGCTGTGGTACGATGTTTTTAATTCTTCTGGGAAGATGCCCAGAAGGGGAATAGCTGGGTCAAATGGGACCTCCAACCCTAGTTTTCTGAGGAATCTCCACACTGACTTCCACAGTGGCTGTACCAGTCGACACTCCCACCAACAGTGAAGAAGGGTTCCTTTTTCCCCACAGCCCCTCCAGCATTTGTTATTAGTTGATTTCTTAATAGTAGCCATTCTTTCTGGGGTGAGATGGTATCTCAGTGTTGTTTTAATTTGCATCTCTCGAATGACTAGTGATGTTGCACATTTTTTTGTATATTTATTTGCCATTAGTATTTCTTCATCTGAGAAATGTGTATTCATCTCAGATGCCCATTTTTGGAGTGGGTCTTTAAATTTGGGAGGTCTGATTTTTTTGAGTTCTTTATATGTTCTCGATAGTAATCCTTTGTCTGAGGAACAGCTGGCAAACATTTTTTCCCACATTGTGGGTTGTCTCTTCACTCTGTTGGTGGTTTCTCTTGCTGTGCAAAAGCTTTTTAATAAGATGAGATCCCAGTTATTGATTCTTTGGGATAGTTCCCGTGCGGTTGAGTTTTTATTCATAAAGTCTTTGCCTACACCAATGTCTCCAAGGGTTTTACCTATCCTAGCTTCCAGCAGATTTAATGTTTCTGTTTTAATATTTAGATCTCTGATCCATTTTGAATTTAGTTTAGTGCATGGTGAAAGATATGGATCTAGTTTTAATCTTCGGCATGTGTAGAGCCAGTTTTTCCAGCACCATTTATTAAAGAGGCTATCTTTCTTCCAGCGAATGTGTTTGGCACCTTTGTCAAAGATAAGGTGGCTTAGTATGTCTGGGGCTGTTTCAGCATCTTCTAATCTGTTCCATTGATCTTCAGGTCTGTTTTTTTGCCAGTACCACACTGTTTTTATCACAGTAGCTTTATAGTATAATTTCAAGTCGGGGATAGTGATGCCCCCTGCCTTGCCTTTGTTGCCCAGAATTGCCTTTGCTATTCTAGGTCTCTTCTGATTCCAAATGAATTTTAGGATTGTTTTCTCTAATTCTGTGAGATATGCTGCTGGAATTTTGATTGGAATTGCATTAAATCTGTATAACAATTTTGGAAGTATGGCCATTTTCACTATATTGGTTCTTCCTATCCAGGAGCAAGGGATATCTTTCCATTTTCTGATATCCTCTTCAATCTCCTTTTTCAGAGTACTGTAGTTTTCAGTATAGAGGTCTTTTACATCCTTCGTGAGGTTGATTCCTAGGTATTTCATTTTTTTGGATGTTATTGTGAAAGGTATTGTTTCCCTAATTTCTCTTTCAGTAAGTTTGTTATTTGTGTACAGGAAGGCTATTGACTTTTGAGTATTGACTTTGTATCCAGCTACACTACTGAATTTGCTTATTAAATCTAGCAGTTTTTTAGTGGAGTTTTTGGGGTCTTCTGTGTAGAGTATCATGTCATCTGCAAATAATGATAATTTAACTTCTTCCTTTCCAATCATTATTCCTTTTATTTCTTTCTCTTGTCTAATCGCTCTGGCTAAAGTTTCCAGAACTATGTTGAATAAGAGTGGGGACAGTGGACATCCTTGTCTTGTTCCTGATTTTAGAGGGAAGGCTTTCAGTTTTTGGCCATTTAGTATAATATTGGCTGTTGGTTTGTCATAGATAGCTTTTACCAGATTGAGATAAAGACCCTCTATTCCAATTTTCTGTAGGGTTTTTATCATGAAAAGGTGCTGGACTTTGTCAAAAGCTTTTTCTGCATCTATTGAGATGATCATGTGATTTTTGTCTTTGGTTCTGTTAATATGCTGTATTACATTGATTGATTTACGTATGTTGAACCATCCCTGCATCCCTGGGATGAATCCAACTTGGTCATGGTGTATAATCTTCTTGATGATTTGTTGGATTCTGTTTGCCAGTATCTTATTAAGGATTTTTGCATCTATGTTCATTAGGGAGATTGGCCTGTAGTTCTCTTTCTTAGTTGGGTCCTTCTCTGGTTTTGGTATCAGGGTAATGCTTGCTTCCAGGAATGAATTTGGGAGTATTGCTTCCCTTTCAATTTCATTGAAAAGTTTGAGAAGTAGGGGCGTTAGGTCTTCTCTAAATTTCTTGTAGAATTCGGCAGTGAATCCATCAGGGCCTGGGCTTTTCTTTGTTGGGAAGTTTTTAATTACATCTTCAATTTCATTGGCTGATATTGGTTTATTTAGGATTTTTAAATCTTCTTGATTCAGCTTTGGTAATTCATACGAATCTAGGAATCTGTCCATTTCTTCTGCATTTTCCATCTTAGTAGAATATAAATTTTCAAAATAGGTATAGATGATCTTCTGGATTTCTGCAGGGTCTGTCGTGATATCACCCTTTTCATTTTCAATTGCATGGATTTGAGTCTTTTCTTTTCTTTTTTTAATAAGGTTGGATAAGGGTTTGTCAATCTTATTTATTCTTTCAAAGAACCAACTTTTTGCTTCATTGATTCTTTGTATTGTTTTTTTATTCTCCAATACGTTAATTTCTGCTCTGATCTTTATAATTTCCTCCCTTGTACGGGCTTTTGGCTTAACCTGCTCTTCTTTTTCTAGAAGCTCGAGGTTCACCCTTAAGTTGTTTATTTGCGCTTGCTCTATTTTCCTGATATAAGTGTTTAATGCTATAAATTTCCCTCTTAGGACTGCTTTCATTGTATCCCATAAGTTCCGGTATGTTGTACTGTCATTATCATTCAGTTGTAGAAAGTGACTAATTTCTTCTTTAATTTCATCTGTGACCCATTGGTTGTTTAGGAGGATGCTGTTTAATTTCCATGTGTTTAGGGAGTTTTTGTGGGATCTTTTGCCATTGATTTCCAATTTCATTGCACTATGGTCTGATAATATGCATGGGATAATTTCAATTCCTTTGCATTTACTTAAGCAGGTTTTATGAGCTAGTATGTGGTCTATTTTGGAGAACGTCCCATGTGCAGCTGAGAAAAATGTGTATTCTGATGTTGTGGGATGGAACACTCTGTAGACATCTACTAAGTCCATTTGTTCAAAAGTTTGGTTCAGTTCTACTATTTCATTATTGATTTTCTGTCCAGTTGATCTATCTTTTTGTGACAGTGGAGTATTGAGATCTCCCAATATAATTGTATTAGTGCTTATTTGATTTTTCATGTCCTTTAGTACTTGTTTTATATAGCTGGGTGCATTGGTATTTGATGCATATA
The DNA here is from genome assembly GCA_028451465.1 of Erethizon dorsatum. Classification (NCBI taxonomy): domain Eukaryota; kingdom Metazoa; phylum Chordata; class Mammalia; order Rodentia; family Erethizontidae; genus Erethizon; species Erethizon dorsatum. The sequence continues at coordinate 42,016,452 of CM051833.1, read as the reverse complement.
TATTTATGATCGTTATCTCTTCCTCTTGGATTGTTCCCTTTACAAGGATGTAATGACCGTCTTTATCTCTCTGAATCCTTCTTGGCTTGAAGTTCACTTTGTCTGCAAAAAGAATAGCTACCCCTGCTTTTTTCTGGGTTCCTGTGGCATGGAGTATTGTTTTCCATCCTTTGACTTTCAGTCTATGAATTTCTTTCTGAATTAAATGTGTTTCTTGTATACAGCATATTGTTGGATCTTGCTTCTTGATCCATTTCGCCAGTCTGTGCCTTTTGATTGGTGAATTGAGACCGTTAACATTGATGGTTAAAACTGATATGTATTGACTCGTCATGATATTTTCCTGTTGTTGGTTCCCACTCTTTGTTTTTCCGCTTTCCGGCTATTTAATTATTTGCCCTGCCTGGTGGATTCCTTCTGTTGGGGTTCCTATCTCTTTCTAGAATGTCCTTCAGAACGTTTTGGAGTGCTGGTTTGGTGGTCATAAATTTTCTCAGATGTTCTTTGTCATGAAAGTATTTTATTTCTCCATCAATTTTGAAAGATAGTTTTGCAGGGTACATCAATCTGGGCTGAAAATTATTTTCCTTTAGAGCTTGCAATACATCATTCCAAGCTCTTCTTGAATTGAGGGTTTGTGCTGAAAAGTCAGCTGTGATTCTGATGGGTTTTCCTTCATAGGTGATTTGTCTCTTCTCCCTAACAGCTTTTAAGATTCTGCCCTTCTGTTGAATTTCTGGGATCTTGACTATAATATGTCTGGCTGAAGTTTTTTTTTGATCATGTCTAGTTGGTGTTCTAAAAGCTTCACTTATAGGGGTGTCAAATTCCTTTTCTCTTCCAGGAAAGTTCTCCCTGATTATGTCTTTGAACAAGGTTTTAATGTCGTTGATGCTATCTCCTGCTTTTTCATTTATTCCAATTATTCTTAAGTTGTTTATCTTTGAGTCATCTAGCAGCTGCTGAATTGATTTTTCATGGTCCCTTGCTATTTTTAAGAATTTTTCCATTTCATGATCACTAATTGCAAGCCTGTCTTCTATATCTGAGATCCTGTCCTCGCATTGGCTTATTCTGCTACAAATACTTTCAATGGAATTTTTTATCTCTTGGATATCTGCTTGAATCTGCCTTATAGATTCCATTTCTTTCCTATGCTGAGCATTCATGGTTTCTATAGTTTTCTTAAGTTCATCTATTTTTTTGTCTGTATCAGCTATAGTGTCCTTAAGCATGGTCTTCATTGTAGACATTATCTCTGCAGTTATCTGTGAGATTATTTCTGTTTTAATTTTTTCCAGAACCTCATTCAGTTGCTTTGTTGTTACCACTTCAGATAGGCCAGGTGGGTGGCTTTCGGATTGTCCCACCTCGTTGCTCCCTAGGTTTGCCTTTGGTGAATTGGATGTGTGTGGTTGCATCTTGTTTAAGTGTCGTCTCATTTTTTCTTTCTTTAATTCCTGGGGTGATGTTTGCAAATTACCTATAGTAGGTTACTTTATTGCTAGTGTTTAAGATCTTTAGAAGATGACTACTTCTCTGCAGTATCTTCCAAGTGGAGCTTGCTTTTAGGTTTTGAGCTTTCTGCCAGATCCTACCTCTTCAATTCGTTGGGTATGCGAAGTTGCTACCTGTTTGGCCCAGTCCTTGATTCTTTGGTACTGTGCCACTGTACTTTCTGTGTCCCTTAGTCAATCGCCGGTCAGCGCCGTTCTCCGCCGCTCCCCTGCCCCGCCGCTGTCTCAGGATCCTCCGTGGGGGCTCCCTGGGCGCCAGCTGCCACCGTGTGTCCGTAGAATTGAGCCTCCGCCGGCGCTCCAACTCCCGGGATATTAGAAGGTGCACGCGCGCGGTCTGCTCCTTCTTTCCTTCTTCTTTGTTGGAAGTCACCCGTCACTGGTGCCGGGGGTCCCAGATTGCGCTTCAGAACTTTTCTGGGTTTCGGGGAGGCATCTCCCCCCCTCCTGCGCTTTCTGGGTCGCTATATTCCCGTGTTCCAATGGTAACTTTTAGAGAGAGTTTTGCTGCCTGCTTCTTACTCATCCGCCATCTTGAGGTCTCTCCCGATCTGCTCCTTCTTTAAGCCACACCTCCGAACGCTGCCCCAGGCAGTCACTTTTCAACAGGGGTTTCAGAGACCACAAACCACATTGCAACCAAGACAACAGAAAAAGGCATCCTAGGAGGCTTGGGCTGGGACGGGGCAGCTACTAAAGACCCCACTCTCTGGCCACTGTGTCCTCCCCAGCCTGCTTCCAGCTCGGTCTCCTTTTACCCATGGGTCTGTGGTGTGTCCCCGTGTGAGCGCCTGGGGAGCCGCTTCCCCCACACCTCACCTGCTGCAGCCAGCCTTGCGCCAGCTCTGAAGTCTTCTGCCCTCAGCCATGACCAAATGTTCTCTTTCTCCGTGGTCACAGCCTGATGCGCCCATCCCAAGAAGAAAGGTTGTGGACCTCAGGCTCCACGTTTACGAAAGGGTGCTTGGATCTAGTAGGGTCCCACGTGCCCCAAGGACTTCGCCTTACCCTCAAATGATCCTGATATAGATCTTGGGCAAGTGATATTATTCTGAAGACTTCCTGCGGTTACACTCACAGGGAAAGCAGGACATTAACTTAAAACATCGCATTCATTTTATTAAATAGGTAATACAGATCAGTCAGTCCCTCCTAGCAGGCAGATGGCCTCGGAGTGGACTACGCTGCAGTCACTGCCCCTGTGCAGATGGTGCTCCCGTGAGGACCTAGAGACCCCGCGAGGCCCCACCTCCCATGAAGGAGGCTGGTGCCCCAGCCTTCCATGAAGCACACAGTGACCAGGCCTACAGCACAGGGGCCCAGGGATACTCCAGGTCCCAGCCACAGCCACAGGGCCGTGAGTTGAGGCCTCAGGGTAGCACAGACAGCGGTGCTTGGGAGGCTCTGCAAGTGACCTGGATATTGGGAGCAGCCCTGTAAGCTCAGGGAGCCCAGAGCCCACCCAGAACTTCTTGCTTGCACCTGTATCAGACTGGGCCCTATCCTGCATCCACGCAGCCATATGCTGCCTGCCCGTGAATCACCCCGTGATCTGGCTGTCCAGAGTCCGGTACCAAGTGCTGCGCTCGAGGAAGCGCTATCTTACCGAGCAATGGCCCCATAGTACCAGAGGAGGAGGCTGGCAACTCAGGTGTGCCAGAAGTGGCCAGGGCCTTGCCTATCACAGGTCCAGATCAGTTTAGGCTATGATGCAGTACAGTGTCCCAGGTTCAGGAATGCACTGGGCACCTCAGAACCCCGAGGGTATCCCACACCCCAAGGATATGGGACACCCCACTGGAAGGCTGACTGGGCCCTGAACATGTCCTCCTTGACCTTGGTGCCCCCCAGCAATGGCTCTGTTATCCAGGCAACATGAGACCAGGGGTCACTGCCTTCTGAGTGGAAGCCCTCCCGGTACCTCCAGATGCCAGGCCTCTGCCAGGCATTGCTGGCCCTGTCCTCCTCCCTGGGACAGTCCTGCAGTGTAGCTGTTTCTACTCAGACCAGCACAGACACCCTCTGGGGTGACATGGATGCTAGGAACAGCCCCGTAAGCCCAGGGGTTTGGCGAGTGGGTGAGGACACTGCTGCCAATGGCAGCTACTTATGGACTGGGACACAGGGGGCCACACTGGACACCTCCGTCCCTCTTCTTTGACCTCTGCCCCAGAGTCACCAGCTGGTGACAGGGACAGTGGGAAGGGTAGGGTTGGGATGTTTCTTCCCGGGGCCCTCCTGCTCTGCCACCCTTATGGACACCAACTGTGTCACCTTCTGATCACACTGTCCCAGGAGCTCAGTGTCTCTTGTCACCCTTCTGGGCAGCCCCTACAGTAGAAACACACAGCCAGGCACAGAGGGAGGGAGGGCGGCTAGCACTGGGCCTGGATCTCAGCCTCCACGGGGACCCAGCTGATCCAGCTCCAACATCTGCTGTAAAAATCCTGGAGGTGCATTTGATTCCGTGAGTCACGATGATTCAAGAAGAGCTCTCAGAGGATGACCCTTCCCTCTGTGGGAGCTTCCTGACCACCCTGTGCTCAGGATTGGGGTTCAGCCCAGGCTTGGAGCTGGCAGACTCCAGCCACCATGCACACTTAGCCTGCTCACCTGGGACAGGGCGCTGAGCCCCTGAGTGCCAGCCTTGTCCCCCCAGCATTATAGCAGTAACACAGCAATAGAACATCACTGAGAGGCAGGCCAGGTGAGCGCAGCCTCTCCCAGCGTGACAGATGGTGCTGTGACCTGAGGAACATGAGCCGCATGATGAGACAAGGTGGGGTGTGTGACGTGGGCATGAGGACAGGGCATAGGTGGCCATGTGTGGTGACTTGAGCACAAGCACTGTGACAATGTGAACATTCACAAGTCACCAAGACAGACACCAAATGCCAGATGGACGGGAGGGCACTGTTATGGGTGATACCTAGACGTCCCCGGAAGCCTCGAGTGCCCTAGGTGGGCCCTGCGGAGGGTGACTGGATCGTGGGGCTACATGGCTTGCTGCTAGGAGGTGGGGTCTGTCGGCAGAGGCAGGTCACTCAGGTGTGACCTGGAAGGGTTTTTCTCCCTCCCCTGCTCCTCCCTTCTCTTTCTGCTTCCAGTTGCCATGCTGAGCAGCTTTTTCTCCCCTGTGTCCTGTGCCAGGCCATCCTGCCATGGAGCCAGCCCACTATGAACCTCTCCTCCTTTGAGTTGCGAGTTTCTCAGGGATGAGAAAGTGCCTGAGGCAGCAGCAGGCAGTGTGGACATCCTGGGCACAGTCAGCCAGACTGTCCCACTGCCTAGAAGCATGTGCCACCGTTCACAATCTATGACTCTTTCCTGTGCCAAGGTCCCCAGGAGACTGGTGGGCAGTTTGGGACAAGCGTCTGTCTGTAGGGTTCCCAGGGCCTCCATGATCTGCCAGGGTTACCATGGGCCATTTTAACTATGCACTGTTGCTTACTGGGGAAGGATCTTTTCCTTCCTTGGACCTGACCAGATCCCAGGCCCACCTGGGCCCTGTGAAGAACAGCAGGGGCAGGCAGGGAGCTTGTGTGCCAGCAGCCAGGGCCCGTGGTGCCTGGGTAAGGTTAAGAGGCAGGGAATGCATGGACTCAGTGCAAGGCACCGGCTAAGGCCACAGCTGGACGGGCTCAGCTGAGGCCCCAGGGTAGGGGCAGGCTGTGTAAACAGGAAGACCACCGCCAGCCGCTGAGGTGCCTCTGACAAGCACTGCACCGCGGGGGCCCTCCCCAAGACAGCCGGGCAGTGGGGGGGTGGGGTTTGCAGTCACAGCTCTGTGGCAGGAACGTGGGTTCCAGTTCTTCCCAAATCCATCACAAGATGCCACCAGGGGAGAGAGACAAAGGACAGGCAAAGACACAGAGATGGAGAGACAGAGAGACAAGAGTCTGAGAGGAGCCTGAGCCCCGCCCTGTTCTCCATGCACCTCCTCTGGGTCTAGGGCTCGGTGGGTGACCCCATGTGAGGTGGGAGGTGATGACAATGGAGTTCCTGGTTGGTACCTGAACCCCGAGCTACTTCAACCATGGGCGCTGATGGTAAATTCTGTTCCAGACATGCCAGTCCCTGTGAACCCACAGTGCACTGAGTTTGAAGATTAATCCCGTTCACCCTGAGAATCCTCGCTAGCAGTGCTTTTGCCCCAGCTTTCACCCAGAGATCCCTCGTGGATCAGAATCCTGACTCACCCTTAACATTTGCTTGAACTCTCTCACTTTTACTATTATTTTTGCATGGGTCTTGGACACCAATAGTCTTTGAGAACGAGATGGCCTCTATTTACTGTATGGCCTTCCATTTTCAGGAATGGTATTTCTGTTACAAAACACAGTAATTCTCCATTGCTGAAAATTAAATCATGGCTGAAAGCGAGCTATGCTTTTGCTCTAAATAGGAAAACGGGAGAGGATATGGGTGCTGCTGAGCAGGCAAGTGCCCAGCAGGAGGCCTGGTTTAAGCCTGGCCAGGGTCCCCAACACCCAAGGAAGCACCTTAGCTAGGTTCTGAGGGCCAAGACAGGGCTGACCCTCCTGAGCTCCTGAGAAGCTGCGGAGAGAAGGGTTCAGCCACACCCAGGCCCCCATAGCACTTTCTTCTTCCTCCCACCAGGTCCCTGGCTCTGTGGATGTCGCCCCAGCCTCACCCGGTCACCTCCATCCCCGCCAAGCACAGTCTTATCCTTTCTATTGCTACCATCAGCCTCAGGACCCCTCCAGCTCACCAAAGCTGACCACTGGGCATCAAGTGATGTGCAAGGATGGGGAACACAGCCAGGAAGAGGAAGGAGGAGAGATGTGGCTCTGGAGAGCGGTTCCCTATTTCTGCAGGGACCCCATCTCTGCACATGACACCTGGCACCTGGCACCTGGCATACAGTAGGCCACACCCTCCTGAAAATCACTTCCTGTGAAGCTTGCTCAGTATGTCAGTCTTCCTCTGGCCTCCTGTGGCAGTGTCCTCGCTTGGTCCTGGCCACCTGTGTGCAGCTCTATGTGATCAGTGAGGAGTCATTTTCACTGTGGTGTGAAAGCAACGGGCACTCAGGACACTGGATTCTGATCCATCCAGGGATGCCAGGCAGTGGTGGCTCCTTTGTGGGCACAGGGAGGTAACTGCTCTAGAGTGGGCTGGAGGAGCAAAGATCCATCCAAGGGGCAGGGGTCTCACTGCCCTAACCCCCAGGTCTGTATGATCTGAGACCACCCACAGGCCCCCTCGAAGTTCACCTCAGGAGAGGGCTCGTACCCAGGCCTCCGGAGCCCCATAGGTCAAGCCAGCTGGAGTGCACATAGCTCAGGGTGTGCGGGGCTCTTACCACTCAGCAGAACAGAGCCTCATCAGAAACCAGGGGCTTCCATGTCTATTTCTCCCACTCCATCCACACGGCCAGGTTTGAAGTCACTGAGACTACACACACACGGCACCAACTGTGTGAGCCAGGGTCCTCACTTTGTAAACATCCTGAGCCTATGCAGGAGGAGATGGTGTGAGTGCTACACCCACCCTAGGCAGGTAGCCCTCACACAATATAAGGGAGGAAAAGAGGCTTCCTCCCAGCACCTTTTGCTCTTGTTGCTTTTGCTGCCTTCAACTGCCAAGAACTGTTGCCCCTCTGACATGTGCTACCCTGCCTTGGAGCCAGCTGATTTGGACTGAAACCTCCACAAACTGTGAGCTAAATAAACCTTTCCTTCCCCAATTTTGGGCATCAGGTATTTTGTCTCAGCAATGAGATAAAAGTAACCAAGACAATGCCCTTCTGTAAGTCATAGTTGTCAGTTATTTGGCCCCAACAACTGGAGAACTGCCCCATAAACTACCCCAGAGTCCAAAGCCCACCCTGTTATTCACACTGACTACCCCAACTGCTCTCCTGCCCCACAGAGACCCCAGTGAGGCCAAGGTCTTTGTGCTCCACTGATTCCTGCCTCCTGAACCCTGGTGGCCCTGTGCCTCCCATCTCTGCACCTGTGTGTATGGTAACCTTGGCACCAACCCTCTCCCACTTCTCTTCCTTGGGCCAGACCTAGCTGACCACCTCAGGAAAGAACATGAAAGAAGCTCTCAGTCAAATCCATTCTCAACTCCCTAAATCCTGGAAAGAAGCAATGGTGGGTCCTGACTGGTTCATCCTGATCTCCTGAACTCCACTTCTCCCCAGCCTCCTCCAGGCAGTGTCTGCCAGCTCCCCATTGGGATCCTCCCCACCCTGGCCTTTGCCAGCTGCTTCAAGGGCCACAGGGGACATGTGACTCCAGGGGACAAGGTTCCCCAAAGCCCTCTGTGAGTCAGACTTAGAGAGGGGTCACTTGCCCTGCTTGTCTCCCCAGGCTGAGCTGGCAGTCAGCACACTGAAGATCCATAGGAATATGAGGTAGAAGGAATGGCTTACTCTTCCTGCATGCACTGGGCCCTCTTCCTGCTGAGCCATTATGGAGTCTGGACATGGTGGCCTTGGCACAAATGAGGTGTTGTGAGCCACAGCTAACAGCACAGGAATCCAAGTGCACACAGGATTCACCATTCTGTTCCTTCATGTCCCTGGTGGCTACCAGGGCCACTCTGCCATAGTGAGCAGTGTTTAAAAGTGTAGGATGGGTGCCTGCTTTCTTATTAGTGCACAGCGGTGCCACAGATTGATGGGATTCATTCGGCAGGTTTGTACACACACGTATCATACTTTAATCACTTTTCCCCTCCCCTCCCAGCCCCTCTCACTAATCTCACACTCTTTTGGGGGTTCAATGTGTATGATGTATTTGGATCATATTCATGTCCCTTTATACCTTTCCCCCTTTTCTTTTCCTCTTCTCTGGTAATAGTCTTCTTCTACTGTCTTGTCATCTTTCTTAGATTCCACACATTGGGGAGAACATTTGACATTTGTCTTTCTGAACCTGGCTTATTTCATCCAACATCATGATCTCCAGATCCATCCACTTTTCTGCATGGGACAGCATTCCATTCCTTTTCATGGCTGACTAATACTCCATCATGTATATATATACCACATTTTCTCTATCCCTTCATCTGCTGATGGGTACCTGGACTGGTTCCGTATCTTTGCTATTGTGAATTGTGCTGCATGAACACGGGCATGCAGATATTCCTATAGTGTGCTGACTTTAATTCCCCTGGGTGTATAATAAAGGTAGTATAGCTGGGGCTGGGGACATAGCTCCATTTTAGTTTTTGAGGAACTGCCATACTGATTTCCATAGCGGCTATACTAATTTACCTTCCCACCAGCAGGGTAGAAGTTTCTTCCTCCCCAGCCGCATCTTTGCCAGCATTTACTGTGTTTTGTATTCTTAATGACAGCCACTCTAACTGGGCTGAGGTGGAGTCTCAGTGTGGTTTCAATTTGCAGTTCCCCAGTGGCTGAAGGTGTAGAACATGTTTTCGTATACTTATTGCCCATTTGTATTTCTTCTTTTGAGAAGTGTCTGTTCAGCTCATTTGCCCATTCATTGATTGGACTATTTGAATTTTTGGTATTGATTTTTTGTATATTCTAGACATTACTCCTTTGTTAGAGGAATAGCTGGCACTGTCTCCCATTCTGCAAGTTGTCTCTTTACTCTGCTGGTTGTTTCCTTTGCTGTGCAGAAACGTTTCAATTTGCTGTAGTCCCATTTGTTGAGTCTTGCTATTATTCCTCTGCTATTAGTGTCCTATTCAGGAGGCCTTTGCCTGTGCCCGTGGCTTCAGCTGTTTCCTCTCTGTTTTCTTTTAGTAGTTTCAAAGTTTCAGGTCTTATACTTGGGTCTTTGATGCATTTTGAATTGATTTGTATACAGGGTGAGAGATAGGGATCTAGTTTCAGTGTTCTACAAGTGGATATCCAGTTTTCCCAGCACCATCTGTGAAAAAGACCATCTCTTCCCCAGTGTGTGTTTTTGGTTCCTTTGTCCAGAGTCAGGTGCTGTGGTTGTGTGGGTGTGTGGGTGTGTTTCTGTGTCCGCGATTCTGTTCCCTTGGTCTGAAGGTCTGCATCAACTTTTAACATTGAGAATCCCTTCTTCCTATTGTCTCCCCCAAGAAACTTCGAGATTATTCTCCACAGAGTCCCAGCGGCAACTTGATCGTGTGCAAAACCTTCAGAGGAATCTGCTAGCCTGATGTTTCTGTGCCCTGCCGTGGAAGAGAGCACAGGAGTTTAAATGCAAGGGGAAGCTGGGCCCTGCAGTTACGAATGGTGTCTTGCTGCCCCAAACTCAACACTGTGGCTTCGGGGAAAGAGAGAAGCAGGGACACCAGCATGGTAGTCAGCTCCTTCAGTGTGAGGGATGACTGTGATAATCCACCTAAAAAGAGGAAAGTTTCATTCTGGCTCTCCAGTTTAGAGTCATCATCCCACGGTCCCCCTGTCTTCAGGGTTGTGATGAGGCAGCCCCTGTGGCTGGAGCAGATGGCCCAGTAAGCTGCCCACATTTTGGCACCTGGGAAGTGAGAAAGATCAGGGCCAGGGCCCCAACCCCCCAAGGCCACTCCCCAGTGACCTCCTTCTTCAGCCAGGCTGCACTCCTTCAGGGCTCTCCACCACCCACAGTGCCAAGGGCTGCAGACTGAGATTCTGACACACTGGCCTTTGGACAACCTGTACCCAAACCCAAGAAGTCACTCTTACCTTCCGCCCCCTTCCCCCGAAATCAGTTCCAGCCCACATCTCTACACCCACACTGAAGGGATATCCTTATCTCTGAAGACACAGGAATTATCCAAACAAACAGGGTCTGCCAGGCCCCCAAGTTTATCACCGTGGATCACACGCTCTGTCCTCCAGCCGTGGATATCCACAGCCATCTGCTTTTCATCAATAACAACTCTAAAAATACATGAAAGCCAGGCATTGTGGTACACGCCTGTAATCCCAGCACTCAGGAGGCTGAGGCAGGAGGGTGGCAAGTTCAAGGCCAGTTTGGGCTATAGAGTGAGATCTGGTGTCACAAAACAAAACAACTAACTAACTAACTAAATAAATAAATAAATAAATAAACAGACATCCTGCATGAGTTCACCTGTTCCTGGGCATCTTAACTGCAGAAGGCACCATGTGCATGAATGATATATAATTCATTCCTATTCTCTTCTCTGTGGCTCTATCTTTTGTGAACCCAGCCTCAGCCTCAGCCTGGTATGAACCTAGTGATGGGTGAGGAAGCAGAGCTTCCCCCCAACACGCCGCAGTCATGGAGGAGCAGTGGGTCGTACCTGCAGCTCCCGGCCAGGGCCTGGTTGGCATCCTGCTGCTCCTCTGCTATCTGGCCTTGAGGATAGAGGACCTGTGACCACCCCAGGGCTCAGGCTGCCTTGTCCCTGGGACACGCAGCCACTCAACCTTGCTGGCCACCTGGGCTGCGGTCCTGTCTGGCAGGTCCTCCTGCCCATGTCCCCCTGCAGCAGGGACATCCTCATCCTATGACTTCTCCCTGCACCTTCCTAAGGACTGGGTGGGTTGAACAGAACTGGATCTCATCTGTCCCCTGAGGCATCTGCAAGTCCCCAGCTTCCTGGATCCCCAACCTGGTTAGAGGTGTGACCGCCCTCTCTCCCCACAGGGATGGACCTGGCCCACAGATCTTGCTGTGGACTCTGGTCCTGACCCCTTCCTTTTAGCCCTGTCTTTTCATTTCTCCACACTTGCATAGCGTCCTTCTGCACCTTCATGGGTTTGGGTCCCTTTAAGCAACGGCACCTAGAACCAAGTTGGGACTAAGGGTACAGGGCTCTGAGGTTCCAGAGAAGCTGGAATCAGGACTCCCTGGGTCTTGCCTGCTTGACAGCCAGCCCTGGTCCTCCCCATGGGGATGAACCTGGAGTCTGCCTGCAGCCAGGACGTCCAGAGTCCGCCAGTGTCCCAGCCCTGACCTCTCCTTCCCTCTACAAAGCGGGCCTGGGTGAGCAGTGTAGACCGGGGCAAACGGCCTTCCCAAAGCAATGCATTTCCCTCCAAAGCAACCTCATCATGGGTGTGGGCCTTCATGGCCCAGGTCCAGGCCAGCTCAAGAGTAGCCCTTGGAATTCATGAGAGGGACCAGGCAGCAGCTCAGGGGCAGCATGTGCCTAGTGTGTGTTTAGCATGAGCTTGGTATGTACCTAGCATGTACTAAACATGTACTTAGCGTGTGCTTAGCATTGCAAGGCCCTCGGTTCCATGCCCATCACCACACATACACACACACGTGCATACACATGTGCGTGCATGCAGAATTCACAACACAACGTATTAGATGAAAGAACCAGCAGCAGCTCTACTGACGACAGCACTGCTTTCTTTCTCTCCTAGCAGAGCAGCCCTCCACAGACTCTGCCAGGTTATGTATCAGATCAAGAAGACCCCACAGCCACACAGAGTTGTGAGACCGGCCCGATCCATCCTCTGGGCCTGGCTTGTGGGGATCCAGGAACACCTGGAAGAAAGACATGAAGGAAAGCATGAGTTAATGCTATAACATGTGAGGCTTCTTGAGACAGCGCCAGAGAGGGCTTTACTTCTGGGGAAGAAAAACAAAGAAGGACAAGACAGGAAAAGGCACAAGCTCCAGTTTCCTGAGGGTTGTTTGGGGAGCTGGGCTCCAGCTTTGCCAACAAAGCCCTCCCTGGAGGATGCCACAGATTTCCCCTAAAGACTAGGATCCCAGTTATGCCTTACCGGGCAGCAAGTCTTGTCAAAGTGCAGAGCTGTGACGCCAGCACCACTGTGCTCTGCCCTAGGGTCCTGCAGCTCAGGACTCAGAGCAGGAGAGAGCTGGTGTCCCACCTTCCTCCTACCCCCACCTCCCAGGAAGACATTTGTGGTGCTGGGCCCTCAGAGCAGGTGCTGGGCAGATAGGCTCATGGTGTGGCTCTGGAGCCTGTGAGAGAGGACCCTCGATGGCTCTATTCATGGGCTGACTTGGCTGGGCCATTGTACTCAGATGTCTGGTCAGACCATGTCCCTAGGAAGGCATTTTTAGAGAAATTAACACTTATATCAGTAGACTCTGAGTTAACACTGCTCCGGTGCTGTCCCATGCACCCATGCGGCATCTCAAAGGCCAGCGGCCCTCCAGGTCTCTTGGCCTCCGCTGTCAGCTGTCAGCTGGCCTCTCACACAGATAAGAACACAGATCGCACAGCCTCGAGATCCAGCTCTGAGTGCCCAGCTTCATAAAGCGCTGCTCTGTGCTCTGGAAACCTGTCTCTCCTGAACATACTGCAGGTGCAACTAGAGCTTCACCTTGCTGTGTGGGGCCACAGAGGCAGAATTGCAGCAGGTGTCCCTCGCGAGGGGGCCACTGCGATCTACTTCCCTGCCTGTGTCTAAGGCGAGGCCTCCTGTCTACCACCCCCTGATCCCCCAAGAGTGAGACCAGGAGACCTCACAGGGTTGGGATGTGTGCCAGAACCCGTGAGCAACCTCACCCCTTGGGCTCCAGGTGGGCGGAGGCTGAATTCCAATTTCAGGGACACTGCTTAGTTGACCTGACATCCTTCCAAGGTGGAAGGAGCCTGAAGACCGGAGTCAGCAATGGGGAGAAGCCATGAAAGCACAGGCTAGGACAGGAAGGGGATGGGATCTGTACCATCCGGCCCAGTGCTCCTCACGGGGTTGCACTGAGACCAGAACAGGCCAGGTGAGGAGCGGCAGAGGGTGCACAGGGAGAGGGCAAGTCGGGGGTTTCCAATGGGGGTGAAGATGCAGGCCAGAGAGGAGGGGAGATGGCCTGCAGGTTCAAGGTGGAGGAAAGTCCTAAAGATCAAAAAGCAGACAAACGTTCCCACCACCCAGGATGAGGAAAGGTTTTCTATATCTTGTCTTCTTAAGGAGAGTAAACATTTAGATGAAGAAAAATCTCTTTTAGCTGTGTTCCCACCTCTATCCTGCCCCTGTCCTGTTTCCCCATGGCAGCTGCCATTGGGCTGGCTTGTGCTTTCCGAATGTCGCTCTTCCTTTTTACCAGCACAGACCTCTTGACCAGCGCATAGTGCTGACTTCCCTCTCAGCAGGAAAGCTGTGTGGCTCCATAGGCCTCATCCTTCAGACTGCTTTCTGTACCAACAGCATCTTGAGCATTCGTGTTGGTGCATATGATGTAGTTCATTTCCTTCGGCTTCTGCACAGAGACCATTGTATGGAAATTGCATACAGATTTATAAAGGGGCAGCACCAATTTAAAGATGTCAGATCCCCCGCTTCTTGGTCAGCACTCAATTTTGTTTCCTGTGACTAATGCTGTTGAAAACTTTTTGTTTATTTGTCATTTTGAGTATGTTCAAAAAAATCTCTGTTCAGGCCTTTGGACAATTCTTTAGCATGTGTATGTTTTCCCTTATGAATTTGTAGGAATTATTTGTGTATTCTGGACCAAAGCCCATTTGGGTTTTGTTTTATGTGCTACAACTATTTTCCCAATTTATGACTTGGCTTTTCACTTTCTTAATTATGTACTTCAAATGAGCAAACACTCTTATGTTTAACAAGGTTACTTTATCAATCCTTTATTGTGTGACTAGTGCTTTTTACCTCCTATTTCAGTAATGTTTGTATCTCCCAAGTCATTTAATGTCCCATTTTTATTGTTGTTGTTATCATTGTTATTATTATCACTTTGTGTTTTTGAGACAGTCTCACTATGGAGCCCAGGCTGGCCCAGAATTTGTGATCCTCTTGCCTCAGCCTCCCAAGTCTTGGGATTACAGGTGTGTGCCACCACACCTAGCAAATATCCTCCTTTATTATTTCCTAGAAACTTAATCACTTTAGGCTTTATATTGAGAGTTATAATGCACCTGAGAAGTAATTTTGGTAATCATTTTCCCTTATAGAGATATTGAGTTGATCCAACACCATTTAATTAAAAGAATTTGTTCTGCTACTTTATCATAAATCAAATATACATTACCAATCCTTTTTTATTGTCATACAAATTTTTATTTCAGTTTGTGAATTTACACACACATACAAAAAATGTCTTGGTTTTCCTTGAAATTGCATGAAAACTATGAGCCAATTTAAAAGAGAATTAAAACATTTATCAGATTATGTCTTCTAGTCCATGAACATAGTATACCACTCTATTTAAGTTTTATAAATTTGTCTCAGTGATATTTTAGAGTTTTCTGTGTAGAAGTTTTGTTCATCTTTCATTAGATTTGTCAAAATCTGTGGTAGGTACCATACTATCATCAAAGACATCCTCTTATATTTAATTAGCTGATGCTGTCTTTTGGCATACACATAGAAATAAAGTGTTTGTTTTTGTCTTATATTTTATTTTTATTAAGGCAACCAAATTGTTTTAATTACTGGTTTCAGTGCATTGCCTCCCTTTGTTTTTCTCTTTCAGCACTTTCTCATTTAACTTTGCTCTTCTTCAGCCAAGGAGACAGAAAGAAAGAGACTTCACGGGTAGCTGGACCAGGGCCATGGTACTGGTGGACAAAGCTATTCAGCCTTCCAAGCAGTTTAATCCTTTCTTAAGGCAAAGTGGGGCTCCTAGGTCCAGCAGGTAGAGGATGCCACCATTTTTTTTTTTTTTGAGCAACCTGAATGTAAAAGAATTTCCCACCTCCCTTCATCCAGGTCACACCTTCTCAGTGGACCAGCAGGGGAGTTTGTGCTAACCTCCCCAGAGTCTCCTTTCTTTCAATGTATCACTACTACTAAAGCTACATTCAGAAACCTTAAATTATTGCCTAATTTAATCCTCTCAATAACTCTTGTGAGTTACACATTCTCCATGCTAGTAATGAGGAGCTGAGGTTCTTGGAAATGAAGTTACTTTTCCAAGATGGCATTCCCTGGTTACATTCTCTGGTGGTTTCCCCACAGTTCCCTGACAGTTCTGACTCCAGATCTCTTGGCATTTCTCCTCTACCAGCTGAGAAAATCTTGAAGGACTAGATCCATGGTCCTGGGTGTCCAGCTCTGAAGGATATGGACTCACTGAGTGCTTTGATCCATGGGACAAGAGTAGATTCAAGGCACTTTTCAACCCCAATCAAGATTTTTGGCAGGCCGGGAGGGTGTGGCAGTGGGCAGCAGAGCACAACCTTGGGAAACAGTGCTCTTGTGACATAAATGTGGATGAAAGGCTAAGGTGGGGTCCCTGACTTCTTTTCCCTTGTAGTTAGTTGATTACACTTCTCTCCAAATTCATATCCACCTGGAACCTCAGAATGTGACATTATTTGGAAACAGAGTCTTTGCAGGTATAATTAGTTAATGAGGTCATACTGGATTACACATTGCTGTACCATAGATCTCAAAAGTGCCCCAAAGGTTCATGGGTCCAAGGCTTGGTCCCCAGGTTGGTGCCAATGGGAGGTGGTAGAACCTGTATATGTGGCCTGGTGGGAGGTCCTTCAGTCACTGGGAGCATGACCTTGAGTGTGATGGTGGCACCCAGCTTGCCAGACTATCTCTGCTTCCTGGCTCATGAGACATAAGTGGTTTGTTCCCACAAACCTTCCCATTGCTACCATGCAGAGCAGGCACCAAAGGTCCAAAGCAATGGAACCATCTAGTCTTGGACTGGAATCTCCAGAATCATGAGCCCATAAACCTTTCCTCTTTATAAATCAATTGCTTATTTCATTACAGTAACATAACGCTGACTAACACAGGTATCCTAATCCTACTAAACCAATGACTACTGTCCTCATCAGGAGAGACTCAGAGATGGGCAGACACAGAAGGAGAAGCCATGCGTGTGAGACGGAGGCTGACCTGCTGACGGAAGCCAAGGCCTGCCAAGGGAGGCTGCCGTCGCTGAGTGGGAAGAGGCTGTGGAGGGAACATGGCTCTGACATCACCTTGGCTGGTTTCTGACTTCTGGCCTCCACAACTATGGAAAACAAATTTCTGTTATCTGAAGTGGCTTGTTTTGTGGTTGTTACAGCAGCCCTGGGAAACAGATAAACATCTTCAGAAGCAAGTGAGAATGAATGTCCCTGCTGAAGCATCTGAAGTTACACCTAAAGATGGCTGACTTCTGATTCCTCTGGTCACTCAGCTTGTGGAAATGTCTCTGCTTCGAGAAACTTCGTAGTGAGCAGGGCTGGTTTGCTGTCCATCCTGCATGTGAGAAGGTGGCAGACAAGGAACAGTCACACCTCTGTGGAATTGAGACTTCGTATTTTTCTGTCTGAGGACAACTTGGTTTGGTATAGTACTGGGGAATGGGCTTGAGAATTGGGAAAACCTAGAATCCATTGCTGTGTGACTGAGTCAGCGATCCAGTCTCGCTGAAACTTTGTTCCCTCCCTGAGTTGCTGAGAGGCCACTGATCACCTGGGAGCATCCTGCTCTAGCTGTTCCAGTGTGGGTTCCCTCCTCTTCTCAAGTGGGGGGCTGTGACGGGGACCTCATAACCTGTGTTCTGTGGCAGACACATGTGCAGTTTCCCATCCCTGAGTGGCACGAGACCCTCTGCAGTCACTGCACTGAGCTCCACAGTTTTCCCAGCAGTCTCTCCATCGAGGACAGCATCAAGGAATTAAGTCACTCGGTTACACATTTTAAATCTAATGTTTTCTCACTCTTACAGGGCTGTCAACACCAGTATAACTGGGCCTAGGTGTGGACAGCTTTCTAAGCAGAGCGGTGAGTCCACTGGTTCTGGCTTAATAGACGTGGTATTAGATAGTTTCTAGTTTTGGCTACTGTTGTCAATAAATCACCTTCCCTCTGGGAAATAAAAAGGAATAAGAAGGAGAGGGTGAGAGAAGGGCATCATCCATGCCTGATAGGGATTGCAGCGTTCCTCTCCCGGAAGAGTCTGGGCACAGTGTGGGGATGGAGGTGCTGTCAGGACACACAGTTACCCATCCCAGCGCCATGCTGTCCCTGGGAAAGGTGCTTCCCAATGCCACAGCACTGCAGGGAATGTGCTGAGCTGGCCCAGGTACGTTGGAAGCAGATGTGGGCAGGCAGCTCCTCTGCAGGGCCTGGGCCCCGGCCAGGTCCTTAAGCTTCACCGGATTCTATAACCAGCACAGAGCAGCTGATGTTAAATCCAGGCGCATGCATGAACTGTTAGAGGAGGTTGCCTTGGTATTTTTAATTCTTGTAAACCTGTTCTTTGCTTAATGCCTCAGACACCTTGGACAGTGGCTGGTGGAGGCAAAGCCAGGAATCCTGTCCCAGGTAGTACTCTGTCCACTGTGGTGCCATCCCAGGGGGCACAATCTCCCTCACTCCCCTTGCTCTGCTCTTTGTAGCTCTGTGCTCACTGTCGGGTCCCCACCATGCTATGTTCCTTGCCTTTCTTGGATTCCCTGTGGCCCAGGGTCCTTGTCTCTGCCCATGCTGTCCTCCCTCCACCTGGACGTTCTCTGCCTCCCAGACTCCTAAAGGAAGGGCAGCCCCTGTCCAAAGTGCTCTCAGCCTGATTTCTACCCCCAGCCTCGCATCCTCCTGCAGCCCATCTCCCTCCAGCTACCTGGGCCTGGCCGCCTCAGGGTGAGGTGAGTTATGTCCCATCTGTCACAGGCAACTACATGTCATGCTTAAATAAATGCAGACTGAGCCCAATCTCCCCGAGCCAGGGAGTCCAAGGAGGCAGAGGTCAGGTGGCCTGGAAACCACGCACCAGACCTACAAGCTCTGCAGACCTCGGTGGGTGTTGCCACTGCCTCTTCTGGCCTAGCAGAGGGCTCAGCATGCATTCAACTACTACCAGCTCAGCAAGCGACCGAGCACACCCCGTGGCTCCGCCATCACACAACAGAGCAGTGCAGGCTCTGATCTCACACAGGGCCTGGTGTGGCAGGGTCTGAGTGCTCTGAGCACCTAGGGGACACCACAGGACAGAGGACCAGCATCTCCTCTCACCAGGAGCCTGGGCACCAAAAGCTGCCTCGCCCTTCTCTGCCACATCAGGCAGGTAACCTAAATGCCAAGCCACTGTAGGGACAGTGGCAAGTGCATGATTCTGGGTGGGAAGAGAGAACCGTCTTCTCTGGGATGAGTGCTTCCACCAGCATAGGAACGGGGGGACCACTGCTGCTGCACTCTAGGACCCCTTTTGGTGCCCTGGTCCTGCAGGCTGCGGCAGCTCTGGCTTCCCTCTGGCACACCTCTGTGACATGGGCCAGTCCCTCCCCGGCCCCAGACAGTCCCTCCTGATGGTTGTCATCACCTAAGACCTCCTGCACAGGTGCCAGGCTCTGTCCAAACCTCCTCTGGGAAAGTGATGAGGTCTCCACGAGGTTACAGCAACTCTTCCAGCCTGCATGTCCCTCGGGCCCAGGTGCTGTGGTTTTGCTGTATTCCTAGGAGTTATTTTTCCCACAGAGGCACCTAGAAGCCCAGGGACACACAGACAAGGGCTTCCCACACCTCAAAATAAGAAAGTGACACACGTCAAGCTGTGGTTCTTAGAAGTGGCCCAAGTAACCCACAGGAAGAACAGGAGAGAGAATCAAAGGTATAAGAACCAGAAGAAGTCACTGGCTGAAGGCGCATTGGGTCAACAACTGCCTCAATGTAAAAGCACAAACAAAGAGAATAATAAAGGATGGATCGAAGGGGATAAGGGGATGGATCCCTTACAATAGGAAAGGGGTCCAGGGGAACAAGGGTGAGGGGTGAGGAGAAGGAGAAGGGGAAATAAGAAGAATAAAGATATGCCATGTACAGGAACCTAATAACCTCAATGAATGTAAACATTGTATGCCATAACATAAGCTAAGATTAATAATATCAAGAATGAAAATTGGGATAGAAGAATTAGAGGAGGAAGGAGGGAGAAGAAAGGAAGGGGATTAAAAAAAAGAAGAAACAAGCTGTCTTATGTACATGTACCCACTCCCCAAGACAGTTATAAACTGCATGTACTGCAAACATATCCTAATGAAATTTTTAAAAAATGGTAAAGGGCACAAGGAAGAGCTAGAAACAGGCAAAGTGGATGAAAAGCATGGTCTCTGCTCTTATTGCTGCCACTGTACTCACGGAGTATCCTGCTTTATCCACACGTTGCAATGACACGTGGCATTTCCAGGACTCTCACTGCTAGAGGCAGACACAGGAGCCACCCATGGTGTGGTCCACGTTCCCGCAAGAAGCTTCGGGAGGGAGCAGACAGTCAGGCTGACTGTGGCACTGCCACCGCCACGAGTCTGCTTCAGCATGCACTTACCTTTGAAGACATGCATGGCACTGCCTATCATGTGCTGTCCCAGCCTGGCGCAGAGGTAGCCTCCTCTCCAGTAGGTCACTCTGGAGAGGAAGTGTCAGCGAAGATGCAGCCCCATGTGCTGACCCATGACAGCCACTGAGTATCCTGGGACAGAGTCAAGGCTGCAGTCACATGTCAGCCTGGGTGCTGTGCACTCATCCATCCTGAGCTCATGGAAGGCCTCATGCTCGTTAACCGAGCCCTGGTGGGTCAGGCTAGAACCACTGGGCAGCTACCAAGCCCTCAGACTTGATGACCAGTGTTGTGGACATTACTTTGGCTTGTGACATTTGTCAGGAGAACTGCTGACCACTCTGGACCTGACCCAAACCTACAGGTTGCAAGGATGCTAACCAGGACAGCCTCTAGCTCTTCTGGGTCCTACGGTGGAGGAACAAGGTCCTTCAGCTTGTTGGTCAGCTGCAGTCATTAAGATGGGGCTCAAGCATCCTGTGAGACCCTTGGTGGCCCAGACAGAAAGCAAACTATGGAGGTGTCCAGGAGCCTGGACCATGGAGTCCACCCCTCCTCCATGATAAAACAGCTCATCTTGCAAACGAGCCTCCACAGTCTAAGACCAGGCATGGCCATCGAACTTCTGTAGCAGGCTGGATTGAACAATCTCTACACACCCGCTTTGTCTGTACCAAAAACCGCTTTCTGCCAACCCTCCAACATTCCAGCATTGTTGCTGATCCACTCGTCCTATCTGCACTTGCCAGCTTTTCCTCGTCCTCCAGTATGTCTCTAATAAGATTCTTTGATCCCCACTTAGTGTGTGCAAGTGTCCGTGTCAGTGTTTTGTGTTCTGTGATTTTAGACATGCCTTCTTGTAGTGCTTCTGCAAAACATGAAGCAGGGATTTTTTGCATTCTTAATGACACTTTTAATGGAAATGTGCAGAACAGATGTCTAAGTTGGATAGATCACTACATTCTCTTTTGGTTCCAAATTGGCCAACAGGATTTGGGGAGTGCAATTGTTAACTGTCAACCTGACTTGAGTAGGAACCGCCTAGCAAACTAGTAAACTCTGGGTGTGTCTGTGGATGATTGACATGTAGCCACAAACTGAGGGGAGAGGACTGGCCCTGGATGTGGAAGGCATCAGCCAATAGGCTTGGAACCTGGACAGAATAAAAAGGAAAAGAAGGAAGTTTGCCATTTTTAGAAGAGCTCCAGACTTCGCCATTGCCTGTGGACACTGGTCTCCAGCTTCTTCAGCCTTTCAATGCAGACTCCTCAGCCTTCCAACACAGACTCACACTGGTGACTACAGTGAGCTCCAGGCCTTGACCTTCAACTGCTCCTGGGTCCTCTGGCTCTCCAGAGCACAGACGGCCATTTTGGATTCTTCACCTCTGATCCTGTAAATGGCCATTGGGATTCTTTCATCTTGTCATCCTACCTGATAAATCCCTTGTATAATTATACGTATACTTTACATTGAGTCAGTTCCTCTAGAGAACTCTAACACATGGAGTGACTCCAGGAAAGAATGCCCGTGGGGAAGGTAGACAATCATAATTACTGCTTGGTGGGTCCATTGAGTGTGACCAATAGTAGCACCTGTGCCATAGAGAGGCAGTCAGGACAACCAGGCATCTCCTCTGTGCAAATGAATTCACACATGCTTCTCTATAAATATAGGGCAGGAACCCATGAACCTTGAGGTCCTGACACAATTTGGAGTTTCTCTGAGGAGGGGTTGTGGCATAATTCCTGCACTCTTAGCAAAAAGAAGTGGAAAACAGCAAGCCAGACCTGCACTTCACAGGGACAAAACCACTGTCACTGCAGGTCTGACACCACTCCTGGGCAAGAAGCACCTCCCAGGTCTGTGATGGAGAGTGTGCTGCATCCCTCAATCTCCCCCAAAAGAAGAGAGATGTGGCCTAAAATACGTAAATGGTGAGGAAATGGGTGGGGAGAGCAGCAGCCATGAACAGAATGTCATGTCTGAGAAGCACAGCCCCAGCGCCGGCAGACTTGGTAGAGGATATGGGGGTTGACTCAGAGCCCACATTTCAGACCAGAAGGTTCTCAGCCCCATGAGCTCCCTTCCACAGGAGAGAAGGGGCTGTCCACGAGGGCCGCCTTGTCCAGGTGAACCTGTGGTCAGCTCCTGTCTCCTGTCAGTGTGAGTGGGAGCCAGCCTGGGACACGATAGGAAGGGCCTGGAGCAGCCCAGAGGCTGATGCAGGCTGGAGCAGCTCTTGGGCAGGGATGCCAGCTCAGGCTACACCCTGGGGAAACACTGTGTTCCCCCTCTGCTGAGCTAAGAAATGCCAGACTATGATGACTTTTACACGTTATTAAATACACTGGATATGTCTCATTTCTAAAGAGAGAGCATGTTAAAGTATGCTGTTTGCAAGACATGTAAAAACTGCAGCGGCATATAAATCCCCCACACAAGGTGTGCTTGAAGTATAGGACAGAAAAAGCTACACTATGGAAATAGTAATTTTTTAAGAAGTAAGAAAGCTATACAAATATAAGATAAAGTAGACTTCAGAGGAAAAAAAGGGTAACTAGAGACGGAAAGAGAGCTTGCATAAAAATACCAATCTTTTTTCTTTCTTTCTTTCCTTTTTTTTTTTTTTTTTTTTTGTAGTACTGGGGATTGAACCCAGGGCCTTCACCCTGAGCTACATCTTCGCTGCTTTTTAATTTTTATTATATGACAGGGTTCACTAAGTCACTAAGTTGCCCAGGCTGGGCTCAAACTTGCAATCCTCTTGCCTCAGCCTCTTAGAGTAGTGGAATTATAGGAGGGCACCACCACATCTGGCAAAGATAACAAGCTGAATCTAGTAGGAAGACATAAAGATCCTAAGTACAGACTCACATGTCTAGTCACTTTCTCGCGTCTGAGGTACAATACCCAGTACAAAGGAGGAGAGGTTCATTTTCCTCTCAGTTTGTACAGGTTTCAGTCCAGAGTCAGCTGATTCCAGGGTAGAAGTGGCATGGTGGAAAGGCCTGGGTGGAGGAAAGCAGCTCACCTTGTGGAGGACAGAAAGCAGAGAGAAAGAGAGAGAGGAAGGAGCTGGAGAGGGAGATGAACGCTTCCAGGTCATGGCCCCAGTGACCCGCCTTCTCCTACCAGACCCCCTCTCCTAACAGCAAGTCAGCTACTGACCCAATCACATTCCAAGCACTTGAGGCTTTGGGGCCATTTTAGATCTAAACCACGACACCACTACACATAGAACCTCAGAACACAAGAAACAGAAACTGGTAGAACTGAAAGGAGAACTAGAAAAAAATCCACAATTACGGTCACAAACTTTAACAGCCCACTCTGTGCAGTGAATAAAAATCCTAGACAGAAAATCCACACACAGAAGAATGAACAAGAGCAGCACCCGCAGGACACGAGCGCGGCTCACAGGGACCTCTGTCCAGTAACTGCGGAAGATAGGATCCTTCCACGCACCCACGGAACATGGGCGAGACGGAGACATCAGGCTATAACACAAGCCCCAAGATGTTTAAAATAATTCAGTTATTGCAGAGTATGTTCTCCAGTCATAATGGAATCAAACTGGATATAAATAACAGAAAGACAACAGGAAAATCTCCACTCTCGTGGATGTTAACCCATACACTTGTAAATACCCCACATGGCAAGAGAAAGTCAAAAAGGAAACATTTGAAATACATAATTAATTAAAATGAAAAGACAGCACATCAAAATATGTGAAGTGCTTTTAACAGTGCTGAGGAGGGAATTCAGAGTCCTGAATGTGAGCCCAAGAGGGTGCAGCGGTCTCGAACCTGTGCCTTCATCTCCCACCTCAAGACATTGGAACAAAAAGTAGCAAAATAAGCCCCCCACAGGCATCAGAAAGGAAATCATATGGAGCATCAACTTATGAAATGGAAAACAACAAAAAAGTAGAAAAAATAAATCTAACAAAAAGGTAGCTTTTTAAATAAACCAATAAAATTGATAGTCCTCTATCAGACTGACAAAAAAAGGGAAAATACACAAATCATCAATATTAGGACTGAAACAGTGATGCCATATAGATTCTGCAGCCACTAGATAGGATAATTAGAAATACTGCGAACAATTTTGCACTCATTAATCCTGTATCTTAGAAGAAACGCACCTACTCCTAAAAACCACGAACCAGCAAAATTTGATGAAGACGAAATGAACAACCTCAGTAGCCCGATAACCAGGAAAGAAACTGAAATTGCAATTTAAAGATCCCCCAAAAAGAAATCTCCAGACCCAGATGAATTCCCTGGAGAACCCTACCCAGTATTCAAAGAAGAACTAACGCCCATGCTCCTCAGTTCTCCCAAAGGAGATGGCACATCCCAATTTTCTGTCTGAGGCGGGTTTTAATTACACTTACACTGGTCGCTAAACCGCATTACACTTTGGTTTGTAAAATCAAAGACAGTACAAAGAAAAATTAGAAAGTGGAGGACTGATACCTCTCATAAACGTTGGTGGAAAAGTTCTGAAGAGGACATTCGCAGAATGATCCGATCACGTGCAGAAGAGCTGTGAACTGGGACCTGGGAGGAGGCTGTGCCAGGATGCAAGGGAGCCAGGCGCAATGTGTGGAAGTGGATCTCTGTGACCTGCCACACCAGAGAGGATGGCCACACAGTCCTGCCACCTGTGCCAGAAGAAGAAAGAAGAGGACAAAGGAAGGGAGGGAAGGAAGGTAGGAAGGTAGGAAGGAAGGAAGGAAGGAAGGGAGGGAGACAGGGGGAGAGAGAGGAAAAGGAAAGGAAAGAAGAAAAGACATTTTTGACAAGAAAGTGAAATTCTCTCCACTCTAAAACACTCATGTCTCCAGCCATGGCCAAGATGGAGAGGACACATGGCCGAGGTGGAGATGGGCTCGGAAATGCCACACAGTGAAGAACTGAGAATCATACTGTTTAATAGCCAATCCAGGGATATGTATCTACTAGGGCACCCTGGAAGTGAACTCCTGACCAAAGCTTTCCGTGTGTGTGTGTGTGTGTGTGTGTGTGTGTGGGCACGCGAGAGAGAGAGAGAGCCACATAAATACATCATAGAGATGAAAGATAATGTGTCACAACAAGAAAGTGAACATGGCAATTTGAAATGCTTGCAAAAATCTGAACTAATGACCTTCATTCCTAACCTTAATATTTTGGAGGGGTAGCTGGCATTGCAGAGTTCTTCCAAAGGATGAGCTTTACGAGATGAAATGGAACTTCAGGAGCCTAGCTTGCCTGCCTGCAGTCCCACAGACGGAGGGCAAATTCTACCCAGTTTTCACTCTTTCAGGAAAATGGATTTTGCACTGCAGTTTGCTGAAATGTTAGCTGCGAGCAGTTTGTGAGTTCATTATATCAGAGAACAGAATATATTTTTAAAATATTCAATGTAGAAATCCAGACTTGCTGGGCCAGTGATATAACTCAGCGGCACAAGCACCTACCTGCCTGGCAAGCATAAGGTCCTGAGTTCGACCGCCGGTACCCACATAAAAAGGAAAAAAGGGCCAGTGATATCGCTCAGCAGCACAAGCACCTGTCTGGCAAGCGCAAGGTCCTGAGTTCGACTGCCGGTACCCACATAAAAAAGAAATCCAGACTTGTTGTATTATTAAATGGAATTAGAAATGTGGTCTTTACTGTAAAGCACTCCAAATTCTTCTAAAATTTTCTAGGAAATATTTTATAAAGAGAATTAGATCTAATGTCCACTTGATCTCTAAAATGAACATTTCTGCAAATATGGTAAATACCCATAACTACTTAGTAGTAAAATCTGGTTAGCGTGGAAGGGACTGCTTTCAAGGGATTGTTTGTGTTACTTATGAAAACAGTTCCTAAGCATTGGAACAGTGTCCCGTCTCCCCTTCAGGACAGTCCTCACAGCAGACGGCTGCTCAGAACCACCTGTGAATGCCCTTTTCTTGGGGATTGTGGCACAGGACCCACGTGACCCAATCTTGGACATTTGGAAGAGAAAGCATTTCCTGAGTCTCATCTCATCAGCATTAATGACAATTATGTGCTTGGCACATTTCTGCATTTTGTGTGTATTTGTTTTAATCCTTGCAGTTTTCCAAAATCAGCACAGTTGGCCCTTGCTATCCACCAGGTCAGGGTCTGCCTTTGTGGCTCTACCAACCATAGGTCAGAAATATCAGGAACTATCCCTAACCCTAATCCTAACCCCTAAACCCTAATCCTAATCCCTGCATCTATGAAAAATAGGTACAGATTTTTTTCTTGTCATCATTCCCTAGATAATGCACTCTAACAATTATTTCCCTGTTATTTACATTGCACTGAGTAGCATGAGTAACCTAAAATGGTTTAAAGTGTGTGCAACAGGCGACATGGAAGTACTGTGATATTTTATAGATGGGACTAGAGCATCACGGAGCTTAGTCTTCATGAGGGCCCTGGACCCCACACTCCACGTACTGAGGTGAACCTGTCTCCTTTATTATTACTCCAGTTTTACATGCAGGTAGACTAACTGGTTCCCTCATGGGCTGGCAGGCAAGTGGGAAGTCTCTTCCCAACATCCCAAGACATGGGTTAGGGAGCTAGTGTCCCTCCTAGTTCCTTCTGCTCCTCCTGCTCACCCCACAGAGGCGTCAATGTGAAGTGACCTTGCAGGACGCTGCAGAGGGGATGCCCAATGGACTGCTGCAGGAGGGTGGGCCAGGACAGCCTGGCTGACGCATGGGCCTGGGATTTGATAGAGATCTGGGAGCAGCTGGGGATAGGAAGGATTACCCAAGAGTGAGTCTGACCGGTGCTTTCCAGCTATATGGATCCCTCCTGCACACCAACCAGACACCCAACTTCCAGAGGCCCATGTGATCATGCCACCAGCCTCCTCCAGTGGCTCCTGGCTTCGGAGCAGCCCTCCACAGATGGCCCTTCTTCTGCTGGGAGTTTTTGAGAGTCAGGGAGACACAGAACTGGACTTAGGAGAGGCAGGCAAATGATGAAGGGGACGAGGGTGTAGGTCATCGAGGGCAAAGTTAAGGGAGATGGTAGGTCAGTGGGAAAATGTTGGCCAAGTGTCATCTTCAGCCATGGAGGAAAACTACTCTGAAGGTATCTCAGACAGGAGGGACTCAGGAAGATGAGGTGCTATCCCAAACTGGAGGCACAGATCTTGGGCCAACCCCTCTTTAGTTGGCCCTGGGAAGTTATGGGACACTCTGGGGGATCTGGGAGACCAAGCATGACAATGGGCCAACCCCCGCTCTGGATCATGGTCAAGCCATGGTTGCTTGGGTCCCCAAGGATGATGGCTCCTGCCTGTGTCCTCTTTCCAAGGCCACCCCACTCAGAGGACTGGGCTTTTCTTGAGAAGGCAGGAAGACAGACAGACCTGGAGGTGCTGCCTTGTGTCTGGTGTGTCTTGGCACACGGAGCCAAGAGACACCATGCTGTCTTCATGTGCTAGGGCTACTGTAGCACAGTACCTTAAAGTAGGTCGCTTATACACAAGAGAAGGCTCCAGATCGGTGTTAGAGGCTGGCCAGTCCATGCCAACCACTACCTGGTAAAGAGCGTACTCTCCAGGGATGGTGCCATCCAGGGGTCTTCTCATGGCACAAGGGCCAAAAGGGTGCACACCAGATCCCTTGGGTCTCTTCCCTTGGGACTCCAGCCTATTCATGAGGACTCCCTCTCATGTCCTAGTCATCTCCCAAAAGTGCCACCTCTTAATATCAACACACAAATGGGGGCAGGGGACACAAACA
Organism: Erethizon dorsatum; assembly: GCA_028451465.1. NCBI lineage: Eukaryota > Metazoa > Chordata > Mammalia > Rodentia > Erethizontidae > Erethizon > Erethizon dorsatum. Next base: position 41,989,018 of record CM051833.1, on the reverse strand, counting down.
TTTGGACCACACTGGTGCGTCCTGGAGGCAGTAGGTCTGGGCTCAGAGTGTGGGTCCTGGGCCAGTGTGGGACTCTGAGTAATGTCTCCATGCTAAAGATGCTGCCTGTGGCACATAGTGGACAGTGGGAAGCTGAGGTTTGGTCCTGGCCCACCTGGAGCCACCATGGTAGAGACTACAAAAGGGGCAAGGACCTGGCAGGGCAGGGCCTGGGAAAAATGGGGCTGGGTATTCAGGGACTGGTGAAGATGCACATCACCTGCAGCTTCCCAAAACACAAGTCTCAGGTTTGGGCAGGGGTTTCCCTGGGCATCTTGGCAGCAGAAATCCCAAGGTTTAGGGGAAAAGAGAGAGAACGCAGGGCTGTACTTTACCATAGCTGATTTCCTCCATGGTGACCTGTCCTGGCCCACTTGGAGGGTAACAGACTGACCCACGGGCACCCTGTGCTGTCTTTACCCTGCCCCATCAAGAGAACTGGGTCTGAGAAAGCCAAGTGTGGCATGGCCCCAGCTAGAAGTTTTCCAGCTGGACAACGTTCGAGAAAGGGTAACCTTGGAGCCAGCGGGCAGGACAGTGGTTGGTGGCAGTAGAGGAGGGAGGATGAGGGGTGGGCCACAGGAAAACTGCTCTGTGCGACACAACCAAGGTGGATGTGACCATGACACGGGCATCAAAGCCTGTAGAGAACACAGGGGGGAATGTGGGGATTCTCTGTGCCTTCGTCTAAATATTGCTGTGAACCTCAAACTGCTCTAAAGATAGTATCTCTGAAAAAATTAAGGGCTCACTGTAAATGCTCGTTACTAACCTACAAAGCACAGCCAGGAGCCAGGGAGTTCCAGGGCCCAGAGGAGCCAGGGTGGGTCCTCACGGCCCCAGCAAATACGATCCGATCTGGCTGACGTCATTGTGGAGCTGGAGGAAGCCCCTGTGAGAGGAATGGAGCCCAGCTTTGTGAGGAAGGAGCTGCCACCTCCATTGCCCTGGGACAGCAGAGGCAATGGGGCCATGACCTCCTGGACTGTGTTGTGTGGTGACACTCGGCCCAGTGACCCTGCACCCAGCAGGCTGACATGCTCAAGGACATGGCCCAGGGACTGGGCTCCCAGGAGGACAGGCCATGCCCACTGCTGGAGCAGATGCCACAGTCTAAGGAGGAGGGAGCGCTAAGGACCAAGCAGCCTCCTCTCCAAGCACATTTCTCTTGCACTCACCACACCAGGGCCCTGACCACACCTCAGTCCTGGGCCTGGCAGGGAATGTGGAGTCCATCCATGTCCATTGTCTACAAGGGGAGCGCCATCCAGGCCACCTAGGGACGACTGTAACCACCCATAGGCAGTAGGGCAGAGGGCAGACCTTTCCTGAGGGGAAAGTGGCCCAGCCACAAACAGGGCTTCCAGGAAGCACACTGCAAAGCAACTTCTCTCATGCCACCAGGCTCAGGTCCTCCTAAGAAAAGAAGCAGAAATTTTAGCCTTAGTGATACTTAATGTGGATCAGAATGATGCTGACAGATTAACAAACTTATTTTAGCAACACTGCTGTATCTAATTCAGAAAATTTTTATCACCCCAAAAGAAAACCCATGCCCCAAATAGTCACCCCATCTTCGCTGCCAGCCACCTCCACCCTGCAACCACTAATCTGTTTTCTGTCTTTATGGTTTTGCTAATTCTAAATAGTTTACGTAAAAGGGATAATACACATAAATGTGGCCTTTCCTGTCTGGCTTCAACTTTTTCACCTGTCATCAAGGCTCATTCACGTCATAGCATGTACCAGCACGCCGTTCCTTTTTATGGCCAAGTAATATTCCATCCCATGGCTACACATTTTGTTTAATCATTCATCAGCTGATGAGCAATTAGGTTGTTTCCACTCTGGGGCTACTATGAACAATCCTGCTATAAACATTCACATACATGATTTGGTGTAGAAGTATTTTTTCAATTATTCTGCATACATATCCAGAAGTAGAACTTCTGGGTCATATGGTGACTCTACTTTGACTTGTTGAAGAACTGCCAAACTGTTTTCCAAAGTGTCTGTCCCATTTAACTCTCCTGCCAGCACTACATGAGGATTCCGATTTCCCCACACACTTGCCAACTGGACTATTGTCTGTCTTTCTTAATTATTGTCATCCTTGTGGCTGTGCAGTCTGTTTGCATTTATCTGCTAAGGTTGACCATTGTTCTTGCTCACTGACTGTTAGGACTTCTTTGGAGAACGGTCCATTTAAAACTTTTTCTAGTTTTTTTTTTTGTTGTTGTTGGTGTTCTGTTTTGGGGGGGTTTGTTTTGTTTTTCAGTACCAGGGATTAAATACAGGGCCTTTACACTGAGCTATACTCCCAGCCCTTTAAAAAATTTTTTCTTTTAAATTTTAAGCCAGAGTGTCACTAAGTTGCAAAGTTGTCCGGGCTAGACTCATATTTGCAATCTTCCTGCCTCAGCCTCCTACAGTGTTTTTTTCAGATTTTAATGGGATCATTTGTCTGGATATGCAGCCCTTATGAGATATATTATTTATAGGTATTTTATCCAATGGGAGTTGTCTTTCTGCTTTCTTGATAATGGCTTTTGGTGCACACATTTTTAATTTTGATGAACTCCAATTTGCCTATTTTTCCTCTTGTATGTGTGCTTCTGATGTCGTATCTAAGGATGCAAGGTCATGATGATTTATTTATTTCACTTAAGAATTGTATAGAATTAACCCCTGCATTTAAGTCTTGAACCAGTTTTGAGGCATCTACCCTACATGATATGAGGCAGGGGTCTAACTTCATCCTTGGCACGTGGGCAAACCCTGTGGAGAATGCTATGCCTTGCCCGTTTTATGGTTGGGATGCAGTTTTTGAAACTCCATTGACTGCAAATGTGAGGGCTGTGTATAACTCCCACCAGTGCCACACTCTCATGACTACTGTAGTTTTAAAGGACATTATTAAAATCCTCCACATTTTTTTCAAGAGCTTATTTTGACCATTTAGGGCCCCTTACAGTTCCATATAAATTTTAGGATTATCTCATACATTTCTGCAAAAAGGAAGTTGGGCATTCATGTGGGACGTGTTGCCATGTTAACAGCGCTGTCATCCTATCCATGACTGGGATGTCTTTCCAGTGATATAGGTTTTCTTTATTTCAGTGAATATCTTATAATTTTCAATGTATACATTAATGTTTTAAGTCTTAAATTTCTTTTGTTAAATTTATTCCTAAATATTTTTTCCTTGTGGCTGGTATTGTAAATAAAAATGTTTCACTTTCAGATTTTTCATATTAGTGTAAGATGATATAACTGACTTTTTTATTGATCTGTATCCAAAAAATTTGCTGAATCATTCATAGTAGTTTTAACAGGTTTTTTTTAGTGAACTTCTTAGGATTTTTATATACAAGATGATGACATCCGTAGATAGAGTTTTAGTTCTCCCTTCCCATCTGGATCCCTTTTCTTTCTTTTTATTGCCTATCTGCCACCCTGCCGGAATCTCTAGTGTGATGCTGAGTAGAAGTGACGGGAATAGACATCCTGGCATTGTTCCTGATTGTAGGGCCAGCATCCAGTGTCTCCCCAGGACAATGGCACCGTGGGCTTTTGGTAGATGACTTTTACCAAGCCACATGATCCACGTTTTATGTGATTCTCACTGCCAGTCACCCACATTTGTTGCCCTCTTGCATCTTCCAACGTGTCTGAAGCTGTGTTGATGTCATCAGCGTTCCAAGGGACAATTTTCCCCACTATGTCTGCTGGATATATTCATCCTGAACAACAGCATCCTGATATTCAATAGACTGAGGTGCAACTATGTTCTCTTTATAATCCTGGCAGGACTGAAATACATTAGATCAGATATCAGAAAATCTGCTACTTTCTTTGTTTGACAAAGGCATTTTGCCTGCCTTCGCATTCATTTCCCCTCCCCACAAGGAAAACTTGCATCTGCTAACCAGACACGTGTCGAATGAAAGAGTGGGGTGAAAGTGCTTGGTGCCCTCCAGAGTGCTGTGCATATCTGAAGGTGATGATCATGCACCAGACACAAACCATGGGGCTTGTTTTGCTGTCTGCAGTGTGGCCAAGTGAGCTCAGGCCTGTTCCATGGCTCTGCCTGTCCTGTTCTGGGTGTGAATGCAGGTGACCAATGTCTCATATACAAGACAGGAAATCAGGTAAGAACAGGAGTACCTGATATGGGGGTGTTCTCTGGGACAGGGGAGAGTGTACTGAGACAATAACACTGTCACGGGTGCCAGAGGAGGAGGCTCCATCTCCTGACCCAGCGCTGGGTGCAGCTCCTTCCCCCTCAGGGTGCACCAGAGCCATGTGGGGAATAGACGTACTTCCTGCTCCCCAGGAATGACTCAAGGCACCAGCTCTGGGCACCAAGGCAGAGAAGTCCTCCCAGCCAGGGCGATACTTTCAGGTCACACTTTCAGAATCACTTTCAGGGACCTGAGAGCCTTAAATTCACCAGAGACTTCTGGAACTCAGTCTTTCCTGGAATAAACCCTTTCTTTGGGGTGATTATCCATGACAAAATTCAAATGTAGCATGTTTTATTAAGTGATTTGATGATTCAGTGATAAACTCAAGTTATAATTGAAAACATTTTAAAGAGGAAATCTGGAATGGCTGGGACTTGTCACTGTAACTACTGTCAGCCCTCAAGCTGCCTCTTTTAAAACACAGAGCCAGAGAGCTTCTTCAAATGATGACCCAAAGCAAAACGTCCCCACGGCTTGGCCCCCTAGCAGCACAGACAGACTCATTTTTCCTGCTGGCCCTCTGGCCACAGCAGGGACAGCAGGGATTTTTGGCTCCAGGGAAGAGAGGCTCTGGGGTTGCCCTGGGTTCTGGCCACTCCTTGGTTCAGGGTGCCAGGACCCAACCAACCAGCTCCTAGGTGGAAGGTAGAAAGGACCAAGTGTGAGCTCTGCATGTCGTCCTGGGGACAGCATCCTCCCTGACCACGAGTGACCCTCTTTGGTGCTCATCTCACGCTGACCACACCAGCTGCCTCAACACCGCCTGCACCTCTCAGTCCCAGTCCCCCCGCCCCTCCCACATTCCAAGCACCCTAAAGTGGCCACAGGCTGAGATGCAGCTCCTGACTCCCATCCTGCCTGGAAGACTCAGGTTGGGCCTTAGGCACCCACTTCAGGTCACCTGACCACCAGCCACTCCATTTCCCCAGCTGTTGGAAACAATTTCCTCCTCCCCCTCCTCTTCCCCTTCCTGCCCCCCAATTCCCCTCCCCATCTCCTGCCCTCTCCTTCCCACCACTCATGCCCTGGTGCTTTAGTCTTTTCTGTCCTGTCTCCAGATTCTGAGCTCCCTGAGGGTGGTCACCTAGGCGGACATGTTCTATGGAGTGAGGGACCTTCATTTGTGGGGCTTGCTGGCCACATGCACACAGAGGTGCAGGTGGTGTTGGGTGTCTGCCCTGTGCAGGACACTGTGCTGAGCATCCTATGTGTATTTTCCCATTTCATCCTCATAACAAATCCTATTCTTGTCCTATTCTTGCCCCCAATTTAAAACCAAGAAACCTGAGTCTTAGGGAAATTAAGTGTTTGGCTGCAAGTCAAACAGCTATAAGGGGCCTGTCCAAAAAAGAGGGCCAGAATCATCCATCTGTCCCCAGAGTTGTTCTAATGTTTGGAAAAATCATGAATTGCTTTAGGCAGATTATAGGAACTGAATTAAGGGAAGTTAAATGCATGAGCTGTTTTGCTGTGTGACTTTGAACCTGAGCCTCAGTTTCCCCTACCTATGAGGTGGAGGGTGTGATTTTGAACCACAAGCTTCCTGTGGACTAACTGGCTGAATGTTCAGATCTCCTTCCTGAGGCCTCTGGGGAGCCAGCCTGGGACACTCTCCCAGGGCAAAATTCTGGAAAATCAGTGTCCCCCTCTTTCTTACTATCCCTATTCAAGCTGAATTGTCTTAAACACAAGGACAGAACTTGCTATTGGGAGCAGTTTCCCCAAATCATCTCTCTTTCCTTGCAGCTCTAATTAGGAAGTCTTACCTTCCCCCATGCACCCCAGGACTGTCTGCTTGCAGTGTCCATGGTTCTAGGGATCTGGTTTCTTACAGCCAACCAGAGGATGCCCTTATGCAAATGTAGTCACAGACATGGGGAGACAGGCTTCCTCCACTTCTAGAACATCCCTGGCTTCTCTAGCATCTCCCACAGGTTCTACACTGGACTGTAGACAGCCCAGGGTAGAACTCCTGTTTCTTGGCTGGCCAGGCAAGAAGGTCTGGGCCGCCTCTGAACAACCACCAGACCAGCTGCCATCAAATGGCCTGTGACCTTTGGTTTTTTGGAGGTTGTTGAAGTTGGCACTGTTGTGAAGCCCCAGCAGCTGCCTTGTGGGAAGGTCAGGAGCAGGTAGACCAGAAGACCAGGTAGACCAGAAACCCAGATCTGTCTCCTGTGGGGGAGAAGCTGCGGTGGTCAGGACTGGGCAGTGGGTGGAGGAGTCCAGGCCCTGGGCTAAGAATTCTGTGCACTCCCAAAGTAAATGTAAAAACAGTTCTCAGGGTTGTCTTGCCTTAATACTTAATCTTTCTATTTTGCTAGCATGCATTTAACATTTTTAAACTTCCTCTCTTTCTCCCCCTCATTCTTAATAAGATGACATATTTTTTTCCTACAAGTTACTGAAATGTAGCTTGTGAAATAACCCTGGCCAAGGACTCAAGGAACTGAGTTATATGGATAATGTTCCCATCTGGGTTGCTGGAAGTATTTCTTTGGGAATTTCTTCCCTCTTTGGCTTCCTTGTCTTAAAAATCCCAATAATGAAGTGGAGCTCAAATTCTCCTTTACTCTCTTCTGGCCATAATGGGGACGGAACCCAGGGCTTTGGGCATTCTAGGCAAGTGTCTAACACTGAGTCACATCCCCAGCATTTTTTATTTTTGTATTTTGAGACAGGGTCTCACTAAGTTGCCCAGGCTGGCCTCGAACTTGTGATCCTCCTGCCTCATCCTCCTCAGGGGGTGGCATTACAGGCACACTGCATCTGGCCTAGACAGGTTTTTTTTTTTTTTTTTTTTGTGGGTACCGGGGGGTCGACCTCAGGACCTCGCGCGCCAGCAGGCGCCCGTGCCGCTGAGCGATATCACCGGCCCCTTTTTCGTATGTGGGATCCAGGAGTCGAACTCGGGCCCTCGCGCTTGCAAGGCATGGCCTAGACAGGTTTTCTGGGGGAAGGAGTTGGTTTGTTTTTCATGCTTCAGCTTGAATGCAGGGCCTCGCCGTGCCAGGCAAGCACTCTGGCAGACTGGAGGTCAAGTTCTAACTGTACCCTCTCCATTGGAGCCATCTGAGGGACGCAGAACAAAAGCCACACATTAGAGCCTTTCTGTCACTTCCAGATTGTGAGTAGCCACATCAAGAATCTCAATAAAGGCAAAACCAATGTACATATGCTGCAACCTGACACATTCCAAGCACCACGCAGCATGGAGTCAGCCTCACACAGTCTTGCGAACTTCAGAACGTGTTTCACACTCTCAGCACCCCTGACTTCAGACAGGATACGCTTGGGTGCTCAGTAGCCATAGAAGGCAACTGGTTCCCATTTGGCACCCTAGAAACACAGTTCTCAGCTCCTCTTGTCCATGCAGGTGGAGTCCATGTGCAGTGGGGTTGCCAGCTGGAGAACGCAAGGGACTCAGCAGCCCTGGCTCCCACTGCCTTGTCGTGGAGCATTCACCTGGGAGACTGACTAGGGTACCCCTGGCCCCCACCCTCCTTCACTGGAGGCGAGAATATACATCCACCTCATGGGTTTGTTGTAAGAATAAGCAAACTGCTAAATCCCAAGTCATGGACCCATACTCAATGGGCATTACCGTCATCCTTAGTAGTGGTGGAATTACAGTTTGAGAGCCCTGATCTAGAATCTGAACTCCAAAATGCTCCCAAATCCAAAACTTTTGGAGCACCCACCAGTCACCACAAGTGAAAAGCCCACACCCGACCAGGTGGGATCAGTCACACTAAAAACTCAGGCGCATGGAAAATACTGTGTCATGTGACCTTCAAGTGACACAGGTAAGGTGCTTATGAAACATAAATGAATTTTGGGTAGCCCGTCTCATCCCAAGATACCTGGTTGTATTACGTGCAAATAGTCTCAAGCTCAAGACAATGCATGATTACCATCAGGAAGGCCGGCAGCAATGCCATCTATTATTAGCTTAAAAAGCCTCCCCAAGGACACAGGGGAAACCCCGTGACTCCAGACCTCTCAGACAGGACAGGGCACAGAAAGATCAAAGTGTCCTCCTCCCCAGGGGAGCTATAGCTTGGATCCCCGCCAGAGGCGACATGGAGGTCCCTGAGGCTCAGCCACTGCAGGCAGCCAGGGCGGGTGTCACGTCAACAGCACACAGCAGGGCAAGGGGACACAGATATACAGCATGCACATCTGGGGGACTGGGTGCCTTGGTGTCTCCAGGCTTCTTGGCACGTGACAGGTGATACAAGAAAGCTTTGGTCCACCTGAAGACCACAGAGCAGAGTCCTCAGGGTGCTTCCTGGGTGCCTGGTGCAGACTGGATGACACTGTCCCACAGAGGGTGCAGAGTGTCCTGGACTGAGGCTCCGGAAGCTCTGGGACTCAGAGGAGACACCAAGCAAACAGATCTGGAGGGTGTCACAGAGACGGTGGTACTTCAAACACCGGCATCTCAAACGATCTGTGTGCGACTTGACGTACAAGCACTGCAGACTTCGGAACACATGCATAGACTTTCCAGGTGAACATCCGAGTTACGAAACACTCCAAAACCCAAAGATCCAAAATGCTCCCCAGTAAAGTTCGGCTCTTGGCGTGGTCCCCACTTCAGACCTGTAGATTGGGACAGACTAGACCGCGGTGGGATTTAATCCAGAAACTGGAGAGCGGCTCTTAGACACGGGGACGATGAGAGCAGTCCCTGACGGAGGAGTAAGTGTGTACTGGCCAGATGAACGCCTGGGATTAATTAGCAGCACATAGAAAAGTGAATTAAAACAACAGAAGCTCAAAGTGCATCTCAAGTACCAAGACTGTGGCCCACGGCTGCTGTGACCTCTGTGGGTACCACCCATCCGCTCCTGCGCACTGCTCGCCCTACCTGGGGTCCAGGTATCTTTGTGTCGCAGTGGAGAGAACTGAGGGACACCACAGCGCCACCTGGAGCACCCGGAAGAAAGGGGTGCTGCCCAGGGATCCAGAGCAGAAGAGAGGTCCTCCTCAGGGCGACAGGCGACACGGAGGGAGGGTTGGGAATAAGAGTCGCGATGGTGTGAAGCCCAGTGAGGAGCTGGGTCCGACGGAGGGCTACGTGAGCCATGACGCGCGGGGGCGGCGAGGCGGGAGGGGCCGGAGGGGCCGGGCGGCCAGCAGAGGGCGCGCGCGGATGGGAGGGGAGTGGGGGTGCGGGGACCCCGGAGGAAACCGAGGACAAGGGGAAGGAGAGGGCGAGGGGGGTGCGGAAAACATGGAGCGCGGGTCTGGAGGACAGGGAGAGAGCAGCGTTGCCAGGCTGGGTAGGGTCCCAGGGCTGGAGGGCGGACGCTGGGGACCCGCAGCCTTCTTCCTCAAGCCTTTCCCCTGCCCTCTGTCCCCTGTCCCTGCACCGCCCACTCCCAAAGTGTCCAGGTACCCTCCTCCAGGCCTGAGCTGTCCCTCTAGTTGCCCAGCATGCCCCGCACCCCGAAGGACAGAGGACAGAGGGTGTGCACAGCTCAGGACAGGCTCCCTGTGCCCTCGGTCACTTTCCACCCTTCTACACCAGGAGGCACGCATTCCTGCAGCTCTGTGGTAGGGACTCATGAGCCTCCTGCAGGCTCAGCAAGTTCCGCCAGCTGGACTTCCCCAAGGGAGAGAGGACTGACCCCCACCAGCCTCTGGCCCAAGTCCCTGTGTCCCCCAGCCCTGGGAGGCGGCCACCTTTCCCAGAGCCATGACATGTGGCTCGGCATGGCTCAACTCCATGGAGCAGGGATAGCCCCTCTGCCCTCGTCCACCTCCCAGCCTGCCCCACTGGCCAGTGGCTGGGCTTCTGTGGCGGCCGGGGAGGGAGATGCACTCCATTGAAGCGCAGTGCCTCCAGGCTGCGGCCTCCAGAATGGCGACAGGAAGCTGGCAGGTAGTGGGCACTGAAAACCCCACACCTTCCCCTGCTGGGAGCCCTGCTCTGTGCCCTTTCTCCACGTGGGTGAGTGGGTAGGTGAGTAGGCCCCTGACTCGGTGACGGTCAGCCTTAGTGTCTCTGTGAGGACATTTCCTGAGTGGGTCTGTGAGGTCTTTCTGGGGGACGTGGACATTCAATTCATGCCCTGAGTCAAGATTCCACACCCGTACGGGTGGGCATCTTCAGATCTGCACAGGTCCTCACAGAACTCTGTGGCAGAAGGGACAGGAACTCCTTCTCTGTTCTGAGCTGGGACATCTGTCTTCCCCCAGACAGCAGAACACTCTAGGACCTTCAGGCTCTGGGACAGCAGTCAGCATCCCTGCTCGCATGGATTTCAGGTCTTTCAGCTTGGACTGAATGACTCCAGGAGCTCTCCTGGGTGCCCAGTGGCAGATGGCTTGTCCTGGGACAGCTCAGCCTCCGTAGCCAACCTCACAGACTCCTCCAGAGATCTACAGAACATGTGAATCCTATCATCTTGCTTCTCTGGCCAGCCCTAGCAATCTCTCTCTCTGCTTAGTATAAAACTACAAGGATTGCTGTTCCAAAGGCTCGGCGACGCTTGGCCGTGTGATGGCCAAGTTGTCTGTTTATGATTGTTGTAAGAGGCCACAGTTCATAGGATTTCACGTGGTACAAACTCACTTGGCTCCACTGTTTCTAGGCAGCCAGCCACCCCCGAGTGCACAGCAACACAGAGTCCATTTGTACCCAAGGAGCAGGCACAGCTGTTTAGGTCTGCATTCCCTTCCTGGCAGAGCTGGGTAAACTGGGGAGTGGCCCCGGGGGCACTGAAGAGCCAGGGACAGAATCAGAATCCAGCCGCCACACGGCCTCCAGCACAACAGGCAGTCCCTGGCGCTATCACTTGATTCTCAGAGCAAAAAAGCAAACAAATGGCCCAGCTGCAAAACTATACTTTTAAACAAATCATGAGGTAACCAGTTTGGAAGATTCCTGCCAACCATTCACTGGGAAAAGGAGGAGGCTGATGGGTCCCAGATTACTAGTCTTTAGCAGCAGTGGATTTGTTTGTGTTACAGAAGTTTAGCCAGGCTAGTCAGGCCCGAAGAAGGCTCCCTTTCCCGGGTGGAGAACTTCGTGCTCTATTTCTTGTTTCCAGGGTTTCCCCTCTCACCCACGGCCAGGTGTTTGATTGAAATGGTGACAGACAGTAACGTGATAGCGTTCAAGCATCTGACAGGCTGTGGGGGTTTGCAGGACAACTGCTTCGAGGTGCCTGAGCTGTCCCGCTTGTGCCAGTGCTGGGGGACAGTGTGGGGTGGTAGTGAGGGGTGCTCATCACACATGCGGTAGGCTGGGGTTGGCTCACAGCGCAGTGCACAGCACAGCTTGGCACGCAAGAGAGCCTGGCTTCCATGCTTAGCAGCAAGAAAAAGAAAAAAAGCCCAGAGAAAGTTGCTAGAGAGCTAGTGTCGACTGTGATGGGTTCCCAGCTGTCTGGCGCCCCCTGGAAAGGGATGGGGCCTGTTCCTCTGGGCTGGCCCAGTTCAGGCCCAATGGTTGGCTGCCACTCGAGGCTCAGGCCCTGAGGGGTCCCTCTGGGGATGGGGACGCATTGTCTTCTGGCAGCCGTATGAGTTGTTCTAGCTCAGAGGTGGGTAGATGGAAATGAGGGGCTGGCAGCACAGCACAGACAGAAGGTCCTGCCAACGCCATCCCTAGTGGCTGACAGGCCAGTGGTCTCTGTGCCCACCGTGCAGGTCACCACCTCTAGCAATCCTGCTTCCTCTGTGGGGTCACTTCGGTGATGCAGGTAGTGGACATGGGGTGCAGCTGACAAGAGATGCTATTTCAAAAGGCGTCCAACTGTGTCTGTGTTCTGCTGCTTTGCCATCATCGGGCCTTGCTGCCTCTTGAGGACCCACCCCTTCCAGGTCAGCTGAGTCCCAGAGACCATGGCAGCACACTCGCCTGGCACCTTGGGAGTACACACCAACCAGCTGGGGCAGCCCTGTGTGGCAGGACTCTGTGCACCCCTCCTCCCAGCATCCCTGGGTGTCAGAAATGAAAAGCACATTGTCATTTCTGGAGGGATTTCCCTCTAAATGTTCCTGTGAGAAGACAGCAAGTGCCTCTTGACTAGGAATACAGCAGATCGGACCCGTGTGTTTTTTTTAATGAACATGAGCCACAGCCATAACACAAATCAGATACCAGGAAGGGCTTGTGATGCCAAGCAAGATTCCTCCACAGCCCCAGCACATCCAGGTGTCCCTGGCTTCTGGCGGCTTCCATTGGCTCCACTTTCCAATGGTGCAAACAAAATGCCAATGGAGTAGAAACTGCTGCTTGTGAACCCACGTCCTACCCTGGGACCGAGGGGCAGAGCCGCACTCCAGGCACACGAGCCTTGGCTCCAGGTGAGCCCCACCATCAGGAGACACAGCACCGATGGGTGCAGGCTTCTAAGCATGCAGCGCACTAGGCAAGGTGTGTGCAGGGCAGTGGTTAGGGGACACAGCCTAGGGGGTCAAGCAGGGTCTGTAGGGATCTTTCCTAGTCCACCATGTGCAGTTTCTTTCACACGTTGAAAGTGGGGTGGATAGGGTCCAAGAAGATGACGTGGGTGACACAGTGTCCCAGCCTGCTTAGCTCTGTCCCTCAAGATGTGCAGTGACCCTGTGAGGGTGACCTCCCGTTGGCCTCTGGGCTCTGCTGCTGGGGAGGTGACACTCCCAGGGGACCCTTCATGGCAAGTCGCACCACACAGCTCTCACAGCATCCTGTCGCTCTCTCTCTCGTTTTTGATGTGCGTATTTGAAATTTGAGTTACGTTTGTGATGCTGGAGGGAAAGGAGGCGATTTCATAGTTATCCATCCCCCTGGAGTAAAGCATTCTGAGTTGCTGAGAATAACATCCAGTCTCGTCCTCTCCTTACTACGTTGGTGGCCACACCTGTGTCCCAGCAGTGCCGTGTGCTCAGCCTGGTCCACACCAACCAGCCCCACAGAGGGTTATTCCGGCCTGGTCTCTTCAGATGCAGCACCCCTTCCTGCTTTTCTTTTCTTCCCCTAGGAACTGCTGTCTTTTTGGGGGGACTGTAACCTTCCTAATGGGTTACCGTTGTGTTATTTTTCCCCCAAATATCCATTGTCAAAGGAATGAAGCCAGCATGGGCACTTGCTGCTCTGGGTTAGAGTGACCCTTCCTGGTTGACTGCACCAGCACCGTCCACCCCTGCCATAGGCTCAGGACAGCAGATCCTGACACCAACACCGCGAGGTTAATTAGGGCCAGGCCGGGGGAGGCAGGTGGCAGTGAGGCACGTGGCAGTTTATCAACTGTTCTTCCTCTGCCTGTGGGAGAACACAGAGGACACAAGGTGCATGCACAAACACACACATGCACACACATATGCACATGCGCACACATATGCACATGCACACATGCACACTTGCACGCACATCCCTAGCACTGGCATGGCCACAGGGGTGCTCACTGCAGGGGGAACAGGCAGTTGGCACATCAGTGTCAGCAGAGTCGCCAAGGTCCCTGAACTCTGGGAGCAGTGCCAGGGTCCCGCCTGAGGCCGCGTCTGTCACTGAGGCTGGGAGCCCTGGGCAACCTTATATCCAGCCACTGGGCATTTCCTGTCCAGCAGAGTGACCAGACACGTGGATGGTGAGGGACTCAGACACAACACCTGGCCGGGCATGACAGGCTGGCACCTCAAGCCACCAAAGCACAGCTGCTTCCCTGCCTGTGTTGCTATGTGTGTCCTCCATCTGCTCGACAGCACCTTGGAGCTCAGAGAGGAAGCCAGCACCTCACTAGGGCTGCAGAAGTGACCCCCTAATCAGAGCCCAGAGCCTCTCTGGTGTGGAGTGAACACAAGGTCCACATGGCTAAAACACAGGTTTCTGTGACACCAGCTGCCTGGTGGACACCTGGGAGCTCAGGGGAGATGTTGTGACAGGACTCACTGGGGTGGGGTCTGAGATGTTCCCTGGAAGTCCCCTGTATGTGGAGGGCAGTTGGATCACGCGGGCAATGTGCTCCTAGTGGACTCACCCACAGACCAGCTCACGGCTGACCATGCTGTAGGAGGCGGGACCTGGGTGCAAGTGGTCACCGGGCTGTGACCTGGAACCTGTCTCCCTGTCCCCAGCTCTGCTCTGCTCCTCCTCCCTGCATCCTGGCCACCAGGATGAGAGCAGCTGTGCTCTGATTCCTCGATCTTGGGCGCCCAGAATCCAGAGCCACAAGGGAAGACCCTTCCGTTGCCGGAGCCAGCCACTGTGTGGCGTGTTGTCGCAGCAGTCCTCGTGACTAATGGCCCTGCCACAGAAAATTGAGGAAATACAGAGGAATTTTAAAGGAAAAAATAATTTTCTAACTCTCTTCATCCATGGAAAAGTTCAGTTAATATTACAATTGGGGATGATCGCGGCTAACCATCGTGTTCTATAGCCAACTTGTCTTACAATTTCACGTGTCATAAATAAGCACTGCCGTACAGCAATGAGCTCACAGTCCTTGCGGTGCTGGGTTTTAAACAGTGGTGCTGTTTAGGGTTGTAGATTTTTAGACAGACAGACCCAAATGTTGTGCTTTTTATTTCTATTTACATGCTGCTCTTTAACCAGATTTCCTTATTTAGTAGTCATTATAGGTAGATGCTTGTGTTAGGAGACAGGTTTGTGTCATATGGAAATTCTTGTATGATATTTTATAGAAGTGACAGTTTCTCCTTAGTCCTGAGTTGACAACTATTTAATTTTTTTTTTTTTTTTTAGTTAAAAAAAAAAGGCAGGCCGGTGAGATGGCTCAGTGGCATAAGCGCCTGCCTGGCAAGCGCGAGGTCCTGAGTTTGACTCCCGGAACCCACATACGAAAAAAGGGCCGGTGATATTGCTCAGCGGCACAGGCGCCTGCTGAAGTCGACCCCCGGTACCCACACAAAAGAAAAAAAAAACAAAGGCACGTGGTAGTGACTTGTTCGTGTAGCTGTACAGAGTGAAATAAATTCTTTCTTAGCACTGGTGCCTGAGAGCCAGCCACAGTGGTATATGCCTGTAACCCCAGCTATTCAGGAGCCTGAGGCAGAAGGATCCCTTGAGCCCAGGGGTTCAAGGCCATCTTGGGCAACACATGAGACTCAGCCTCAAAATTAAAAAAGAAAAAAAAAGAACAGGTGCCTGGGGCTGGGTCCCTACTGTGCAGTTGGCAGGTGTGAGCTGCGATGTCTGGATTCCTGCTCGCCATCCTGCAGGCGGGAGTGACAGTTCCTAGTGGCCGCTCAGGAGCACCGACAGCTATAGTTACCGGGAACATTCAGCACTCTGTGGACTCTGGGCTGACCCGGGGCTGAAGATCGTATCTCCTGATGCTTTTCACTATTATTGGTCATTTGCATTTCGTTTTACTGGCACTGCCTGTCTGTGTTCTGTTCACCTTTGCTTACTGTTTCACATGATCGTCCCCCGAGGCAGCAGTATTAATCCTCTACTCGCACTTGGCAGTCCCTTCTCTGCCCTCACTGCCCTCCATCTCCCATATCTCTTAAGTCTGTAGGTGGAAGGGTTTTTATTGCAAAGCATATTTTAATCATTTATGTACTGACATCTATAAATCTTGATTGTGTACTTAGGGCGTTCACAACTAGATCGTCATACAACCTTTTACTACATGCTGTCTCCCATTGCCTTTATGATTTTTTTACCTTAAAATATTTAGCACATCTGGAGTTCATTTGGAACAAGGTTGGAATGTAGCACTGTTTTCCCCCAAGACAGATAGGAGATCAACACAGCACACTCGCTGGCTGATGCATCGCTGTCCCATAGATTGGAGGTGACATCTGTGTGTGTGTTACATGGGGCAGGCACGGGTATGAGCTCTTTCAGTCTGGTGGCACGGAGAGCATAGAGGGCGAGCCCTGCCCGGGCAACACTCTGTGCCTGTGTCCTTTCCTGGGCCTCCGTAGGGCTGGGTGACAGTCCTTCTCCCAGCCATCCCACTTTGCAACACAGAGCGCAGCGTGAGACAGGCATTGGGTTACATCTACAGATTACTTTGAAGCAATTGTAATAATGCTGTTTTGGCAGGCAGAAACATTTTGTTTCTTCCTTTCCAATATTTATGTGATTTCTTTACCTCTGTGTATGTGGTTTTTGTTTCTTTGTTTGGTTCTGCTGTGCTAGGGATCAAGCCCAGGACCTCACACCCACTGGGCAAGTGCTCACAACTTAGCTACATGCACCCAGAACTCATCCTCCTTCCTGGGGCTGCTGGACCGAGTCACGGTGCAGAGTGTGGACAGCCTTATTTCATTCCCAGCTTTACCATGGATCTTTCTTGTATTTCACCATAAAATACAATGCCGGCTGAGCATTTTTGACAACTGCTTTCAATGATGTAGGGAAAACACGGTTGGGAGCAGTTGTTGAATTTTGTTATCTGTCACTGAAGCAATTCAGAAGACAGTTTCTTAGGGTTTTTTTTTCCCCTTAAGGAATTATTATAAATTATGTTAATATGTTTAATGCTAATAAATTATTTTCCTATTCTTGGGAATAAATTTTGGGTGGTTGATGACATATTATATTTTGAACTTTCTCTGGATTTAACGTGAAACCTTTTTGTGCATAAATGTTACGTCTATCTTCACATATGAAATAGCTCTACAGATGTTGCTACTGTTAGCTTTGTAAAGTTCAGGTGTAAAAGTGATGCTATTGTTTTATGATCAATTTATGGCAATTTTTAAGTTTCTATGCTTTGGGGGTCTTTAAAGTATCATCACATCTAACTATTCCACCAAGGTCTTATAAAATCATGCACAACCTGGATTGTTTAGCAGAGGCCCAGAGAAGGGTGGGCTGTAATTTGCACTTTAAAATCATTCATCCTCTCTGGGCCTGGGACCTATTCTCCCTTTTACTTTAGATGTATTAATTCTCTGATGCTCTATTTGGATAAGGATATTCAGCCCACCTGTTTTCCAGCTGCACCCTGGTAACCGGTAACTGATGGAATCGGTCATATTCTTGCTCCTTATTTTATCTTTCACATTTGTCACATGTCTAACATCTTCCGTTTTCTCTATTTTTTTCCCTAGTGTGTTGGTCTAGTGCCATCATTCTTTTGTGTGTTCAGAATTTGGCAAGTTACACAAGCAACTTTTGTTTTTCAATGGTTACCTTTTGGTTTTTAAAGACAAAGCATGACATGACCTTGACCTTGACCTTGACCTTTCATTTGGTTGTAATTATTGAAGAAAGGAAAGGAAAGGAAAAGGGAGGGGAGGGGAGAGGAGGGGAGGAAAGGAAAGGAAAGGAAAGGAAAGGAAAGGTTAGGTTTCCATGCAGCAGGCTTTGGGTCTCTCTCTCCGCTACCTCCCCATATCAGATCTGGACAGCCTACAGCTGGAGGAATGGCCAGAGAGAAGTTTGAATTTGCCCTTTTTTGGAGGAAAATTAGTTCCCTGTGGCTTTGGTTATGCTGCAGAGTCTGATTTAAGAAAGAAAAATTATGATCTAAGCACCTGAAATACCAGAGCTGCTGTTGGGGGAGGGCGAACACATCTGAGCGCGGCTCTTTTGTGAGCGCTCTGTTCTCCGGATGATGAGAGCTACTTGTTCTCAGCAGTGTGTGGGGTGTGTGTGTGAGTGTGTGCCTGTGGTGTGGACGGTGCAGGTAGGGTGCTGGAATGTGTGCTTCGAGGTGTGTATGCAGTTTGTGTGTTTGTATGTGGTGTGCACAGTGCATATGGCTATGTGGTGTTTGTGGTGTGTGTGATGAGTGCAGCAAGTGTGTATGGGGGTTGCGTGTAGCTCTATGTGGAATGTGGGTGTGTGATGTGGTGTGGAGGTTGTGGGTGTGCCTGAGATGTGCGTGCAGTGTCTAGTAAGTGAGTTTTGTGTTTGTATGCATGGGTGTAGTGTCTAAGGCATAGTGGCTTGTGGTAGGTGTGTGTGATCTGATGTGCGTTGTGTCTGGTGTGTGTAGATGATGTGTGTGCACGCAGTGTAGTGGATGTGCATGATATGGTGTGGTGTAGATGAAGCACATGCAGGTGTATTTGTGGGTGGATGGGTGGTGTGTGTGGCCTGTGTGTGCTCGTGGTATGCATGTTTGCAACACGAGTGGGGTATGAGTGACACAGTGCATGTCCAGCATGGTGCATCTGGAGTGTACGCTTGTGTGGTGTGATGTGGGGCAGTGTCAGGGAGTGCTGCACTAGGTGTGCGTGTGTTGGCGCTGGATGATGGCCGTGTGCTGGGTGTGGCTTGTGTGTTCTGACCAGGAGTGCTGCACGGTCCCAGCCTGCATCACAGGACTCCGGTCACTGTGTCTTCTTTGGGAAGCCTGTGGGAAGGCGGAGGAACCAGAGATCAATCCCAGCTGAGCGGTCCTGGGGGACCAGACTGGGAGAACAGGACCCTGGTCCCACCGCTCCATCTCCCTGGAGCACGTGCACCTGGTCGCCGTAGTTCTGGGCACCCTCATGAGGGTCCTTCAGAGCACAAGGTCCTCAGCCATGGGGAAAGTCGAAGGGACGGCGCTCTGATGAGTCAGTGGGGGTGGCGGGTGACATCTGCTCCCATGGGCCAGGGTGGGCTGTGCTATGTCCTGATGGTCCTGGAATTCCCTCCTGTGATGACTGCAAAGCGGGCAAAGGAGAGACACAGAGGGCCACCTGGGGACAGGCCTGGGGGTGGCTGGTGGGGCTGGGGACACCATGCAGGAGGGAGGATCCAAGAAGGACAGAAGGTGTCAGGGTTGGGCCAGGTGTTTATCCCTTTTGTGCTGCTGTGATAGGACCCTGAGACAGGCAACTTCAAAGGAACAGAGCCTCATCCCCCACAGTTCTACAGGGGCTGCCTCTGCGGGGCCATCCTCCTCGGGCACTGTGCCCCATTGCAGAGGGACAGCACAAGAGCCCTGGAGGGGGAGCAGGAGAGGCTGGAGGGGCTCAATCCCAAACCCACACCCACATGCGGGCAGAGCGCTCAGGCCCCCATCCCCGCAAGGTCTCCAGATCCACGCTGCTGCCCTGGGACTCAGTTTCTAACACACAAGTGAGCAGATACCGAGTCCTTGGCCACTCCCTGTCTTAGTCACTTCCCCAGTGCTGAGACAGGATACCAGACGCCCACATCTAAAGGAGGGCAGGTTTATTTCGGCTCATGTTTCAATTTCAGTCCATGGTGGGCTGGTTCCCAGGAAGAATCAGAGTGGCCGAGGCCATGGTGGAGGCAAGTTGCTCACCTCATGGTGGATAGGAAGCAGAGAGCAAGGGAGGAGCCAGGAGGGACATAAACCCTTCCAGGCCATGCCCACAGTGACTGCCTCTTCTGGGCCAGGCCTCACCTCCTACAGCAAGTCAGCTATGAGCCCCATAGTCCAATCACCTTCTAAAAGTGCTGCCTGTGAGTGAACAAGGCTTTGGGGACATCTAAATGTAAACTATAACGCTCCCTGTGGGTGCTTCTCTCTCATGTACCTCAAGGCTTCGGGAATCAGCTTTGCCCACTGAGGGGCACTAGAGACAGGCCATGGTGTCCACTTCAAGGACATAGTGACAACAAGGGGGGCCTTAGGGAGCCCCCGTCTCTCTAGGTTCAGCTCCAGGGGGCTGAGCTCTTTCCAGGGTTGCAGAAGTAGATGCTGGTGACCAGCATCCAGTCCCCATGCAGCAGTGACAGGAGAGGACACTGGGCCTTGAGATGGGGCTGGAGCCAGGTGCTGCCCACTCTCAGTCCCTGCAAATACAGCTTGCAGCCCCATGGACCTGACCTGCTATCTTGGATTTTCCTGCTCATGATTTCCTGGGTAATCAAGCAAATACATGAACATGCTACTTTTGAATACATTAGCTTCAACATATTCTAAATTACACATAAGTAGAAGTTCCCCTTTGACACAGGATTCCTAGTCTACTTCTACTCCCAGCCCTTACCCTCAAGGGCTTTCAGATATTTAACCTTTTATATAAATTTTAACATGCAAAAATATGTATTTTCTTAACACGTATAGATGGCATCATGACACACAGCTTCTTCAAATCTCCTTTTTGCCACAGCAGTGTCTCCAGGCCAGAGCACAAAGAGGGATTTAATCTCCCTGCTGTAAAGCATTGCAAGGTGGGGACCCCCGACTCAGTGGGGCATTTTGTGTGCAGGAGACATTGGGGTGCAGTCTGCCCTCTCTACCCACTGGATCTGCATCTGAAAATTCAGCCAATTGCCAATAAAAAGGTTTTAAAACTTAGCTGTGTCCACTGAACATAGGCTTTTCCCTTGCTGTTATTCCCTGAACACTGGAGCACTGCGCTCTCCACCCAGCACTGACACTGTGCTTGGTATCAGAAGTAATCTAGGGGTGGCGTAAAGGTCGCAGGAGAATGTGTGCGGTGTACACAGATTCACGCCATTGGCCAGAAGGAACTTGAGCATCGGGATTTAGGATTCTGCAGGATTGAGTCCACCTCAGCAGGCCCAGAAGGAGGGTGGAGCTTCCTTTTTATTCTGCTGTAATCAATACCACGGTGAACATCTTTGTGCTGTTATTGTGTAATAATCCAATCTAACATTGCTAACTACTCTTCCATGTAACCCACATGGAACTTGTTCCTCTGATCTCTCTGTCTGTTCCCGTAACCAGTCTCCCTGCCCTCTGGGTAGCACGGTCACCCCTACTCTTCTCCTCCTGTGCCCTCTCACATCTTGCCCATGTGGGCCTCTGGGAGTGGCCGAGATCCATGCACCCCTCGAGGACCCTGTGCACTGGAGTGATGAGCCCCTCCCCAGCTTCCCTGACAAAGCATGCGACATTGCTGTAGATAAAGGACTGGCGCTACCCCAGCTTCCCAGAACCACACGCAGCACAGGCATATTCCTGATTTGCTTAGGTAAAGTTAAGTGTAACAATTTAGAATTTTAAAAATTCTATTTCTTCCTACAGCCACTTTTTACATTGTATTTCAGAAACTGACCTCAGGGTAAAGACATTGAGGGGGCTCCCCTTGTAGGCTCCAAACCCCTCACGGGCAGTGATCTGGTAGTCAGTGTGCAGCTACTCACGAAGGTGAAGCCCGACTGCATTCAGAGGTGTCCTGCTGCTCTTATAGTCTACACCGGGATGTGGAACATCTGCGTAAAACCACACAACTTAAGCAAGGCCTTCATCCCTCAACCGAGAATCCATGAAAAAGTCATGTTTGCTCTGTGTGTGTGAGGCTGTGCTGGGCCAGGTTCTTGCCACAAGAACTTGGTAAAGATGCTCCCAGACTCCACGGCAGACATAGAATCACAGTGCAGGGCAGGCAGATGACCCCGCAGGGTCTAACTTGCAGACAGGCATGACAGCAACCCAACTCCCTGATGACAAGCAGGGGACCTGTGTCGGGAGGAAATCAGCCTGTGTCGAGCCACAGAGCTGAGGCTGGGACAGGTGTCTCCTGCTAGTTCACCTGCTGTCCAGCTGCCTAGGTGAGCAGGAGCGCAGCCTCAGGAGACCATGGTCCCTCACGCTGGGTGCTGCCTTTGTTTTCAGTGACACTGTTGTCGCCCTTGCAGCAGCTGTGGGTGCCAGGAAGCAGCCCGGGAGGCAGGAGGGCCCATGTGTGAGGAGGGGCGGCAGCACAGGGCTGGCTGGGGAGCACACACAAGCCTGGGAAAGGAAGCCGCCGGCAGGGTGGCTGCGTGGACTTCCCGGCCGCCTGGGGTCCAGGGTTTATTTTATTTGCCGTGAGGAGTCAGCTCCTCCAGGACACCGGCCAGTGCTGCAAGGCAAAAGGAAGTGGGGTTTCATGGCGTCTGATGTCTCGCATCTGCTCCTCTGTCAGAGACACGCAGACACAGGGGACAGCTGGGGGCCGAAGCCCAAGCCATGTCACCACATGCAAGGTGCACACAAGAGCTGCAGATGCCTCTCCTGTTAGGTTCACCTTTGGGGGGCAGGCTCCCAGTGTCCCCAGCAGTGTGGAACAGAGAAGTGAGGATTTGCGGTGGTATGTGCATTGTGGAACACATCACACACTTTACATGGAAACGAGTTCCCATGTATGTAGCGTGTGTGTGTGTGTGTGTGTGTGTGTGAGTGTGTCCAGGCTGCCCTGGGGAGCTTGCAGATTCAGACCCCTGCACTATAGCGAATAGCACAGTAAAGCGAGGAACAATTAATTGTTAGGTTTCCCTGTGCACAGAAAAATTAGGTTTACACTGTACTGCAGTCTATTGTGTCCAGAAAGGTGCACTCCTGAATTAAAAATGCTTTATTGCTAAAACATGCTAAGAATGAGACGGCCTATGTGTGTGAGGAGATGGGGCTGACAGACTTGCTCCAGGCCTGCCCACCAAGGCCTCAATCTGTGAGAAAACACAGCCTTCTCGGAGCGGGGAAGTGGACCCTGATACATCAGGCTGCCTATGCGTGTTCTCTCTTTATTAGTGTGTGTCTGTGATGCATACCAGTTACATTTGTTCAGGGAATTGGTACACATATAAAGCCATACCTTGATAATTTCCCACCATTTCTACCCTTCCTACCATCTCCCCTCCCTTTTTCTCTTGAATCCCCTTCCCAATCTCCAAAAAGTCTGCTGCCCTGTTTCCTAGCATCTCTCCATTTTTCTCCTTTTTTTTTTTTTTTTTTTTTTTTTTGTGGGTACCGGGGGTCGACCTCAGGACCTCGTGCGCCAGCAGGCGCCCGTGCCGCTGAGCGATATCACCGGCCCTTTTTTTCGTATGTGGGTACCGGGAGTTGAACTCGGGACCTCGCACTTACCAGGCAGGCTTGTACGCTGCTGAGCCATCTCACCGACCCTCCATTTTTCTCCTTAATTTGTTTATATTTTGAGTTTCCCCTATAAAGTAAACCAACCCCATGACATTTAACAATTCTGTGTCTGAGTTATTTCACTTCATCTTATGGTCTTAAGATCCATCCGTTTTTCTGCAAATGACACAATTTCATTCTTCTTTACAACTGAATAATATCCCATCATGTATGTACACCACCTTTTCTTTATCTGCCTATGTGCATCTGGGCTATTTCCAGAGCTTGGCTTTTGGGAACTGCACTGCTATAAGCATGTATAGTATGATGACTAACTTTTTCAGGAGTACACCCAGGAGAGGTTTTGCTGGGTCAAATAGAATTTCTCTTTTTAATTTTTTGAGGACTTTTCACATAGATTTTCATAGCATTTATACTAGTTTGCATTCTCACCAACAATGAGGAAAAGTTACTTTTCCCCCATATTCTCACCAGTATTAGTTATTTTTGTGTTCTTGGTGATAGCCATTCTGCCTGGAGTAAGATGTAATCTCAGAGTTGTTGTTTTTTTTTTTTATATGCGGGTTCCAGGAGTCGAACTCATGACCTCACACTAGTCAGGCAGGCGCTTATGCCAATGAGCTATATCACCGGCCCTCAGAGTTGTTTTGACTTGAATTTCCCTAATGGCTAAAGATGATGAACATTCTTTCATGTACTTAATGGTCATTTGTATTTCTATTCATATAATTTGCCCATTTTTTAAAATTAGGTCATTTGTTTTAGAGGTTATTTTTTGTGTTCTTTGTATATTCTAGATATTAGTCCTCTATCAGAAAAATGTTTGGCAGACATTTTTCCCATTCTGTAGACTCTTCACTCTGTTGATTGTTTCCTTTGCTGTACAGAAGTTTTAAATGTGATGTAGTCCCATTTGTTGATCCTTGATGTCACTCTTTGTGCTATTGAGGTTCTGTTGACGAAGTCCTTGTCTGTGCCTATGGCTTCAAGAGTGTTTCACCTATGATTCCTTCCAGCATTTTCAGAGTTTCTGTTTTTACATCTAGGTTTTTGACCCATTTTGATTTTACTTAAGTATAGGGTGAGAGGTATGGATATAGTTTCAATCTTCTGCATGTGGATAACAAGTTTTCCCAGCAACATCTGTTAAAGGGGCTGTCTCTTCTCCAGCATGTGTTTGGCCCTTTGTTAAAGATCAGATGGCCAAAAGTGCAGGGATTGTTTCTGGGCCTTCTGTTATAATCCAGTGGTCAATATGTCTGTTTTTGTGCCAGTGCCATGCTGTTTTTATTACTATACCTTTGTAGTATAATTTGAAATCTGGTATTGTGATACCTCCTGCTTTGTTCTTATTGCCCAGAATTGCTTTGGCTACTCTGGGTCTCTTCTGGCTCCTTATGAATTTTAGGATTTTTTTTTCTAGTTCTAGTTTTTCTTGTTCTAGTTTTTACTAGCTCTGGGAAGAATTTTTTTAAGGATTTAGTTAAATCTATAGATCACTTTTGCTAATATGTCATTTTGATGACATGAATTCTGCCTGTACAAGAACAAGGGACATCTTTCCATTTTCTAATGTCCTCTTCCATCTCTTTCTTCGGAGTTCTGCAGTTTTCACTATAGAGGTATTTCACCTCCTTGGTTAGGTTTTCAGCTTTATTTAACCTTTTGTGAATGGGCTTGCTTTCCTGATTTTTTTCTCAGTGGGTTCATTATTGGTGGAGAGGAAAGCTACCAATCTGTAGGTGTTGATTTTGTAGCCTACCACTTGGCTAAATTTATTCATCAGCTCTGAATGTTCTGGTAGAGTTTTTGGGGATCTTCTATGTAAAGGATCATATCATCAAACAGGGATAGTTTGACTTTTTCCTTTCCTGTAGTGTCCCTGTTATTCCTTTCTCTTGCCTGATTGCTCTGGTTAAAGTTTTGAGTAGTATATTGAACAGCAGTCCTGAGAGTGGACACCTTGTCCAGCTCCTGATATTAAAGAAAATTCTTTTGGTTTTTCCCACTGAGTATGATGCCGGCTGGGGCTGGGCTGGTCGCGTGTGGCTTTCATGAGTTTCGGTGAGGTCTGTGCATCCTGTAACTTGTAGTAGGTGCGGTGTCCAGGCAGAGGCCCCTCTCTTCTTCTCCAAGTACTCTCCTGTCCCCGTGGCCTTCAGTGGGATGAAATCCTTAGGAACTCAGTGTAGCCACTGCCCAGCTGGAGTCTCCATTTGTCACTTGCACCCTCGTGTCTTGGCTTCCTCATCTATAAAGTCAGCAGAGCCAAACAGCTCACTGTCTCCGTGAGGTTTCACTTTGGATGCATACATGAAGTCAGGACCATGGATGTGATGTTTTAGTGATGTTGGTACAGATGTTCCTCCTTCTGCAATTGCACTCACTGCACGTTGTGAGTTGAAACCACATTGCACACCCCTAAATTTTGCTTGTCCAGGAACAGCCTTGCCTGCCTGCAACACACTTAGAACATATGCAACTTCCATTGCTGCTCAGGAGAGACGGAAACTCAGGACCCTAAGTACAATCTCTCCTAAATGTGGCTCCATTCTACTGTAATGTGGAAGGTCAAAGTGTCGCCATCCTAAGTCAGGGCTGTCTGCAGTGTCCTCTCTGAGACCTCGGACAGTGAACTCACATGTCCGCAGCTGCCTGTCTGCCTTCGGAGCCTTGGAGCATGGCCAGGCCCTGGCCCCACATCCCTGCAGCTGACTGGGATCCTCAGACTGATCCTCAGCCCATGCTTTGGTAGCCAGCTGTCTTCTAACTGGGTCTGTGGGCAGAGTTTAAAAACTGAGGGGGATCTGGGCATGGTGATGAACACCTGAAATTCCAGCTTTCTGGGAGGCTGAGGCAGGAGGATTGCAAGTTTGGGCCCAGCCTGGGCAACTTGGTGACTTAGCAAGACTCTATCTGAAAATAAAAAATAAATTTTAAAATGATGGAGACGTAGTTCAGTGCAAAGGTCCTAAGTTCAATCCCCACTACCACCACCAATAAATTGCTAGTGGATGGTGGGCTTCCCCGAATGCCCTTTCCTGGCAGGAAGAGCAGAGGGTGGTAGAAGAAAGAATTCAGAGAAGGACTGGAGCTCTGTGGTCCCTGCACCAAGGGAAGAAGGAGCTGTGCAGTGTGGTGTGGGGCAGGGCTCAGCCCGTCCCTGCCTGACACCCTGCTTTCTCCTCCTGGTTGACATTGGTCCCGACAGAGTCCTGCCAAGCTTAGAGGGCTGCGGCCAGATGCCAGGCACCCTTCCTCCCTCCCTAGTGGCCTGTGGGGTTTGGCAGGGAGGCTCCTGTGACCTTCTTGGTGGCTCCTTGTGGCACCTGGTCCTTCTGGAGCCCCATGTCCTTCTTGGGAGGCCTCCAACGAGGAGAGCGGAGCTGTGAAAACCAAGGCAGAGCCGCTGAGCTGAGGCCATGGCTCCCACATCACCACACTGAGATCACTCTTGGCCGTGTCCGAGTGGCCCCCTGGTTTCTGGCCCTGTGAACCCTTCTCAGTTCCTTCCCACTGGCAGCACACAGTGCTGCTAATAACTTCCTTGCTTGCTCCTTTTTCTTTTCCCTCTTTCTCTCACCCTTCCACCTGGCTATGCCACATTTCCAGATTCCCAGCCCCGCTCCTCTGACATCCTCCAGCCCTCACAGGGTGGCCACACTGTCCCCTGTTCCTCAGCCGGCTTTGAGAGGCATGGCCTTGGCCATCACCATGGGAGGAGATGCTGTTGTTTTATGCTGTTTACATAAGGGCCGGTGACTATGTAAGGGACCCTAGTCCAGCCATCCAAGGCACTGAGCAAGCGGCAATGCAGCTGAGTCCTGGGTTTCATGGTCCTCTGGCCGTGGATCCATGGGTGCAATGAGATGTGTCCCCATCCCTAACAGATGTTCAAGGAGGAAAACTGAGAAGCAAGTGCCAGCCAGGCTCAGGCAGCACACGTGAGGCAGAACCTGCACAGCCTTGTCACTTCTCGGGAGGCTGGGGACCAACAGCAGGTACATCAGAGAACCATCCAGCCCAGCTCTCAGCTGGCTGGAGCACACATGTGTCCCCCACCTGGAGGACGCACTTGACCATCCCAGTCTCCAGCTTTGCGTTATGTTCTTACCAGGCCGACAGCAAGCACTCCACCCTGCTGCTTCCAAAAGCTACAGCTCAGCATGTTTTCCAGAAATCGCTGTAATAAAAGACATGTGAAAAAGTCCAAAACTACTTTAGCATGTATGAAATGAAATTAAACAACCAGCTATAAAAATACCAAGGAATCTGTTGGGTGAATCCATCTTCCAGGGGGTAGGGAGCCTATGTCCTCGCCTTGGGTGAGGGATCTGCCCCCTACACAGGATGGAGCAATGGCCACCTTCCTGAAGGCTAGGTACAAAGGGGAAGTGAAGAGTGCCAGGAAAAATAATCCAGCCTGGTTTAATTAGCTGAGTGGAATGCGTGTTTCCCTTCTGTCGTGGAAGCCACCTGAAGACTCCTAGCTCCTTAGTCCTCCCCTCTACACCTCTCAGTCTCCATGCATCCCTGAGCCCTGCAACCCGGAGGGAAACCCACACCACACGGTTGTCCTGGGACCTCCTCAGCCTCCTCAGGCTCCTCAGCCCTGGGCAGGTCCCCGAGTCCCGGACTTCTGGAAAGGCCAGTCTGAAGCTCTCCTCCACACCTCAGTGGGCTAAAAACATGCAGACTTTATGGAGGGAAATGTCATCAAGACTATTAAAGTAAAATATACTCATCCTCTGACCGGGATTCCACTTTTATGAATTTATAATACCGAAGCATGTCCTCAGGTACAGAGAGAAGTTTTACAGATGCCCCTGGGCTTACAGTGAGACTCCAGGCTCCTCTAGACATTGTAAATTAAAAACATCCTAAGTCATGATGCATGTAATCCACAAAGCTACTGAAGCTTACCCATCCTCCCTTGGAAGTGCTAGATTACTCACCCAGCCTACAGCTCAGCATAGTCATCCATCACAAAGCCTGCTTTATAAGACCTTGTGTGATATATGTGCATGTACTCTACTGAAAGGGAAAAACAGAATGATTATCCTGGTGCTCATTTTTTATCATTGGAAAGCTGAGAAATCCTAGCTGAAATCATTGCAAGTCAGGTAGCGTCTGTGCATGGGCTGGAGGTCAGCCTCGTCTGCAGAAAACCAACTTCCCTTTGCAGAAAGCTCACTCAATAACCCACTACAACCAGCCTGGGGATGTAGTGGAATAAGATGTGGACAATATACTGCCATTGAAAAGACAAAGGTGCATGGGTTATAAGGATTGCAGTAGGAGGTGCCAGCTGGATCTTAAGGGAAAACTAGGTTTCAGTGCGCACACACGCACACACACAAAGTGAACGTCACCTGCAGAGAACAGTGTTGCACAATAAGGCAGTCTGAGAATTTGCCTCTATGCTGCAGGGGCGGGAATAGGAGAGGGAGTCCAGCATTTTGAGGGATGACCAGTCCTGGGCATCCCACCCAGGGGTGCTCGGTCCCTGCTGCTGGTCCATGGTCACCTACACCCTTTCTGGGTTTCCAGCCTGGAAACCTCTGCTGTCTTCTCACCTGCCACAACACAGCCCTTTCCTGATGACAGGGATGGGGTATCCCTAGAGGGAGGGTCCGGGCTTTTGGGAATGGTAGCCTTTCTGTCACATATCATATGTCCACCGAAATAAGATCAGCCTTGAAAACTAGAAATCAAAAATGCCAGTCCCGATCAGCCAGCCTACCCTTCCCTTACCTGCAGTACAGAGGAGCCGCTCTGCAGTGCAGTCCCGCCCTCTGTACCCTTGCTGAATCTCTGTTTCAGCAAAACACCATCTTCCATTTTCATGCACTATACAGTCTTCCTGGACAAAGCTGCCATCCGGATTACCTTAGCCAATTTCTGTGTGCAGACATCGGCTTTCACTCCAGATCCTAGCCTTGATATCACTCCTGAGAACCCACCTTCCCTTTCCTAGTCCCAAGGTTCCCACAACAAAGGGCGATGTGGCCGACACAGGGCCGAGATAAATGTGATGCGGCAGCCAGGCAGCATCTCTCCCTCAGACTTCCCCAGGCCCTGCACTAGGTGCCCTTGGTTTCTAGGCCTGGGCACGGGTCCTGGCAGCAGCTCTGGAAAGCATCAGCAGCAGTTTGGGCGGTGTGCTGTGACACTGGGCTGGGGCTGGCCTGGGCGGCCACTTTCAAGTTCTCTCACTCTCCCCTCTACCCAAACACCAGCAAGCATGCAGGAGCCAGGCAGCCTGGCTGAGTGCAGGAAGTAGAACATGTGGAAGGGACCTCACCTGGCCTGCTTCCTGCAGCAGCTGCAAAAGGACCACAAAGCCTGCAGCTTTCCACAGACCCTCATTTTCTCCCAGCCCTGGAGGCAGAAGACAGGAATCAAGGTATGGGTGCCCAGGCTCCCTTGGGAACCTTGGGGAGGAGTGTTCCACTTCCTGCTGCAGCAGCTGCCTCCGGGCTGTGGCCACATCCCTCGGGTACCTCCACATCCCTATAGCACCTGCCCCCTGTGGTCTGGGTCAGAGGTCCCCTGGCTTCTCCCTTAGGAGGGTGATGTCCTCCAGAGTAACCCAGGACCTCTGTAAGGATCCATTCCCAGGCATGACAGATGAGATGCACGTGTGCCTTTGGGGCTTACCATGCACCCCCACTGCTCCCCTAGGGTATGTGTGTACTTAGAACAGATGTTATCAGGTACTGAAGGAGGATAGGACCACAGACCATGGGTCCAAACAAGTATAGCACGGAGCCAATGCCAAGGGACATGGGTTTCTCTGCAAGGTACAGTCACAGGAACTCAGTTCCTCCCTGCCACGCTGCCTCTTTCTGGGAAGACTCTGCTGGACCAAGTCAAGATCTACACGCCAGGTTCAGAAATGGATGTCTCAGAGCAAAGATGCACAGAACTATTGCGGCAGAGTGTGTGCATGAGGGGCCACCCGGACAGGGAGGAGCCATCCTGGATGCGGAGGCCTCTCCTGTGATAGTGGAGTACCTAGCTCCTATCCTGAGGCTGCCACTGCTTAGACTTCTGTCTATGGACAGGCCTCTTGCTGTTTGGTTTTCTACTCTCCAAGGAGACAAGAACCTCTCTCTCTCTCTTTCTCTTTCTCTCTCTCTCTCTCTCTCTGGAGGATAAAATGGTAAAATGTGTGTTGCTATAAGTCCCATTAGCTCACCCCCTCCAGGCAAGGACCCATCCACAGCACAGGAGTAGAAGCTGGCTACCCCTGCGGGGTGTCCTGGCTGCTACTGTCCACAGGCAGTCTGGGTGGAGCCTCAGCTCTCAGTTCTGCCTCCCGGCTCAGTGGGCACCCCCATCACTCCCCACACAGCCTGGGGATGTGGCACTCAGAGGTCTGCCTCTCTGCTGCACAGGAACAGGCCAGCTGGGCGAGGTCAGGGGTCTGCAGCAGCATCTGGAGATGGGTGCACAAGCTCCCCTGGGCTCAGATCGAGTCATTGAGCACATGCTGGGTCCCATGCCTTATTACAGTGACAGGGCAGTCCCCTCCTCCTCATGCCCACCTCCACTCACCGGCCCTGCCCACCCAGGGGTGGTCTGCACAGCCTCACCCCCTTCCCCCACCAACTCCACACAGGCGCCAGCCGCAGCTAAAGCTGAGCAATCCCAGAGCTGGTGTCCACAGGAAAAGGCTTCTGGGACTTGGACTGACCCAGCCAGGACCTGCGGCTTAGCCACAAGCTCACATGGCTGTCTGACTGCTCTGACTGTTGCCAAATTGCTGGCATGTTCTTAAATTACCCAGATTTTGTTTTTCCTCCCTCTCTGCTTCTTGGGAAGATAAAGCCTCAGGTATGTGGGCCTTGGCTGCTCACAAAAGGATGGTTTTGTGGGCCACTGTCACCCTTAGACCTCCCCCCCCCCAGTGACATTTTAGGGTACAGCAACGAGGGGAGGTGCAGCGTCTCCTCCCTGCATCCATTTAGCCAGTGCTAGAACACAGGGAGTAAATTCGAGGAACCCAGCAGCACCTGTGTTCCGGGATGGGCTCCGAGGTCCGTGCAGACCCAGAAAAGTACCAGTTATTTCAAGGACAGATGTGAAAAAGTTGTGGGACCTTTGACAGCGTAGAGATGGAATGTAGCTTTGGGGACAGTGACCTTTGTCCTGCTAAAAATGTCCTAAAAGACTTTGCCCGTGGCCTGTGGTCTGAACTCTACCCTCAGCCCCTCACCCTCCCCATCTGGAAAATGCTAAGTACCCCTAATTCAGCAGTCCTGTGCGGTTCAGACTGGGGCTGATTAACACATAGTAACTTTCAAATTAAAGGCAGGAGTGCGCATCCTGCTGCCACACAATTACCCTGTCGATGGCTCACAAGGGACCTCGGGAGGGGAGAAAGTGAGCGCCAACCTCCCACACCATGACAGGGATTGGCACTCCCTGCAGGGAAACTCACCTGCCCACCCCAGGCTAGTGACACCCCAAGGGAGGTGGCTCTGGACGTGGAAGAATCAGCCATTGTCACCTCTGCAGTGACAATGGACTTAGTGACCTTTAGAGAAACAGGAAAATGCAGAAGTCACGGGTGCAAGCTCAGAACACAAGCACATTGATTTCCTCGTGCCATATAATGAACCTGTCCTAACAGCACAAAGTGATTGTCGCACGGCTCTGTGGGCAGGAAGCCCAGGCATGGTGTGGTGAGTGTCCTGCTTGGAACCTCACAGGCTGAAGTTGGGGCACTGGCAGGGACAGAGACCCCCACTGGGGCCTGGAGTCCTCTTCCAAATGCACACAGCTTGTTGGCAGAATTCAGGTCCTGAGGATATAGGACCAAGATCCCCAGTAGCTTACCGGCTGTCAGCTGGGGACACTCTTGGCTCCTAGAGGAGGCTTTGGGGCCCTGACACCTGGGCGCCACTCACAATATGGCACTCCTTCAAGGTCACTAGGAACATCCCTGGTTTCAGATCTCTCTGATCCACATTGAGGGAGGTCTCCTCTGGGCCTATCACATGCCAGTGTGCTGTGGTTACCACTGGCCCCTGGCTCCTCTGTCCCTTGGCCAGCCTGGCTCTTCCCTGTTCACTCTGAGTTCTAACCCTGCCACCCTGCCTGGATCCCTGCCTTTCTTGCCAGACCTCGAACCTCAAGCCGAGGCTGCTGTGACGTCCAGCTCGGGGCCTTCGGAAGGCAAAGGCTGGGGTTGACCTGAGCAGCTTCCCGGCGGGGAGGGGCTTCAGCACAGGCTGTTTTCTGAGCTGTGAACTCAGTCAAGACGAGAAACTGCAGCATCTCTGTCTCCTGCTCCTACAGGAACTGCACCAGGCAGCAGTTGCCAGATAGTGACCGGCATCCCAAGGGCACAGGGGGTGAATGCCCAGCTTTGGCCAAGGACTGGACCATCGGGACAGCAGGGTGGGGTTGCAGCCCCTCCTTCTTGCTGTCCAGGGGACCTGCTGCCTGCCATGGCGAGCAGGGCAAGGATAGGCCATCCTCCTGCGTGCATTGGACTGGTAGAGTGCCAGCCCTGGAGAAACAGCCAGACCATGACTGTTATGACTTCAGGGCTGTTCACCTTGAGCTCCAAGGAGCTGTCAGAGGCCAGAGGCATGAGGTGACACAGTCCAGACCTGGCCACTCTGACTCACTGAGTAATTGGTGCTAAACATGGTTGTGTCTGGATTTAATCTAACCTGAGCTCATTGCCTTATATCAGATGGAACCTGCCTGGGCTCGGGCCTAGGTGATGGGTCCCTGCAGCTCTGATCCCAGTGGTCCCATCTCCAGCCCTCTTCCCACCTGGCACATGTGCTGAGAGCCGGCCACACGTTCCCACCACTTCCAGTGAAGACCTGTGCCTCTTTGGACTGCAGGACCTCTCAGGGAACCCCCACTCCCACCAAGATAGAGCAGGGCAGAGCAGGGTGGAGGGCACAGTGGAGGCCCCAAGAGACCATCCCCATGGCTGTTCTCCCCACATCCTTAAGACAGAAGAGAGGGAGGTAGAAAAGGACCCTGAGTCCCCTCTCTTCCCCACCTTGATCTGATTTTTCCAAGGCCAGCTGTGTCTCTCCATGGAGGGCTCCTCACACTGCACACAGACATCCTGAGCCTGATCACAAAGCTCCAAATCCACCACGACCCCCACAGCCCTCCAAGGTCATCACTACATGCACCCCCTTCTGCCAGTTCTTCATCAGCCCATCTGCCCACCAGAAGCAACCATGCTGGGGACTCACAGTGACCCCTGCACTGCTCGTGCTGTGGTATGGCCCATTTGGAGTCAGCCCCTGGACAGCACCAGCCTTTGCCCTGGACATCACTAGGCACTGCAGGAAGTGGGGTCTGAGCAGCCCCATTGAGGTGGCCAAGGACAAGCCCGCCCCCTCCCAGGTCAGCAGGTGCTGTGGTCTGGAGAAGAGACACTTCCAAGGGGACACTCGTCTCTGGCTTCCCTCCAGGGCTGGCATGGAGAGAAAGGAAAGGCACGCAGGTGGAGGGGACGCTGTCGGCTGGCTCCTATAATTCCCACTCAATACTGCTAGGGATCCCCACAAGGTCCCTGTTACATGCCAGGCAGCAAGGCCAGTTCCAGGCCCATGCAGAAGTCACAGGGTCCCAAGAGGAACAGGATTGTGTCCTGCAGGTGACGGTCCTGGATTCCATCAGCAAGGACAGCTCAGGCCTCACCAGTGTGGATAGCACCTCAGGGAAGAGAAGTGCCGACCAGGGTGAGGGAACAAAAAACAACCAAAGCAAGTAGGCCCTGAAAAATGCTTTCTTATCAGAATGGGCCATTTTCTATGATAGTCTCCGGAGAATACAGTCTTGGTCTCCCTGACCTCGGGAAGGGTGCAGTCTATCTTGCCACCCTTACTAGCACCTCCTCTGCACACTGCAGTTCCAACAGCACCACAGTTTGGGCGATGCTGCCGAGCTGGCCCTTCATTGAGGGCCCAGCGCCACCTCTGAGCCACCCAGCCCTCTGTCGCCCCACATCCTCCTCAGCCAAGGCCACCTTCTCCTCCCCAGGACTCAGTTTCCCCTGTAGTTGCTCAGGTACGGCAGGGCCTTGGCAGATACCATGGTACTGGGCTGGGAGCCTAGGAACTGTGTGGCAAACCTGGTCCCTGCACCACTGAGGCTTGGAGGGTACAGGGAGCCAATGATGGAAAAGCAAGTTCTCTGCCTCCTCCAAGTTCCAGGTGTCTTCCAGCCCTGCCTGCGGGAGCCCCGCTGTGGCTGTGCCTTGTGGGGGCAGAGGTTGCTGCTGTCTGTGTGAGTGTGTGTGTGTGATCCTGTGGGTGCGTGTGTGAATATAAGCATGCATGTGTGTGAGTGTATATGAGTGTGTGGGTGTGAATGCATTGTGTACATGCATTTTGTTCTGGTTACAAAGACTCTGCCTGAGTCAGTAGGACCTAGATCAGCACTGCCCTTCCTGGGGCGCAGCCAGGCCTGATCCATTCCCTGAGCTGCATCTTCTGTTCTCCCTCACTGGGGGCCAAACCTCCCAGGGTGAGCGTCCCTGGGCTGCTGTGAAACAGAAGCAGAATGCAAATGACGCTGCAATCTTGGTGTGAGTGTGTTAATCCAGAATCATCTGCATAACCACTAGCAAATAAAAATGTAACACATTTCCCAGATGTTTGCACCTGGTCATGGCCATTTACAGCTGCCCGAAGGCACCATTCTGAGAAAAAGGGACCAATCCCAGAGACGTAGAGCAGCCCATATGGGACACGAGGGACACAGAGAAGTCAGCAACATGCACAAGCCAGTGGGGAATAGGGAGAAGCTGCCTGCCATCTAAGATCATCCAACTCAACACCTGGGTTTACAGGAAGCCAGCAACTGCCCAGCGACCACAAGCAGCTGACTCTGCATAGCTTGGATCACATTTCCTCAGGGAACCTGACTGGTGACTCCCGGAGAGTGCGGCCTATGCTGTCCACTCATGGCAAGGACCCCGGAATGCAGGCTAGGAGACAAGGAGTCCTTTCAGCAAGGTGGACATGGCACAGGAAGGCTGAGACTCCTGTGTTGGCCTCGAGGACTCAGCTCAAGACTCAAGGGCAGCTGCCCTGGGAAATTAACGAACCCACATTGGGAAGATGTCACAGACATGGGATTGCTTTGGAGACACTTGTGAGATCACAGGAATGGTGGCCCTGAAGATCTCTCCAGCCACCCACATCCTCTACCCCAGACCCATGCCAGCTGGGTAGGCTGCAAGTGAGCTGGGGTCATGGGGATTCGGGCCTCAAAGTGGGATGGATACAGCCCACCACCATTCTGAGAGGATGGGGACCTGTAGCCAGGGTTTGAAAACCACAAGAAAGCTGCTGCTCTGGGACTGTTCTGGATCCTGGCAAGAAGGTTCTGAATGGAAATGTAAGCAGCATGGTGGGTCCTGAGAGTGGACATGGGGGTTGGGCAGCCAGTGGACTTCAAGCTGTTGCTCATGATAGGTTCCAAGAGCTCAGTCTGGGTTCTGTGTGTGCTTCCTTTTCTCAAAGCTGAAGAGACCCGCGGATCCATCTGTTGTTTTAATAAATGTTCACGTTTGCAGGGAACAGACAGGGTGCTGGGCTGTGGGTAAATGTGATAAACAAGGTTCAGGACCTCACCGGAAGGGAATGATAATGTAGTTGTGGAGATAGCACATGGAAAAGCAATCCCAGGCGGTGCTCTAAGCCTTAGATAGGAGAAAGTTCTGGATGCATCAGAAAGTTTCTGATATCATCTAGAAAGGCAGCCTGGCCAAGGGAGGCAGGTTTACCAGGGGCACTGTATCGGTGTTGGAGGAAGAGGTCCAGGCCAGCCAGCGGGGCTGTGCTCCAAAGATAGGGTCAGCGAGGACACTGGGAGCTTGGCCTCCAGATTCCCAGGCCCCCATCCAGCCCCCACAAATATGCAGAAGCTGTGAGCTGCATTGACCTGGCCTTCTCTAATCGGAGCTGGATGCTGTCAAAGGTTAGTCTTTCATTTTTCCCCAATCTATTTATAATTGTCACACTTGATATCAAAATTATTTAACAAATACATGTACTCAAATTAAAATTATGAGGACAAAGAGTTGATATCTCTGGGAAAATTCAACTGCTGGCTTTGAAAAGACATGCTGACATTGAACAGAAGAAAGAATGCTCCTGAAATAAGTGACTCCAAGCAGCTATAAACTATGGGAAAAATAGAGTAGAAAAATCCACCAGGGTTCTACAATCTGAAACCTTTGCACCAGTGTCAAAGTTCTGGGTCTCTGCAAGCATCCAGCAACGGAATCTGTGGGGAGACAGTGAGTCATGTGAGGAAGACACCTGGCCCCTGCCAGCCACGGCCTGAGGAAGGGAGGACTCCATGTGGTGCCAGAGGGTCAAAACCCAAGTGTCCTTGTATATACTTTAAAGTAAAATAAGATAGATATTTATGATACCCAAATATTGTTTTTGTGATTTTTTTGCTTAATCAACTTTTTGTTTTTTTGTTTTTTTTTATGTGGGTTCTGGGAGTCGACCTCAGGACCTTGCGCTTGCCAGGCAGGCGCTTATGCTGCTGAGCTATCTCACCGGCCCTTTAATTGACTTTTTGATTAACAAACCAAATACAGAGGCCCAATCCCATGGGACTGGAGGACCAGAGCCCTGAAGCTTGGCTTTGTGGGGGGCATAAGAGAGCAAATAGAGGCATCCAGGGGACACACAGGCCTCAGCGGGGTACCGGACAGTGGAGTGGGGTGCCGGATGGTGGGAGTGCTGGACCATGGAGTGCTGGACAGTGCCGTGCCAGACTGTGGGGTGCCAGATGGTGGGGTGTGGGACTGTTATGTACTGGACAGTGGGGTTCTAGATGATGGGGTGCTATACAATGGGGTGCTGGACAGTGAGGTACAGGGCTCTTAGGGAGCCAGGGCTTGTTGGAGATGTCTGGGCGCAGAGGGAAGTATGGACCTGTGTCTGTACTAATGGGGGCAATGGGGTCCAGATGGAGAGGGAGCTGAGGCCTTTGCATGAGCCCCAGGTCCACGCTGTCCTGGGGATAGACGAGGCCAGGACACTTGGTCTCTGCAAACCTCCCCTTAGCGCTGTCCCTGAGCAGGGTGCCCACCCCAGGCTGTTGCTGTTTCCAGGAGCAGCTGTCAGCACCCAGGAATCTTCCCACCCATCTCTGAAGACATGGGTTTCCGCCTCTGTGCCCTGTTCACGTGACCCTGCAGGGACAGACAGGACCCACACAGCATCACCAGCTGAAGCGGGTCCAGGCAGATGACAGCCTCTGCACTCGGCCACGTCCCCGCTGGAGAGTGACTTAGCTCACTCGCCTGTCTGCTCACAGGAAGGCAGGGATGACCATGTCCACTTAGCCACCCCACTGCGTGGACTCAGCTGTGGACACCATGAGTTCCCCAGCACTGATGGGAGACAGTGCTCTTCTGAGACCCGAGAGGCTGGATTCCAGGTGCTCTCAGCAGCAGGATAATCGGGATCAAAACTGTCACTCTTCTGAGTGTAGCCACTGCGCTCATGGGAAGATGGGCTCACAGGGACCACCAGTGCAGGCCATGCTTGCCTGCGGACGGCCACCTCTATGTAGACACTCACCTCTTTGGATGTCCCTGTGCTTGCCTCCACTTTTGCAGAACCAGTGAACAGAGGGTGGCTTTTGTGGTGACCCCACGTGCACACAGGGTACAGGAACAATAAGGCGATGTGGGCACTGTGGGAACATGTGGTTAAAGAACAGAACTAACCCAGAGGCTGGAAGCCAAGCCCCTGCCTGTGCGGCTCCATGGTGCTCGCAGGCACAGGCTGAACTTCTCTAGCACCAGGTTTCTGGTGGCTCCTGTGTTGCCCGGGCTACTGCTCTGAGGTGAGGCAGCCCTTTTCCCCTGCATATGCATCTTCAGAAAACCCTTCCCTGATGCTCCGCAGGGACCCCTTCCCCACTGCCCCCTCTGCCACTCCACCTGCATTAGACTGTTGCTGTCTACACAGCCTTGATTGCGCTAAGTTATGTTCTCATCGTCTGCCAGGGCCACCCTGCAGCTGTCAGTTGTGCCAGGGTGAGGATTTGTGTTTACCTCGCTGCTGCTGCATCCCAGTGTCCAGAGCAGCCCTTGGCTGACAGAATTTGCTCACTGACGGATAAGGGGATGGATAAGAGCCACCGGGGCCCCACATGACCACCTCATAAAGGCTTGTCCATTTAAAGTACAGTCACTCAAGTCCAGTATAAAACGATATGGAGCTAAAGCAAAACTCAACTGCCTCGAGCTAAGCACTGCTGTGGTTTGGGTCACTGCTTTACAGACCTATAAATACATGTGCAGTCATAATATCTATTTATCTGTCCACATGTTACATATACAATTTCTGCGGGTTGTTCTTTGAAACAGCATGCTTTCAAATAAAACAGTTAAACAATCCACAGGAAATTTGGGGACTACATAGACTTATAAACAGCCACGAGCCCATAATTTAGGAGTCTCTGGACACAACACATCCTCCAGAAACTAAGAACCGTGGAAACCACTGCAGGTCTGTGGCCAGCATGCTGGGCCCAGGGCGCCAGCAGGGCCTCTGTCCACCTAGCTGGGGTTTCCCAGGTGAACCTGCGCCCTGAGTCTAGGAATACCTGAGTCGTGGTGACCCTGGGCACACCAGCGAGACACAAGTGGAGGGAACTGAGCTAGGTCCCAGCAGCCAGACGATGACTATTGTAGTCAGGGTTTGCAAGGGAAACAATACAGGACGCATAATTTATAGGATTATTTTATAGCAGTCACGCAAAGAGTCAAATACAAAAAAAGTGCAGGAAATCTGTCCACACACTACAGACCCAAAGAATCCAGCTGAGGACCTGGATCCCACAGCAATGTCCTGCATGAGTCCAGCTGAAGACCTAGAGCCCATGGCCATGCCCCTACGAGTCCAACTGGAGGCCCAGAGCCCACAACGATGTCTCATGCAAGTCTGTTTCACGGATCTGCACTGGGAGGGTCCAAAGGGTCAGTGGTGGAAGCTAGAAAGTCTGCGCCAGCGGGATGAAGGATCTGTGCCAGCAGGCTGAGGGATCTGCACCACAGCCAGGAAGCGACACTCAGAGTAAGAACCAGAGCCCCCCCGAAAACTACCACAGCCAACCTCAGCAACAGTGAGGTCCCAAGCTCCCCAACTGTGAGAACAGCCAAGTTCCTATCAGGAAAGCCAGCGTGACAAGCTCCTCGAGGAGAACCAACAGCACCCCCGTCTTCCTCGCCAGGTCTCCTTTTTATGTTGTTGGCAACAGTCCTCAGGTGGGCCCTCCACACCCAGCACCACGCTGATTCAGTTCAGCTGGGTGTTACAAGTTGACCACCAGTTGCCAACCCACCACAATGACTGACATGGCCTTTAGTTCAGTGTTGTCAAGGCGCCTGTGCGTTTGTTGTTGAGATGGTGCTTATCGTGAACCAACAATGAACCTCGAGGATGCGAGGCCTGGTGAAGTAAGCCAGTGACCAAAAAGATCTTCCACATCTGTGTCTACAGCGGCCAAAGCCACAGAGACAGAAGGCAAGATGGTGTATGTGGGGCTCAAGGTGGGGACTGGGGAGTTGCTTAATGGACACGGTTTTCCTTTTGCAAGACTTTTGAAGATTGGACGGACAATGATGTGAATATATCTGAGCTGCATAGCATACTTAACAATGGTTAGGATGGTACTTTTACATTATATGTGTTTAGCCACAATTAGAATTTTTGAAAAACTAAAAGTAAAAAAGGAGTGGAACAGAAATGAACACACTTCCCATGTGATGCTTTCCTGCATTTGTCTTTCCCACCATTAGGATCACTGTGCATACTGTGTTTCCCGCGACAGTCCTGGTTCACTCCTGTCATCCTTGTGAAGTTACTCACAGGTGGCCCTGTGGCTGGAAGAGTGTGGGATGGCGATTACTGTGCCCACCTTATCCCATGCGCCCTGGGAGGAGAGGACAGCAAGGGCACAGGGTGGGAAGCTCATTGTCCACACTGTAGCCTCAGCATTCATCCCTTTGTCCTTCATCGCTCACAGAGGACTTGTGCCCACTGTCCATCTTGTGCCCCATGACTGTGCCCTGACACTGTCTTCTCCACCAGCTCCTGGTTGTTCAAGGGCAGGACCTGTGCCTGCTTTATCTTGTGTCCCCAGAGCCCAGTCCAAACCTGGCACACACCAGATGTCCACCAGATGTGTGCTGAGCTGGATGTGTCTGGTTCCCGCTGAAGGGCAGGAGTCAGTGCTTCCTGGGGTGGCTTTGTGGGGCCTCCTTGGCAAGGTAGATGGATCACCAAAGGTGGACCAGGCCCTCAGCAAGCTCTGTCTCACATTACCCACTTCCAAAATGTTTTCAAGAGGTGTTCTTTCCTAATGAGCTATTCATTTTATTTTAATTTTTAACATCTCTAGCAATCCTCAGATAGATGCTCCCGAATGCCAATAAGCACTTAGCAATGCTCACCTATGTCTCTCCAGCCAGAGTGGCCCATCTACAGAGCAGAGCTGTGGAAGCCACCCGCCATGGCTCAGCGGGAGGGCTCACCACCCAGCTCAGTGGCTGCTCTGATTCTGGGCTTGGTCTCCTCTTTCCAAGGCAGTGCTGCCCCCAGGTGAGCTTCAGAGCCTCACCTCTCCCGGGCCCTGCATCAGTGTCCAGGTGTGCAGCTAAGTCTGGCTCTTCACTGACGGTCCTTTGGCTCTCCCTGATCCCTCGTGAACTGGGGTCACTGAGGGGCTTGGAGATGAATCTGTCCCTTCTGAGTTACTTGGGTGAGGGATCTCAGTTTAGGAAAGACTAGAGCTTCCTGTGCTCCAAACCCTGCCTAGCCCCCCACCCTCTCCCTTCTCCTCCTCCTCCTCCTACTCCTTCTCATCCTCCTTCCTGCTCCTCCCCTTCTCTCCTCCTCCTCAGCACACTGGATTTGGGAGCCAGAGACCCCAGGCAATAGAGAAGAGGACTGAGTAAATGTTGATGAATCAGCAGGTTCCAATTGGATGGTTTTTTAGGGATTCGAGGATGTTTTGAGGAATTGAGCTCCACATCTGGGCAGCATGTGGGAAGTGCTGGCACCACTTTCTAGTCTTCTCCAAACAACTTTTGCTCTAGTGATCCTCCCTTTGGCACTTTCTTCTGTTTCATTAAATTCTGTTCTCATCTGTATTATTTTCTTCCTCCTACAAATATTCCGAAGTTTTTATTCATTCACTAGCTGAAATCTTTGTGGGACTCACTGTTTTCTCTCTCCTGGGGCCTTCTCTATGTCCTTCTCTTGGCTTGGTGCCTTGGGTAACTCGGTTGAGCAGTAGACTGATGATGGATTTCTACCTTCCATGTTACAAGGTTGAGACAGTGAGCTCCAGTCTCAAAACCAAGGAGACAAGATAGTCTGCTTGAAGTGCTAAATTAATAACCCAGGGGAACCGTGATCCTTCATGGTGATCTGTCAACTTGACTTGAGCAAGAACCCCCAGCAGATTAGTAAAGCTCTGGTTGCCTCTGCAGATGATTGGCATGTAGGCCACAAACTGAGCAGGGAGGACCCACACTGGAGGTGGGGGATACCAACCAATAGGCTTGTATCTTGGTCAGAATAAAAAGGGAAAAGAGAAGGAAGTCTTCCCTTTTTTTGAAGCACTACATTCTTCGCCATTGCCTTTGAACATTGGCCTCCAGGCTCTTCAACCTCTCAATGCAGACTCACACAGATGACTACAGTGAGCTTCCAGGCCTTCACCGTTTGACTGCTACTAGATCCTTCTGCCATTTTGGATTCTTCCATATCTGGTATTGTAAGCCTACCTAACAAATCCTTTTGTAGAATTATACATATACTTATATTGATTGTGTCCCTCCAGAGAACCCTAAGAAACATAGATCGGGGCTGTTTC
Source organism: Erethizon dorsatum (assembly GCA_028451465.1). Classification (NCBI taxonomy): domain Eukaryota; kingdom Metazoa; phylum Chordata; class Mammalia; order Rodentia; family Erethizontidae; genus Erethizon; species Erethizon dorsatum. The sequence continues at coordinate 41,947,122 of CM051833.1, read as the reverse complement.
TGTGACCATATCTGACCGTATGATTTAGAAGCCTTTGGAACTGGTTTGTGGAAAGGTAATTGATAGGTTTGTAGATAAGAGCTAGAGTAGCCCTAGTATGCAGTAAGCAGAGCCTGTGGGTGATTCTGTAAGACCTCAGAAGAGAAGAATGCTGACAACAATGCAAGCAGTAAAGTTCAGGCTCAGGAGATTTCATCTAGAAACAAGGGCTCCATTCGCAGTTGGACTAGAGGGTGTGTATGCTACATTTGGGCAGGAAATTTGTCTATATTTTTCCCAGGTACTGAGACTTTGCAGGGCACTGAGATTAAGGGCAGTGAACTAATTATTCTGGTAGAGGAATTTTCAAGACAGCCAAATATTCAGGCTGTGGTATGGGTACCTCTGGCTGCTTTCAGTCAGATTTATAGTGAGAATCAGGGGCAGATGACAGTGCAGAAAAATTTGAAAAACTTAAATTTTGGCCCAGAAGGATCATATGTAAAGTTAGGGCCAAAAGAAGTGTGGGTGTTGAAGAGATTAGTGCCATTGGAAGAAACTAAGTACTGTGTACAAGGATAAGGAAGATGCCTTGAAGGCATCTCAGAATTAGCAAGACCCAACCCATCATAGGCTCAAGGGTGCAAATGCATAAACCTTTCATTTGAGGAGAGTCCCTGCAACAACTGCTCAAAAAGGGCCATATAGGAAATTGGTTTCCCAGAATTCATTTCACTATACTCCACCATCCAGCATCTCAGAGGTCACTGCAGCCATGGTCCAAGGGGAACTAACTAGTGCTTTCACTGATAGCAGACCTTGATATTGTCCATGTGATGCTTGTTTCTTTGGCATGCAAAATGCAAGCATTGTAGAGTCAGGAAGATTTTTACCCAGATTTCAAAGAGAGGCTTGGAATGTTCAGAGAAAGATCCCCCTGAGAGGGCAGTGCATGAAGCAGTGGGAATGAAGCCAAAAGTGCATTGGAGGCTCCAGGCAGTTAGAAATGTCAGAAATATGGAATATCTACCAAGGACAGCTGTAGACCAAGAGTGGAGCCAACCCAAGAGAAAGGCTGTGTGAACTGCAGACAGCAATGCCACTGGGGTGGGGCCACCCAGGCCCTATGGCAATCACATTTCACCATCATGTGCCCCAGAAGCTGGACATGGAACTATAGGACTTAATGCTTGCCCTCTGGATTTTGATCTTGCTTTGTTCTGATTCTTTTCTATCCCCCTATTTTTCCCTTTTGGAATTGGAATGTTTTCTGTATGTCATTGTAATTTAGGATTATGTAACTTGTTTTTTATTTTTACAGAGGTTTACAGCTAAGAGTTTGCCTTGAGTCTCAAATGAGACTTTGACTTTTGAAAAATGCTGGAACTGTTGAATCTTTGGTAAAGGGGTTAATATGTTTCCAATTTTATATGTTGTATTATGTTAGGCAGAATTATGGAGTTGCTATTGTCTATATTTGGAGATTAAGTATGTTTTACAGAGATGTGTTTGAGTGTAAAGTTGACGATGGGTGATTTGTGACTGTTGATCCTGATTTGTCAACATCATTGGATTAAGAAACATCTAGTAGATTAGTTAACACACTCCTGGGTGTGTCTGGTGGGGCATGTAGGCATGATTTTGAGTACTATGCATGGTCCCTAGCTGGTTTTTCTCTGGCACTGCTCCTCTGCTCTGCTTTCCAGTCACCATAAGTAACCAGTTTTGCTCTTCCAAACCTTCCAGCATGATTTTTCTGCTTTGGAAGCTGTTGACCACACACTGAATCTCCTGAGGCCATGGGCTAAATTAAATATTTCCTCATTTAGGTTATGGGTATTGGGTATTGCGTTTTAGTGATGGGGAAGCTAACTAATACAGAAAATTGATATCAGAAAAGTGAGGTCCTTACTGTGACTATATCTGATCATGTGGTTTGGAAGCTTTTGGAACTGGTTTGTGGAAAGATTTTGGAAAGGTTTGGATATACAAGCTAGAGAAACCCTAGGACACAGCAAGCAGAGTCTAATGGGTTATATGTCAGAGCTCAGAAGAGCAAAATGTTGACTGGAATATGGACAGTAAAGGTCAGGCTCAGGAGGTTTCAGTTGGGAACAATGACTCCATTGACAGTTGGACTATACGCCATATGTTTTAAGCTCTGGCAGGAAATTTGTCTATATTTTTTCCATGTCCTGAGGCTTTATGGGATACTGAAATTTAAAGTGATGGGGTAATCAATCTGGTGGAGGAAATTTCAAGACAGTCTAACATTCAGGCTGTGGCATGGGTACCGTTGAGTGCTTTCAGCCACATTTATACTGTGAATCAGAGGCTGAAGGCAGAGCAGAAAAACTTGAAAAACTTAAATTTTGGCCCAGAAGTACCACATGTAACATTGGAGCTAGAAGAAGTGAGAATGCTGAAGAGATTAGTGCCATTAAAAAGAAACCAAGTACTTTGTACAGGGATATGAAGAAAGATTGCTTGAGGACATCTCAGAAATCAACATGGCCCCACCCTTGGTAAGTCCTTAAATCCACCTGGGTAATGTCCCCTGCACCATGCAGGTAAACTGACCCTTGGATAGGCTAGACCAGGGCTCCACCCCAGCCTGGGCCCATGGAAATAATGGATCTTTCCAAAGCTTTAGTGCCCAGGAAACTCATGCACAGTGGAGGCCCCTCCTGAACCCACACAAGGGCCACATATGTGTGTAGGGTCCCCACTTCAGCAAGCCCTGAGGCTTGGTCATGAGCCACTGTCTCTCCCTGCATCCAAACCAGGACCCAGAGCTCACACTAACAAAGCCAATCAAACATCCCTGTCCTATACCAATTTATTCATCCTTTTTTCTTTTCCTTCCCTTCTTCTCCTTCCTACCATGAGTCTCAGGAGGAAGAATCATTTTATGTACATTGGTGTCTATGGAGGGAACTGCTCTGAAATTACCACCTCTCCTCTTCTTGCACCTCATGCCTACCCCAGAAGAGTTCATAGATGGTTTAAGACTCTGGTCACAGGGACCCTCTCCCCATCCCTGCTTAGAGGCTATCACCATTGGGTCTTTTTTTGCCTACTCCCTTGGAAAAAAGACTGTCTTTCAGGCAAACTGTTTTCTGTCATTCTAGGCAGAGCCTCAGCTCTAAGACTTCTGAAGTTTCCTGGGATGTGAGGAGTGGGGAGTCACTGGGATCAGTCAGCACAGTCCCTGGATCTTGTGATAAATTCACCTTCTCTGTCTTACAAGTCAGCCCAGTGTGACTACTGGAGCTTCTACCTTGACTTAGAAGTGAAATCCATTTATCTCTGTGCCAAGTATTCTCAGTGAGGAACTCTGGTCCTCCACCAGCACATAACACATCTGCAATGTGTCAGATCAGATGTGCACAAGTCACCATGGGCAGCTCAAGGGAGCCAGCCTGGCTGGATGTCTGAGTGGGTCCCTGGAGCTCTCTTCTGGCAGCCTGACTGTAGCTAAGTAGCCCCTTGACTGGTCACTTACCATCACCACCTTGCTTCTTTCTAGCACTTTCTGCATTCTGAAACCATTAGCCCATGACCATGTTGCCACTCTCAGATGGACACTGACTTACCTGAGGCTCCTCTGTATCTCCCAGCTTTGAGGGTTGGACACATGCTCATAGAAATGAATCACGACATCCACGCCAGAGTCTCCTTCTGTCACCTGGGAGCCAGGGTCTGGTTTTCCCTGGAGCCTGCACACTCCCAGCATGCCTCCTGTGGAGCGAGACAGGGGCCCGCTCTGCAGGGGCCCAAAGGGGTAGTGCCCCTGCTCCATGCACTCTAACTCCACTCACTAGCACCATGACCTTGGCTCCTTCCTCTAAAATCTGGGCTCTCCACCTTCCAAGAGGACTGTGAGTGTGACAATGTGCCCACCCACATGGCCACCAGAGTCTCGTCTCCTAGTACCACAGCTGATGATCTCACCCGGTTTTGTCTGTTGTTTTATTCTATTTATTCAACTTCTGTAAAAGGAAAGTGGCCCTGGTCCTCAAGAGGTCCAAACTGATGTCCTTGGGGACACTCATGTTTGAGGGACCACAGCATGGGAAGTCCCTAAAGCCTCTGCCTGAGAGGACAGCCCTGCCAACCTTAGGAGGCCTTGGCCCAGCCTCTTTGGGGAAGCTCTGTTGCTAGTTCCGCAGCTCCTGTGAGGAGTCTAAGGTCACACATTGATGTGGGTGGGGACCTCATGGAGCTTCCTATGATATTTTTCTGATCTACTCCAACAGTGTGGGTCACAATTCCCTGGGGAAAGCCCAGGAGCTCGAGGAAACTGGTTCTCAGAGCTGCTTAACCAGGCTCCAGGTTGGGACACCTCCACCTGCCTCAGAATACCCATTCCTGCCTGGGGACACCCCTTCCCGCCTTAGCACCACCCCTCCTGTCTGGGGACACCCCTCCTGCCTCTGCATCTGAGAAGCATGCTGAGGTTCTACCTTCTCCTCCTCTCACTTCTCTGGGTCCCCTCTGTTCCTTTTGGGGGACTTGGATAATAATTGTTTGGCTCTGTTTGCTTCTTTATTGATTTCTCCCTCAGGGCAACTTCTCATGCCTGCAGCCCCATCTATTTGCCTCCCTAAAACCCAGGGTGTCTGACACCCATCTCACTCCCATCCTCCTGATCCAGCTTCCTGAACCTGTGCACAAGTTCTTCTACCCTGACACGGTCACCAGTCTGCTTGCTCCTGCATCTGCACTGTCTTCCACCCTACGTCCCTCAGACCCCTGTTGTTTCTCAGCTGCAGCCAGCCCCTCCCTCCTGTCTTCCAGGCTAATCAGCAAGTGGGGACAGTCAAATGAGCACCCGTCATGGAAGTCTACTCCACGATGCATGGACATACACATGGCCACATTAGGGTGAAGGTGTAGGAGGTGGAGGCCGTGGGGTGGGGACACCCGTGGGGTGGGGTGGTGGCCCGGGGCAGTAGGGGAAGTTTCAGCAGATCTAGAAATGTCCCTGTCATGATCTGTGGATGGTTGCCCAGGCATATAAGCAAGTGTACATTCAACAGGCTAGGATCATTTGTAGTCATTAGCGTTCATAGATGAGGCATCAAAAATGGAAACAGGAGATGTTTACCCCTACACACCCATTAAATAGGAAAAACAACATAGAAATGAAAGGAGCCCACTGAGCCTCTAAGTCTCTGTCAGGGTGAGCAGCAAGCTTGGCAGTGTGGCCTGGGCTCAGGACGACCATCTGTCCTGGCTGGCCAGGGTCCTGGTGTCACTTTGGACCTGCCCTGGTAATGCCCACCCCTCCCAGAGCAGGATGAGGTGGGTCCCTCCTCACCACACCCAAGCACCCCACGTCAGCTGCGGACAGGATAGGGACATCACTGTACTTCCTGTCTCCATGTGGTTGAAACGGACTCATCCACGTCTCTGGTGGAACAGGGAGAATCCAACCCTCCCATGGTATGGAGAGAGTGCAGCAGACACCATGTCACTCTTCCAAGGTCACCTGGCTGATTGTTTGCGAAACTAGGATCAGGCTCCACCAGAACCCGGGTCCAGGGTTCAGAGTCCACAAGTTAGCCTCATGGTCAGACCATCCAGTGCGACTGGAGGAACGATGCAAATAATTTCCAGTCCCCTGGGACCAGGTCTGCCAACCCAGAAGTTGAGGTGATTTAACCTAATGTCTTCTACCTCGTGGTCCATCATGGAGGTTCCTGAGTGGATTGAAATCCTGTGGGCCGAGAGTTCTGGGCACTCTGCCCTCACCTTGCTGGTACAGGCTGGACGTTAAAAGTGTCCATGTATGGCTGGTGGCCAGTGTGTATCCAGAACACAGGGCAATGGACCAGTCCTGTGTGATTGCTGTGTAGAGGGAGATGCAGCACATGCTAGAGGCAGGGAGTGGCTGCTGAGGTACATGACCTGCAGGGCACTGCGTCTGCACTGTCCCCACACACCCTGGGTGCCAGACCCTGGGAAAGCCCAAACTTCTCTTCCAAAACACAGGGAGATGGTAGTGCCTGCTTTGCAAGGGTGTGCTGGCGGTTGAATAAGACAATAGTTAACAGGCAGGGAGCACTGAGTAAAGGACAATTCTCTGCTCTCTCACGTGTCTCCCTGCCTCCTTCTTCTACTCCTCCTCTCCCTTTTCTCTTTTTCCCCATCCTCTTCCTCTGTTACCTCCTCCCCCTCCTCCATCTGCCTCTTCTCCCATCTTTTCCTCCTCCTCCTCCTGAGTTACCCCCCAGTCTTGTGTGGCATGACTGTCAAGGTCAAACCATGCTAGTGACCAGGACCTGCACAGCAGTGAAGTTCAGAGCAGTTCCTCTGGCAAATATTTGTCTGACTCTTGCTGTTGCCTCAGACCCTGTCTTGTTTATCTGGAGTCACATGGTCTTTCAAGTTCCCGTCTGACTGGCAGCTGGGACCACACAGCTGGGCAGATATTAGGAATCCTGAACCTCAGTGTGGACACCCTGGGGCAAGGTCTGGCGAGGCTTTGTGGCCTTCAGAGCACGGAGGTGGTGGCACTGATCACCCAGCCCAGCAGACTCGAGGGCCATTGCGCTGTCACTTCTCAGAATCAGCACGATTTGGGGAAGAATATTTTGCAACATTTCTGGCTGGGGTGAAGGTGTAGCCTTGACCCCACTGGTCATGTTTTAGGTCCTCGTTCTTATTAACTCCAAGCCTGAGCATAACCTCTGTCACAGGAGAGGCCACCCTCAGCCCTTGCCCTCCTGTGACCTTCAGGTGGGGACACAGGCAATATCAGGAAGGTGAGGTCCTTGTGGCAGTTTCACTGTTCACAGAGCAGTCTTTCCAAGGACTACAGGAAATTACACTGGGAAGGGGGAAAGGGACGCCTGAGCTGACATCCACCAGGGTCAGGCTGGTGACCCTGTCTCACACCTCCTCACTGTAACACTCATCTGCCCTGGAGCACAGGGTCCTTCTGCATGAGTAGGAATGGTAACAGGAGTGACAGCAGAGGGTTCTCAGAGGACAGTAGCTGACAGTAGCTGACCGCTCACAAAGCACCCTGCACACAGCAGATGGGGTCACCCGGCCCTGCCCCTCACAGAGCCCCATGTCCATCCAGGGCTGCCAGCCAGTGAAGATGATGAGTCACAGTTAAGGAACCAGACACGGACCAGGAAAAGTTGTGGGCACAAAGTTTCATTAGCAACAGAGCTGAGGGAAGCCCGGGTCATCCCGGGGCTGGGCTGACAGAGCCAAGTCCTATGGTGGCAGCAGGTCTCAGAGGTGACAAAGCAGGGTCCAGAACTGAGAGAAATCAGGCCAGACTGGAGGGGACCCTGGAAGTGAGTCAGTCCTGGAGCACAGAAGCCTCCTGCCCCTGCCCTTGTATGAACGCTCCAAGACCTCTACCCAGTAAAGCAGTGCCTGACTCTCTACCACTTCTGACGAGGCTGAGTCACACATCGGGAAGTCACACAGGAGTTCGTTGCTGACTCAAGGTCATGGTCTCAAAATGTGAGACTCGGGAGTGGTAGCTTTGGTCCCATCTGCCAATTGAGTGACAGAAGGAGCCCTCCTGGTCCTGTCCCCAGCCACACAGCCCTGCAGGAGCTCAACCTGATGATGGCTCAAAGGACCTGACCACCAAGAGGGCCTGAAAAACTAATTACTACTTTTAAGTTTTTGTTTTTTTGTTTTTCTGGGTTTTTTTTTAATGTGGGTACCAGGAGTCGAACTCAGGACCTCGCACTTACAAGCAGGCACTTGTGCCGCTGAGCTATGTCACCAGCCATAATTTTTTGTTTTTAGTTGTGTTTAACCAAGAGTCATAATGCCAATTTTGTCATAAAGGTGTATGATTGTGATATATAATATACCTTTATTCTTTAAAAACACATTTGATAAATACACATTTATTCTTTACAATACTTCTATTGATGAATTATGAATCATATTAATATTAATCATAATATTAATCATAATCAAAAATTAATACTTTTATAAGTTTTATTATATTAAATAATGAGTACTTAACAGGAAAAATATCAAAAATTAAGTATTGAATATTTAATATTTATTGTTTATAAAAAAGCATCAAAATTTTCAACACTGACTGTTCTTTGGTGCACAAAAAATAACAACAGAAATAAATTCCCATACAATCTACATGAAAATACCAATAGAACTCTACAAAAAAAAAATCTTTACTTCAATTATCACACCTAAGGCAGTCTTCACACATGACAACAGCACGTTCCATACACACTTATCACTTACACTGAGCACATGGTTTTGTAGGACTTTTTGTAGGACATACTTGACAACTGGCTAGCCTTGCTGTTTTGTCTGGAGGTTCTTCTTATATTATGCAATGTGTAGTTAACAGGAACATAAAATATCAACAAAATAAAGTATTAAATTCTTGATATGTATTGCACATTTAGAATACACATCAACACTTTCACATCAGCTGTGTACTTGCTTACAAAACCTAAAAGATAACATCAGAAATAATGTAGTTATTTCTACATTGTAGTTCATCCTATATGAACTACCTTGAAAATACCAATAGAACTCCACAATAAAAGTAATCTTCGCTTCAACTGTCACACCCAAGGCAGTCTTCATATAAGACAGCTGCATGTTCCATGCACATGTCTTGCTTACACTGACAGCAAATGTGCTTAGCTTTCCTTTCCTATGTGGCAGGCCATTCTTGTCACCATTCTTGTCTTACTGGTTTGTCAGGAGCTTCCTACTATTTTGTACAGTGTGCACTTAGCAGGACAAGAAGATATCAATAAAATAAAATATCAAATATGTAATGAGTGCACAGAATAGACATCAACATTTTCACATCAGCTGTTTATTTGCTTACAAAACCTAAAAGATAACATCAGAAATAAAAACCTGTGTTAAGTACAATGTAAATACAAACAAAAGTCTACCACAGAAATAATCTTTGCTTCAACTGTCACACCCACGGCAGTCTTCACACATGACAATTGCATGTACCATACACAAGTATTGCTTACACTGATAGCATGTTTGTTTTCCTGTACTTTCCTATAGGGCATAGTTGACATCTTTTTCATTTTCCTGTTGTCATAGTAGGTCTTTTTGATGCTGCCCCTGCCTGTTCACCTGTTAGCTCACCAGCATGCTCCACAATTATTTTGCAAAATTCTCTGGGCAGAAACATTTTGTTTTTCCTCTGCTGTAAATGATCTCTTATGAGTTCCAGTCCCAATCTTCTAAGAAAATTTCTTTGATATTTTGCACTTGTTATTTTCTTTGTAAACTATCAAACTATTTATGCCACACTTGTTTAGGATCGAGTAAAACATGACCGTTGGCCAACATTTTGTGTTTTAAGTGACATCATTGTTGCTGAATAACCCATCAACAACATCTACACCACCTTTAGTTTTATTGTAGAAAGTTACCATCTCAGGCTTCTATTTTGTCCAGGTTTCCCTATCGATATTTCTATCATGGCAAAATGTTGACATCAGCAGTACCAGTTTGTTTTTATTTGCCATATACAAGGCCGATGTTATATCTTTCTGAAATCCAAAGATTGTACTGTACAAAATCTTGTTTTGAAATTGCAACGTTTCATTTGGAATTTCTGCTTTGTTGCTGCATACAATTCCTATGTTGGTCAACTTGTACTCAGTTGGCAAATGTAACATCAATCGGAAACTGGTAAACCAATTGTTAGGTGTCACATTCTGATTAGTCTGGGAGATGAGAGCAACATGTCTGCTCACAATATCGTTTAGTTTATTACTATATGAATAAAGACATGGTGACTGACTTCCAGGATAAATTTTTAAATTCAAAGCATAACAAATCTTCATATCTACAAGGGCATAAATTTTTATGCCGTAATTTGAAGGTTTTTTGGGAATATACTGCCTAAAGCTACAGCAACCACGAAATGCTGCAAGATGTTTATCAAAAGCCGTGTATTCAGATGGTGTGTAAATTGCTTGGCAATTATACTCAAATCTCTCAAACCACATGGATTGTTTTGTCATCAAACTTCAGGTAGTTTTGAAGGAAACCAAATGTCCTCAGGGTCATCATTATTCTACAAACCTCTAGACCACACCCATCACTTTTCCATAAGTCTTTTACATTCCTGTGATGACCATGAGAAAGCTCTGCTAAGTACAAGCAGACCTATGAATGCTTTCAGTTCAGCTAGTGAGATGTCATAATAAATACATTTTAGAGTTTGTCTATTAGTGCATACAGAACATTTTACTTGTATTTCAGAATTTGTGTATTTCACAGCATCTTGTAGCATTTCATCTGTTACAAACAATTTCCAACATTGAATGGCAGTGCTGGCATTCCATCCAATAGGTTTTCACCCCTGCCAAGATCCTCAGTATATTTTTGGATCTAGTTCTATGGGATTGTTCCTTTTGGTTGCATGACTATTTATACCATTTCTACTAGTCAAATATGTACTTATATTGCTGTTTTTTTCATCATCTGAATCAAGGAGATCTGAATTTCTTGTGTCTGCATCAGTCAGTTCTTGCTCCATTCACTGTCATAGGAACTTTGGCTCACATGGCCAACATCAAATTCATTATCATCTTCATCATCCATGCATGAATGATCTGATGATTCACTTTCAACCTCCTCCAAAACTTGCAAATCTGGTTTTTCATGTGCCATTGTCCTGAACTGAGCTACTTCTACCAGAAAAATCAAAAGAAAACTTTTTTAAAAAGCAAATGCTAAATACACAGAAATTTAGCAATGAGAATTTCTTGAGTAAAACTCACCTGTTGCTGCTTTGGAGCTCCTGTATATACCTTGCCATTCACCTGCCAAGTGGGTGAATGCACAGATGGGTTTTTTCTTTCCCCAGGCACAGCTACTGTGAGTCACACCCACATTCCATTATGGTACAATACATGTTTACACAACAGAAGAACGGCATGGTTGTATTTTACCCCCATGATGCTCAGGTAAACATGTTCAAAACCTGTTAGAGCATAAAAATCCTGGTTTGACACTTTTCCACACATGCACACACCTTGCTGTTAGTCAACAAGTGGGTAAATACAGAGATTGCTTCCTTATCCCCCAGGCACAGCTACTGAGATGTACACCAGATATTATTATGCTAAAGTACAAATTTACAGTAGAAAAGTGTGGGATGGGTCACTGTAACCCCATGTTATCCCCCTTGGGGTTGGACAATGTAATTATGTACAATATGTGCACTATAGGGCACAGTGTGAGGTCTGTAGCAACCAGGTCACCTTGAACATGTATCATCTCTGTGCTAGAAGTGCTGAAAACCTCCCTACCAGCTCTGCAGAACATAGTTAAGCACCGTCAATTGCAGATGCCCTGCTGTGGGCATCAGAAGCCATCTTGTTGTCCCTGTGCACCCTACACCTGCGAGCCACCCCTGTCCATCCTCCCTCCACCCATCCCACCTCAACAATGGCCACCAGAAAGACTATTTTCAGCCTATGCTTTCTTTTATCAGGTTGGCTCATTTACTGACAGAGCTATTTCCTTCTCAGCCAGGTGGAAAAGGGCAGGGCTGGGAAACACAGCCTGGGCGAAGCAAGGCACTCAGAAGGCTGGTTCTGGAGGCTACAGAGGTTCTGGACACACATTAACACAACTATGTTACACCCTCCAGGCATGGTGTGTGATGACCTGTGTGTGGTTAGTTTGGAACCCTTGAAACAGGGATTTCAGATTTGAGAGGAAATGGATAACTCTACATTTTTCCTTATTATTGCTGTACCTTTAAAAGTAAATGTTTATTGAAGAATGTCATACTTACAAAGTACCTCTTAAGTGTCCAGTTCATTTCATCTTTGAAAAGTGAACCTTCTCGTGCAGCCACCACCAAGACAGGGAAACAGCATTGCTTACACCCAGAAGCCCTATGTCCCCTGGTCGCTGTCTCCTGACCCAAACAGGGTAGGTGCACACTGCACACCACTGTGATTGGCCACCTTTGTTCCATGACCAGTATGTAAAACACAGGAAGCAATGCTCGTGCTGTCTTACTGCTACCTGGCCATACAGCTTGAATTTATTCAATCATTCTGCCATTGATGGACATTTCATTTCCAGTATTTTATTATTACAAGTTATACTGCAGTGCATGTTCCTTAAGATACCCTTTGGGATATACGCATATGTGGTTTTCATTATGTCACTAGTAGGTCACTTTTAGCCCTGCTGATAGGCTTTGTGGGCTTTATTTACATTTTCCTGATGACTAAAGAAGCCCATCATCATTCATGTGTCTACTGGTGATTTAATTATCTTTTTATGAAGTACTCTTCAAGAATTTTACCCACTTCTTAAAGCTTGTACTTTCTTTCATTAGTTATAACTGAGCTGTTTATAGATTTGTATTAATAACTAAATAGAAAGATGACAGTAAATATATTTTCAAGTCTCTGGCTTTGTTGTATTAATGTGTGTTTTGATCAACAGAAATTCTTAATCTTATTACAAGACCAAGTTAGGGGCCGGTGATATAGCTCAGCAGCATAAGCAACTGCCTGGCAAGCACAAGGTCCTGAGTTTGACTCCTGGTACCCACATATTAAAAAAAAAAAAAAAAGACCAAATTAATTCTTTTCTCTTTATTGGCAATAATTTTTGTATACGGATTAGAACAGGCTTCATAACCTAATTTTGTGCTGAAGTTCATTTTGTTCCAGAAATTCTAGGTTTCACAGTTGCATCTTTGTCTAGAACTGAGAGAAAAGATGTTTTGCAAGGTGAGGATCAAGATTTACTTGTATTCTATATGGTGCACCTCAATTTTGCATCACACAGATATAAAACAATCTTACAATCTTCACTTCAAGTGGACTGTTTAGATGATTAACATTTATTATCATGACGGATATATTTGAGTTTTTATTAATCATCTATTTCTTTTTTGTTTTACCTACTTAATGCTTACGTTTTTCTCTCTTCATCTCTCATTTTAGATTAATCAAAATTATTATTCATCTTTTCTTCTATTAAGTCCTTCACTATAATTCCTTCACTATCTTTTTAGTGATTATTCTGAAGATTAAAACACACACATACACACACCTCTGACATATTAGAGTATCATAAAATGATAAATTTTGCTCATTTGCCAGCAGTGTTAGAATTAAATCCCTTTTATTTTATCCTATTTGCTCTTTGTGTTATCTGCATCATCTGCATATTTTGTTATTTTAGAGTCAGTTTTCATTTGTATCTGCCCACATATCCATCCCTTATGGTGCTTTTCATACCTTCCTCCATTTCTAACCCTCCACATGAGATCACTTTATTTCTGCTTTTTGAAACAGGCAACTCCGCTGGTGATGAATTCTGTCAATTTTTATTTGAGTGAAAACACTTTCATTTAGCTTTTGATTTTTGAAATATATTTCTGATAGCTATAGCCCTTTACCCTGGCATTTTTTCAGCCCTTTAGTGCTGTCATTTCAAGGTGGTCTCTTGTTCTTGTAGGGTCATTAGTCCTTCATATTCTTGCTCCTTTTCAGATGGGTTTTCTTCTGTACTGGCTGCTTTTCAGATCTCGTGTTTGAGTTTCCTCATATTCACTGCCACATGGTGAGATGTGGTTTTTTTTGTTTTGTTTTGTTTTTTTTAACCATACTCTACTTATGCTTAATTCTATGGCTAGATGTCTTTTATTTGTTTTGTTTTAATTCTATTTTATTAGTACATGTTTGTAGTACATGTTTACATTTGCCATGGGCAGTTAGTACACATACATACCACATCTTAATTCCTTTTTCACCCTCTTTCCCTTCCTTCCCTCCCCCCTCCACCCACCACTTGACCCCCTTCTTTGATTTGGGCACATGTTCGCAGTACCTGTTTACCTTCTTTACGTAGAGTTGGTGCACACACATAACGCATCCCAATTCCTTTTTCAATTCCTATCCCTACCCTCTTCCACCCTCCCTCCTTCTCTTGACCCCCTTCCCCTTTGAGAAACCCGAAGTAAAAATAAAGGACAAAATAAAAGATAGATAAACAAGAAGTAGGGAAGTAGATTTTTTATTTGTTTTAAAAGATTCTTGGCCATTATGTCTTCAAAGTTTGCTTTGTTTCATTCTCTCTTTCCAAGGATGTGGCCCCACTTCCCTGTATTTTGTTTTATTTTATTTATTTATTTTTTTATTTTTTTTGTGGGTGCCCGGGGTCGACCTCAGGACCTTGCGCGCCAGCAGGCACCCGTGCCGCTGAGCGATATCACCGGCCCTTTTTTCGTATGTGGGTTCCGGGAGTCAAACTCGGGCCCTCGCGCTTTGCTTGCCAGGCAGGCGCTTATGCCGCTGAGCCATCTCACTGGCCCCACTTCCCTGTATTTTAAACCCAGTAATATGCTGGGGTTTTTAAAGAAATGTTCTGGTGAGTAGCACTAGGTACTCCTACTGTCCATGCTGATTTTGAGCTACCAACATTTTAACAAGGAGCCCCCAGATTTGTGAGAATCACCGGGTGATGCTCCCCAGCCAGCCTGGGACAGCCAACACTCACATGCCATTGGTCCAGCCTTCATGTGGAGCCTTACATATCAGCTATGCACCTTTTTGCAGTTTTTATCTAGTCTTCAGCGTGATGACAGAATTTTATTGATTTATCTTGGAGTTCACCAATATTCTCTTCAGCTATGTCAAATCTGCTTTTATTCTTCCCCTTAAGCAATTAATTATTTTATTTTGATTTTCTAGATTCTCCATTTTACTTTTTTTTTTTTATGTGGGTACCGGGAGTTGAACTCAGGACCTCATGCTTGCCAGGCAGGCGTTTATGCTGCTGAGCTATATCACCGGCCCTCCATTTTACTTTTTAGAAGCAAAAACTGCAGTTTTGTAATGACATTGCCATCTTTTAATCTACTCCATTTGAACATGTTAACCACATCTATGTTAAAATCTGTGCAATTTAACTCCAATATTCTCAACACTTTGGGGTCTATATTGATTGTTTTCATTGGTCTTATTTCTCAGCATTTCTGGCAATCTTGCTGGAATGATAAACAAGCAATAAAAGGCAGTGGAGGTGGTCTGAGGGTATTATTTTCCCGCAGGGATGACAAGTCACACTAGAGCAGGAGGATATCCTTCAGCCCTCTCAGGGGCAGGGCCAGAAGACAGGGTCAAAGTCTTTGCTAGGATCTGTGTCTGTTTTCCCACCATTCCTGGGGAGTCCCACAAGCATCTTACAGTGTAGCAGAAAATGCCCTCCTCCCCCCAGCCAGTATACTTCAGTTGCCCAGGTAATAGTTCCTGTTCCACTTCCGGTTGCTTCTGTCTTTTAGAAATGGCTGGTCACTGTGACACACATTGTATAAACCAATCCCCAACTGACAAGCCATTCTGCCTCTGTACTTCCTGCTTGCTTATCCCATATAAGCCCTAGACCACCAGAGATCAGGGCCTGACATTTTGAGGAAAACTGATTCCTAGTCAGTGCCCATCTGATGTTAAATGAATCTGCCTCCAAATCCTGGGTGTTATTTCGGTGTTTCTGTTTGCCATAGCAATGAGAGCCTTGGTGTCTCCAGAACCCCTGTGTCTGGTGGTACTCACCTACCTTTTCTGTTCCCTCAGCCCTGTGACAGTGATGAAAATCCTGACATTTGATTCTTTCTGATCTGCTTCTTACTCTCCTGACTTGTACAGTTGAAGATTTCAGCAGATATTTTGAAGGGGAAACCACCAAGTACTCAGCTTGTTATGTGTGGCTCTCTTTGCCCAGGGATTTTTGCTGCTTAATCCCTGGCTGTGTTGGCTTCTATTCATTGCCTTCAACATCTGTCTGCTTTGCATTGTATCTGAGTTTTTAAATTTTTCTTGGCAGAAGTGTTGGTCTACTCGAAGCTACTCTGTCATAGCCAAACCCAGAAATCCCCTCTAATTTTTGTTTTAAGAGAAGACAAGTAACACAGCAACAACCCTGGAATTAGGAAGATCGGTGACCCATTTCTGGATCAGTCACTTACAAATTCTGAGAATTTAAATCTGTTTTCTTTACCTACTAGTGGCTGAACTTGCAGAGTCACGTGATTGTTGAAGCTGACACTTGAACAGGGAAAAGAAAACTAATAAGAATACATGAATAAGTTACAAGGTACGACTGTGGCTGTGAAGGAATTGCAACTGGGCACCCCTGGCACACGTGGTGTTCAAGGCTGTGGGGCTGGGCCGCAGCCCTGGTGAGAGCATGATAAAGAAGCGTGGCGACTCCAGACGAGGACAAGCAAGACCCCAGCAGGCTGGGAAGGAGAAACCCCAGAGCCAGAGGTGGCCGGCTCAGTCACACGCCACTGTGACATGAAACGGAACAAGGGGAAATCCACGGTTGCCTTCAACAACATGAAAATTGCTGGAAACTTTCCCAAGAGCCGTTTCTGTGGAGTTTTGTGGACAGCAGGGGTGAGCTGCCGAGGAGACTGAAGATGGAGAAAGGGAACAGCCTAGGGGAACTTTCTCCAGAAGTTCAGCCATGCAAAGAGAGCAGAAGCGGGTGGTGTTTACAAGGTCTCCTCACCCCAAGCCCTTCCTGTGCATTCAGTGTGACCTCGGTGGTCACCATGCCATGTGCTGCTTTGTCACCTAAGATAGTTCAGATTGTGGCCATGTTAGATAAGTTAGGTGGTGCTTGCAGCCTTCTGTTTATTGAAATTTTTCAGAATATTAGAGTAATCTGTCCTAAAACAATGTCATCTAATTACCGAGTTCCTGTGGTAGTCACAGGGATGGGTCAGAGGTAAAGCCACAGCCAAAGAATTCTGAGCCAGAGGATCCCGAGGTCAAGCCATCTGCTGTGTGTCACCTGGGCCATGCATGAATCCTTATTAATTTCACACACAGAGAAATTTATATAGACTTATCCATACAGAGACTGACAGCACGTGTATAAATTGCACATTCAGAGCCCAGCACTGTGGTGCAGGCCTGTAATCCCATCACTCTGGGAGGCTGAGGCAGGAGCATCACAAGCTTGAACCCAGCCTGGGTAATTTACCAACTTAGTGAGACCCTGACTCAAAATTTAAAAAAATAAAAAAGTCTCCTTGCCCATTGCCATGAGGACAGAGGCTCACAGGTTCAGGACTTGCTGGGGACATCAGCTCTGATTCCCCTGAAGCCCAAGCTTGCAGAGCCTGCATCCCCTCTGTCCACCCCTCATGGTGACCCTGGGCTCACAGAGTGCTGGTCCCCTCCACAGGCCGAGCCCAGCTGTCCTCAAGCCCCGCCCCAGTGCAGCATCCCCACCCCAGGTCCTCCTGACACATAGTATGAACCAGGCATGAGGGGAACTATGTCACAAGTGACCCAGGTTGTCCTTTTCCCTGAGGGACACGGGCTTCCTGTGCCTGGCTGTGCCTTGAGGAGCTGTGGCTCTGGCAGGGCCTGGACCTGCGGGCTTGAGGCACACTGCCCAAAATGGCTTTGGTGCAGGGCTAGTGTGCAGCATGCTGGGGCTGTGGCAGGGACCTGTACCCTCAGGGCACCCTCTGCAGAGCCCTGTTCCCTGCATCAGCACAGGTGCCCATGCTGGCACTACATCCCCTCTAGGTACCCGGTCCCTGCACTTTACCCAAGGGAAGCGAGGTGTGGGCTGGCAGGAGGACCCCCAATCTCATGAGGCCTCATGGGGACTCTGTGGCCCTTTAGCCTCCCCATGGAGGAGTTGCCTATGAAGGCCAGCTCCTCCTGACCCTCTGCCTCTGCAGCAGGGGCCGCACACCAAGCTGGGGCTCTGAGCAAGGGATGGACCTCTCAGGGTCCTGGGTCAGGGTTTTAATGACATCTTCTATGCTCTCTGCACCCCCTGCCTGACCTCACACAGAATCGTCTCATCTGCCCATGCCCACAGGGACTGGGTTCCTGGCTCCTCATCCTGCACCTCAGTACCTGGACTCGCAAGTGGGCATGGTGCCAAGAGGCCGCCACCTGACCTTCCCACTCCACTTTTCTCCTCACTTGGGGACACCAGGTCCTGCCACCTCCATGCATCCCAACTGCTCGAAGCCTTTTGTCCCTTTCTTCCTGTTGTGAGTATTGAGCTCTGCTTTTGCCATACAGAAACAGAGCTCCAGCTTGGGGGTTGCATCCCTCTGTACCTAGACTCACAGTAGCTGGACCCTGGTGTCCACTCCTTCTACAGGGTCCAGAGTGACAGGGAGAGACCAGTGCAGAGCCCAGCGCAGTGAGTTCCTGTATGAGTATGTGAGTGTGTGTGTGTGTGCGTTATGCACTGCCTGACTTTAGAGATCGGAAATTCAGATAAGAAAGTAGCCATTCACTCAAAACCGTGTAAGACTTGGACAGTGAGGCATCTCACATCTTCTTCCCTCAGTGTGTCTAGGCCCAATTCCACTTTTATGAAGACATCAGATGAATTAGATCAAGCCCGGCCCAGACTGCATCCTAATTCAGTCATGTCTGTGAACACCCCATCCTCAGGTGAGGCCAGGCTGGGGCGCTGCAGGCTGCAACTCCAGAATGGAAATGGGGGTAGGGGTGCAATTTCACCCACAAAGTCCCGCATGTAATCCCATCTCTGCCTAGGAGGTGAGTCCAGGACTCACTTTCTCTGGGCCAAAGCCAGCGCCCACATTTGGGGCCACCACCTGCCCATGTGGTCCCAACCTCAGCCACGGGGGATATCCCAGGGCAGTAAATGCACCTCCCAGCTCTCAAGTCCTGACTTTTTCACTGGTCGGCAGACCTGGCTCCTCTGAACCACTGCTCAGGAGGAAGCAACCTGCGTATCTGTCACAGACAGCAGGGGACAGAGTGGAACTCAGCCCCCCGGACCTGACCAGCCACCCTAACAGAGCCACCAGCTGCCATAAGCGAGGGTCAGGATGGGATGCACGGACAGAGGTGGACCAGGATGGGAATGCTGCCCCCAAATTCCAGATGTTGATTTCTGTGTCACAGGAGCCCACGTGCACCTCTGCCTCTTCTCTGGTGGCTCCAACCCTTGTGCTGCCCTCCATGTGAGCAGCTGCCCAAGGTGGTCCCTAGAAAAGAGAAGGGGACACAGGACACCTGGCTCGACCGGGACCCCTGAAGGCTGGGACCCAACCAGGGTTCCTGGCTGCAGGGTATCTGGGGAGATGCGTCATGGTGTCACAGGGAAATGACTCCCAGCCTGTTAGACGTCAGATGTGCGGAGTTCATGTCTCTCCATAACAGAAGAACGGATACGAGGAGAAAGGAGGTTAGGAGTAGGAAAGGTTTATGAGAAAAAAGCTCCTGAGAAACAGGAGGGGTCCCAAAAGTAGGTTGCCACAAGGGCTCTTTGTCTGGGTGTCTTTTTACATGAAAATGACCATGTCTAAGGCCATTCTGGGCCAAGCTGAGTCCACACTATGGGGTTACAAATAGAGTCTGTAGCTCATATTGATCTGATAGGGAAGCCAGGCGCGGAGCTAGGGTATATGGTGGACGTCACTAACTTCAGCTTATCTACACCTCATAACATAGAAAGGTCAAAGGAATCTCAGGGAAGGGATAGGAGTCCAGGCCAGGGTCCTGGTCCCCACTATGCATCTGATGCCTCATCTAGGCTCACCTGACCCAGCGGTGCTGATTACAGTGCGATCTCAAGCTGCTGCCTGTCTTCCAATTCATCCCCAGTCACAATCTTGATGTCTCATCTTCGGCACTGACTCCTCTAGGGCCTGGTCCCTCTCCGACTGCCCAGTAATTTCTATCTAACTTAGCTAACTATAATAATAACCTCTTCAAGTGGGTGAGGATGGTGGGGTGGAGACCATACCCAGTGCACAGACTGTGACAAGGACAAGACCTGATCCTCTGTCCTCAGGTATGGCTGCAGGAAGACACCAATGTCACCTTCCCCCTACACAGTGATATCACATGACACCCAGGAGCACACTGTCCTGCATGCACAGTGACAGCCATGCACACCAGTGGGCCCTGGTCAGGCCTGTGGGGACAGGACACCCACTGCTGCCCACGACTGGACCGCTCTCCTCCTCTTTTCGCACCTCCTTCTCTCCATCTGACTCATTTTCCCTGGGCCGCATGGTTGCCCCCAAGTGCATCTCCTTCTCGGTGCCCTGAGCTCTGTCTCCTCCAGATGCTGGCTACATTTCTAAGACAGAAATGCCGCTACTGTATCTGAGATCCTCTGGTGCTGAGTGAGCTGTCGTGGTTGAGGGATCAGGGGAGCAGACCAGGCAAGAGCGAATTTTCCTGTCCCTGGTTTGGGTCCCATTCCCATCCAGGGCCTGGACAGTGTGCTCAGGGTTTCTTATGCATGACTGCACATGGGAAGTCTGCCCTTCTGCCCAGCTCCCTGAGAGGTCCCTGAGCCCATGCTGTCCACTGGCATCCTGGCTCCTGGAGACACAGGAGGAGAGAATGGGACCCTCTCAAGTCCAACAGGAACTGGCCAAGGTCACACACAGGCCAGTTCCTCACTGAGGCAGGGGGGTCACAGGGGACACCTTCTCTGGGAGTAGGTAAGGTGCTGAACAGCCTCCTAGGGATCCTCCTGCCCCCCAACTGCTCTAAAGGAAGGGCAAGGATAAAGGAGGATGGAGAGGTAGAATGCTGACCATTGCTAACAGTAGCAAGCTCAGAGTGAGGACAGCAGAGGGCAGGACTTGGAGGCAGTGCCAGCCATTGGGCTAAGACACCTGGTAGTGACATGCCACTGCCAAGCTCGGGCCTGGCCACACTTGGGTCTCCAGACCTTGGTTTCCGTGCCCTAGGAAGCCTGTTGTCTCCTGCACTTCCTGCAGGAGCAGGGACTTTCTGGCCTGTCAGGCCCGTGTGACCACACAGCTGTGTTGGGTTAAGTCAGTGGGGCCAGGGGACAGAATCTTCCTGGATGGTTGCAAAGTAGTTTTCCTACCATCTTTCTCCCATGAAAGTTCTAGAGCTGATGTGGGCATCTCAGAGCCTGGTTACAATGGTGTACACACAAAGCCTCACCGTTCCAGTCCTCCCGCTGCAAGTGACACACACAAACCGGTAAGTCACAGAGCAAAGACTCTTATTTGGCTCTCGGTTTTAACCCAGACTCCAGGGCACCTCTGGTGACAGCCTTGGCCTCTGTGCTGGCAGGGTCCAAAAGAACCCAGGTCATCATTCTGCAAGGGACAGGGAGCACCGGACACCAGGCTACACACCCCTCTTCGGGGCGATCCAGTCACCATTCACCCAGCACAGGTTGGTGACAGCTCATCGAGGACCCAGCTCTTCATGTCCCATCATGGGGGGCTGAAACTCCACACAATTCCAGGAGGACAAGCATGGTCTGCTAGACACAGAGAGAAGCCCAGTGGTCACCAGGCCTGGGGTGGTTATGGGTGGCAGTGGGGAGTTGCTAGTCCCGTGCCTCAGGCACAAGCTGGGCAGGAGGAAGTTCAAGAGACATGGTCCTCAGGGTGGCCACAGTCGAAAGCAGAGCAAAGTGTGGCATCTTGGGCCAAAAAGGAGAGTGGATGGCCACATGCAGGTCAGCAAGGTGGCGTCCTTCCAGATCAAAGCATTGTACTGTACACGATGGATGCATGCAATCTTCTATCCATCGAAACTCACAGTGAATGTTCACAAAGATAAGAGCTATTAGCTCAGTGAGCTGTCCCTTTGGGGCCCTGGTCACAGCCATTCCCCCAGGGCCTGCAGCCTCAGTACCCCAGGTACATGCCCAGCAGGGAGGGGGTTCTGTGGATAGGGCACATGTTACAGCGACCCTAAGAGACCAAGAGGGGCAGAAATGTCCCAGCCTTCCTGAGTGGTCACTGCAAATCCCAGAAGGCTTCTCATTGTCCTTCCCTGGCACAGATGTGGGACCCAGGGCTGTTCCCCTCTTCCCTCCACGTGCCCTCCATCTTGAGGATGCTCTAAGATGGGGTTCCTGCCTCATGGGCCATTTGGAAACCTGGTCTCTTCCCTCCATCTGCTCTGTCCCTCTTCCCTCCATCCCATAGGAGCAGGGAAATTGGATTCAGGCCCCTGCACAGTTAACTCGGCTCTGAAATACCAGCTTGATTTCTGACAGACAACACAAGAATCTGATTATGAGAGCTCCTCTTCCACATGGCCTGATTTTTAATCCAGAATCATCTGGATCTGTAAAAGACCCACAGGTCACCTTTTATGAACAACACCCCTATGTTACAGATGAAAAGACTTCATTGAGACCAGAAAGGAGAGAGGACCCCTCATACCATGTGGGATGCACTGTGCTCCCATCAGCAACAGAGAAACCGGGTTGAAGTGCGGACCTCCAGAACCTCAGGGTACACCTGGATTTGGACATGGGGTCTCCAAAGGGGTGACTAAGCCCAGGTGAGATTATTAGGGCTGTCCCTGACCCAACATGACCTGTGTGCTTATAAGAGGGAGAGATCAGAGCAGTTATTCAGGTACAGAATGGGAATCAGAAAATGCACAGGGTGGTAGGGGGTGCGCTTTGCAGGCACCAGGCTCCAGGTTCAGTCCCCAGTGCCAGAAAATAAATATATAAGTAAAATTATATCTGTTTAGGTATCATCTATCTATCTATCTCTCTATCATTTATCTATCTACCTATTTATGTATCATCTATTTATAGTCTCTCTGTCATCTATCTACCTAAGTCTATGATCTATCATCTATATATGTATGTATGTATCTATCTATGCATCTATCATCTATGTATCTATACACTTATTTATGCATGCACAGTTTCTATGTATCTATCATCTATGTATGTACCTATCTATGTATCTATGTATGTATCTATATGTGTATCTATGTTTGTCTCTATGTATCTATAATCTATGTATCTATTTATCTATGTATCAATCATCTATGTATGTATATATCTATCTACATATCTATAATCTATGTATCTATGTATGTATCTATGTATCTATGTATCTAACCTATGTATCTACTTATGTATGTATCTATGTATCCATGTATGTATTTATCTATGTATCTATCATCTATGTACCTATGTATACATATATATCTATGTACCTATCTATGTATGTATCTTTCATCTTATCTATGAGTGTATCTATGTACCTATCATCCATCTATGTATGTATCTATGTATTGTTCATCTATGTCTCTATCATCTATCTATGTCTGTATCTATGTATCTATGATCTATTTATGATGTCTCTATCATCTATCTATGTATATATCTATGTATATGTCTATCCATCTATTTATGTATCTATCTATGTATCTATGTATCTGTCTGTCATCTTCTGGGGAGGAGCTGCCAGCCTTCCAGGGAAAATGGGGTGGCAAGAGGGTGAGAAGAAGGCTGGGTTTGATTCCTGGTCCTGTCACACTTGGCTTCTCCAGGCAGGATGTGTCACTGCTTCCTGCCCCAGGCAGGTGCCCTGAGGTCTTAACTGGGCGGTGTCCTGGTGAGGTTCAGCTTTGGCCATTTCATTCTGGCCACACAGGCTGGGCTGATCAGGTGGAGGCTCAAGGCAGACACCTGTAGGGAGACGGCTCCAATGGTCCCCAGAGATGACAGTGACATGCTGAAGGCCTAGAGGATCATGTGGAACAGGGCCCTCCTACTTCCCCGAGCCACGTGGGGACATCCAGGGTTCTGCGACTGCACCGCCAGGGCCTTGCAGGCCCCTGGAGAGGAAGGGAGACCCAGCACTCAAAGGTAGTGTCACAGCCACTGGGAGGAGGCGGCACCCTGACAAGGAGGCCAGGGTCAGGTGAGACCCCTGTGTCATCTCTAGCTAGTGGTTGTGAAGAACAGGAATGATCAGGTGGGATATCATTCCACCCAGAGCACATCCCCGAGTCCTAAGCTGAAGGGCGACTGAGGGAAAGATGGAGAGGGATGTGCGAAGGGCCAGAAGCTCATCATTCCAGGGCAGCAGAGCAGTAGACGAGCCTGTGCCCTCCTCAAAGCCATAACAGCACGCCTGGGAAAGTCATTTATAGACAGGCCCTACGAAGCTGGAGGGAGCTGTGGATTTAAGGGAGAGCCCATAAGCCCTGCAGGGTGGGGTATGAGTTGAGTTTGCAGTGGAGGTCACTGTCCCTTCTTCGCTCTCAGGTTTCAGAATCAGAGGCACCACCCACTGTCATGCAGAGGACAACAATGGATCATAGCCCTGTAGGTCAGGGCAGTGGGGACTGGAGATTTCACCCCAAGTTCACACAGGCTCTGTGTTCAGTGGAGTGACACTGTCAGGGAGGGAGGGAGGGCCACAGCAGGAGGACCATACAGGTCAGCACTGAGACAGGAAAAGCACCTGATTCTCCTTTTTCCTGCACTGGCTGCAGGGGGTGTGGCTTGGCCAGTGGCTGTCACACCCCTCTCCCTTACTTCCCTTCAGGGACACCTAGCCTGTGTCCTGTGGTTGGATCAATCAGCAGGCCTGAACCTGAACCGATCACAGGCCTACACTTGGACCAATCACAGGCCTGCAGCTGCTATATAAGCAGCACTCTCCACACACTTTTCAATCAGTCTAGGGGACTCTTTCCAGTGCACCAACTCCCTGTGTTGCTGCACGGGTCCTGCTAGAATAAAGACTCTCTCTGATGCTCCTGTAAATCTAGTTAGGATTTTTATCCTGTGCAGTCATCACAAAAGAAAGAGCAATAAACACCAGGGGTTGTTAGCCCTGAAGAGATGCAGAGCCCAGCAGCCAATGAAGAGCAGCAGCAGAGACCACCACCTGGCAGACCTCTGGTGTCCATCACAGGCCAGCAGTGGACAGGGATAAATGACAGCAGCAGTGACTGGAGGCTGACTGTGTCAACTGTTGATATCCAGCATTATCTGGTGTCATCTAGTGGCATCAGGACTAGTAGCAGAGCTGCACTTTGCCAACTGATTTCCATCTCAATTAAGCAAAAGAACTAATTGACAACAGCCAATTTTTACTTACAGATGTGTATGGAATTTCAGGGCGGTTTAGCAATCAAGGCAAAGTGAACAGGGAAAGTACCATCTTCTACATCACTAAGGGCAGCACTGCAACTTCAGATTCTTACTGGATCAGAAATTGATTTGTGGTTGATGTCAAGAATCACATGTGGGGCCGGTGAGATGGCTCAACGGCATAAGCACCTGCCTGGCAAGTGCGAGGTCCTGAGTTCAACTCCCGGTACCCACATAAAAAATAAAATAAAATAAAATAAAAAAAGAATCACATGTGGCCTGTGGTGGAGAAAGGAAAGGTGCCCTAGTCAGTGGCATTTACCTTGGACCTGTAGACCCAGACCAAGTCAGGAGTGTAGAAAAGAGTGTTCTGTGTAAGAGAACTGCATGTGCAAAGAGCCTGGGGCAGAAAGGAGCTTGCCTGGTGTTATGGCTTGTGTCTAGATGTCCCCCCCAAAGCCTCATGCAGTCACAGGCAGGGCTTGTTCAGAGGTGGCTGGATCTAGAGTGTGTGACTGACTCATGGTGCAATGCTAGGATTAAGGGTGCTAGGATTAAGGGTGGGTGATTACTAAATCAGTCCACTGATTGGCTTGACATAGCCCTAGTCCCAGTAACCTAGATAGAATATAAATGGGGCAGAAAAAAAGCTGCTAAGGGGCCGGTGAGATGGCTCAGCGGCGTAAGCGCCTGCCTTGCAAGCGCGAGGGCCCGAGTTCGACTCCCGGAACCCACATACGAAAAAGGGGCCGGTGATATCGCTCAGTGGCACGGGTGCCTGTTGGCGCGCGAGGTCCTGAGGTCGTCCCCCTGGTACCCACAAAAAAAAAAAAAAAAAAAAGCTGCTAAGGTCCCTTGCTTGCTTTGCTACATTCTGCCCACCATGAACACTTTCTGCCTTGGAGCCAGCCAATTATGGACTGAAACCTCTACAAACTGTGAGCCAAATAAATTTTTCCTCCCTTAACTTGTGAGTGTTAGGTATTTTGTCTCAGCAACGAGAAAAGTGACTAAGATAGCTGGTCTCAGGCAAAGAGAGAAGGCCGGAGCCCACTGAGTGAGCACGCAAGACAAGAGAGGGAGCTAAGGGGTTGGGCTGAGCCTTACCATGCAGGGCCAGCGGGCCGCCCTAACAGCCAGGGAACATTCTCTGCACTGTGGGGTGTTACAGAGGGGCGGGCCCCTCAGAGCATGCAGACAGGGGGGCCACCCCACCCAGGATTGGGGGTGGACAGGCACTGGAGACAGGAGGCCTCCACCTGTGGACCAAGCTCCTGCCCTCAGTCGAAACAAACACAGCTGATGTTAGCCTGTGGCCATATGAAGAGCTTCTGGAACATTCCCAGGCATGATCCTCATGTTCCTTTCCTCTCCCCCTGTTTCTCTCTTCCTCTGCCCTCTTTCCTCAGCTCCCTCTTCTTTCTTTCTTCCCCTCTTTATTCTACTTGACTTTTTATAGGCTATTGTTAGAGTCCACTGTTATCGGAGCAAAGGTGAGAAGGATCAGACATTTCCCACATGCCCTGTCCCCATTTCTGTACGATGTCTCCATTACCAGCACCCACTGAGGGGTCCGCGTGTCACAGCGGATGAGCCTGCACTGATGCGTCCCTGGCACCCGGAGCCTCGGTCTGCAGTGGGTCACTCCTAAGGACGTGCGTCCCTGGGTCAGGACACGCCTGTGGTGAGACACAGGCTGCACCGCAGTGCCAGACAGAATCATCTGTCCTGAGACCCCTGCTCTGCCTCCACCCTGCCCAGCCCCTGGCACCCACCTGTCCTCTCCCTGTTTGTCATTCTGCCTTTCCCAAGTGTCGCAAAGCGGGAATCCTACAGCTCACCAAGTCACGAGCACTTGGATGTCCCCTGTGGTAGCCGTGTGTTTTCACAGCCTCACTGCTCTTATCACTGAAGAACTTTCCATGGTCTGGATAACACGCACAGCACACTCATCTTATCCCCTGCAAACTATACCTCAGTTTCACCCATGTTTGGGCCGTTAGAAACAAAGCTGCTACAACAGCTCATCAGAGAGGTGTGTGAGGTGTGCGTAAGGAATGCCTGCATCTCCGGAACTGAACTCCTGCCTTCCCTTCTCCTAGTGCGGCGAGTCACCCTGATGGAACCCCAGGTTCCCTCGAGGGCGAAGGGCCCAGGTCAAGGCCCTGCTGCGCTGGTTCTGCGGCCCGGACAGTAGATGCTCACCATCCTCCTTGAAGGAACGACTTCACAGTGGTCTCTGGATGGCTGCAGCCGGCCTGTTATTCTTAAAGAAAACAAGCCAAAAGTTTTACATTGTAAAACTATATCGAGAAGGGAAAAATTTTATAACAGCTACCTATGAAGATATCACTTTGAAATAAGCAGGCCCAGTCGCAGCTCTGCCGGCCTTACAACTCCAGAGAGGAGTCTCATCTGGGCTGGGATGGCTGTCCCCAGAGAATGGCTGCGCACTCCCGTCCTGCGGCACACCCAAGTCTGACCAGGGTCAGTGTTCCCATCCTCTGCAGAGGCCTCTTCCAGGGACAGAGAGAGGCCGGGCTGTACCCAGGTCCCTGTCCCTGTGTAGCCACAGCGCTGCTGCTGGCTCCCTGCTGTCCCCAGCAGCTTGAAGTGCCATTAGTGGCCCAGCAGGGGTAGAGTGGGAAGGCCCAGGGGCAGAGCACAGGCTTCTCTCTGACAGAGTACTCAGCACGCAGCACCCGAGTGCGGTGGGCTTGCTGCTCCAGGGTCTCACGCTCCTCCACCCACCACACCCTCCCCTGGGCTGCACTTCCTGTGCGCCCACCCCGCGGGCTCCAGGTCTCGACTGTGCATCTCCACGTTGTAGTTCCCAGCCCTCACAGCACAGGAAAGTTCTCAGAGAAGGTGAACTTGCTGTGTCCCCATCAGAGCTGAGTTTTCTTAGCTATTCTCTTCTCAAGTACCTGCTTGACTGCCTGTCTGTCATGGATCTCAGACTTCATTCTGGCCTTCTCTCTATGAAATAGAAATTTGCCTTTCCCCTGTGAGACGGGGAGGAGCATGGGAGGTGGGTTGTCAACCAGTGACGGCACAGTCTCCTTCGGAGTAAGAAGCTTCTAAGAGATTCTAGGCCCTTCTTTCCAAATCAACTGCCTATGTGTGCACAGGACTCCTGCCTCCTCTGTCCTTTATCCTCCCTCTGCCTCCTTCCTTCCCAGTTAATTTGACCCCCCAAGCCAGTATACTTCGGTTTCTTAGTTGCCCAGGTAGTAGTTCCTGTTCCAGTTCCGCTTGCTACCTTAGAAACGGCTGGTCACTGTGACGCATAGCTGGTCACTATGATGCACATTGTATAAACCAATCCCCAGTTGACAAGCCATTCTGCCTCTGTGCTTCCTGCTTGCTTATCCCATATAAGCCCTAGACCACCAGAGATCAGGGACTTATATTTTGGGAGTGATCTCAATCATTGCCCATCAATGTAAAATAAATCTGCCTCCAAATCCTGGGTGTCATTTTGGTGTTTCTGCTTGCCATTGCAGTAACATCTGTCAGGTTTTCCATCCTAACACACACCCGTATCTGCTGCTGCCTTGTGCAAAGCCCTGTGTAGACCCCCACACTCACAGATAGACACCCCCAAAGGCAGGATAGCCTTTGTTTTCCCCTGCAGTAAGTGCTGAGTCTTATGGCCTTGTGGAAGGGCGGGAGGCTGGGTGCTTCTCTGTGATGGAGCACACAGGCAGATGCTGAGGCCTGGAGAGGAGGGGTTCAGAGGAGAGAGGGGTGCACACTGCTCTCAAGCCCCCACCCCTGCCTACCAGAACCCCGTTCCCTCAATGCCCATTGTTGGGATCGTTGCATGTAGGCCTTTCTGCACCTCTGCTCCTGAGACCGTTCCAATGTGCTACAGCAGGCCCCTCCTCTCTCATCATTGCCTGGGTCTGAGCAGGCAGTGGGCTGATATTGCCCCTCTGGGCCATGGGTTGCCCCACCCATGCTGCTGTCCCAACTTACAGATGGAGGCGTAGGTGGGCTGGGGGCTTGCGGTGCAGGTAGGGGACGCAGACCAATGACAGAGCTGCCTACTGTGCTGGGAGGAGGGCATTCATGGCAGCCAGTGAGCTCACACAGGGCAGGAGGGACACAGCAGATTCTGCAGCACCCAAAGTCATTTTGTTCCATGTGTCAGATCTGAGTGGAGCAAATTTCCCGACCGACCCCAGGGGACGGTGCTGGGCCACAAGGAAGGGGAGGTCTGAGGGCCACGTGCCCAGCCCCAGGGAGCAGCTGGCATGGCGGGCAGGGTCCTGGTCCTCTCCATGCCTCGGTCTCCAGAACAGTGCTGATTGTGCCCATGCGTTTGTGGTGTGGTTCAGTGAACATGAACGGCCTAGGAGGATCACCTAGTACTGGCCACCACCTTCCTGCTCAGGTCCCAAACCGCTGTTTCCAGGACCACTGGCTGTTTCCAGTCCTGACCAGGAACCTTGCTCAAACATACAAGAAGCCACATTGGCCACAGGCCCTGTAAATCATTCTGCACTAAGACTTTGCAAAACACACTCTGCACTGCCAACGGAAGTGTTTTTTCTCAGCTTCTAGATAATAGCTGTGCATTGCCCAGAGGAATGTTATTTACATTCATAAATGTAAGACTTGTGAAAGAATTTGCCATAAAATAAAATTTGGAAACTCGGCATGGTTTCAATTCTGTGCCCAGTTTTACAGCTTTCCATCAGCATCCTACAGAGCTGCGCCTGAAGCCAATGGCTCTGTGCAGAAACCACGCTCTGATGGGCTCTGCTTCCTCCTCCCTCTGCTCGGGGGGGTCACATGTAGGCTCTGCCCTTGGCACCCTCAACTCTTGGGTGGGGTTAAGGAGCTCACCTCATTGTCCAAATAAATCTAAAGGAGACTGAAAGTGCTCATGCTGGGGCCGGGGCTGGAGCTCAGGGCTGAGCCCCGGCCTAGCATGCACAAGGGCCTACACCGCAAATAAAAATAAAGTAAGATAAACTGTGCGTGCTGTACTTATTCCTGGATAAAAGACTGAGAAATGACAGTAGGCACAGCCTGGAGGGTGGCTAGACACTTCACACACATCCCTAGGTTTGGGCGGGGGTGTTTAAAAGCAGCTGAAAAAGAAGACAGCAACAAAGTGAGTGGAGACCTGTAGGAAAGAGTGCCAAGACAGCAAGCAACGAAGTCCTGCTGGCAGTAGCGCTCACCCATGACCCCAGCTTGCAATCCTATCCTTTGATGCAGGATGATGGCAAAGGCTGGCCTGGGCCACTTAGGGAGACTATGCCACAGAATTAAATGAGAAAGGGCTGAGGTGCAGCTCAGCAGCAGAGTCTGTGCCAGCAGGGGTCCGTACCCAGTACTTTGGAAAAACACCAAGAGTCCCCTGGACATGTTGCGCACCATTTTAGCAGCACCACAGTGGTCATAGGCAGATCAGCCCAGCATGAACTGGCCCACATTCAAGTGAGAAAACATGGCAATTTGGTCAAACAACTTCTGGATCAAAATCAAACATCTACCTGTGGAGCGAATTTGAACGCACCCTGGTGGGCAGCTTTGTAAACCTTGATCTCTCTCCCTCTCTGAAAATGCAGGAACAAACTTAGTTCTCCTGTACTCAGACCACACGACACTTCTGTGACCTCGGATCTGTGGTTTCCCCACACATCTCAATGTGGACACCAGCTGTGTGTCCTGTAATTCAATTCCACCCTAACCCTGGCCACCCTGCCATGGCATCAGATGCCACAGGCTAAGGGCTCTGTCCCTCAGATGAACCCTGCCCCACCCCCACCCACTGCAGGTACAGTTACAGCCCCAAGGGTGTCCCAGCCTCATCCTAAACCACCTGGGCCGCTGGCCTCATCACCGATCTCTTTAAAGATTCCAAGAATGTCAGACACTGCAAGCCCAGAAGCAGGAGGAAGCCTGAGTGTGTGCTTCATGCTATCTCATGTACTTCATGGCAATCAATAAGAAGGTTTTCCAGGAACTCGTGCTAATGTCTGAAAATGAGACCACGTTTCAGCCCACTGTCCCCACACTGTAGGGCAGGCAGCAGCCAGACATTAAAATGAGTGATGTTGCTCCACTGAAGGTTTTCTGGGACAATTTCTCAGACAAACAGTGTGATTTATCTAATTTGGTTTTCATAAGGAAAGCACATGTCCCACGGTGAATGGACTGGAGAGTTTTGTTGTTATTATTCTGCTTTTCTGTATTTTTCTAATTTCCTTAATAAATCAATTTCCTTTTATGACAGAATAAAAAGACTAAATATAAGGAAAAAGAATCTGGAGGCTTCAGAGATGCCATGAGTATACTCTTTAAACGGTATTTTCAGTTCCTGTTAAGCCAATGTTTATGGCTTTGGGGGGTGCATTCCAGAGCTCAGGGCGGGGGATTGAGGTGGAGCTTGGTGAAGCAGAGAAGGGGCGTGGTGGAGTCTGGGAAAAGGCAGACCCGGGTCTCCAATGCCCCTTCTCCTCATGCGATGGGAAAGAGGTTACTGTGAATGCCTGGGTCGGGTGTGCACTCATCACCGTGGACCCAGGGCGCTGCCTTGTCCCCTGCACAGGAAGAGGGGACAGGAGCTCTGTGGCTTCTGTTGCTTCCAGCTGTGGTCCTTGGTTTCCCCAACACTTGCACAGGCGCAGTGGCTATTCAGAGTTTGCTGCCTATGTGTTTGACACGTGTCCCAGCCCCAGCCCTAGTGGCAAAGCAATTGTGTGTGGCAGTGTTTGAACAGAGACATCACACTGATGGGCTTCTTGCCGCCTTGTTATCCCACCCCACTCCCACAGGGCCGTGAGTCACAGCTTTGTCTTGGATGAAGGAGGTGTTCGTGGAGGGTGGATCTTTAGCTTCCGGACAATGAGACAGACTCTCGTGTCCCCGAGTGGCAGCTGCTCCATGGAGCTGGTTTCTTTTTCAGCTCAACATGGTCTTAACTCTAGTGGGGCATTGTCACTGAATTACCAGCGCACAGGCCATAGCTGAGTGAATGTGTGTGAACTTGCAGTTCTGGGGGATTTGGCAATATTGGTGTTTTCCTCTTTCTCAACTTCTCTAGATTTTTGGCTACAGTATGTGTGCCCCTCATCTGCTCCTCATTAGAGCAACACGGTCTCAGCGTCTTAGTCAGAGTGACTAAGAAATACTTCTTGTGTTTGCCGACGCCATCAGTGTACATCCTGGTGTGGGTCCAGCAGGCAGGAGGCTCGGGCCCTGCAGAGGCCGAAAGAGCCCGCTTTATGGGACCATGGGGGAGACAGATGCCAGTTCCAAGCATGACCTCACGGACTTGGGAAGGAGAAGCAGCTGCAGGTCAGGCAGCCGTCCCTGTCTCCACTGGTGAGTCACCAGAGACAAAGGGCAGGGAGATAGAAGTGGAAGGGGTGGGGAAAGAGAAAGAGAGAGAGAGAAAGAGAGAGAGATTGATTCTGCAAGCTCAGAGGTTACTGGACTTGAAAAGAAAACCCGATTTCCCCATCACCAGAGTCACTGTTTTGGGCTCAGCCAAAGCACACAACCCCATTTCACAGTTTTGTAACAGATGACGGTTGAGCCAGCTCGGTGGCTGCGCCCAGGTCTCACTGCCCTGCATGGCTGGATGTCTCCGCAGCAGACAGGTCCGCAGGCTTCGGTGTCTGCACTAGGGCTGAGCAGCTGGAGCCCAGATGCCAGGTACACAGCCCAGGGACACAGTGGAGGAGGGGTGGGCTCCTGTGCTGGGTGCTATGACAAGGACCTCAAGCTGGGCAGCACAGGATCTGAATTACTTCGCGCCATTCTGGAGGCAAGAACCCTGAGATCCGGGTGTGGTAGGGCTGGTTGCTCTTGAGCCTTCTCTCCTGGGCTTGTGTATTTCCCTATGTCTTCATAGGATCACCCTCTCCGTATTCTGTGTCTGGATCTCCTCTTCTTACAGGACACCAGTCATATTGATTAGGACCCAGCATCATGACCCATCTTACCTGCATTACCTCTTTCAAGACCTCAACTCCAAGCCCAGTCACATTCTGAAGTCCTGAGCATTAGGACTTCACATATCCATTTGGGGAGCAAAATTCAACCCCAAACAAAGGATCAAAAGGAAAGTGACCCACTTGCTTTCCTTTCCTATGACCACCACAAGGCCACTGCGATCAGCATGGCCACCCGGCCAATACACTGGCCTTTGCCTGCTTAGTTACTGCTACAGTTCTTGGGGTGGGGCAGGAAAATAAAGACAGCCATAAAGGAGACAAGGGACATCTTATCTTCAAAATTGTACTTTTAAGAAAAGTTGAAGCTTCAGGACACTAAGTTACCCAAGATCACGAAGCTTTTTTCTCTACTAGGAAAATCACTGCAAAAACAATTCCTGAGTCTTAAAGACACAACAAGGCTGTGAACTGGGCCCGGGCTTCCTGACACATTGAGCTATACCTTCCTCCCACAGCACCCCCCACACACACACACAGCGAGGTCTGCAGTCCCACCCGCCACCAGAAGGGTGCCTGAGGAACAAGGGGACACACATCCTAGATGACTCAACACTTTGGGACACACCTCCAAGGCCCGCACGTTCTTGGAGTGTGTTTTTCCTTAACGCTTTTTGCAAACCCACCTCTGGCTCTCACTGTCACACCCTGAAATGATTTTCCATGACAAGTCCAGAAACAACCCCATCACCAGGGCAAGTTGAGGCCTTGCCTCCTCTCTGGGGACCTCTTTGGTCTCACCCAGGGACAGCTTTTATTCCGTCTCACCTCAGTGTAGTGGACAAGACTCCACAGAGACAGCAAATCCCACCAGACACCCTCTCTTCTGACTGTAAAGGACCCCTCAGGATTACGCCATCACATGTCCCCTGTGTTTTAGGTCTTGCTAGACATTCCTTGTCACTCGTGTTGCTGAGTTATCTCCAATTTTTATAAAAATCTCTGTTGAAATTTCTTGAATGTCCTTGACAGGTTTTGAAACGAACGTGTATCAATCTCCCCTTTGCCAATTCATCTTGGTGGTTCTGCAGATGGATTTACCTTTCACCTCCTAGCCATCACCGCTGCGGAGCACTTCATGGGAGTGCCAGTCTTCAAAACACTGCCAAGTACCTGCTGCTGGTCTTATATGCACCCTGCCAGTCGTTGCTGAGGAAAACCAAACCTTTTCTTCTTTGTTTTATATGTCACGGTTAGACACCAAAGCTGTGCTAACATGGAAAGGAAATTGGGAAATTTTCCTATATCTGAATTCTCCAGAACAGTTTGTTTAACATAAAGATCATCTAAACATTGCCAGCATTTAAAACTTACTAATACTGCCGCCAGAGAGATAACCTTCCCGTGTTCCAGGAACCTCTATCTCTATCTCCGTTCATGTGTCATGGTTAATCTTAGAAATTTTCTTATCCTGGTAAATAGTTTATTTCACAGATATTTTTAAACACAGTAATGTGGATTTATTCTTAATATTTTCTTATAAAATCTGCATTTTAAATGGTTTACTACTCTCTGCTGCTTAGTGTTTTATATCTATGCCTCCTCTCTCTCTCTCTTCATTTACACTAGCCAAGTATATTTGTGTAATTGTGCTCAAGTTTTTGTTTTTTTTTTTTTTTTTCCTGAGATGCCAGCCATCACATTAACCTGAGTTGCTGAAATTTCTCTGTGGCAGAGAGGGTGATAGGAGTGTCAGCTTGAGTAGGAGAAAAGGTACCAGGCTGGCCCTCTTTGGCTGGGCTCAGTGAGTTCAGCTTC
Source organism: Erethizon dorsatum (assembly GCA_028451465.1). Classification (NCBI taxonomy): domain Eukaryota; kingdom Metazoa; phylum Chordata; class Mammalia; order Rodentia; family Erethizontidae; genus Erethizon; species Erethizon dorsatum. The sequence goes on along the minus strand of CM051833.1, from coordinate 41,912,506 downwards.
CAGAAGCTTCCTGGGGTGAGGACAATGACAATCACCACAAATGACTATGACATCACTGTTCATACCTCACACAATCATGAAATTTTGAAGAAAGGCATCATTCTAAATATGGACACATTAATATGAAGCCACGATTCTGTGCTAATATCATGGCTGATCTGAACAAGTTTGCTTTTCAATCTGGACAATGAGGGACATGATTTTTATCGTCCTCATCCAATGAACATAAGCAGAAGGAATGGAAAATAGTCACACTTATCCACACTGGAATCCACAGTCACTCCTGGAAGTACTGAAAGGAGTGAGCAAGAGGAAAACCACTGGGGTCAGCTATGAGGGCTTCTGCTTCCAACTCATGATATAAAGGGGAATACTTTCAAAAAGAGCGTGATAGTGATGGCAGTGTCAATATGGAGTGACTGTCACTGAGGGTGTCAGTGAGATGGCCACCCTGGGTAATACCTGAAATCCCCACAGTGCTCCTGTGGAGAGGACACTCTGACCTCAAAATCCTGCCACTCGGAAGCCCCAGAACCACCAGCAGAGCCCCCCACATGGCCTCTGTGGTCAGTGCCCTCCAAGCCTGGTGCTCTGCTGGCAGCTGAGGCGTAGAGATGTTTAAAGCTCTCGTCCACAAAGCCCACTTCCTTCCCTGGGCACCAGCTCTGGGGACATGTTCCCACAGTGAGAGCCCTGTTTGCAGCCCATGTTGGCGCACCCCATGCCTCCACGAGTGCACAGTCAGCCCCAGCCTCGCTCCTTCCTCAGGATGTGTCTCGCAGCCCAGTTCACTGGTTCTGCCACAGGCGGGACCCACTGACCACACCTGCTGAGCATCCCGCTCGTACATAGTCATGTGAACTGGATCCAGGTGCCACCTTCCGTAGCTTAGCTCTCATCTCTCCATGGAAGTTTGGTAGCAATTTTACATGGTTTTATCATCTGGTGAGTTTTTGGATGCCATACTGCTGGGGATGATGTATGGCTCCATCACTTAGCAGAGTCTTGCCAGGCATGCTGCTCACCTGGCAGTGGAGACCCAGGGAGCAGAGGGTACAGGGACACCTGGCAATGGGGTTCTGACCACCCTGAAAGCATTTTAAGCAGCATCTGGTAACAGAGCTTCCTGCACTGTAATTTCCAAGTTGGAAAGGTGCACTCCTGTGTGCAGTGAAACTTGGGTAGCCCACTCCTCCCTGACAGGTCCTTCATGGCTGCACTCCTGGGACTTAAGGTACCTGTGTGTTGTGGTCTTGCCATGGGTGGGGACTCTGAGCTCATGGGCACTTCTCATGTGAAAGGCTGCTATTTCCATCTCTGGAGCCTCTGAAGCACTTTATCTTCAATCTCTCAAAGTCTGGGAAAATGAGGAGACTGGAGACCTAGAAAACGAGAATGATCGCAATTAACTACACGGTGAGTAGAAAGCTTGGGGAGGAAAATAATTGTGAAGAATGTTCTCAACTGTGGATAAATTGCTAAGAAAATATGAGGGGCAACTCTTACCTCCTTGGCAGGCAAACCCCCTACACGGAGTGGGCTTCTAACCCTAGTGACAGGAACACCACGACCCTGCTCTCTGCTATATCTGGGCTGTAAACCTTTGAACTTGAGACCAAGTGAAATTCCATCTCTCGCATTTTTTAAATGAAGTCAAAATAAATGCAATTACTGAATAGAAGCCAGAGATCACAGGAGGTTAGTGGTGGGCGAGGGTATGCCCAGCACTGTTTGTTTGTGTTCTGACACTGTTTTCCTGGAGAATATTTCATTAATGGGAGGTCCGAGGGGCCTCTGCTGGTGGTTAAATCTGCATGGCAGTGGCTCCAGGGATGGAAACCAGAGACCCTGATGAGGACCGAGGCAAGAAGAACGAGAGAGACTGAAACCACAGGATGTTCCTATTGCCCTGAGTAGAGCTTTTCCCAAAGGTCAGGCATTTGCTATCGAAAGCATGTTCAGGACACCCTAATAAGTAAATATCTCTCCATTTCTGTGCCCATGCACATCCTCCGAAGGCCTTGAAATCCACTTTCTCTTTTTCAGTAAACATAAGAATGGGTAGCTCATCCTGACGGAAGGCCCAGGATTTCAGCAAAGGCTGGACTTGCAGTGAATCCTCTGCCTGTCATTGGCCCCACTGTTGCTTCTCCACACTATAGCCAACAGTGTTCAGGAAATGCATATGGATATCTTGGATTATTTTAGCCGAATGATCTTGGCTGCTGGAAACAAAAAGGGAGGATGTGTGAGCACACAGAGGGTAAGGAGCTGCCCAGAGCCTGGTGCAGCGCATCTCAGCTCCAGCAGAACTGACAGGTGATGCCACACTCCAGCTCTGCCCGCCAGGTCCCTGCTCGCCGTCCTGCAGCGTAGGATGTTTTTTCTGGGTGAGTCATCTTGGTTTGTCAGGGGCCTCTGTCAGCGTCTGCTTTCAGTCACAGCGCTTATAGTGAGAGCCCCAAATCACAGAGAAATGAGCCTAAGGCTGGCAAATCAGTTTTTATCTCTTGTAAAGGAATGTTCTTCTGCTTTGCTCACATGGAGTTGACTCTTGTGCTATGAATCGTCCTAAACACTCTCTGGCACCCACGGTTTCTCCAAGACAGGAGATGTGGTCCTCAAGGAGAGCAGAAGGAGCTCAGCTAATCCTCGTCCCCAACAAGACTGCAGCCCCCAGGGTTGCCACAGTGGGTCAACTCACATTCGGGGCTGGTGGCCTTGCTGTGCTTCTCCATCCTTCTTCACAAAGAAAATAATAGCACAGAAATATGTAAAACTCAGCTTCTAACAGTGTCTCTAATCTGCCCTCTCTTTTTTAAGGTAAAAGTCCTTAACCCTAACAGATCGGGAGTTCCTGTGATGTGTCGTGGGCCCCCATGTGGGGAAGACCGTGTCAGGGAGAATGTAGGGCAGTGGACACCTGGCAGCCTACCTGGAGGTGCACGCTGTGTGCCTGGTACCCTTGCTCCCTCCGCTTTGTATCCAATGAGGCTCCTGCTCTTAATTAGCCACAGAACTGCTCTCATTGCAATGGGGTCCACCAAGGAGAGCCACAGCTGAGCGGCACACTTCCCTGAGTGCTGTGTGACATTCCTGCCTGCAGGCAGTGGCTGGTGGCAGGCAGAGACTACTGTCTTCTGCCCATCCTGGCGCCCAGTGCTGAGGGAAGAGGGTTTGGCCATCAGTTAACAGGCGGCTTCACGTAAAAATCCAAACTTCTGCAGCTTCGGAAGTGCTTGGAAGCTCCTAGATGGCCTGCCCGGGCGCAGACACCATCTGTCCTCTTCCTGGACAGCCTGGCCCAGCCCCTCGCATCCTCTCAACCTGGTAGCATTTGGGTGTCACGTACACCTGTGTCCCCTGATCCTCACCACCACTGGGCACACACAGGCTCACAGGAGCAGGGTAAGCATGTGGAAGAATTCTTACCTAAGTCTGAGCGCTAACCATACACATTCCTCTTATGGCCTCACCTGTCACCTGTGTCCCCATGGCCCTGGCCACCTTGTGTTAACAGGATCTGTGATGTCAGCCCTTCATATCTGCCACTTCTGCATCTGTGATTGAACCTCATGGAAATGTTTTTAAAAACTGCCTCTGTGCTGAACATGGACAACTACAACACTATTCACACTGCAGGGCCTCGGTGTTCGATGCTATAAGAGGTAGAGTGATCGACAGCATATGGGAGGATGTACGAGGGTCCTGGGCAACACCACACCATTTTACAGAAAGATCCCAAGCACCCTCGGCTTTTGGTCTCCTGGTGTCTGGGACAGAGGTTCTGGTCCAGTCCCCCACAACTGTGCACATCCCTGCTCCAGCTCTGAGCCACCCGGCAGACCCTGCAGGCCCTCCCCACACAGACAGCAGCCAAGCCCCCCACTTAATGGTGCTTATGAAAAGATTTGCTGTATCTGTAAGCATCGATGACACTGCTCTGTGCTTAACTCTCAGCTTTCATTTCAAGAGAAACACAAACCCGTGAGGCGCTGCTGTTTGGCAAAGCTCATAGGCTGAAGTCCATTGGAAATGTTGAACCATCCCCATGCTCTCCCAGGAAACAGGACCCTGAAGGCCCCAGGTATGTGGAGCGGTGCTGACCTGCTGTGTCACTTCGTGCCTGATGCACTGTGGTCAGGGAGTGAGAAGCTGAGGCTGCTAAGCTCCTGACCGGTGTGCCTGTGCCAAAGCCACGCTCGGCTCCTGAGAGCCACTGACCTTGTTAACTGGATGAAGGCTTTTAGTTTAAATTAGCTTGCAATTATTAAATATTATGCAATAAATTCTGGAGAAATTCCCGTGGTTTAAGTCTTTGGCAGGAGTGGAGGGGAAAAGCATGAACTGCGCTCCACATAATGAGCACGTGTCCCCCGGCACCCGCACATGCCATCGGCTGCACAGCTGGTCCTCAGGGCGGGCAGAGATGTCATCGGTCCCCATGTCACAGAAGGGGAGGCCAAGGCAGTGAGAAGCATAATGGATCCTGGAGACCACACAGCGTGGGCATGGAGGAACCAGGCCTGGTGCCACCTGGGCACTCTGGCCGTTTCCAAGGGACCCCTGAGAAAGCGAGGCCCAGAGAGGGCCAGGCCCACACTGTTGGGAGGGCGCTGGCTCAGAGTGGGTCCCAGCAGGACCCAAATCCCTATCTTCAGAACCACTTGGGACTTTGGGCCAGGAACTTGTCCGGGTCCTTCCCTCACCTGCAGACACTCTTGGTAACACACATACCTGCCTTGGCCACACAGTTCCCTGGACTCACGCAGGAAAAACCCCACACATGGCTGCTGCCCATGACATCCGACTTTACCGTGCAGCTGGGCCACAGGCAGAAGACTGTTTTCCATTGCGTTCATGGTGGAGCACCCATCTGTGGTACCCATTGGGAGGTGGGGGAGGTTGTCAGGGCCAGCCCCCTCTCCCTGGTCCTGTCACCTCTGCCTTGTCACTCTCAGCCAATAGGAAGTTGGCATGGTTGTGAACATTGTCTCCCCGTGACCCTGCTGTTACCAATTGCTGGGGTCCTTCTGCTCACTGGACAGAACCTCCCATCCGCAAGTGCTGCTGCCTGAGCTCAGTGGCCCCGGGCTTTGCATGCCTGTGGCTCCCGGCCCTTGGGGCCACAGCTCCTGGTGTCATGGTCATTGTTGTCGCTGCCCCGGGAGGCTTCAAGCCACCCGTCAGCTCTGCTCGTAGTTCCCACCTTGGGTTTCTGGAGCCCTTGTTTCTTGGGGCCCTGCCACAGACTGCTTCACAGGCAGCCTCAGGTTTCAAGCCTTGACTTCAGCTACCCCCTCAGTGGTGGCAGCTTCAGGCCTGGCCTCTGCACATCTGAGAACTCTTCATGGTTGGCAACCCCAGTGTTTCCAAGCCATGCTCCTGAATCCGGCTTGGCACACTCCACCCATAGGCCTTTCTCAGGGCCTTGCTCAGCACCGGGTGCACTGGAGGGTCCCTGCTCCTCTGACCCTGAGGCCTCAAGGGTGATAATTACAGAGGGCAGGAGCAGCCCTGAGTGCACCGCCTGTGTTTCGGACTCACTGGAGGACTTCTGGAAGGTGTCAGAGTGAGCCAAGTCTTGCAGCCGGGTCACTGTCTCCAGCGTGTCCATCTAGGACGTAGGCTCAGGGGACCCGGGAAGCAGCTGCTTCATGGACAGCTCCTTCGCCTCCACCCAGTGGTTGGGCTAAGCCTGTGGCCGCTGCGACTTTCATGGCCTCTCTAGGAGGAACCACAGCGTGATGGTGGCTTGCTGGGGCTAGGAGGCTTGGGGATATGAGCCACAGGCCTGGTGCCTCCTGATCTTTGCCATCAGCATAGTTTCCCAGCTGCTCCTCAGAGGCAGTGGCAGTGCCTGGATTGGGGATACTGTGACAGCACCAATGGGGTCATGGCCCTCAATGGCTGTCAGGGAGAAAAAAGGGTCAGCCTTGCTCCTTCCTGTTCACCTACATAACTGCTTGCTGCCATCATGCCTGGCCACCCATCCACATGGGAAATAGCCCTTCCCTCCTCAGGGCTCAACCTCAGTGTTCGCTGCCACCCATAGTACCCTAACCCACAGGAGGACCTCACACTCACTCTCAAGCCCCTTCCAAGGTGGCTCACAGCCGCGGGTAGACTGTGAATCAATGGGGGCTGGGGTGGAAGAGATAGTGACCTGGGAATTCTGTGTCTGTAGCCATCAGAATCCTGTGTGGCCTGTGTCCTTCCACCCCGCAAGGCTGGCTTCTTATCCTCACAGTGCTCTCCTGCAGGTGTGGACTGTGTTCGGACCCTCAGCATCCATCTCCCATTTGGACTGTGTTGCTGTCTCCTGGCCCCGCCCTGCTTCTGTCCTCACCCATTTCCTGTCCATCCCCACCCAGGCCTGAAGAATGTGAACGTCACCCTGTCCTCTCTCTGTGTAAACCCTGTGCCTCTCCTTGGCCTCAAGAAGGACATATGGTGACCTTCCTCATGCCTTAACACTGCCTACCTCTTCCCTCCTGCTGCGACCACCTCCTTCTTCCCACTAGGCTGAGTGTTCCCTTCCTCCAAGCCACCATGTTCCTCCTTCCTCCAAGCCACCATGTTCCTCCTGACTTCAGGCCCACATCCTTATGTTTCTAGAGCTGCCATCTCCCAAAGCCTATGTTTGGCTTAGTGTCCCTGAACACCCCTGCATTAAAGGCTCAGTACCCAGCTTGGTGTCTTGGGACTAGGTGAGTCCTTCAGGAGGGGATCCAGGGGAAGAAGAGAGGCCCTGGCTCCACCCTCGTCCTGAATCCTGCTCCCACCATTACCTGCTGCCCTCTCTAGAACCCTAGAACAAAGGATCCACTTGATGGTGGGCAGGAACCTCAAAGTAAACCTTACATCTTTATGTCACTTACCTCTATTATTTCATTGCAATGACAGAAAGCCAACCAACACAGCCTATTTCGGATGTCCCTGAAGGCTGCTCCCTCTTTCCTGGGGCCCTCCAGCCTGCACCCACTTAATCCCTGATTCCCTGAGAGCTGCTCTCCTCCTCACTCACTGCCATGGCTGCCAGTGTGGGTCCTTGGCTTCTGTCCTTGACACATGCTCTACAGTGTCACCAAGACCAGTTTCTGAAGTCCCCAGGTGTCACGACTCATTTTGTTCAAACTTGTTAGGAATTTTGTGTCTGTATCTTTAGGGACATGCAATTTCCTTTTCTTGTAACATCTTTGTTTGGTTTTGGTATCAAGGTTACACCAGCCTCAGCCGCTTGGAGATGTTCCCACTTTCGGTTTCTAAAAGAGTTTGTGTAAAATTAGTATTTTTTTCTTACGTCTTGGACAGTCTGTATCTGCAAATCTATCCAGGCTCAGAGCGCTCCTTGTGGGAATTTTTTGACTACAAATTCAAGTATTTAAATATACATGGGAGTATTCAGATTTCCTATTTTATCTCTTGTTGGTTTTGGCAAGTTGTATTTTTTTATAGAATTTGTTTACTTCATCAAGTTGTCAAATTTAATGGCATGATATTACTCATTAAGTTCTCTCATTATCCTTTTAGGATTTATAGGGATAGTATCTTTGTTACTCACACTTTTGGTCACTTGTATAATCCTCTTTCTTTTTATTCTTGTCAGGAATTTACAAATGTTATTAATCTCGACACAAATCTTGGCTTTGTTAATTTTCTGCACTATGTGCATTTTTTTATTTCATTGATTTCTGCTTTCTTTTTTCCTTCTATTACTTTGGCTTTCCTTTACTCTTCTCCTTTTTCCAGCTTGTTAAAGACAGTTTTACATCTTTCTTCTTTTCTGACACAAACATTTAAGACTATAAATTCTATTCTAGTTACTGCTTTTACTCATTCTGCCATGTTCATATGTTGTATTTTCATACTTATAAAAATTAGGGCTGGTGACATAGCTCAGTGGCATAAGCGCCACTCGAGGCAAGCTCGAGGTCTTCAGTTCAGTTCCCAGTACCCACATAAAGAAAAAAAAAATTAAAACATTTTCTGATTTCCCTTACCTTATGATTTCTTCTTTAATCCACTAGTTATTTTATTTTAAGTGTTGTTTAGTTGTCAACTATTTAGAAGTTTTCTAAATTTTTTTCTGCATAACTCAATTCTGCTGTAGTTAGATATTTTGTTGTTCTAATTCTTACAAACTTATTGATGGTTGGGGCCCAGCAGATGGTATCTCTTGATGAATGTTCCATGTGGCTTTTTTTTTTTTTTTTTTTTTTTTTTTTTTGATTTTTTGAGACAGTGTCTTGCTATGTAGTTCAGGCTGGTCCTGAGCTCACTATGTAGCCCAGTCTGGCTTTGAACTCTCGGCAATCCTCCTGCCTCAGCCTCCTGAGTGCAGGGATTACAGGCATGCATCACTATGCCCAGCTCCATGTGGACTTTTAAACATGTATTCTGCAATCTGGAAGTAGCATCCTATAAAATCCATCAAATAAAATGTATTTTTCATTTTCCAAGTTGCTCAAAATATCCTTCATGATATTTTATCTCGTTGTATTGACAATTACTGGAAGACAGTTTTGGAAAGCCTCAAGTATTATTGTGAATTTTTCTACTACTCTCTTCACTCTTTCAGTTTTTTTCCTCTATTTTGAAACTCATATTAATGATTTTAATGTCTTCCTGATAAATTAACCATCTTATTATTATAAAACAGATCTCATGGGAAGTTTTGCCTCCAGAATGGTGAAGAAATGGTCTCCTAAAATATACTCCTCCTAAGCAACTAGAACACTGGCAAACTATTTTAAAATTAACCTTTTCAGACCTTTGGAAATTAACCAAAGACTTGAAACTACCCAAGGAGCATTTATTCAAGGAAAAAAATTATCTGGATCTCAATGAAAACAGCAAGGTTTGGGGAGTTTTCGTTTGCCCTGTTCCCAACCTCGTGTACTCAAGTCCATCAGCCTTGAGAACCAGGAGACACCCGGCCATGGTAGATGTGGAAAACAGCTTAATAGGAGGAAAAGAAGTGTCGTGAGCTCCTAGAAAGCCTCATTTGGGGAGCATCGCTACTACTGACCTGTTTTACAGCTCTCTAAAAAGTCCCGCTCACAGAGCTGAACTTTGACCCTATTCAGGAGTTGCTCAATGAATAAAATCCTGTCCCCAGAGCATTTCTTGAAAAAAAAAAATCTCAATTGTTTAACATCCAGGCTGCCTGAAATAGGAACAATAGTTGGGGCAAACACAAAGCTAGCCAAAAAATTTCAAAAGAAACGCTGAAATGTCTGTAAGTGGCTTTGAAAAGCTCTGCCCTGCTTCTGGGAATGTGCAAGGCCATGTGTTCAGGCAGGGAGAGCCGTGTGCTGGACAGACCTGTGGATGACCTTGCATCCCCCCCTGGCTGACCTTGGGGTGCTCTGCACCAGACAGTGAGGGCTGAGGGAGAGCACTAGTGCTCTGCTCTGAGAGCCTGAAGACTTCACTGATTCATGCCATTTAAGGAAATCTGTGTGCCACCTTCAGCTGACCTTCAGCAAATGGAGTAGCATCAGAGCCTGCACACTTGGAGTATAGACTGTAGAAAGTCACTAAACAAACCAAAAGAGTGACACAGCAAACCAGGAGATGGAGTGTAATCCGTGCACACTAATTCCAATCAGTGACATTTGGTTTCACTGAGTTCACAGTGTTGTTAATACCATGTTAAGTCTTCCCAAACTTTTTCATCTTTGCAAACTCAAACTACATTGTTTTATTTTATTTTATTTTATTTTATTTTATTTTATTTTTTTGTGGATACGGGGGGTCGAACTCAGGACCTTGCGCGCCAGCAGGCACCAGTACCGCTGAGCGATATCACCGGCCCTTTTTTCATATGTGGGTTCTGGGAGTCGAACTCGGGCCCTTGCGCTTGCCAGGCAGGCGCTTATGCTGCTGAGCCATCTCACCAGCCCTACATTGTTTTAAATTAGGATATTAATTTTAAGTTCCAGATGCTCACTAAAAAAGTAACAAAAATATAGCAAAATAAAATTCACAAAGAAAGAAATAGCAGAACAATATTTAACACAAAAGAAGGTAACAATGTAGTTTGAGTTTGCAAAGATGAAAAAGTTTGGGAAGACTAAACATGGTATAGTTGTACAACACTGTGAACTCAGTGAAACCAAATGTCACTGACTGGAATTAGTGTGCACGGATTACACTCCATCTCCTGGTTTGCTGTGTCACTCTTTTGGTTTGTTTAGTGACTTTCTACAGTCTATACTCCAAGTGTGCAGGCTCTGATGCTACTCCATTTGCTGAAGGTCAGCTGAAGGTGGCACACAGATAATGATGGGATGGGATGTAATAATGAAGGGGTATAACAATAAAAAAGACAGAAATCTGAAATACAAATGGAAAAAGTGCAAATAAATCTTGTAATTACATAAATGTAAATAATTTAACCATTTCATTAACAGGCAGAGAGTGACAAAATAGATTTTTAAAATCCAATAAGCTAACTAGACCCTGCCTAAAGAGACATGCTTTAGGTTTAAAGATCAAAAATAGTTTGAAATAAAAGTATAGGAAAATTTTGGGCCAGTGAGATAGCTCAGCAGCATAAGCACCTGCCTGGCAAGCGTGAGGTCCTGAGTTCGACTCCTGGTACCCACATAAAGGAAAAGAAAAGGGGCCAGTGATATCACTCAGTGGCACAAGCACCTGCTGGCAAGTGCGAGGTCCTGAGTTCGACTCCCAGAACCCACATATGAAAAAAGGGCCGGTGATATCGTTCAGTGGCACGGGCGCCTGCTGGCACGCGAGGTCCTGAGTTCGACCCCAGGTACCCACAAAAAAAAAAAGAAACCCCAAATCAATAACCAAACTTCCACCTTAAAAATTAGGAAAGACAGGCTGGTGATATAGCTCAGCGTGCTTGCCTGGCTGGCAAGCACGAGATTCTGAGTTCAACTCCTGGTACCCACATATAAAAAAAAAAAATTAGGAAAGACAGATAAATGAAACCCAAAATGCAGGAGAGAGAATACTATCAATTAGAACAGAGATAAGTGAAACGGAGATTAACAACTCACTAGAGAAAGTCAATTAAATCAAAAGCTAATTCTTCAAAAGATCGATACACTTGAGAAAACCCGAGTTACACTGAACAAAGCTACAAGAAGGAAGACTCAAATGATTAATATTAGGAATAAAAGAACATAACTAATGATTTTACAAAATTATCAAAAATAACGTGATGATTTTATGCCAAAAACTTAGATAATCTTGGTGAAATAGTAAAATCCCAGCAAGATATGCATTATGGAAAACGAATCATGAAGAAATAGAAAATCTAAATAGCTGTTTAATGCATAAAGAGACAGAATTAGTGATTAATCAACTTCTCCCAAAGAAAAGCCAAGAACTAGATGGCTTCAGTGGGGAATTTTACCAAACATCTGCAGAAGAATTATTAACAGTCCTTCACAAACTCTTCCAAAATATATGAGGAGCATAGACTTTCCAGCTCCTTCTATGAAGCTAATATTATCGTGAGGGTAAAAGCGAAGATACTGAAAGAAAATAAAACTATAGACTAAGATATCTTATGGATATAGGCACAACAATCCTCAACAAAATCCAGCTAACAAAATCCAGCAACACAGAGAAAAACTTGTATACTTCCTCTCTTTCTGGAGAACAGAATTAGGCTCCTGTAAGAGTTGTACCTGAGGGCAAATAAAAATAGCTAACAGATTTGTTAAGTAGCTACTATGTGCCAGACACATTCACAAATGTATTTCATTCTCAAAATCAGCTAGTGGGCAGATGCTGTTATCATTCCCACCAACCAGTATGGTGAGGTGACTTTCTCCTTTAGCTTGCTGATAGGACAATTGATAGTTCTTGACTTCTTTAATGTTCAACATTCCTGGGTCTACCCCACTTGATCACAGCCTAGAACCCTTCTTACTTTGTACATGCTTTGGTAGCTGTCGTTCTTTGAAGAATTTCTTCATCCCTTATAAGCTGTGGTATTTATGAGTGTAAAAGCATCTGTAACCTTGTTGTCTTTTCAGTGACCGGGAGTGTAAGGATGGTCTCAGGTTTTTTCTTCTTTTTTGGTGATATTGATGATTTGTGTCCTCTCTGTATTTTCATCTCAAACCTCTTCATTTTATTGATTGAAGAAGGAACGTTTTGTTTCTTTGATGCTCTCTTTTGTGTTTTGTTCCTTCTTTGCTTTGGACATATGTTGCTCTTCTTCTGGTTTCTGGAGGTGGAAACTCAGGGTGAGATGTTCCTTATTGCTAATGAAGGCAAATAGTGTTAGAAATTCTTTTTCCTGCTCTGGCTGCAGCCCATACACTTCTCTCTGTTGCGTTCCCATTCTTCTTTATTGCTTGTCTTTCATTTCATTGGAGACTTCCTCTTTGAGCCATGTGGTCATTAGGAATGTATTATTTAATATCCACATTTAGAGAGTTTCCTGTTGTCTCTCTGTTATTTATTTCTAGTTGGATTCCATTGTCACAGGACAACACACTGTCTGTATGGCTTTCTTTCTTTTAAATTTCTTGCAATTTGTTTTGTGGCTCAGGGACGTGTTGGTAATGGTTTCAATGACTGCTCCTGTGAAGTGGGGGGCTCCGAGTCCAGCTACGGGCTGCTCAGATCTTCTCCGAGCTGATGGATTTTCTGTAGACAGAGGTGGAGATGTCCCTGGGTACAAGCATCTGGGTACTTTAGCTCCATCAGGGCTGGTTTCATGTGTTTCAGGGCTTTTTCTTTAGAACATACACACTTAGACTTCTGGATATATAAATCATTTATCATTATGTAATGTCCCTCTGTCCTCCAGTACTGTTTTTTCTTTGAAGAGTATTTTGTCAAGTATTAACTTAGTCGCTTCTTTTTTACAAAATAATGTTTGTGTGTTACATTTCTTTTATCCTTTTTCTTCAGCTTACCAATGGCGCTGAGTTTAAGTGACTTTCTTTTAAGTAAAGCACATGGCTGGGTGGTTATTTTTGTTCCCCTGTCTCCCTCTGTCTTTTGATTGGTACGTGGAAATCATTTAAATTTAAGATAATTATGGGTACATTAACACTTAAGTCTACCGTTTTATTTTTGTTTTCTATTTGTCTCCTCTAGCTCCTGTTCCCCTTTCCTTGCCTTTCCGTGGGTTACATGAACATTTGTTAGGATTGCATTTTGATTTGTTCATAGTGACTTTCAGTCTAAGTTTGTGTGGTTTCTCTGGGAATCGCAAGGCACACATGTGACATTCGGCCATCCACTGGTGTCCTCGTGTCCCCTCCTGTCCCTGTCCCTCCTCGTCCCCCACCCCCTACCTCAGCTGAATGTAAACCTCCACTTCACTTAAGGTCTTCTTTCTTCCCACCATGTCTCGGGTGGCAGATGGTGACTGATAATTGTCGTATTTAATCATCAAATATGGCGTCCAAGTCTCACCCTGAGAAAGACAGCCTCTGTGCGTGCAGTGTTGCTGCCTTCTCTGTCATCCATCTTTCTTTGCAGTGCTGCCAGAGCCCACCCATTCCGTCTTCCTTGTGTTTGAAGACCTTCAGCTGATCTTTACAGGTAGGTCTGCTAAAAACGAATGCTTTTAGATTTCTTCCATCTCGGAATGCTTCTATTTCCTGTGCATTTCTGAAGGATAATTCTATGTACGGATGTTGTCACTCTTTCTTTTTTTTCTTTCAGAACTCAGGAAATAGCTGGCACCTCCTCTGACCTCTGCTGAGTTGCTGTTTCCCTCTGTGTGATGTTGCTGGTTTCTCTGGCTGCTTTCTAGGCTTTTCTCTATGTTTAGCTTTCAGAGTTTAATTACGATGTGTCTTGGCGTAGATTTCCTTGGGTTTGCCCCATATCAAGTTTGCAGAGTTTGGATCTAAGACTTGTGTCCCCAAATTCTGTTGCATTTTGGCTATTATTTTCCCAGTCTTTCAGCCCCACTCTGGCCTTCTTTCACACCTTGCCATGAACTTCTAGTCTCCTGTTCCTGTCCCATGGATCCCTGAAGTCTGGTCCTTTCTGTCCAGCTTGTTCTTCTCTCTCCATCAGGTTGAATGAGCATTATTGTCCCATCCCCATCCATTGACTCTGCACTCTGTCATGGCCTCTGTACCACTGAGCCAATCATCCAGATCTTAAAATCTCCACTATTATTCTTTTCTGTCCTATAACTTCATTTGGATTTTTTTAGTAACTTCTATTTCTTTGTTGAGAGTCCATAGTATTTAAGATTTGCCATTAGTTACTGAAGCACTTCTATGATCACTGCTTTAAAAGGCCTGTCAGCATCTGGTTCTTCTTGGTGTCCATGAGGTGTTTATTCTTTTCTGTTTCAAGTTGCAATTTTCCTGGCTCTTGGTGTTATGGGCGATTTTTTGTATTCCGGAATTTTGTCTGCTATAGTAAGAGACTTAGAGTCCTTTGAAGTCGCCCTGCTTGGGTTCACGTGGGGTGCAGGTCCCACAGCAGCATAGTTCCCAGAGTCTTCGTGTCATCTGGTCACCTCGCCCATCTGTTGCTCCGGGACCCTGCTGGCTCCTGCCTGAGACGATGCAAGGGGTGTCGTCAGGCCAAACCCAGGGCTTCTGGGTAGAAAACAGTAGAGTGAGACCTTGCCATCGCCCCAGCTACTTCTGACAGGGAGCGAGACAGAGCCAGGCCTGCAGGAAGAGAGGCCCCTGGGCCAGTTGTTTTTGAAGTCTGCTGCCTCTGGCCTCTGGGTGTATGGTGGTGATGGTCCCAGATCCTCAGGCCCATAATGTTCCCTGAGTCAGATGCCTGCTGCACATGGGTATCTTTCTCAAGTTCCATCTGTCACTGGGTGTCTCTAGGTGGGGAAGGGGTCTCCTCTGGTGGGACGAAGCTCTTCCTGCGCAGGCCCTCTGGGCGACTGGGCTGTTGGGACAATCAACACCCCCAGCAGCCTCAGCATCCCTGGGCAGGGTCCCCAGCTTAGCAGGGAGGGAGGGCTGCTGGTTCTGACAGACTCTGCATCCTCTGTCCTGGCCACCTGTGTCACTCATGATGATGGGGGAGGAGCAAGTCACCTGTAGGTGCAGAAGCAAGCACTTCCTGTGTCAGGTGACAGGGTAAGAACCCTGTGGCAGAGCTGCTCCTCCTGGCCAGGGTCCCACCCCAGTGTACCCCCTCCCTACTGCCTTTCAGAGTCCTCTGTGGCATCACTGGGCCATGAGCAGGGTTGACAGTTGTACCTAACAGGGGGAACTGTTGTCTGTTATCGTGTCCAGACCAGAAGTCTGCCGTCGGTCACCTTTCAGAGTCAGTTTTTGTTTCTCCTGTGAATTTTCCAAGTGGTTTCATCATAGTCTCTTCCACCTCCCACCTCCACCTAACTCCTGGCTAGTCCCATTGCTGACGGATTTGCTAGAGTTTCTGGACCTTTGGAAGTCATGTGATGACTGTCTGGTGAGACACAGGGAGGTCTGCTGGGCCTGGAGTTCTGAGTATGGAAGTCTCTCAGCTAGTTTGTGCTGTCACTGGTCATAACTGTCACAGGAGTTTCCGGTGTGTGTTTGTCTGTTATGGCACAGATGTCACCACACAGCACAGTACAACTGCAGCCCAGTGCAACAACCCAGTGCGAGTCTCCACAGACCTCCCATGCTACTCTTGGGCTGAGGCTGCTGGCTGTCCACCTTGGTGTCTGAATGTGCCCACCTCGGCCCTGGCCACAGGGGCATGAAGACCAGACAGAGCCAAGTAGCACCCCCTGGGCTAAAATGGAACACTAAGCATATTTACTGTGCAGGCCCTGAGGGAAAGGAAAGGTGCTGCAAACACCAATGTCCCCCGAGATGCCCACAGCAAGGGATGGAACCCCGGGCTGTCATGAAGGAAGAAAGGAAGATTTATGCACAGTGATGAACTGACACGGCAGCCTTTCTCAGCTGGTGAGGCAGACAGCAATGTGTCGCTGACCCTGTGTGAGGAACAGCAGTGGGCAGAAGTTCACAATGACAGGAGGACACCAGAGACCCTGTTACCTATGCCCTCCCATGGGCTTCCACATGACCTTGTATAACCTTCACCCAGTGTGTTATAGATTGACCTTGTGGGTTCGGAGCACTGAAGAATAGTTTTTAAAAGGACAAACTCATTAATCTCATGCACATATAAAATAATGACAAGGATTTTACTGAACACATAATTTAATGTGAGATGTCAGGGCTGGCTCAGAGGAGCACAAATACAGGCCATCAGGGACAGCTGCTGATGCCAACGTGTAGCAGCTGCAGCTTGTCCTGGTGCAGCCTCGATGGCACTGCATGAGATGCAGCTGTTTGCATTGCTGTAGAAGAGGACCTTGTGCATCCCTGGCAGGCCTTGACAACTGCAGCAGCAGCCCATGGTATGAAACACTGTGCTAGGCAGGACACCAAGCCGCCTTTCCTTGTCCCTTACAATCTTTCACAATCAATTCTGATGAGTCTGATTATAGATCAATTATCTGGTTTGAAATGAACTAACACAAGGATAAAGAGACTGTGACTTGGAAATGCTAAGCAAATGGGAAAATGTCAAAGCTGCCATTTCCCATACTTCTCAGAAGAGCTTGTTATTGGCCAACGAGGAAGCAGAGCTATGGAGATATAATTATATGTGATGTGTAGTTAGCCAAAATTCATTTAGAGTCACCACGAAGTCAATCTGGAACATAATTAAAATACACTGTCAGCAACAACAGCCCTCTAGCCACGTGTGTGCTGGCCTTGAGATCAAGCCGTCAGAATTAGACGTTAGAAACGACTGTTTCTTTCCTCTTTATCGTCTATTTTATAGATGCTTTGTGGCATTTGTTTGGGGGAAGAATTTATAAATTTAGATGTATTAGGGGTACCTGTTTCAAACTGACTTTTATTTATATTGACAAAGGAGCAGAGAGCGTGGAGGCTGGGGATCTAAATGGCTGCAGAAGAGCAAACAATTTAGAAGGTGAAAAGCAAAGACAGAGAAGAAAGAGCAGGCATGGGGCAAGGGATGAGGAAATAACCCAATTCCCGGAGTTGCCTGAGTGTCCAGCTCTGATCCAGACAGGCAGTGAGATTCCTTCCTGTGAACAGAACCAGAACCATGCATGCGGTTTACTGACTGCCAGAATGTGGGTGGACCTCACCCATCAGTTGATGGGCAAACAAAATAAAAGGATGCTCCCTCCCCCAGGCAAGAGGGCACCTCCAGCAGCTCCCTTCGGACTTCATCTGAACCCTGAGCCTCCTCCAGCCCACTCGGCACTCCATGTACCTCGAAGCCTCCATAGTCCGAGACCAATTCCTCTGATAACTAGGAGCTCACAGAAGGCCCCTCATGTTACCCGTCAGCTTCTGATTTGTCGGCTTCGCAATGGTGCACTCGCTGAAACTCATACTTTTAATTCTGAATTTTATCTTTTCCTGGCTCCACAATGTGTCCTGTGATACTCTCTGTGGTGCCAGCTGTGGTGGCGTTGCCGGCACTTTTTGGATATTCTGTTTTCTGCTTTCACTTCCCATCATGTCTAATGGCACCCGTCATCCACAGTGTGTGTTCTTGGCGATCACCCACGCTTTCAAGATGGAGCTCAGGAAGTCCCAGTGATGTTGAACACTGCCCTGTAAAGTGGGCTCTGGGCTCCATGACTTCATCCACTGTGGGATCACGTCACTGTGGTCAGCCTGCGTACGGTGGGCCGAGGTCTGGTGTTCAGTAGAACGGGTGTCTTAAGTGCATTTCCAACTCACAGCGTTTTCAGCTCATGATGGGGTCGCCAGTATGGAGCCCCTGGAAACTGAGGAGCACAGATATGGAAACAATGCATGTGGGCCCTGTCCCTCCTGCTGCCTGCTTCTTTGGAGACCTCAGCGATGATCCCAGAACAGAGGCAGAGCATAGTGGTGAGGACTAGCAGTGTGGCTGGGCCAGACTGGATTTGTGTCACAGCTTCATCACAGGCTGCCTCTGTTTGTCTGGGCCAGCCAGATGGTTGTTCCTGGCCTCAGTTTCCCCAACTGTAAGTGGAGAATGACAACAGTCATCTATTTCAAATATGAAAGGGATGGCTAATGAAAAACTCACTGCAGTACACTTGACATACAGTTAGTGTGCAAAGCATGCTTGTTTTTGTGATGATAGAGGGATTTCCCCTAAAATTTTATGTAAAAAAGATTTGTCATTACTAACATTGCTTGCAAACCACTGCCATGACCCCTGCCCAGGCCAAGGGTTTCACTTCACACTTGTGTTGCCGGCTGTGGCTGATGCCTGGGGGTCAGAGCAAGAAGACATCATTCTAAGGGCTGCAAGTCAAGGTCACCATCACATAGGGTGCAGGGTCCACAACAGAGTTAGGATCTCACAAAAGATAATTTAACTTTAGCTTATAACATTAGAAGGAAAAGCTCATGCAGTGAGAATGAATTCATCTTGGAAATGCTCATCTTTATAAACCAATGCTGTTGTAAAATACCATAAGTCATACCATAAAATGGTGTTTTACCATAAAATACCTTCCATAAAATATACTTTCCATATTTGCCCTTCCATAAAATGGTATTTTACCATAAAAAAATACCAAATACCATAAAATACCATTTTATGCTGTTTTACAACATACACTATAGATACACTGTCATACATAATCTGTGCTATTAGATGTATTATTATACACATATAGGTAACTTTTCAGTAGTGGAAGGGACCCATGAAGACCATGTGCCGAGACCCCACCCCAGTCTGCACTGGTGAGCCTGGTAGTTGGAGGGGAGAGCAGGAGTAGCCTGGGCTCTGGTCTGTGTTAGATGGCACCTGGCAGGGTGTGTCGCATTGTCAACACCTATGGCTAAATATGTAGGCATATTAATAAAGGGGGGCCGAGTGCTGGCAGGTGAGGAAGCCAGCATTTTGACTGGAGGCGAGAAAGGGAGGAAGTCAAGGTGGAGGGAAGAGACAGAGAGAGGAACTCAGGCGCTGAGGTGCACCCCACCTGGAGAAGCCACTGATCCTTATGTAAAGAGGGCAGATCATGCCATTTCTGCTCATGTGGCTGAGTCTAGCCACCTCTAAATGTGAAGCTGGCCAAGGAGGCCAGGTCTGAGTGTAGTGGGGCTGCTGAACCCAGACACCACCTCACCCACCTCAGCTGGCCCCTCATGCCTCTCCTGGTCGCTGGGCCCACAGGCTCCTTCTGCTCCTCCTCTGTCCTCAGCTCTGGGCACATCCTGCTATAGACTCAGCCCGAGCTGCTCTGCTGTGCTCAGCCTGGGTCTCCTCTGACTGCACCCTGTGCTTTCTCAAGAACAGTGAGCCCAGATCCCACCGCAGCCCTGCTCCCCGCAAGTTCTCTGAGGAGGGACACAGCAGGAGCCATGAGAATTTCGGCCCTACCCCCCAGAGAGAAGCGAAGTTGCACAACGCCTTTGTAGACATGGCTCACCCACACCCTGACCGTCACCAGAGTCATGCAGCTCGAAAAAATCCTTCTTCAAAGAGCATCATGCTTCGCAGTCAAGATGTGACAATGACACACAGCAGCAGAGAGACCCTAGTGTCCACTGAGAGGGCCCTGGCACATCCCAGAAGGCGCTGCTCTGTGGAAGGAGAGCAAATGTTCAGGCCAGGCATGGTGCACACAGGCCTGGCTCTGCCCTTCCCGGATTCCAGTTTTACCAGCAGCTTGAACTGAGCTCCTGGGCCCTGTCACCAGGCACATGACTGTCATCGCAGCCCAGGACCGTGGGGTATTTTAAAGGCCACAGAAGAGGACACACAGAGCCCTGCTAAGGTGCCCTGCCCTCATCTGCCCTGGCATCACTGACTTTGCTGTTTGGGTGACTGCCCAGGAGGAGGGCATGGCTGGTTCCGGGTGATCACTTTCTGCCTTCTCAAGGTGACCGCTGTGGGGTGTGGCAGGAAGGTCCTTAGGAAACACGCTGTGCCTCTGCTGCCCTCTGAGTGCTGGGGCAGAGGGATGGAGCTCACTGTGGCCCCCAAGTGGGCTCCATCTGTCACTTGGTGGCTCCTCAGCAGGCTGGGCAGGTTGGCTGTGGTGGTTCCCGTGGTACAACCCAAGCGGCCTCCGACAAAACCCTACTGTCCACTCTGGGACCCAACAGGGGAGAATCGGGCCCCAGGTGTGGAAACACACACCCCCTGCACACATCTACTGCCCTCCGCATTTCAGATTGTCAGGAAACGGGACTCCCAGCCCCTGGAAAGGTCCACAGCCTCTCTCTGCAAAGCCTCAGGGACATCCGGCTGAGGTCCCCCCGAGACATCTTTCCGGAACAAATAGTTCTGAGTGCTTTTCCCAACAGCTTGTCCTTGTCAGGGGCCAGGCTTTAGTCAACAAGTGCTCCCCCTTTATACCCCAAATCCCCCGGGAGGTCGTGCTGAGCCTAGGGGTCATCTCCTGCCCACAAACCTTTAACTCCACCCCCAGGCTGTCACCCCTTCCCAATGCTCCTCTCACTGACACCAGACTGATGTCCCCAAGGTTGTCACCCAACCAACCCTGCAGTTTCCTAATTCCATGTCATGACCCCACAAGCCCCTGAGGCACTGGGTACTTGGCAAACATGAAGCCACAGAGCCAGAGTTCACGGGCACTGCTGAACGGGGATTTCCTCCCACACATTCTTTTCTGAGAATCTCATCAATTGCTCTCCTGAGCCTGATTGTGAAAAAAACTGCAGGCCCTGTTCGGGTGCGCCCAGGTCCTCACCATGGGGAAAAGGACAGTATTGTCACACCACTTTTCCTGACGTGGCCTGGGAGAGCCCTGCAGGGGTGGGGAGGTGAGACATGGATAGATTGTGCAGGGGACCTTAGGTCTGCAACCAAGACACTCACCTCTGGTCACAAGTATAACGAAAATAGCGCGCTATTTAGATTAGAAACCTAATCCTCTCCCCAGAGGCTTAAAATGAAAACAAATATGTTTATTTCTTGTCCCTGTCCCACTCCCCGAGGACCTGGGGACGTTCTGGCAGGTGCTCATACATACAATGAGTTTGGAAGCATTTTCCCTTCTTCTACCTTTGGAAGATATCGTGAAGGGTTGGTGTTGCTTCTCTACACGCTTCTTAGAATTTTCCAGTGAAACCATCTCAGCGTGGACAATTCTTTTTCAGGTTTTTCTCTATTGTTTTTTCTTTGTAAAGTTCACCCTTTCTGGGTGAGCCAGTCTCACTCACAGGACCCTGAATACAGGATGGACGGAGGGCTGTCGCACCCTTCCCAAAGCTAGAGGAGATGTGACAACCTCTCGTCACCCTGAGAGGTGCCACTTTGGCGCTGAGTCTACTGACTTTGCAGCTGCTTCTCACACTCACTCAGTCAGGATGTGGAGGGGCGCCAGGCTCCACTAGTCCAGCCTGCCCACAGACAAAAAAAAGCAAACCCAGCTGCCCTTCACTGACTTCTGCAGAGAGCTCGAATCACCAGGCTCAGGTGCAGCGCGAGGTCTGCTTCTTCACAGCTTAGTCACCTCCATCAAGCCCCCAGGCAGGAGCATTCTGTCAGGACGATGGCAGAGGGGCTTCGGATCCAACCCTACATTGATTTTTAAAAGTCAGGCAGATCCTTCCATTTCTGACCACTGTCCCCACATGGCCCCAGATGTCTTCCTCCTCCCTTCCATGGGGCTGGCCCTCCTTGCTCTCCTGCTTCCCTTCTGCCTCTGTCTCTGTGGGGACAGCCGGTCCCCTCCCCCACATGTTAGGCAGAGACATCTTTCTCTTCCTCATGGAAACCAGGCACCCACCCAAAGCCCAGTCCTGGGGGCCTCATCCCACCCACCCAGTGGGCTTATAAAACCAACTTCTCAAAAGAGCCAAGTCCCTTCTGAGTAAAAATTCTTGTAACAGCTGCTAAAAAGAGAAATCATTTCTTCAATTTATGACATGTGAGTCTCAGAAGAGGCATTTGTTTTTGAGTTCCAGGGACGTAGCATTCTATCCCTTAATATTTTGTCAGAAGTGAAAACCCCGAATAATGAAATCCACAGCGTGGAGTCTGGGAAATGTCATTGCCTCAAGCAGATCCCTGGGCCCCTGTGGTCACCCCTCCTCTGCTCACTGATCTCTGAGCACTATGAGGGTACCAGGCCATGTCCTCCCGCTCTGGCCCCAGCAGAAGTCCCTGGGGACAGCAGCCTTCCCCATGAAGGAGCCCAGCTCCAGGCATACACCCAGAAGAGCTCAGTCTGGCAGGACCCAGGGCGCCCACACCTAGGGTGGGTTTGGCAGGTGGCCCAGAAGCACCTCAGTACACACAGGGCAGAGCCCTCCGTGAGAAGCCCCAGGCATGCCCCCGGATGTGCCCAGCACTCTGTGGGGTACACAGTGTCCCACCATGCTCAGAGAACCTAGTCCTCGACCCAAGACACCAGAGTCCAGCATGAGTGTCACCTATGTGTATGCCAAAAGAATCCAGTAGTCATTACTTTATTACTTTAAACGTGATCCTTTAGATAAACTAGATGTGAGAAAAATAAAAGAGTTTACATTGTCCTCATGTGTTTTTTTCCCAGCTGTCTTCCTTCCTTTATGGACCACTGAGCTTCCCACCTACATCATCTTCCTTACACCTGGAAAACTCAAGTGTTCCTACAGGACGGTCTGGCAGTGGTCAGTTCCTCTAGTTTTTGTTTGTCTGCAGAAGTGTGTATTTCTCCTGAACTGCTGAAGGATAATTTTGCTGAATTTAAAGGATGGGAGGCAGATTTCCTATAGCTAAAGGGGTTGTTTAGAGATGCACAAGGGAAGGGTAGGAGGACAAAACAACCCACGTGCTAATGGACCAGAGTGGGAAATCAGGATAGATTAACATCTAGCTTCACCCAGACACAGGTGGATGCAGGTGAAAATATTCACGTGTGTATGTGTGCTAACACATCCCAATGGTGCACACATTATACTCAAGCTGCATTTGGAGCCCATTGTGTATCCCTGGGGTCACTATTTCTCATGGTGGCACTCAGGAGGGAGTGCACAGAGGCCAGATGGCATCTGAGAGTTAGGGGTGTCTCTGAGCCCAGCAGGCTGGCAGCAGGTGCTACGTTCCACGACCCAGGAGAGGAGGACCCTCAGAAAAGGGACACAAGTTGCTTGGGATCCTGTCCTCATCTGAGGCAGCCTCAGCTTCAGATCACAGCTTTGTGACTGCCAGAAGGATGTGGCCCTAGGAGCTATGGACCCAGCTTGATCTCTAGCTCCTGAGCCCAGGATGAAATGGGGCCTTTTCAGTGTTCTACCTGAGCCCTGTGCCCACCTCATGCCACCCTCAGAGCCTTGGCCACTGTCAGCCCAACTTTATAGATGACGGCACATTGTCAAGAAACACTTGTCACCTGGGTGAGAAAGGCTGAACCAGACAGTGGTACCTGCGAAGCCACACTCCAAACCAGCCTGCAAAGTCAGTACCCTCGCCCCTGAGGTGAGATGTCACAAGCATAGTGTCATTGTCACACTCAAAACTCCTGGGATCCAGGGTAACTGCAGAAGCATTCAGTTAAGGCCTTGAGGACAGAGCACTATGTGTGCATCCCACCTCCTGCACACAGGGCAGAGAGGCCCAGATCGGCCCCTCATTTCTGTGGTCCTGTGTCCACGCCTGTAAAGCGAGGCTGGTGGCTGATGGTATTTAAATTTCCCCCCACTGGGTCCCCACACCCTCATGCCAGGACGGCAATGTGCTAGGCTGGCTTGGAAAGCCATGTACGGATAGCCGAGCCTCTGGTGATGCAATCTCCAGCTGCATGGTACCACTCCCTGCAAGGCCTGTTCTCAGAAAGGAAGTGTTCCTTTGTTCTTTAATGCAAAATATGATAAATATGATTTCACACAATACTATCCATATGTTGTCAGCATTACAACCTAGAAATGTCTTTGAGATCTTCCCACAGAGCACAAATAAGTATGCTTTATTATTTTCAATAATAACACATGACATATAGTATTGATTTGTCTGAACTCTAGTTTGTTTTTGCTCTTTTCAATTAAATATTGTTTGAACTTTTTTTGATTCAACAGAGTTTTATAACTTAGTGGTTGCATAAAATTTAATTTTACTAAAGTGCTGTAATTTATTAAACTCCAACGTTGGGTATTTAGGTTATTTCCAATTTTCCTTGGATTTAAATGCAAATCGGTAAAACATTGGTTTTCTGGGCTAGATTAGGGCATCTAACACTGGCAACCTAACGAAGTCTGTTTTTCCAGATTCCAAATGAAAAGACACCATTGTCAACTGAGAGTGAGGGTCCCACACATGGCTCTGGGTTTGGTCCAAGAGCTGGGCCTCATGGGCAAAGAATTGCTGTGTAGTGATTTTTTAGTTCCTTATCATCCATTTACTCAATTACCCAAATATTTATTTCAGGCTTACTCTGTGCTAAGCAGGCTGCTAGCATCTGAGGATGTGGGCTGTGTCCCGCCCCTGTCCCACAAGACTTACTATCCAGCCAGGAAAGCAGACAGGACAGCAGATGGACACACTGACCCGCGAGCGTGTGCAGAGAAGGAGATCCCAGCAGTACGCGGATCTCTCAATGTGAATTTGCCATGACAGATTGGGTAAGCCCTCCTGTACCTCAATGCCCTCGTCTGTGAAGTAGATACAGTAAGAGTTACCATGTGCGAAACACTCAGAAAAGACCCCGATGCTTATTTAACACTTTAGCTATTGTTTTATTCAGTTTTCATTGCTGCATTACAGAATACCACAAAATCCAGCGGTCTAAAACAGCAAACATGATTACCTCACTGGGGGATCCAGAGCACCTTTGCTGGATGGGTCCCATTTAGGGTCCTCGTGTGGCTGCAGTCCAAACACTGGCTCAGCTGAGGTCGCCTCTAGGGTTGGCTAGGCTGGGGCATCTGCTTCCAAGATGGCGTGCTGCATGGCTGATGTTCCTCGCTGTTCTTTTTTATTTTATTTTTTTTTATGGGTACCGGGGGTCGAACTCAGGAACTCACGCTTGTGAGCCAGCACTTACACCGCTGAGCGATATCACCGGCCCTTTTTTCCTTTGTATGTGGGTACCGGGAGTCGAACTCAGAGACCTCGCACTTGCCAGGCAGGCGCTTTTGCCGCTGAGCTATCTCACCAGCCCCTACTTGGCTGTTCTTACAACAGGGGATCTGGCTTCTCCCAGAGCAAGTGATCTGAGAGAGGCAGAGACACAGAGAAGGACAGAGAGACATCCCTCCTTACCAGTTCTGGCACTACACAAGAAACAAGAGAGGGTAGAGGGGTTGTGCAGGCTGCCCTCCACTCTGAAGGTAGACTTCTAGGGCTCTGGCCTCTACTTGGACTTCGAGGCCAAATGAAAAGCACACCTTCTATTTTCCCTATTCCTTGTATTATTCCCAAACAGAATGATTAGAAGGAAGCAGGCCTGGGGACCTGTCTCAGAGATCCACCTTGAAAATCCAAATGTCTCCACTTGCAGTGCAAGCCACCTCGGCTGGCTTTCAGGCCTCATTACTGGCTGTCCTTCCCTATTCTGCTCTACTCAATGCCTAGTGAATTCCAGGCAGGGTTCCCAGCAACTCCCAACCCTGTATAAGACTCACAGATCTGGATGCGGAAAAGGGACGCTGAAAGGAGATTAAGGAAATTAGTCAGAACTGTTTTCCCCATGTAAGTCATGATGTTAAAGAATGGGAAGACAGGAGAGAATGCCATCATATGACAGGAAGGGTGGTGATGATGGGTTTAAGACTGGTGGCCATGGTTCAAGGCTGGAGGGTGGTGACCATGGCTCAAAGGCAATGATCACATCTCAAATATGGTGACCCCAGGGTCAAGGATGGAGACCATGGACCCAGTATGGTGACCATGCTTCAAGGACAAAGACCATGGATCAAGAATAGTGAGCACAGTTCAAGGACAGTGACCATGTCTCAAAGATGGTGACCTAAGTTAGGAGCAAAGTTAGTAACCATGGTTCAGTGATCGCGAACATGGACCCATCATGATGACCATGGACCCAGTGTAGTAACCATGGTTCAAGGTGGTGACCATGCATCCCTGGAAGAAGAGACATCTTTCTAATACAGCTGGAGTGAAGGAAATAATGACCAGCTAGACTCCTTTGTGTCTTGAGAGATAGAGCCAGGACTTATTGGAGACAGTGGTCTGCAGTAATGTGTGCTCAGAAGACCCAAGCAGGTGTAGAGAGAGAAAAGATCTAGGTAAGCTGTGACACTGCATGCTCCCATGTGAACCCACATCATGGTTCCTGGTGTTGGTCTCTGACTTAACCGCCCTTCACAAGCCCTCACTGTGAGCAAGTGGAGAAAATGATGTGTTCAAGCAAACTGATTTTAGTTCAGTCTTTAAAGAGCAGGGCTGGGCAGAGGGAGCCAGGTCTGTCAGTTGCTCTGCTCTCCTCAGTTCCCTGATATTACATCTAGGAGAAGGAGGTGGAGTGTGGGCAGAGGGTGCTGAATGCAGATGGCTGTGATCTGGGTGCCCACACCCAGGAACAGCGGTGCAGCCTTGCTGTTCACTTCAGAAGAACTCTCAGGACCTGCCTCTTGGCTGTTTTGCTAGTGGTTGAGTGCTGGACACTGTTCATTCTGTGACTGGAGGTGAGGAGGAAGTGAAACCATGAGTGGGATGGGGGCCTGGTTGCTCACCTGGTCCCCAGGGAAAGTCAGGGGCTAAGAGCTCGTGGGTCCCAGGGGATATTAGGTTGGGCAGCTCCCACCTTGGCTGCAGCCCCTCTTGTGACCTGATTCTTAGTATGGCTTTCCTGTTTTCTTTGTATGCTCAGATGTCCCTTTTTTTTTTTTTAATGTGAGGGTACCAGGAGTCGAACTCAGAACCTCATGCTTGGCAGGCAGTCTCTTATGCCGCTGAGCTATATCACCAGCCCGTGTCCCATTTTCTTTTACCTGGCTGTTTACTGAAACTTGGTGCTAGTTGATGGCTGCCCTACCCAAACCCATTGCCCCTTCGCCATGGGCAGCGTGCTTTCTTTAGGACTCACCAAAGAAATGCAGAGGGAAACAAACAAATGTGCTCTGGCCTCCATTTATCAGCATGACTCTCCCAAAGCTTTGGATGTTATGAACCATCCATGGGTTGAGGCACAGGCCAGCCCCAGGTGTAGCTGTTCAGAGCAGTAGTTGCGAATCCTTCCTTAGCTCCCATTTTGACTGAAACCATGAATTTCATGTAATTGGTTCAAGTGTCTGTGTGTTGACAAATGGGAGTTTGGGTTCAGTTTAGAAGGGAATGGGGAGATGGGAGTGGATATATATTTTACTTTTTTTCTAAAAATACATAATTATCTTGCCAAAGATATGAATGGGTATTTTCTGCTTTGGGGATTTACAAAGACATCTTTTGTGTCCTATTCATACTCTATTTTGTGATGGTCCCTGTGGTGTTTGAGAAGGATATGTGCTGCCAACCTGTGTATTTCTGTGTAAAAGCTTTCAAAATCCTCCTTTGAGGGTTCTGCTTTGGGGTTTTGTTTAGAAATGCTACCCCTCAATGCTCTTCAAACACTTATTACATTGTCGTAGGACTGCCATGGTTGGGAAGTGTCCCCTAGAGCTTTGGAGGTGTCCCCCAAAGGCTGGTCACCAGCCCATGACACTATTGGGAGTGAGCCCTAGCAGGAGGAAGTTAGGTCATTGGGGTATAGCTTTGGAGGTGACAGTGGGACCCTGGCCTCTCCTTCCCCTCTCTTTGCTCCCTGGCTGCCATGAGGTGAGCAGCCTTGTCCGTCCCAAGCTTCCACCAGCTCCCCATAAGTTGCAACCTCTGAAACCATGACTCAGATATCTTGTCACAGTGACAGGAGGCAGACAAACCCAGGACACAAAGTTTTGAGTTTTATTTTTAAAACCTGAGTAAACTTTGAATTACGAGACACTGTGTGATAGTAATCCTCATGTAGGTTTTTTTCCTGATTATCTAGCTGAAGATGGTTTCTAACTCATGATGTCTTTTATCTCTTGCCAATTTCATACTAAAGTAAATCCTTCAATACACTTCAGTTTCTAAACTATATAATGCTTCCTATCTGTTAAGAAATGCCTCTCATTACTCTTACATAACAATTTCATAGCTGTAGCAATTGTGGTTTTAGGTTTGTTTTGTTTTTTTTCCCTATGTTTCATAGAAGTAGTCATGGGGAGGCCAGATGTGGTGGCACATGCCTATAATCCCAGCACTCAGGAGGCTGAGGCAGGAGGATCACTGTGAATTCGAGGCAAGCTTGGGCTACAAAATGAGTTCAAGGCCAGTCTGAACTACATAGTGAAACCATCTCAAAAAGACAAAAAAAAAAAAAAAAGTAGGCATGGGGTACATTTGATCAGCATTACTTCAAATATATAGAAAAATAGGGAATTCCTATCCTTCAATAATGTCTTTCCTTTGACATATTTAATAGCATGGCTTTAATCACTGCTGTTTACATATAAACCTGTCCTTCACTGTCCCTGAGACCAATGTGTTCTACAGGGATATTATCACTGAGATCATATTTTATACTCTGCTAGAAGAGGAATGTGTCCTGAGCCTTCTCTTTAAGTTTTACCTAAGCCCTTCTTAGATAAACTGGAACTATTCTCTCATTAATAGTCATAAATTTGGAGTGACCCCAGGAGACCATGGACCCTGTGTCTAATTTCAGTCCAAAAGAATGTATGAAGAACAACTTCTCTGCACCATCAATCAGCCCCCTGCCAACATTTAATTGGCTTAGATCTAATACTCGTGGCCTGTAGGTCAGCTCATTTAGTACCTGAATGTACATTTTTGCAACTAATTTATCTTGGAAGTTTCATTAGGAAATGATATTGCTTAAAATTCATCATTTTCTGGGTGAATTATGGGGGGCTTCTCGGCCACGGTGGGAGGCTGTAAAGACTCACCCGGAGCATTTTCTGAGCCATCACAGCTACACTTCATGGTTCAGAACCTGTGGCCTCGGCCCCTATTTGTCCTGTGCATCAAGCTTGACAGGGCTGCTTTCTTAGTCCTAACCAAATGTGATTCTTCACTCTACCTACGTGAAAACAGAAAGGTCCTCTCTTCAGGGGCAAGTCTTGTCAGACACTGCAGTTGCTTTAGGGAAGTCAACCCACCATTGATGTTTGTGGACGTTGGCGCTGATCTCCTTTGGGACGAACATCAATTTGGCCACAAGTTTTTCTGTACTGTAACCTCAAGCTGCTCCTCCACACGTGTCTAGAATGCCATTGTGAAATCTGCTCCCTGGGCCACTGCCACCTCACAGGACACCTGTGTGTGAAGTAGACAAAGGAGGTCCTCCTGGTGGTCAAAACACCACGTTTTAAAAATTGTAAAATACACATAATGAGATGTATCATCTCAACCACTTTTGTTTGTATGTTTTTTAAGTTTATTAATACCTATGTGTAGTACATGATGATTCCTTTCCTTGTGGGAAGTTGGTACATGTACATAACACATCTTAATTCCTTTTTCATCCCCTCTCCTTTCCCTCCCTTCCTCCTCCCCATCTCTTGATCCCCTTCCTTTCTCAGTGTATGGCTCAGTCATGGCAAGTATCATCGCATTGTTGTGCAACCCATCTCCAATGTTTTCATTTTGCAAAACTAAAATTCTGTACCGTTAGAAAACTCATCCCCCTGACCCCAAAACTCTGGAAACCACCATCCTGCTTCCTATGCATTTGCCTATTCTAATACATCATATATGTAGAATAAAACAGTATTTATGCTTTTAGGATTGGCTTACTTGACTTCGCAGAATGTACTCAAGGTCCATCCACATTGTAACATGAGCCACAGTTTCCTTCCTTTATAAGAAATTGTGTGGATCACATTTTGCTTTCCAATTTTCTACTGATTGATTCCACTTTTGATGATTGTGAACAATGCTGCTACAGACATGGGTGTAAAATATCTCTTTGAGGTCCTGCTTTCCAGTACCCTGGCTACACCCCCAGAAGTGTGTCATACAGTGATGACATTTTCAATTTTTTGATGCACCGCCCTACTATTTTCCACAGTGGCTGCACCATTTTACATTCCCACTGGTACAGCATAAGAGTTCCAGGTTCTCCACCTCCTTGCCAACACCTGCTGTTTTCCAGTTGTGTTGCTGTTGTTGTTGTTGTTGTTGTTGTTATTTTCTATAACAGGCAGCCTGATGGGATGTCAATATAATGGGTATCTGTGACTTACATTTTCTTAATGATCAGTGAGGTTGAACATTTTTTTCATGTGTGTTTTGGCCATTTTATATCCTCTCTGGAGAAACATCAACTTGAATTCTTTGTACATTTTTAAATCAGGTTATTGGCTTGTCTTTTTTAATGTTGACTTGTAAGTGTTGGTTCTGTATTCTGTATATTAATCCTCTATTAGATACATGATTTGCAAATACTTCTTCCAATTTCTTTCTTACTGTTAATTATGTCCTTTGATGCACAGAAATATTTGTTTTTGATGAGTCCAATTTACCTATTTTCACTTTTATTGCCTGTACTTTTGGTATTGTGCTCAAGATATTATCACTAAATCTATATCTTGATGTTTTCACTCTTTTCAGAAAGTTCTTTTTAGAGCTTTGGTCTTAAGTTTTAGTTAGGTCTTTAGTCCATTTAGAGTCAATATTTGCCTAGGATGTAAGACAAACGTCCCACTTCCTCTTTTTGCATCTAGGAGTTCATTTGCCCAGTGTCGTGTTGGGGAGAACCTTCTGTCTGAATGGTGTTGGCTCCCTTGTGTTCGAGGCTTTACCTCTGGGCTTCCTCTCCTGGTCCCTTGGTCTGTAGGTGTGTCTCACACCATGGCACACCACACTGGTTACTCTGGCTTTGAAATCGGGAAGCGTGAGACCTCCACATTTGTTCTTCCAAGACTGCATAGGCTACTGGGGAGACAGCACCTGCACTGAATGGGAAAAACAGGGGTCCCCCAGGAGCAGTCTTGGCCCAGAGCACCCATGTGGGAAGCAGGAGAGGATCATAGGGCTTTGGGGGACAAGCATGGGGCCCTGGGGAACCGATGGCCACTAAGCCTCCTGCATGTGGTCCGCTCTTCCATTTAATAAAGTTGAGTCCTTACAGCTGTTGACCATTCCTCCTTGGCTGGACACTGACATCCACCACCCTGTCTGCTGTGACACCCATGGGCATTGACTACCCTTGCTTTTCCATGGCTCCCAGAGTTTGTGCTGAGGGATGCTGGAGAGAACTCTAGATTTGTTTGTCTACTGCTCTTGCTACAGGGACTGGTAAGGATGTGGTCTTCTCACGATCACTCACAGGAGAAATTTCTCACTGGCATTGGTGTCCTGGGACAATGCACCCCCAAGTGCAGCTGGCATCCATAGACAGAGCGTGGTCCTCTTTGCTAATCCTGTTTGTAACCAATGCTCTGTATCTGCTTCTGTTGGTGCTTAGAGACATCAAAGTAAAAGTGTCATCCTGCTGCTGCAACCATTCTGGCACCTTATTGAGAACGAACTTGAGTCAGCTTGGTAAATCAGCAAGTGGCTTCATACTCTGAAATGGGATGGTTGCATGTGTACAGTTGTCCCTTGGTATCCATGAAGGACGAATGCAAATTCTCAGATGCTGAAGTCCCATACATGAAATGGTGTTGATCCACACAGAATTTGTGCACCTCCTTCTGGCAATGTCCTGAATACTTTCTATCACCTTTAGATGAGGCATAATACCTCATATGATGCAATTGCTATGCAAATCATCACACTGTGTTGTTTAGAGAACATAATGACAAGAGGAAAAGTCTCTCCATGTTCAGCACAGATGCAATTATTTAGCAATATTTTCAGTCACAAAAAGATGAATCTGCAGAAGCAGAACCAGCAGATAAAAGGGGATGACTGTACTTCATTTATTAAAATATCTATATCTGTTTGACAACCAAGCAAATATGGATTATTATTAAGTCTCACTTGGTTGCATTTTACTGAAGGCTGATTCAAACTACTTTAAGCAAAAAATGGCATTTTGCAGGCTCATAAACCTGGGAGACTGGCTGGCCCTCGGGCCTTGACAGATGTTGCAAGGTAGTCCTACGTCCTTCCTGTCTGTGGCTGCGACTTGCCCTTCTTCCATGCTGGCTGTACTCCAGTCAGATCTTCCTTCAGGTGGCAGATTGATCCCACAAGGACTAACCTGCAGGACCTCTTTGGAAATTCCAGTGGACAGGGATTAGGGGACACGTCCACCCTATGGCTCTGATCTTAGCCCCACCAAGGGCTCCAGTTGGCCTGTCCAGATGCACACTCTCAGCCCCAGAGCAATCGGCATTGCGGACAGAGGCAGCATTCTGGATTGCAGGTCTGAGTCACAGGCTTCCCGCTGCTAGAGTCACAGGTGCGACACTGAATTTTACAGACGGGGCCTGGGGGTTGGAAAATTGGGATGCTATTGACAAAAATGTTAGAAAGGGATGCTGAGTGGGAAAGAATGCTGGTTTTCTCTACAGCATACCTAAAAAGATTCCCCAGGCATTGCAACCTAATTCTTCTTAGCAAAAACATCCTTCAATGTTTTGGTGCCCTTGGAACACATCCCAAAGTGGGGAGCTCACCACCATCCATTCCAACGGGGGACAGACATCATCACCATGAAAAAATGTCTTATTTCAACCAGTCTGAGTCTTCCTGTACTTTTTAATGATGTATCTTAACTTTATCTGTCATAACTTCCTAAAATTATAATCTCATCTTCCCCAAAGTTTGCTTCGAACATTTGACACTAACTTCAACATGTCTTTCCTATTTCATGGTCCAACTTCAGGGCTTCTTGAAGAATCCTGACTCAGTCTCCACCTGGATCAAGAGTCTCTTCAGCACCATGGACTCCACCTGGATTCTGTGGGTATCTATGGGTGCCACCAAAAATTTGAAATAGTTGCTAAATGTTGATTAAAATCTTCTTATCACTCCCCATAGTAAGCCTTGAAGTGGGTTAATTTTTATCAGTCACATTGCAGTTTTGGTTAGTAATTAGTTTAACAGAAGTAGCTACCATTAAATGTCAGATTCTTTGCATAATTTGTCTATAATCCCTATAATAACTCTTAAAATTAATTCTTATTCGTATCTCATTTTGCAGACAAGGAAGCAGAAACTCAGTTTTACGTAATGTGGAAAAGCTCTCAGAGTCAGTCATTGATCAACTGGTTTTTGAGTTCAAACCAAGCTCTTTCCTCACAGTCCAAGCCCTGTGAACTTTGAGGTCAACTGAGACCATCAGATCTGTTCCATTTGAGCTGCTACCAATGGCTTAGTCCCTGCTTTTTACCTTTACAATGAATTGGAGCACTTCTTAATGTGGGCTGTGCAGAAAACAGTTGCCATGACGGACCTGGACTGCAGTCCTTGGAGAGGCTTGTTTGCAAAGCGGGGCTGCATTGGAGGGCCAGGGTTCTGGGAACTTGGATTTCATGAAGGTTTCTATCATTCGTTGATAAGAAAGGCTCATTGCCCTTAAACGTTTTGTTCAAACAGTATGGCTTATGCTGAGTGTGTGTTTTGCTGCCTGTGGTGTGGAACTCTGGTAGGTGTCAGGCAGAGGGCACCTACGTGAGCTGGGCACTGCATGTGTAATGAGCCTTCCTGGTGGGCATGGAGCTCACGTTGTCACAGCCCATTGCTGAAGGAATTCAGTGCATCCTGTGTGCTCCTCTGGGAGTAGACGCTTGGAAGCTAGGCTGATTCCTTCCAGATTTCACCCCATTTGCCTCTTCTCTTTGCTGATTTAGTTTTGCATCCTTTCACTCAAAGAAGTCACTGGCATGATACAACTACACACAGCGTCCTCCACGCCTCCTAGGAAATCACTGGACTGGGGTTGCCTGGTGTTAAATGTACATTCCTGTTAAACTTGATTCTGGTATCTTCTCATTTCATCATCAAATTTAGTCCAAGTATCTTCTCATCCTATATATGTTCTATGTCCCTTCCTAGCTTTAACTCCAGACCTGGATAAGAATGCTGAATGAGAGGGTGGAGGTGTGCAGTGCTGTGCTGCATCTAGGTGTTCCACAAGGCCCCTATGTGTTGAGTCTAAACCATCAGTCAAAATGCTGAGGCCAAGTTGCTAAACCAGTTACATATTTTTCCACAATTTGTATAGAAAAGAACACACTGCATGATATTGTTCTCTCAGATTTCCTAGATTTTTGCCACAGAATTAAGGCATACAGTCCAAAGCATTCCCATTTTTCCTTTCTGTAGTCATATTGGATTAAAAAGTAACTAGAGGGGAGCCTCAAGATGGCGGATGAGTAAGAAGCAGGCAACGAAACTCTCTCTAAAAGTTACCATTGGAACACGAGAATATAGCGACCCGGAAAGCGCAGGAGGGGGGGGGATGCCTCCCCGAAACCCAGAGAAGTTCTGAAGCGCAATCTGGGACCCCCGGCACCAGTGACGGGTGACTTCTAACAAAGAAGACGGAAAGAAGGAGCAGACCGCGCGCGCGCACCTTCTAATATCCCGGGAGTTGCAGCGCCGCGGAAGCTCAATTCTACAGACACACGGTGGCAGCTGGTGCCCAGGGAGCCCCCACGGAGGATCCTGAGACAGCAGCGGGGCAGGAGAGCGGCGGAGAACGGCGCAGATCGGCGGTGAGTGTCTCTCAGCCACAGCTGCCCCGCGCCAGAGAGTGACCGGCCGGGCGCCATTGTGGGGGGTGTGGCGAAACTCAGAGCGGCTCGGAAACTGCTCTGGGAACTTGTGCTCCGGACAGGGCAGCACAGGGCCTCTCAATTGAGCCCACGAAAGTGTGCTGAGGTCAGCAGGTGAACGAGACTGGACTCTCAGCCACACCTGTCCCGCGCCAGAGAGCGACCGGCCGGGCGCCATTGTGGGGGGTGTGGCGAAACCCAGAGCGGCTCGGAAACTGCTCTGGGAACTTGTGCTCCGGACAGGGCAGCACAGGGCCTCTCAATTGAGCCCACGAAAGTGTGCTGAGGTCAGCAGGTGAACGAGACTGGACTCTCAGCCACACCTGTCCCGCGCCAGAGAGCGACCGGCCGGGCGCCATTGTGGGGGGTGTGGTGAAACTCAGAGCGGCTTGGAAACTGCTCTGGGAACTTGTGCTCTGGACAGGGCAGCACAGGGCCTCTCAATTGAGCCCACGAAAGTGTGCTGAGGTCAGCAGGCGAACGAGACTGGACTCACAGCCACACCTGTCCCGCGCTAGAGAGCGACTGGCCCGGCGCCATTGTGGGGGGCGTGGCGAAAAACCAGAGCGGCGGGAACCAGTGCAGGGAATCCGCGCTCGGACAGCGCGCTGAGCCTCTCAGGCCCAGGGACCGTGAAAGGGCGCTGAGAGCGGAGGCGAGCTAGACTGGTCTCTACCTGAAAGTACGCGCCTCTGCTCACCGCCCGCCAGAGGGCGCTCCTGGCTTACTGGGACGGACCTGCACAGAACAGGTAGCTGCCTACAACAAAGTCAACACCTGGAACTGATTCTTTTTAATTTTTTTTTTTTCTTATTTTTATTTTTTTTTATTATTATTTTTTTTTTTCTTCTCACTGATTTGTTTTTTGTTCTGGCGAAGGGTTTTTTTTTGTTTTTGTTTTGTTTAGTTTTGTTTTTTGGTGGGGTTTTATTTTTGATCTGTCTGTTTTATTGCTTTTATCTTCGTTATTGTTTCTGTATGTGTATTTGCTCTTTCCTTCATTATTCTCTCTGGTTTTTTATATGAGTGTAAACAGCGCCTCTAACTTCTTTGTGATTGTGGTCGTGATCTGTTCTTCCTTTTATCACTTCCTTCTCTTTTTACCACCTGTTCTCTGCACTAGTGTCCCAATTTTAGTGGGATCCCTCTTGGTCCTCTAACCTTATATCTAATTCCTTCCTCTTCTCCCAATACTCTATTTCCTCCTTAACTCATTTTAAATTTAAACTCCTTAGGGAAAAATTGACATACATAGGACTTGTATACTGCATATAATTTTTCTGGTGTGTTTTAGATTTTGTTATATAACCGCAACTCTATACAGCTAAAAGTGGTAAATAACTGGTTAGCTCAGTCTGTCATTTTCTAGGCTGTGTTTGATGCTTTAGTTAACATTATAGCCAAATGTGAAATAATTGTTCTAAACATCTTTCCTTCCTGATATTCCATGATTGAGATTGACTAAGGGACACAGAAAATACAGTGGCACAGTACCAAAGAATCAAGGACTGGGCCAAACAGGTAGCAACTTCGCATACCCAGCGAATTGAAGAGGTAGGATCTGGCAGAAAGCTCAAAACACAAAAGCAAGCTCCACTTGGAAGATACTGCAGAGAAGTAGTCATCTTCTAAAGATCTTAAACACTAGCAATAAAGTAACCTACTATAGGTAATTTGCAAACATCACCCCAGGAATTAAAGAAAGAAAACATGAGACGTCACTTAAACAAGATGCAACCCCACACATCCAATTCACCAAAGGCAAACCTAGGGAGCAACGAGGTGGGACAACCCGAAAGCCACCCACCTGGCCTATCTGAAGTGGTAACAACAAAGCAACTGAATGAGGTTCTGGAAAAAATTAAAACAGAAATAATCTCACAGATAACTGCAGAGATAATGTCTACAACGAAGACCATGCTTAAGGACACTATAGCTGATACAGACAAAAAAATAGATGAACTTAAGAAAACTATAGAAACCATGAATGCTCAGCATAGGAAAGAAATGGAATCCATAAGGCAGATTCAAACAGATATCCAAGAGATAAAAAATTCCATTGAAAGTATTTGTAGCAGAATAAGCCAATGCGAGGACAGGATCTCAGATATAGAAGATAGGCTTGCAATTAGTGATCATGAAATGGAAAAATTCTTAAAAATAGCAAGGGACCATGAAAAATCAATTCAGCAGCTGCTAGATGATTCAAAGATAAACAACTTAAGAATAATTGGAATAAATGAAAAAGCAGGAGATAACATCAACGACATTAAAACCTTGTTCAAAGACATAATCAGGGAGAACTTTCCTGGAAGAGAAAAGGAATTTGACACCTCTATAAGTGAAGCTTTCAGAACACCAACTAGACATGATCAAAAAAAAACTTCAGCCAGACATATTATAGTCAAGATCCCAGAAATTCAACAGAAGGGCAGAATCTTAAAAGCTGTTAGGGAGAAGAGACAAATCACCTATGAAGGAAAACCCATCAGAATCACAGCTGACTTTTCAGCACAAACCCTCAATTCAAGAAGAGCTTGGAATGATGTATTGCAAGCTCTAAAGGAAAATAATTTTCAGCCCAGATTGATGTACCCTGCAAAACTATCTTTCAAAATTGATGGAGAAATAAAATACTTTCATGACAAAGAACATCTGAGAAAATTTATGACCACCAAACCAGCACTCCAAAATGTTCTGAAGAACATTCTAGAAAGAGATAGGAACCCCAACAGAAGGAATCCACCAGGCAGGGCAAATAATTAAATAGCCGGAAAGCGGAAAAACAAAGAGTGGAAACCAACAACAGGAAAATATCATGACAAGTCAATACATATCAGTTTTAACCATCAATGTTAACGGTCTCAATTCACCAATCAAAAGGCACAGACTGGCGAAATGGATCAAGAAGCAAGATCCAACAATATGCTGTATACAAGAAACACATTTAATTCAGAAAGAAATTCATAGACTGAAAGTCAAAGGATGGAAAACAATACTCCATGCCACAGGAACCCAGAAAAAAGCAGGGGTAGCTATTCTTTTTGCAGACAAAGTGAACTTCAAGCCAAGAAGGATTCAGAGAGATAAAGACGGTCATTACATCCTTGTAAAGGGAACAATCCAAGAGGAAGAGATAACGATCATAAATATATATGCGTCAAATACCAATGCACCCAGCTATATAAAACAAGTACTAAAGGACATGAAAAATCAAATAAGCACTAATACAATTATATTGGGAGATCTCAATACTCCACTGTCACAAAAAGATAGATCAACTGGACAGAAAATCAATAATGAAATAGTAGAACTGAACCAAACTTTTGAACAAATGGACTTAGTAGATGTCTACAGAGTGTTCCATCCCACAACATCAGAATACACATTTTTCTCAGCTGCACATGGGACGTTCTCCAAAATAGACCACATACTAGCTCATAAAACCTGCTTAAGTAAATGCAAAGGAATTGAAATTATCCCATGCATATTATCAGACCATAGTGCAATGAAATTGGAAATCAATGGCAAAAGATCCCACAAAAACTCCCTAAACACATGGAAATTAAACAGCATCCTCCTGAACAACCAATGGGTCACAGATGAAATTAAAGAAGAAATTAGTCACTTTCTACAACTGAATGATAATGACAGTACAACATACCGGAACTTATGGGATACAATGAAAGCAGTCCTAAGAGGGAAATTTATAGCATTAAACACTTATATCAGGAAAATAGAGCAAGCGCAAATAAACAACTTAAGGGTGAACCTCGAGCTTCTAGAAAAAGAAGAGCAGGTTAAGCCAAAAGCCCGTACAAGGGAGGAAATTATAAAGATCAGAGCAGAAATTAACGTATTGGAGAATAAAAAAACAATACAAAGAATCAATGAATCAAAGAGTTGGTTCTTTGAAAGAATAAATAAGATTGACAAACCCTTATCCAACCTTATTAAAAAAAGAAAAGAAAAGACTCAAATCCATGCAATTGAAAATGAAAAGGGTGATATCACGACGGACCCTGCAGAAATCCAGAAGATCATCTATACCTATTTTGAAAATTTATATTCTACTAAGATGGAAAATGCAGAAGAAATGGACAGATTCCTAGATTCGTATGAATTACCAAAGCTGAATCAAGAAGATTTAAAAATCCTAAATAAACCAATATCAGCCAGTGAAATTGAAGATGTAATTAAAAACCTCCCAACAAAGAAAAGCCCAGGCCCTGATGGATTCACTGCCGAATTCTACAAGAAATTTAGAGAAGACCTAACGCCCCTACTTCTCAAACTTTTCAATGAAATTGAAAGGGAAGCAATACTCCCAAATTCATTCCTGGAAGCAAGCATTACCCTGATACCAAAACCAGAGAAGGACCCAACTAAGAAAGAGAACTACAGGCCAATCTCCCTAATGAACATAGATGCAAAAATCCTTAATAAGATACTGGCAAACAGAATCCAACAAATCATCAAGAAGATTATACACCATGACCAAGTTGGATTCATCCCAGGGATGCAGGGATGGTTCAACATACGTAAATCAATCAATGTAATACAGCATATTAACAGAACCAAAGACAAAAATCACATGATCATCTCAATAGATGCAGAAAAAGCTTTTGACAAAGTCCAGCACCTTTTCATGATAAAAACCCTACAGAAAATTGGAATAGAGGGTCTTTATCTCAATCTGGTAAAAGCTATCTATGACAAACCAACAGCCAATATCATACTAAATGGCCAAAAACTGAAAGCCTTCCCTCTAAAATCAGGAACAAGACAAGGATGTCCACTGTCCCCACTCTTATTCAACATAGTTCTGGAAACTTTAGCCAGAGCGATTAGACAGGAGAAAGAAATAAAAGGAATAATGATCGGAAAGGAAGAAGTTAAATTATCATTATTTTCAGATGACATGATACTCTACACAGAAGACCCCAAAAACTCCACTAAAAAACTGCTAGATTTGATAAGCAAATTCAGTAGTGTAGCTGGATACAAAGTCAATACTCAAAAGTCAATAGCCTTCCTGTACACAAATAACAAACTTACTGAAAGAGAAATTAGGGAAACAATACCTTTCACAATAACATCCAAAAAAATGAAATACCTAGGAATCAACCTCACGAAGGATGTAAAAGACCTCTATACTGAAAACTACAGTACTCTGAAAAAGGAGATTGAAGAGGATATCAGAAAATGGAAAGATATCCCTTGCTCCTGGATAGGAAGAACCAATATAGTGAAAATGGCCATACTTCCAAAATTGTTATACAGATTTAATGCAATTCCAATCAAAATTCCAACAGCATATCTCACAGAATTAGAGAAAACAATCCTAAAATTCATTTGGAATCAGAAGAGACCTAGAATAGCAAAGGCAATTCTGGGCAACAAAGGCAAGGCAGGGGGCATCACAATCCCCGACTTGAAATTATACTATAAAGCTACTGTGATAAAAACAGTGTGGTACTGGCAAAAAAAACAGACCTGAAGATCAATGGAACAGATTAGAAGATGCTGAAACAACCCCAGACATACTAAGCCACCTTATCTTTGACAAAGGTGCCAAACACATTCGCTGGAAAAAAGATAGCCTCTTTAATAAATGGTGCTGGAAAAACTGGCTCTACACATGCCGAAGATTAAAACTAGACCCATATCTTTCACCATGCACTAAACTAAATTCAAAATGGATCAGAGATCTAAATATTAAAACAGAAACATTAAATCTGCTGGAAGGTAGGATAGGTAAAACCCTTGGAGACATTGGTGTAGGCAAAGACTTTATGAATAAAAACTCAACCGCACGGGAACTATCCCAAAGAATCAATAACTGGGATCTCATCTTATTAAAAAGCTTTTGCACAGCAAGAGAAACCACCAACAGAGTGAAGAGACAACCCACAATGTGGGAAAAAATGTTTGCCAGCTGTTCCTCAGACAAAGGATTACTATCGAGAACATATAAAGAACTCAAAAAAATTAGACCTCCCAAATTTAAAGACCCACTCCAAAAATGGGCATCTGAGATGAATACACATTTCTCAGATGAAGAAATAGTAATGGCAAATAAATATACAAAAAAATGTGCAACATCACTAGTCATTCGAGAGATGCAAATTAAAACAACACTGAGATACCATCTCACCCCAGAAAGAATGGCTACTATAAAGAAATCAAATAATAACAAATGCTGGAGGGGCTGTGGGGAAAAAGGAACCCTTCTCCACTGTTGGTGGGAGTGTCGACTGGTACAGCCACTGTGGAAGTCAGTGTGGAGATTCCTCAAAAAGCTAGGGTTGGAGGTCCCATTTGACCCAGCTATTCCCCTTCTGGGCATCTTCCCAGAAGAATTAAAAACATCATACCACAGCGATATATGTGCACCCATGTTTATAGCAGCACAATTTGTAATAGCCAGATCTTGGAAACAACCCAAATGCCCATCAACTGAGGAATGGATAAGAAAGATGTGGTATTTTTATACAATGGAGTACTATTCAGCCATTAAGAAGGATAAACTGGAGACTTTTATAGGTAAATGGATGCAACTCGAGAAAATACTCATAAGTGAAATAAACCAGAAGCACATGTGTAAGCATCGTATTGTCTCTCTAGTATGAGAAACTGAAAGAGTAAATAAGATCCAAAATGTACAATAGACATGGTGAATCAAAAAGAAACTGGTCAAAAGGAAAGAGAGACTGGAATAAGGAAAAGAAAGAAGGGAAAGGGAAAAAAAATTGTATATATATATATATAAGATGGTTAAGATAGATACACTACGATTTTCACTTAGTTCATTGAAGAGTAAGGTTTGTGCCAATAATGTTTGCATAATTGAATGCTAATGTCTGGTGTCCTGAATAACTAACTTAAAGATAGTAATACGTAATGTATTAACCATTGTTACCCTCCTATTATGTTGTTTTGAAAATTTGTTCTTCTTTTGATTTGTTTTGTTTTTTCTTCTCTTTAAAATAAAATTAAAAAAAAAAAAAGTAACTAGAAATAGTCTAACATTTTTACTCTTACAGAGTCCATTAGTCCCCTTTTTAATCATCAAAAATGATTAGTTTATTACAATTGATAGTAAACAATGTGTTTAATTATGCTTTAAATTTTGGGGGGTTGGCCAGGAGTGCCACCAGTACTTGGGAGGCTGAGGCAGGAGGACTGCCAAGAGTTCAAGGGCAGCCTGGGATACATAGTGATTTCAGGACCAACCTGAACTACATAGCAAGACCCTGTCTCAAACAAAGGCAAAATAATTAATTAATTAATTAATTTGGGGGGGTTATACCAGTATTTACATCTTGTAGTTTTTAGAGTATACTGATTCTATTTAAATAATCATCATTTTCTCACTTGCTGTATTCTACATTCTTTTAAAAAATTGCTCTACTTCATCTAAGTTGTCAAATTTGAGGCTTTAAAGTTGTTCATAATAATCCTTTATTATCTTTTCATGTTCATAGAATCAGCAGTGATTTTCCTTCTTTTATTTCTCAGCTAATAGTTTGTATTTCTCAGTTTCTTCTTGGTTAACTTGGTTAGAAATTATCAATATTATTCAACTTTTTGAAGAGTCAGTTTTGGTTTTGTTGATTTTTTTCCTGTTATTTCACGATTTTTCAACTTCACTCCCTTCTGCTCTAATATTTGCTACTTCTTTTCTTCTACTTGCTATAAATTTATATTGCTTTTCTTTCTCTAGTTTCCCAAAGTAGAAGTTTAGATTATTGGTTTTATGTACTTATTTTCTGGAATATGCATTCAACACTGTAAATTTCTCTCTAAGCATTCCTTTTGCTGTATCTCACAAATGAAGATAAGGTGTATCTTTATTTGTACTTCGCTGAAAATATTTTAATTGTAGTTGAGATTTCTCTGCTGACTCATGTGTTGCTATGAAGTATGTTGCTTAATCTGCAGATATTTGGGGATTTCCCAGCTATCTTTCTGTTGTTGATTTCTAGTTAAATCTGTTGTGGTCTGAGGCATATTTTGCATGACTTATGTTCTTTTGAATTAGCTCAATCTCTTTCATGACCCGGAATGTTGCCTGTCTTGATCAGTGCTCCTTGAGAGTTTAGAAGGAATGTGCGTCCTGCAGTTGTTGGAGGAAATAGTCTGTAAATGTCTGTTAGATACAGCTGATTGATGGTGCTCTTGAGTTGTACTGTCTTAGGACTTCCTGTTGCCTTCTGGACCTATCAATATTGATGGAAGGAAATGGAAGCCTCCAGATATAATGATAGGTTCATGTTTTTCTCCTTTCCCTTGATTGGCTTTGTTCTCATGTATTTTGACATTGTGTTGTCAGGTGAAGACAGATCAGGTACCATATCTTCATCATTATGTAATGTCCCATTTATCCCTGGCAACTTTCCTTGTTCTGAAATTGGCTTTGGCTGAAATTAGTAAAGCTTTTCTAGTTTTCTGTAGATTTGGGTTAGCACTGCATGCTTTCTCTCTCTTTACTCATAATTTCTCTGCGTTTTTATTAAAGTGAGTTTATCACAGAAAACATGTAGCTTGGCCATGTATTTTGTCCATTCTGCCAGTCTCTGTCTTATAATTGGTATGTTTATATCATTGGTCTTTAAAGTGATGATTGATATAGTTAAATTAATATCTCTCACATTTGTTGTTTTCTATTTGTTGCCCTTCTTTCTCTCCCTTTCTTTTTTTCTTTCTTTCTTTTTTGCTTGTTTTTCACTTATTTTCTTTTTATTTTATTAGTATGTATTAGATATATATAATCATAGGGATTTGTACCTGCACATGATATATCTTGCTTCTTCTTTTTTTCCATTCCCTTCCCCTTCCTTCAACCCCTCTCCCCCTCCCTATTTACAAAAGCTTTTTTTCCATTTTTTCTTCTAATCTCTTTTTTTCTTTTTCCTTCCTTCCTTTCCTCCTCCCTCCTCCCTTGTTCCCCTTCCCATTTGAACATTTTCCTCCCATTTCCCAATATCTATTATACATTTTGGTCCTTAGTTACACTTGTGGTTTCTCACACCAGAGAAATGATGCAGTATTTAAACATGTGTGTCCTCTTTATTTCACTTAAGAGTATGATCTAAAGGTGTATCCATTTTGCTAGAAATGTCTCAAGCTTGTTCTTCTTTATGGTAGTACTCCATTCTATTAAAAAAATCTTCTTTATCCATTCATCAGTTGATGGGTATTTGGGTTGTTTCCAAGATTTAGCTATTATAAAATGTTCCACTATTAACATGGGTGTGCATATATCACTGAGACATGACGCTTTCAATTCTTTTAGGAAGATACCAAAAAGAGGAATAGCTGAGTCAAATGGAACCTCTAGTTTTAGTTTTTTGAGGAATCTTCACAC
This sequence comes from Erethizon dorsatum, assembly GCA_028451465.1. NCBI lineage: Eukaryota > Metazoa > Chordata > Mammalia > Rodentia > Erethizontidae > Erethizon > Erethizon dorsatum. Next base: position 41,868,481 of record CM051833.1, on the reverse strand, counting down.
TGATTTCCACAGTGGTTGCACCAGTCTGCACTCCCACCAACAGTGGAGAAGGGTTCCATTTTCCCCACAACTCTGCCAGCATTTGTTATTGGTTGATTTCTTGATAAAAGCCATTCTTTCTGGAGTGAAATGGAATCTCGGCATTGATTAAATTTGCATCTAATGAATGACAAGTGATGTTGAACATTTTGTCATATATTTATTTGCCATTTCTACTTCTTCATCTGAGAGGTGTCTATTCATTTCAGATGCCTATTTTTGGATTTGGTCTTTAAATTTGGGGAATTTGATTTATTTTAGTTCTTTATATATTCTACATATTAGTTCTTTGTCTGAGGAACAGCTGGCAAAAAAATTTTCCCACTTTGTGGATTGTCTCTTCATTTTGTTAGTGTTTTCTTTCACTGTGCAAAAGCTTTTGAATAAGATGAGATCTCAGTTGTTGATTCTTTGTGATATTTCCTGTATGATCAGGGTTTTGTTTATAAAGTCTTTGCCCACACCAATGTCTTCAAGAGTTCTGCCTATTCTACCTTCCAGAAGATTTAGTGTTTCTGTTTTAACATTTAGATCTTTTATCCATTTGGATTTTAGTTTAGTGCATGGTGAGAGATATGTGCCTGGTTTTAATCTTCAGCATGTAGAAAGCCAATTTTTTCAACATCATTTATTAAAGAGGCTATCTTTCTTCCAGTGAAGTTGTTTGGCTCCTTTGTAAAAGATAAGATTCCTGAGTGTGTTTGGAGTTGTTTCTGCATGTTCTAATCTATTCCATTGACCATCAGGTCTGTTTTTCACCAGTACCATGTTGTTTTTATCACAGTAGCTTTGTAGCATAATTTCAAGTCAGGGATTATGATGCCCCTGTCTTACCTTCATTGCCCAGGAATTGCCTTTGCTATTCTAGGTCTTTTTTGGTTCCAAATGAATTTTAAGCATGTTTTCCCTAATTCTGTGAGATATGCTATTGGTATTTTGATCAGGATTGCCTTAAATCTGTATACAGTTTTGGAACTAGGGCATTTTCACATTAGTTCTTCTTATCCAAGAACAAGGGATATCTTTCCATTTTCTGATATCCTCTTCAATCTCCTTTTTCAGAGTACTGTAGCTTTCAACATAAAGGTCTTTTACTTCCTTTGTTAGATCAAGTCTTAGGTATTTTTTTTGTTTTGGATGCTATTGTGAAAGGTGTTGTTTCCCTAATTTCTCTCTCAATGAGTTTGTTATTTGTGTACAGAAATGCTACCAATTTTTGAGTGTTGGCTTTGTATCCAGCTACACTACTGAATTTGCTTATTAAATCTAAAAGTCTTTTGGTGGAGTTTTTGGGGTCTTCTGTGTAGAGTACCATATCATCCACAAACAATGATAATTTAACTTCTTCCTTTCCTATCATTTTTTCCTTTTATTTCTTTCTCTTGTCTAATTGTGCTGGCTAATGTTTCCAGAACTACATTGAATAAGTGGTGATAGTGGACACTCTTGTCTTGTTATTTATGTTAGAGTGAAAGTTTTCCATTTTTGTCCATTTAGTATGATATTTGTTGTTGGTTTGTCATAGATGGCTTTCAACCAATTGAGACAAAGATCATCTATTCCACTTTTCTGTGGGGTTTTTATCATAAATGTGTGTTGTACTTTGTCAAATGCTTTTTCTGCATCTATTGAGATGATCATGTGGTTTCTTTCCTTGGCTCTATTAATATGGTGCATTACATTTATTGATTTGCATATGTTGGAACATCCCTGCATTGCTGGGATGAATCTTACCTGGTCTGGATGATTTACTGCATTCTGTTTACCAGTATCTTATTGAGGATTTTTGCCTCTATGTTCATCAAGGAAATTGTCCTGTAGTACTCCTTTTTGGTTGGATTCTTCTCTGGTTTTGGTATCAGGATAATACTTGCTTCCAGGAATGAATTGGAGAGTATTGCTTTCCTTTCAATTTCATTACAGAGTTTGAGAAGTAGCAGCATTAAGTCTTCTTTAAATTTCTTGTAGAATTCAGCAGTGAATCCATCAGGACCTGGGCTTTTCTTTGTTGGTAGGTTTTTAATTACATCTTTAATTTCATTGACTTATATTGGTTTATTTAAAATTTTTATATTTTTTTGACTCAGCTTTGGTAATTTATATGTATCTAGGAATCGGTCCATTTCTTCTGTGTTTTCCATCTTATTACAATACAAATTCTCAAAGTAAGTATTGGTGATCTGGATTTCTGCAGGATCTATTGTGGTTTCACCCTTTTCATTCCTAATTGCATGGATTTGAGTCTTTTCTTTCCTTTTTTTGATAAGGTTGCCTAAGTGTTTGTCAATTTTATTTAATTTTTCAAAAAACCAACTCTTTGATTTATTGATTCTTTGTATTGTTTTCTTTTCTTTTCTTTTCTTTTTATGTGGGTACTGAGAGTCAAACTCAGGACCTCGTGCTTGCCAGGCAGGTGCTTATGCTGCTGAGCTATATCACCTGCCCTGTATTGTTTTCTTAGTCTCACTTTTGTATTAATTTCTACTCTGATCTTTATAATTTCCTCCCTTGTATGAGCTTTGGGCTTTATTTGCTCTTTTTTTTTTCCTAGAAGCTTGAGGTTCAACATAAGGTTGTGTATTTGAGCTCACTGTTCTGCTGATACAAAAAGTCACCACTATAAATTTCCCTTGTAGGACTGCTTTCATTGGTTCCCAAAAGTTCCAGTATGTTAGACTGGCATTATCGCTTAATTGTAGAAACTGTGGAGGACCACCTGGAAGACAGTCCTTGAAAGAAGAGCAATTATCTCCATCTTGGCTAAACCTGACCCTATTTCCATGTATTGAAATGTACAGAGCTGGCTAGGAGTTTTTCTTATCCCTTCAATTGGCTTTAAGCAATGTAAATCGGTCTAGCGGAGGTGCTGATGTGTAGTCTTTGAAGCAGGGTGACAGGTCAGTGTTGCCCTGCCCTGTAGCTCCCAAAAAATATGTGTGAGCTGGGCAGGAGTGAGAGCCACGCTCCATGCTGTCAGCTGGGATCAAGCCTCAAGATAAGAGGATATGACTTCCCAAGGCAGAAAAGATTACACATCAGAGCTGAAGCATCAACCCCAAAACATTAGATACTACCTCAAATTGTGTTATGCAGATTACTCTTTCTGCATATCCTTCTGTCTGCATATTGCAGAGGTGATTTCAGGTCTCCTATCTAGCTCAGCTCACAGCACTCATGTACTTTCCATGATTCTCACAGTCACTCATCCTTAGGCCACTCCCTTTTACACAAATTAATAAAACCCAGGTTTGGCCCTAGATCAAGGCCTTTGTTCTGGTTAACCACCACCCTAGCTGGACTTAGGACCCCCTTGGCTCCCCACAACTATGAATATAACTTAGTGTCTTTATTCTTCCTATGTGTCACACTGGTAGTGGTAGATTGGAATTAACTCACTAGAATTCCAGTAACTTTTCCATGGGATTACAAATATAAACTTCCCAGACCATGGTGAGGACCAGGAAAGCACCTACTATAGAAACTGTCTAATTTCTTTTTTAATATCATCTGAGACCCATTTGTTGTTCTGGAGGGTGTTATACAATATGCCTGTTTTTATAAAGATTTTGTGGTTTCTTTTGCCATTGATTTCTAATTTCATTGCACTATGATCTGGTAATATACATGGAATAATTTCAATTCCTTTCCATCTACTTAAGCATATCCTATGAGCTAGCATGTGGTCTAATTTGGAGGACATTCCGTGTGCAGCTGAGAAGAATGTGTATTTTGATGGTGTAGGTTGGAACACTCTTTTGACACTTACTAAGTCCATTTGTTCAAAAGTTTTGTTCAGTTTTGATATTTGTTGATTTTTTTGTCTAGTTGATTTGTCTATTTGTGACAGTGTGGTATTGAGGTCCCTCATAATTGTTTTACTGCTTATTTGATTTTTCATGTCCATTAATATTTATTTTGTATAGTTGGGTATGCTGGTATTTGGTGCATATATATTTATAATTGTTATCTTTTCCTCTTGGATTATTCCCTTAACAAGGATGTAGTGACCTTCTTTGTCTCTCTTAATCAATCTTGGCTTGAAATTGACTTTTTTTTCAAACAGAATAGCTACCCCTGCTTTTTTCCAGGTTCCTGTCGCATCAAGTATTGTTTTGCATCTTTTGACTTTTAATCTATGAATTCCTTTTTTTAAATAAATGTGTTTCTTGTATGTAGCATATTTTTGGATCTTGCTTCTCAATCTATTCTGCCAGTCTGTTTCTTTTGATTGGTGAATTGAGATCATCTACATCAATGGTTATAACTGATACATATTGACTTATACTTATCGTATTATTTTCCTGTTGTTGGTTCCTTTTTCCCTTCTATTCAATTGCTTACCTGGCCTGGTAGATTCATTTTATTGGGGTTCATGGAATTGTAGTCTTCATTATCTCATTCTAGAACATCCTTCAAAACATTTTGGAGTGCTGGTTTAGTGGTCATGAATTTCTTCAGGTGTTCTTTATCATGGAAATATCTTATTTCTCCATCAGTTTTGAAAGTTAGTTTTGTGGGGTACATCAATCTGGTCTGGAGGTTGTTTTCTTCTAGGGCTTTACATACTTCACTCCAAGATCTCCTTCACTTGAGAGTTTGTGTTGAGAAGTCTGCTGTGATTCTGAAGAGCTTTCCTTTACAGGTGATTTGTTTCTATTCTCTATCAGATTTTAATATTCTGTTCTTATGCTGAATTTCTAGAATCTTGACTATTATATACCTCAGTGTAGGAATTTTTTGATCATGGCTAATTGGAGTTTTATATGCCTCCCTTATCTGTATGTCAAATTACTTTTCCTTGCTTGGGAAGATTTCTGCCATGACTTCTGTGAACAGGGTATTATGTCATTTGCACTATCTTCTGATTTTTCACTGACTCCGATCATCTTATGTTATTCTTCTTTGCATCACCCAGCAGATGTTGGATTGATTTTTTTTGTGGTCCCTTGCTATTTTTAAGAAATCTTGAGGTTGGGGGTATAGCTCAGCAGCACAGTGCCTGCTTGGAAAGCGCAAGGTCCTGAGTTCTACTCCCAGTACCAAAAAAAAAAAAAAAAAAAAAAAAAGAAGTCTTTCTTTTCATGATTGCTAACCACAATCCTGTCTTCTAGATCTGATATTCTGTCCTCACATTAGCTCATTCTTCTGTGTATACTTTCAATGCAATTTTTAATCTCTTGGATATTTATTTGAATCTATTTCATGGATTCCATTTCTTTCCTATGTTTGGCATTCATAATTTCCATCATTTTCCTAAGCCCCTTTATTTTATATCTGCATCTGCTCTAGAGTCACTAACCATGTCCTTCATTATGGTCACCATCTCTGTCGTTTATCTGAGAAATTATTTCTGATTTGATTTTTTTTGGAGCCTCATTCATCTGCTTTGTTACTTCTGCTGTTACCACTTCAGAGAGTCCAGGTGGATGGCCTTCAAATTGTCCCACCCCATTGCCCATTGGGTTTGCCTTTGGTGAGCTCGAAGTCTGGGGTGGTAGCTTGCTTCTGTGTCTTTTCATTTTTCTTTTTCTTTTTTTTTTTTCTTTTGTTTAATTCCTGGGTTGATGTCAGTAAATTGTTTATGGCAGGCAGCTTTATTGCTAGTATTGAAAACTCTTATGAAAATGACTACTTATCAGAGATGTCTTCTGGGTGTAGCTGGCTTTTGGGTTTTGAATCTGTTGCAAGATCCTACCTCTTCAATTTATTGGGGATGAGAAGTTGCTGCCTGTTTGGCCTAACCCCTGCTTCTTTGGCACTGGCCTATAGTATTTTTTGTGACTCTCAGGCAATCTCAGTCTTGTCATACCAGGAAGAACAACTGACTAGAACAGTTATGTTACCTTGGATAAAGTAGTACAATCAGTAATAACAATAGCATCAAACACAGCCTAGGAAATGACAAACTATAGTAACTATTAATTTGCCAGCTTTAACCATATGAAGTAGATTTGTGGTTATATAACCAAATCTAAATAAAACAAACCAGAAAATTGTATACAGTAAATATACCCTCAATATGGCAATTTTACCCTCAGGGGAGAAAATTTAAAAGGGAATGGGGAAAAAAATAGAGAAATAGATGAAGAAGAGATTAGAAGCAAAGCTGGAGAACAAAGGAAGATTATGCAAACTTTGGGAAACTGGTGAAGAAGACAGGAGTGAACGAGAAAAGGAAGAAACAGAAACAAGAACAGAACAACAACAAAAAAAACTAGATACAATGTTCACACTGATAAAAACAAGAACAATCCAGAAAAAGAAAAACTACAGAAAAAAGAAAATAAATGTCCACTCCAGGATGTGTCTCTGCTATCACTGGGAGACAGAGCGGGCAGACAGAGCCCAGATCCATGTTGATTAATCCCAGCCAGCCAGCCATAGATTTATGGCAGGAAAATTGATAATCCCAGCAAGCCTGCACCTTTAATTTCACTGAAGTTTAGGCTGCTTTCTGGCTGTGAGGCTGGAACCTGATTTGTTCAGCCTGCAACACTCTGTGTACCTTCTGCCGGCTTGAACTCAGCTCCTTGACATCCTGGTGACTTGAACTCAGTTCTTCCTCACCCTGACACTAGGAGCTGCTAGGTGGAGCCAACCCTCAACAGCGCTGAGTTCTGAGCTCTTTTGGCCCCACCCCAAGATGGCTACCTGCCAATCGTGCTCTCTTGGGGACCTCTGAACCCAAATAACTCACCAGCCACTGCAGTCCACTATGTACCCTGCTCCGTTCCACTGGTGCATTTCTCCATGGAGGCCTCTGGGGTCGCGAGTAGTCACTGTGCATCTGCAGGTTTGAGCCACCACTCCCACACAGTGAGTCAGGGCTCAGGGCGAAAGCGCCACTTGCCACCTCCTTCATCTGCATTGAGGTTTCTTTGCTCTCCCTTTGGGCTTCAATTCTTGCTTTAGATCCTTGCTGAGTACTTGGGGCCCACTTCTCTCCTTCTTGTCTTCCTCATGTTGCTATATTCCAGCATTTGGACACCAAATCTCGGAGAAGCTGTTTCTCTGCTGTTCACCACTCCACCATCTTTCTTCACTTATTTTCTGCCTTTTCTAGTTTTATTCAAACATTTTGTGTAATCCATTCTGCTTCCTCTCTTAGAATACCAAATACATATTTTTTCTTTTTCTTTTTGAAGCTCTTTTTGCTGGCTGCCCCTGAGTCTGCAGTACATGTTTGTAACAAACCCAAGCCCACATCTCAGGCAGTGCCAACCCCATAACAGCAGTCCCCAGCCCCTTTCTCCCATGCCAATGGTATTGCTGTCATTCATTTCCCTTATCTATAAGCAATAACCAGTCAATGCATTGTTGCTGTTATTGTTTTGAACAAAGTGTCATATATTACAAAAAGAATTAAAAATAAATTGTTCTTTTACTTTTTTCTTCACTAACTCTCTTCCCTTTTTCTTAATGTGGATACAAAGTTCTGACCTACATCATTTTTGTTTTCTCAGAAGAACTTCTTTTAACATTTCATATAAGGCCACTCCACTGGGAACATCTTTCTTTCTTTTTCTCTATTTCTTTCTTCTTTCTTTCTTTCTTTCTTTTTCTTTCTTTCTTTCTCTCTTTCCTTTTGGCATTTATTTCTACTTCATCTTTGAAGGATAATTTTGCTAAATATCAAATTCTAGGTTGACTAAGATTCTTTACTCTTTCAATGCATTGAATATTTCACTCCATTCTCTTCATTTTGCATGATTTCTGAAGAGATGTCTGCTCCTCTGTAAGTCAGGAGTTTTATTACCTTTTCACTTCTTTGAAGCCTTTGTCTTTGAGTTTGGTTTTCTGTAGTTTGAATGTGATATGTGTAGGTGTATTTTTTTGTATTTATCCTATTCAGTGTTCTCTGAGTTTCCTGGACATAGAGTTTGGAGCATGGCATTAATTTTGGAAAATTCTCTACCATTATTACTTCAAATATTTTTCCATTCCTTTCTTTATTTAACATTCTAGTAATCCTTTTTTATACATATTTCACCTTTGTAATTGTCCCATAGCTCTTAGCTGCTCTATTCCTTTTTTATTTTTCTTTTTTGCTTTTGCATTTCAGTTTGGGAAGTTATTTTGTTGTTATTGTTCATTTCTTTTGTTTTTGTGACCCTGGGAGTCTAACCCAGAGCTTCGACATATCCTATGAAACATTCTCTCACTGGCTACATTCCAGCTCTGGGAAGTGTCTACTGATACATTTCCAGCTCATCAATCCTTTCCTTACTGTACTGGTCTACTGATGAGCCCATCAGAGACATTCTTCTTTCTGTTACATATTTTTGATTTCTAGAATTTTCTACAAATTCTCTCTTGGTGTTTTCATTTCTCTGCTTACCTTACCTAACTGTTTTTGTACATTGTCTACTTTTCTATTAGAACCTTTAGCATATTATCAATCATTGCTAGTTTAACTTCTTACTTTGATAATTCCAAAGTCTGCACCATACTTGAAGCTGGCTCTGTTCTTTATCTCTTCATACCGTGTTCTTTCTTGCTTCTTACCGACCTAGGAAATTTTTGCCTGAAAAAATGCTGCTTGTGTATTGCACAAGAGGAACTGAGATTACTAGGTCTTTAGTGTAAGGGGTTTTCTTTTATTTTTTAAATCTGGTGAAGAGCTATTGTGTTTACTCTCTGCTTTACCTGTCAGTGTCTAAGGCTTTGATTTCCTCTAGGGCCTTAGTTTTATGTCCCCTTTTGTCTTTGAGTTTCCCTAGGCATTCCTTCTGAAACAGACCCTCAGCATCACATTTCTTTTAGCAGCAAATCCTCCTGTTCTTCTGCAGGATCCCCGTTACTGGTGCCAGCAGCTCTGCTCCCTGCAGGCTGTGATTTTCTGCATCCACATGGTCCAACTTTGGGAGTAGAGAATCATTTTGCCCTGTGACCTCAGGCCTCTGCTGAATCTAAAAAGAGACACTGGCTTTGGTTGTCAAGCCTTTTCCTTGTGAGAATGGACTTCTGTGCATGTCAGGGCAGAAACCAGAGCCCGTCTGGTTTCTGGACCTAGAGTTTGAAGCATGTCATTACTTTTGGAAAATTCTCAACCATTATTACTTCAAATATTTTTCCATTCCTTTCTTTAGTTAACATTCTAGTATTCCTTTTTTACACATATTTCACTTTTGTAATTGTCCCGTAGCTCTTAGCTGTTCTATTCCATTTTTATTTTTCTTTTTTGCTTTTGCATTTCAGTTTGCGAAGTTATTTTGTTGTTATTATTCATTGTTATTGTTGTTTTTGAGACATTGGGAATGGAACCCAGAGCTTTGACACATGCTATGCAAACATTCATCACAACCCCTCAAGTGACAACAGGCAAATTCTGCCCTGTGATCATCCCTGCTGTTTCCTTTCCTACACTTTCAACAAGATTGACTTGAACCTTATGATATTAATTTATGCAAAGTGGGTGTGTATTCTATTTCTGTGCCCCTGCCATAGGCTGAAACGTCCTCCTTGTGTTCCTTGCTCTACTGTTGCATATTGTCAGACAGCCTGTGACTGTCACTCAGTGAGGGGGAGCTTTAGGACAAACAGTAGAGGACCAGATCGCATAAGGAGAAGCAAGTTGGAAGTGATGGGCATGAGGGACTTTTATTTGGTGTTTGTCATCCCTAGTGACTGCACAGTTAGCCTCCAGCTGAAGCTCCCTCTCCCTGCTTTAGTAGCTGTGCTTTAAACAATGTTTATGGGACCAGAACTCTAGCTGGAGGGTCCCCTAATAATTTTGGATGTGAGGCTATGCTATTGGCAACCATTCAACATCTTTAGTAAGAATCCATTTCCTTCAAGATGTATAGATTTCTCTGATGCTTGACAACAGCCCTGAAAACCATGCTGGCTTAGGCTTGGCCCCTACATGGAAAGCCTTGTGCTGCCCAGGCACACCTGACATCGCTAGCCTTGAGTTCTCTGACTTCTTTCCCAGGCTGTAGGAGGCACAGGACTGGCTGTGAGCATCAGCAGATGCCAGTTGCATGAAAGAAGCTTGTGCCCAGGGTTAACCTGCTCATAAATTGATCAGTTAGCACATTTGTCTGGGAGCTGAAAGTCCAGAGCCCACCCCTCTGTATTTGCATGAGCTTTCCTTGACCCCATCTCCTTGGCTGTGCCACTCTGTGTGCAGTGCCCGGCACTATTTCACATCCAGGTTCAGACAGCCACAGTGACCACTGCCTAATGTGCAAAAAACCCCAATATTCTCTCAGGGTTATAAAGATCTGCTTTTCTGTTTCTCTATTATCCCCACTTACATGAACCAACATCATCTATAAAGAAGCAATTATTTGGTTATAGTTCATAAAGAAAGTGCAGAATACATGTTTCATTCTTTTAATTATAAATTTTTAGAATAATGAATTGGGGCTCTCTCAATAATGAAAAGTGAGTGCTGACAGTTTCACAATGTTTTGCTCTCATTAGAACTTACAGTGTTTAGACACTAGTGCTGGGCTCCAGTCCACAACAGCATTCTTGTTTTGGGTGCTCAACTCTCCCACCTCCGGCCAGGTCTTTCAAGTTAAAAGCACATAGAAGCCCATCGTCTACTATTTCTGTTCCAAACCCAGAATCAACCATTTCTGTGAGAAGCCTCTCTCCTTTTACTGTTCTACTGGAAAATTGTCCTTAGAGTCATAACCCGGGCCCTTGGCATGCTAATTGTGATATGTTAGTCACTTTTTCTGGGTGTTCCCAGTGGACAGTATTAGAAAATATACCTTTTTAGAGAAAAAACGTCATTAATTTATTTGATTTTCATACACATTTCAAGAGTAAAAATGCAGGACTGTAACATGGATTCTATAATAAGGGTCTAGTATACCGAGTGCCTATTAATCCTTGGAAAAGAGAAGCCTCCTCAGGAAGAACCAGACCGCCCTCCTGGACGACAGGTGAGGACCAATTCATTTCTTTCACTTTAGGCTGGATGACTGGACTTCGGTCCAGATAATGGAAAACCTTACTGTGGACGATGCTATGAAATCCTAGCGGCCTCCTTGCTGTCGCCTGGAAAGACCTACTGGCCTGAGATGAGACAGTGAAAACAACTTGTGACATGTGTGAAAACCAAACAAAGTGAAAAACTTGTAGACAATAAATACTGTTAGGTAAGCCACGTGAAGTCTGACATCTCGCTTCCAAAAGTCACTACACAAACAGAACGGGTCACACACTGTCAGGACAACTGGATATGCAAGGGATTTGAAAGTTCCCTTGCAGACACAATCTGTAATGAACAACAGTAAACTTATTTGACGAATAAAATGTTATGAAAAATAGCTTTGCAGCTATGGTGCAATTCCTATAGTCAGTAGTCACCCCTCGCCAGACTCACAGTTTTCACACAAATTCACGCTTAAGTAGATTTACAGACATCAAACAGGTGTCATTATTGACTCAAATTCCTTAAAGCACGACATGTGTATGTGATAACGAGGCAACTGGTAATTTAACTTCTTATATCAATTTTCAAAAGTTCGTGCATGTGTGAGTGATACGTGACAGCAGGAGGTGGCAGGAGAGGCCAAGAGGGAGGAGGGAGAAGCGGGAAACCATGGTGTCTTAAGACAGCTTAGACACAGTCTGCCTCCTGCACACCCACGGGAAACCTCAGCTGTGTGCCGATTCCTCAGACCTGCGCATGTGTGTATATGGACATGCGTGCAAATCCCCTTTGTAACACGGTGCTTTCCATTCTTCTAGGTGTTCTCATATAAATAGCTTCATTCTGTTTGGTAGATTAAAGAAATTATGATGAAGACCATGTCCAGAATCAAATGCAGACTTGGTAGGGAGCCAAAGCTCACACCCAGAGCCTCACTACCTTCCTGATCCTCCCTGGGTTCCCTGAGAAACTGTGACTCAGTTTCTCAGTTTAAGGAAGCCCGGGGTTCCAGGAGTTGCATGTAGCAATGCCAGGCTGTGAGGCACAGACAGCAAATGAAATCCTCATGAAAAGAAAGGCAGATCACACTTTTGACTTGTATAATAGCTCTTATTGACAAAAAAAAATGTAACAATAAGATCCCAAAGCATATTCCCAAAGCCTTCATTGAAGTCACGGGAAAGAAACACGTGTGAAATTCCAATGGTCGGGTGCACACCCTGCTCCATGCTCCAGGAGGCCTCTCCTGGACAGTGGGATCAGCTCAGGAGTGAACACACAGTTCCATTTACACTCACAGCACAACCTGCCAGGATGGCAGAGAAGGCCAGGAGCACTTGGGGATTAATCTGAGACATATAATTAAAGCCAGAAGGGGTAAGGAGGCCCGCAGGTCACGGGGTATGAAAATCTGAGCAGTTTCCACATAAAGGATGGTTGCAATGTGCTCTGCTGGGACGTTAGCTACAGAGAAGCCGCAGCCACAGGCAGGTTCAGGAACCACCCTCTCCCCAGGCCCTTGAGGAGGGCACTGTGTGGGTGGGCATGGGAGGGTCGGGGTCATTGTCAGAGCAGTGCCCTCACCCTCTGCACTCCTCCTGAGCCACCAGGTAACAGGCTTCCTGGAGCCTTTCTGTATTTATTTTTGTATTTATTCTGCACAGCACTTTATAAACTTGACTGGGTGCCCTCTGATTATTTTAATTCCGTATTCTTTGCTACAGTCCTGTGAGATAAGCAGTCCCTGTGCCTGCCTTGCCAATGATGAGGATGAGATTGCAGACATCATTTTCTGGATGTGTGGCATGGGAACGGTGCAGCCAGGATGGCGCCAGGCCTGGGGTGCCTTGGCTTCCCACAGCTTCTCTCTCCATCAGGTCCTCTGCAGGTGGCCATTCTGGCCTTGGAGAAGCCAGTGAGACCTTTGCCCACTCTCCTCTACCCAGGTGCCTGTGTCATGATCCAAGGTGGGCAGGTCACAGGGAAGAGCCCAGGTGCCCTGGCTCCCCACTCCACATTGCTCCTTCAGTGCCCTGGTTTCAGCCGTGTTGTCCTGTGATATTCCCGGGTCATTCCTGCAGAGGCGGGGTCCCTGACTCCTTGTCACCCTCAAAGGGAGCCCCACAGCGCCCCAGGGTGGACATGTCCCAACAGCGGACTCTTTGTCTTTGTACATGCTCCTTTTCACCCTCTACGTGTTTCCTCTGCCCGACCCCTGTCTGGACTCTCCCAGATGCCCCGTGTGAAGCAGCATCTGTCTACACTCACTGTCCTGGTCACCACCTTCGTGACCCCCCATGACGAATCTCAGCCCAATGTCCCTTCGTGTCTTGCCCTAACGTGCTCTCAGGACACAGCTGACTTCCATGTGGGAAGCATTTCCAGTGGCTCTAGGAATCTCTGAAAGGAGGACTTTCATCTCCCAGAAAGGTGAAGTAAGCACTCATTCCTCTTGCAAAGTACAGCAGGATTCTGGACACCACACAGAGAAGGAACACTGGAAGACCCTGAAGTACAGACTGGCCAGGGCCCTGGAACTCAAGGAACCGCAGTGACCAGACCAGGCCCTGGAAAGCCAGTGGGTGAGGGCACAAAGTGGCCCAAGAAAAGTCTGCTCTCTCTAGGCAGAGAATAAAGAAAAAACCAGGAAAGGGGAAGACTTTTAATAAAACCTGGAATCATCGTGGCCCACTCTGGCCAGTGCAGACCGAGCAGACCTGAACGCGCTCCTGCCCAGCAGCTGTGAGCCCCTGCCAAGACTGGCATCCAGGTACCCAGGACCAGCACTTCTGCCCAGACAGAAGGCACCAGGAAGCCCCCACCCAGTCCACGGGAGAGATGCCAAGAAAGGGACAAAGATTCACAATTTAAATAAGACCCACAGTCCAAACATACCCAAACTGTCCAGATTTCAACCAAAAATCACTCACCATCCTACCAACCCGAAAGAACTCCAGGGGAAGGGGAAGGCCGTCAGCAGCTGCCAATGCTGGGAAGACCCAGCCATTAAAAGCAACAATCAACTAGCCATTGGACGCTGCCCAAAACAAAGGAAAATATAGAAGCTTTAGCCAAGAAATGCAAAATCCCATCAAACAAAGAGAAGATGGCGAGAAACAAAAGTTTCAGAACTAAGAAATGCATTTCCTGCCTTCTGCCCCATGAAACTCAGTGCTACCTGGGGACCCAGCCAGCACAAAGGCCACCCCCAGGTGACAACCCTCAACCACAGGCCAGGACTGGGACCTACAGGAAAACTCCTTTCGTTATAAAGTAGCCCTTCTCTAGTTTTCATTAGTCATGAAAACAGACTGACACACAGAGAAATGTAGGACATAAGTTGTATACCTACACACCATCAATGAACACATGGAAACGACAATTTTAAATGAAACACCATTTACAAGCCCCTTTTACCCCCCATTAAATACTCAGGTACAAAGCTAACGAGACAAGTATAGGATGTCTGTGCTGAAAACCACAGAATGTTGATGGAAGAAATTAAAGATCTAAATAAATAGCAATAATTACTGTGTTCCTGGATTGAAAGGCTTAACATGATAACGGTATCAATCACTAAATGGATACGCAAGTCTGTCAAGATTCCAGCAAGGATGGCATCAGCGTTTGGGCCCCAGGGGTCCTGCTCGGCAGCCAGTGCAGAGCACAGCCTGAGCCCTGGCTGAGACCTCCCCAGGACCGCACCAGGCTTTGGGCTTTGGGCTTATTTGTTTTTGTGAGAAAGGAACAGCTCACAGAAGAGGGCTCTGAGCTGGCTTGTCATCCTGAGAATCCTGTCTGTTTTCTGTCACTGTCATCCAGCCCATTGGCACAGTAGACAGCAGGTCCTTAGCAGGACCTGGCCACACAAGGCTGGGACAGCCAGAAATGTCAGGCCATCGTGGGCCCATGTTGTCAGAACTCTCACCTCACATATCAGCAAACAGAAGTCAGCAGCATGCAGGGAGAACGCACACTGTGTTCACAAAGGTTTATCCCAGGGGTGCACAGCTGGCTGACACTGAAGAGAGGGCCACGCCATCCATCATATTAACAGAAGAAAAGAATCCCACTGTCACACCAAGGGACGCAGAATAAGCATTTGACAAAACTCAACCCTCATTTATGGTAAGAATTCTCAGAAAATACCCTCTACTTGACAAAAACTATCAACAAAAGCCCCCAGCTCTGTGATGGAAGCCTGCGTTCCTCCCCCAGTGCTGAGATGAGGCAGGAGGGCCTCTCCCCACATCCCATAGCTAACAGGCCCTGCCAGGGAGGAGGCCAAAAAAGAAATGGAAAATATTCATCCCTCTGCCTCTAGAGGTGACCCTCCCACATCTCCCAGCCTGCAGCTGGTGGCCTGGGCACCACACCCAGGACTTGTCCAAACAAGGGGCAAGCGGGGGACAACTGCCTAAGGGGAGTGGACCAGGCTGCAGGGCCCGGCGCACCCTCTGCCACATCCCTGTTTCACCTGTGAGGTGGCGCAGCCATCGTGCCAGCACTGCAGGAGCCACTGGGACACCAAGAAAGGGACCTTCACAGAGCACCTGAGCCCACCTCCTAGCTGACCCCTGTAATGGAGAACTGAGGCAGGAGAAATTCCTGAGGAAAAGGGCTTACCTAACTCCCGCATGGCGCTGGCCCGGATCAGGTCGGGTGTGACCTAGCTGGCAGAATCCCACAGCAGCTCGCAGCATCCCATTGAGAGAGATGGGGAGCACATGTGTCCCAACAGAGTCTGTCCCTCCTCCTTTAGCCACCAGGATTGGATCACAGGCTCTGCCTGATGCCCTTATCTAACCTGATGTTTCCCAAGACTCCACCTCCAGAAACCAGGTCGGTCAAGTTTCCAGCCACTTGGCTCGTTAAGATGTGAGGGGTTAAACTTCTGGATGTCCCGAGGGCCGTCCGCGTCCACACTGCAGCCAGCACCAGGCCATGCAGCAGGAAGGACCAGGCAAGTCATGGATTTTATTGTTACTTGGGTTTCTTCTCTGAGGAAAGGGAAGTAAAATTCTGAGGCCTTGAGTTAAGCTCTGCAGAGCTGAGACCACCTCTCACATCCAGGTTGTGACTTTCTAGAGGACCTTGCACCTTGATGATGCTGCAGAGTAATCAGCCAGAGGCTCCCTCAGGCAGTTTCCAGAGAGGTGACGCTGGGGCATGTTCTTTCCCTTTCTTCTCTGCAGCGGGGATCCTAACCAGGTGATATCCCGTCCTCCATCCCACTTCCTAGTATCTGCTCAGCGGTTTTCCTGCTGCTCTCCAAGGCTCTCCATCCTCTCCCCTCCCTGCCTGTCCCACCTGTCTGTCACCTTGACTTTCCCATTAAACCCATGTAACTGACTCAGGCCCCGTGAAACTGCAGGCAATTAATCTAACCCAGCAGGGCCTTTGGAAACCTCCATAAAACAAGGCCACAACTCAGGTTTCTCTCACATTCCCTCTAAGTGGATCCTACAGAGATCCATGCTGGGTCAGGCAGAGAAGAAAACCACCTTTCCTCCTTTTATTTAAGGAAGAAATTAAAAACTCAGCTCACATAGATTGCCCAAAAATCCCCACTTTCTACCTTTAAACCTTTTTCTAGGTTTATTGCCCACTATAAATTTTTTTTAAAGGCAACCAAAGCAGTAAAACCATCACAACAAAGCTGGAACAAATATGCAGTCCTCGGCGGGGCCAGATTTACGGTCAGCAATGTGGAGTGTGTCTCCGCAGGCAGGCTGTGAAGTGGGGGGAGCCAATATCATGGGTGTGAAAACAGGCATTGTGGTTTAGTTAACTGAAGTCACACAATTAAGCAATTCTCAAAAATCAATTAGCTGTACGCTGTAAGCAAGAGGACATGTTTTTCTAACTCCTCCCAGATGGTTTATGGGTTTACAGGATGCTCACGTGGGCCCTGGAACAAGAAAACAAAGTGCCAGGCGGGGAGGGAAAGTGCAAATTTCCAGCCATGATTAATTAAGAGCCCAACCTGGAAGCACCAGGGTCACCAAGCCGGCCATGCCGGATTGGAACGGGTCTGTGCCGGTGCCCCTGATCTGTCACAAAAAGCTGGAGGTCATTTTCTTTAATTTCTCTTTGTTTTCTTGTTCTTTTAATTTACCACAGGTACAGCTGTGAAAACTGGATATTTCATGGGAACTCCATGTTTATGCGCCTACCCAATGGCTCCAAGCAGACACCATTTGAGCAGCTTTCCACAG
Source organism: Erethizon dorsatum (assembly GCA_028451465.1). Taxonomy (NCBI): domain Eukaryota; kingdom Metazoa; phylum Chordata; class Mammalia; order Rodentia; family Erethizontidae; genus Erethizon; species Erethizon dorsatum. Next base: position 41,851,333 of record CM051833.1, on the reverse strand, counting down.
AAAATGAGAACCACACTTCTCAGGGGAGCTGGTGGTGTGCAGTGGTCAAGAGACAGTGACTTCTGAGGTCCCTGAGGGGAGCCTGGGGCGCTCTTTAGTGCCGGACCAGGCAAGAACTGGAGGTGCAAGAGACCGGGCGGGCTATGGACCTAGAGATGCAAGTGGGTCCCAGAGTCTGTCCACTTCCTGTACCCCTTCCAGACGTGGAATCACTTTCCCACCTGCAGGTTGGCTGCTCCAGCATCTAAGTCTATGGACCTGGCACAAGTGAGGGCCGGGCCATGCCAAGCCCTCTGCACACGGCCAAAGTTTCACTCTCATTTCTGGACTCCTGCAGCCACCGTGAGCAAGGCCAGGTCACCTGCTGGGTTATGGGGAGATTCTGGCCCGGTCCCCCATTACTGCTCAGCCAGCATGGGTGACCTCCAGACACAGGAAGAAGCCCCCGAGCGCAGACCACACACCCAGCCACCCTCTGGATGCCACCACCTTGGACCCGCCCTAGGCAGCCAAACCGTCCAGCTGCTCTGGACTCACAAGCAGCAGTACCAGTTGTTTATGAGCCACTCGGTTATCAGGCAAAAGCCAATGGACGTAGTCAGACACGAAGAGGGCAATTGCAGCTGTGAAACTGGGAGCCACATCGGCCACAAGGTTGTGGCCTCTGCTCACCACATTGGGGACAGAGCCCTGGCTGTTCCCAATCTGTGTGTTTAAAAATGCTGCGGTGCCTCCATGCTGAGCGGCTGGCAGAGGAGCTGGTCCTTCTCCTTGCCTGACCCGGCTATGTGACTCCAGGTCTCTGAATCTCAGGCTCCACGTGCAAAGCTCAGGCTAGCATGTTAAAGCTGCGCTTCTCAAAGTAGGGTCCCCTGAGCACCCACTGTAGCCTCACCTGAAGACTGGGAAGGATGAGCTCCCCATCACCAGCTCGCGCCTGCTGAGTTAGCAGAAATCTGTGCTGTCTGGAGACCCAGGGTTCCAAAGCCTGGCTCCAGTTTGAGACCTGTGCTCTAAATCATCCCCGTGAGAATACGTCAACATCTAGGATGAGGTGGGCACTTGACAAATAGCGGTGCTCTCTCTGTCCCCTGCTGAACACGCCTCAGTAGAGTGCACGTGTGCACATAGCTGGACAAGTAATGGTCGTATGTTAATACATGAAGATACGCACATAACAGGGATACAAAAACTGAACCTGTGGCATTGCCACTTAGCTAGGCAGAAATCACTCAGCTTCCTGAGTTGCACGAAATGAGTAGCAGAAAAAAAGTTATCGGTCGGGGATGGGCACCTGGGGGGGGCGGTGTCTTCCAGGTCTTTGCTGACTCTGCAGAGTCCTTGGTGCCCTGCTTCATGCTCTGCCCTCCAGGCCTCTCAACACCCCTTCCTGAGGGACTGCCTTCTAAGCTTTGGGAGCCAGGGTGCGGAGGGACAGCAGTCAGGGTCCTCCCTATCACCCAGAATGGAAGTGACCAACTGTCCCTGCACCAGAACCCTGATCATCTCTACCTCTCTCAGACTGGGGACCTCTTGTGATTGTGCAGCTGCCTGGATTGCAACCATGCATGTGCATGTTCACGCCCCACACTAGTGTTCTCTGTGCTGCCCTCTGCCTTCTAGACTGCCTCCTGCTACGCACTCCAGCTCAGCCGTGAGAGCTCTGAGCGGAGAGGAGCATGGAGTGGGCAGTGTTCCTGAGAATGAAGCACTGCATCCCCCAAGCCAGGGGCACAGGGTAGGGGGCTGTAGAAGGAACCAGTGGTGCCTCCTTGTGTTATTGTGCATTTCCCTGCTGAGCTGTGAGGCACTGTGTTTTGAACACAAGTCCACGTCTTTCCCCATAGGATAAAAGTAGTAGCCTGCCCACTACCTTCAGGATGACCGGCTTGTCCTCAGGGGCCTGCATCCCTGAGAAGCTATGGACATCGATGCAAAGGACCATGGGCCACTGAGGCTGGGAGCTTGGTGTGGCCAGGGAAGGAAGCTGGCCCTGCTCCACAAAAGGCTTCTCTGAGGCCTGAAGTCCACCCCTGGCAAGCCCAAGGTCCATGGCTGATGGCAGTCAGGGAGACCCAGAGGGTCCCAAGATGAGCAGAGTCTGGTGGCCGCATCTGAGGACGACGCTCAAAGGAAGGAGGGAGCGAGGCCCAGGTGAGTGCAGCAGGAACTGGCTCCTGTAGGAGTGGGAAGTAGGAGTGAGTGACCTCGAGGACTGGGGCAGAGTGGCAGTGAAGCCAGGTCCTCCTGTCACCTCGGTCACTGAGACACTACTGGCTTCCGCCTTCTCCTCGGAGATGGAGACATTGAGGTTTGCCCTCAGGCCCTGTGACAGGGGACCTTGTGACACCTAGGCCCTGAGTGTGCCACACAGTGCAGGGTGGGGGTTGTGGTCTGCACCCCACAGGTGTGGGTGTCTGGGATCCCCACACCCCAGCTGTTGCAGAGGCCTTCAGCAGGGCCACTCCAGGGCAACATCCTAGGGGAGCACAGGCCAGATGGGCCTGTGGTTCCGTATGAGCTGGGCTTGTGGAGAATGCACCTGGCCTCTGTTCTTCGTTGTTTGACAGCTGATACCAAATACATCAGCACCCAAGCCTGTGCTTCTACTGGAGGGACAGGGACAAACCAAAGGAGTGGGGTTTGTGAAGAAATCTACCTGCAGTTCTATGGTCCACTCTGCATCAGCCTCCCTTCCTGAAGTTCAGGTATCTGCCATTAACCTAGGTCCAAAAATATGAACTGGAAAATTCTAGAAATAAGCAGTCCTGAGAGTTAAATTGCACACTGTTCCGAGCATGGCAGTGACAGCTCTCACACGCATCCAGCTCCAAATCTCTGGGCATGAGCCGCCCATCTGCCCACACCTGCACTGTGAACACACCACTGTCACAGCATCACGGAGCTGCGTTCAAGTCACCATATCATACTGGCCCCAAGGCACAAGGGAATCGGTGCTGGTGACCTGGACATGACAAACGAAAGCTGTGAAGGGCTTCCTTTACATGAAGGGGTGAAAGTTCCTGTCTTCTTAAGGATGGAGAAAATGGAACACCAAGGTCAGTAAGATTTACAGCACCAGATATTTAGAGATAAAGAGCATGATTAAGGAACTTTTATTATAACACGATTGCGATTGTTCTGTTAATCACTGTGCTGCTCTCTCGTTGTACCTGACTGATGCATTGAGTTCTATTACAGGTGCATGCGCTGGGGAAAGACAGTGGATGTGGTGGGTGCAGTCTATGGCACCGGCAGCAAAGAGGTCTAGGACAGACACGGTCAGCACTGCCTTGAGAAGCATCTTGCACAAACTGTTCTTCAGAAGAGAGAAGGGAAGGTTTACTGAGAGGTTTACTGAGCATGGTGAATGCAAAAGCCCCTTTTGAAATAATCGGAACAAAAATAAATGAGGAATATTCTATGCCTCCGCCTCCTTTGCACTTCTGAGGGAGAGAGGGGAGCTGGACCATTGCATGTGATGGTACAGACCTGAGCACCCCGAATTATCCTGCACACCCCTGTCCAAGTTCAGGGCTCCTCACAGGCTCTGGTTGGACACCTGTCCTGGGTTCTCCTCTGTTCCCTGGATCCTGGGCTACTTGTTCTGAGTTCACGAGGGCCCTATGTGTTCACAGGCACGTGGGGTCGTGAATCACTGCCGCCCTGATTCTCCAGACCAGGGGGACACAAGGGTGCTGGGAAAAGACTGAATTACAAAGTTCCTCAGCACCAATACTCCCAAATAGTCAATTTATAGCAAACAACCAAAATCTCATTCTCAGGCCTTTAGCTAAAACAGGAAAATATCATCTTAAATTCTAAAAATAACAAGAGAGAAGGTATCTTTGGTCTCCAGCTCTGGATAAGACCCTTGGGGACTGGGAATGCGACTGTTCCTTCCAGGCCTCCCACTGGAAACCACAGTGCCCCTGAAATGACCCCTGCCCTCCTCTCTCCAAGTTCACGACTACAATGCCACCTGACCCAGAGGTTGGGGGGTGGGGAGTGGAAACCCAGTCCTCTTTACTTAAATCAGCCCTCTTGACTGCTTCATCTTTGGCAGCCCTTCCTGAGGCTCCTTGGCTGTTCGCTATCTCTCTTTGCTATTGCTTTTTGGTTGTGTGTTCTTGTAAGACAGTCTCACGTAGTTGCCCAGGCTAGCCTCAAACTCACCATCCTCCTGCCTCAGCCTCCCCAGTGCTAGTGTTACAGGTGTGCAACACCACACATGGCTCTGGACTCTGATGGGTTTTTTTAACAACCGTTTTTATTAGTGTGTGTTTGTGATACATAATTAGTACCTCCACCACAGGGAATGTTATGGTTTGTGTCTAGATGTCCCCCCAAAGCCTCATGCAGTCATGGGAGCAGGCTTCTAAAGTTTGTGATTGATTCATGGTCCAGTGCTGGGATTGTGGGTGTGAGTGCTACACCCACCCTGGGGCAGGTAGCCTGCATGCAGTATAAGAGAGGGAAAGAGTCTTGCTCTCTGCTCCTCCTTTTTAGCTCTTATTGCTTTTGCTGTCTTCTGCTGCCATGAACTGTTGCCCCTCTGCCACGCCACCCTGCCTTGGAGCCAGCTGATTATGGACTGAAACCTCCACAAACTGTAAGCTAAATAAAACCTTTCCTCTTTTAACTTTGGGTGTCAAATATTTTGTTCCAGCAATGAGAAAAATTAGCTAACGCAGTACACATGTTGCTGGGTGTGCAGCTCAGTGGTAGAGCAATTGCTGAGCACGATCAAGACTCTGGGCTCCATCTCCAGCACTTCTCTTGTCTGTATGGATGCTAGACACAGAAAGAACAGAAGTCACAGAACCTAGGAGGCTCCATGGAAACATCCCCAAGGCCATGGATCAGTCATGGTGCCCAATTCACAGGACTAGCTCCAACACCTCGCACAGGGCTTGGTTGGAGCTCTGCTGAGCACAGAGCTCCAGGACTTGGGTCTGGATGTGGGCTCTGAGCACAGAGGTGACCCAGCCATGAGTGGGTGGGACCAGTGCCCAGCAGCTCTGGGAGGCCAGGACATCCACACCATCCTTGGTATGGCCTCCCTGGGGGCCAGGGAATCAGCAGCCAGTGCATCCTGACCACCCCACCAAGTGCTGCCCCATGGTGACCACTGCCTTTGCCCGAAAGTGTGTCACCCCCCTTCTTTCTGGGACTCCCCAAGGATGTGTCCTGTCCCCGTGGCCTCCTCAACCAATCCCCACACCTCCATCTGACCCCAACAGGCCCTCACCCACAGTAGCAGAGCTAAGGACTGGGGGGTCACTGATGGAAGGTGCCAGGAAAGGAGAGCATGTGACACTGGACACTGACCCTGAGAGGGGTCTGCATGTTGGTCTGGGGAGGCCTGGGGCCTCTGGAGGGGCGTGAAGAGTTCCTACCTCCCTGAAACTTGGCATGTGTGACCAGGGCTCCTGAGGCAGGTTCCCTTGCTTCAGCACCAGCAGCAGAACACAGAGTGCATGCCCAGGGCTGAGGCTGGGGCTGGCAACATCCGCTCTCCTGCTGCAGGAGAGGAGGGGGGAGAGGGTAGAGTACTCCAGATTCCAGAGCTCCAGAGCCCCCCTGACCCTACACTGCCCCGTCACCCCCTCTTGAGGCACACATTACCGAGAAGTCACCACTTTCACAGTGAACCCTAGCATGCTGTCCTTGCACAAACCCAGTCGTCTGCCCCTCCAGCCTGGCACCGCACCCTCTCAATCCCTGCCTCCCTGCTAGCCACATGCTCCTAAAGAATCCTCCTGGCACCCATGAGCCAAGCAAATCCAACCATGTGTTGGGCAGGGTGAACCAGGATCAGGGGATAAGGTGGCCTTGTGACGAGCTCCACAAATGGGGCTTGAACTCCAGAAATACAGTGTCTCACACCCGGGACTCACATCTGAGATCCAAGTGGGGCAGTGCTGGTTCCTGGGCTTGCAGATGGCAGCTTCTCCCTGTGTCCCTGTGGGTCATCCCTCTGCATGTGTCTGTGTCCTGGTCTCCTCTTACCAGGCCACCAGTCACATGGGAAAGGGTCACCCTAATGACCTCACTTAGTTCAATGGCCTCTTTAAAGACCTTTCTCCAAATATTGCCCCATTCTGAGTCCCTGGAGCTTTGGGCTTCAACATGGGAATTGTTGGGGACACAAGTCAGATCATCACTACTCCTGAGCAGAGAGAGAGCCCTGGAGAATTTCACATTATGGGAAATCGAGACAAAGACCCTGTTGATTTTCTCAATAAACCAGCACCAGGTTTCACCTATGTATTTGCACCCTTCAAGCACAGGCAGCTCACAAATCAGCAAAAACCTCCAGAGGGGGTGCAACACACACACACGCACACGCATGCACCTGGGCACACATCTGTACAGGCACTCACCCGTGCACACATGCACACACACAGCCCCCGTCCTCACATGGTTGTCCACTCTGGGCACCCAGCACTGTCCCCTGCCCCTCCTTGGGGCCCACATGAGCACTTTCCCAGGCCTAAGGTTGGTAATCGCTGTTGTCCCTAAACGGGGCCACCCAGGCCAGACAACAAAAACAAAGCCCAGGAAACATTCTCAGACACAGCTTTATCTCGGCTACCTTCCCAAGGAAACCAGGACCCCGTTCCAGGGCTGGGACATTAACTTGGCACTCGAGACAAGAGTGACAGGATGATGAATGGGCAGAGGGAGAGGGTTAGGTTTCGGTCCTCACTGGGAGACAAAGATGGTTAGGCCAGAGAGAGACCTCTGTGGTGGCAGGGACCTGCCAGGCTGTCCACTGTCTGTCTGTGTTTGTGTTAATCTGTGTGTCTGTCCACTGTCTGTGTTTATCTGTACGTCTGTCCATCCAGCTCTCACAGCTGGTTGATGTCATGTCAAGGCAGGACCTAACAAAACCCTGTGTTCTGGACACTTCTCTTGTGTGGTTTCTGCTCTCAGGAGAAGCCCTTGAAACAGGCAGCCAGGGACAGAGGCAGCGGCAGCCCAGGGGAAGGGGCCTCGGTCTTCCTGGAACGTGGATCCACTGATCAGTAGCAAATGTGAGAAAAGGAGCTGCTTGCTAGGGTTTATGGCCCTGGGCACACCTGGCAGAGCTGTTTTCCTCCTCATTAAGCCCCTTTGCCTCCTTGCAGGCAGGCAGGCTCCTCGGTGGTCCTGATGTCCCTGTTCCCACGCCATGGGGGAGGGGCGGGTGGCCTTGCTGCCTGGAGGCTGCAGGCAGCCAGTCCTGGCTGCATGCAGGAGGGTCAAGCTCACAGGCCTGCCTTTGAAGAGGCAGGAGGTTCTCTGTCCTGGGAAGGTGGCCCAGCCTCCAGGGAACCACAGGCTCGAAGGATCCCCCAGCCCCACCACTAAGTCTCCTCTGGGGTCCTCTTAAAATTCAGACTACAAAAAGACGACAGTGGTCCAACTTCTGTCACACATTCAGGTTGAACATCTATCACGCTGAAGGGCCAGTGAGGCCAGTTTTGATCTCTTGTTTACACAGCCTTGAGCTCTGCAGCGTTCCAAGGAATCCACGTCCCCGCCACCTTGGGGACCCAGGGCCGTCTGCCTCCCGCGCCTGTTCCTGCCATGTGTGTTTGTGCAGCTTGGCTGCCTCGGCTCCTGTTCACGTGACCGTAGCCCTCACCCTTGAGGCAGCAATGCACTTGCTGGAGGGTCCCTGACATCTGGGCCCAGCAGGGAGCAAGGCCACCCCCAACCTATGAGGCCCCATCATTCTAAACAGTGCACTGGGGGCGCAGGGGGGCTTTCTTCCTTCTTTCTTTTAGAGAAGAAATTATCAAGCGTTGTTTTGCTCCTGCCATGAGTAAGCCAGGGTTAGATGTCAAATACCAACAGCCCCACACTGTAGAACATCGGTCCTTCATCCTCCAGTGCTGAATATTTTGCCTGCTGTGTCTCAGCAGCCCCACTTTACACAGGAGGAGCTGGGGACCCCTGAGATCACACCCCAGAGAATGTGTCACTAGCAGTAAGTGTGGGTCTGATTTTGACTCTGAGCCAACACTGTGCCGTTTCTGCCAGTCTCCTCCCCTTCCGGTTGGTTCCGACTTCCCTGTTCTCAAATCCACCTGCTCTGTGTCCTTTGTTCTGATGAAGCTTGAGTGGGCTGCAAAGTCCTTTATGTGTGGGGCCTCAGAAAGCAAGCCCAAGCTTGGGCCAAGTGGCCCACTGTCTCCCTGGCCCCAGGCCCAGCGGGTCCCTGTCGTGGGAACATCCAGATGTGCTGTATGAGGGCCCTGCCTTCCTCCTTCCAATGGCGCCCTGCCCAGGGCCCTGCCACAATCAAAAGCAGATGTGCAGGGTGGAATCCGAGCGCGGTGAGACCCGACCTCTACCTCTCATCAGCCCATCCCCCAGGCCCTTACCCCGCTGTTCCATGAACCCCGTACCTACTCACCCAATGAGTCTTAAATGTCTGGATTACGGACGTTCCTGCTCCAGCCGAACAGGAGGAAATGTGCTCACTCCCACAGGGCGCCAATCACTTACCATCTTCAGCCTGGCTCCTGGGGCGCTTTGAACTCCAATATCCCCTCCGCACTGAGGGCTATGAGCTTAGGAACAGCGCTGGAAGCTACGTGCTGGTGGGGCTCAAGAATACTTGGGTATTTTTTCTGCATCTTTCCTTTTTCTTCGGAGGAGGGACCTAGAGGTAGAACCTACAGCCTTGTGCATGCCAAGCACACACTCTAGTACCAAGCCACCCTTCTTTCTAAGCACAGGAGCCCTGTGGGTGGAGACACACTTACTCCAAAAAAATACAAAGAAATCTTTGCATTACTTAGCATTTTACCCTTAGTTCAGCATCTGCTATTGCTCACGAAAGCTGCCCCCAGGTGGGAAGGTGGTAGAGATTCACAAACACATTTTTCATCTCATGCACATGATGCAAGGGGGCAGAGAGATGAAGGAGGGCTGATCACCCTCAGCACTGCTGTGCCCCTGAGTGGCCAGAAAAGATCAGGGTCCCCTCTCAACCCAGGGTGGGGACACTTCTGGAGCTAGTGGCCTCCAACATTGCAGGGGCAGATGGTGAGCCTCTGCCAGGCTAGAGAGCACCCGGAGTGAGGCACACATGGAAATGTGCTGCATGGCCGGAGCTAGAGGGGCGACCACTTAGGCCTGAGGGAGCTGGGTCCAGGCAGTGGGAGGCTTAGTGTTGCTGGCTTTTTCTGCCCATCGTCCAGACCCCTGCTGCCCACTTGCCTGGAATGTGAGCTCATGAGGAGAGCTGGCCAGGCTGCGTGGCAGCGATGTAGATGCTGGCTCCATGGGTAAGGAAAGACCATTCCAAGCTCATCACCTCAGTGCCTCCCTGAGGCCTCCTCTGCCCCAGTCTCTGTCCTGTCCCCTCCCCCCAGGTGCAGTGAGAATCTGTACCCCTCTTCCCCCAGCATCTCCTGCATGTGCTTGGCGATGACATTCAACCTGTCTCCCAAGCCCATGCATAGACACAGGTCCCTGTCACTGAGTGAGGGGTATCCCTTTCCTCAGACCACGTGGGGTCTCTTGGGACAGCCTCAGAGACACCCCCATGTCCAGAGCCCCTGTCTGAGGACACAGAAGCACACAAGTCCTGTGGATCTGTCTCCAGTGACACCCAAGGCCATACATATAGGAAAGCTGGAGTCCCTGGCTGCATGTAGCTGGGACAGGGAAGGCCTTCCTGGGCCTGCCCTTCTCCCAAGGGTCTTCCCAGGGGACGCCCTGAAACCACAGGTGTCCTCTCTTCCCACACAAAAGGTAAACCTGGGGCTTGATCTCAGGTGGAGCAGATGCCCAAGAGCTCACCCCGGATGGCCCTGTGACCATGGTAGGCTGCAGACATCCCCCAGGTGTTTCTGTGGGCAGGGCACCATGTGGCTGTGATAAAGGGCAGGTGGGCACTGCTTGGGTCCAGAGAGTGTGAGTCCTCGAGGTGCCCAGGGGACAGACGGTGTCCAGAAGGCAGAGTGAGCTCAGCCATTTCTAAACTGTGCCCACTGTGCTGTGACATCATCATCTTCCCTAGGTGACACCAGCACCCCACCATGACACCATACACAGACATTGCCACATGTCCCCAGGGCTGGGGTCACTAGATTTCTGGTTGAGAATCATGTCACAAACCCAGCCACCTGTCACCCCCCGAAGTCCACAGGACCTTCTCAGGGCACCCACCTGGCTCAGATGTACTAAGCACAGTGTGCTGCCAGCTCCCCTTGGCACCGTGACCTCTGCTGTGCTGTGTCCCCACTATATTCCCACAGCCAGGGGGCTGTGCTCACATGCCCTGGGCTCTGGTGGATGGCACTCAGGCACCGCACCCGCTGCCCTCACCCACTGTCCTTGTTCACCCGCACTCACTTCTGTGGTGCAGCACCGTGTGGAGCTGGCCGTTCCGTTCCATGAGCATGATGTGATTTTTCAGCTTGACTGGAGTAAGAACTAATAGACGATCAGTGAAGTTCTGGTTTGTCTGGGTAATGGGGAAAGATCCACCTGGGTGTAGGGGATCCAACCAGCAGGCTTGGACCCTGGACAGAGGCTTCCCAGGCAGATGTGTCCTTTGCTGCCATCGCCTTTGCACCTCAGCCCCCAGGTTCTTCAGTCTCTGGCGACTCTCCAGGAGCTTCCAGTCACCAAGGAGAGACATTGCACCCAGGGAGGAGCAGATTCCAGCTGCCCTGGGGTTGGGTGGTCCTGATGCCAGGTACCGGGAGTGACAGAGCCAGAGTCACAGGGATGGGCCACACGGTCTCAGGCAGGCTCAAGGCTCTTGTTGCAAACACAGCTCCCACTCCTCGGATCTCTGTCACATCATGGGAAGGGGCTGTCCTGCTTCTGTTAACAGTGATTCCTACATCCCACTCATGTGGCAATTGAGTGACACAGCACACATCAGACGCAACCCTGTGTGCCTGGTGCACACCCATCATCTCAGATGGGTGAGGTCCTCAAATTCCCGCTATCAGTCATACTCTTATTCCAGATCATAGCATAGTGGCCTCCAAGCAGGGCAAGCAGATGTGTGAGGCTGACGCCCCCACTGCACACACAGCACCTCCAGGTCTGAGGATGGAGCCAGGGCCTCTCAGACACACAAGGCAGGCCACCAGCTGGCAATCCGGGTAAAGAAGCCCTTTCTCTCCTGCTCTTGCTCTTGGCTTGAGTCATCATTAATGAAAACAAAACAGAAACCATCACTGTTCCTTTGTTATTGCAGGTTGAGGGCTGTGATGACCCAGTTCAGACTGGAAATTCAATCTCACTCCAAATCCCAGACCCAGACACTAAGGATTTTTGTTTATTCCTCATCCTGAGTTGAAAAAATTGCTGGAATGATTTGTGCCTGGATGACCTTATCTACAGAATGGAAATAAAGCCTCAGCCATTTTCATGAAAAAGGAGAAATTTGTTTGGCCAAGTTCTGGACTGAATGCTTTATACCCTTTATACTCATTTTTTTACCATGTGGGGAAAAAACCCCTAGAACCCCCACCCCATCTCCTGAAACTGCACTCTTTTCAGGGGAACTTACTGACCTGTACTAAATACATAACTTGTAAAGTATTCAGAGGATCCTGGGGACTGACAAATTCCCAAAAGAGATATCAATGGTTGGAGTTAGAACCCATGAAACTTTATGGCTGCTCCACTGGGTGAGATCACAAAAGCTCACCTGTGTGTGATACTGACATTAAGGAACAAGATGCCATGATTTAGGCTGGGACTTCAGATACAAGTAGAAACTGAGGAAATTAAAAGCAAAGCAAAGCAATCAAGACTTTGGGCAACAAAGAGAAACATTTCCAAAGCCTAGCCCAACTGCACCCTCTATCCTGGCTGACCACATGCAGTGTTAAAGGGTATATTAGTTAGCTTTTCCATCACTAGGAAAGAGTATCCAACAGCAACTTAAAGGAAGAGAGGTTAAATTTGGCTCATGGTTTCAGGGGATCAGTCCATCGTTAGCTGACTTCAAGGCAAGAACATCATGATGGAAGAGCATATCCACATCCAGCATGCAAGGCACATGGTGGTGAGATGTGAGTTCCAGAGGGCTTGGGTGTGTTCACCCCTAGAGCCTTGCCAGCAACAATCCACATGTCCTTTTTCTTGGGCAGCTCTGCTCATGGCCTGCAGCTTTCCTTGAGAGACATTCCATGTTCTTGGCATCTCTGGCTTTCTGAGCCTCCACTTCCTCTTTGACTTTATTCCAATAGCTTTGTGGACTGCCCTCTCAGGAGCTCTTTGCCTGGCCTCCAAGGCCTTCCTTGGAAATCATGTGTGGAAGCGTCCCTGACCTCACAACTCTTGCATTCTTTATCCTAGTTAAAATAGCATCATGTGGACAACACTAAGGTCTGCTGCTGTTTGAGCAATAGCCAGGTTCCACTGAACCATGGCTCCATAAAATGAATCTCCAGGAACAAAATCCTGAGGAGGTCTTCCTCGAGTAGGCATTCCAGGGACTCTCAAGTGAAAGGTCTACACTTTTTTACCCTTGAGCCCAAAATGGATGAGATCTTACTGATTTCTAAGACACCCGCAGGATACTTTTCTTTTTCTCCCTGCACAAGGTACCGTAAAACCTTGGTTTGTAAGCATAATTCATTCTGGAAACATGTTTGTATTCCAAAGCACTTGTGTATCAAACTGAATTTCCCCACAAGAAATAATAGAAACTCAGATGATTTGTTCCACAACCCAAAAATATTCACATAAAAATGATTACAATACTGCAATATAATACAAAATCATAAAGAAAATACAAAATATAAAGAAAAATATATCAACCCACACATATCTTTGAACATCTTCGTGACTGGTGTGAGAGAGGCAAGAGAGAGGAGAGTTACTGTGTAGAACAACTTTTATTATTACTAATGGAATCACTGCTATCAATTGGCTCAACATAACCTTTTTCTTTTCATGCAAATTTAACAAGTAACCTATCCAGTGTTACTTGCTTTTGCCTCCTTTTGAAGACTTCCCAGAAATGTGACATTGCATTTTCATTAAACAGTTTCATTGCCCACACTGCTACAGCCTTAGGCAAGTGGTGTTTTTCTTCAAAATTTTACACTGTTTCCCACATTTTTCACATCTCCCCAATCTCATTTGAAGTGAAGGATTCCTTCACCTTTTTCTTCTTCTCCTCTATAGAGGAGATCTTCTCCATAACTTCTTGCTTTGAGGAAATGATCACCCACATTCCCACAGCAAGAGAGAGAGAAGAACCATTGGCTCAGTTTTGATCATATGACATTCATCATCACATACTACTCATATTGCAAGATATTGCTTGCTTCTCAAGTTAAAATCTATTGGAAATGTTTCCTTGTCTTGTGGAACATTCACAGTACAATTTACTCACAATCAAAGGTCTTACTGTTCTTGGTTTCTTTGTAATGGTGCCAATCTCTTTAGTAGCCACATATCCTCTGGCCCCAAATTTACACATAGTTCTTTATGAATCAAAATTTAAGAACTTCAATTTTTCTGTTCTGTCTTTTACCCCTAATTCTCACTATAATTTTGGCACAACATGAATGCCTTGAAATTTTCTCCACCAGATCAGTACACTACTCTTAGTCTCCCGCAAAGTCTCAGGATATGGGAAAAATGTACAAATGTTTACCAGAGTGTAACACACATGGCCTCTAGCTCACATGCTCATGGGGTCCTTATTCCCAACTGAAACCTCCTGAGCTTGGCCTGTACTTTCCTCATTCCTACCAGTATTCTGGTTTTCTGTGCTCCATCCACAATCATTAATGAACTTTCTTTGCAGCATCCTAAGGCTTCTCTAGCCCCTATCTCCAAACCTGTCCAAACCACTCCTGCAAGCAATTTCAAAGGCTTCTTAGTCACATGATCAAGTAGTCATAGAAAGAATCCCACTTCTCTGGTAGCAATCTTTTGTATCAGTCAGCTTTCCTCTCAGTGAGACAAAGTACCTAACACCTACAATTTAAAGGAGACCGACAGTCTCAGGGATTTTGTCCATAGTCAGCTGGCTCTAAGCAGGAACATCATGACAGAAGGGTGTGACTGAGCAAAGCTACTTAGTTCATGGTGTCAGGGAAGCAGAGTAGGGTAACAGTACCGGAGAGGAAGGAGAGAGGAACCAGATATGGAGCCCAAGATCCCTCCTGCATGAGCCACTCAGACACACCTAGAACTGTACCTTACTAATCCCCTGGTTGGCTTTCAAGCCAATCAAGTTGACAATTAAAGTTAGCCATCACAAGGAGTATAGATGAACTGGGTGACCAGGAAGTGACTACCAGGCATGGAGCTCTGATGAGGTCAGGAAGGAAGCAAGGAGGCACCAAAGTCAGTTGTGCTAGTTAGACGCTGAATTGGTGAGGGTTCCCCAGGGAGAGAGAACCAATAGAATGTAGATAATGAGAAGGAGAGAGAAATATTTTTATAGGAAATTGGCTCATGCAGCTGTAGAGTCTGACAAGTCCTAGGATCTACAATTGGCCAGCTGGAGACCCAGGAGAGCAGATGGCTGCAGCCTGAAGTCCAACAGGCTTGAAATGAAGGAAGATTCCATGTTTCAGTTCATTTCTGAAGACAGAAAAAAAAAAAAAAAAAAAAAAAAAAAAAAAAACAAGTGCCCTAGTTTGAAGGACACCAGGCAACAGGAACTATGTTCTCTTGGTGGGGAAGAAGGTCAGTCTTTTTCTCTCAGCCTTTGACTGAGATGCAGCCTACCCACACACAGGAAGGACATCTCCTTTACTCCAAGTCTATCCGTTTATGTCAACTTCATGAAAAAACACTCCCACAGAAGCACCCAGAAGGTTTGATCAAAATCTGCCCCCATGGCCCAGTCAAGTTGATACATAAAATTAACATCACAGAGGCCAAAATCCCAAGATGAGCAGTTAGAGTGACTGAGGGGCACCATGCTGTGCTCTTCTTGAGCAGCTTTAGGACAGGCCGCTGAGATACAGTAGCCCATGAGCCGAGCACATCCTTTCCCAAGGAGTGGCAACAGTCCACCCTGTGCTGTCCTAAAGCCTCTTGGGCTTCTGCATGGCAATGGCCTACCTGTCCTCTCCTGTCCCCATGGAGACTCTGATCTAGGCTCCAGTGTGGCTGAGGCGATTCTCTGCTCTGGGACAGGCGCCCCGCACAAACTGTTCCCAGCTAGACCTGCCTTGAACTCCAGCATGAGAACAGGAAGGTTTCTGTAAATATGCTTGACCTCAAATATGTTGTGTTTTCAAAAAATTTAATGACAGAAGGAGACTTGGCGAATAGTACAAGTGTATAGACAGAACTTACACTGTCACAGGCACCCTGGAATCCTGGGTAAAACGGAGACCCCTAGCAGCCTCTCCTTTTACTTTTCAGTGAAGGTTCTGATCTACACCTCAAAGTGTGGCAGAGATAAGTGAGTGTCAAACAGCAGATGCCAAGAGCTTCACACTGGGTCCCACACACAGGCAGCAGCAGGTGGGGACTTCGGGAGCAGCCAGAGTCCTAGGAAATGCACGGTGCTCACTACAAGGATGTCACCAGGGCCACACCACCATGTCCTCCATCAGAACTGAGGGACACACTTCTCTAAGTCTCAGTGCTAGGAGCAGCTACACTTGTCTTGAGCCACTGACCTGGTCACTCTTGTCTGTACTCTGACACATGGACAATAATATTGCCATCTTCCCACTGTCACTGGGAAGCTCAGTGCATGGCTGCAAGACCTACCAGAACACATTTCCCCTGCCAGTGTAACTTCCGTCTTTCTTTTCATCCTATCCCTGTGCTGGTATTTTCAACTAATATCTTCACATATGACTGTATTATATTTTTGAAAATCACCTTAGGAATGAGAAGAATAAGAAACAAAGAGTTGAATAAATAAATGCAAATAATGGTTTACATTTACGAAGCAGGTACAAAAGGCTCTAAGACTTTGTAAATTGGCAGTGTCCACCCAGACACTGGGACAGACCCAGACATCTTCCCGATTCCAATCGAATCCTGTCTGAATACAGCAACCCACTTGGGGCACACTTTCAGAACATGACAGAAACCTCAAATTCCTCAGAGGAAAGAAAGACAGGAGAGGTGTCTGGATGAAGGAATGTGGTTATCCTGGGAAAAGGAAGACCAGGGGGATGTTTTAGAAATCTCTGGATTTTTGAAGACCAATCACACAAAACAAGAGCTTGCTTGCTCCATTTCAGCTCAGACAGCAGTACTAGAAGTGGTGTGTTAGCATGCTTCCTGCCCCCATGACATAATAAAGGAAGACAGGCTCACTGTGGCTTACAGTTTCAGAGGCTCCCATCCATGGTCCCTTGGATCCATTGCCAGGGGCTGGGTGGCACAGACCAACATGGCTGGAGCACATGGCCCAGGACGCCTGTGCACCTCATGGTGGCTGGGAAGCAGAGAGAGACAGGACAAGGTCAGGGTCCTCACATCCCCTTCAAGGTCAGGCCAAAAATTTCCTTTCACCAGGCCCCAATTCCTAAAGGCTCCCACAGCACAACCTGGAGACCCAGCCTTAGCACCAGGACCTCAAGGGGACATTCAAAAGCCAGACCATGACATGGGCAGCTGAAGAGGGGTTCCAGCTAGGAGGTCTGTGGACCAAAGGAATCAACATGTGGGTGATGGGGATGGGACATTTGTGCTCTGAGACTGAGCGTTCAAGGTGCCCCTGTTGCAGACAGCTGTCCCTCAAGAAGTGCACCACTTTCTAAGGGAGGCTTTATGGAGAAGGCCGGAAGGCCAGCATCAGAGCAAGGTGCCCTTGTGAGGACCAGGACTCCTGATGGGTTGCTCGCCAGAAAAGGAAGGAAAACACAGCCCTCCACACTGCACCACCCCTGAGGACAAGGGTCACTCATTATTGCAGAGGGACGAGCAGAGCAGAACAGGCTGAGGCATCCAGCAGAGACCCAAGCAAGTGCAGTGGTGGGCCGAGTGTTGATCTCGGAGCTGAGGGAGAATGGGCCTTGCAGTTCACGCATCGTTTCCATTGTGCTTCCTGTTTCACGTCCTGAGGGCTACTCTTTGGGCCAAAAAATAACCAACCACTCTAGATAGAAGGATGGAGATGTTCACAGCCTTCAAGTAGATGTCTGCCAGGTCCTGGGACTTTCTTCCAGAGTTGCCCTTGTGTGTTGGAAAATGAATATCACACAGAAATGAATGCTCCTGTTCTACATGTTCTACAAAGATGCAGCATCTGAGGCTGGGCAAAGAGGCTGAAGAAAGTCATTGCCACCAACTGCTATAGTGAAGATTTCCTGCTCTGTCTGCACCCAGGGGAACAAGGCCACTCCCTCCCAGACATGAGGAGCTGCAGCCAACAGCGGTGCGGGAAGGCCATCTGTGTGTCTGTTCGTCACTCACCTGTGGTTTTGTTTTGCAAAGAAGCAAAGCTTGCACTGAGAAGGTGCCAGTGCCGACCACAGTGGGCCAGGGCTCCCCTGGCTCCCGGAGCTGAGCTGAGCATTGTTGGGGGAACTAGCAGTATTCAGGCTAAACAGGTGTCACCAGCTTGGCGCACACCCTTACCTTCAGTGCTTCCTGTGCATGGCAGTGTGCTCCCTCCTCCATGCCCTGACGGGGAGGAGGCACCGCGGTCTGCTCGGTTTCCTGCCCCCCACCCTAAGTGGGGATGGGTACAGGGACGGAAAATCTGAGCTGAAGCAATAGGTGCTTCCAGCTCACTCCTGTTAGAAGATCAGGTCAGTTAAAAGGAAAAGATAGGGGACCAGCTGGGGGCCAATCAGAAGGCTCCAGGATGGTCCCAGCCCACATTTCTGTCTTCCATGTGACAATCAAGGCCTTGGCAGTGTGGACATTGCAGCCTGGGGCCACACACAGGCCACCAGAGGCTTTCAAGGGACACCAGCCCTTTGGCCACAAGGAGATTTGCAGAGGACTCAGGGCTTCCAGGGGTCCCATCTGCACCCACCCTGCCATAGGCCACGAGGATAATGGAGGGGAGGGGACCCTGCTCTTGGCTACATTCTTGAGCATCACTGTGCCCTCCCTGTCCCATTCTTGGACCTTTGGATTTCTGCAGGCTGAGACAGTAACACTTGCCTATCACACCTAGCTCTGGGGTCACCAAAACACCGACCCAGGGTGGCCTTGTGGGAAGCTGGGGTCACAGTATCAAACTCCACGTGGAGGAGACTGGGGTCAGGGTCACCTGTTCCCTGTGCACTGCCCTGGGACGTGCCCCTGGGCCAGCCTCTGCCATCCACCTTGAACAACATGGCTGAGCGAAAAGTAGGGACACCTCAAGGACAACCAGGCCTGGCCTGGGAGGGCACTGGTGGGGAGGGAGCACCCCGACATTGCTCACCTGAGCTCTCTCATTTGACAGTGCCTCCCTCAGTCAAACCCCCAGACCAGACTGGGCTAAATTAATATCCCCAATATCCAAAAATCATCAGCTGCAGTCAGCTTGTTGCTTGA
Source organism: Erethizon dorsatum (assembly GCA_028451465.1). Lineage (NCBI taxonomy): Eukaryota > Metazoa > Chordata > Mammalia > Rodentia > Erethizontidae > Erethizon > Erethizon dorsatum. Next base: position 41,832,880 of record CM051833.1, on the reverse strand, counting down.
GAAATCTTTCCCCAAGAAAGCCGGCTACTTAAAGTGCACTGTATAAATCACAAAAGGCAAACTCGAATGCTTCCAGTTCTTACAGGGACAGTGGGACCTGTGCAGTGTCACCCGGGTGCCCGTGCTCAGGGAAGGGCTTTGGGAACCAGGTCCTCCCTGTGGCTTCTCCCGTTCCCTCCTCACCTTGGGCTGTGGCTGGGCAAACGTGCAGGATCTGTCTTATGAGTGTTTTCTTGGTAACAGGCCATGAAGTGTTTGGATTTTTCTCAATTGTTTTTCCCGAATTCCTGAGAAAACAATGCCATGGTGGAGCCTAAAAACGAAGCTAAAATAATCAGGGGTGACTCAGGAGCTGGTGCAATTCTTGCTCCCTGAATTCCAGGAAAGCCGGGCTCTGCCGCAGCCCTGCACAGAGTGGGTGCCTGGCAACTGGCCCAGCACACAATGAATGAGCGCACAGCCAGGTCCCCTGCTCCCCAGTGAGGGGACAATGGAGCCAGCAACCCCCAGGCTCCATGGCACAGAGCCACACCAGTGCCCAGGTGCCAATTCCTTTCTCCCAGACACAGGTTCAAAATAGTGCCAGCAGGAGGGTTGAAGTGGAGGCTGAATGGTCAGATCTGCCAGGTGGGCCCGAGGGTGTGGCATTGAGTGGTCCAGCATCCTGGCCTGGGAGGGGAAGCCGGGAGCCATGCATGTGTGGGAGGTATGTACACCCAGCCAGGAGGCCTGGCCTCGGTCCCCTCTTCCCCAAGCAGATGCGTCACTGCCCCAGGCTGGACCCAGTTTCTGCTGAGCAGCATGTGGACAGTTCCATCTTCAGAAGCCAGGGCAGTAAGAATGGCAGGCCCATCCATGGACATTCCAGGACAGCCAGTCGGAGTCAAGAGGCTGAGCCAGGATGGCCCCTGGGGCTGAGGTGTCTGGGGGTCTGACTGAGGGAGGTGCTATCAGAGGAGAGAGCTGAGGTGAGCAATGTCAGGGTGCTCCCTCCCCACCAGTGCCCTCCCAGGCCAGGCCTGGTTGTCCTTGAGGCGTCCCTACTTTCCACTCAGCCATGCTGTTCAAGGTGGATGGCAGAGGCTGGCCCAGGGGCATGTCCCAGGGCAGTGCACAGGGAATAGGTGACCCTGAACCCAGTCTCCTCCAAGTGGAGTTTGACACTGTGAATGAAGGACTCCTGTCCACGGGCTCCTAATGTGGACAGAAACACACTGTCCTGGGCCGTACCAAAGCCCCAGGATGCAGGCCGTCCCTCCCTGGGCACACGTTTTATTACACTCACGTTTCCTTCATTCCCTGCTCTTTAGAACCCCAGGGCACTGCCCCGGGGCCCTGCCCACCAGGCAGAATACGAGGCCACAGAGCAGAGGGGTTGTGGGGGACACTGACCACAGAGGCTGGGCCACCCCAGGTTCCCAAAGCACTGCCCCCTTTGGGCCCTTTTTCTCTAAGCTGAGCTTAGTGTCCAAGTCTCCCTACCTCTGTGGGTCTAAAGAGAAGAATACAGGAGAACAAGTTTGGGGATGGGGTCTGGGATTCTGGATCATTACAGGGCACGGAGTCACAGCCAGATGGCCCATGAGAGCAAGGATTGGGCATGGCCTGCCACTGCTGCACCTTCCAGGCCCCTCACAGTACCCAGCACAGTGCTGGCACTTGGTGGGTGTTTGCTGATTGAACATGTGGTATCAGTCAGCTTTCCTGTTGCTGGGACAAAATGCCTGACACTCATAATTTAAAGGAGGAAATGGTTTATGCGGCTCATGGTTTGAGAGGCTTTAGTCCATGGTTTGCTGGCTCTAAGGCAGAAACATGGTAGAATGGTGTGGTAGAGGTAAGATGCTTAGTTTATGGCAACTGGGAAGTGGATTCCAGAGGAAGAACACCGGCAAGAGAGGAGCCCTACAGACAGGACCCCGTGACCACCCACAAGTGCACCCTGCATCCCAGCAGCACATTCAGCTGTGAATGTCAGCAGATTAATACCCGCATGAGCACAGGGCCCCCAGGATTCCTTGTCTGGACCACAGTGCAGTCAGGTTAAAGTCAGGACCCTGGCACATATAGGCACCTGCAAGCCACTTACCTCCCAGGACCCAGGAGCAGGCAGCAGGCGCCGATGTAGTCAAAGGTCCTGTGCCACGGATCAGCTACCTGGCCCTCTGCCAAGAAGTCCCCTCCTGTCCATGTCCAGACCCCACATGCTCCAGCACCTCTGCTGCCCCGACATTCTCAGGATGAGAGGGTGCCTGTGGGTCCCCAGGGCATGAGGGTCACAACATCCCTGTGCCCGTGTTTAAGTTTTACATGGGGACATAACGCTGGGCAACCCTGGGGGCAAAGCATTTGGGTTTGAAACATACCTGCTTCTTCCTTCTTCCTCCTTGAGGCCTGGCTTTAGGAAGATCAAGAGAATGTGAGTCTGGTGTCTCTGAGGACAACATGGCCACCCAGCAGCTCCAGACCCTGCTGGCTCCTGTGGCATCCCGGGTCCTTCCCCTGGCATCCCAGGACCAAGTCGGGGTAGACGCACAAGGTCTGCAGCTGGGGCAGTGAAGGACTCAGGGGCAGCCTGTGGAATCCAGGTGCAGTCGGTCAAGGCGGTGCGGGAAACAGAGGGGGCGAGCACATGGTGTCCTCACCCCGAGCCTGCCTGGGAGTAGGGCACTCAGTTTTGTCTTCCCTGACACCTGGTCATCATTTGAACATTAATTTAAATGATACTCACTACAGTCTTTAGCCTCATCCATTTCTGACTTCCTGGAGGTTTGATCCTTGGAAACAGATTTTAACAGAATTACGTCCATTACAGCTGTCACAACTCTTTCTTTTAATTCTAATAGCGTTTGTGGAACAGGATTTTTTTAATTCCATATAATCTTAAACCTATTGAACTTCTTGGCAATTTTTTCTAGTGCTTTACCTGCTAGAAAATTCTCATTCTTGTCCTTTTAGCATTAAATGCATTTTCTTAGTTCAGTTATTTTTATTACTTTATCCATATTAACTTTATTTTGATGTATAATATGAAAGATGGATTTAATTAATTTTTATCATATTATAACAAATTATCCCCAATTTGCTGGGCAAATTGGGCACACACCAGTGTGTGTGGCACACACCAGTAATCCCAGCATTCAGGAGGATGAGGCAAGAGGATATCCGTGAGTTCAAGGCCAGCCTGGGCTACACATTGAGTTCCAGGCCAGCCTGGACTACATAGTGAGACCCTGTCTCAAAGAAAAAAAAAACTTAATTAAAAAAATTATCCCCAATTCATTTTAACTATACCATCTGCATTGTTTATGATAGTTATTTTGCATACTAAATTTGTATAAAAAAAACAATGCTTTAGATTTCTCATCTGTTCTATATTCTGTCTGTTCTCCTGGTCCTTACTGTATTTCTTACAACTTAAGAAATTAATTACTGGGGCCGGTGAGATGGCTCAGCGGCGTAAGCGCCTGCCTTGCAAGCGCGAAGGCCCAAGTTCGACTCCCGGATCCCACATATGAAAAAGGGGCCGGTGATATCGCTCAGTGGCACGGGTGCTTATTGGCACGCGAGGTCCTGAGGTCGACCCCCCGGTACCCACAAAAAAAAAATTAATTACTTTATGAAAATGAATAACTTAAAATTCTAATATCAGATAAATTTGAGCAAACATTCTTATATCATTTTAATCACAAATCAGACCTCTCTTAGCATAGTTTTATTGACTTCAAACAAACCATATACCACTACAACTGATTTGACAAAATATTTAACTCAAAAATACTTACAGTACTGCTGTTTTTAACGTGATAGATTTTGCCTACATATCAAATAGTTATGTTACAAACGATGCCCAGTGACAATCATGAAAGACATTAGGGTCAGTCTGGGGTCACAAGTGATGTCACAGGCACAGTGCTAGTGTTGAGCAGAAATAGCTACCACAAGCGCATGTTCTTCATGTACGAGGACCCAACTGCAAACACCTGCCCACACTCACTCCCTCGCTCATTCTCTCATTCAACGACCACTTATGAAACTTCTGCAGTGAGCTAAGAACTCCATGGAGCATTGAGGTCACGGCAGTTCCCAGCGCACACAGCACTCTGCCCTGCTGGGTCACCTGTGGGACTTTTGGAGTGGGGAGAGCCCACAGGTGCTGGAACTGGCAGGATCCGGGAGACTTTCAGGAATTTCGCAAGCCAGTCAACACAGCCATCCTTGTAGTTATCCATGAGGAGAGTGATTACAACACTGGGGAGCACTGTATCAGGGATCTTGCACCCCAACACCTGCCCTGGGGGCCGGTACTAATGCTGGCCAGAACATCACTGGGAGGTCATGCTATACACACACGTTTTGTGTAAGCTACATAGATACACATGCATATAAAGCTGGACGGTAATGTGTGTAGGAGCGCTATGGGTTGGGGGTGAGGTGGCCTTGGGCAAGGGGACAAGAGGAGCTCACTGAGCAGGGCATGTCTGGTGAAGACCTGGGGGCGGGGGGCAGAGGCAGGGATGTGCGCAAAGTCCTGTGGCTAGGCAGCTCCACAGCAGCTCAGGGAAGGGCCCAGCTGAGCAAGCTGCAGCTCTAGCCCCAGGCCCCTCTCCTAGGAGGACAAGTGGGTGCAGGAAGGAGGCAGCACATGGCAGGCACAGTGGACCTGCACTTGGGCAGCCTCTCTGCATCGGGTAGGGAGCCATGGAGTAGCCACAGACCCCTCTGCTGTCCTGCTGTCTGGAGTGGGCAGGGCATCCTCAGAGACTGCAAGGACGTGGGCTCAGCTGGCTGCAGCACCTTCCCATCCACAGCCCCAGCTGTCTCCAGCCACACTCACCTGGCTCCAGCTCTGCTGTGGGAAAGTGCAGGGGACGGCGGTGACAGCGAGGTATTGCAAAGCGCGGTTAGTCATTCTTCCTTCTCATTCTGGACAAAGAACTCCACGGTTGATCAAGGTTTTGGACCCTAAGAAAGATACATTAAGATGTCAATAGAGTCAGCTGTCAGAACAAGCAGTTTACCAGGAATGTACATAGGAAATATTCTTGAAAATTAAAAACAGCACAAACTCCCAAGGTGAGCATGGGCCGGCAGGGTCCGGAACCCAACCTTGCTTCCCTCACTCCTATGGCTGTATTTGGGTGTCAACTGTTTTGTCCCAACTTCCTCTAAGAATCAACTTGACTCTTTTGTCCTGGGCCTGGGTTCCCATAGATGGGGTCTCTCCTGTCCCCTGGCTTCCCAAGGGCCCTCCATGTCCTCTGGTGGAAGAGTAGGTCCTCTTCCTGGTCACTGCGGCTGCCTCCTGCCCATTCTTTGGGGATTGGAATCCTTCCCTGCATTCCAACTGTGGTTCAGCCTTGGAAATGTGGGAATTTCTCAAGACACTCTGCTTTGCAATTTCATTATGTTGCAAAATACTTTATTGGGCCCATGGGTTCCATGTGATGCTTTTTTGTTTGTTTTCAAATTGTTCTTCTTAAGGCTTTCTTTTTCTCCCCCCTCTCCAGTGTTTTTCCTGGGATCTCCTGGAAGTCTGTCCTCTGACATCTGACCACTTGCTTTGATTCTCCAGGCAATGAGAATTTTTCATGAATGATGCCAATAAAGACAAAAGCGATTGTGAAAGCCATTTTTGGTGTGTTGATCTTAGTGGAGTCCAACTTAGTAATAGTGGGAGATGTATTTGAAATTAAAATGAAATACTGAGTGTATCGTGACTAGCTTGTACAGGATACTCCATAAGCATTTGCAGAATGTGGGGGGTTTGCGAGATTCCAGATGCCTTTAAAACTTTGGCTAGTAATCCCCTCCTCTCCTGTGGCATTCGTTCCTTGGGCCATCGTGAACTTGCACTCCGTGTACAAGCCATCTGTGTGCTTGTCTATCCAATCCAGTGGCTAGGGTGCTTTGGCCCTCAGAGGCCAGGAAACAGCCCTTGCTCCAATCAGATCTCCTTCACCCACCTTTGGGCCAGCAGGAATAGAGAAAATAGCAACATCCATGCAAAACTATAACAAAGATCGGTGAAATATGGCCCTCAAGAGAATCCATAATACCTCAGCCACAAAATTAAGTTACTATCTCTCTGCATAACCCAGTGTTTCATATTTTCTTTTGCCTAGTGACTCATTTATGATCTTACTCTTCGTGGAGCATGACCACGGAGGTTTCCCTTGAAGGATCTTATTTCCAAGGGAAAGAATTATAAACATCCCAAGGTGAAACAGATCTAGTTGTATTTTATGAATTTGCATAATGGTCCATTTCCAGAGCCTGGTGGGCTGATCCCTAAGGCATCCACCAAGGGAAAAGTGCCATTTGGAGTTGTTTTTTGCAAGGTGCAACGCAAATCTGTCTTGCCCAGCAGCTATCAAATTATCTCTTTTCTGTAGAAACTTGTTTTTCTAATGATCACTGCTTCTAAATCAAATCATTCTGTGTATTCATCCAAATGAATCTGGATATTGCCACGATATAAAACATTCCCAGGAACGCTGAAACCTAGACAGAAGGTGACTTACGGGAAATCAAGGAGAATAATTGGCTCCAAGGTTTACTTGTCTTAGAAATCCTTTTTCTTCTTCCATCATTTAACATTTTCTCTTTGACATTACTTGATGGAGTGCATGCAGATTGCCCCTCTGAGGAAATAACCCACTTGGGCCGCAGCTCTTCAAAAGGTCACAGCATTTGGAGTTATCTGCCGCCAAAAAGAATGGCTTCCATTTATTTTTCAAGTTGAGAATGTTTATTTTTTTTCCTGCTCATGAAACTAAAAAGTGCCCAGAGTCGTTTAACTCAGGCTGACCAAACCAAAAAGGCACGTTTGAGCTGTGATTGGGCCCGGAATGTCTGAGTCTGGAGGGAGAATTATTTGGCACTTTCTTTTAGAAGCCAGGCTGTCAAATGATAGATTTTTGTCTCCAAACCTGGGCTGCACTATTCTATCACAATTTGTGAAGCAAAGAGCTAAGGGTAGAAGGGCCAGAATTTGCTCAAAGTGGGTGGCTGGGGGGAGCAGCAAATATGCTAGACTGCTGTTTCCAGTCCTTTCCAATCGGCTCCCATTGGCCCAGTGCCATCTGGAGCCCCTATCCACCCCAAGCCACCCAGCTCTCTCTGGGCCTAGTGCAGATCAGACAACCTGAAAAATGTGCAACCAGGCACAAAGGAACAGCTAAGTCCTGAGGTGCACAAAGAGGGGAGAAGCAGACAGACCCCGCCCGTGCTGGGCCCCTCCTAGGGTATGTGATGCGCCTCTCCGCAGGATCCCAGGCAGGCACCCTGGGCCAGTCACAGATACACATACCCTGATGTGACTGCACATGAGGCTGATGCAGAGGGTGGGCTGTCCAGGCCCCCCAGGCACATACCCCACATTGGAGATCACTGAACCCCATGGTAGACAACAGGACTGCCCTATGACACAGTAGAGTGTCCCTTCAGGGTACCTTGGTACCTTGAGCACGCGCGTGTAACCCAGCGTGTTATCCACCAAGCTGGATTTGACAAGCAGAAGACACAGTGCCCCTGCCCCTCAGCTCAAGCCCCATCCCACATCACCTGTGCTCAGGCCGGCCTGGCAACGAGTGCCATAGCCACCCACTGGTGACACCTGTTCATGGTCCCCACACCTGGAATCTACTATGTGTACCTGAAACTGTGGGACATCCTGCATCGGATCACACACAAGCCACCACCCCTCACTCCCCAGGGGCACAGCACACTCTCCCACCTGCCACCTGCTCTCTCTGCCCTGTCCCTTGAGGGCTTTCTGTCCCTCTGGGCTGTAGCTCAGTCCCAGGGTGCCCACCCTGCTCTCACTGCCCCAGGCTCAGGACCACCCTGAGGAAAGCTTGCTTACGTGGATGGGCCAGGGCTGCTCTCTGAGGGCACTGCAGGCCTTGAGCCCACTCAGTGCCGAGGCCCTGCAGGAACCCCATGCTTCATCCTGGTGAAGTTGTAGCCTCAGGGAGCACCTGCTCCTACCCCACACACTGTGACCACCGTCAGGTGGGCCGGGGCACAGCGGCCTCCAAACCAAAGCAGCAGTGCCCACCTCTCGAGTCTCCATCCCCGGTGTTGTCAGGGACAGGCTTGGGACCGCTCAGACTCCAAATCTGCAGCTCCTCGGGTCCCTCGTGTGAAACAGCATGGTGTCTGTCGTAACCGGCACGCATCCACGTCACACCTTAAACCATCTCCAGGTGACTTAGGGAGTGCCCTACATGGCAGGGCCAGGCACACAGCTGTCCCACTGTGCTGTGCAGGGAACAGTGAACAGGGGAAGAGCCTGAATGCTCAATACAGACACAGTGCTCAAAGCCGCTCTGCCCCTGGCCCGTTGAGTCTGCAGGTGTGCACCACGCGGCTCACAGAGGACTGTGTGTGTTCAGGAGAAATCCCTGTGGATCGCATCGGAGAGTGTGCACCACCAGGAGGGTTTACTGGAGGGCTTGGGGTCAACACACAGAGAGACTTTTGAAGACCTTCTTCCTTCAGTTCTAGTGGAGCCATCCTGTTGTGTCTGTGACACTGCGATTAAAACTGAGGGTTCCCCAAACTGAGCTACTCACCGCATCATGATTAAAAATACATTGTGGTTGTGATTTGCTTCTGCAGACCTTAACACCTGCTCTGTGATATATGGAGTCGTGTGTGTGTGTGTGTGTGTGTGTGTGTCTGGTACTGGGCACTGAACCCAGGGCCTTCACCCTGAGCCATGTCCTCAATCTTTCTTATTTTTTATTTTGAGGCAGGATCTTGCTAAATTACCCAGGCAAGACTCAAACTTTTGCTCGTCCTGCCTCAGCCTCTCGAGTGCTGGGATCACAGGAATGTGCCGCCATGCCAGGCTCTTATTACAATGCTTGAAGATTCATTTTCTTTTGCTGTCTCGCAGAGAGGATGTCTAGCTGTATGAGATCTATCTTGAGGTATCCTTGTTTCTCATATGTAAATGGCAGTACCCCATGCTTGTGGTAAAATATGTGGAAAAGGTACTGTAAGACAAAAGTGTTCTGAGTCCACACTGGCATGCGCATGGGAGGAGGGGTGATAGCACGCTCTTGATGCTTCCAGAAAAGGCTATTGTGCTGCACACTCGTGTGAGACACAGACACAGCTCAGCACAGCTCCTGCCCCAGTTCTCACAGGAGCACTGGGAGGCAGAAGCTCTTGTTAGACCCACTGCACAGATGAGGAAACTGAGGCCCACGAGGCCAGAGGTTTGCCTGAAGCCACAGAGCCAATGACAATGAAGTGGGACCCGGGACTCTTGTTACCTCACGCACAGCTTCCCTCCTTAGCACCCTGCTCAGCATCCAGGAGTGGAGACACCTGCTCGTCCCGGGAGGAAAGACACTCATTCGCGTTGGCTTTTCATAAAGAAAACCAAATACATGCGCAGAACGTAAAAGCAAGTGGCACGTGTCTTTTTGTTGCTACGTGCAGAATTTACCCATTAGATCAGCATTAGTAACACAACTTTCTGATCTTATTCATCTTTATTACTCTTCTGATTCATTCATTGGTCTCCCACTGTCATAAATTTATTATTTTTAATTGTCATTTTATAAGTTTTGGCTGGTAGATTTTCAAAACTATGTTGTTAGTAACATTTAGGATGAGGATAATTATATCTTCCTAAAGTATGCATTTAGTATCCCTAAATGTTTTACCTTAAATACTAGAATTATCTCAAGGCCGTATTAGCACCATCACTTTCTACTGTTTAGTATTCCTGGGGTTTATTTTTCCAGCTCTTTATTTTTAACTTTGCCATTTTATTTTAGATGGAAAGTTAGGGCTGTGTTTTGTTTTGTAATAATCAGATACAAAAATCCTTCAATTTATAATTCAGATTATGCTTACATTGCAATTATTCCTATTTGTACTTATCTTTACCACCTTCTCTGGTGTTTTGTCTACCATGTTTTTGTCATAATTCATTGTTTCTTTATCTTGTCTGCTGTCAAATCAATTAGGTTTTCTTAACTTATATTCCCCTCTGATGATTTGAAGGTTGCACTCTATTTCTATTGTTTTAGTTATCCCTAAATTTCCAGTTTGCTACTTAAATTGATAAATGTAGAGTTGGACACTGTCTCACCTTCCTCCTGGATGATACAAAGATGCTGAAACACATCCCTTCCGATTCCTACCTTCCACCGAGGGCTGCCGCTCTGTAGCATCTGCGTCTTGAAAATGCTGATTCTGGTTATTGCGCTTGCTGGCTCTCCCCATTGGGATTCGTTTCTTGGGTGTTGGGTATAAACTTCTGCTTGTCAGCTTCTCTTCTGCAAGGTTTGTTTTCCTTGGCACTCCCATGACCTGTGCTGTGAACGTTTCCCTGCAACAGTAGTTTCACATTTGCTTCTGCTAAAAGTCGAGGACTGTCACAGCCCCGAGCAGTTACTTTAATTTCTGCACTTGAGATTCCCGGCTAGGCCGGCTGTATGAGGGTGGGGCGCAGCTCTGAGTGCACAGACTGAGTTTCAAGTTTTCACGAATGACTTGCTGTCTTCCCTCCCCCAGAGAGCAAAGGATTTTCTGACAAAAGCCTTGAGTTTTTAGTTTCTATTGATTGGAAGGGGTCACCACTGTGGGACCTCTTCAGAGGGTCCCACATCGCATCTCCTCTCCAGCACAGGGCGACAACCCCACCCTACCCCACCTCTGTCCATCAAGCCTCCTGCTGGGACACCTGGAAATTCACTTTGACCTTTATTGTCTCAAGTTAGTGAAGCGTTAAGGTAGTTTCTAGTTCTCTTATGATACATAGTGTGCTCTTGGTAATTTTCCCACCAAATATCTCCCCCCACACACACCCCTGATACACACACACACCTAATGCACCACACACACACACACACACACACACTGCATACATACACTACTGTCACCTGGCCACCTCCCACTCATCCTTCCCGTTTGGCTGCAGTTTCTTCAGGAAACTTCCCTGACCGCCTCATCTCTCCAGACAGCAGCAGATGTCCTCACTTTGTGCCCAGGCCCTGCACTTCCCTGACTGGAATGTTTCCACCCATTCCTACAACCGACTCTAAGATCCTGGGGTGGGTCTGGGGGTTCGAGTCTCATTCTGCTGTCACCCAGCCGTCTGGACATCTGTATGCCATGGTCTCCAATTCAGATCTGAGTGTTTCACACACTGGAAGCCACAAGATAAGAGGAGGATCCCTGCCCACAGTCTGTGTGCTTTGTGAGTTAGAAAAGGATGAGGCTCCTGGGAGGAAAGGACCCAGGAACATGGGCCTTTGTCCCCTTCCCTGGGGTCAGAGATGCGACAGTGACAGTACAATGGTGGGCCAGGGTGCAATGGAGACTGCCAGAAAGGGCAGGTTTCCCAAGGGATCACACCCGTGCATAGGACTGTCCCTTGGCCAGCAGAGGGGCAACTTCATTGGCCCATAGAGACCCCATGTCGGTGCCGCATGGGCAGTCCAGCAGAAACACAAGCTTTTGGTTAGAAGAAAGGGGTCCTTCAGGACTGGGACAAGTACCTGAGAGACACAGCAGGGACAAGGGCACAGAGGGACCTGGGAATCCGAGAGTCCTGGGAGAGGAGCCATGTCCCCTTCACACTGTCATCAGAGACAGCAGAGTCTCACAGCGATTCATCCCTGTGGGGGACACCTGGACGACTCCCCTTGAAAGAAGAGCAATTCTCTCCATTTTGGCTGAACCTGGCCCTATTTCCATGTACTGATATGTACAAAGCTGGCTAGGACTTTTCCTTATCCCTTCAACTGGCTTTAAGCAATGTAAATCAGTCTAGCTGAGGTGCTGATATGTGGTCTTTGAAGCAAGGTGACAGGTCAATGTTTCCCCACCCCCATAGCCCCCCAAAAACATGTGTGAGCGGGCGGGAAGGAGAGCCGTGCTCCACGATGTTGGCTGGGATCGATCCTCGAGATAAGAGGCTATGACTTCTCGGGCCGTAAAAGATTACACATCAGAGCTGAAGCACTGACCCCAAAACATTAGATACTACCTTGAATTGTGTTATGCAGATTTCTCCTTCTGCATATCCTTCTGTCTGCATATTGCAAAGGTGATTTCAGGCCACCCACTTAGCCCTACTCACAGCACTCATGTACTTCCTGCCACTTTCACAGTCACTCATCCCCGATCCACGAGAATTAATAAAGCCAATTCTCCCCTCCTCAAAAATTAATAAAGCCTGTGTTTGGCCTTGGGTTGAGGACTTGGTGCTGGTTATCCATCACCACAGCTGGACTTAGGACCCCCTTGGCTCCCCACAACTACGAATATGTCTTAGTGTCTTTATTCTCGCCATGGGTTGCACTGGAAATACTAGATTGGAATTAACTCACTAGAATTCCAGTAACTTTTCCACTTATTATATTACAAATATAATTTATATTTGTATTACAAATATAAACTTCCTGAACCACGATGAAGACTGGGAAGGTCTCTCTATACGTCCCGTGACAGATGCCAGGGAGGGACAGATCCCCATGCACCCCACTCTACAGGTCCCTGAGTCTGGATCTCCAGCACCCAACCAGATGCACCTCTGGCCCAACACCTCACCCAGGCTGTGTCCCTCTGGGGCCTCAGGAAACCCATGGAGCCCAGGGTGGGACAAGAAGGTGCACCACAGTGAGGGAGCCCGGATGAACATGGCCACACAGAAAGTGGCTGCACAGTCACTGCTCCCCCAGGCCACACCCATGCTCCATTGTCCATGACACATCCCAGCCTGCGCGTACAAAGGCTGCAGACTCCTTCTTCTTGCTAAGTTCTAACATGGACATTGCAGAGATGTCCCCAGTGAGGAGGCAGGCATTGCTAAGTAACTGGTGGGAGAAAGTTTATCAAAAAGGAAGTGAGGGCTCTGTCTCTGTCAGGCAGGTAAACAAGGACCGTGCCACTCAGCACCTCACTCAGCATTCTGGCCTTGGATCACGAAGGGCCAGCTTCAGTCAGGGAGCACGGAGACACTGCCACTGAGAGGGAGACAGAAACTTGGCCAGAGCTGGGGAGCTGTACCCCAACCCCACCCATGCTTCCTTTCAGTCTCTCCTGCTCATCCCTGGCTCTGGCCCAGGTGTGTCTAAGGGGCCCTGGTGAGAGATGAGATCCAACCTTGGCTGAAACCCAGGGTGCTCAAGGGCAGGGTCCTCCCAAGAGAGGCCGAGCACGGACATTGCAGAGAACACGGGATGAAGAGAAACTTGGGAGAAGAGGGAAGATTCTCCTTACTCGGACTCCAGGGAAACTCTGTGTCCCACAGCCCAGGCTGGAGCTGATATGGGGACAGAAAAATGAAGGCTCCATGCGTGGACAGGAAGCCAATAGCCACACCACAGATGGTAATTTATACAGTCCTATTTTGGCTCCTGGTTCTGGTCCGAGGTCAAGGCCTTCAGCATGAATCAGATATGCTCCTGCCGGCAGGACCCCAGGGTGGTGCAGAGCATCACATGGCAAAGGATGGGCACTGGAGAGGTGCAGCCAGCTGAGCTCAGGCAGAAAAGCTCGCCAAATGACCCACTATCCCATTAACCTGTCAACTGCACGAGGGGATCGATCCATTCACAAAGCAGAGGCCCAGTGACATTTAAAGCACCCTCCCCTTTCCCGTTTAGCGTCCCATCCTGGGGGCGGAATTTCAGGAGACTCTTGAAAAGGACACCTATATTCAGGCCGTGGCATGGGCACGTGGGTTTGCTCTTCAGGTGACAACGGCATGGTGCAGTGTAGTCGTCCTCAGAGGCCGGCACAAGACATGGCTCCCAGAGACGCGGTTCATCTACCCAGCAATATGAGGGATGGACCCAGCAAGCCTCCTGGACAATCCTGCGTCTGATTTCTCCAGCAAAGGATTTTCTGTTGGGAAACTTGGCTTGGGAATTCAGGAGCTAAATAAGAAAGTTAAATACTTCAGCAGACTTTCCTCAGAGGTGCCAAAGAAATGTAACAGAGCCGAGGAACTGAAAATTTACTTTGTATCACTGTTCACAAAGGATGGTCCCAAGGAGCACAGGCCTGGGATGAAAATCAAGGGTCACACAGCGGGCGTTGCCCTCAAGATGGTCACTGAGACTCACGCGTGTCGCAGGCATTGATTCACTTCCATTGCAAATCGGGAATCCATGGCACACGCACCCCAAGCCTCACCTACCACCCTGCCCACCCTGCCCACCGTGACTCCCAGCTTGGGGCTTCTACAGAGAAAGATGCAATGAACACTTAAGATCAGTCTTTATAAGAACACAAGTTTTCATTTCTCTTGGGTAAACACACAGGTTCTGGATTCATCAGGAATGGATGAATTCTATTAGAAGTATATATTTAACTTTTTCAGGAACCCCCAACTGCTTTCTTCTGAATCCCTGCCAACTCATGGTATGTTTGACCTTTTTCTCCATGGTCATTCATTACACGCAGAGTGATCTCTCTCAGCAGATTTCATTTTCATTTCCCTGAGATGCTGAGCAATCTTTTCATGCGCTCGTTATTTTCTGTCTTTGTGACTTCTGGGCAAAACGTCTGTTCGAGTCTTTGCCCATTGGGTTATTTCCTCATTATTGGATGTCAAGAGCTCTTTACATAGGAGATATGTCTTTTTTCTGGTCTTTGATTTGTAGGTATTTCCCCCAGACAATGTTTGCTTTTTCCTTCCATGAGCACTGCCTAGTCACCTCAGAAGTTTTCGTTTTGCTGCAGTCCAACTATTTGTTTTGGTTTTTCCTCTATGGATTTAGTTGTTAGTGCAATTATAAAACTTCTTCCCTTATCTGGGTCAAGTCTTTCTCCTGTTTTCTACAAGGAGATTGACAGCTTTTGATTTCATATTTAGGCCTAGGATCCATTTTGAGTTAAGTTTTCATGAATAACATGATATTGACTCAAAGTTCGCTTTATCCTGCACATAAATCCCCATCGTCCTGGTACCACTGGCTGGAAAGACCCTCCTTTCTTCCAGGAAACGCCCCTGCCCCTTTCCCAACAGTCTCGGTCCCTATGCCTAGTCCTTGACTCTACCCTGCTCCCCTGATTTGCCTCTTTGACACTGGTCTTGATTAATGTAGCTTTATAATAAATGTGTCAGTCAGATAGCATTGTCGTTCAACTTTATTCTTTTTTTTTAGTTTTTCAGAGTCATTTCGGCTATTCTTAGGTATTTTAAACTTTTACTTGAATTTGATAATCAACTTAGCAATTTTCTCAAAAAAGAAAAAAAAAAAAACCTGCTGAGAGTTTTGGGGATCCCGTGACTCTGCTGACTGACTTGGGGAGGGTTATATCCCAGTAATGGTGAGTTTTCTGACTCGCGAGCAGCGTGGTTGGTCTGATTTCAGATGGCTCCACTTACAGTTCTCCAACTTTCCTACAGTGCAGAGCCATAGATGGTGGGTAGAAACTGGTTCAGACTGGAGTTAGGCTCTTTCCCAGGCTGTCAATAGTAGTAGGACCCGACCGGCCCCGCCCCTCCCCTACCCCTCCGCCCCTTACCCCTCCCCCTCACTACACCAGGTGCTGTTTGCTCCGCAGATGCCCGGCAGGTCAGGTGTTTCAACTTAATATTTTCAGCTCACCATGGGTTCCTTAGGACAAAGCCACTGTAAACTGAGGGCCTCTATACCCCGTTCCCAGTGACCGTGAGCCTGTACCAGCAGGAAGGGGTACAACACCCCCGCCCCCCTTGTGGGCTTAAAAATTCCTGAGTAGAGTTCAGAAGATGTATAAGAAAGATTTCCCAAAGGGGGATAACATGAGCAATGAAAGGATAAGAATGAGAGGATTTTTGCTTTGCTTTATAAGCACACTTAAGCTACAGGGTGACTAATTTTGAAAACAAACATTCATAACCTGGGCTCAAGGTCAAGACCGGTGGACCAGAAACAGGTTCAAGGCACTGAATTCCAGTCTTGATGAACCAACCAGAGCTCAGCTTTCCCAGAAGGATGAAGTACTCGGAGAAGCAGAGGGCACTGGTCATTGATCTGAGGCTTCCCAAGGGCTGGGCATCCAGAGTAGCCAGGTAGAGCAAAGGCCCTGGAAGAGGTGTCCCTGCTGGGAGGTGACAGATTCCCACCAGAACCTCGGCCTTTAAGAAGGACTTGCTCTTGATCCACACCCTGTAGCACCCTGCTGGTGTAGCACCTGTGGGTTCCACAGGTCCTGGAGAGTCAGAGAATTCGTGCACTGTCATGGAAAGGGAAGGGAGAGAAGGAGGGAGGGAGACACGGAGGTGGAGGCAGGGAACCCCAAGATCCCCAGGCCCTGCGCCTTGCTGGCCCTGCAGACAGGTGGTTCCAGGCACCACAGCTGTCCAGTGTCGCTAGTGACTGCCGGGTCAACATTAGCAGGGTCGAGTTCAGCTGTGTCCTCACTCTCCCCACCCCCTGACAAGGCCCTGACCATGCATACCCAGGCCAGGGCCTTCCCTGAATAGATCTTTCTCAGGGTTTAAATCCATATGAAGTTTTCCCTCTAAAAATCTGAAGGCTGTTCCAGATGTTGGGCTCATGGTTAATTTTCTCCTGGAAAAGCAAATCGGCCTGACCACTGTCTGGAGAGGACTCTGGATGTAGCTGGCAATTTGTCAGATGGCCACTGAGATGCCTGGGAGGTAGGGAGGGGAGGGGCACTGTCACCTAGCTGTGGCTGTGACCACTGAGCCTGGATTCCGGAGCGCAGTGCCCAGCGCCACCTCCCCTTCACCCTGCATCTTTGCACAGCCCTTTACCCACCACATCTCAGTTTCCTCGTGCAACAGCAGACAGCGCTAAGGACAGAGAGCACCACCAGGCAAGATGGTTCTCTGCATCCAGCTGTAGGAATCTGCTCCCGGGCAGGCTTGCCCTTCACCAGCGACCTGCAGGGGGAAATATACTGTAGGAAGAGGCCAATTATTCCATCTGTGATCCTCTGCCATCGGGCATGCAGATCAGAGCTCAGAGATCCCACCAGCGCTCCCTCTGAACTCAGAGTGTTCCTGGCAGAACTTTTCTACCCCGAGAACTCGCCAGCTCATTACACTGAGCCTGCCCCACTCTGGGCTAGAAATGTGACTTCCCACTGTCTGGGAGCGTGGACCGGGGGCCTTGAGGACACCAGGGGGGCTTGAGAGGAGATGTGTGGTGGCAGAGGGAAGAGGAGGGGGAAGGGAAGCGAGGGAGGCAAACCGTGAAGGAACTGAAGTGCATCTTGGGCATGCTGGGTTGAACCTGGCTTTAGACCTGCACTCTGGTCCCCTTCATCCATCCAAGCTGAGGGCAGGCACCACATTGTCTTCTGTTGTCCTCTTTTCTTCTCATCTAAACATCTGCTGGCTTTGTTCCACCCAAGTGGGTCCATGATTTTTTTACCAACTGTGGCTGTCTTAAGGAAATCTTGAGGTGGCAGTGACCATGTAGATGACCTCAGGAGCCCTAGCCACTGTAGGGATGTCTAGAGGAGAGGAGGAAACTCCCATCAAAAGTGTGCCAACCACCACCACCCTGTGGAGGCGTGGTCACCCCACTGGCTGCCCCACACTTGACCCTGCATCCTGCCATGGCCATTTACTCCGCTGTTTCTGTGTCATCTTCTGTTGCTGCAGGTGGACGCCCTCCCACGGGCTCTGCTGTCTGCAGGCCTCTGCCCATAACCCTGCTGTGACTCTCTCGGAGGCCCCCTGTGTCCCACATCCAAAGCCAACACAAAGAGGACTCACTGGGCAACACTGTGCCCCACAGAGCCAGAGAAACCCAAGGGCGGCTGCTCAGACCTGCACCAGTCAGGGCTCTATTGACCTTCAGTGGTCAGTGTGCTCCTTCAGACCTCCAGCTTTCAACGGCTGGGTGTGGTCATTGGACAGGGCATGCAGGGGACCGCTCAGGCCTGGAACGTAATGCCCGTGGGGTCAGGAGGGCAGAGGAAGTGAAGAGCGGCTGGCTCAGACCAGAGCATGAGGCTTCTTGGGGTCATTTTGCACAAAATGAATCCAAAGCCATTTGCAAACAGAGCAAGAATCCCTCTCTCAGCCAATTACAAATGTTTTCCTCACTGTGTCCTTTCCTATCCACAGTTCCCAGGGGTGGTTTCTGCACCCCACAAGCTGAGGCAGCCCCTCTAGCACCGGCTAAACAAGCAAGGACACCCTGCACCCTAGGCCCTGCCCCAGTGGCTCCCATGACCATGCCTGAGCAGCTGGGGTCCTGGGATGAGGATCCAGCTCGAGAACACTTCGGGGTGTCTGGCCACACTGGTGGGACTGAGTGTTTAGGGCGGGGCAGTATAGTCTCCTGCAGGTGGAGGCTGCTCATGCACATCTGGAGGAAAGGCCACATGTGCAGGTGGTGGTGGAGGAGGTTGTTTGAGAAAAATGCCCAAACCCTGTGTGGCCTTGGGACTCTTACGTTCTTTTCGGCTGCCCTCGTGGTGTGGCTGTGCCTGTGACATGAAGCAGGCACACAAATGTCAGAGAGCTGAAAGAGCTGCCTGCAGTGTTATTCACCCAATAGTGACGGAAATGCCTGTGAGGGTCACTTGGCAGGGAGGCTTCAGGCTCTGGAATTGGCTCCACTTTAGGTCCGATAGAAAGTGATGAGCTCATTCCTGAGGCCTGACACATGCCTTCCATAGATCCCTTTATTTCACTGAGCTCTGATCTCAGAGAGGCGGCTGCAGCCACTGACTCTTACAGCTAATATTACCCTCCAGGTCACCCATTTCCTTCCCAGGACAGCAGTGCCGATACTTTTATGGTGTGGACTCTGGGCAGACAGAGGGTAACAGTGGCGACAGCTCATGACTCAGCTTCCTGTGCACCTGGTGTCCAGTCTAAACCCTGTGAGGTGGCCTGAGAGACAGAGCGCCCCCTCCATGCGACCAGCCAGACCCTGCTCCTTATAGCGTGCTGAGCTCCAGTTTGCCCAAGGCTCTTGGGCAGCAGCAGTCCCCTGGCTGAGCCGGCCACATGCTCCCATGTTGGGACGGAGGTTGCCGCCAGAGCCCAGGGCTGGCTGCTGTCCCCCTGCACAAGGCAGAAGGTGTCCTCCCAAGCCTGCAGGGGCAGCAGGCCCTGGCTGGGAATACTAGAAACTCACAAGCCCCAAACCCCAGGAGCCACCCACTCAGGGGTACTGCAGCCACTGAGTGAGCGTAAACTTCTACCCAGCTGGAGCCCCAGCTGGGCCCATCCCAGAGAAAACAAAGTTCTCCAAGAGTCAAGCTTGAGGGCAAGGCCAAACTCCAACAACCCAGGAGTGTATCGCCAAATGCATGTGCTCTGCTAAGAAACTGCAACAAGTTTCATGCCTGATTTAAACCCTATCTCATGCCCTTCGAGTAGACAGAGGCGGAGATTATCTGACAGCAGAAAGAGGCTGGACAGGCTGGACAGGGGCTGGGGTGACCCACCCCGAGTTTGACATCACGCAAGACCATTGGCCTGTGAAGCCTTGAGATCTCTCACAATGGAGTAGAACTGCCTTATTTCAGAATATATGATGCCTGAGGGCTCATAATCACCTGTAAGAAAAACCCCAGAAATAAGATGTCAGCGGCTTCATTTGTGTAGCCCATATTGATGACTGTGAAAAATGCTTTGGCATCAATAAAACTTGAGTGATTGCCTCTTGCAATTGTCCAAAATGAGAAGCAGACCCGGAGAGCCCTTGCCTGCCAAGGGAGATTTCCCCTCATTACCCCAGACCTCATTTGCCGCAGGGTTCGGTAAACAGCCGGCACCTTTCCTCTCTCCACATGACCCGGGCACACACTCACACTCTCATGTGCACACATGCACCTGCATACACACAGACACACACACCTGCGAAGGTGAATGGGCAGCACCAAGCTGACAGGGATGCCAGGGAGAGCACAGGCGGCAAACAGAATAGATCCCAAATCTTTGCCAAGAGCCACATCACAGGGGACCCAGTTTGCTAAGAGGGCCGGAGCCCGTGTGTTTGGATAAATGAGGGTTTGAATTACTCAGAGTGACTTGCCTTCTAAAACCACACAGATTTCTCTTTTCACAATAAAACCTCAAGACTCCTAAATCTCAAAGAAGTAAAAAAAAAAAAAAAAAAAAGTCATGTCCCTTAGGACTGAAAGAGAAAGAAAAGGAAGCGGCAGCCAAGAACATCGTTCCCAGCTTACACAGCACTCCTCCCTGCTGACCATCTATCAGGATTCATGGGGGGGGGGGTGGCGGCACAGTTTAACCTACAAGGATGGAAACCTCAAGGCGGGAGGTGGCTGCAGACCCAGGAGAGCGCTGCATTCTTCACCATGAGGCCTTGCGCCAAGCAGCCAAGATAATCTCCCCAAAGACTTCGTTTCCTAAGGGCAGAGGTAAAGGGAATGGTGCACCACCCCCCAGAGGTTTGGGGATAATTAGTTGTTCCTCTGGGACAAGGACATTCTGAAGTGGTTTGGACTCGGGAGTGGAAGACTGAACCAACACGAATGTGCTGAGTTTGGATGCTGGGGAGGCTGCTTCTCTTCTCCAACTGGACATCTTCTTTGCCTATTGACTCACTGCCTCTGCAAACCCTAGCATGCTTCCATCTCCCTGTGGTTTTTCTGCCTTCCAAGACCCCTCCCTGGGACTCACTGATCCATGGTGAGCTATACTGCTGAGCCAGGTGGTCTGACCAGGCCCCCAGGGACAAAAGCAGACTGGGACCCGCCATTGCTGGCCTCTTCCCTCCCCTTGGTCCTTGCACATGGTCCCCCCTGCAAGACAAAGCGGTAGTTGAGAGTAAGGCCTGTACCAACTGGCTCAGCCTCCATCACTGCAGCCCTGGAAGCCCACGTCCCCTCTGCTGCCTATGCAGGCTGGGCCAAGAGCTCCCAGGACTCCTTCCACCCGACTTCAGTGCAAAGCGCAGTCTAGATGGCATCAGGAGGCCAGCTGGGCTGCACACAGCACTCTTACCAAATAAGCAGAGGTTTGGACTGAGTGGCAGGCTTTTTGTTGAGAGTGTGACCCCTTTCTAAGGTGGCCATTGTCTTTGTAAATTCACTTTCCTTCCTCTGCTTCCTGCTTGAAGGAAAGTTCACACTCACATACTCCGGCTGCACCACAATGCGGGCCGGCTGATGTCACCACCAGCCCTCCTGGTGCCTGCCTGCGGGAATTTCCAAGGCTGGGTCTGTACCTCCCACCACCCTGCAGCCTGCAGATGGGCGCACCCTACACCAGGGTGACAAGAGAGCCCACTGTCCACCATGGGCTTTCCTGACGGGGACTTGGGCTGCTCTGATCTGTCTAGGATAATAGCACTCTTTCTGCTTTTATATTTCTCGTCTTCACTTTGTAATGCTAATACATAAAAGTCTTTTAAATGGTTTTCTATAAAGCATAAAATGCACCTTGGAAAGAAAAAAATATTAACGTGACTAAATAAACACATTCCGGAGTGTAGCTTAGCACTTGCCCCACATGTGCAGCCCTGAATTCGGTCCCCGCCAACACCCCAAAATAGTGTTGTTTATAATTTTGAGTTGAAGGAAAGTCCAGGATTGTTTCTGTCCTTTGCACACGGCCCCCGTCATCTCCTTTCGTGGTGGGACAGTGTACCCACCTCTGGTCCACCACCTCGCAGTTGACCATATCCCTACCCCTTCTTCCCGAGAGGAAGGAGTGAGTCTCTGTTGCTGTTTCATTTAGCACAGCCCCAGCGTTTGTTCCCCCATTGTCTGCACACCCACACTTCTGGCGGTGCTCAGTTACCCTGAGAAGGTCTGCAGCGCTCACCGCCCAGGAAGTCCATGGGTCCTGGAAACGAGAATGCTACACCTGGAAGCCACAGCATCCGGGGACCAGGTTAGGGTATGGCGGCATGAGTGGTCTTTCTCGGGAGAGCAGGTGGTGGTGTGGGAGACATGGGCAGGTGTCCTGCTTGATTTCAGGGTGTATGGAATCAGGTGCCTCCGAGGGGTTGGGCCACCCTCCTTCTAGTGTCTCACAGGCCAGGGAGAAGTGGGACAGGCCCTGGAAGCTTGGCACCCTTCCATGAAGCCAAAGCCATAGCAGAGGGAAAGCTCCACGGCTGCCACAAGCTTCCCCTCTTGGGAAAGACTGGAGAGAGGGGCCGGTTCCCTGGAGCCCCCGAGGTGACCTCTTCACCCCGCAGCTGACTGGGCACAAGGGAAGCAGCTGCCACGAGTAGGGAGGGTGCAGGGCTCCAGGGGTGAAGCGTGATCGCTCTCCCAAGGGCGAGGAGAGGCGCTGAGAGGCCTTATGTCCGGGGAGAGAGCAATGTGGACAAGCGACAAGGACTGCTGGGGGGGCGGGGAGCAGGGGCGCCCTGATGCTGGACTGCAGCAAGGTCTGGGGCTCAGCTGGAAATGATCAACCCAGATGGAACCCCAGACAAGGCCCTAGTGCTAGGGCCCAGGAGGGAGCGACACCCAGAGGAACAGATACCTGAGCGCCACATCTGCGGGGAGGGGCGGGAGCCTCCTTAGCTGAGGAAGCTGCTCAAAAGGCAAAGCCAGAGCCGGCCTGAGGGAGAGACAAAGACGGAGGCCAGGAGGATGTTTATGACTGGGACGAATAGGCATCCTGCGAATCTCCTGAGTGCTGTAGGGACATGGGGACCAACCCCTTTCTTTCTCTGGTGGAGCTTGAAGTCTAGCAGGGACTCGGCAACCACCCAGGGCACCAGCAGGTGACAATGTAAAGGGGAGGCAGCCGTGACCACTCAGGTCACGTGAGGAGTCACAGAGACAGAGGCAGGAAAAGGACGTGGGGGCCCTGGGTGGGTGACCAAGATGTCTGCGCGGCAGAGCCCTGCATGTGTGAGTCTAGACCCAGCTCCAGGAGTCCCGTGGATTCAACCTGCGAGTGAGCCGAGTTCACACCAATGCCTGAGGATGGGGGGCACCCCAGGATCAGCACCTTAGATGGTAATGACATGGGCGCCACCTACACAGAACAAAGACCACCAGGGCCCACCAGAGTTGCCTTTATTTGCACCTCAGCAAGTGTCCACCCAGCCAGGGAATCGGGGATAGGGAGAGAAGAGTAGACCCTCAGGATGCGCCTCCTGCAGCAGGGACCAGGAACACAGGGTGCAGGTGGGAGCTGAAGGCCAAGGACAGGGAGAGGTGTCCTCTTAGAACACAGGCTCTCACAGCACCAGGCAGGGGCAGTAGGGGACTCAGGTGCAGAGGCCTCCAGGCCGAGGTGTCAGCCAGGATGCCCTCTCCTCTCCTCTCCTCCACGAACCTGGCATGTGTTTGGGCTCTGCACTGCCTCTCTCCTCCACGTGGGGCATGCGTCTTCCTCTGAGTAGCAGTAACCCTACCTGAAAGCCTAAGAACCAGAGAAAATAAACTTCCTTCCCATTCGCCTTCAGCACAGATGGAGGAAGGGGGCAGCAAAGGCGCTTGGGGGTCTGGCCCTGGCCCCAGAGCCTCAGTGTCTCTGATCTACCGGGGAGGGTGGACCTCCAGGGCTGGGACAGGGACACACTCACAGCAAGGTCCAGGGAAGGCTGAGCACGCGCCCATGCCTGGGCAGACGAGCACCACAAGCTCAGTTGCAACCCGCGAGGTGTCCCAGCCGCCATGGTGCCCGGGTGCGGCTGCCACCCTCCTCTCCTGTGCCTGTCTTCCAGACCCAGTGGGAGGTGAGCTGAGAGACAGGTGTTCCCGCCAAGGGAGCCCAGCCTCTGCTAACGTCCGCTCCCCGGCAGGACTTCCCACCCTGTGGGTCCCTGAGTCCTGCCTTTTTCTCTTGGGTTTAGCTGGTTTATCATGAGTTTTTCTGTTGTTGTCGTTGTTGTTGTTGCTTTTCACCTGCCTCTGGCCCCTGCCCAGAGGTCCCTGGAAGGAGCAAAGAGCAGCCTCTTCCTGGGAAGTGGACCCCTGCACTGAACCTTACCACCTCCCTATGGAAGCCGTGCTGGGGCTGGCTGTTTTGCAGGCCGGGGGCAGGCGGCAGCTCAGGCCTCCCTTTCCCCCGCACCACTGGCTTCCTGCAGGACGGAGGGCCATGCTAGCTCACTCTGCTCCTTGGACTCAGCTCCAGTGCTGCAAAGCTGAGTCTGGGTCACCTTCACCAACTGTCCCCTGTGCTCCTCCATCTCCAGCCATGCCTCCCAATCGGAAGAATCCAAACGGCAAGGACACGTGGTCTCCTCTCCAGCCAGGCCTCGCCAATGGCTTCTATGGTGTGGAAATGGATGCCAGCCGCCCCAACCCAGACTCCCTCCAAGTTGAAAAATGCTTGCAGGGTCCCAACAGTCCCTTTCACCTCCAGGAGCTCAGTGTTCCTCTGGTTAGGAGAGACACCACCCACCTGAGTGTCCCCCTTAATCTGCTGTGACACATGTCACATTGGCATCATTCTCTCAACCACTGTAGGGGTTGAGCCTGCTTCCTTGCTTCAATGACCAAGACCCCGTGACTATATCCAGGTTTGTTGGATCTTTCGGGTCCTTCTGAGAGGGGAGTTGTACATAAATGTTACTTCTCCTGGGGCTGGTGAGATGGCTCAGCGGCATAAGCGCCTGCCTGGCAAGCGCGAGGGCCCGAGTTCGACTCCCGGATCCCACATACGAAAAAGGGGCTGGTGATATCGCTCAGCGGCATGGGCGCCTGCGGGCGCGCGAGGTCCTGAGGTCGACCCCCCGGTACCCATAAAAAAAAAAAAAAAAAAGTTACTTCTCCTGCAGCTCCCAGGACTCTGTTTTATCTTTCACGGTGTCTCATTGGACCTATTTAGATCTAATCACATTCTTTGTTATTGCTGATTATGCTGTTCATGGACAATATAACTGTCTTCACACTGATTAATTTTTTTTTTTTTCACTGAATGCTACTTCTTACGAAAATCATCTCCATGCCCTTTTTGGAGACGGGTGGCATTTGACCAGCAGAGGATTGGCTGGGTGCTTGTCTTCGGGTTCTTGCCTGCTTGTGTATCTTTTTGCATTGTGTTGTATGTTATGCTGACTGTAATTAAATTCTATTTTTTAACCTAGCCTGCATGATTTTACATGTATCTGTATTTTTGTTCTTAATTTTATCATCTTGTTTTCTGCTTTCTGCTTTGGTATGCTTTTACTGTTTTCTTTCTGGTTTCCTAAAAACATTTCCTTTGTTTTTATTTTCTCCAGTGGTTTGGGAGCAAATATGCTGTTTCAAATGTAGTTCTAGTACCCTTTAAGGTTCTCCAAAGCATACAATATTCTTTGTTATTCTAATTGTCAGATTCAGGAACATTCAATCACTTCCTACTCCCCTGTTAGATGAGGAATTTTCTATGCCAATGATGGGGTGACAGCTCTTGCCAGGATCTGATTATATTGGTGTGACTGTTTCTATTAGCATGGTACTTAAAGGTCATATGCCTTCTACTTTAATAACTTTTTAAATCTTTTGTAAACAAGGTGACTCTTTATTTGCAAAATTATTTAATATCTAGCTCTAAGGGTGTAACTGGCAAAAACGCTAGCCACAGGGCTTTCATGTTATGATTTCCCCATAGCTACATATTTGTCTTTGATTTGCACCTCCTCTAAGAGGAAGTTGTCCAGGAAAGACACATGGGTCTTGGGTAACCAAGCATGTCTTTTGTGGGCTGAGTCTCTGTTTCTTTCCCCCAAGAAAACCCACAGGAATCCCTGTACTGTCTTTTAATGCTCAGTGTTGGAAGAGACTTCTAAAAATCTCTGCAAGAATTTTTTCTAAACATTTTTCTCATAATTTTCCTTTCTTCCTGCAAGAGTGATTTGGGGTGGTTATTCACTATCACTGAAATTAACACATTTGAACACTCTCGGGCAAGTTTCTACTCACAAGATGACTCATTTTATTCAAAATGTCCAGATTTCCTTCTATAACCTCAGGAAAGCTTCCTTCTAGGCAGTGATATTTTCAGTGTCATTTCTTTTAGCTTGTATTTTGCAGAATGACAATTAGGCATATCTTGGATTTTCAGTTCTTGGTATCTACTCTGTTCTGCTTTGCATTTACCTCCTGCTCTCTCAGCTTACATAGTTTGGCTTCTGAGTTGTCGGTTTGTCTGTCTCCAGCTCTTTTCTAAACTCTTTATGGAGTAGATTCTAATTCTGTCAGTCTTTGGAAGTCCTACACTTCTCTTATACTTTATCCTGTCTTTTTAAAATCTCAGTCTACCCTGACCTCTTTTACACATTCATCTGTTTCATAAACTTTGTGATTTTTTATATTTACTCTTAGTATGAAACATCTACACACTTCGGTTTTCTGGGGAGATTATGAATCATTTTTTCTCTCCTTAGGGTAATCATTTCCCCCTTCCAGTCCCCAGGTCTTCTCATTATTCATGAAAGTTGAATGGAACAGCAAATGCAGCTCTCAGGGTTTTGCCATCTGTTGGGGGTACTGAGTCGCCATCCCCAAGGCAGAGGGTAAGTTGTGTCTATCTCACACGTATCTGATGTCTAGGGCTCTGTTGAACTCTGTGAGCTGCCTGCTGAAGAGAAGGAGGGGACGGTGCTCCTGGCAGGTGGCCACCCTCTGATTGTCATGGCTGGAGGTCCCCAGTGGGAGGAGCCCTGCTGCCCTGCCTGTTCCATCTCCCTGTGGGTTCCATGCCTTAGTGTAGGGACTGTCACCCAAGGAACTGTGTCCCTAATGTGACACGGGAGAAAGTTCTATTTGAGTGTCCAGAGCAGGGTGGGGCTGTAGGAGAAGCCTTGGGCATGTGAGCAGGCAAGGCTTCTTAGGAGGGTTAGGTCCTGGCTTTCTGGGTGACCCCAGAACCACGATCCCAAGATGAACCAAGAGATGGGGTGAGTGTGAGATCCCCTCCCTCCTCCAGTCCAGCTTCGTGTTGTCTTGGAGCTTTGGGTAAATCTGCATGTAAATCAGGTGTGCAAGGCTCAGGAAGCCAAGGCCTCTGTTCCCAGGCCTCAGGCTTCATGCCTTCTGCACTCTCTGGAATTCCAGAGGAGGAGATTTACATAAGCACAGGCAGTAGCTTTGTTCACAGCCTGGAAGTCTCTATTGTGCAAACTTCACCTTCTTATACGGTGTCTAAACCACACCAAAAATGATTGGATAACATGTGTTACAATGCGCAAAATCTTTAAAACTAAACACAGAAGTTCCCAAAACTACGACTCCAGTACTTGATGTTGCCAGAAGCAGTTTCCAAAGCACTCCGCTGCATCTGTTCTTTCTCATGTTCATGTAGTGCCATTAGGTAAGTTCTCAAAGTGTGCCCCTCCCCTGGCTCGGCAACAGGCCAGCTTACCAGAGTCCACCTCCCTCGAAGCATGTTTGGAAGAGAGACAACTTATCCCAGCTCTGGTTCACTCACTGGCACTAGGTCACTCAGCAAACTGCTGGGGTTGCAATGCCAAGCCCGTAGTTCCCGTACCTGTCCTGAGCTCTGACAGGCAGGAAGTGTTTCCCTCTGAGGTATCTGGTGGCTGAAGCCTCTGTGTGGCTGTGGTCCGTGGAGGACGCAACCAGCTGCTCACGCGCTCATCCCCAGTGAGACTCTCTCTGGCCACCTGCACCAGGTGTCTCTGCTCCAAGACAAGGACGCATGCACAAGGTGCACTGGATTCCTGCTCCCAGAAGGCGCTGGGTCCCCAGCATCAAAGCAAGCCTCCAGTCACACCATTGGCATCTTAAAAAGCAAAGGCTGAGACCAAAATGGCCTTTCTCTCCAGCTTTCACTCTGGAATTCATAGTGGAACGTGATGACATCCTAAAAGCCCATGATTAATTCATGCTACTCCCTGAGCCTTGCCCCTCGGTGCCACATGGTGAAGCAGTTACCACCACCTGGTTTTCCTCCACAGCCAGACAGACTTCCAGAAATTCCCATCATCACCACGGAGATACACTGAGCACTCAAAGTGTTGTAGGGCACTGGGCCCCACAAACCTCCTTTCCTGCACCCTCCCTGCAGCCCTGCATCAGCAGTCCTGCCCCACCCCAGAGATTATTTACTCGGTAATTGATTGCTTTTTCTCAATGAGTTGTTGGATGTGGGTTTCCAGCTCCCTGCTCGAATGTTTTCGCACAAGTGGGAGTCTGCAGTGGCAGGAAACTGCAGCCCCTGTGATGAATGAGGCCATGCACGGCCATTTACATACAGGAAACAACAGGAGCAGAGGACAGAGGCTCCCCTCAAAGTGCTTGCGTTGTTTTAAATCAGCAGTGTGGAATGTTCTCCTTTTTTAACAAACCAAACTTCGAAACACACAGTGTTGGGTTTTTTTTGTTTTTGTTTTTGTTTTTTGCTGATGCTTAAAAAGCAGTAGGATTTATGAGAAAAAGTTTCTTGCAATTGTCTAAAGCATACAGATAATTGAATGTAAGCTTTTCTGCTGAAGAGCGTAGAGACAGCATAACAGAGCTGGGATCAGAATGTTACAAGATTTTTATTAAAATCTGGAAAAGAAGAACGTTTTGGTCAGTGCCAGTGATGAGAGGCTCTGAAAAGGCCGAGGAACATTTTCCATCTCCTCTCAGAGGACGCAGCGGCATTTCTGGGTGGCTCTTGTGGCCTTGGTGGTCTGTAAGATGAGAAGTCTGGCCTGGCAGATGGGCTGCTGGCCAGCAACACAGTCCTCCCAGAGGAGGCCAACCAGGATGTGGAGAACCCGGCAGAAAAGCCCCACAGTGGAGAAGCCCTGTTGCCTCTGCCTGGCCCTGGCTTCACACAGCAGAGCAAGATCATCTTCAGTTTTCCCTGCGTGGCTGTGGGCTGGCCCGTGTTGATGGGAGTAGCGCTCCATCTTGGAACACTGGCTGCAGGAGCCGTCTGGGTTCTAGGATTGGTCCTCATCCAATCCTGCTGATTCTGGATCAGTAGTGGGAAAAGGAGGATCATGACAGACTCCAGGTGCCATTGCCAAGGGACAGACACACTGCCCCCAAGCTGGGACAGAGGGTAGGAGGCCCAGGACTCGGCCCTTCTTGATCTAGAAGTATTTATTGTGGAGGACACCTGGAGGGCTCTCCTTGAAAGAAGAGCAGTTATCTCCATCTTGGCTGAACCTGGCGCTATTTCCACATATTGATCTGTACAGAGCTGGCTAGGACTTTTCCTTATCTCTTCAGTTGGCTTTAAGCTATGCAGATTGGTCCAGCTGAGGTCCTGATATGTAGTCTTTGAAGCAAAGCGACAGGCCTGTGTTTCCCCGCCCCTTTGCTCCCAATACGTGGTTGAGCCTGGCAGGATGGAGAGCTGTGCTCCACGCTGTCAGCTGGGATCGAGCTTCGAGAAAGAGGCTATGACTTCCCAGGACATAAAAGATTACACATCAGAGCCGAAACACGGACCCCAAAACATTAGATACTATCTTGAATTGTGTTATGCAGATTACTCCTTCTGCATATCCTTCCCTCTGCATATTGCAAAGGTGATTTCAGGCCACCTACCTAGCCCAGCTCATGGCACTCACGTACTTCCTGCCACTCTCACAGTCACTCATCCCCAAGCCACTCCCCTCCTCGAGAATTAATAAAACCTGGATTCGGCCCTGAGTTGAGGCCTTTGTTCTGGTAACCATCACTCTGGCTGGACTTAGGGCCCCCTTGGCTCCCCACAACTCTAGGTATGCCTTAGTGTCTTTATTGTCGCCGTGGATTGCGTTGGAAGTGGTAGATTGGAATTCATTCGCTAGAATTCTGATAACTTTCTTTTGGGATTACAAATATAACTTCCCAGACCACAACAAGGACTAGGAAGGGCTCTCTATATTTATGAACTCATTCGGTAAGGTAGTCTTTATCAGAGAAAATCTGCAGAATAGCCAAGAATTGTTAAGTCATGTTAATACAGCTCGGTAGAACCATCCCTAGTGAACATGGCAGAACCAACACCACACTGAGATCTTGCTGGCGCCTTGGAGTCATCTTTCGACTGCCTCTCTCTGCTATGGGTTCCCGGAATTCCTGGCTGAGGCCCCAGAGGCAGGCCAAGGCCCAGGTACGCTGTGTAAATGAAGCCATGCAATGGTCAGGATTGTTTTGAGTGCATCCAGCTTGTCCTAAGCTTGTGGAGGCAAGGGAGAGGCCTTGGATCTCACTGCAGAGCTCGCAGATCTCCACAAAGAATGGATCTCTGCTCATTGCTCCGTCTCCTCCCTCTGTCCAGGCCTCTCACTCTGACCAGGGGACCTCACCTGCCCCTCCACCTTCACCAAGTGCAGCAGGACTGCGGGCACCATGCACACTTGCCAGCTCTCCTCATGTGGGCTTCTCTGAGGTGCTTTCAGTTCTGTGCTTCTGTGACATACAGTGTCTCTGGCCCCTCCATCTTGTCCTGCAGAGCTCCTCTCCCTCTTCTACCTGCAGAGCCTCAGCTTCCTATAGCCCATCCTCAAAGCACTGTCCCTGTCCTTCCCACCATGCCCTGAGGCCCCCATCCCCTAACACCTCATATGCCCTGATGGCTCTTGAAGCTATGTCCCAGGCTGGACCTGAATATGTTCCCCTGGACGTATCTTTCCAGCTGCATACTATAAATAGATGAATTTTATACCTATGAATTATAGCTTAACATGGATGCTAACAAGGAAGAGTTGACATCGACGCACTGGTGCTCTAACCCACCTCGCATGATGCGTCAGCCTCTCCAGCCTCTGGCACAGCTCCACATGCAACTTGGCTCCCATCTCTGCACACTCCACTGCAGAGCTGATGATTACAACTGCTTGACGTAGTTCCTTAACTTCAGTTTCCCTATGGCCCCTGTCATTGGTACATAACATTTCCCACCCAGGACACCTACGCCTGGTTTCCTGGTGAGCGCCTGCTCATTCCCCAGCACCTCTACCAACTGCAGGGGGCACTGATCCATGGTGAGATGGGCATCTCTCCCACATCTCAGTGCCCAGCGCCGCTCAGAGAGGAGAAAATAATCCACAGTAACAGTGATGACACAAAGACAAACCAGATACAATACACGGTAATAAATAAATAAATAAATAAATACGGCAATGCCACCATTAGTAAAAGGAAAGAAGTTGGCAACAATAATACACACGAAAATGCTTGTGCTTGTGGAGTTGGTTTCCCTCTCCTGGGATCTGGGTTAGCACTTTGGGATGCTTTGCTCATTTCTCTATATCGCCTTCTCTTTCTCCAAAAGTTTTTAGCTTTCTTGAACTCTCTTCTCTGTCTCCCATGTAGTTGTTCTCCAGGTGTCTCAATTCGGGTCACAAAGAGACAATAATCTGCTTACTGCAGCTTCTACTGCACCATCTTGATTTATCCCAGCAGACACGATATAAAATGTGCTTTTCTCAACTCAGAAAGTGGTACTTTGATCACTTTTGTAGTCTGGCCTTTAAAATGCATTTGCATGAGTTATCTTGTGTTTTAGTCACAACCACACTTGGACCTTGAGTTAACTCTGTTGTGATGGACGGGCTGAGTTTGCCAACTCATTAATAACCAGATGCTCTGCACAGTTCCTGACACAAGGCAAGACCGTCCTAAGGCGCAGCTCGGTGAGGCCTCAGGCTGCTCTCCTGATGCAAAGCGAGGGGCTCTGGGATGAGCAGTTCTCTCTTTCAGTCCCCTGGATGGCTGCCACCTCCAGGATGAGGTTGGAGCATTTGAGCTGAACGCTCCACCAGCCCGCGTGCGCAGAGCAAGTGCTCTCTGCTCTCAGCAACCTGGACGCACAAGGCCAAGGACCCCACAATGCCTCACATTCCCTCATCCTACCACACTGGGCCCTGCTCTTACATTCCTCATCACCATGGCCCTGCTGTTACATCCTATCACCCTTGGGCCCTGTGTGTTGCATGGAGCTCATCCCTTGCTCCTTCCTGGCCCCATGCCCTGTAGCTGTATTGCTCTGCTTCCACACCATGGCCCTCCTGCCCTGGCCTTGCTGTAGGGTCTAACACACACTTACCATGCTATACGATCTCTGCTGTGTCCCTGGCCTCTCCATATGACCCAGAAGCCCTCCTGTCTGTACCAAAAGATGATGATGTCCCAAGAAGCCCAGATCTCCCAGATCCTGGACGGAGAAATGCTGCCACCAACATCAGAGGCAGATTAGGGTTAACATTCTCTCTGTCCACTATGCCCATTTTCTTTCTTTTTCAGTGTATGTTACCACCTGCTGCCACCCCTCTTCCCTCTACCTGCCCCTTCCCTTCACGCCCCATCATGTATTCATCCACTCACCCACTGAAGACCACAGCTGCATCTCCCTTCCTTCCTCATCCTCACTCTGCAATCAACCCAGGCATCACCCACCATCTTCCCTAGCTCAGTGCTCACATGGGTTACACGGTGACCTCGAGTCTCATGCTCCCCAATGCCATTGTCCTTTAAATATGACCCTTGCAGTCCAGGTGAGGGTGTGCTCTCCTGGGACACCCCACCTCAGACCCTTGAACTCTGGCACCTGAAGAGAAAACAACAAGCTGAACAATTTCAAGACAGAATAGGACACTATAGAAAGTGTTATGGCAGATTTGAAAAGAACCAAATAGATAAGCCAAAGAATTTAGAAATAAGAAAACAAATAAGAAATATTACCTAAAAAGGAGCAACCATGAAATAGATGATCCATTTTGCACTAAAACAACAGCAGGAAGAAGCCAAGGGGTGATTACTTCAAAATGGTGGAAAAAAAATAATTACCAATTGAATTCCATGTCTAACAGAAAAGATGTTTTAAGAATGTGCATAGAAAAAAAAAAAGAATGTGCATAGAATACATACATTTTCAGGTAAGCATGGAATGTTTTGCTATCAGAACATCTGTGTGGGTAGAATTACTAAGAGGTGTGCTTCAAGCAGAAAATATAAATTTGAGGGCCAAATTTAACAATAAAATAAATTTAAATGGAGGGTATTTAAAATAAATTAGGGAGACCACAGAGAGGGAAGAGAACAGGCCTTGGAATGTAAGCTGAGGGTGCCCAGGGGTTGAGAGGGGAAAGTGGATGAGCCAGCAGCTGCCATCCCCCTTGGTTCCAGGACCCACAGCTCATCCTGCAGAGCTCTTTCACAATGTGCGCGATGCTCTTGAACATCTATATTCTGCTCTGCTTGGCCTTCAGTGGGGCCAGGTCTTGTTTTCCTTTACACCCAAGATTCTGAGCCCTCCTCATCTTCTGGTCCTGAGAAGGTTTAATTATTCAAAACAAAACTACTTCTGATCATCTCCACTCTCCTTAAGTCCCTCAGGCTCACCACCTCATCTTCACTTCCCCATGAGTGACTGGTTCACAGAGAACACGGGGTGGAGTGTGGAGACTGTGGTCCACAGCGCACCCCTCCCCAAAGTGCCCCCTCTCATGCCTCTCTGCAGAGTCAAGGGTCTGGCCGGAACCTGGTGTGAATGTGCAGCACCTTGCTCAGGCAGGAAAGCTCTGGTGCTCACCGGGCCTGGAGCTCCCAGGGGCTGGCAGAGGCCCCGCTGAGCTCAGCTCCGCTGGGTGCCCAGTGTCCTGCCTCCTTCTTGCCCCATCGTGCTGCCTCAGTCACACCAGAGACTCCTGCAACCACAGCTCCTCTCAGCCTCTGCTTCCTGGGGAAAATGATGGACAGAGGGCAGGAATAACAGACCTCCTAGCTCTTCCCCTTCCACTGAGGACTTAGCTAAGGGCTAAGTCAGCCGCCCATCATTCCTTCACTTCTTGTGCCCTAGATGTATAACAGGGCAGAGCTGGGGACCCCAGCGGGCAGGGCCTTGGTGTTGCTTTGTGACATGGCAGAAGACAAGGTGTCCCAGGCAAGAGGGGGCAACATATAAATTAGCAAGTAGAGAGTACACACAGGCCAGGGCTTAAGCTGTGTGATGAAGCCACTCCCACCATAACAGCACTGATCCATTCTTGTGGATGCAGCTTGTGACCTAATCAGCTCTTAACATTCCCACATCCCCAAACAGTGACGCTGAATTTCAACAGGAGTTTCAAAGGCTCCTTAAGAACCTTGCACCACCTGCTTTCCCCCTGAGCTGAGGGCAGGCAGCACCTTGGGCAGATGCAGGTGGGGTTTCCCACCACCATGAGCATCGTTGGCTAATGTTCTCCAGGGCTGGTACCCCAGCTCTACGGGGACACTCCCAGAGCTCAGGCACCTTCCAGGAGGACTGGTTCAAGCACTGCAGCAGCTGAGCCCATGGAGAGCCTTCCTGTGGGATGTGAGGACCGTTCACAGCCGAAGCCTGAGCCCCTAGTAACTGCCATTAGCATATTCATCACTAAAATGCTAGATTAGAATTCTGCACTAAACCAGTCTGTATAATCCCTTTATCCTCATAATCCATAAGGAGAGCAATTCCCAGGCATTGGTAATTGGAGTCCATGTGTGGAATCTGTGAAAGCAAAGTAAGTACCTGATGTAGGTAAGTTGGGAATATGCCTTGTCTTCTCATTCTAGGACACGCATTCTGTATGAATTGTACGTGAACCGAGTCACTGTGATAAGGAGATCGGCAGCAACAGTTTTATCTAACATCTTGCCCTCCCCATGGATGCCTTCAGCCACCCACTCATGGTACCTGGACATGCAGGGCACACACTTAATGACACCTGAGGGCCTGCTTTGCTCATGAGAGTGTTGCACAGTGAGCTTCTCCCCAGGACTCCAGGCCAGGGGATGTGAAAAGGCCTGCCAGGCAGGTAAATCCTGAAACAGGACACTTTCATTGTGGGACTGAAAGATGAGGAGAATGGCACTTTCTGAGAGGGGCCATGGGGGGAAGGTCACTTTCCTTCCAGGGTATTCTGTGCAGGCCGCTCCAGACCTCTGGGGATGAGCAGGAGCCAACACCTAACGCCATACAATGAATCCTGTGGCAGGAAACCACCATGCTGTGATGGCCCAGCCACAGCTCTGCCGTGAGACAGCTCTAGACTGGACCACGAGGACCCCACACCCTCCAGCTAGGGAAGTACCTTTCCTGGCATCAGAGCCCTGGGCATGGAGGGCCTTGTTCCATACCAAGGAGCCATGTCACTTCCTTCCTCCTTCTTCCTTCTTTACCTCTTCCCTTCCTCCCATCCATCTTTTCCAACCACCTACTCTGTGTGTGCCACTGTAATTAGGTGATGAAGGTGTTGATTGGTCAGCACCCAGGACACCTGTGTTGGGCAGCTTTCTGTGACAAAAATGCCTGAGAAAAATTAACTTACTAAGGAAGATTGGTTTGGCTCATGGTTTCAGGGGCCTCAGTCGCTGGTTCATTGACCCAGGCCTTTGGGCTGTGGTAAGAACATGGTGGCAGGGAACATGCGGTGGAACAAAGCTACTTGGCTCATGGCAGCTGAGAAAAGGAGGGAGGGGTTCTGGGGTACCAACTTTCCTTCAGGGCTCGCAGCCTCAGGGTCACATCACACCAGGAGCCAGGACAGGCCATCCAGCAGGAAGAGAATGCCTGCTACAATGATTCTCTTGAATTGTGTCTGGTTCCTTTTTTTAAAAAGTTTAAAAAGATGACATTGATTTTAATAATGTATTTTAACTAATTACATCAGGGAAGCACGTAGGCCCAGCCTGGTCAGGAGACCTGGGCTCTTCTGACCCTAGCTGCTTGCCTCCCTTGTGCTGGGGACCCTCCCTCCTAGCCTTCTGCTCCTTTCCTCAGGTCTGTCCTCTCCCCTCACATCTTTGTCCCTTAATAAAACACCCCAGTTCATACCATCCTGTCTTCTATCCTTCCTCTGGGGACAACCCAGTGTCCTTGATGGACCCAATGTCCTTGACCAGCTTCCTCTGGGAGCTGTGATGTGTTCCATGTAGAGCAGTGAAAATACACCAACTGATCCTGGTCACAATTGCTGCAAACATGCCCCTAGTTTGTTATGTTCTTTTATTTCTGCTCATGGCACATTTTTTGCTGTTTTCAACTTTTACACAGTTCAAATCGATCCCCTAGGATATCTTCCCCAACCCCACCAAAACCTCAAACTCTCCCCGCCACTGTGGCACCAGGTCTGATATTTGCCCTTAAACCACCTCCCATCCTCCTCAGCAGTTTCTCCACCAGGTCCCCAGCTTTCTGGGGGTCAGATTTTTAATCTTGAGGACCTTGTCTTCCCTGAGGGGTCTCTTCCCCCAAGAGACCTATCAGGAATCTTTCCAAATAATTACAGTACCCTTCCCGGGGGCCCCCTAATGTTGCTTCTCCATGAGCATCACAATCACCAAGACTGAGTTCCTGGAATCTGATGAATATTCATTGTCCTCTGTCTAGGTGGCTGTCTTGTTCTACTTTGCATTCGAGTCTTCCTCCACCGAATGGAGTGTACACATATCCGTCCCTTGCAGCACCATTGCACATGACACTCTAACAAACGATTTCCACCTCATTTATTCTGTAATTCGCTTGTCATTTTAGTGCTTCTCCTGCCATCACGTAACATCCCCAGCAGAGAATGCTGGCACCTGACTCACCTTGTGCTTGCTAAGTGTCGTTCAAAAGGGACCACCAACTGGGCCAGGAGGGCAGAGACCTGG
Source organism: Erethizon dorsatum (assembly GCA_028451465.1). Classification (NCBI taxonomy): domain Eukaryota; kingdom Metazoa; phylum Chordata; class Mammalia; order Rodentia; family Erethizontidae; genus Erethizon; species Erethizon dorsatum. Next base: position 41,796,439 of record CM051833.1, on the reverse strand, counting down.
GCTAGGCACCCACAATGGGGGTGAGGGGTGCTCAGCCAGTCAGCTCTCAGTCACTCAGCAGCCAAGACAGTGGCAAAGGTAGGGAATCCCAGTACCTCAAGGGCACCGGGATCTGCAGTGTCAGGAGCAGCTGGTGGACAGCAATCCCAGCAGGCCATGCGGTCCCCAAGAATAGCCACTATGGCCAGGACACCTCCTCACACCCAGTGGGACAGCTACTGTTAGAAAAGAAAACAAAAGTAGCAAGCATTGAGGGGGATGTGGAGAAACGGGGATGCTTGTGCATTGTCAGTGGGAATGTGAAATGGTGCAGCCACCGTGGAAACTAAACAGTTTCCAGGTGACTGAGTAATCCCTCTGGTACACGTGCAGAAGAATTGAGACTGGGGACTGGGAGAGATCTGTGCTTTCCCACGTTCACAGCAGCATTATTTACAGTAGGCGAAAGGTGGGAGCAGCCCATATGTCTAAAAGCGAAGGCAGCGTAAACACTGCATCATGTTATGTGGAGTTAAAACAGCCTCCAAAAAGAGCCAGCCCTGCTCAACCCTGCCCATTTCGGCCTCTAGCTCCCAAATGTAAGATAAGAAACCTGTGTTGTTTGAAGCAACTAAGTCAGGACCTTGTTACAGCAGCCGCAAGGGACTGACACACATTGATAATGCAGGGGGGAAGGCAGAGATGTTTTCAGATACCACACAGACGCCGTGTTCCCTCAGAATCCTGCCCAGGGAAATTACCTATCCTCATTTTACCTTTCTGAAAACAAAATAAAGGATAATGGGAAAGAGCTGCGATCGGGTCTCAGACCCCCCCCCATGCCTGTGGGAATTCAGATGTTGAGGGTTCAAGCGTGTTTGTCCACCCCCAACTCCTGGCTGGGCCTTAGGGCTGCCGAAGTGTCCTGCGGTCTCCTGGAATTGATTCTGTGGACACGGAGGGGTGGTAGCCATGTCACAAAGAAGGATCCTGTGAGCCCAGACCAAGGCCAATCTGATCCCCCATTCAAGGAAGATGAAATATCCCCAAGGAGCAGAAGGCATTTCCATTTCCAACGTGCAAGACACGTTGCGGTGAAGCATGGTGCGTTCCACGACTCTGCAGAGTGGCCTCAGCAGAGCAGGCATGTTCTACCAACATCCCCGCCCCGCCATCCTCTCCTCTGTTCTAAGTTCTCCCAAGAAGTAGAGGAGACCAGGCTACAGTTGGGAGCATTTTCTCCATCAGTTCCAAACCATTTATTTAGACGACATAGTTTTCCACTCATTGAAACTTAATCAGATTTTGTGGTGTATCTCTACCATAGTTCACTTTTATAGAAGGCTACACAAGGAAAGCTGCATCCTGAGAGCACGGAAGAACAGGATGTGGAAAGTCTGACATTAACTTAATTATGCCTTAGTGAGGCCGCACTACGAGCATGCTTGGGGCTTCCCTAAGTTGCCGATCAGTAGCAGATGGCTCTGCAGGGTCAAAGCTCAGCCCCCAGCAGGAGGCCTCTGTGCTTGGTTGCACACTGGGGAAGATGACTCTGGCTTCTGGATCTCGGGGTCCCCTTTTTGTGACTAGACACATGTTTGGTCACCTACTACTCCCCCCGGATGCAGCAGACACAGGACAAGGATTCCCCCCCCATCACATGCCTGGAGCCCAACCCACCCTTGGCACTGGGAGAAACTATAAAGGATACAGCATGCAGGTTGGCATCATTTGCGTGGAAGTCTGTGTGTGGGGCCATGGACACAGACACCCTCGTGGCTGCATGAGGTGTTGCAGAGTCTGTGGGGCTGGAAGTCACAATGCCCTCATGCACCTCTGGATCTCCAGCTAGTGACTCGCTGGGCTCCCTGTCCAGTGAGATGCCCAGGCCCTTCACATGGCAGTGCCTCCAGGAGGGCAGCCCTGTCTCAGGCCAGTTCTTCCCATCCCACTGTTGAGAGAGGGAGGCTGATGGCACCATCCAGCATTGGTGGCAACTGCAGTGACCTGGGTCTGGGAGTCCCACAGTTTACAGCTGTCATCTCACCTGTCCCAATGACCAGAACATTAGGTGTTCTGTTGTGCTACTGTTTGCCCTACTGGTTTTCCATTGCTGCTGTGACAAAACCACCCCAACTAGTGACAACACAGCTTCACCATCTCACTGCACTAGAGGAAGACAGCAGGCCCACAGGGCTGGCTCTTCCCGAGTCTTCCCAGAGCTTGGTTTCCTAAGACCATGGCAACTGCTCTGGGGTCAGCTCAGGCGCTGGGCTCTTCCACAGGAACAACGTGCAGGGAGGCTGGGGCTCAAGGGGAGGCAGGCAGGGCCAGGTATGCTGAGCAGAGCGAGCCTCCCTGTGCAATCTGATGCAGGGCTGTGCGTTTTCACCAACCCTCAGCTTTGGGGAGCTGCATGAGGTCCCATGGCAAAGCAAGTGACTTGGACACACGGGTGTCCACCAGTGACCTCTGCTGCCCCCCACCCGCCTTTGGCTTTCACAGCCCCCGCCACAGGAAAGCTGTCACACCACTAAGCCACCCACACACAGTCCTCCCCTGTGGGTGAGCCCAGTGCTCAGCACTCAGAGCAAGGCGCTTGGGGTTAGACGGAGGGAACACCCTGCTACTGCAGCCCCTGAGATGAATCTGGAGGACACACAGTGCTGTGTACGCAGCCATCATCCTGTCCAGTGTCCCATACGAGCCAGATGTTCTCAGTCCACAAATTTGCTCCCCACACCCTCCCATCCCACAGTCCCCAGGCCAGGAAGCCAGAGGCAGCCCATGAGCTGGACGTGCCCATCCATCAAGATGGGAAAGGCCAAGTGTTCTCCTATCCAGCGACCCACGTGCTGTGTTTACAGAAAGGAGCTGCAGCTCAAAATACGTTAGAAGTTTGGGGTTCTTCTCCCAAATCCACCTGAGTGTGGCTCCTGCCCACAAAGTGGAGGCGAACAGTCTTGACCTTGACTTTGTCCTTGACCTTGACTACTTCCTTCACAGTGAGGCTGGGAGGAGCAAGACAGCAGTAATTGATGTTTCTTGAAAAATGAAGAGGATTATTATGACCTTTGTTGTAACTGCAATACGTTGGACTTGCATGTTAGCAGTTTTAAGAAAGGGAAAAAAATCACACTGAAGAAGAACATAGTCCATTCTCTAGATTCTTGCTCCTTGGGTGACCTAGAGGTCGGGAGCCCAGCTGTGCTTCAGAAGGTGTCCTGGGGTCGGCACAGCAGGAACTCAGAAGAGGTGGCTCGGGTTCTTACACGAGCTTGCTGGCCACGCCGTGAAAGTGCTTTCTCTGTTAACTCTGAAAAACAGATTTTTTAATCGATTTAGCTTGGCAGTTCCTGGTTCACTCCCTAGTCTTCATGCTTGAAACATAAAAACTACTGGATCTAGCATAAAAATCAAATGGAATTACCATGTGATCCAGAGAGGTCACTTCTGGGTATGGACCCGAAAGAATAGAAAGAAGGTGTTGAAAGAATTGGAAGATGTTTCTATCCAGAGCAGCATTACTTATGATCGCCAAAACATCAACCAATGTGGCCTTGGATGAGGACAGGGGCAAATTTGACGTGCAGTGGACACACAAGGAGAGACCCTCAGCCTGACAGGGAGGGACCCTGACCCAAGACAGCACAGATGACAGCCCTGTGCTGAGAGGAACAGCACCCAGATGAGGGGCTGAGCTGGCGAATTGCGAGACGGGAAGTGGTGGAATGTGGTGGCCAGGGGCTGGGAAGAGGAGAAACGAGCACTTTTTGTCTGGGAAGCACAGAGCTTCAGTTAGGAAAGGAACAGGTCCTGGAGGAGGATGGCAGTAATGTGTGCCCAGCAGTGGAAGAAGGTGCTTAAATGAACTGCACACTGGAAATAGTTCAGTTATACACTTCATATTTTACCACAATAAAAGGTCAAGCTTGAAGACTCTGAAGGCGGAAAGAACACCGTGACTTCTTGGGACCCAGTGACCCATGGTGAGGCATTGTGTTCCTGTCACGTGTCCTGTGACCCCACCAAAGCTCCCAAGCTGCCCCAATCTGCAATTGCACAAGTGCAGACACAGTGCTCTGAGGGACTCTTCCACCGCCAGAGGGGAAGGACGATCTCACAGAGCAGAAAGTCCTTCTGATGGGAACTGCCCTGCTCTAGCCTTGCGTGTGTGGGGCATGTCCTGTGCCAGCGTGGACAGTGTTGGCTGGGCTGGGTCCTGAGACCTGTAGTCAGAGGCCTCCCTGCCTCGCCCTGACTCTGCAACTCGCCTGGCAATGGTTGGTGCTTCTCAGCTTGCAGGTGCACAACCCGAATCCCCGCCTTTGTCATAGATGTTGTCCTTGCTGAGTCTCTATCTCCACGTGACCATCTCAGAAGGACCCGATCATACAGTCCAAGGGCCACCCAGCTCCCCTGGGCCCTCATCTTACCTTACTCCTGTGAAGACCCAATTCCAGCTCTCATTCTGAGTTAGGACTTCATCCTATACTTGGGAAAGGAAGGGAAGTTATAAGATTCAACCCATAACATGCACCGATGTCAATGTCCTGGCTGTGATGCTGTACTGTGTTTATAGGAAATGTCACCATTAGGAGAAGCTGTGTAAAGAAAGGGACAGGATATTCTTTGCACCATTTTTGCAATTTCCTGTGAGCCTACAATTACAGAAAAATAGAAAGGTTTTTTTAATAATATGATTTTACTTGATAAACAGATTGAGTGGGGATCTCACTCCATTTTTCCCTATTCTACGACACATTTTTGGACTGAAAGTTTCCAATTGTTTTTGACAGGGAATAAATTTCCCCTATATTTTTCCTGTGGTTTGCCCTAAGTGTTTGCTGAATGGATTTCATATTTTAAACAAGCTGGTCAGCAGCTCTGAGATATCGGTGAGCTCTTTCTCCTCATTGCAATCCCTCCCAAGAATTTCAAATAAATCACCAAGCCTCCTACGAAATGATAACAATTTTGCAACCATGCAGATGGCAGAAGGTGCTATAATTCTAAGAAGTGTTCCTTCCTCTCTGCTCTCAAGTTACCACACTCTGGGCTTGAAGGAGTGGTGACATTCTCCCCCATCCTCTTTAGGAAGGCCCTGGAGACCATTCCTGGACCTGTGGTCCCTGTGAGCTCCTAGTAATGACCTGCTGGGAAGGAGTCGCAGAGCCATGGGCCGCGAAGTCCACTGGAGGGGGCCAGGGGCCCGAATCTGGGCCCACTCCCTGCAACCAAGGGGAGGATGAGGTGCAGCTGGCCCCAGGGTCCTCCAAACCACAGCCTAATTGCAGGCTGTGTTAGGATACGGAGCCCAGGACCAGCCAATCAGCAGGCACCAAAGTACAGCCAGACAGAAGTAATTCTGGTGTTCAGTAGCATGGTGGGTAACTGTAGTCTGTGACGATTTATACTTAAAAATAACTAGAAGAGCCCAAGTTTCCCATCAATAGAGATGATAAATGTGTATGGAGATGAGAACACCAATTGCCTTGTGTGACCATTACACTTTGCATATGTGTATTGAATATTGTATGTACCCAACACCCACAAGTATTAGTGTGAATTAAAATTTTCACTAAAGAAGCTTTGAAAAGAGGAAAGGAAGTCACGCAGTGGCAGAGCTCGAGGAAATTCCAAGAGCCATGCTAAAAGCCTGCCCATTTGTGGGGCAGGGGGACAGAAGCAGGGATAGCTTAGTTTCCTCTGCTGTGTCACAGATGGCCACACCCTCAGCGTGTTTACCATCTCAGTGTCTGGATGAGCAGTCATGCAGGTGCTCTACACTGGATATCACACAGCTGAAATGAAGGTGCAGGCCAGGGACCCCTCCTAGGGCTCAGTACCCTGGCCAGATGCACACCATTGTTGGCTGAATCCGGCTTCCATGCGACTGCGGGCCTGGTCCATATGTCAGAGTCCTGGGGCTTCTAGAGGATGGTTCTGAGGAACCCAGAGCTCTTTCCTCTGTGCCACTGCCAGCTCTAACCCCACCAGGAGCACAGCTGGCACCTACCCTGTCACTTCCTGCCACCTTGTATTCTAAACCAGAGGACAGAGGACATGGGTGCGTGGGGATGTTTGTCTCACATCACTCTTTGTTCTGAGAGTACAGGGACGTGCGCAGTCTGGGCCTGAATGCTCCCCAGCCCCAGTGCACGAGGACCAACCATAGCCACACTGTTCAACCTACAGCTCTTGGCTTTCCTGCTCCGTGACCTCCAGGCACCAAGTTGTGGGGACGCGGTGTCGGGCACTTAATGTGTCCAGTGTGACTAACGACTTGGGACATTTGAGAGCGACTCTTATTGTTTACACAAAGAGAGCATGTATTTTTATTTCATAACATAGAGCTGACATTTGACATGTTGAGTCACTGTGAAGTTCCGGAATTGGCCCCTCGAGGCCTGTTGCTTCGGCAATTGGCTATTTATCTTCTTTCAGATGACATTGAGGCTTTTTTTAATTTTAAAAGCCATAAAAACCTCTCTATCCCACACTGCACCCTCCCCCACACTTATGCCCAACTTGTCCCCCCCAGGTGCGGCCAAGATGAAGATGATAACCAAGGGACACAGGTCCCTCGGGATGGCCCTGCAGTTCCTGAAGGCACTCGGACCAATGCTCGTGAGTCAGCCATGCCCTCTGATAACTGATAACACTGAGCCCGCAGTCCCATTCCAGCTCCTTGCTGTGTGGCCTCTGATCCCCCAAACACTGACACGCATTGAGGACCAGCCATCCTCAGGGCCCCGCCCACAGCCAGCCTTGCTATCCTGCCAGAGAGGCCAGCTTCCCAGTTCTGGAAGTCACAGCTCAGGATGCCACACTGGGGACAGGAGTCGCCTGGGTGATTTCTGAACAGCAGTCACCTTCGTTTCCAGTGTAAACAGTAAGCTCTACTTGGTAATGGCTCTCAAGTCATGGTTACTGGTAAATGTGACAGGAACATTAAAACCTCAAGTATGCAGTTGTCTTATGAAGTCCCAGGGACAGGGCTATCCCCGGAATAAAGGAACTGCTCACTACTTTCAGAGATTTGAGTTTATTCAGGGAGGGCATGCAAAATAGAGTCATTGACTTTAATTTTTCCATATAACAAATTCATCAATCCAGATGTACTGAGGACAAGGACAGTTTAAGACAACTAAATTCAGCATGAAGGTATTTTGAGCATTTCAAGTATTTCCAAGCATGTCCGTAACTCAAAGCAGGTTGGGAACACGTTTCCTTCGACAAGACAAAGAGGCCTTTGGTGGAGATTTGTGGGTATTCGGGGCTCGGGGCAGACAGAAGTGACCTGGGCTCCGGGGTGGTTTCCGACAGAAGGAAGTGGGGAGGGCCTCCTGTGATAACTGATGTTCTGGTTAATCCAGGCTGTGCGGGGAGACCATTCTGGATGAAGACAGAGACGTGGAAAAGCTGGAATCAGGAACCAGGAGGGAGGGTGGTCTGGCTTGGCAAGGAGAAGGGACACAAGGAGAGACAAAATGAACCCACTCAGTTTTCTTTTTCCCTTGGAAGTAACTGGGCACATGGGGTGCACGTCTCAGAGAATGAGGCGGAGGAAGCAGAGCCGGGGCCCCAGAGCTCAGTGCTCAGCCCTCCCAGTCATTCTGTGCTTGGCAGCTGAGTCGGAGTAATCAGGGATTGAAAGACAGTTGTGTACCGCATTATAGTGTCCAGTCGGTGACACGCCAGCCATATGACTGTGTCCCAGGGAAATCAAGATGAAGCCGGACATCTTGGCAGGCTGCATCCCTCACGTGCTGTGGGGACGCTGGGACAGACAGCCCCAGGGTCTCCAGCCATGAGAAAGCACCATGCTCAACTCAACGGGACTGCTGTTGCTCAAGGACAAACAGCTGTGCTGCTGGTTATGTCCTCTGGACTGTCCTGTTTATTGTTATTTTAGCAGGGACTCTTTCTGCTCACTAAACAAGTGTTCGCTCTAAGGCAGCTACTGACACAGCAGGCACAGCCCCCACAGGTGCCACGCCCCCATCACCAACCTGCGTTCTCAGGGGCCTGCATGCGCCCTAGGATATGCACAGGTGGATGAGACCCCCGACTCGGTGTTAGACAGTCAGCAGCACAGCACAGCACAGGACAGGATCGAGTGCAGGGCAGGGCAGGAGCCATGTGCAAGGACCCGGTGGTGTCCCGTGGGCCTGGCCCGCTGGCCTCCCTGGGCCCAGCTCTTAGGGCAGAGGGAGCTGTCTCCAGGGAAGAAGACAGCCATCCCTTCAACATGGCTAGAAGCAGCAGTTCTGTGTCAACTGACCACTGAGAGCCTGGACAGCAGGACCGAATGTGTGGCCTCAAAACACTAAGGCCAGCCTCAGCTGCTGGAAGCTGCTGCCAACACCAGGAGCCCAAAGGGCACAGGGACACTGATCGAGGCCATTCAGGACCAGCAGTGAGCTCCACCAGGCAGGGGAGGCCCAGTGCCCGAAGGTCCTGGATGTCCTCCACCCTCAGGACAGCTCTCCCCATGGTGATCAGCCTGGGCTCCGGCTCCACAGACCCCAAGGGAGGGCACAGAACGCTGAGCTGCATCACGCTCCACTCAGAACTCACCATGAAGTCACCTCGTGGGCATATGGGCCACTGTGCCTGGACAAGCCGGGACTGTCACCATTCTCTGTGATTCCCCTCATGCCAAGCCCTCCCATCAGCATGTGGCTGTGTGGGCACCAACTCTCATTCTTTCTTTATTTTCTCCCAGATGCTGAGGTGCCCAAGCTACCGACCCCAAAATGCAGGCCAGGACGTGAGGACGTGCCATTCACATGGGTGCAGCTAGCCCCGTGGGTTTGGTTGGTGTCACATCAGCCCACTTCTCATGGGCGATCCCAGCCAGGCTCAGCCGTCAGCTCAGAGCCTGACTATCATAAATCACCCCCGCAGCAGTGTCTCTGCATTCACAGCCCTGTTTGTCTCCCATAAATCAACTGTGGGCGATTTAATTATCCCCCAACAATGTGAAACAGCCAACATCTTAATGAGGCGGAGAATGCCTGGGGGCCAGCTCGCGGGGTCCTCGGGGTCCACCATGGGTCGCTCTTGTATATTTTTGGAAGCCAGGGGTCCCTGAGACAAGTCCCATGTTCCCCAGATCTGCAGGAATGGCCGCTGCCTTTCCCACCCTGTGACTGGCGGGACCCCCACAGCACAGGCTGCTTCATGTCATGGCCTGGAAGTGTGTCCATTAGTGTAAACATGTGTGATGGATGAGTGCTGTGGCTGTGTGAGGAATTCCGTCACCTTGTCGGAGCCGTGCTGCTGCAGAACTGGGGACACGCTGACCAGACAGAAGGCCCACGCCACCACCAGGCCCAGCTGTAGGTGTTCAGGCGTCATTAACTTGGACGCTTTTTCTGAAACCCATAAATCGCCCCTCTGGCCTCCAGGTCAGTGTGAGGGCTCCCCGGAGTCGCTCTGGCTTTGCTTAGAGGCAGCAGCGTCACTGGCAACAGGCTGTATTGGAGCCACAGCTCACTGGGCAACAGGCTGGAGGGGTCTGGGGCCCCTTGGACGGGGCTGCAGGGCACAGAGCACATGGGCACAACTCTTTCTGTGCTGTCCTTGGTGCCTGGGTCACTAAAAGAGAGTCCAGAGGCTGGTGGTGTCCAGGACTCCTTCATCATCCCCCTCCTCATCTCCTGTCCCTTCCTCTGTCCTCTGTCAGGAGCTGTGAAGCACAGGGTTTAGGTCAATGTCCAGCAGTCACTGATTATGTCATGGCCATGCATGCAGGACCAAGGACACAGAACAAGTTGGGAACCTGCACAGGAACCCAGGATGCTGATAATTTCATCTTTAATGCTTGTCATTTTTTCAGGCTAAGTGGCCTTCGCAGGCCCCATAGTATGTTAGCATTTAGGGAGTTTACGACCTGCTCGATCTGTTTTTAGCAAAGCCCATTATCTCCAAATATGAAGTCAAGGTCCCAATTAGAGCTACTCATTAGAGAGGGGAAACAGTTGCCAAGCCGGGGGGAAAAAGACAACTTTTCACCACTTTGAAGTTTATCTGTCCAAAAACAGCAGTTCCTCGTACCACTAGTCAAGTGGTCAACTCATCCTGCATCGCAGAGCATCGGCCAAAAGGTGAGACGGTTCAGGAAGCATAGATAGAATGCTCCTCCCCGAGGGGTCTCAGATAGCAGCGGGGATGTGTCCACACGTGCACAAGTACACACACACACAAGAGCACATATGTAAACATGCAAGCATGCACACCAACACACACCTGCACATACAGACACGTGCACACATGTACACATATGCACATGCAGGCAAACTCATTGAACATATACAAGCACACATACCAATGCATGCATCCACGCATACACATATGTGTATGCACAGACTCACATGTATATGCATGTACACACACGCAGGCATACACACATGTGCACATACTGACTTATACATGGGCATGTGCAAGCATACATGCTTCCACATGCATGCACATCCATGTAGGCATATATGCACACATGTGCATGCAGACTCACACATGCACCCATGTACACATATGCACACATGCAGGCATATAGCCATCACATGCATACACATACATGCAGACATACACACGTGTGTGCACACACCAGCTCATACATGCAAGCATATACACCTCCACGTGCATGCCCATATGGGCAGATATGCACACACAAACATACATATACACATGCAGGCACAAAAACCCACACACATATGCACACACAGACTCACACATGCATGTTTTGTTCCTCTAGGGTCCTGACACCTGCAGTCAGGTGACACCTTAAGTTTTGGGAGCAGATCCAGCCCCTTTGTTTCAGATCAGTGCTCCTAGGAGGTCGGTTGCCTGGGAACAGTTGCTGCAACTGGGATTTCCGGGTGTGTATGGCTCTGCTGGATGTCAAGAACAGGGAAGGACCCCAGGCCAGCATGGACAGACCGGCAGAGACAGGGGCTGGGACCCGGGGGCTCTGTGATGTGGAGGACCGCAAGTCCTGCGTGCTGAGCCAGAGGCTGTGTGTGAGTGTGGAGGACACAAGAAAGGGGCTCTGAGCGCAGGGCACAGAGCTGGGCGTTGATCTGACAAGAGCACCTCCCTCCGCCTGCTGTCTGCAAATCTCCAGCTTGGCATTTCCAGAATCAGAACCGCACAGGGAGCTGAGGACAAGGCAGGCCAGGCAGGATATCATGGGCTGAGCAAGCTCATGGGCCGTGGGCCCTTAGGAGAAGGCTGGGGTGCCTTCCACAGAGCTGAGCTGCCTCAGCCTCCTTAGCTGAGACCCCACGGAGGCTGGGGAAGAGCTCCCCATGCTCTCTGATGCACCTTGTCAAGGGGCCCAAAGCAGCAGTCTCCTTTCCAGGTCCCTGTGCCCTGACATTCGAGGCTGTCGGAATCCCTGATGAGCTCAGGGCACAAGAGCCTGGGGAGAGGAGCATGCTGCAGTCTCTATCTGGAGAAGTGGGGAGAAACAGCTCCCTGATTCCACTCCCCAGAGACGCAGTGGTGCAGCGGCAGCCCTGGGCCATGTGCGGGGACACAGAATGGCAGAGAATAGAATAACAGACAGCTCCACTCTCAGAAGCCTGTGCTGCACAGAGCAGCAGTATTTCATCTGGAGATGGGAAATGGGGACCCCAGGGCCCCATCCATGGCAATGACCCTGCTTGGCAGCAATGAACCCACAGCCAAGCAGCTGGAGCCCTCTAGCCAAGATGCCATCTTCCTGCTGTGGGTCGGGATCCTGCAGCAACTCAGGCTGGAGGGGTGCAAGGCTCAGAGACCCTCAGGTGACTCTCCCTGCTGGCCACTGAGCAGCCTCCTGGCCTGGAGGAGGAGCTGCGGTTCCCTTGCCATGTTATCTGTGAATAATGATATGGCCACTTTGTGACGCAAGGATCCCTGTCCACCACACAAAAACCACATACCTGAACAATCCATCTGCATCGTGGGACAGGGCACTATGAACGCAGGATCTTCACACTGAGCTACAGCCCCAACCCTTTTCTATACTTTATTTTGAGGCAGGGTCTCACCAAGTCTCTAACTTGCCCAGCCTAGGCTCCAACTCACAAGCCTCCTGTTCCAACCTCCCAGAGTGTCATTTACATCTTTAGCAGTCATTCATAGAGCATGTGTTTCTCCCCTTAGCTCAGAATGCAGTGGAAACACATCAATAATTCCAGTGCAGTCTGGTACATGCAGGACAAGGCAGATCTGCAGGACCCTGGCTATCACAAAGGAGCAGGAGGATTCCCTTTGGCCAAGCAGGGTGGGGGGCTATGTCTCAGGCAGGTGAGTTTGAAGCATCACAAGGGCAAGGGAGACACAGATGCAGAGCCCAGAAGAGTCAGGGCAGCAATGTCCTCAGGACAGAACGGGGCCCCGAGGCTGAAGGGGGGCATCAGCCCTGGAGGCCTGGCTTTGTCTCCTTGCTGTATATGAACCCAAACTGTAAGGCAGGAAGATTACAGGTAAGGGGTAGGGAGAGTCTGAAGTAGGTTTGTTGGTTTGTTTTCTCAGTATGGGGACTAAACCCAGAGCCTTCACATTTAGTTGCCTCCCCAGGCCTTTTCTAAATTTTTTTACTTTAAGACAAGATCTCGCTAAGTCACTAAGTTGTCCAGGCTGGCCTCAAAATTTCAATCCTCCTGCTTCAGCCTCCAACAGTGCTGGGATCATAGGTGTGCACAATCATGCCCAGCTTGAAGCAGTTTTTAAGGAACTGGAATAGGATCTTCCTCACCGTGCGACACGGTCCTGGAGCAGGACTTTGATGGATCTCAGAGAGAACCGGGTCTAAATCTCCTGTGGCCCAGGTCATCCCCGTGGACAGGGGCCACTGTACCTAAGCTGACACACTTGGCTCTGGGGTCCCAGATCTGGATTCAGGCAGCCTCTGTCACAGCAACTCTTGTGGGAACATTTTCTGAACATCTGTTTCTTTGCTTTGTGGACCAGGTGGAGGCAGGGACGTCATGCCCACCCCTGTGTCCTGCAGTGAGCAGGTGCTGACCAGTCCCAGATGCTGCAGTGCAGATGGGGAGAAGACCTCAGGCAGGGCCCAGTGACCACCACCCATCCCGGCAGGCCAAACTCTGACCACACAGATCTCCAGGCAGAGGCTGCCCTGGGCCCTGCTCCCTGGGGGACCAAGATAGCCTGACCACTCCCCACCAACACCCCGCCAGCCCAGTGTGCTTCTCATCATCAGCTTAGATAAGGCCAGGACCCACAGGGATCATGGCCCCAGTAAAGGGTGACCCAGGTCGTGAGAGGGCATAGGCGCAGTAGCCCATGTGGAGGCCCAGGCGGCCCTGAGCAAGGCCAGGACCTGAGGCAGACCCACAGCCATGACCCATGAGCCATGACCCACAGCCCTCCTTGCCTGTGCCCTGGTGACCCCAATCTGAAGGACTGCAGTGAGAAGCATCATGTCTCCCACTTCATGTAACCAGCAGACACCTACAGAGACTGTGTCCTGCCCCCTCTGGCATCTCTGTACAGGTCCCCAGCCCTAGACACCCTTGCAGCTGTGCCATGGTCACTTCCAGGCCAGGGCTCTGGTCTGTGCCAGCTGCTGTCCCCAGAACCCCACTCACACCCACCCACTGGGTGTCACACTTCCACCATGGGACCCGGGCTCCTCGCTGACAGGAACAACACAGTGGGTGGGTGGCTTCTGGGGGCAGAGGACCCTGAACCCCTGCCTTCTTTCAGGGGCTCCCCTCAGCCGCTATCCAAGCCCCAGCTTCAGGGTCCAGCATAGACAAAGGCCGCTGGTGGTGGCCCTGTCCCAGGAAGACAGATGGCAGCAGGGCCATGCAAGGGGCTCCTGGTACAACCACAGGACCTAGCTTCACCCTCACAGGCCCTGTGGCCTTGTCTCCTCTGCTTAGGGAGACACTGAGGCTGCTACAGGTCACCCCATGACTCATCCAATCCCAGTCACCCCCGAAGTCCCCACCTCCAAACCCCACCGCATGTGAACCTGAGGGTCAGCCTCCCACACAGGAACCTGGGAGACATCAAACTGCAGCATGGCCTCTCCCCAGATGCACCCCAGCTTCATAACTATGCTGAGAACACGGTGGGGCTGGGCCTGCTGCATCTAAAAACTACATTGCTCTCATCACTCTTCCTTGCTCAGCCTGAATTTACTGAGCAGCTGTGTGACCATTGCTGATTTCCTGCGTCTGTGGGAGGAAGAGGGGCAGGAGGAGAGGCACAGTTGGAACCAGTACCTCCCAGTCACAACCCGGTGGTCTCTGGGGTGAGACATGCAGGCAGGCACCTACTCATCCAAACCCTTGAGCTCCACACTGGCCAAGATCAGACACTTCTGAGTGCCAACGTGATGCCACAAGTGGAGAATTCCACCCATGAAACTTTGCCCCAGGCATGAAATTATTGCATAAAGTTACCTTCAGGCCAGGTGAGTAAGGTGCACAAGAAGCACAGATGGACTCTGTGTTCCCACCTGGGTTCCATGCCCAACCTAAATTTTATGTGCACACATCCCTGAATCTGACCCAGTGCTGGGGTTTTGCTCAGGGCAGTCCACTGTGCTGTCCAACTGGAAATTCCGGCTGGTACAGCACAGCGTCCCTGAGAGGCGTCCATTCCCTTTGAGGTTGAGGAGGCTGCCCTGCGCATCCCTCTCCCGCCCGAGAAAGCAGCCTCTCCCACATCCTGCGAGAAGAGTTACAGGCTTTGCTCAAGGAGGAGGAAGAGCTGGATCAAGAGGCTGAGGACATGCATTTGGAGAAGGAGGTATTTGAGTTATTTTCTGTTACTTTTCACTGTTTTAAGTATGAAAAACTAGAAATACACATTTAAAACTGCAGGAAAAAATCAGCCTCAGTGATCTCCCCAGGGCTGAGGGCAATGTTACCTTCTAGACCAGTGGTTCCCAAAGTGAGGTCCCTGGAACCCCAGCAGTGATAAGCATCACCTAACAAGTTTTAGAGATCCAGGTTCTTGGCCCACCTCAGACCTACAAATCCCAGAGCACTGCCATCTATGTATTAAAAACCCCCAAGGTTCTGATAGGAGCTGAGGTTTAAGAAGCACTGTGATTTTCCCCTCCAGGTCTCCATCACTGCAGCTGGGTTGTGCATTGGAGGGAGTGCCTGGGGAGGCCAAGAGAAAAAAATGTCTCCCAGACAAAGTTGAGCATTCATGGTCATCAGACCAGCTTTGGGAAGGGTGTGCCTCAGGCCAGAAGGCACAGTCACAGCTGCTGGGACACACAAAAGGGATGAGACCCAGCAGCAAGCATGGCAGACACATGTGAGCCAGCACCTCAGCCTCCGGGCAGCTGGCAGTGAACAATGAGAAGCTGACCATGCAGTAGCAGAGTCAGTAGAGGACATAGTTATGCAGATCTCCAGCAAAGACACTAGGGGAAGGGAACTGCCACCACAGGATAGAGACACTCTGAGGAGCTGCAGTCCAGCAACAAATGGAAGATGAGAACTAGGTTGCCTTCTGCCCAGGGCTAGACAAGCCACAAAGCCACCACTGATCTCTTATCTGCTAGATTTTCTAGCCCGTTTCCTTTACCTTCTTGTCTTTCACTTCCTTCTTGTCTTGTTACTTTTCTCTCTTTGCTGAGACAAAATACATACTTGACACCCAAAATTAAGGAAGGAAAGGTTTATTTAGCTCAGTTTGTGGCGGTTTCAGTCCATAATCAGCTGGCTCCAAGGCAGAGTGTCATGGTGAAAGGCAACAGTTCAAGGTGGCAGAAGACAGCAAAAGCTACAAGTGAAAGAGGGGAAGAGCAAGCTTCTTTTCCTACTTTATATTGTAAGTAAGCTACACACCCTGGGGTGGGTGTAGCACTCACACATCATCTTCCTGCCCTCCTCTTGCAGAGGCTCAAGATGTTTACAAAGTGAGGACCCTGGCACCTTGCTGAGTCACTTAGTTAAACTTCTAAACTTCTCAAGTTGATACAATGACAACATCGTAGAAGGGTAAGGGCATGTCCTCTGCACCCTAGGATGTAGAACTGCTGAATTACTTAGCTAAGCTTCTAGACTTCTCAAGTTGACACAATGTATCAACCATTACACTTCTCAAAATGGCCATCAGCCTTGCAAGCCTCCAAGGGAAGGTGCTCATTACCATCCTCACATACTACTCCTTCCTAATGTCATTGTGCCCTTACACACATCTCCTGGTCACCTGGGCCCATCATCACCACTGGAACTGTGACTGAGGTCTGGTCACCTCTCAGCACCCAAGGGTCTCTGTCTGGAAAGTCATCAAGATCAGAAGTAAACAAGACTCAACAAAGCCTCAACCATCTTCCAGGAGTGACATGATTTAGACATTTGGTTCATTGGATGCTTCTCTTGGTCAGAATGGTTTTACTGTAATGGTCCCATAGTTCTGACCAGCTTCCAATCAACTCCAAAACATGGTATTAGAGGGTCACTGTAGTCACAGTGGCTACCAAGATAAGAAGAAATGGCTGACTGGCCAAATGCAACAAAAGAAGATGAAAAGCTAAACAGTTCTAGGATCGTGCTATCTGTGTAGGACAAAAAACATTCACTGCATTCAGTATGGAATTGTGTTACGGTGATTTTTGAAAGATCAAGAAGAGGGCAGGTTCTGATCCATCTTCAAGGTATAAGAGATACACTGACACAAACATGAAAAAGGGTGCCAAGAGGTACCCCACAAAACAAGCACTCCACTTGTTACATAAACAATTATTTAAAGTCTTCCCAGTTTCTGGGGGTTGTCCTGGGGGCATATGGTAAATAGAGAAACATTTGTTCAAGAAAATCTATTAAATTTCAGTAAAAATAATAAGAGCCTGAGGCATTTGAGCTACAACCAACTCCATCCCCACCCACCCCAGCACGATGGAAGCTGTGCTCCAGATGAGTGTGCCTCAAGATCCTGGTCTGCAGGATTTTACCCCAGGATTGGCAGGATGTCAGCAAATCTTACACCACATCCCAGTTCCATGCCAAATAGGGTTTATTCCAAGCAGGAGTGCCTGCAAGGCCTGGGAGCCTTCCTCACTACATCCCCTCTCATGAAGGTGAGGACACTGGACCTTGATCAACTCTCCCCAGATCTCTGTGGGACACAGGCTCAATGCCAGGGAAGGCCAGGAGAAAAGATCTGTCATTCACAGAGTAGGGATGTCGTTCCAGGAATAGAGGGCTGTTCTAGTCTCAGCTCTTATTTAGTGGCACAGAGATTCTTCCCAGGGGAATACACAGATTTTTAAGAACAAGGCAGTCCTTAGCTCTCCCTAAAGGGACTGACTTTATTTATAAGGTGGCTCATGTGTAAGGGCACTGTGGAAAACAAGGGAGACCTTGGTGCCAAATAAGAAGAGGCTGGTGACTCCACAACACTAAAAGTGGCAAGCAAGCTGGTATCA
Organism: Erethizon dorsatum; assembly: GCA_028451465.1. Classification (NCBI taxonomy): domain Eukaryota; kingdom Metazoa; phylum Chordata; class Mammalia; order Rodentia; family Erethizontidae; genus Erethizon; species Erethizon dorsatum. Next base: position 41,779,044 of record CM051833.1, on the reverse strand, counting down.
CAGCTAGGAGTTTAGCAGAGGGAGCCAGGGAAAGGGACATCTGGGAAAACCCTCCTGCAAGAGCAAGGCATTTCAACAGGGAATATCTAGCCCCTGTGAAGAGACATGACTTCAGTTGATTATGGAGCACTCTACACCAAGACATTGGCAAAGCAATAGGACAAACCACTTGCAATAGGCAGAGATGGTGTCTGTGTGTAACTCCAACAAGGCAGACCAGCCAGAAGCTCAATGGACAGGTGAGAAAAGGGAACGTCAAAGCACACTCAACTGCATCACAACCATCCCAGGAGTCAGGAAGATGTCACATCCCAACGCTGCACCCTCAGAGAAGATGTCAGAGGAGATCTCACACTTCAGGGAAGCAGACATCACTGAACTTGCTGACAGCCAAGACAAAGAGAAAATATGAACACAGGAGAAGAGAAATGAGTCCTCCTATGCCAGGGAACCAAAAAGAGTAACAGCTAACCTTTCATCCAAAACTATGGAGACTGGAGGGCAGTGGAACCAAAGTACAGAGAGGAAGAAAAAGTCAACCAAAAACCTTATAACCAGGAACATTGCCTTTCAAAATGAAAGGTAATTAAAGAAAACACCAATAACCAAAAGAGAGATTATTCCTTGTTAGAAGGTCTTTCTTACAAGAAGAAGAAGTTTCAGGCTGAAAAAAGTGACATGTGGCCATGAGTCAAATCTACACAATGAGGGCCGGTGAGACGGCTCAGCGGCTTAAGCGCCTGCCTTGCAAGCGCAAAGGCCCGAGTTCGACTCCCGGAACCCACATACGAAAAAGGGGCCGGTGATATCGCTCAGCGGCACGGGTGCCTGTTGGTGTGCGAGGTCCTGAGGTCGTCCCCCCGGTACCCACAAAAAAAAAAAAAAAAAAAAAAAAAAAAATCTACACAATGAAACAAAGAGTGCCAGTAAAGGTAATCAGGTAGATAATTATATAAAATATAGTATAATGATGTGTTTTTCTGCTTTCTTCTTTCAGTGGCTTTTTTCAAAATTGTATAATACTACAACCATAATTATGTTGCTGGGTATACAACATATATATATTTGAAAATGCCAAAACAAAGGGAAAACTATATATTTGAAAGGAAATGATAACTATGGTAATTTGAATCCACAGAAAGAAATAGAGAACCAAAAAGGACAATTAAGAAATTAATAACAACTATGCTATAAATGTTTACTTGCTTTCTTTTCTTGGCTTCTTTAAAATGCATGAAATTATGTGAGGTAATAAGCATAACAATATATTATTATATCTATAATACATATAGATGAAATATGTTTAATAATAATAGGAAGAGGAATAGAGAAAAGAGCTACACAGAAGTAGACTGTCTACATTTCACTGAAATTAAGTTACTTTAAATCTGAATTAGGGCCGGTGAGATAACTCAGCGGCATAAGCGCCTGCCTGGCAAGCATGAGGTCCTGAGTTTGACCCCCGGTACCCACAAAAAAAAAAATCTGAATTAAACTCTGATAAATTAAGATACATATTGTAAGCACTGGACCAACCACCAAGACAATAGCTCAAAAATAGCTTAAAAATTCGTTAAAGGAATTAAAATGTCATGAGAGCAAATATTCATGTAATGCAAAAATAAATAGTACACAGGAAGAAGGAAGAAAAGAGGTATAAATTTGACCATATCAATAACAACGTTAAAAGCAAATACAACAATTTAATCAAATGGCAGAGATTATAAAATTGCATGAAAAACAAGATCCACCTACATGTTGGTATGGTAAACACTTTAAATTCAGAAGTACAAAGGGACTGAAAGTAAGAGATGAAAAAGATATAGCATGCAAACGACAGCAATAATAGAACTATAGTGACTATGCTAATATCAGACAATATAGGCTTCAAAGCAAAATAAAACGTTACTGAAGTGAGAGACTCTGTAATGATAAAAGGGTCCATGCAGCAGGATAATATAAGGATTGCAGACGTAGGCCCCTAACAACAGATCCCCAACACAGGTGGAGCCAAACTTGTGAGAACTGAAAAGAGAAATCAACATTATGGAAATCACAGCTGGAGGCCCCAGTACTTCACTTTCAGTGAAGACTAGGATAACTGGGTAGAAGATAAAAAAGCATACGGAAGACTAGAAAGTACAATAAACCAAGGACTTCAGAGACTCTGATAGAACAATCCACCCAACAGTAATAGAAAACACATTCTTCTCAAATGTGTGTAGAGCACTCCTCAGAATCTGCTAGGCCCAAACACAAGGCCAATAAGCTTAAGAAGTTTATGTGTAAACAAAATATTTCTTTGCCACAAAGAAATGAAATTAGAAAGCAGTAACACAAGGAAATTTGGGGAAATCACAATTATGTAGAAATATAACACATTATTAAATAGCCAATGGATCAAAGAAGTAGTCATGAGGGAAATTAAAAACTTCTTAAGATAAATGAAAATAAAAACAACATGGAACTTATGGGATACACCTGAAGTAGTGCTTAAAGGGGAGAATTTATAGTTATAAATACCTACAAATTTAAAAAGAAGAGAGATCTCAAATCATTAACATTCCATTTTAAGAAACTAGAAAACAAAAGAAACAACCCAAAAGAAAACAAAAGAGAAGAAAGAAAAAAATTAAAGAAACAAATAGAAAAGTGAACTACAGAAATCAAGAAAATAGAGAACAGAAGGAAAAATGAAAAAATATCAATGAAACAAAAAATTGATCTTTGAAAAGGTCAACAGGGCTGACAAACACTTATCTAGACTGACCAATAAAAAGAGAGAAGATTCAAATCCTAAAACCAGATTTAATATGGAGGACATAATTCTGATATTACAGAAGCAAAAGAGGTTCCTGGGCACAATTATATGGCAACAAATTAGCTAACCTAGAAAAAGAACAAATATCAAGATGCGCACAAGCTATTGAGACAAACTCAAGGAAAAAAATAGAAAATCAGCCAGGCATGGTGGCGCACACCTGTAACCCCAGCACTTGGGAGGCTGAGGCAGCAGGAACGCTATGAGTTTGAGGCCTGCCTAGGCTACATAAGTGAGTTCAAACCAGCCTGAATGACATAGCAAGACCCTGTCTCAAAAAAAAAAAAAAAAAGAAAAAGAAAATCAGAAGAGACCTGTGAAGAGTAAAAGGATTGGATTTCCAATTCAAAATATTTCATGAAGAAAAGCCACATGGTTTCACTGGTGAATTCTATCAAATATTCAAAGAAGAATCGAACTAATCCTTCACAAACTCTTCAAACACATAAAAGAAAAGGGAGGCCAGTATTACCCTGACATCAAAACCAGACACAGACAGCACACACAAAAAGAAACTACAGACTAATAGCACTTCCAAATATAGGCACAAAACTGTCAACTAAATAACAGCAAACCAAGTCCGGCAAATGTAATTTTTAAAAGGATTGTACCCTATGACCAAATGGAATTTATCCCAGAAATGCAAGATTCACTTAACACCTTAAAGTTCATTTGTATATTAACCCATATTAATGGAATAAAGGCACAAACCACTGATTATCTTAATAGATATGGAGAGAGCCTTTGAAAAATCCAATACTTTTCATGACTAAAAAGAAGACTCAATGAAGTAAGAGTAGAAGGAAACTTTTTCAAACTGATAAAGTTCATCTATAAGAACCCCCACCTAGGGCCGGTGAGATGGCTCAGCGGCATAAGCGCCTGCTGGCAAATGCGAGGGCCCAAGTTCGACTCCCGGAACCCACATACGAAAAAAAGGGGCCGGTGATATCACTCAGTGGCACAGGCACCTGCTGACGTGTGAGATCCTGAGGTCGACCCCCAGTACCCACAAAAAAAAAAGAACCCCCATCTAGGGCCAGTGATATAGCTCAGTGGCATAAGCACCTGCCTGGCAAGCGTGAGGTCCTGAGTTCAACTCCCGGATCCCACATATATATAAAAAAAAGAACCCCCATCTAACATCACAGCTAATGGTAACAAACTGAATTTTTTTTCCTTAAATTCAGAAAGCAAAAGAGAGCCATGTACTCTCACCACTTCAACATTGTACTGAATTCTTGTCAGGGCAATTAGGAAAAAAAAAAAAAGAAAAAGAAAGAGAAAAAATTCTCAGATTGGAATAAAATAAGTGAAACTCCATTTACAGGTGTTGTATCTTGTTAATAGAAAATTCTGAAGTGTACATGCAAAAACTATTGAATCTAATAGATGAGTTGGTCAAGTTTACAAAGTATACAAATAATGATTGTTACAAATGTGAATTTTTTTAAAATCCACTTATAATAACATGAAAAGAAATAAAATAATTAGAAATAAATTTAACAGAAAAATGCAAGTCTCATACATTGAAGTCTAGAAGAGACTACTGAAAGAAATAGAAGACATAAGTAAATTGAGAAATATTGATATTGATAATATAGCAATGCTCCTGAAGTTAACCTACAGATTCAAGACAACCTCTATCAAAATAGCAGCTTACTTTTTTGCAGACATTGACAAAGTGATCCTAAACTCTGCGTGAAAATGCAAATGACGCAGAAAATCCAAAATAACCTTGGAAAAGAAAAACACAGTTGAGGACACATATTTCCTGATGTCTCATTTTACCACAAAGTTCCAAGTCATCGCTCAATGTGGTGCTCTTGGAAGAATGTACATACAGATCAGAGGAACAGGATAGAGTCCACAAATAAGCCCTAAACTCAACTGAGAGTTCTTGGGTGCCAATGAGAACAAGTCTTCAGAACAAACGGTCCTCAGACAACTGGACATCCAAAAGAAGGAAGTCTTCATTGGCCTCCTGCCTTACGCCATACTAAAATGTCAATTCAGCACAGTCATAGACTTAAGTGTAAGAGCTAAAATTATAAAACTCTGCCAAGAAAATTTAGAAGTAAATCTCTGTAACTCTGGGTGAGGCAATGGTATTGAAAGGGAAATTAAAATTTTAAATAAAAGCCTGCCAAGAAAGCCTGCCAAGGATGCCCGCCAAGACCAGGCAGACATGTCTGTGTCCGGACAAGCCTGATAACAGCGCATTCCTTCCTTTGTGTAACCTGTGCTTGTTTAATTGATGGCCTTGCAATGTAACTTGAAATGTTTAAACTCCCTTGGCAACCCGTGATGTCACCCAGCCCTCCAGTCATAACACACTAAATCTGCCTTTGTGCCTCCAGCTTGCTCTCCCTATAAAAGACCCAAAACCACACAGTGGGGTTGGGGGACTGACTCTTTGGGAAAGATCCCAGTCAAGCCCACCAGTGTAATAAACTGCCTCCTAAACCTCCTCAGTGCTGTTTCTTCTTGTGTTTGGTCCATTTTTCTGTAACAGTATCTTAAATATAACAACAAAAGTACAAGTAACAAAAGATTAAATCAATAAATTGGACTCCATCAACATTAAAAACCTTTGTACTTCAGTGAATATAATAAAAAATGTCAAAAGAACCTCAGAATGAGAAAATATGTATAGGTCATAAATTTGATAAGGAACTTATACCTAGAATACATAATATACTCTTAAAAATCAATAATAAAAAGAAAAACTACAAAAGTAGAAATTGGCCAAGGACATGAACGTTCTCCAATGAAGAGGTGGAAATGGCCCATTACAAAGTGCTCACCACAGTGACTCATTAGGCAATTACAAATCAAAGCCATGATGAGATACCACTTTATATCACTGCAATAGCTGTGATCAAAGACAGTCCACAAGCAGTGTTGGCAAGGACATGGAAGCATTGAAATTCTCATGGATTGCTGGTGGGAATGCAAAACAGTGCAGCCACTTTGAAAAACATTTTGGCTGCCCTTCCAACAGCTAAATATAGTTATGTGACCAGCAGCACCACTCCTAAGTACATATCCAAGAAAAATAAAACATATGCACACACAAGAACTTGTACATGATTATGCACAACATCACTACTTATAATAGCCAATGCACATCAACTGTTGAATGAACAAATGAAATGTGGTATATTCAGACAATAGAGTATTATTTGTACTGACCCAGGCTACAAAATAAATGAACCTGGCAAACATTATGACAAGTGAAAGAAGCCTGTCACAGAAGACCACATAATCAACGGTTCACTTATATAAATTGTCCAGAAGGGGCAAGCGTTTATGGAGTCATAAAATAGGCTAGTGATGTCCAGCACTTGGGGATCAGGGAGAATAGAGGATGATGGATAATGGACACTGGGTTTCTTTGGGGTGGTGGCAAAACAGGTCTTAAAATTAGATTGTGGTCATGGTTGCATAATTCTGTGACTATATCGAATCATTAAACGTATATTAAGTACATGAATTGTGTGGTATATGTTTTATATATCAATAAAGTTGTTGAAAATAAAAGTGTGGAGTTGGACGTTATCCTTTAAAGAGACTTGGAGCTGAAATGAGCCAAACGCAGACAGCCTGTAGCGTTTCAGGAAATCTAGTGTTACCTAGCATCGGTCCCAGGGGCAGGGCGACAGGGATGGGTGCAGGGATAGAGCAGCTCGGGAGTTGCTTGGACACTCAGTTCCAACCTCAGTCCTGAAGCCTGGGGCTGTTGTAGCGCAGGGAAGTGGCTGAACATCCCTGAGCCTCCCTAGAGAAAGTCATGTCTATTTCAAGGGTTGTTGAAAGTACAAAAGTCAGTCCCATGCCTAAAGTGTTCAGTACAACACCAGATGAGAGATGGGGTTTGGTAACTGATAACTTGCTAGCTGTGTCACTGCATTTGTCATCATTATGCACAGGACCAGTGGGACCCTACAAACCCGTGAACACCAATGGCTACATAAACCTTCAGTTGCCCACAACTATACTTTCATTTCATCCTGGGAGGTTTCCTGAGATTGACTGAGCAGAGCCAGATTCCATTCACTAATCTCCCGAGCATCTACAGAATGTTTTTTAAAAATACCTCTAGCTCTACCCCTCACCATGTGTTAGGAAATCAGGAGAAAGTACACTTGGGGTTTATCCTGGTCCAGTCTGCAGAGCTGGGAGCCCAGGGCCAGCTGTGACCAGTGAGAGGAATGGTGGCCTCCCTGGCAGTTGTCGGGCAGGCACAACCTTCCCAAATGGCGGTGTCCTTGAACAGTAGGTAAGGTCATTTGCTGTCTTCCCACTGGGACATGGGGATGGAGAGGTCTAGGGATTTGGGGAGACCCCATGGTGGGGACCAGGATCAGGCCTACAGCCCCCAGTGCAACTGCCTCGTCCTTATCCCTGCAGCCCAGGAACTCCTCTGGGAATGGGCCCAACCAGTGATCTGATGAAGGTTTTCCCTGCGTGAAGAAGTCTCTCTGGCACTGTATGGGAAGCAGTTCTGTGATTTTCTGGTATAGCCGGCCTCTGGGTGGCCCAGGGCTTTGTCCCCAAGGTGAAGGTCACAAATCTGAGTCGGTGACTGTCTGTCTTGGCTGAGGTGGCCGTGCTGGACCCTCCGTGCTCAGAACTGGCATGAAGCATGGTCAGAGCAGCGCCGGACACGGAGACAGCAGGTACGGTGAGAGCTGTGGCTGCTTCCCAGGTAGGTGGGTCCCGTGGAGCGGCCAGCGGTCGGGGCTTAGCCAGCACCTAGTGGTGCCCGGGGAACCTTCCACACACGAAATGGCTCCAGGAAGGCATGTCACTCCTGAGTGTGAGAATGACATCTGCCCGCTGTGTCTGCCAGGAGTAAGGCCAGGAGGTTGGCCTGGGAGGAGGCTGTGAGTCCGCCGCCACATGCACTTATGGGAGGTGGCAGTTGACAGGCAGTTTCTTTCTGGGCTCTTGTTCGGTCACTGTGCTTTTACCTCCTCATGTCCTCAGAACAGATCAGGGTCAGAGGCTGGGTGCACACATACGCACACAGAGGACCTGATTCTTGGAGTCATCCAATTTATTTTCAGTCTCAGGAGACTGCTGGGCTAGCTTAAGCCATCTGTCACCTTAACAACTGGGGTGGGGGCTGAAGTCTCACAGTCCCAGGGTCCTTCACTATCGCGCATGCCCCATGCAGACAGCTCTTCCTCCACACTGGATTCACACACCACACAGCCACCTGTCCAGGTTCCAGCCGCTGGGGCTTGGTCCCAAGAAGACAAAGGTCCCGGCAGTGGCCTCTACAGTGGGTACCAAGGCCCGGGCCCCGAGGGTCCACTCCTTCCAACCGTCCCCTCCCCTGTGCCCACTGTCCCCAAGCACATCTGTTCCATGGCATCCCAAGAGTGAGGAGAGTGCTCATGGCAGCTTGATTGGCCATAAATACTCCCTTAATAAACCTCCCTGGTGTGGGCTGTTTCTGCTAGCAGGGATTCTTCTTGCCACAACATAAATTTCCTGGAATAGATATGGTCAGGTCACACAATGCAGCCTATTATGAGAACCAGAGCAATAAAAGAGCCAGATAATTTATGTGTCTCTCTAGGTTCCTTAAGTTTATCTTAAAGAAAAGGAGCCAAGATGTGGAGACCAATGGAGAAGTAAATGGGGGTGGCTGGAGATTCTGTGTGCAATTTGTCAAGTATCTTTTTTTGCCAGGCACTTTTGCTGCCCTCACTAAGGATGAGAGTGATTTCTCAGGGAGGAGCCAGCTATGCTGTCCTCACCGAGGACAAAGGAAACAGGAATAAACCACGAAGGTGATCACATTCGCTTCCTAAGGAGGCAGGGTCCGTCTGAAGAGTTTCGGGTCCAACAGTGTTCCAGCTCTGTGCAGATGGTGAATCTAGGACACCCCCATTGTGCTGAGCTGATGCACATGTCCCGTCCCCTCCCCACCCTGGTGGCTCTCATGGCTTGGCGTAGAGCGTGGTCTGGGCACCGAGGCCCTGGGTGCCCGCTGTCCCCTGAGTCTGGCAAGCTGTTGAGGGCCGGATCCTAACCTCCTCCGCCTCTGCTCCCTGACTCCCAGCAGCTCAACTACCTAAGCACGGTGCACACCACAGTCAGCATTGCCAGATCCAAGAGGAACAGGAACAGGAGAAACGGTTTGCTAAGTGCTCAAAGTGCGCAAGGACAGCAGCACGGCACTGGCAGGTGTGAGGAGACACGGTCAGGGACGACCCATGTCCCAGGCCCAGGGACACGGCACAGGGCTGTGGGCTCCGAGTGCCCTGTACACTCTTCCAGGACACCAGCAACGCAGTTGGCTTCCCCAGAGCAGCCAAGGCAGGGTCCCTCACAGCCAGTCACCCAGCCCTGCATGTCCACACAGCACCGGAGGCAGGTGCGCCCAAATCTGCAGGACAGCAGTGCAAAGTGCCAGCCATTGTCTGCCCAGAGCCCCAGGGCCTTGTTAACACTGAGCTTTGCATGCATCCCATGCCCTCGGCAGCATCAGCCTGAGGTAGAGCACTCGGCACACAAGGTCTTCACGCTTCCTTAGCCCGTGAGAGCCCTCCTGGGGTAGAACCGGGCATGGTCACAGCTGAGGACAAGTTAGGGGAAGGACAACATTCATGGACTAATAAAGCAGAAAGTAAGTCAGCAAAGCTACAAATGCAAAACAATAAACCACTAGGCAGAGGGAAGGGGAAGCCCAGGAAGCTGCCTCAGGAGCTGCCCTCAGGAGCACGGGGTGGGGAAAGTGTGTGTCACATGGCCAGTGCTGCACTTCATGCTGGCCTTTCCCAGCCTCATCACAGGGAACACAGGGCAGGACAGAGAACCTGAGACCTGCTGACTGTGCCTCTCCCCACCACCGCCAGCCCGAAGATCCTGTAAATGTTGGGCCTCCTCTCTGGCTCCATCCCCATATCCACACTCACCTTCTGCAGTGACTTGGGCCACTTGGTTCTGGCAACTGTCACACACACATGCACACACACCGAGCACTGCCCTGTGACCTTGCTTGGAAATGGAATTATCTTCCAGCATCTTAACTAAATCCCTGAGTGCCTGCCTCCCTCCTGGAAGGCATCCTAGCGACATTTATAGCCCTCCCAAGCTGGCAGGCACACTCAGCCCTGGACTGCTGGCTCAGAGCCTAGTCTCCTGCTGTGTCACACACAGAAGGACCTGAAACGTCCCTGCTCAGTGTGCAGTCGCTCCCCTCTCCTTCCCTCCTTCTCTCCAGGCGATCACCTGATCACACCAAATCTTGACCCCACACCTCTCCCCCCTTTTCCTTTCTCCCCTCACAGGCAAACAGCATGAACTGTCACCGCCCCTTGCATCCCCCCAGTCCTTCCCTCAGCCTTTTGCCGGAAATCCTCTGGCCACAGGTCACCAAGGACAAGGTCACTGAGCCCATGGCCCTCTCGGCTTCTCTCTGATTTGATGTGGACCCTGCGTCCCAGATCAACTTTGCCTGCTCCCTGATGCCTGCACACTCCTCTCCCTCCCTCCACCACCTGGGCGCTTCTGCCCAGCCGCTTCTTTCACTGAAACTTTGAAGAAACTGCAGAGGCGGCAGCTCCATGGGGCTGGTCCATCATCCACGCCCTCTCCCCGGGACCCTGCCTCGTGGCTGCTGAGGTTCATGCGTTCCCCAGCGGGTGGAAAGCACGACTGTCTCTGTTGCGTGCAGAGCTCTCCATTAGTTACCAGCTTCAGCTCATCCCATTAACCTCTCCGTACAGGTGTGGGAGCCCACAGGTCACGGGGCTATCAGGCTCCATGCAGAGTGCTAACCAGATTTGATCAGATTCTATTTTACGTATTTGATATTGATTTTTGATTTTGAGAAATATCTTTTTTCATTTTTGCCTTCCTGGTCAATATTTTCTTTTCCTTGTTGAACAATTAAGCTTTCCATTCTTATTAGTGGGTTCTGGCTTAAAAACATATTTTGGGGCCGGGGATATAGCTCAGCAGCACAGTGCCTGCCTGGCAAGTGTGAGGTCGTGAGTTTGATCCCCGGTACCAAAAATAAATAAATAAATAAATAATAAATAAAAATAAAAACATATTTCGGCTAAAGTAAAAATTGTATTTTTAATGATTTCTGAATAAACATGTTTCTTCTCTCTTTTGTTCTAGGCTTTAGGTTAGATGATTCTCATGTAAGTACAGTGTAATTGATTTTTTTTTTTTTTTTTTGTGGGTACCGGGGGGTCGACCTCAGGACCTCGCGCGCCAGTAGGCGCCCGTGCTGCTGAGCGATATCACCGGCCTTTTTTTCGTATGTGGGTTCCGGGAGTCGAACTCAGGCCCTCGCGCTTGCCAGGCAGGCGCTTAAGCCGCTGAGCCATCTCACCGGCCCAGTACAGTGTAATTGAATTCTTAACTCTATTTTGGAAAAAAAATTTTTTAACTAATCACTTTAACTTTATTATAAGTATTGACATATTTGGAGCTACTTTACCATTCTATTTTTTATTTTGAATTTGCTATATTTTTTCTGCCTTTCTTTTTTTTTTTTTTTAATTCTCTTTTTGTTTTCTATCTGTGCTGGGGTCAAACCCAGGGCTTCAAATGTGCTCACTAAACACTCTGTAGTGCTGAGCTCTATCTGCAGCCTTCCTTTTCTTCATTTATTTCTCTTTTTCTACTTGCCACTGTATTCATTTGGGTTTAGTCCACCTTGCTGCTTGGACTCTACTAGTTTAGAAGTACATTTCTATTTCTATTATTTTTATTAGCTACCATTACATTTTAACATGCATACTATACTCTACAAAGTTAAAGTTAATATTTTTAACTTCCTCCCACACGACACATGACTTTTAGAATGCTTTTATCCCAATGTATCTCCTTCTCCATCTGCCAACTTGTAGTGTTTTCCTGAGTTTTATTGCTACCTTATTTTTAACATTTCAAATCTTAGTCATTTTTTAAATGGCCAGCAGGACTGGTGTTTATTTCATTGGGCATCTGCCTTCCGATCTCAAAGCCCCTGCACTCTGAAGTATATTCTTATTCTGTCATCCATTAGATTTTACAGAAATCATTGACTCTCCCACCTCAGCCATCATGCTGCTGTGAAAAAAGACAGTGTGGATTCTTGTTTTCCACCCCAAGTAACTTTGATCCACTTTCTTGCCCCATTGTCCCCACCAAGATGGCGGGTACTCCGCTGGACTTGGGTGGTATGGACAGGGGCCCGCCTTGTGTCTGATCATGGATGTGCCTCAGGCTTTCAGTGTCTCCTAGGAATATCAGCTGTGGAATAGCCTTCCTGATTGTCCTTCATCCAAGTCAGGAAAGTTTCTCTTCATTCCTAGTTTTCTGAGAGTTTTTCTCAGGAATGGATATTGGGTTTTGCCCAATGTTTTCTGTGTATTTCATATGATCATGTGGGGTTTTTCTTTTTTGGTATGCTAGTGCGGTGAATTGCACTGATTGGTTTCCAAACCTTGCATTCCTGGCACAAATTTCCTGGGCTGTGATTTGTTTCATGTATTGTTGGGTTTGACTTGTGAAGAAAACTTTTTATGGAATTTGTGCACCTATTGTGGGCTGAATTGTATCTCCCCAGGGCTTGCATGTTGAAATTTAGCTCCTTATGTAACTATATTTGGAGGTAGGGGCTTTTAGTAAAGGTAAATGAGGTCATGGGGGTGGGGGCCTCGATATAAGAATTGGCGTCCTTACAGAAGAAGGGGACACACCCACAGAGGATGTGCACAGAGGAAAGGCCACGAGAGGACAAAGGAAGCATGCCACCTGCAAGCTAGGAGCTGGGCTCCCTGAGCTTTCTGCACCTTGACCTTAGATGCCCAGCTTCCAGAGTGTGGGCCATGCACATCTGTTGTTGAAGGCATTGCAATGGCAGCCTGAGGATACTCATAACTCACACAGTGTCCATGCCCATAGGGATATTGATCTGTGCTTTTCTAGGAAGTCTTCGGTTCTGGTGTCGACTAGCACTGGCCATACAGAGTGAGTTAGGAAGAACCTGCCACTCTTCACATTTCTGGAGTGATGCCTCAGATTGGCATCCTGTCTGCTTCAATGTTTAGAAGATTCATTAGTGTAACCTCATGGGCCTGGAGTTCTCCCTGTGGGAAGGGTCCACTTAGAAGTGATGGAGATGGGAAACCTTGCATGTATCTTACCACATTTTTAGGAGTGGAATTAAAATATGCACTAATTTCAGAAACACTTGCCTGGGTCAGGTCTGTGTGCTGGGTGGAGCTCAGGCCAGTGGCCTGGCACCCTGCTGACCACTGGACTTCACTAAAGCCCGGCAGAGCTTTCCAATGTGCAGCATTCGCCTGGCCGGAACCTCCACAGGTGCCCCACTGCGGATGCCTGTGACACAGATTCCTGGGGTCTGGTGTCTAAGTTTCCCATTTACTCCTGGAAGCCTCACCTAGTTGGTCTTGTCAGATCCATTTCCCTCCTGACCCTGTTCTGCATTTCCTGTGTGCCTTCCTATTTTAAGCTGTTAGAATGTTAGGCAATGTCTTCCCTGGTATCTATCATTCAATCCACTGCTTAAAATGTTGAAGGAAATGGGTGGAAGGACAGAAGCCTGTGGCCACCTACTCAAGACTGCCCCAGCTTGACAAAGAGCCCTTGTATAACGTTTGTAAACCTTAGTGTCCTCCAGCTAGCTGCAGCTAAACTGAAAGTCCTGTGGACCACAGATCATTCCAAGGAGCCTCGGCAAGCTAGACCCATAGCTCCTGCCTTGGTTCTAGCACCCTGTCCCCAGGCCTCTGACCAATGCCCAGCCTTCACAATGCCGATCCAAGCGGACCCCAAGCCTCAGCCCACCCTGGTCCGAAGCCTGAGCCCTGAACAGCCACAGCTTCCAAAAGCAGGCATTTTTACTTGGCATTAGTGTTCTTGATCTTGCTGTAAGAGGCACACCGTTTCTTGCCAGTTCCTATTGGGAAAATCGTGTGTGTGTGTGTGTGTGTGTGTGTGTGTGTGTGTGTGTGTGTGTGTGTGTTTGTGTGTGTGTGTGTGTGTGTGTGTGTGTGTGTGTGTGAAGCCCCAGCCAGGGCTCCGCCCATCCTCCCTTTCATAGTTAATTTCTGGAAGTGATTGAACAATGCAGCAAGGCTGGCAGCCCCAGGCTATGAGTTGAAGACAGCTACCCCGCCCCCACCAGTGAAGCCAGGGCCCAGCAGCCATCGCCTTCCTGAAATAGCTAGGCTCCCTGTTTCCCCTGGACAACCCAGGGGAAGGATACTCCATTTCCTGTGCACCAACGCCTTATTTATGACCACCCAGCGAGGCCATATTTGGAGAAAAATATCTCACCCCCAGTGGAATGAAATCATGCACTGGTAAATAACTGATGTAAGTGTTTAAATTGAAAGGAGCTCACAATGGGATCCTGTAGGTATGTAAATAGGGGTACCCTTCTCAGAGGGAGGTGGGGAGGCTGAATTGTACTCACTCCTCTGCCAGGAGGGTCGGGTCAGGGTCGAGGCAGAGGTGGGGTTGGGGTTATGTTAGGGTTAGAAGGTTAGGGTAAGTGCTTGGGTTAGGGTCAGGGTTAGGGTTAGGATCAAGGTTAGTTAGGGTTAGGATTAAGGTTAGAGTTATTGTTAGGATCAGGATTCGAGTTAAGGTTAGGGTTCAGGGTTAAGATTTGGGTTAGGGCTAGGGTCAGCATCAGGATCAGGTCAAGTGTTAGGATTAGGATTAGGGTTAGTTACGGTCAGGGTTATGTTTAGGGTTAGGGCCAGGACAAGTGTCCAGGTCAGAGTCAAGGTTAGAGTGAGGGTTAGGGTTAGAGTTTGAGTTAGTGTTACGACACTGGGTATAGGATAAGTGTCAGGGTCAGGGTTAGCTTCAGGGTCAGGGTTAGGACAAGTGGGTTGGAACCCTGAAGTTCCTCACCCCGCGATCTTCCAGCCCCACTCTTCTGGGTCCGACTTTGCTCACCCAGATGAGGGCAGTTGGGGAGCTGGCTCCTTGGAAACTGCTCCAAAGTCACTACCCACTCCGGTTAGCCTGGAGCTGGGTGGCATTGGGGACATCCCCACACTCTGCAGTGATTCCTTTATGAAAACAACCCCCCAGCCTTGTGCCAGGTGGTGCTATCTCAAGCACATAGATCCCCCTCCAGGACAGACAGGAGGGCCAGCCACTCAGCGTGCTGCCGACATCTGAGCACATCGGTGACCTTTCCTCATAGGGGCACACTGGTTGCCTTGTGCCGAAGAAACAAATGCATCTAGAAAAGTCTCATGAAAGCCTAAGTCAGCTGGCAGTGCATCAAGAGTTCAGCAGCTCTGGAGTCTGTGACCTTGAAAACATCCAGCAAACCACTCATGGTCCTGAGGCCCAGCAGTCTCTAGACCGAGTCACATGCCTGTAGCACACATTGCTGGCCTCTGCAAAGTCATTTCAGCTTCAGGATGGACAGTGCTCCCTCAAACATGCCCTTCCCAGGTCACCTTACAGACAATAGCTCCCTGCTACATGTGTCCATCTGAAATCCAGGGGCAGGGAACCCAGGGCAGTCGCCATCCTGCTGCAGAGTAAGCTATTACCTCCAGGATTGTGGTGCCATCAGCAGCTGGAGGATCAGCCATGCCTGCTGATGAGCAACCAAAGCCTGGGCTCACTCGAGAGGTGGCCCAACTCACCACTGACCAAGGCTGGTTTCTTCTCTTTGCTTTTGAATGCTTGACAGTGGCCTCTCCTAAGCTCCTAGGTCCTGGCACCCTGCAGGGGATGTGTGTACCACAGGCTCTGGATCAATGTCCCCTGGTAACACAGCCGTCATCCTGAGGTCTCTCAATAGCACCAGGTGTCCTACACCATGACCAAAATCTATGCACTTGTGGGAATTCCAATTTCTAGGTGGAGGATTCACTGAGATGTCCTTAACCACCAACTTGCACTGGTCTGAGTAAGTTGAAAAAGCCATACATTCTCCACCTGTGTGATGATGCAACCACAGGACCTGCTGATTTTGTCCATGAGATCTTCTCTACAAGTTATATCAGTGTTGCTATGACAACAGGTCTTCTCCACTTCTTTGTGTGTTGCTAAAATTTTGTTAACCACGTCTGATGCTTTTATAGCCATCAGAGAAGAGGCGAAACTGTCACGTTCTCATTGAGGGTTTTTCCTTTTAGCCGAATAAACCACCCTGTTACCACATCTACCCTGTTGCCTGGGCTCCCCCTTTCTCCTGCTCCTGTTCCCGTTCTGCCCTGCTGTTTGCATTCATCCTCTGTATTGTTTCCCGCTGTCTACCTTACTATTTTCGAACTGACTGGGTATGCTAACGCAATATTTAGATGTTCATTTTTAACCTAATGCAAGTCTCTGATTCAAAATGAGAGTTTATCCAATCATTTTGTTAACACAAGTGATATGTGTGATTTCTGCTATTTTTCTTTATGGTTCTTTTTTAATAGATGTTTTTATATTGAGATTTTTTTAACCCAACTTTTCCTTTGTGATTTTAGAAGCCTTGTGTACTCTTTTTATCCTATGAGTAGCAGCATTTAGTAAATAGGCATTCAAATCTATTTTCTCTAATTTTTATTATCAAAAATAAAGCAATGTTGACGGATCATTCTTTGTGCAGTATGAGGAATACACTCTGCTTTACTTCCTGTGCCCTGGCCATCTAATTCCCAACTCTCTGTGATGCTAAGGACTAATTGGAACTAGATCGTTATTAGTAAATAGATGTTTTTAACCATGTGCCCTCTTTCAAAAATTAATTTTGGCATTTTCATTATGTTTTAATACCATATTGAGAGTTACATATATTTCGTTTTATAAGCTTTTTTTACAGGGAGGGAGTTGTTTATTTTTATATCATGAATTCATTGCTCTAGAATGCGATATTTTGACTTCTCCCTCAAATGGCTTAACATGATGAAGGAAACTGATATTTTCCAGACCTGCACTGGAGCATGCACACCATGCTTGGGGCACAGGAGGCCACTGTGCTGCCCCAGGGACTGGCACCCGCAGGGCAGGCGCAGCTTCTAGATTCAGAGCAGCAGCACCTCTTCTAGTGTGAGGGTGAGGACTGGGTGCGACTGGAAGCCACCTCCTGTGTGACAGCTCATGCAGCTGCCATTGCTCCCTCCTTTCCATTTCCCACATGGAGCTGGAGCCTGGCTTCCTCTGCTTGGTCCTCACTGAATTTGTTTTACTTTGGAAATTAAAGCAACTTGAAGGATAAGTCTACGTACTAAAAACCTTCCACTAATTTTATCTGTTATTCAGAAAACCAAGTCTTCCTTTAGCTCTGGAACTTTTCCCCAGAATAGTTATTTAATAGTAACTCCACTTTTGGTGGTTCTTTTCCTGAAATTTCTAGTATTTGTGAAGTAGATATACCTACTGTTGGTGCAAGTAAAGACAAAGAAAAGGTTGAGAAAAGCCTTTAATGAGGGGGGTGTAGGAAGGCTGCAAGTGAGACGCAAGGACCCTCAGAGGGGCTGGCTGTGAAACAAAATATTTATGAGGCTTGTTTAAAGGTGGAGCGTGGAGGGGCGGGCAAAGTGGCGTTACAAAGAGGGATTGGTGGATGTTTGGGAGTGCGTGCAAGGTGAGGAGAGGTACTTCCTGCTGGAGCAAGAAGGAGTGACATGTTGTTTTAAGCTCTCCTGCATGTTGGACCATCACCATGATGACTAAGCAGCCTCCATGTGGGCTAGAACCCATCACTGTCCACACCTTTTGTGTATGTTTCATCTATTAACTTATCCTGAGCTCAGTGGTGTCACCATTAACTTTGGCGCTGCCCAACCTGCTTCTGAAAGGTCCATTTTCCTCTTTACCTCCTCTAAAATCCCTCTGAAGCCTTCCTAGCCTCACATTTCTGATATGTGTGCTTTGAAGCTGGTCAGAAATGTATGTCTGAAGTATCTTCCAAATTCCCTGTGTCCTAGAAACTGTATGCCTAGGAGAACGTTTGCCGGATTCCTTGGTGATCCCTTCTTTTGAACTGCCCCATCTTCCCCTGTGCCTGGTGGTTCCTCTGCCTGTGAAGCTTCCAGAAGCAGCCACCATGGGGACCCCAGCCAGGGCTGCCTGAGCCCAGGGAGGGAAGGAGAGTGGGTGGATTTGTCTTCCCTGCCTCTCTGGTGCTGACCCAGCAGCCTGCCTCAGTGGCCCACAGGGCTTTATGTCTCTGCTCTGGTTTCTCCTCTGTCCAGGAGGCAATAGGAGTTTCCTGGAAGCGCCATCCTTCTCTTCCCATGAGATGCTGCAAGGGTCACTCCTGTCCCTGGCCTAGCCACATAGCCATGACGAGTGTCCACTGGGTTAGCATGACTGCCGGTTTGTGAAGTTAGATTCCATCTCCAGAGCTCTGGGGGGCTCTGTTGGCCATGGCACCCCCAGGGCAAACCCTATGCAGGTCTCCCTCCTTCCGTCTCATAGGACTCAGCTGCAGGAAGCGCCCTGCTTTGCACTGGGTGACCATCACCTCCCAAACCTCAGCGCACTCACCCTTCCTGTCTGTAGAGTGCTGGAACCTACAGCCTGACCCTGGCTTAGGACAACTTCTCATATTTCACACTGTGCACATTTTGCTGAGTTTTCTTCCTCCTGCTAAAAGAATCCATTTTTCCTTCCTTTGGAACAGTTTGTAAAATGCTGTCTGAACCCCATTTTCATTTAGAAGCTGCTCGTGAATACATTGTCCAAAATGACAATGGGTCCCATTGTCTGGTTCACTCTCAATACCAAAGCCAGCCACAGATGGTCACGCCTGCAGCCGCCCAGCCTCCTGTGGGTTTCTGTGAGACGTTTACAGATAACATTTTATGTAGGAAGCAATCATGGCTTCATTCCGCGATAGGCAAGGTGCCAGGAAGCACTAAATCAAGTGGCAATGCAGTCCCTAAAGAGAGCGGTTGCTGATTTATGATGGTGTTTCCAACAATACTGCTGAACTTTGTCACGTTGCAATGACCCAAGTGCGCTGCGCATTCTAGGAGGGGGTAATGGCTCCGATCCACGTCCCTGCAGGAGCACAGAGACCTCTGCTGTGCTGACACCAAGATCTGGGGAGAGGAGCTCTACTGCGACCTGGAGCAGTGCGCTCTCCCAGGGCACCTCACACCCAAATCTATGGTGGCCCTAAAAAGTAGCAACAGCCCCCACTGGGTTCAAGGGGAGAGCAGGAGCAAAGGGCCAAGGACGCAGGGAAGAGGGCGACTAGTCACGTGGGGTGCTTTACATCGTCACTTTAGTACAGCTGCCAGAATAAAGATATAAACAAGCAACATGCAACTGTCCTCCTAATGCCAGCTTCTCTGCTAACGAGCACTTCAGGGTATTATTTATTTCACTGAATTCTTACAATTTTTCTGTAAAATGGGTGCGATTTTTAAGCCTCACTTTACACATCAAGGTATAGGCTTAGAAAGGTCACAACACTTCCCAAGGTCAAAAGCAAACAAAGGCCCTGGAGACCCAGCCAGCCCGGGGGACTGGGCTCTCTACGCCTGACCAGCACTCTACACCACTCTCTGACAAAAGCCCCAGGGACACAGTGGAGCCATCCCCAGGGATGCGGTGGAGCCATCCCCAGCCACACCTGCAGAATGATCCTTACGCATTTCTTGTAAGCCTGGGAGACTTCGGAGAACATTAGAAAGTGTAAGTATGAAGTTCTCCTCTCACAGAGTACATTTTTCCTAACATGTGTGTCAGTCAGCTTTCTGCCCCTGTGAAAAATCCCTGAAATAATTACCTTAAAAGGAGAAAAGTTTTCTTTCAGCTCACATTTGCAGAGTTTGGCCCTGCTGCTTTGGGCCCGTGGTAGCCCAGTGCATTGTGGTAGAGACATGGCAGGGGATGCTACTCACCTCATGACAGCTGAGAGGCACAGAGAGAGCCAGGGAAGGCCCAGGGTTCCCATGTCTCCTCCTAGGACCAGGGTCACTGTGACCTCACCTCCTCCCCCTGGCACCACCCTGGGGGACCAGGCCTTCCAGCATGGCCTTGGGTCACTCCAGCTCCAGACTGCAGCACAGGGCAATACCCATTTCCATGGTGACCTCAGCAGACACTGTCAGCCCTGCTTGCACCACAGAGCTTTTCGTGCAATTTTTCTGTAAAATGGGTGCTACTGTTTAGACTCCTTTACAGTTGAAGACACAGGCTTAGAGAGGCAGCAACACTTCCATGGTCAAAATCAAAAAGGGGGTCTGGGGAAAGCCCAGGAAATTTAAAAGAGAATCAGTATTTAGAATTGCTGTCAATGGAAAAAGGCAATAATACACCATCAAATTTGTTCCAAATCTTTTACATTTATTCTTCCTCACTATTTTGACTTTATCATTCTCTCTAATAAGCCCTCAATTACTTTTGTGAGAAATGGATGGATGCCTACCCTGAGTTGCAGAGCGGGAAACACTCATGAGGACTTCCCCATCGGATTCCTGTCAGTTGATGTCAGCTAGAAGCCGTGAAGTCCAGCACCCACAAGGAGCAGGTAGCCTGTGACCAGTGGCCTCCTTTGCTGATGTCCCATCTTGGTCCCAGAGTGGTATCCCATGGGCTCTCATGCCCCACACCATCCTAATTTCTTCAGTAGTTGATCTTTTCTAATTTTTAATTTTTAATTTTTCTCTTTAATATATATGACTCTAGTCCTGGGATTGCCATATTCTCAGCCAGGGGGCAAGAAAAACTAAGACTCAGCACCCCAAAAGTCACACTTGCTTGTGTCCCAGCATGTGACTGAGTATGGTCACTTCCTGCTAGCACCTGGGCAGGGGCTTAGACACCCACACACTGTCACTCCTGGGAGCCAACGTTAGGGAGCAGTGGCCCTGTGACAAAATACACGAGGTGTGGGGGCTCATTCCCAAGGTCACACCCTCAGATTGACCCTGATCCTCTTCCTGAGCCACTCCCACCAGCCTGTCACAACACCCCTCTCTCATAACTCCCAAATCCGTGCCTGGCCCTCGGCCCCCAAGCCTCCTTGCTCTGGAGAGAACTTGGGAAAGTACAATCTTCCAGCCCCAGCTCCCAGGAACAGCGAGCTGGGGCTGAGGTTTAGTGGGGCCTGGGCCTTGGGGTGTAAGGCACACAGCTTGTGAAACCCTGGCCACCTTTCTGCTGAAGACGAGACAGCTTACGGCTTGGGTGGCTGTGTCTCGATCTGAGAGACCTACAAGCCAGAGAGTAGACCTTGGAAATGTTCACCTCGGCCTCCCCTTGTCCTCACCACCTGGGACACACGGGAATCCTGACTCCACACTCACAGGGACACGAGCAGCCCCTGGGCTGCTGGATTCTCAAGACCCTCTGGGTACCATAGTCCTGAGCCCTCTATGGGGCAGCTGTGAAGTACTCCCTCTTCAGCCCACACAGTCCCCCACAAAGGGGGCAGTGCAACCTCTTCAACAGGCCGGCCTGGCAATCCCTGGATATGGAGCAAGCTCCACAACATGCCAAGAACTTCCTGTGTGTCAGCACACTCGACCTCATTTTAAGTGTGAGGAACAGCGGTCACGGCCCTGGTTTCAGATGGGAGCAAAGGAACCGGTCCTTGAGAAACCGAAAGCCAACATTTTCACTTGACTTGGCCATGTTCGACCTGTGCCTTGCTTTTTTCTCTTTGCTTGTTAATGTTATAAAAACATTTTTAAGTAAAGGAAGTTTTGTTATGTGTATCGGCTATGTTATATATATTTATATGCTTCCAGAAACAACTCCTTTTCACTCAAAAAAAAAAAGGGGGGGAATGCTGGGCCACGTGTTTGCTGGCTTGAACACATGCACATGCCCTTCTTGCAGTCAGGATACCTGTGAGCCGGAGGGTGGGGACAAAGGAAAGACAGCCCGCAGAGGCTTTGCCTTCTGTGGCATTCTCAGAGGTCCTGTGGTGTGGGATGCGCAGGACACTTCTTCCCGGGCAACAGACGAGTGGCTGCACTGCACACCTCCCGCCTCTAAGGCAGCACACAGCTTTGCCAGACCCTGTGGGTTCAGAAGCTGCGTGGACTCCCAGCAGCACTGATAGGCCCATTTGCCGGATGACCCAGCAAGCTGCCAACTCCAGAGCAAGAGAGGCTCTGCAGCAGGTCCAGGCTGCCCACAGACCGCCCTGTCCCAGCCCAGGCTCTGTGGGACCGGCCTCTGCATGGGGTGTCAGAGCTGCATCACAAGGGGTCCCAGCAGGGCCTTCTGAAGCCAGGAACCACTTGTTAATGGAACAGCAGCTCAACAATGGCACCGAGCTCTGGTCAACATGAGCCCCACACACAGGGCTGAGTGTGAGTTTGGGCGGGTGTGACAGCAACCTATGAGCAAAGGAACAGGGACCCCAAGATCCCCCTGTGCAGACCCAGAGGGAGGAGGAAAGAGGTGCACAGTGGTGGGTGACACCAACCAACAGGCTTGGAGCCTGCACAGAATAAAGGGAAAGAGGGAATCTGCCCTTTATGCTTCTTCAGAGGAGCTCCAGTCTTCACCAGGGCCTTGGGACATTTGACTCCTGTTCCTCCAGGCTTGCAGCGCAGAGCCTTGGGCTTTCGCTTAGGGACTCACACAGACTCTGCAGTGAGCTCCAGGCCTCTAACCCTGGACTGGCTCCTCCGCTCTGCAGCACACAGTTGGCCACTCTGGATTCCCCCTCCCTGACCTGGCAGGTGGCCACGGGGACTCATCCACTTTCGACCCTGTGAGCCGACCTAGTAAATCCTCTGTATGATCACGCATACTTTATACTAAATCTGTTCCTCCGGTGAGGCCTCAGGCACCCCTCTCCTCCATGTCCTCACGTCCTCCTGGGTGACTCAGCATCCAGCACTTTGAGTGCTTCATTCTCCACTCAGGCCACTCCAGGGACGTTTCCTCCATTCTGCTTCCCCAACGTACATCCAAGACCAGCATCAGCATCACTGCTATGCACCTAAGTCCAAGCTCCAGACACATGCTCCCCTCCAGCCTTCATCTCCCAGTCCCTCACATACACCCCTCCCTCTGCAGCAATGTCTGAACACGGTCCACCCTCCTGGCCCGAGAACCATCTACTGCCTCATTATCCAGCAGCCTCTGCTCACCTTGGGTTGGTTTGGATTTTTTTTTTTATGTGGGTACCAGGAGTCAAACTCAGGACCTCGTGCTTGCCAGCAGGCACTTGTACCGCTGAGCGATATCACCAGCCCTTTTTTTCCTTTATGTGGGTACTGGAAGTTGAACTCAGGACCTTGCACTTGCCAGGCAGGTGCTTTCGCCGCTGAGCCATCTCACTGGCCCATGGTTTGGATTTTTTAATAGACTTCAGGTTCCACAGAAAAATATTTCTGTCACACTCACCAACTTCCACAATTCGTTACTCTTCCGTCTCGCTTCTTGACAAAACCCCCTCAGAAACAACACATCTGCCAACTGTAGTGTGCCTAATGTCCCGGGTGCTGATCACTGTTGGAGAAAAACCACAAAGCTGAAGGATCTGGTGCCACTTTACTGGCTGGGAACACTTACTGAGGCTTTAATCCTTGCCAGGCATTATTCAACAGGCCTTGCGTGGATTATGTCACATTTCCCCCTTCTTTGAGCTGGAAAGCTGCCCGGAAGTCTTGTCCTCGACTCTGAAATCCACTCCCATCAGACAACTTCCTCTCCTCTGCTGGGGGAGCGCAGAGGTCATCAGTTAGGACCTTGGTGCTCCCCTTTACCCACAGCAGTGCTGAGGAACAGGCTCCTGCCTGCCTGCCTGGCAGAGCCCCTCACAGCTTCCCCACCCCTCCTTCTCCTTCTTTTCCCTCTCTTCAGCTTTCCCCACACCCCTCTCATTTTTGATTTTAAGTCTGGGTGACCCTGAAGATGGGCCCTTCTCTCCTGAGTCAGCCTCTCTGCTGATCTCGTCCAGTTACACAGATTTCATTACTGCCTCTTAGGAAAACCATTCCCCAGTTCTTCCAATAAACTGGAAAACAAAAAGCAAGAAGAAAATGATTCTCCAATTGCATACCCAACCCAGCCCTTGCTCTTCAGCTCAGACTTGCTCCGTATTTCCACCGGATCTAAAGACTGACGTGAGAAAACAGAACCGATCTTCTCTGTCTCTATCGCCATCTACCAGCCTTGCCCCTGCACCCTTGATTCTCCTCTCCCGCGCTCCAACCCCCATTGCCTTTGCACACCGGGTTCCCCTCATGACTGAAAGAATCTTCCTGACTCTGTTTGCCTTCAAATGTGCCTGCATTAAATTTAATTTCCTTCTCAGGGCTGAGGGCCGAAGTCCCTTCTCTTGTCACCCGTGCATTTGGCGTGTTCCTCAGGCCTGACTCCCACCCTGAGCTCCCTGGGAACTGGCACTTTTTCTTGTTCCTATGTTGGTTTCCCCCAGAGCATGTATTGCATGAGGCCGTTCTCAGTAAAGTTTGATTGAATAGATAGATGGCTGTTAAATACATTTAAAACTTCATCCATCAGTTAACATGTAAATCAACATTGTCCAGGTTAAACCCCAGAGACTGACTCAAGTTCCTTATTTTGTTTACCTCCCATAACAAGCTTAATCTTGCTATTGGTCAGCCTTCTATCACTGTAACAAAGTACCTGAGATAATCAACTGAAAAGAGGAAAGGTTTATTTGGCTCCCAGTGTTAGAAGTGTCAGCCCATGGTCTGTTAGCCCCATGGCCTCTGGGCCTGTGAGGAGATGGACAAGGAGCGCTTTGTAGGGCAGGGTGCTCACCTCGTGGTGGCTGGGAGGCAGAAAGATCAAGTGAGGCCCCACAGTCCCCTTAGCAGCATCCCTGATGACCTAAGACCTCGAACTGGGTCCCCTCTCCTGAAGATCCTGCCACCTCCCAATAGCACCATAGGCTGGGGACCAAGCCATGAGCACATGGGCCTTGGGGACAATCCAGACCAAGGCACAGAGACCCTGAATGCTCATCACTAGCAATGAGTGTGTGAATCTCAGCTGCAGATCATAAAGTCCTTAGACACATTGTTTTTATAATGGACTTCAGAAAGGCAGATACGTCGTGTGCTCCCATCTTTGCTTTGTTTTTATAACCTGAGCTTTGCAGCCCACTTGGGTAGCATCTGAGACCCCTGAATCACTGAGCTCAGCCCGGCTTCTGAGCGCTGGGTTGAGCTGTGCCAGGGCCGTGGCCTGGAGACAGGGCTGGTGACCGGCAGCAGGGCTGAGACTCAAGGCCTCGGTGGAAAGAGGGTGAGGGTGTAGGGAAGACAGCGAGCCTTGAGGAGCGGCTGGGTGCAGCCAGGACCAGCGTTCAGAGCTGCGCCTGTCCTCACACATGTCCCAGGGTCTTGGACCTGGACCAGGCTCCTCATGGGAGAGACAGTCGGCCACACCCAGGATAGGGTGCCAAACACCACTCACCCCAGGCGTCCTGCCCTGGACAGCACCCCACAGTCTGTTTCTCACTCCAGGAGACATTGCTCTTTTTATTTTAATCAAGGGGTGCTTACCAAGGCACACGTAACGTCACAACACAGCTCTGCCATTTGCTCTGTGCAAATCTTCTCTCTTGATCTACTCCATCTCCATAAATGCAGGATCCCACGCCAGACCCAGCAGTAGACAGCAGCGAGTCCACAGTGAGATGAAAGCTCCATCAGGGTTGAGAACCAATTAGGAGCCCAGGGTGAGGCCAGACTGTGCCCTGAAAGAAGCTGATGAAAGACACGGGCGGCACGGCGGCCGGGAGTCTGGGCTGTCCCTCCCATGTGACGTCCACAGCAGGAAGAATCCTGAGCCTCTGCAGTGACACACATCAGCCTGTCACCATCCAGCTCTGACAGGCCTGAATGTGCAGCTTCCCTACAATGTCACAGTGCAGAGTGAGCAGGAGCAAGGGGGGCCCGGTGACCTCCCCAGATCACCCCCACTGCCCGTCTCTGCAGGCTCTGGCAGCCCTGGGCCTCATGGCAGAGACAGACTCAGTGTCCCCCATGGGAGCTGTTCCCATACAGCTGAGCACTTGGGAAAGGACAGCCTGACAGATGTGTTGCATCAATGGCAGCAGAGCCTGGGTACTTCCCTCCATGCAGGCCTGAAGGGCAGACACTGTCTGCCTGGGGCTCCAGAGTCACCCATGCCAGGAATTTGGTCACAACCACAGGCTTCTGACTTGTAATAACCATCACCAGTTTGCAGTCATGCAGCACAGCTCAAGTGCCTGGAGTGGAATATCTTCCCAACATTAGTTGTGGTGTCTCAGAGAAAGAAGAAAGTTACCAAACACCTTTGCCCTGCAGCTCCCTGCTGGCCATTCCTGGGAACCTCAGCTGGAGTCAGCAGAGCAAAAGTGGCTTTCATCCTTTCGCTTAATTTTGCATTTCCGTGTGAGGCAGATCAAGCAGGCTTTCCAAGCTACACACGTGCATGCACACACATGCGCACGTGCACATACACACCGGCAAAAATTTAGTTGCTGCTTCTGCACCTCACTGGTTCTTGGGTGAAACAGAACAGTGGCTCTTGACCTCTCTTGCTCTGCATGATCTGTGTCCAAAGGCAGCAGGAGTAACATAGTGTCAAAACTCAGGCTCCACGAGGATCTAAATGATGCCCAGGTAAAAAGGGCAGAGTCAGGGAAACCCTACCCAAGTTCTCTTCATTGTCAAATTCAAGCAGACAAATATATTTAAATATATTGGATATTGCATCATCCAATTCAAAGACAAATCTACTAAAATCACGTCATCCCACAGTAAATGTAGCTTTAGCAGAGAAGGAAGAACCGAGAGAAGCAGAGAATCCAATAGAGGACAAAGAAGGAAAGAAAGGAGGAGGTGGCAGAGTGGGGAGCATGTGGCCAGGGACAGAGCTGAAGAGCACTGAGGAGGAGACTCACCCTACAGGACAGCAAGAAAGTAAAGGGAAGATGAGGGAGAAGAACACAGGAAAGTGACAAAGGTGAAAATAACAGAGGCAAACAGGAGGAGAAAGGGGAAGCTACCATGAAAACTTACCTACAGAAAAACCAGAAAACAATTGTGAGAAGTATTCACTTCACGTAGGATTTTCCTTACTATGAAAAAAGACACCAAAGCGTTTCAGAGTTTTAACATGGACCTATAAAATGGTTAAGAGGTTGACCAACACAAGATTTCTCCAAAAAGAATCACTGCTACATCGAGAAAGTAAGAATTGGCATCCTAAAAAGAAAGGCACTGGCTGACTCTAGTCCTCTCCTCGAAGTTTCTGTGAAGGGACAGAGTTGAGGGAAACATGGACCAGGGGCCATGTTGCCACCCAGCACCAGAGTTTAGAGACAGAGTCTAAGACAACCAAGTTGTCAGATGTGAATGAATACAACCCCACACCGTTACTTTTCAAAAGAGAACCCTGCAAACACATATTAATTAAATGTATATGTTAATGAATTGAGAATGTAAGGATGAAGTGATTGACAGCAACTGAACTGAGTCCAAAAACAAAGCTCAGAAATATTTGTAGTAAGACAAAAAGATCTGGCATCTAACAAGTAAAAGGGCACAACATCTGGCAGCCAACGAGAAAGTTACCAGCATACCCAGAAGCAAGAAAATACCACCCACAGTAAAGAAAATCAGCAGCTAAGACAGGCCTAGAAGTGAAGCAGACGGGGAAGCAGACTGGTCTCAAAAACGTCACACTGACTTCCACACACCCCAGAAGGTCTGAGAGAGATTGGGTCTCTCTAATGATAGTAACATGTGAGATAGAGAATACAGCAGATGATGTTAATGGCAAGTTTGGCACTGCAGAAGAAAAACTAGGGAGCTCAAATGCACAAAATAGAATCCTCAAAGTGGAGAGCATAAGTGAGTTGTGGCATTTTCTCAAGCAACCAAATACATGTGTAAGTTGAGTCCTGGAACAAGCTGGTAAGAGACTGAAAAAATATTTAAAGAAATAATTGCTGGATGTGTTCCAAACGTGAGGAAAATTATAAATCTAAGGACCTCCATCAACCAAGATCACTGCCAAAGAAAAACCATAGACAGATTTCTGAAGCAGCCAGGAAAAAAGACATCAGCACAAACAAACATAAAGACGACAGCTGATCTCAAGCCAAGAAATAAAACATGCAGAAGACAGCAGGCAACAGCTGTGGAGGACTGAAAGAAAACAAAACTCTCACCCCAGGATTTTTAAACCAGAAATATTGTTTTCTAAACTTATGGGGAAATAGCAACTTGTTCTGATGTACAAGATCTGAAGGAATTCATCACCAGCAGATTTAGGTAGAAGAATGTAAAAGTCATTCAAGAGGAATGAAAGTAATACCAAATGGAAACTTTAATCTTCAGAAAGGAAGAAGTGTACCAGAAAGAGTAACTATGTAGCTAAAGCTGTAATATGCTTTCCTATTATTTAAATCTGTTAAAAATATAATCAAATATTAAGGCAAATAAAATAACAGGATCTATAATGTGTAGAAGGAAAATGTGTGACAACAATGACACAGAGAACAGGAGGGTGGTGACAGAAGGATATTGTTATAGGATTCCTATCCTACATGTGACTCATGGAAGCAGTGCTTGAAAGTAAATTGAGTGGTTACGCAGTGCACAGTCCGTGCTCCTCAGTACACCATCCTTGGGGCTGCTCAAGGCCCTCATGTAAAATGGCACAATGTTTGCATATAAACAATGCACATCTTCCAACAGACTTTAAATCATCTCAGACTACTTATAATGCCCACTTGTGAGTTTAACTGTCAACTTGATTGGCTCAGAGCCACCAGGGAATTAGTAAAGAATGATTCTGGCTATGTCTGGGGAGTTATGAAGGCATTATCTTGAGATCTGTGTCTACTCACTGACCTCCTCCTCTCTGGCACTCTTCCCCTGCTCTACATCCTGGCTGCCATGACCTAGACAGCTTTGCTCCACCATGCCCTTCTGCCATGAGGTTCCTTCCTTAGAGCCAGGCTACCATGGACTGACTCCCCTGAAACCATGAGCCAAATTAAACCTCTTCTCTAAATTTTGAGTGTTGGGTATTGTGTCCTAGCTACTGAAAGTGACTGATACATTGTTCAAATGGGAAGGGAAACTAGGGAGGGGGGAGGGGAAAAGGAACGAAAGGAAAAAAAAGAGAAAAGAAGGAAAAAATGGAGACAAATCTTTTATAAATAGGTAGGGGAAGAGGGGTTGAAGGGAGGGTAGGGGAATGGGGAAAAAAAAACAATCAAGATATGTCATGTATAGGTACAAATTCCCTATGATGAATGTTATCATTATGTATATCTAAAATGCACCAATAAATATAATTAATTAAAAAAAGAAAAGGAACAAGGGAAAGAAGACCAAATAAAGCTCAAAATAAACAGAAGAAAAATAATGAACATCAGTAAGACAGAGAAAAAGAAAAATATAGAAAATTAGTAAAGCCAAAAGCAGGACTTTTGAGAAGACTGAGAAATTCCATAAGTTCCCAGCCATACTGCCAGGGGGTAAAGGGAGACAACTTCACAATGTCTGAAATAATGGGTACATCACAGCATACCGCATGCACACCAGAAAATGAGAGGCAAGAAGTAGCGTACACGCCTGCAAGGTGAATGTGAACAACAACTCCATGTCCCAAGGGAGCAAGAATGAGGAGTGGTGCCTGTCCCCCAACACCATGGCACACATATCCATCTGCCAGCCCAGAAAGGCTCCCAACCAGTGCCAACCCACAGAGTGGGGCACAGAGCAGCATTGGTGTGTGAGCCCGAGTAGGTAACATTGCTGGCACACACGTGTGCACGGCCATCACCAACATCCAGCGCTGGACACGAACTGACCCCAGGGCCCAAAAAGGTCTCCTCAGGCTATGTGGACTGAGAGGCATGGCTTGGCAATGAGCTTACTTCATGTTACAATAAAACAATAAAGCTATAAAGCTATTTTGAAGCGTTTATCTCCAACTTGGAATTGCAGGGTTTGAGGGTGTGGACAATGAGGTGCACACAATGTAGCACGGCAACACTTTTGGAACACAATTTAGCAGAAGCTATTAAAATTTACAGCACATGTATGTATTGCCTGGGAATAAGGACAGCGGCACAAAGCTCTGAGCTCTGGGCTCTGGGCACATTCCCGTGAGTCACCGCATGTGTGCACTCACTTTGTGAGAATCGTCTGCAGGAAGGTGTCTCAGAGCTTCCTTTCCCCATGTGCACAGCCACTGTTTGGGCCAACGTGGGCTTGAAGGACGCAGGGACTTCATTCCAAGACTATTTGTAAGGCCAGGAGGAAGAAGAGGAGAGGGGGAAGGGGCGGGAAAAGAACAGAAAGATAAAGAGGAAGAGGGGTAGGAGGAGAAAAGGAAGGGAATGAAGAGGTTCAGAAAGAATAAATTATAGTATGAAATGGATGCAGTGAAATAATTGTACAGGAGTAAGGTTCACTGAGTTGACCTACAGAGGAGTCAGGATTAGTTTTGGGTGACAGAGCCAAATGTACAATAAATAAAATAGTAAGCCCTTATTTTTGTTTTGGTTTTTTTTGTTTAAAGAAAGAAGTCATCCCATACATTTGCTCACTGTCTTCTGACCACTAAGGAAACGTGGAGAAAAGCACTCCCTCTGGCTGTAATCTCTCTGTGGCCTCAGGCATCACAGATGACAGAGGGACCTTGTGACAAAGTAGGCACCACAGGAGGGAGATGCATCAGCCATGTCTGGGGGCATAGGAAACCTGGGGGAACTCGTGGGGTAGCAGCTAACATGGCTTCTTGTTTACCCCTATGTGATCTGATGTAGAAAATAAAGACACTGGCAGGGCGTGGTGGTGCATGCCTATAATCCTAGCAATTGAGAGGCTGAGACAGGAGGATCGCTGTGAGTTCGAGGCCAGCCTGAGCTACCAAGTGAATTCAAGGCCAGTCTGGACTGCATAGTGAAACCCTGTCTCAAAAAGACCAAAAAAAAAAAAAGAAGAAAAAAGAAAGAAAAGAAAAGAAAAAAAGAAAGAAAGAAAGACATTGATGCCTCCCCGCCATTTTAAAATTCACACATAATAAATACATTCACCAGGGAATTGGTATATACACACGTCCCCAAGATCCCTTGCTCACCCAGTTCAGCTGCTGAGCCCCAGCCACATGGTTCCAGGCCACGCTGGGTCACTGGAACTGAGCTGCTGGAAGCAACCACCTCATCACCCAAAGTCTAGCATTTTCAAGGTGTTTCTGCAAGAGCCAAAGTGTGCAAAAGTATCAGGTCTTAAATTCTTATCAAACATCAGTTTTCCAGTGTTCGAGTTTTAGATTTCTTGTCACATTTTGAGGGTGGGGCAGGTGGGATGGAGTGAGTGATTGGTCAGAAATTTAGAACCCCACCCCACCCGCCAAGAGAAGAGCTGGACAGTAGGGAGAGCAGTGCATTTGCAGCAGCCTGAAGGGATTAGGAGAGGAAGCAAGGGGGCTGGCCAAATATGCAGCCATGAAAATTATTTCCCCTCTTACTACAGACAGATGAAAACGAGAAACTTATAACCCCAGGAGGTAATCACCCTGGCCAAGAGGTCTCTTAGCTTTCCCATCAAATGCACGTGTTGTAAAACTTTTTTACTAAATGTATAGGTGGTTGTGTGTGTACAGTTCAAAATGGAGCAAAGAAATGCAACATATAATAAAATCAGCATCTTCTCCTGTCTTTCTAGTCCTCTAGCTGCCATACTGGATGGGCTGGCAGCTGGATGAGTCTACTTTGCAGGTCTGATGGTGGTGTGGACCATAGCTGATGGACCAGGACCTGTTGGGGGACACTGGGGAGCTTCCAGCGGTCTTCAGTGATGAAACCTGGTGGCGCACTTCCTAGGCTCCTTCACTTTGAAACCAGAAGTTGGCCTGTGACATGGATAGCGTGTGAAGGGCAGTTTTCCTTGCTTCCTCTGCTCGCAGGAGGCCTGGGAAGGGGCTTCAGGGTCCCTGAGGAAGCAGAGTCTCAGCCTCTTCATACCCAGACCCTCAGCTCAGGACCCTCAGGTGCTCACTCCTCCTGCTGCCCAGAGAGGCCTTCCCTGAGGATGGAGAGTGATGTTTCATCCCTAACGGGGATCTAGTTCCCTTCACAGATGATTTAGAAAAATAAAACTAAGTTGAAGAAGTTAAAAACACGCATTCAATGAGGCTTAACCCAGGAGACCACTGCAGGGGACCCAGGCTCAGCACACGGACAGTGGGACCACCAAGGTGGCTGGAAATCTGAGCACATGTTAAAGATGGGAAATGAGCTCTTGTCACACACTGAGCCATAGGAAATTCCTGGGACATTTCCTTTCCCAGTAAAACTTCCCACCACAGAACCATTTCTGACAGGTAGGCATTTCTGCAATGGAAGCCTCCTCACCCAGCAGGTGTGAGCTGCCCCCAGGATGAGCCCCTGGGGTTGTCACCAAGAGCCCGAGGCCGACATAGTCAGAGGACAAGGAAGGGAAAAGCAGAGCCACCCTGGAATGAAGGGTCCTGCAGCCCAGTTCTCCCTACTCAGGCCAAGCCCATGAGATACAATGGGGCTGGGGAGGGAGAAACAAAGGCAAAGGCCCTCTACAACCATTACCTCATCTGACTCCTGCGAGGGGGAGAAGCATTGTTCCATTATGCTGACCGCATTCCACAAGAGCAGAGAACAGTGGAGAGAGAGAAAACCCACCCCGGTCCCATAACCGAAACAAAGCTATTGTTATCATGTTGGCAGTTTCCACCCTGACACTGGAATGTATGTATTATTTTATGTAATTATAGATTAAGTGACACAATGTAAAAGCCTCCTCCTTAATTTCTTATTAACCGTTACAGCGCGGACAGATGCCATGTTGCCAAATCCTTCAAAATCACCCCCTTCCCAACTGTGAGTTGAGCAGTCCAATGATGTGGCCAGCTTTCTGTGGACAGTCCTCACTGTCAAACATGTGCAGGGCTCTTGAGGTTGTATTTCTGCACTGCCTTACATAACATTACAGTTCCAGATTGTTTTATTATAATCAATACCCCAAGGGCGGGGACAAAGGGCAGGAGTGATCCAGTGCACGGCCACTGTCTTAGGCACTTCCTCCATGCTGGGACTCAATACCTGAACCCACAAATTGAAGTGAGAGGGGTCTATTGTGGCTCACGGTTTCAGAAGTTTCTGTCCTTGCCTGGTCAGCTGGCTCTAAGGCAGGACAGCACAGCAGAAAGGCCTGGCAAAGGACTGCAGCTCACACCATGGTGCCAGGAAGCAGAGAGAGAAAGATGAAGCCAGAGAGGAAAATATACCCACAGAGACCCCGTCTTCTGACCAGACTCCACCTCTTAATAGCAAGCCAGCTGCAGTAACCCCATAATTCAATCGCCTTCCACAAGCCTCACCTCTGAGTTCATGAGGATTTGGGGGACATCTAGATATCAACCCCAGTAGCTGCCCTTGGGAGCACAGGAAGAGCCTCCCGTAAGAGTTCCACATAACCACCGACCTGTAATCGGCCTGCAGACAGTGGAGACGTCACAGCAGCATGGAGCGGGCCTCTGTCAAAAGTGTGGACATGGTTGAAAGGGGGTAGGACGGTAGGCTGAAGAAGCCAGAGATATGTCGGACAAGGAATGCATGGAGCTGGCCCTAGAGAGGTCAGGTTCCCTCCTGATCTCTCAGTGATGTTATCTGTGACCCTCCTACCACCATGTGATACCCAACTGTCCTGCTGTGGAAAGTCAGTGACATGGTTGTCTCCTACAGACAACCAGGTGATGACCAACCTCCCCCTCCAAGTGGGGCCACCAGAAGAGTCCTGTTTTGTACAGGAAGTTGAGCTGGGCCCCATTAGGTTCAAGAGTTGAGAGGGGCAGGGTAAGACTGAGGGGTAAGATGGTCCTGGCCCCAGAAGTTGGACTGGGTGCCACACCCCATGGGCACAGAGGCTTCCAGGACAGGGCCTCCTGTGTGTGGCTGGAATGGCAGCTGCTGAGTGTGGGTGATCCTGGGACTACAGGAGCAGACATGGGGCACCACCTGTTGGAAGACCAGAGCCACCACCTGGGATGTGGGTCCATTAGTGAGGGCTCCTGAGGCTGGATAAATTCCCAACCCCCAAAACTTGAAGAAGAAGGAGTTAAATTCAGCTCACGGTTTCAGAGGATTCAGTCCATGGTCAGCCAGCTCCAAGGCAGAAACATCATGGTGGAAGGGTGTTACCAAGCAAGGCTGCTCACATCATGGAGGCCAGGAAGCAGAGAAAGAAGAAAAGACTAGGCACAAGAATACACCCTTCTAGTCCACACATTAGTGACCACCTCCACACAGGCCCCAATTCTGAATACATGAGACTTTGGGGTCCTTTTAGACCCAAACCATGACACAGAGGTGCACCATTTCCTGTGCTTCTTGCATGATCATAATCTGGCTGGACACGCTGGGGAAGGAAGATGACATCAGGAAAGCAAAGGCACACAGTGCCATCCATGGAACCCGAGAGTGTGCAGCCACTCACTGTGCCCAGATGGGCACCACTGCCGGCAGCCTAGTACTCCGCCTCTCCTCACACCAGCCCACACTCCCTGCATTCCTATGCAGGGAGAAGACCAGGTCACCACACCTCACATCAGCATCCACGTGGCCAATGAACACAGAACAAGTGTTAAAGTTGAGTTCCTGAGCCACAGGATGAAAGGCAGACCCTCATTCCAAATAGCTAGTGAATCCATCCTTTCACCTGCCTTTGCTTGTTCTGTATGGGAACTTTTATGTTCATCTTCTATTTGCTTGGATGTTTTGTTTAAGACTGAATTACTCTTTCTCCCCAGTCACAGATTTCTTCTATGTGATATGTGTGTGAACACACACAGCCATGCATCAACCAAAGACAGGGACAAGTTCTGGAAAATACCTCTTGAGGGCTCTTGCTGTGTGCATGGACAATGCCATAGAGTGCACGTGACAGACCTGGACGGTGCCACCTCCTGCCAGGTTCTGCTGCAGCTCAAGGCCCTGGCTGTGAACACATAGCGCGTGGTACTGTGCTGAATGCTGTGGGCAGCTGTGACATGGCCTTGAGTGCCTATGAGTGGAAGCAGATCAACTCAAGGGAAGGCAGAGAGGGAGCTAGGAAGAAGGGCACACGGGGAGCTCCCCATATCACACAGGACACAGAACAGCATGAGGTCACCAGGTGAAGGGTTCTTCAGCTCCATCACCATCTCCAGGGCCACTGTGGCATATGCAGCCCCACGCTGGCCGAGACTGCCATCACGGGCACGAGGCTTGCTAGCTGTGCAGGTCTGCAAGCTCTGTCCCACTTTGTTGATTTCTCTATCCCTGAACTAGGACCAATGATTTTGAGCATTGTATTTTATAACAGACTTTAATAATTACAAAAACTAATCATTATTTTAATTCAAAGATTTGTTTTATACATGTTTTCACACAGTAATTTCAAAATTTGTTGGGCCGGGGATGTAATTCAGTGGCATAAGCACTTGCCTCGCAAGCGCAAGGTCCTGAGTTCAATTCCCGGTACCCACAAAAAAAAAAAATTTGTTCTGTTTCCAGAATAGCCATGATGATATTGAAATGATTTATATTAAATTTGTGTATCAATTTGGAAACAATATTTTCACAGTAATTTTCTTACCCAGGAACACAATACACATCCAGATGTGTAAGCTATTACATATTTTGTGTTCCTACAATGTTTTGTAATTTTCTTCATTGCAATTGTACCAACTTCCCCGGCTGCCCCTTGGCAATTGTTGCTACCTTCATATGTGCTTTCTCATTTGATTTGCCTGCCGATGCAGAGGTTTTCACTTAACCACCCTCTCGCCCACGACGCGCAGGCTCGGGAGTTCACTGAATCACTTAGGTTCCTTATCACAGTCTTGGGAGGCGAACAGCACTCGGCTGATAAGCTGCGCTCCAGCACCCTGTGCTGTGCCTGTGGCTGTCTGTGCATGGTGCTGGGACCCCGAGCTGGGCCCTCTGCTCTCTGAGTCTTCATCAGGACTGGCTGCCTCTCCTCTTCCTTCTCCAGCCCTTCCCAAACCTCTGTGGTTTCTGTGTCCCCTCCTTCTTCCTCAGAAACCCACAGTGCTCAGCTGGGGACTGTGTTAGGGTGACATCAGCCATCTGGCTGCATCTTACAGGGCGTCAGGACCAATGTGGAAGTGAGACGAGATCCCAAGATGCCTGCCTGACTGGCTGCAGCTGGCCCGCTGGATGCTGATGCAGGTGTCTGCCCTCTGGAGGTGGCAGGTGCTGGGAAGGTGACGCTGAGCTGGCTTTGGAGACAGGGCTAGTGTTGGGTCCTCAGCCCCAGGTGACCTGTCCAGCTCGCACCAGGCCAGGGCTCTTCCTGAAGCAGGAGCCATGGAGTGAGGTGGGCTGTGCTCCTCAGTCAAGTCCGGATACTTGGTCATTATGGTGATGAAACTCTTCCAGCGTGTGAAGACCTCCACCAGCTCGTAGTCACTGTTCACAGTTCCTTGCGCCACATCATATTGTGATTCAGCTGAGGCAGAGAGAAGTGGCAAAACTCACTCCAGAGCTCAAGGGGAAGCCATCATCTTCAGACTGACTGAGGGCCTAAGTCACTGTGTCTTGGGGAGTTTGGGTCTGAACTGCCACTTCCTGTACGCTCCTGTCTCCTGCGCACAAGATCAGCCAGATAGTGTCGGGCACCTGGACTCCTTCACCTCAGCTGGGCACCAGGATCTGTGGGCATCTGGAGAGGACTCTCATGGTCCTTGAGGGCACCGTGCTGGGGAGATACACAGGAAGAGTGAGGCACCGAGCTCCACAACAAATGCCGTTTTAGCCAGGTGGGGAGCAGGGGTCCTCTCTGCTCCCAGGAGGCCCCACAGGATGAAATGGTGGATGGGGAGAGGGGCAGCTCTGGACGGGGACAGCAGCAGTGAAGACGGGAGCAGACAATGCAGTTCCTGAGGCCACTGACTTCATAAGGAGAAAAGGTTCATGCAGCTGCAGTTCAGAGGATCAGAGCCCAAGGCTGGGCAGCCACACTGGTGTGCCCTCTGGCTGTGTGCACCATGGAGGGAGCATGTGTGTGAGCCAATGGTCACCCCTGAGCCAAAGCAGAGAGATGGGATGGACAAAGTCCCACAACCCCTCCGAGGACATGAACCTCCCCCAGGCCACGCCTTCTAAGGGCGTCATCTGGGGATTGAGCACATGGGCATTTGGGGGACACTTGTCCTCAGGCAGGGTTTCCAGAGCCTGACACCCACCCCATTGCCCACATTCGGCACTTGTTCCCCGGGAGATGCCCACCTAGATCTCCATGCTGGCAACAGGCACTTGGCAGAATGAAGAGATCTATAAATACCAACATGGGAAGCTCACCCCTGATAAAGATGTTTCTCACCAGACCAGAGTTTGAGAGGGTGAATAACAAAAATGCCAATCCCGTGAGCCCAGGCCTTATTTTTAGACGTCCTGGCCCACTGTGAGGACCCTGTGTGCGGGATGGAAGAGGCAATGCTGGCCGCCAGTCCTGTTTTGTTTTGGTCCTCAGCCCCGGAAGGTGCCAGATCCTTGATTGTTGTGCTAAAAACATCCCAGGATAGAGTTCGTTGTCAGCTGGCCTTGGTTTTTTTAAGTTTCCTGCACTTTTTATCGAGTGGCATTCCCGGCCTTGATAGGAAGGACCAGACGCCATGACTAGCGGTGAGCCGAGTCTTTGTCATCAGCAGCACAGTCACCCTGGAAGCAGCTGCTGGACAGAGAGCTGGGGCAGGAAGTCCAGCTGTGACCCACCCCTGCCGGATCAGTCGTCCTTGCCTGTGGGCCTGCTCTGCCCTGCTCAGCCTGGGGAAAGGGAGTCCTGGCGTGCAACCCTGCAGCGGAGTGCAGCCCCACACAACAAGATAGCAGGAGTGGCTGGAAACACACCTGTCTCTTGCATGCAAGATCAGCCAGGGGAGGATGTGGGAGTGGGGTTTACTGAGCCTTCGCCCTTGCTTCAAGTGGGGGCTCCAATGTGCAGAAGCATCCATGCCCTGGCACTAGAGTTCTTCTTGTTGCTACTGTTGTTGTTGTTTGCTTGTTGGTTGTCTTTTGCTTTTGAGGTAGAGTCTTACTTCATTACCTAGGTTGACCTTCAACTCTCAATACTTCTGCCTCAGCCTCCCAAATCCTGGGATTACAGGTGGTTTGGAACTGGATTCCTTGATTCGTTATAACTTCTGCAGTGGTCCAAGCTGAGGCATCCTAATGTTCTTCCAAAACAGCATCAAAAACAGCAGTTCTCTGGGAGGAGGCAGCTCACCCCCGGGACTCTCGGCACCTACTCAGGGCCTGGTAATAGTCAGTGCCCCTCAAACTCGGGGTTATGTTCCAAGACCCCCCAAGTGCCTGAAACCATGGAACTCTGTAAATACTGTTTCATCTACACACATGAGGCTGTGATAAAGTTTAATTTACAAATTAGGCACAGTGAGAGATTAACAACAAAACTAAGAATAGAACACTTAACAACAGACAGTAATAAAAGTTACACAAATGACCTCCCTAAACACGACACTTCATCCTGTAAATCTTAGCAATCTCGACCTATGGCTTCTTTGCTTTCCTTATTAAGTTGGGAACTTTGATCTTTTCACTAAAAAGAAGCATTTTGTAGATTATCCAGCATACCGACAGCCTGGGACAAGATTAAAATTCAAGATTGAAAGTA
Organism: Erethizon dorsatum; assembly: GCA_028451465.1. NCBI lineage: Eukaryota > Metazoa > Chordata > Mammalia > Rodentia > Erethizontidae > Erethizon > Erethizon dorsatum. The sequence continues at coordinate 41,740,590 of CM051833.1, read as the reverse complement.
CAATTTTGAATGAATGTCTATTGCTGTCGTGCTATTGTGAAAGTGCAGAACCCTAAGTGGAACCATCCCAAGCCAGGAACATCTGTCCATAAATGCAAGAAGCAGGACTTAGCAGTGACTTAGAGACTGTGCTCCCGTAGCACTTGACACCTTGACTGTCAATGTGATTTCTTTGTTCCCTTCCTGGCTGGACTCAAATTCCCCCCATCCAAGGCCAAGGAACCCCAGAGGTGTGAATTGCTACCCTCAGACACCAAGAAAGTTAGACTTCACTGGGAAAGGATGCGTGTTTCTCTTTCCTCACCTATCTCAACACGTCTTCAAGTGTTCCGCATCATCACTGTATAATTCTATAACTGCCAAGGACACGAAGAAAGAAACCAAAATACCCCCTTGCCTCCATCAATATTTGTGGAGGGCTTAGTGGGAAGGAGGAGTCAGAACTGGAGCAAAACACACACAGACTCATGGAGATGTGGCTTGCTGTAATCACCAAAACAAAAGACGAGAGACATTCAATGTTCATAAAGGCAGACACAAATTTGCCCAATGGTTGTCCTCAAGGCAGGAGAGGTATGCAGGCAACCTCTGCCCAGACTAGCAGAGGGGACATCTGTCTGGTGGGATCCAGAGACTCTGAACTGAACCTCTAGTTTGAGGAGAAGCAATCTAATCACGATGTTCTTGAATGCACCATTTTAAAAAACTGTTCTATTATAGCTAAGGAAAAAAAAAAAGGAACAGGCTGATTTTCATTGCCATGGATAGAAACAGAGTTTAGAGCTCATTTTACTTTAAGATATCAAATTCTTTCTCTACTCTGAAAGCCTTCCAGGCCCTGGGGAGTTGGAAAAGGAGAGAGGGGTCTTGTCTTTGTTGCTTGGAGTGGGAAATGGAGTCCTGGAGAAACCCAGGCTGCATTTGCAGCAATCAAAGTTAAAATCCACAATTCCCAAGAACCCAAGTCTGACAGTGTTGCAGGCTCAGGAATCTTGAGCTCTGTCTACTTGATGAAAAGATTAAAATGCACAGGCAACTGTCCCAACATAGTGAATGGGATCCCACTGGTCAAAAACATGCTCTGCGTGTGTGAACGGAGTCGGGAGTTTGGAAAAAAAGTCGCTGCAGAAATTGACGGCCTCGCCAGTGCAGTTCCCCAGAGAAGCAGAAATGAGGTGCCTAAGAATCGATTTAAAGAATCCTTCAATCCTCATTAGTCTAGAGTTAAGCGTTCCGAAATTCAGAGAAAATTAGCCCATATTCTTGTCAATAATGTGTTTGTTTGTACTGATGTCAAACTTCGTAGGCCCCAACCTATGAAGAGTTTGGGAAATTCACCCCTGCTCGAGCCAGAGCTTCCCAGGCTTCCCTTGCACCCATGATTCCGCTCACCCTGATCCTAGAACCATTAGGTATTGAACACGAACAGAATCATGCAGAATTTCAGAGCACAACTTTTTTTGAAGGGGAGGGGCGCTTCATCTACATCTCAGCCCTTTTCACTTTTCGTTTTGAGACAAGATCTGGTTAAGTCCCTAAATTGCCCAGGCCTACATCAAACTTCTAGTCCTCCCAGAGTGCCGGGATTACAGACATACACCAGCACACCCGGCCCATATCATGACTATTTTTGAGCATGACCTCTCTGAAATCTGAGGGATTTTCCAAGCTGGAGATGCCTCTCACTTGCACGGGGCTCACATGAGGATCAGCTTGGCTGGCCCTTCAACCACAGGCTCATCTTGTCATCTGCACCCCACAGCTTTCAAATGACAATAAATTCTGACCAAACTTAATAGCCTTATCTCTCAAGCCCATTTTATCTTGCAAACAAGAAATGAAAACTAGTAACTAATTTTAAAAACACAGTGGAACATTCCTCTCGGCATTTTTGGTAATTTATAATAAATCTAGCATGTGGGAAGAGCTTTCTGCTACACGTAAGCCCATGCAGTCAGCAATGCCCAGGGCTCTTCATCAGCTCCTGGAAACCAGCATCTAATTCCTTTTCTTCTCCAGGAAGGTGTCAGGGCTAACCCTAGATGTAATAAGCACCCAAAACCATGTAGCCTTAAAACTGGGAAGAGTAGGAGTCCAAGTCCAGATTCATGGGACTAGAAACTCCCACCACTCTCTGATGGGGAAGGCTGTGTGTGGCACAGCGGCAGCCTCTCTGTGTCCATGCTGCCATGCGGATAGTCCGAGGAGCCCCGAGGAGCCCCAGGGATCAGGTGTTGCCCTACACCAAACACCTTCCAAGTGGAGCCCATGTCTCCCAGAAGCTGAATCCCTCCCTCCCCTCAAGGGCCCACCTTGGGCTCCAGGTTGATCTGGAGTCCAATCCACATTGTGGGGAAGGCCCTGTGTCTCACAGCCTGTGGGGAACATGGCCTTAGCTTCCTCCCCACCTCATCTGCAAGGGGTACGCTGGCTTCCAGTTCTGCCATGGGTTGCCACCACACTGTCCCATCATCCAGTGCTGCCTTGGCCTCCAAGTCATTCTTCGTGCAGCAGCCACAGTTGTCCCATAAACACAAAAGACAGTGCCCAGCCCCTGCTCAGCGGCTCCTCTGTGGCTACCCAGGACCTCAGGGAAGATCTCAGATGCTTGCATGTGACCCTGGCCCCTGCCCTGCAGCACACAGGTCCTCCCCACTATCCTCTACGTGACAGAGGGGACAGCAGGGGGACCTCACTTCTTCATGGTCCCCAAAAGAGCTGGCCTACTTCCTGCTGAAGACCGCACCCTGCTGGCTTCCCTGCCCCATATGTTCTTGCTGCTGGTATCTCCGTGACACTCGCTGAGGCAATAGTCCTCAGGAGGTTGGGCTCTGAGCGTTCCACTTTGTGGTGTCAACCCATCTCCGTCACTGTACTGTCACACCCCACTGGCCCCCAAAATTGCCACACTCTCTTATCTATCCCCACATGTGCCCTCGCCATAGTGTTAGAGCGTCGGTTCACTAGGCCTTGAGGTAGGCACAAAGCTCTGTGAATTTCCTGACGCTACATGTGACTTTCTTTCTCCCCACTGCCATCTCCTCTCAGGGTAGGATGTGTCCAGCATGTGACTGTCCATCCTCCCCTTGGTCCTCTCTGCCTCTCCATGCTGAGGTCCCCCCATACACACACCATGCAGTGCCAGCCCTGCCCCATGGAACTGGGTGCTGGGGCTAGGGGAGGACAGTGAGCACTGAGGAGGAGGTGGGTTGCCACCCTTCCCTGGAGCTACACAGGGCTCTTGTCTGCCTAGCTGCCCAGTCAGACCCTCCCTCAGCCCCACACACTGTGCATAGGCCTCCATGTGGGGCCTAAAAGGGAGGTGCCCGCTCCTGAGGGCAGGGAGCAAGGAGAGGCCTCGGCTCTGGACGTGGTCCTCCGAGGGACCCCGTGACCTGGAGCCGGAGTTGCTGCCCAAGAAGCCAAGGCCTCTGGGAAGCCTCCAGCCGACACCTAACTCCCGGGCCTCATCCTTCAGGTTGGAGCTGAGCTCACTCTCTGGCTGAGTCGGTTCAACACAAAGCCAAGCTGCTTGGATCACCACCTACCTAGGAATGGATCTAAGCATCAGCCCAGAAAACCCAGCCCGCAGCAGGACAGTGGCCTGGTGAGCCACAGTCATTACAGACGCCCCCCATGCCCTGTTTTGACCTCTGCCATCTGAGGATCAGGAAGACCCTGGAAATCTCTAAGGCCAGCCCAGAAGGACCTCAGGGAATCCCCATGTTCACACCATCAGGCAGGACTTCCCCGCATGGCTCTGGCCGTGGTCCAGCTTCCACTCTGCCTCCCCCCCCACCCACCCCACAGACAGACCTGTCATCCATGTCCCCACAGCTGTGAGCAGTGCGGGTCTACACTCCATGACATGCAGGGTCAGTGTCAGCTTCTGGGTCTCAAGCCAGGATTTGGGGGTGCTATTGGTCCCATGCCCAGCTCCTCCTCAAGGTCTTCCTGACAGCCCTGACAAGTAGGTCCTCAAGTCACCCCTGTCACTGCACCCAGCCCTCATCCTAACCCTGTGATGCCTTTGTCTCCTTCAGACACCTGCACCTCCCCAGCTGGCATCTCTGAGGCCGTGGACCTGGCATCTTCTCACCACCATATTCCCAGGCAAGGCATGGAGCACCCTACCCATGGGTGCTCACCACTGGTGACGATACAGTGACAGGAGCTTCAGCAGCGCAGGACAGGGCATCTGTCAGGAGACTGAGTGCTGGGTCAAACCCTGCAGTCTCAAAACTTCCAGCCTACACCACTTCACTGCAGTTGGGCTCCACCAAAACCTTTCGCTTTGTTGCTTTGAGCAGTGGTTCAGATAGAAGAAGCACAAAATGTGTGTGGAATCCTGATTTCAGCTCCTCCCTCTACTCTGGAAAACAGCAGCCCAGGAGAGCAGGCCATGGAGCCTGAGGGACTCAGGAGCCAGGAAACCTGCAGGGGCAACACCGGTCAGGTTTATACTGCAGGTCGAAAGGGGATGGATCTAACCCACCAATAGAAAGCGCTGGTTCCTCGTCAGGCTGCAGGAGAACCCGAGTGCTTGGGCAATATTGTCCTTAAGGGGAAGATGGTTGGACCCTGAAAACAACCTTCCTCCCACGTCCGTGTGACAGAACAGGAGTAGACGCCCTCATCATTGCTTACACACACAGAGTTTGTACTGTTTTCCTAATTGAGATTCTATAGTCAGAGCACAGTGAGACGTGGATTAGAAGGAATATAAGCCTTATAGAATTACAACACAAGTTAATCTTCAATCTATGTTTATTAAGTATACACTCTTGTTCTGGAAGAAAATATCATTACCAGATGATACCTTTGCATAAAACATTGATGAGGACAGATGGTTACAACATTGTCTTGTTTCAGTGCCAAAAAATTATATCATTAATTTAAAAACAACAAAAAGCTTTCTCTTTGGTACCCTGGAAAATGGGGTAAATGGCCACCTGGCAGAAGCTGTCCCCACCATCACATCCCCATGGGGACAGAGCTGACCCAGGAACTGATCCCACTGCCACGCCTCCATGGCCCACCCAGGCAACCCCAGAAGTGGCTTTACTCAACCCCTGGGCAGCTCCCACGCCTGACCAAGTCGACACTTCTCCCTGACAGCTGCAATGTGGTTATGAACTGGCCTAGAACATGTCTCTTCTGCCAAAACCATGCCACTGAGGGGCTGTTGGCCTGGCCACCTGCACCCAAGCACAGCACCCTTAGGCCAGGTGAGGGAGGGCCTGGTGGGGGAGCTGCTCTCTTGTCACGCTAAAACCTGTTTAATAGATAGATGCTGTGAGCAGCAGGCTGAGGCCAGAGTTTTTGGAAATGGAGCTCAGTCCTCACAAACTAGCATGTAGAGGAACAGTTTCCAACCCTTACTGCGCATGAAGATCTCCTGGAAGAGACGCACATGCAGATTCCAGGGCCTTTACTCCAGAGACTGTGGAGCAGAGGCTGAAGCTGAGCCCATAGTCCAGTGATCCAAGGAAAGGGTAGACCTGGCCCAGAGAGCCGAGGTCAAGTGACTGAGCCCAGGTGACCTAGGGCCTATGGGAAGAGGAGGGAAGAGAGGTAAAAGGACATGGGGACATAGAGGTGACATAGAGCCCAAATCCCTGGTTCCCCAAGGACCACTTCCTCCCATTCTGAACCCCCGCACAACTCTGGTCCCACACGTGAAATATGAGCGGGTTGCAAGAAACCTTGGGGCCTATGAAATCTTCCTCCTTAGAAATAGATTCCTAATTTATAGAGCAGAGCACCCACCTCCAGGAAGGGCTGGATTTATTGCTGGTGAAGTATGAAGGGTGTAACTGGAAACCGCTTCAGATCTCCTTAAATATTTCCAGTAATTGCCTCCAGCGGTGAGGCACTTCGGGGGCCGGGGGAGGACACCATCTGCCTACCCGAGGAGGGTCTGAGACCAGCCTGGCTGCGGGAAGACCACAGGGAGGATGGGATAGAGGGGGCCCAGGGAAAGACACAGTGGGCAGGCCCACCGAGGTCAGGGCCCAGCTACTGAGGCAGCACACAGGCCATAGGGGGTGGACTGGGCAGAACAGAGCAGGAACCATTCACTGTAAACCAAGGGCCTCTCTTGTCCCCATAGGGCACAGTGAGGATGCCAGAAGAGTCACTACCCCACCTGCCTCTTCCTCTCAGCCAAAAACTGGAGAAGTCAGGACATACAGAGACTAAAAGCACCAGCTGGGGCTGTGACCTGACACCTCCAGACTGTCACTGGGCCACCCAGGCACATCTACATGATGCAGGGCTGTGTCAAAGGAAAGGACCTTTATCCTCCAGCAGTCGCTGAGGAGAGAGAGACAACCCCATGGCAGCAGAAGGCTTCCTCTCTTAGGGTGATCTGAAGAGAAGGTTCTAGAAGGAGCCTTCAATGTCCCTGTCAGCTGCCCACAGACCTCTCCATGGCCCAGGTCTAAATGAGGTGGGCAGAGCAGAGCTCACCTCAGAAAGGACTGCCCCAGGGCTGGGTGGGGGTGTTGCCAGAGTTCACCCCGGGATGGGAAGGAAATGGGAAAGCATAGAGATCTCAGGCTGAGGGGGGAAATTTCAGTGTTGTAAAGGGCAGTGTCAAAAGCTACCTAGATGAGAGATTAGCAAGGAAGGAGAGAGAGATTTCCCAGGGCTGTTCTGGGAGACAACCCAAGTGCTGGGAAGTCTGAGGTACCTTGGCTTGCATGTGGAGGGGACACAGACTTTGGCTATGAGGCAAACATGGCAGGAACTATATTTAGGGAAGGTCACAGCTGTGTTCAGATGGCTTGAGGGGACCTGGGAATCCCCTCAGCCTGGGTCTCTGCAGTCCACTGAGAGATGAGGAGGTGTAAGGCTGGCTGCAGGAACAGGCAGCAATGGCCAAGTCACAGCCACCAAGTTCACAGCCACAGAATCGAGGATGACAATGCAGGTGGAAAGAGAAAAGCTGGATTTGGGGAAGATACAGCAGCTCAGTGGGGTACAGGAGGCCCCATGTCCAGGGTGCATCCCCAGGAATCCCTATGAGCTGGTGCCTGGGCAGTTGCTTCAGGTCCCTATGGGCATCACATGGAGTGGGTGCGGCTCACAGCCCTGGCCCTCTGAAGCCAGGGCAGCAGTGTGTGGCAGCCAGCAGGGCTGGGAGTATCCACAAAGGGCAGGAGAACGGAGCTGCAGGAGAACGGCATCTGGGGAACCACGGTCAGAGACACAGGTGAGGCTCCCATGCCCCCTGGTTGGAGGACACGGTTTCCACACAGGTGTTGGGGTTGGAGACAACTGGAAAGGGCTGGAGACAGGAGAGAGAGAAGGGGACACCAGGAGTCACAGCATCTGAGATGGCGAGAATGTGAGAAGAAACAGTCAGGACTCAGGGCCCCAGAGGAGGAGCTGGGCAGTGCTCTTGTTTCCTGTACATGTGTGTGTGTGTGTACATGCATTTGTATGTGTGTGCATATATATGCATGTGTACGTGTGCATATGCACGTGTGTGCGTATGTGTACACATATGCATGTGTGTGCATGTGCCCGTGTTTTCTCCAGCTTTATTTGAGGACAACCAGTGCATGCAAACCATCTACACTGGGGGCTCACAACCCACTCTTGTGCTGTACACACACAGCATGGGATGACTTCTGTGCCTGAGTGAGTTAACACGACAATCGCCACCTTCCATGCATAGTGACAGCCACAGAGATTGTCCCTCAGCAAGTCTCAGGGATATAGTGCAGTCTCCCTGCCGCCGTTCCTAGGGTGGCCCCAGATCTCCAGGACTCGATCACCTTCTGGGGAAAGTTTCCTGTAGTGGTTTTCAGTGAGGAAGACTTGGTGTAAAGAAGTAGAAATGGCTGACAAGCACACAGGAAAAGGGAAAAGAACTACCTGACATACTAATTAAGACACTGAGACATTGTCCAGCTCTCAAAGTGTCCCGTGTTAATCATTTCTCCAGACAGCCAGGTCTGGAGAAAATAGGGTCCCCTGTCCCAGGGTGCATGTTTTGTGGACTGTCACAACTGCAGGTACACTTGAGTACCTTCTCCAGTCTCCTCCATGCCCATGGCCTCAGCAGGTCCCCCAGGACAGGAGTCAGGAGATGCTTCCAGGTCCCAGGGCTCCAGGAAGCTGCAGGGTAGGGGGACCAGTTCCGTGGCCACTCTGTGATGTCTCAGAGGTTGTCTCCAAGGTCACTGGGGAAGGGACACCAGAGACAAGGTCAGAAGGGAGCAGCCTGCACAGGAATGAGGTGGTGGCCACGCAGCCTGACACTTCAGTGCAGAGCCAGGACCCAGCCCACTGAGCTCTTCTGCCCCTCTCAGTGCACTGTGCTGCAACCAGGGAGCCTGGGAACCCCTACCCCAGGCCAGCTGAGGGAGCCTTAGGGACATAGGCACATACTGCACACCACCTGTGTGCCAGCTGGTGCCCAAAATGCCCAGGAGTGTGCCACAGGGTCTCAACATCAGAGCAAGTGTGAGGGCAAGGCCTCCCCACGCTGGCCCAGCTGGGGAGGCGGACACAGGTAAGGCACAGTCCGGCCAGGGAGAGCCGGCAGCAGCCTGAATCTGCACGCAGGACTGGGAAGGAAGGACTGAGACCTGTGGTCCTCCCTGCTCTGCTGGCTCTGAAGCTAAGTCAGTGAGCAACTGTGGAGTCCAGGTCCACCACACAGGCACTGACCCACGTGTCCTGGATCCTCCATTATTTACAAGTCAGATGTCAGCAAGCCCAAACCACAATGCAAGGAGACACAGCACCTACCAAGCATGGGGATGAAGTCTGCCTGGCCCAGAACCCATGAGCACTGCAGAGAAGTGGACAACTCTGGGTCTCCCCTTCACTCCCCACGGCCCTGAGCCTGGGCCCCACCCCTGTGAATAGGAAAAGTGACAGCCCTGCTGGTGACAGGTGACACAGGTGGCAGTCGGATGGCACCTATACTGATGGCAAGCCACCTCTGTGACCCAGAGCCACTCTTCTGCAAGACTCTGAACAGCACAGAGGACATGAACTCCCTTCTCCCCAGCACTCACTGACTTCCAGGTCTCCAGTTTTTTAAAGCAGAAACAATGACAATTTTCTGTCCCTTGTCATTTCCTAAGAGCATTCATAGACAAAGTCATTCCTCAGTAAACAGCCCAGGAGCCAAAGCCCTGGCTCCAGCCAGAAGGTTAGGGTGACTCATCTGGTGACAATTCCTCTCTGCAGTGTGAGCCAGGTTAAACAAGGGCTGTACTCAGTTGTCTTCCTGTTGCAAACAAAAGCCAGGACTGCCCAGCCCACCAGGTCTGAGAGGGACAGCCACTCACAAGCACGTGCAGAAACACATGACAGTCCACAGGGCCTAGGGGTGCACTGACAATGGTGATGGAGATGACACTGAGGCCTTGCAGAGGTGCCCCGATGCCCATCCAGAGCCTCCTCGGGGAAGCCGGGAGCAGTGGGCCTCAGCACCTGCAGAGCTGGGGAAAGGACTGCCTCATATGCAGGAATCACAGGAGCCCGGGGGGAAGCTGAGGCAGGAGTCAGGGCTGAAGAAGAAGGGACACCTATGAACTCTGTGGAGGCAGCAGAAGGATAGTATCCCAGGATTGGGCTGGGTGCAGTGTCCCTTCTGAGCTCCACAACACAGCCATCTCTCTGTACCCATGGTTCTAGGACCCCCTGGGCCCCCAAATCAGAGTGCTATGGTTTTGTAAGTGTCCCCAGGGCTGTGTGTTGAAGGCTCAGTCTCCAGCCTATTGTCTTATTGAGGGTGGGGGGTCCTCTAGGAGGCAAGGCCTTGTGGGAGAAAGTTAGGTTATTGGGGACATATCCTTGAAGGGAATGCTGGAATCTCTCTCTCTCTCTCTCTCTCTCTCTCTCTCTCTCTCTCTCTCTCTAGCTCTTTCTTTCTCTCCCCCACCCCACTTCCCGGCCACCACACTGTGAGGACATTGGTCCACCACATGCTCTGCCATGATGCTCTGTGCCACCACCTGCTGAAAGTCATGGACCCAGCCCCCCATTGCCTGAAGCCTCTGAAACCATGAGCCAGAATAAACCTCTCTTCCTTCTACATTGATGTCCCATGTTCTGTCCCCATGATGGGAAGGTAGAGTGACACATGAGGATGCCCCTGTCCCTCCCTGAGAAGGGCATGGTGTTTGCAGGTTCCCTCTCCATCCTCCCTACCCCCTAATCATCTCTAGGTGACTTTGGATGCCTCACACGGTGTAAATGCTATGCAAACAGTTGTGACGTTCAGTGAATCACAACAAGCAAAAGTCTGCACATTTTCAAATGTTTCTGACCCACAGTTGGCTAAAGGCACAGATGAGAACCCCAGATACCTATGCCAGCTGTAAAAGGAGGCCAAGGTCAGTGCCAAGCAAATGCTCACCAGGTGGGAGGTCTGAATCCAGCTGGGCCCTGCCCTGGCCATCCCACCTGACAGTGCAGGCCACATCCTTCCAGGGCGACAAATGCCCCTTATCACTCTGCAATCTCTCCACCAGGGTCTGTGTTGCTTTTTGATGTGCTTTATACTTTGTGGATTATGTCAGTTATTTGCTGGCAGCCTGCCCTCATCCCACCCCCAGCTGGAACTTGCAGCCTCTCCAAGAGGGCAGGGGACCTCACCTCGTCCTCGATTGCCCAGTGTGAGGACCAAGCCAGGCACCCAGTAGGAGCCCTGATCCCTGCTGAGAGGAGAAGGGATTCAAATCAGCCACAGAGTCCTGCGGGTGGTCCACATTCCACCACTCGGTGCTCCCTGCGGACGCAGACGCAGCCCCTCTGCCCTCCATCCAGACGCAGTGCTCCCCTCCCAATGATTGGAACCAGATGGGGCCTGGCTGTGACACAGCTCTGTAGAGTAAGTGAATTACCAAAGTGTGGTCATTATAATCCATCTTCATCACGGTGACACGCTTGGCAAGTGCTCCAAACCAGGACCTTAAAAGTGAGCATGGATTTCCAGGCCTCTCGGCCCTGCCCACTGGTCTCAGCCCTAGCAGGACATCGCCTCTACCAAGCTGTGACACGGGGACAACAAATGCTCTGCCCACCACCCCAGCCAGAGGAGCCATGAGGAACTCATCCTAGGACCCAGCTTCGCAAAGACCTGAAAGGTCACTTTAACAAGCCTGTTTGCTGGAGCAGGCATCAGTAAATCACAGCTGCCACCCAGCTTCTGTGCCAGCATCCTGCTGCCAGAGCTCTGCTCCCAGACAGCACCACACACAAAGCGGGTCCACACAGAGCTGGTGAGTTTTTCAACATCGGAGAGGCCGAGCACCCCAGCCAGGCACAAGCACCATGCAGAACCAACACCGACTCCCACAGAGCTCCGGCCACCTGCCCACCACACTCTGAACCCTGCAGGAAGTGAAGGATGGAAACGCGGGGACTGGCCGGTCCAGGTCCACAGCTCCTCAACCACCCATGATCTCACCAGTGCGGAATGTGACGTGGCCAGACATCTTTGCTTCTCTCATGAGGAAGCAGGAAGAGTGTGGCAACCATGTGAAGTCTTCCTGCCGAAAAGAATTTAAAAAGAACCTGCATTTCATCAGGCCTTGGATATTATACCCGTTCCCAGGGAGCACGGAAGATAAAACATGTCTTCAATGAGAAAGCCATCAGATAAATCTCAGACACACAACTCACACTACAGGACAAGGATGGTGACCCAAGTGCACGCATGAGAAAGGGAGGGAGAAAGGGTACAGGTCACTGACACCTAGGAGACCAGGCCAGCACAGTGGGGGCCTGGCCAGCACCTTCCTGCACTCCCAAAGCACAGCGTTGCTGTGAAGTTTACCCAATTTCCTTCTTAGTATTAATGATTGCTGTATGACGTGTGAAGATAACATAATGATTGGTTTTTAAATCCTTTTCTGTTGGAGATAGAGACTGAGTTATTTGTGGGTGAAATACGATATCTAGAATTTGTTTCAAATACTCCAGGCAATAAAAAAGGAACGGATGAAATGAGTGGGCTGCGTGTTGATAGTTCCTGAAGCAGGAGGTGACCGAGTGAGGTTTCACTGCACTGTTTGTCCTACTTCTGTGTGTTATATTTTCCATAATAAAGGTAAATTTCAAAAGAGATCATGGCACCTGGGAGTAGAATCTTTAAAGCCAAAAGCAACATCATATCGTGATGTGCAAATGGCCCCACTCTTCCTCTGAGAAGCATTGCCAGCATAGCAGGTCACGTTGCCAGCTCAGAAACCATGGATTTTCAGCAGCGGTGTCTCCACGGGAGACACTGCAGAAATCAGACAGAAACAAGCAAAATGACCGAAGGACTGAGCTGTATCTGATGCAGGGGAAAGATGCAGGTTGTAAAATATTAGTATAACCTTTAAGTGCATATAGTGAACTAGAGAAGTGTTTTTAAACCACATGTCAAAAAAACTTTCATGTTATCATTAAATTTTCAAGTATCATAAATAGTAAGAAAAGATGGACTATTCCCCCCAAATGGCCAAAAGATATGAGCAGAAATTTCGGCAGGGGGCAGACAGATGGTCGATGTGTATAAGGGGAAAACAAGAGGGCAGATGACTTGCAATAAAGCACACCAAGGCCGCATGTCCTGGGAAGGTCGGCACAGCATGAGCAGCCACAGCGCCGGGAGCCCGCACCGCCACACGCTGCCATGACATCATGTGCGATAGAAGTCGCGTTGGCCTTTTGCCCCAGCAAGCCCTCTTGCAGATATTCATTCATCAAAAGTGAAAATAATTAAGACGTTGTCTCATCTACAGGCGAATTTCCTGGGATGTTACATGAACAGCGAACACTATTAGCACCCAACCTGGGACTGGAGCAGTGGCTAGAGGTCAGAAGCCCAAATCCTGGGGCCAGCCCTGCTCTTACCACTTGAGTTCTCCTTCTCCCAGGAGCTGAGCTGAAAGTTAGCACTGAAGTCTGTAACTGCTGGAAAGCTGGACAGGTCTAGTAGGTAAAGTGTTTTGCTAATGTATATGTCTTCTATTAGAAATTATTTATTTACTGGATATCATTTTGTGTATAAGATTTAAGTCTTTAAAAGTACTGGTTGTATGAGTCAGCTGTCCTATCACAGGGACCAAAGAGTGGACATCTGAAAGTTAAAGGGGAAGAGGATTTGGCTTATGGTTTCAGAGGTTTTAGTCTGTGGTAAGCCAGCTCCAACGCAGGAAGATCATGGCAGAAGGGCCTGGGGGAATAAAGCTGTTTAGTTCATGGTGATGGGGAAGCAAAGCAGGGGAACAGTGCCAGAGAAAGTTTCAGGGACCAGATAGACTACCCAAGGCCATGGCCTATGACACACCAGACCCCCCCAAGAGTATGCTTTACTAATCCCCTGGGCAGCTCCAAGCCAACCATGTTGACAACTGAGCTTAACTGTCACACTGGTTTTCATGTCACCTTCAGTCTTGGACTCTTACTCCGTGTGGTGAACCCCAGGATAATGTAATAAATGTACCTACTGGTCAGTGGTCTGGGTTGTAATCCACAATGAAATACAATCCTGTGTGGCCCAAGGCACAGAGGCAGACCAAGTTGCCCAAGACGAATCCTTGGATTTTCCACAAGGTTGGTTCCCAAGCCTCAGGCTGCTGCAGAACTGACTTATTCCTTACCAGCCTTGGTGAGGAAATGGAGACCCATGGTCTGACGGATGGGATCCCCATAGCAACATCCACATGCCTTCCTGGGCCATGATGAGTCTGGAAAGGAGGGGGTTACCTGGGTTGCCCTGTGCAACAAGGTACTATATTTAGAGCAGGGAAATCCTGGCTTCAATGGAGAGAAGACAGCCAGGACCTGGAGGGAGACCAAAATCTCAGGCCCTGGAGACACAGGGCCATGGCAGAACCCCAGCACGTGGCACAATCTGATAAGGCCCAGCACACATGTGAGAGGAGGGACAGCTGCTCCCAACTGTGAACTCCAGGGAAACATTTTGGCTTTGTCCAGATTAGGATCTGAGTGGACGCTGCAGTCCTTCCAGAAACACGAGTGCTGCCGGGCACCCAGAGAGGAAATGCTGGTCTTGACCTTCAGGATGGGAACCCAGCTTCTGCCCCACCCACCCTCCACTTACTCTTGAAAACCTGGCATTCAAGTGAAAGGCCGACCAAACAAGGAATGGAAAGTGATGGCGAGAGAGACTTGATCGATAAGATCTCGGCCCGAGTTCTGAGTCAGGGTGCTCGGCATGCACTCTGTCTGGCCCAGAGAGCTGGGCTAGGGACATAGTGACAGATGAGGGAGCATTCGGGGACAGAGGCTCTCAGCCTGAAGGGCCAGGCTGTGTGTGGAGTCAGCAGGGGAGGGTGGCTTAGTGCTCTTGCTACCTGGATCACCCTTCAATGGGATAGTGTACACCCAACACGATGCTAAGGATCTATAAACTCTCAATTCAGAGGCTCATTTTTAAAATATGTTTGTTATCAGTTAATGCATATAACCAATTTCATTAAAAATGTGTGGATATTTGTCTAAATAATGGAGTTATCGTTGAATTCCTAACTACTAATTAACATGGGAATTATATATTATAAACTCTTTCCCAAATATGGAAGTGGGGCACATTTAAAACCTTCTTGTTCCATGAGGACCATTTTATACACAAACACTAGGAAAACAGCTGTCAGTTAATATTGGAATAAGATAAGTTCAATCTATGCCAGTGAGGGGGGAGCCTGTCTTCCAGAGGCAATTAGATAGTGGTTCAGCAAAAGAAAAAATAGATGTGTGTGTGCCTGTGCTTGTGTGTATGTGTGTGCATGTGTGAGCATGTGTATATGTGTGTGAACATGTGTTATGTATGTGTGTGCATGCATGTGAACATGTATTGTGTGTGTGCCTGTGCCTGCATGTGTGTGTACATGTGTGTGTGTGTGTATTTTCACACCATGCCCCACATCACAAGGACACAAGGCTGTGTGCGCTGCCTGCCTTGGCTCTTGACTCTCTGACATCACACTGATACACTGGGTTTCGTTCTTATGGTAAGAAAAGTACTTAATTATTATGTATGCAAATAAAGTACAAACAGCACAATTCAATTATTCTCCTTCTGAATCATGGGCCATAACTCTCAATTTCTGTCAAAGCAGTTTTGACAAAAACTTTTTTCTCGAAGTCATCTGCAAAGAATTGAAGTGACGATCCCTTCGGTGTTTGCTTTCCAAAATTCCCTGCTCTATTTTCTCTTTGAAATTCAAAATTACTAATATACCATTCTGCAAATATATACTGCCTTTCTCCAGAAAGCTCTACTGGCCAAGTAGAAACATTTCCCTTCAGGTCCAGGAAATGGTATTTTGTGATTAAATCAGCTGGAGCAGCCCGGTTCTGCATGTTTTCTATGGCAGAGCTGTGATTTTCTAGCAGATGGCTTTGACATTCTTATACTCAGGCAAGCTGAGTTTGCCAACCTCTGTTACAAATCTTTAAGATGTTTGCTTTGGAAGAAATCGCTACACAATGGGAAAAGAACCATATGCAGTGCCATATCATTTAGGGAAAATATTCATTAAAAAACTGGATTCCATTCCGGGCTGTTTTGTGTGACTGGGCTGCAGGTCCAGCGGCCACAGGCCTCACTGGGACACTGCAAGTATCTGCTTCTTGTTACCCAGCTGCGCAGCCGCCCCACGATCCTGGCCCTGCATCTGGGTGCACGCACACTGTGACTCATTACAATAACAGGAACTCACTGCTGCCACGATTGAAATAAATCAGCTTGGGTCTGGGCAGCCATTTCGATAGTCATGGCTCCACCTCTAATTTGCTGCCTTGTCTGAAGTCATCTGTGATACAGTTGGCCCCAAACAGATACTATATATTTTAGGAAGGTTTTTAAAGTATTGCTGCAGGCCAGGAATTTAACTAATGCCCTTCTCTACATTAACAACCTCACAACCTCCTAGGTGCTGAACTCTTCTTGCATCTGCCTTAGCTAAGTTAAGGCATTGCTCTCCCGGCTCAAGGACTAGCTCCCTGCACCCCAGCTAGCATGCAGCTTGCCTGACCACAGGGCCCTGCTCTGCCCACAGCCAAGCCAGCTCCAGGGTCAAGTGGGGGTCTGCAGGGGTCATTGCTGCTGGGAGTGCTTCAGAGGGAAAGGACCAGGCCAGCCATCCACACTCAGCCAACCCCACCGTTGTCTGCATGTGGGGCTGGGTCCGCCACCCCACATGGGACAGACGGGGCACTGTGCAAAGCTGAGGTGCACAGGGCAGACAAGTGTAGGGTGAGGGCCACAGCACACACTGGGCTCAAGCAGCCCAGCCACCAATGTGTCCACCTAGGCACCTCCCCTAAATAACAACGGGACCTGTGGCCTCGGTCTTTTCTTTTTCTACCTATGTTTGTGCTTGATTTCACCATAACTTTAATATTTTCTTTAATATTTTCACAACTAAAAAGTATCATTCAGGGCCAGTGAGACAGCTCAGCAGCATAAGCGCCTGCGTGGCAAGCACAAGGTCCTGAGTTCGACTCCCGGAACCCATATACAAAAAAAAAGGGCCAGTGATATTGCTCAGCGGCACGGGCGCCTGCTGGCACACAAGGTCCTGAGGTCGACCCCTGGTACCCACAAAAAAAAAAAAGTATCGTTCATCTGAAATGCAGATGTGACCGTCCATCCTGTATTTTCACTTGTGTGCTCCACTGACTCTGGCCCAGTACTGACCCATGGACAATGCCACAGGGTACGCAGGTGACAGAGAGGGCCACACCAGGGACAGTGCTGCCCTGCACCATTCCTAGAGTCCAGCATGGATCTTAGCTCGTCATCCTCTTATATAGCCTTAGAGACCTTGTCCCCTAGCCATCACCTGGTCCCCACACAGATTTTGCCTCTCCATGAGGCTTCCCCAGCCCACACTTCCTGGTCTGCCCCGTGCTGTGGTTTGACTTTGTCCCCTGAAGTGCCGTGTTGGAGCCTGGACCTGAGGCAGCACTGTGGAGAGGGCTGAAAGCCCAGGGCTCCATGGTGCAGTTGCAGGGGTGGCTTCTGGTAGGAGGAAGAGCTGAGCCCCTGTCCTTCTCACACCCACACTCTTGCCCCTCCACCCTTGCCACTGATCACACAGCAGGAACCTCCCCCAGATGTGGCCCCTCGACCTTGGACTTCCACCTCCAGAACTATGTGAAATCAACCTCTGTTCTGTATAAATGCCCCAGTCCCGGTATTCTATTATCCCAGCACAATTGGCAGAAGCACTCATTGCCCTACAATAGCTGCCCAGCCTGACTCTGGTTGCGCGTGTTCAGTGCTTGTGCTCGGTCCCCCTCTGTGGAAAGCAGGGTCTGGGCCACCATGGGCACTGGGATGGCCACCACTGCACACAGGTGATCTCCAGCAGCTATACAGGGTATTGTTCCTCAAGAGCCTGGCGCTCCCTCGTGTAGTGAGAACAGCTCTGTGCCAACACTCCTGCCAGCCTCCCTTCCAGAGACAAAACGCCTCCACCATGGCCAGGCCTCTCCCAGACCCCACCAGGGCGAGGCCCAATTCTCTTCCTCTTGCTTGGCCCCACTCCTCAGTCACTCACACAAACACAGTTCTGCCCACATCTGTGTTACCTCCCAGGCCAGGCTAGGTTTACATGGGGCAGAGTTATTTGCTGACTCCCTGGTGTGAGAAATGAAAGCAAGAAACACCAACTCTATCACGTGGGTTGCCCAGCTTCCAGAAGCTCCTGGAGCCTCAGCCTAGGCCAGGCTGCCTGGGGTCAGCTCCTGGTGGACAGAAGCCTCTGCAGACCCCACACACAGGCCCAGGGTAGGGAGCAGGAGGTAGGGGCAGAGGCCGGAGCTGCAATTTCCCTGATGGCAGTGTAAATATTTATGGGTGCCACTGGCCCAGAACTCCACCCTAGGGCAGAACAATAATCAGAAGAAAGTGACATCGTGGCCTAGATCTTTCCAGGACATCTGAATGGTGCTGCCTGGTGTGGTGTCTTGGTGTGTCACCGTCCCTGAAGTACAGATGAGCAAGCCCCAGCCTTGGCATCTGTCCTTCCATTCCCTGCTCATAGATCCTCACTCAGAGGACAAGAGTCTGCCCAGTCACTGGGGTCCCTGGATGCTAAGGAAGAGGCAGCCTTAGAAAGGGATGTTCTGTTTGATCTGCATTCCTCTAGGAGAAGAAACTACACCAGAAGGGAGAAGTGCTCAGAGACTGAGGATTCCTCAAGATGATATAATGAGGCTCTCTCAGGAGCCCTGCACAGCACCCTTCGGGAGGCTGAGTGGTCTCCCCGCAGGACAGTCACCTCTTGGGGAGAGAGCGTGGAAGAAACCCAGGCAGCGCCATCATGGGCCATCGAGTTTCACGTCCTGGGATTCTCCACACTCGCATGGTGATAACAGTGCTGCTTGCAGAAAACCAGGCCTCTCTGGAGAAGAGCACATCAGATATATATAGATGTGGGGAGAGATTTATTACGGGAATCGCTCATGTGCTCGGAGGCTGGGAGGTCCCACGATCTGCTGGCAGGCCTGGAGGTTTGGGAGCCTGTGGCGTGACTCTGGTTCGCAGGCATCTGGACTTGGATGAAATCAGGAGACAGACGTCCCTGCTCGAGAAGAGAAAGAATTTGCCCTCCTCCCACCTTTCTGTCCACCCGGGTCCTCAACAGGTTGGGCGGCACCCTCCTCATGGTGGGGCAGCTCATCCGTCCTCTGTCTGCTAACTGACCTGCTGACCGCTCCTGGAAATACCCTCACAGATCCCCACAAGTAGTGTTCACCAGCCATTGGGCATCCTCCACCCAGGCCAGCGACATAACATTAGCCGTGCAGACCAGTGACGGGTGCAGGAATTCGCTTAACACTGACCCACTAACTGTGAAGGAGGGCACGAAATGTACCTGGGCCTTTCTGGCAGACCAAAGCCTTTCTTCCCTGACACAAGCCTGTGACTTTTTCTGCGGCTTCTCTCCCGTGTGACATCTGTCACTGGGTTCCATCACCTCACTAGCCACATCCAGCCACATTGGAGGTGTGGAAGAAAGGCCTGGGACTTGTTCCAGCCTCAGCTCTTCCCTCCTAGGACACAGACCTGTCACATTCGATGTGTGGCCGCATTCCATTCTAGTGACACATGCCCGGAAGGACAAGTTCTACACACAGTAAAATGGAATCCCATCACCACATCTGGACAAAAGTAGGAAAAGTACCTTAATGAAATGCAGCAGGGCCCGGATTGGCTGCCCACCACATGGAGCTGCTGCTCTCTGAGAAGCAAACCTGACACTCCGGAAACCCATGCCTGTGGCTGGTGCTTGACACTCCTGCCCACCTGCGGCCCAAGGATGCAGAAGAAAGCTTCACTTTAGCTTCCAATTTGGTAAAGAGCTTTATAGTTCAATCCTCAGCAGAGGCCACGCCACTAACCAAAAAGTAAGCAAGAGTCACATTGCCATGGAGCCAGTGTAATCGTAGCAGAGAGGTCGGCTCTGCCCTCTCCTACCCTTCCCACCCCGTCACAGATGGCTTTCTTTGTTGTAAACAAGTAACCTTGTGCTTTGGAATCCGGGGATGGTTTTTAGTTGGAGGTAGCAAAAGCCATTGACTGTGGGAAGGCGATTAGAGAAATAAAGTAATAATAGATCAACAGTACATAAAACCAAAGCCCTGAGAAGTGGATTGTTTTCCCAGGGGACAGGTCTAATATGGAAAAGAGGAAGCAGCACACACAGGGCATGGCCGATTGTGCACGAGAATTTCGACCAACAGACAGCAGCCCCGCCATAGACACTGGAATTCCCTGAGTCATTTGCCCAAAACACCAATAGTGAGCTGCTGCCAGAGTCCCCACTGCCCTTGAACTAGATCATCCTTCACAGACAAAGGATACAGGCTGCACTCACCTTGACCTTGACCTTGACCTTGACCTCAAGGGTCCCTTGCCCCACTTGCTTTGTGTAAACCTGAGCAACCCCATGTATCCCCACTACTGTGGTGCTCATCACCACTGGGCTGACCTACTTCCTGGCTTGTCTTCAAGTTCCCAGAGCCCCATTTCCAGGGCATCACTGATGCACCCACTTGTCTAATAGACCTCTCCAGAGGGGGCCCCACAGGCACCCCGGATCCCACATGCCCCAGCTCAGCGTCTCCCTCTGTGGCCACCCCCTCCTGTCTTCCCATCCTCATTCACTTCTCAGTGACCCCAAATGGAGGCTCAGCCTGTCCATCATGCTGGCCCGAGTTGCTGGGTCCAGAGCTGCCATGTGCCCCATGTCCCCCACACACATGTCCCTCCTCATCCAGAGCACATTGCACATCATATGCCCAGCGAGCTCCTCCTGCCAGTCCCTGCCCAGGCTGGAGCCCACCCTGCCAAGTGGACATGGTGAAACACTATTCCTTGTCACTGTTCCATAAACAGTGCAGCATCCCTTTTATTTCCACAGTGTCACATCACATTAGATGCTGTAACTAACCTAGAGAGGATGCGAAGTACAGGGAGGGTGTGAGTAGACCACATGCAGATACTGGGCCTTCTATGGGAGGGTGTGGGGCATCCGCAGACTTTTGTATCCAGAGAGGAGCCCACCCCATGCGTGCACATAACAGTGTGTGTGCTGTGTCCATGTGTGCATCACTGTATCCCCACAGATGATCTATATCCCTTTATACGTCTTTAGAACACTTGAAATTGATCATGTTCAAAGCTGAAGACAAATCTTACTATATTTCTTAAAATTGAAATCCTTCATAATACTTTCTCCTACCACAATGTAATCAAACCCATAGTTAGAAATGAAAGAGCCAAGATGGCTAAGTCTCTGGCCATTCAAGTAAACCTGGAGCTAAGCGAAGAAAACAAAGCAGAAAATGAACTGCATTTAGGGTGCCCCGCACAGAAACCACTAGAATTCGTTTATGTTTTTAATTTTTATTTTTCTCAGTCCATGTTTGCTGCATGTAGTGATTGCATTCATGGTGAGGAGTTGGTACCCAAACATTATTCATCTTAATTCTTTTTTCATCCCCTGTCTCTCCCCTTACTCTATCTCTTGGTCCCCTTCTCAACTGCAAAAGATCTATTCCTCTGTTTCCCAGTACATAAAAAAATTGTACAGAATTAACTGCTTTTTTAAAAGTGAATAAAAAAGAGAGAGAATTAAGCACTTGGCATAAGGTAATAAAAGATAAACCAAAATAAATAGGAAAATATGTAAACCTAAAATTTTTTTTAAATACAGGGGAAATTACTTACTGGAGAAGAAAAATAAAGTTAGCTATTAAAAAAAAAAAACAGACAAACATTTTAAGTTTAGCCAAGGACAAAAGGAAAATCAAAGAGCAAGGTCAATGATAATGATAACAGACGCTGCGAGACAGAACCATGACCAGACAGGACCACGTTCCGTGTGCAGGACGTGCATGCTCGTTCACATGACCTGTGCAGCTTTTCAGAAAGCAATATGGGGCCGGTGAGATGGCTCAGTGGTATACGCGCCTGCCTGGCAAGCGCGAGGGCCTGAGTTCGACTCCCGGAACCCACATACGAAAAAAGGGCTGGTGATATCGCTCAGCGGCACGGGCGCCTGCTGGCGTGCGAGGTCCTGAGTTCAACCCCCGGTACCCACAAAAAAAAAAAAAAAGGAAGCAATATGGACAAATTAAATCGAGTGGGAGAATGTGAGTGAGCTCAGGACCTGGCCCGGCTCTCTTGGACAGCGCCCTGAACCTTCCGTCCTGCTGCCCCGCACCGTGTCCAGGCCCCAGGAGGATGCCCCATCTTACTCAGAGAGGCCCTGTCACCTCTTGCGTGGGAGGTGGGACTGCAAAATCATGGCAGAACACAGAGTGGAGTACAGAGACTCACTGTCCCAAAGAGACTTCCAGCCACAGCATGACCACAAATGGTCCTCACTGAAAACTATGTGACTTTGACAGCGTTTCCACAGTGCCATCTCCGTGCACTCTGGCCTCCTCCTCAAGGCCAGTACCCCACAAGGACGGACTTCCGGAGTCACGTTGCATCCTGTTCCGTTCCTCACACTTACTATCAAATTTGAGCAAGGAGATTGCAACCCTGAAGGCTGATTTATATACAATACCTCCCCAAGATGGCCCCAGAGGGTCCATGAAGTCAAAAAGCCCCAGAGACCACTGGCCAGTGAGCGTTTCACCACTCTGTGGGGCAGGAATGAGAGCACCTGCCTTCCACTGGGTCTGGAGGGTTTCAGGGGCCTGTGCCAAGGATACTAAACATCCGTGATCATGGGGATCTTTATAGTGACCCTCTCTGCCTCCCCACTAACCTCTGGCCCTGACCTCATTATACACTTTCTTGGTCCCAGAACAAGATTTCTGTCCCTCAAGACCCAACTGCTCTGTGAGGCACAGTGGCTGAGGTGGCTCAAGCCCTCGCACTCCACTGCTGAAGTCAAGTGAGGCCTCCCTCCCACACTACACACCCTCCTCCCTGGCCACAGGCCCCCAGCCACTCTGCCCTACTATTTATTCCTTGAATAATACAAGATAGCTCATGCCTCAGGACGTTTGCATGTGCAGACCTCTCTGCCTGGAAGAGATCTTCCCCATGCTGGACTGGGACCTAGACCATCCTTCAGGATCATCCCATCTCTCCATTCTCTGAAAGAACTCCACTCATCATGCTAACTACATGCAGTCACTTCCCATCCCTCTCCTTGATCTTCTCCATTTTTGGCATTTTATTTTCTTCATACCACTGCCTGTAATGGTTTCTCTCTCCCTCATTAGAATATAAGCTCAGTGACATAAGAAGTAAATATTTCTTAAATTAATGCACATATGGACATATGAATAGTGGGTGGATGAGGGGTGGGTATAGGGGTGGATGAGTGGATGGATGGATGGACGGATGGATGGATGGATGGTAGATTGACAGATGGGTAGAGGTGGATGGATGGGTGGATGGGTCAGGGGTGGATGGGTTGGGTGGGTAGATGGATTCATGAACTAAAAGATACTTCAGCTCTATCACTCACAATGTGAACAATTCTTCTTAATGTCTCTGTCCAATGGCATATAAGTATTGAAGGATAGGGACCATGTCCTCCTGGTCCTTGAGTCCCTGGAGCCTAAACCTCTGCCACCAGCCTTTCCTGGTTGTCTTTAGCTCAGCCCTCTGCAGCCCCGTTTTCTCTGTGCAGCGATTCTCAAGCTCACTTGTTTCACATGGTCCATTTCCCCATGGTCCTGTGACAGATTAGAGATGGCCATAATACCCTTGACACGGCACCAGGAGAAGCAGGCTTGGTACCCTCCCCTTGAATCTGGGCTGGTCTCAGTGATGTGCTTCACCACCGACTCTGGAGAAAGGGATGCTATGACTTCTGAACCAGGCCACAAGGACCCACAGCTTCTGCATGGCTCCCAGGGGCCACAGTGTGAGGCACATGAGCCATGTGACCAAGTCCCAGCAGCACCTGCAGCCAGTGGGAGAGCCAACCCAATGCCCACCCAGGAGCCCTGAGAGACAGTCCCAGCCACTGGCAGAAAACAACAAGAGAACAATTGCTGCCTTAAACCACTATGGTTTGGGCCATTTACCAGACAGCAATACGTTGCAGGGACGCTCTGCAATCCACACTGAAGACATAGCGAAGGAGAGGCAAAGACACACAGGGCAGAAAAAGCCCTGGAACTGGGTCCCTTGGTCATCTCTGCCACCAGCGAGCATGGGCACAGGTAACAACTTGGCCACTTGGGTCTCCGAGGGTGGGATTTCAGTCTGAGCAATCAGAGCAGCTATCAGCAAGTCTAAGTCTTCTTTCGTTGTAGGCACACATTTTAATAACTTGTTTTCAGCAAAATTTCCTTTATAACTAAATAATATTTAACTCACATGATCTTGAGACTGAAAAATAAGTGTCACCAACATCACAGTTTTGTCTTGCTTAGGTCCAGACAAGGAACAAAGACAAAATGGGCCACCAGAGTGCCCTTCCAGGAGTGCTGTCAGTGACACAGTCTCGGAGCCAGGTTGCCAATAATCTTAGTGTGTCCTGGAAGGGGAACATGACCCGGCAGGGACAGGAAGGGTTGGGCGCATCATGTCGCTTTGTTTTGTTTCTGCTTTTAGATGCAGGGCTGACGGTGCTGGAGCAGCCAGCCACTCCAGGAGAGGGTGGGGTTCCGTGCTGCAGCCCCTCAGCTCAGATAAGATACCATCAGCCGGGGAACCACCTGCTCTCCTGGCTCCTACCTTACAGCAAAGAGAACAATCAAAGTCCCCACTGAGGCCAGGCCCCCCAGCCCCACCCCCACACCTAAACCGCACTCTGGCCCCAGAACCACGTAGAGCAGCTACCAGGCTCCCCCTCCCTGAGGACACTCACCTCTCGAAGAGACAGCTTGTGGATGAGAAGTGCAGGTGGCCTTAATGCCTCAGGACAGCTCAGGCCCTCTTCCTGCTGACCTCCCTGCCTGGGGCTGACCAACCTGCAATTTGGGAAGTGATTACAGATCAGCCATCTCTTGGGAAAGCGGCTGGCTACTGATCACTGGCCCTGCAGATGAGCTTTGGGCTTGGCTGATCCTGGGTACCTTCCTCAGACATGGTCCCTGCCCCAGCCTGTGGCCTTAGATGTAAGAAAACCTTCACTATTGGCCAAGCGTGATAGTGCACACCTGTGATCCCAGCACTCTGGGACACTCAGGCAGAAGGATCACAACTTTTAGCCCAGCCTAGACGACCTAGTGAGACCCTGTCCAAAAAAAAAAAAAAAAAAATGGGCTACAATATAGCTCAGTACGAAGGCCTGGGTTCAATCCCCAGTATAGAAAAACAAACAAACAAACAAAAATCCCCAACACAGAAAAACAAAACACAAAAACCCGATTGAAAAAAGAAAACAAAAACAAAAAACAAAAGCTTTCACTCCTGCCAGGTGTTCCTACACCCCTCCGATGCGCGGCATGCACCCCCAGGACGCCCGTCCATCTGTCCGGCCCAGCCCCTCCTCTGCCTCTGGCATGGGGGACCTCTGTTCACCCCAGGTCTCTCCCTGTGGGGAAGGAGACAGAGCAACAAGAGCTTAGCACAGAGACCAGGGTCAGTAAGGAGCAGCTATTTTTACATCCTTCCATCATCCACTTATAAATTACAGAAATAATTTTTAATAAGCATTATATACATGATACAAAATCAAAAAGATATTTTTGGTCAAGAGGCACATAACTCAAAGTTTCTGTCTGCAGGTTTATTTTATGCAACGTATTAGTGTTTGGCAAGGCACAGCACTCAATCCCAGGTGGCCTTAAAAAATGCTCCAGGAAACTTCATTTTCTCTTTAGTTGGCTCAATAAATTCAGAATGTCTGTCTTTTGGCAACACAAACTATATATTCCCAAAACATACCTCAGCATAAGACCATCGCAGTCTCTAAGTACTGTGGGAGCTTATTGTGTTTTTTTAATTGAGATATTCTGATTTGAAATGTCAAAGCAGAAATGTATTGAAATGTTAAGAAAAGGGCTTGGGCCGGTGAGATGGCTCAGCGGCGTAAGCGCCTGCCTTGCAAGTGCAAGGGCCCGAGTTCGACTCCCGGATCCCACATACGAATAAGGGGCCAGTGATATCGCTCAGCGGCACGGGTGCCTGTTGGTGCGTGAGGTCCTGAGGTCGACCCCCCGGTACCCACAAAAAAAAAAAAAAAAGAAAAGAAAAGGGCTTGTGTCACCTCTGTGTCCTGGCCACCCTCTTCAACGAGACAATTGCGATTCTACAAATATTTTTAACATTTGTAAATTCACAAATTACACTACCCATCTGTAATGTCAGTCCTTGCTTCCTCTTGCTACTGCAATGCAAATACTCACTTCCACTTTGGGCACTAATTAAGGTAATAAATTGTTGTTGGATTCAGGGCCTGGGTCTCATTGGTCTTCACGCTGTCAGCACAGGCCCTGTATGAAATACCAAGGCATCAGAAAATGTTTCTGACCTGAGTGACAGAGCTGTCCCTACACAGAGATTAATAATGAAGGGAGAGATTTAACTGCACATACCTAGGAAAATTCAGGAAGTCAGGGGTGTTGGAATCCACCACACTAGCATCTCTTCTCGTTTCCAAAGCACAGCCAAGGCCCACTCAGCCCCATTTACCACCTTCAGATCTACCCCTGACCTGCCCAGTAGATCTGGGGCCACTTCCTGTCTGGGCAGGAAGTGTGTGCAGGAGACTCCTAGAAGGCAGGATGCTTAGCCTGAAAACCTGGCTTGCTCCAGGCCTGTTTGCTGGGATCCTAAGAATTCCTCACAGCTCACTGGGGTCTGGCTTCTCATGCAGAAGAAATCTCTTTTCTAGTTTCCTCCCTTTCCCTCAAGATTCTCTAAAGGTCTCACTTCCCCCTTTCCTCTGGCCACTGCTCAACAACTATGGTGACCGGCTGGCTGTGCGCCCCTTGTCTGATCATGTTTCCTGTTTTACTCCACAATCCATTTTACTTAATTGTTCTCTTCACCTATTCATCTGCCAACATAATAATAATAACTAGTATTTAAAGATGAGGGGGCCGGTGAGATAGCTCAGCGGCATAAGTGCCTGCCTGGCAAGCGTGAGGTCCTGAGTTTGACTCCCGGTACCCACATACGAGAAAAGGGCCAGTGATATCGCTCAGTGGCACAGGTGCCTGCTGGCATGCGAGGTCCTGAGTTCGACCCCCAGTACCCACAAAAAAAAATAAAAAATAAAAATAAATAAAGATGAGGGAACTGAGTCAGACAAGGTGTAAATGACCTAGGTCATAGGTCAAGAGGCAGAGCCAGGCCTCAGAGTAGAGCCTGGCCTCAAGATCTGTACTCCCAGCCTCAGCCTCATGAGCTCTGGGGACCAGGCACACTGAGCTCTGCACAGTAGTAGATAAGACAGCCTGCCCTCACCAAGGTCTAAGAGCCTGCTGCTCCTTCATCCCCCCCCCAACCCAACAGAGCAAAGGAAGCAACCAAGTAAGTCACCAGACAGTCAGGCCTGCCCCAGCCTGGCACTGACTGTCCAGCCTGTGGTATGAGCAGCTGAGAGAGAGAGAGAAGGCCAGTGTGGCCCTCAGGCTGTGCCCAGAGGGAAAACACAGGGCTTCCACCCTGCAAATGAGTGAGGCGAAAACACAGGTACTGGTCCCTTGGCAAGGACACTGCCCAGAGGCACATCTGGCTGCCCCAGAGCCACAAAGGTGAGACCAAGACTTCTCCTCCTCAGGGAAGAAAGGCTGGGGAGACAGGGCACCGAAGAAGGGAATCAATCAGAAGCTTCTGGAAAGTTTCCTACACCAGAAGTGCCAAATTTCCCTTTCCTGTTCTGTCTAATGCTGGAGAACAGAAAGCAGGTGAATGGGAACAATGTGGCACAGTACAGGTGTTCCCTGCCGCTGTGTCAGAGTGCCTGCGGTGTGGTCATCTAGAAAGAGAAGAGGCTCCTTTGGAACCTGCGCTGGACATTCGAGGTCACAGTGCCCCCACCTGCTCAGCTTTTGGTGGGGCCTCGTGGCAGAAAGGATTGAGCAGCAGAAGAGGAAGAGAGAGCAAGCCACAGAAGCAAAATCACTTTATAGCAACCACTCCTGCAAAAATTAACCACTCTTGGGGGACTGTTAATCCCTTCATGAGTGTGGAGCTCCCATGACCAAGTCTCCAACACAAAAATCTGGGGGAACAGCCATCCTCAAGCCACACAACCTGTGTTTGCATATCCCACTTCTGCCATCTGGGTGAGCCCCTTCCCTCACCCACAGCACAGCCTCCCAGCAGAACAGCAGCCTTCGGGGTAACCGCTCATCCACTCCCTCCCCACATCCCCAGCTCCCTCAGTGATCTCTGGTGTCTGGTGAGCTTCAGGTGGCCTCACAGTGGGGGGAGGGTAGTTAGCACCAGGACCTGCACCAGAAGCTGGCAGGTCGTGCCCACTGGGGCCAATAGTCCAGTGTGGAGAGGACACAGGAGATGTCTGAGCCCAGAGCCCCTAAGATACCTAGCCCAGGGCATGGAGGCCCAGCATGAGAGAGCTGCTTCCCACCATGGGGACCTCAGTAGCCCTCAACCCAGCACCCGCCAAAGATGGGATCCAAATGGTGACCCTGCGTGATCCCTCCTTGTGTGGCATCTCAGGAGCCACCACAGGGGGAAGGCAGAGCAGCCCGCATCCCCTCATGCACACCCTGAGTCTGGGGACCCAGACTCAACCATGGCCCCAGGGTCTAGTCAGGATTTTAGAAGCTCAGTAACAAGTCAAAGGGGTAGTCTGGACCCTGGAGGAGTGAGGGGTGAGCTCTATTCAGCCTGGAGCACCCTACAGCACCCTGCAGCACCCACTATGGCCTGACAAAGGTCCCTGGCCATTTACATTAACCCCACTTCCACCCCCACTAGAGAAGGCATGGCCCTGGGAGCCAGTGTCCAAAATAACCAAGCACAAATACTTCCTGGGCTGCAGATCCTCCATCAGGAAATAACCCAAGGCCCTGCCACCAATTCCCTTTGAAGATGGATGGCAAAAACAAACACAAACTTTAACAAAGACTGTAAACCATACAAGGAAAAAAAACAGCTCTGTTTTAAGCAGAGAGGAGAGAGAGGGTCAAGGGGCAGGTGGTCCAGGATGCCCAGTAGAGGTGTCTGGGTTGGAGATATTGGAGGAAGGCAGGCCAAGTCGGAACCAGAGTTCTGGCTGGAAAAAAATGCCAAGAATCTTGCAGACTCTACAGCCCTCTTCAGGCCCTCGCTGACTTAGGCAAGGAGGCTTGGGCTGGGCTCCAAAGAGAAGAGGAGCTGGCTGAGGTCAGAGCCTCCACACTGTCTTCTGCAGTCGGGGGACAGTGGCTCTGAGGCAACGGCCAAGACAGGAGCGGAGACATCACCGAAGGATGCGAGCTTGAGTATGGACCTCTGCTGCCGGAGTCCTGGGCATGGTGGCAAAGAGGCCACAAGGCCAAGTGGACCCAACACTGGGCCTGGAAAGCTGTGCCCTCTGCCGTGGGTGGGGCTGGAGGGACAGATGGGAGCATGAGACAGCATGGGGGTGAGGGGCATCACATCTCCACTCCTCTCCTGCCAGCTCCCAACCCAAAGCTGAGCCCCGAGGACCCCAGCTCTGCCACAGTCCCAGATTCAATCCCAGCAGCCCCACAATGGCCTTGTGGGAAAAACAAAAAGCCAAAGCACCCTGTGCGGCCACAGTCCTGTCCTGGGTCTCCTGTACTGCCCTCCTCGCCCACCCATTCCCTCCCTGATGTCCCCTCCTCAGCATGAGGAAGGCTGTGCTCTCCCGTGATCTCAGAGTACTTGGTCCCTAAAATTCCTTCTGGCACCTGTAGAAAATAATTGTGGGTTGTACACCACGCTGGCGGCTCTGCAGTCACTGTCCCCTGAGAGTGACCGCTGGTCACATAGCCGTGTGTACTCAGCCCCGGGCAGCATTCACAACCTGACAGCCCCAGCTGGGGCCTCTGTTCTCACAGACCTGGGGAAGGAGTGGAGGCTTTGACCCCCAGGAGGGACTTTGGGACAAGAACATCCCAGGGGCCATAGGTGGCCCCACTTCCTATCCCAGTGCCCACTCAGCTCCTGACCTACACGGCGCTCAGTTGCAGACTCATTGCTCCCCTTGGTCTCTCTTCCTTCCCCGCGGGAGACCTGAGGAGCTGCTGCTGTGTGATTCTGCCTGTGACTGGGCTCTGCCTCCCCTCCAACCCCTCGCTGTCAGCCTGGTCTTCAGCTGGCACATTGGCTCTGCCTTCTTGAACAGTGCGTGTGTGAGTGTGTGTGTGTGTGTGTGTGTGTGTGTGCACGCACCTCTCCACCAGATCGTGGTTGGTAGAAACCTTATACTCGCACGCAAGCTCAGCACAGAGCCTAGCCCTGCTAGATCCTGCAGTCTTCCAGCTGAACCCGGCGGCACCTGGCCACGTATCACACCCTGTCTGCACACAGGTGAGGGTCCTGGAGGACGTGCGGCACAGTGACTAACCTCTCACCAGCTCCTGGAGGACCCGCATTGTGTGCTAGGTGACATTCTGATAGGCATTTCTGCCCTTCCTTCCTTCAGCCTAGTAACTTCTGTGACATCTTCTGGCCACCTCAGCCAATGCAGGGGTGCGCAGTGCAAAAACATCAGCCCCCACAGACCTGCCCAGGTGTCAGGATGAGGCCACTTGGGCCCTGCAGCAGTCGGATTCCAGGGACACCATCACCCCTGTGGACAGGGCTCAAGAGAGTGTCAGGGTGCCACACCAACTCAGGGACGAAGCCAGAGGACCACATCTCCCTCTTCACTGCTCTTTGGTGTTCACGCGGGGGTAAAGTACTAGAATCCTCATGTCTCTTCCAGTCCAGCCGCGCACACTGCTTATGAGAGACTGGTTTTGTCTTCAGAAATATGTGTTGTAGAGTTAAGCTTCTATCATCTTTATAGCTACACAGCCGTTGAGAGTTCTGAAAGCTTGAATCATGATTAACTATGGAGTCAAGAAGCCAGAGAAAACATTTCTGCCTCTCGTGGCCATACTATTATCGTCCCTGGAATTTTTGCAAGTTGTCTCACTGCGATCTCTCAGTAATGACATGGGTGGCCTTGTCTTACCCTTCATTTCTGCACACATGGAAACTGAGAGTCACCTCACCAGGATTCCGGCCAAGTCCTCTGGCCACTAATTGCATACTTTCCCATCACATGAACAAAAATGCTAAGTAAAAACTCTTTCATGAGGAAGGTCTTCATTATGTAGCCAGCAATAGAGTTACAAGCAGTTTATGTGCATGTGCAAACAGGGCCAGAGGTGAGCAAGGCTTAATTTTCTGTGGGTTTCTCTGGAATAACCACTTTATAGAGGGAATTTGATGGCTGAAAAATACATCAGATGTTACCTTGGCTACCCAACAATGCTTTGCCCTTATCTTGAACCCCCTGCAAATGCACTAATTTACAAAACAACTTAACCATGATCTTAGCCCTTTCGGTGATGCTAGAACAGGGTACCACTCAGTCTGGTCATCTGTAAACAGATTATCTGGATCATGGTCCCAGAGGCTGGGAGAGGAGAGAGAGGGAGAGGTAGAAGGAGAAGGAGAGAGAGAGGGAGAGGGAGAGAAGGGAGGAGGGGGAGAAGAAGGAGGAGGGAAGGAAGAGGAAGTGGCAGAACTTACCCTTTTATCAGGAACCACTCCCTCTGCAACAAGATTAACCCATTCCTGAGGTCAGAGCCTTAATGAACTGCGGGGGACACTCTCCAACCTCAGCCCTGGTTACATCCACCGTAATGACCAGGTTGTCTTCCTTCTACATGTCGGCCTCCATTTGAACAAGACAGTTAATTTTTTCCACATGATAGCAGTCCACAAGTACTCCTTCAGCCCTGGACTGGACCCAGTGAATCCTCGCTCAGCTTGCATCAGGCCCGCAAGAGACTGGAGCGATCCCTGCTCCACTCTCCCGATGCCTCCTTCTGCTGTGCGTCAGTCCTTGGAACACAACCTAGTCACACGAGCCTGTCTTCCCACTGTCCTTGGACTGGTGGCAATGGGTGTGACCTGTGGGCCAGGACCGGTTGCTGTGAGGGTGAAATGGGGCCCTGTGACATCTCAAAACCCAGCACTCCCAGATCAGTAATCATGTCAAATGGAGAAACCGACTTGTCTAAAATGACCCACTTTAGGTTGTCAGCTGGTGGTTACGGGTCCATTTTATTGTGGCTTACAAACAATCGTTTCTAAATGCATCTAAAACATTTCCTGAGACCACCGTCCCTCTCTGCTGTGTGAAGAAACTGTGTTAAGTTTAGCTCTGTTGCAGCTGTGTGTGGGGTAGGTTGGGAGCCATCCTGATCTCACTTAGAGGAACACATCACCTTTTTCAAGCCCGGGGGGTAAACTTTCCAGTGCTCACAAAGGCGACTGTGCTGAAAAGGTGGGAAATGTTTCTTAGCAAAATAAACGTGAAGCTCAGGACCCTGGGACAGGAAGGGGCTGTGGGCTGGCGGGGGAAGCAGTGGGAAGAGGTGCAGACAAAAGATACAGCAATCTCAAGGGCCCGTGGAGGACAACATCACAACTGCACGCTACGATCCCCCAAAGGCAAGGGTGCTTTCTGGTGAACTACACGACCAGGGAGGAAGCAGTGCTGTTAGAGACAAGGCCAATGTGCAAAACACCCAGCACGGACAATGAATGTGAGTACATTTAAGAAAGGACCTCATTTACCATAACAAGAGACCATTTACCCGGTGAAAATCCAAGCAAAGAGGTATCAAAAGCTTTATTGTAGAGAAATGTTCTTAACTTTCTTGAAAGAAATATAAGAAAGTCTAAGAAATTAAATTGTATACCACAGCCTTGCTTGTAAAGATTTAATATCATATAGATGTCACTTTTCCCAAAAATAATTCACAATTGCAATGATATTCTAATCAAAATTCCAAACAGCATGTCCATGGATATTTTTGGGGTGATCTTAAAGGTCATCTGAAAGAGGAAATGTACTAAATAGCAGAGGCAACTCTGAGGTCAAAGAATCAAAAGAATAGCTGGGCGTGGTAGCGCACGCCCATCATCCCAGCACTTGGGAGGCTGAGGCAGGAGAATCGCTGGGCAAGACCCTGTCTCAAAAAAGGTGGGGGGGGGGTCAAAAGAATAAGACAGGAGCCTGGCAACTCAGCCAGCTATCAAGACTGATGGAAGAGTGCGGCATTGACCTGAGGTATACAGGCCAATTTACCAGAGCAGAGAGCCTGGAAATAGACCTACACATTTGTGGAAACTTTGAACTATGACAGAGACGACGTTAGGAGTCAGCAGGGAAGGAGGGGACAGCTCAATAAACAGTGCCATGACAGCCGGCTGTCCATAGGGGGAAATACAAAATCATTCCACACTTCATAAGTTAATTTCAGGCAGATTTAAGACTCCACTGCTTATAAGAATTATAACCACTAGCAAATAACTTAACCCCCAGCTTCTGTGTGTGTAAAATGGGGGCGATAGTAACAATACTTAACTCCTACACTCACCACAAAGATGAAGGAAGGCGATTTTTGTACATCACTTAGAACAGCATCCAACACATTGAATTGTTTGCTACATACACAAATTAGTGAGCACCAAGGACAAAATTGAAAACTTCTGGAAGAAAATATACGCAAGTACCCTTGTGACACCAGGGAAGGTGAGAGCTTTTTAAAATTAGATCCAAAAATCATGAACACAGTAAAACACATAAATAAATTTTGAAGCAGGAAAATGAAGAGAATCACTGAGTAGAAGGAAAGGGAGACTTTACTTGTCAGTGTCTCAGCAAGGGACTCATGTCTCCTTGAAAGCCCTGAATAGGGTCTTGCTTTTACTTTCATACTGTTTCTATTTTATCAGGCAACTTTGTGTTGGCAAGCTGTTGTCAGGCATGGTCACGGAAGCACAAGTGAAGCAGCTTTTAGGGGGAGTCAACAGTGGTCAAGGGAGAGCAGGGAGTTCTGGCAGAACTTTCCAAGTCTGTTACGCTCCGCTGACATACATTATAGCTGCCCGTATGCAGCTGAGGTCATAACCATTGATTTCCACAGGGGGGTAGCTGTACAGTTAACCCATGGTTGCCCAATTTCACCTCAGGAAGTGGTTTCCTCTCTCAATATGACAATATTAAAGTTTATAAATCTCTATAACTAAAGATATCATAACTAAACTTTGGGTTTAAAATCAATGACTGAGGGCTGGTGAGATGGCTCAGCGGCATAAGCGCCTGCCTGGCAAGCGCAAGGTCCTGAGTTCGACTCCCGGTACCCACATACGAGAAAAGGGCCAGTGACATTGCTCAGGGGCACGGGCACCTGCTGGCGTGCAAGGTCCTGAGTTCGACCCCTGGTACCCACAAAAAAAAAAAAAGTGGGTAAAAGATCTTGGAAGGAAGCCATGGCAGGTTTGAGAATCACACCATAGAGCAAAGCCTCCTCAAGGGACACCAGTGCAGGGCTGCCATGCAGGAGGAGTCCCCCAGCAGGCCCATGCTCTTGGGCACTGGGAGCACTTTCCTCCACAGGCCGGGGCCTGGGTCCCTCATCCTTGCCACACGCTCTTTCCTGGGTGCATATTGAGATGTGGACTCGCAGAGCGTTAAAAGCAAACAAATCAAGAATAGGATTTGGCCAGAGCCAGAAGCAACTCAGAGTCCAAGCTGAGCTCATTCAGAGCAGGTCAAGGAGACAGGGGCTGAGAGAGGTGCCTTTTGTGTGAACCACAAGCCAAGCCAGGCATCTGGGCCAAAGGCTTCAGCACCAAGAGCCAGCTGGGCCAGAGCCGCCCTGACAGCCAAGCCTTGGAGAGCAGCAGAGCCCCTGCCTGGCCTCAGCCCAGGCCTCCATTCTGGGGCCTGGACAGTGCCCCAAGTCCCATCACCACCCCAGGGGAGACAAGGAGCATCCCAGCACCATAACATCACTCCAGGGACATGCTCTGCTGTCCACCAATGGCACCAGCTCCTGTCTGGGGGACATGTACACGCTGTGCCGCAGCAGGACCAGTGCTACTCACTGCACAGGAGCGATCGTGTCCTGGGGGGTGGAGTGGGTTGGCACAAGATTCCAACATACCACTTAGAACCGCATTCAATTTGAAACTTATGAGTTGCTTATTTCTGGAATTTTCCACTTACTTTTGGGCCACAACTGAGTGCTGATATCTAGCAGTGTGGAGAGGGAAGGCACAGGTACGGGGACAGCTGGCTTGGGTTTGTGTGGTTTCGGTGTCCCCTCCTGAATGTGCTGACGTGTAATTGCCACTGTCACAATGTTAAGAGGTGGGACCTCAAGACTCCTCACTGGGGACAGGTAATGCCATCATCACAGGCCCACCACAGGCCAGGTCACCCTCCACTACCTCTCACCTCTGCCGTGGATGACAGTGAGGGCCCTGGCCGGTTGCTACCACCTTAATCTCAGACTTCAGCCCCCAGAACTGTGAGCCACGACTCTCTGTTCAAAAGAAATCACCTCAACAACACAGGAAAGATGGCGGATGTGTAAGAAGCAGGCAGCGAAACTCTAAAAGTTGCTGTTGGGCCACTGGAATACAGTGACCGGAAGAGCACAGGAGGGAGGGAGGTGCCTCCCCTGGACCCAGGAGAGTTCTGAAGTGCAGTTCGGGACTCAGGGAGCCAGTGAAGGGTACTTTCAACGAAGAAGAAGGAGGAGACCGTGGCGCCTTCTCCCTGTTCCAGGAACCATGGTGCGACAGAAGCTCAAATCTGCAGACACACGGTGACAGCCAGCACCCCCGGGGGCCCCACGGAGGATCGTGAGACAGCGGCGGGGCAGGGGAGCAGCAGAGGACTGCGCTGGCCTGCGGTGAGTGTCTCTCAGCCGCAGCTGTCCCGCTCCAGAGAGCGACTGGCCGGGCGCCATTGTGGGGGGTGCGGTGAAAATCAGAGCGGCGCAGCGGGAAAACACAGCGCTCGGGACTCGTGCTCGGGACTCAGCGCAGTGCCCCGGCTCTCAGGCCCGCGGAAAGTGCACTGACGGCGGCAGGCGTACGAGACTGGTCTCTGCCTGAAAGTACATGCTTCTGCTCACTGCCCCGCCAAAGGGCTGCTCCTGGCTTACTGGGACGGACCTGCACGGAACAGAACTCTGTCACCACACGGTGCCTGCCTACAGCAGAGTCAACACCTGGAACTGATTCTTTTTATTTTTTTTATTTTTTATTTATTTATTTTTTCTCTCATTTGTTTTTTGTTCTGGCAAAGGGTTTTTTTTTTTTGTGGAGTTTTATTTTTGTTTTATTGTTTTTGTCTTTGTTTTTGTTTCTGTTTGTCTATTTGCTCTTTCCTTCATTATTCTCTCTGGCTTTTATATGAGTGTAAACAGAGCCTCTAACCTCTTTGTGATTGTGGTTCTGATCTGTTCTTCCTTTTATCCCTTCCTTCTCTTTTTCCCACCAGTCCTCTGCACCAGTTTCCCAATGTTAGTGGGATCCCTCTTGGTCCTCCAACCTTACAACTAATTCCTTCCTCTTCTCCCAATACTCTATGTCCTCCTTAACTCATTTTAAATTTAAACTCCTGAGGGCAAAATTGACATATTAAGGACTTGTATACTGCATATAATTTTTCTGGTGTTTTTTAGATTCTGTTATATAACCGCAACTCTACTTTATAAGGTTAAAAGTGGCAAATAACTGGTTAGCTCAGTCTGTCATTTTCTAGGCTGTGTTTGATGCTTTAGGTACCATTATAGCCAAAAGTGAAATAATTGTTCTAAACAGCTTTCCTTCCTCATATTTCATGACTGAGATTGACTAAGGGTCACAGAAAATACAGTGGCACAGTACGAAGAACCAAGGACTGGGCCAAACAGGTAGCAACTTCTCATATCCAACAAATTGAAGAGGTAGGATCTGGCAGCAAGCTCAAAACCCAAAAGCGGGCTTCACTTGGAAGATACTGCAGAGAAGTAGTCATCTCCTAAGGATCTTGACCACTAGCAATAAAGTAACCTACCATAGGTAATTTACAAACATCACCCCAGGAATTAAACTAAAGAAAGAAAAGAAAATGAGACGACACTTAAACAAGATGCAACCCCACACATCCAATTCACCAAAGGCAAACCTAGGGGGCAATGAGGTGGGACAATCCGAAAGCCACCCACCTGGCCCATCTGAAGTGGTAACAACAAAGCAACTGGTCTCAATTGTTAATGGTCTCAATTCACCAATCAAAAGGCACAGACTGGCAAAATGGATCAAGAAGCAAGATCCAACAATATGCTATATACAAGAAACACATTTAATTCAGAAAGAAATTCATAGACTGAAAGTCAAAGGATGGAAAACAATACTCCATGCAACAGGAACCCAGAAAAAAGCAGGGGTAGCTATTCTTTTTGCAGACAAAGTAAATTTCAAGCCAAGAATGATTCAGAGAGAGAAAGACGGTCATTACATCCTTGTAAAGGGAGCAATCCAAAAGGAAGGGATAACGATCATAAATATATATGCATCAAATACCAGTGCACTCAGCTATATAAAACAAGTATTAAAGGACATGAAAAATCAAATAAGCACTAATACAATTATATTGGGGGATCTCAATACTCCACTGTCACAAAAAAAAACAGATCAACTAGACAAAAAATCAATAATGAAATAGTAGAACTGAACCAAACTTTTGAACAAATGGACTTAGTAGATGTCTACAGAGTGTTCCACCTCACAACATCAGAATACACATTCTTCTCAGCTGCACACGGACGTTCTCCAAAACAGACCACTTACTAGCTCATAAAACATGCTTAAGTAAATGCAAAGGAATTGAAATTATCCCATGCATATTATCAGACCATAGTGCAATGAAATTGGAAATCAATAGCAAAAGAAATTGCAAAAACTCCCTAAACACATGGAAATTAAACAGCACCCTCCTGAACAACCAATGGGTCACAGAGGAAATTAAAGAAGAAATTAGACACTTTCTACAACTGAATGATAATGACAGTACAACATACCAGAACTTATGGGATACAATGAAAGCAGTCCTAAGAGGGAAATTCATAGCATTCAATACCTATATCAGGAAAATAGAGCAAGTGCAAATAAACAACTTAATGGCGAACCTCAAACTTCTAGAAAAAGAAGAGCAGGCTAAGCCAAAAGCCCATACAAGGGAGGAAATTATAAAGATCAGAGCAGAAATTAACATATTGGAGACTAAAAAACAATACAAAGAATCAATGAAGCAAAGAGTTGGTTCTTTGAAAGAATAAATAAGATTGACAAACCCTTATCCAACCTTATTTAAAAAAAGAAAAGAAAAGACTCAAATCCATGCAATTGAAAATGAAAAGGGTGATATCACAACTGACCCTGCAGAAATCCAGAAGATCATCTATACCTATTTTGAAAATTTATATTTTACTAAGATGGAAAATGCAGAAGAAATGGACAGATTCCTAGATACGTATGAATTACCAAAGCTGAATCAAGAAGATTTAAAAATCCTAAATAAACCAATATCAACCAATGAAATCAAAGATGTAATTTAAAACCTCCCAACAAAGAAAAGCCCAGGCCCTGATGGATTCACTGCCGAATTCTACAAGAAATTTAGAAAAGACCTAACACCACTACTTCTCAAACTTTTTAATGAAATTGAAAGGGAAGCAATACTCCCAAATTCATTCCTGGAAGCAAGCATTACCCTGATACCAAAACCAGAGAAGGACCCAACTAAGAAAGAGAACTACAGGACAATCTCCCTAATGAACATAGATGCAAAAATCCTCAATAAGATACTGGCAAACAGAATCCAGCAAATCATCAAGAAGATTATTCACCATGACCAAGTTGGATTCATCCCAGGGATGCAGGGATGGTTCAACATACGTAAATCAATAAATGTAATACACCATATTAACAGAACCAAAGACAAAAATCACATGATCATCTCAATAGATGCAGAAAAAGCTTTTGAAAAAGTCCAGCACCTTTTCATGATAAAAACCCTACAGAAAATTGGAATAGATGGTCTTTATCTCAATCTGATAAAAGTTATCTATGACAAACCAACAGCCAATATTACACTAAATGGTCAAAAACTGAAAGCCTTCCCTCTAAAATCAGGAACAAGACAAGGATGTCCACTGTCCCCACTCTTATTCAACATAGTTTTGGAAACTTTAGCCAGAGCAATTAGACAAGAGAAAGAAATAAAAGGAATAATGATTGGAAAGGAAGAAGTTAAATTATCATTATTTTCAGATGACATGATACTCTACACAGAAGACCCCAAAAACTCCACTAAAAAACTGCTAGATTTAATAAGCAAATTCAGTAGTGTAGCTAGATACAAAGTCAATACTCAAAAATCAATAGCCTTTCTGTACACAAATAACAAACTTACTGAAAGAGAAATTAGGGAAACAATACCTTTCACAATAACATCCAAAAAAATGAAATATCTAGGAATCAACCTCACAAAGAATGTAAAAGACCTATACACTGAAAACTACAGTACTCTGAAAAAGGAGATTGAAGAGGATATCAGAAAATGGAAAGATATCCCTTGCTCCTGGATAGGAAGAACCAATATCGTGAAAATGGCCATACTTCCAAAATTGTTATACAGATTTAATGCAATTCCAATCAAAATTCCAACAGCATATCTCATGGAATTAGAGAAAACAATCCTAAAATTCATTTGGAATCAGAAGAGACCTAGAATAGCAAAGGCAATTCTGGGCAACAAACGCAAGGCAGGGGGCATCACAATCCCCGACTTGAAATTATACTATAAAGCTACTGTGAAAAAAACAGTGTGGTACTGGCAAAAAAACAGACCTGAAGATCAATGGAACAGATTAGAAGATGCTGAAACAACCCCAGACTTACTAAGCCACCTTATCTTTGACAAAGATGCCAAACACATTCACTGGAAGAAAGATAACCTCTTTAATAAATGGTGCTGGAAAAACTGGCTCTACATGTGCCAAAGATTAAAACTAGACCCATATCTTTCACCATGCACTAAACTAAATTCAAAATGGATCAGAGATCTAAATATTAAAACAGAAACATTAAATCTGCTGGAAGGAAGGATAGGTAAAACCCTTGAAGACATTGTTGCAGGCAAAGACTTTATGAATAAAACCTCAACCACACAGGAAATATCACAGAGAAATCAACAACTGGGATCTCATCTTATTAAAAAGCTTTTGCACAGCAAGAGAAACCACCAACAGAGTGAAGAGACAACCCACAACGTGGGAAAAAATGTTTGCCAGCTGTTCCTCAGACAAAGGATTACTATCGAGAACATATAAAGAACTCAAAAAAATCAGACCTCCCAAATTTAAAGACCCACTCCAAAAATGGGCATCTGAGATGAATACACATTTCTCAGATGAAGAAATACAAATGGCAAATAAATATACAAAAAAATGTGCAACATCACTAGTCATTCAAGAGATGCAAATTAAAACAACACTGAGATTCCATCTCACCCCAGAAAGAATGGCTATTATTAAGAAATCAACTAATAACAAATGCTGGAGGGGCTGTGGGGAAAAAGGAACCCTTCTCCACTATTGGTGGGAGTGTCGACTGGCACAGCCACTGTGGAAATCAGTGTGGAGATTCCTCAAAAAACTAGGGTTGCAGGTCGCATTTGACCCAGCTATTCCACTTCTGGGTATCTTCCCAGAAGAGTTAAAAACATCATACCACAGCGATATATGAGCACCCGTGTTTATAGCAGCACAATTTGTAATAGCCAGATCTTGGAAACAACCCAAATGCCCATCAACTGAGGAATGGATAAGAAAGATGTGGTATTTTTATACAATGGAGTACTATTCAGCCATAAAGAAGGATAAACTGGAGACTTTTATAGGTAAATGGATGCAACTCGAGAAAATACTCATAAGTGAAATAAACCGGACGCACATGTGTAAGCATCATATTGTCTCTCTAGTATGAGAAACTGAAAGAGTAAATAAGATCCAAAATGTACAATAGACCTGGTGAATCAAAAAGAAACTGGTCAAAAGGAAAGAGAGACTGGGATGGGGGAATAGGGAAAAGAAAGAAGGGAAAGGAAAAAAATTGTATTTATATATCAGATGGTTAAGATAGATACACTACTAATTTTACTTAGTTCATTGAAGAGTAAGGTTTGTGCCAATAATGTTTGGACAATTGAATCCTAATATCTGGTATCCTGAATAACTAACTTAAAGATAACAATACATAATGCATTAACCATTGTTACCCTCCTATTATGTTGTTTTGAAAATTTGTTCTTTTTTGATTTGTTTTGTTTTATTTTTTCTTCTCTTTAAAATAAAAATAAATAAATAAATATAAATCACCTCATCCCAGGTATTCTGTATGCAGCACAAAACAGACTCCCAAACCTGGCAGTACCTATTCCCTCCGGGCAACAAATTCCACACAATCCCAAAGACCTTCAGCAATAGTTACAGGCTAAAAACTCTGTGCATATTTTTGAGTGAGTCAATCCATAACAAAACAAGAAAAATAAATCCCTCAAATTACAAATGAGAAAGGAAAATTTATTCCAAATATAAAAGACATTAAAGTAATTGTAAGACAACAGTTTGTTCAAACATCTGGTAATAAATGAGAAAATGTGATAAAATCAAAATTATTTCCTAGGAAAAGATAAATTATCAGTAGTAACTGAAATATAAATTACACAACAAAGAAGAATCAGCATTAGGCTGGCCAGTTATAGGGATGAATCTGTAGATATCTTATTATTAATCGGAAAAGCATGATTGGAAAATTAACAGCAAGCAATTGGATGGGATTTATACCCAGGAGACATATTGCTGGCTGATCAGGGAATCGCATCTTCAGCCTCCTAGCTGATGTCATATTTTTCCAGCTTGATTCTGTTACAACCCCCAGCAGTGTGTAGGAGCTCCTGTCAGGCTACATCCATACCAGCAGCCGGATGGTTGCACTTTCCATTTCTGCCAACCCGAGGAATTCGAATTTTTACATCTTTGTGGTTTGAATTTGCATTTCCCTGATAGTAACGAGGATGAGCCTCTTCCATATGTCCAAGAACTTCTGCTATTTCTTTGGTTCTGCCTCCCTGGCTTCTGGCTGGTCTGCTCACATTCTGCATGGGACCTTCTGAGAAACATCAGCTCTTAATTTCAATATGGTTAACAATTAACCTCTCTATTTCTGCTGTGTGCTTTTTGTGTCTTGTTTAACAAATCTTTCCCAACCCTAGAAGTCATAAAGATAGGCTTGTGTATGTTCTTCCAAAAGTTTTTCTTCTTGCCTCTCCCACGAACGTCTCTAATCTGTGCTGAGCTCTTCCACGTGTGCTGTGATCTCGGGACCACTGTCGCACGGCAGGTTTCCGCCTCATTCCCTTTCCTCTGCTGCTCTATATCCATCTCTCTGCCAATACTATTGAAGCTTCATCAAATAACTAATCTCCCAGAGGCCAGACACCTCCACGTGGCAGTTCTATTTAGAAAATCAGGACTGCTTTAATCCCTTTCTCATCATATAAATGTTATTATTAGCTCAAAAATTTCCATGAAAAATTAAGTTGGGAGTTGGATTAGAATCTTGTTGAATCTGTGGATTAACTGGGAATGAATCGATAATCTTT
The DNA here is from genome assembly GCA_028451465.1 of Erethizon dorsatum. NCBI lineage: Eukaryota > Metazoa > Chordata > Mammalia > Rodentia > Erethizontidae > Erethizon > Erethizon dorsatum. The sequence goes on along the minus strand of CM051833.1, from coordinate 41,698,462 downwards.
ATGAACACTAAGCATTCCTAGCCATAAAAATAACATATTGTCCCACTTACTTAAGAGTCCTTTTCTAATAAGGCTTTATCATTTTCTTCATAAAGATACTAAGCAATTTTTATTATATTTATTTGTAGGTAACTTTCTTCATTCACTCATTTCACGAACAATTATGTGCTGATTACTATGATCCAGGTAGCATCTTAACATATATATTAACTCCTCCAGCAGACTTATCAGGTAGGTTAGTTATGGTCCTGCTTTTCAGATAAAAACATGGTGGGACAGAGAGGGCAAAGAATTCAACCAAGGTCACATAACAGGAAGGATGGGCAGAGAATTTGAATCTGAGTGCATACTGTCAATCACTGTATAAATAATTTCTATTCATTACTTTAGCACTAATTTCTAATGCTTCTTTGAGTGTGTTTCTTGGTGTCTAGGTTTTACATACAGCATCCTTGCAAAAATTACTTATCAATACTGATGATTAACCTCTTATTAATCATGGACCGTCTGTGGGATTCTGCATGTGCACAATAATCTGCAAATAATCATATTCCTAATTCTTCCACTCCAATTTTTTTGTGTGTGTGGTACCAGGGTTCGACCTCAGGACCTCGCATGCCAGCAGGCGCCCATGCTGTTGAGCGATATCACTGGCCCTTTTTTCGTATGTGGGTTCCGGGAGTCAAACTCAGGCCCTTGCACTTGCCAGGCAGGTGCTTACGCCGCTGAGCCATCTCACCGGCCCCCACTCCAATTTTTATATGGCCTTTTTTTCTTTTTGGTGCTGGGAACTGAGCCCAGGCCTCACACATGCTAAGGACACACTGTATCCCCCACCCCACCTCCGTCTATTTTCTTTATATTTTAATTGACAAATAAAAATGGTATGCATCATTTGTATAAAACATGATGCCTTGACAGATATGTACGTTGCAAAATGACTAAATCAAGCCCATTAGCACAGCCATCACCTTGCATACTCAGTGTCATATGTCACAACACCTGAAATTTGCTCTTGGTGACTTTCAAGACTGCAAAACACTGTTAGCTGCAATCATCATGCTGTACAATAGATTACCCAAACCTACTCCCTGGCTAGCTGCAATCTGTCATTCTTTGACCAGTATCTTCCCAATCCCTCCTCCCCCAACCCTGGTAACAACTATTCTACTCTGCTTCTGTGAGTTTGACTTTTTTTAGATTCAATATATAAGTGAAATCCTTCAGGGTACATCCTTCTGTTCCTGGCTCATGTTACTTAGCACAGTGTCCTCCAGGTTCACCCATGCTGCAATGATAGCATCTCTTTCTTTCTTAAGGCTACATAGTATTCCATTTCATATGTATAGATATATGTATATATAGATATACATATATTGGTCACGTTTTCCTTATTCATTCACCTGTTGGTGAACACACAGTCATTTCTGTATCTTGGCTGCTGTGAATAATGCTGTAATTAACATGGGAATGCAGATAACCCTTCAGCATACTAACTTCATTCCCTTTGGACATCTCCCCAAGTTTGTTGCTGGGTCTCATGGCCTTTCTATTTGCAATCTGGGGGGGACGTTGTTTTCCATGATGGTTGTGCTAATTTTCATTCTTATCAACAGTGCACAGGGGTTCTCTTTTCTCTACGCGCTCATCGACCCTTAGCCCTTGTCATTTGATAATAGCTATCACAGCTATAGGATGATAGCTCTCCCATCACAGATCTAATTTGCACTCCCCTGATGATGCTGAGCATTTACTTTTCATACACCTGTTGGCCATGTGTGTCCTCTTTTGAGAAATGTCTCTTCAGGTCCTTCACCCATTTTTAGTTGGGTTATTTTCTTACTATGGAGTTGTGTGCGTTCCTTATATATTCTTCTATTAACCCATCATTAGATTTTTGGTTTGCAGGTATCTTCCCTGTTCTGTGAGTCTCCTGTACAGATACAGCTGTCTCTTCACTCTGGTCTCCTTTGCTTGCAGAAACTTTTTAGCGTGATGCAGTCCCATTTGTCTAGTTTTGTTTTGCTGCCTGTGATTTTTGGGTAATATCCAAACATGGTTTGGTACAACCAATGTCAAGAAGCTTTTCCCTGATGTTTTCTTTTAGTAGTTTTACTGTCTCAGGCCTTACATTTAGATCTTTAATCCACTTGGAGTTGATCTTATTATAGGTTCTAATTAGTTTTCTAGTCTTATTGTGAACTTCCTTCAATGATTATGTAAGATTAGAATTTTCAGTTCCTTGAGGATTCATCCAAACTGGCTAATACAATTAACTATGCTTGATGTTTTCCTGAAGGACAGATTTTTTAAACTAGGGGTTCATGTTTTTCACAAGCAGGTTAATTCCAGCTTACTATGTCTTCATAAGTCAGTTTTGATAATTTATATTTTCTGTAAATATTTCCACATTGCTTGAGCTCAGAATTATTGTCATAAAGTCGTTCATTCTATTCTGTTGTATTATCTTCTCTGGATCTCAATTTTATTTGTGATTGTGCCATCTTTCATTCCTGGTATTGGTTTGTTTGGGTTTTATTCTAGTTTTGAATACCTTCTCTTGGTTTTGCTGCACCTTTTGAAACTAGGGACTGATTTTCCCCTTCATTCCCTCTCTGCGCACATAACCAAGACCCATGCAGACTCCACCTACCCCGCTTGGTAACTCAGGGACCAGAGGTCAGTGAGCTCTCTCCATGGAGGGCCACGGGGCGCTCTGGTCTGCGCTGTGGTCCCTGTGTCTGTGAAGGCAGCGGAGGTGTGGTGCTCACAAGGGACCGGGGCTGGGCTCCAATGGAAACAGTCTTGGTGGCTGGGTTTGCCTGTGGTGGGTCACACCCACTCTAGCCCCTAGAGCAGGATTGTCCAGCACTAACTACTCACATTTGTGACAATTCAAGGTTAAATTTAAATTAGCAAGAAGTAAGCAGTATGTATAGCTCAGCGCCCCAGCCTGCTGATCACAGTGCAGGTGGCCTATCCCCGTGGGAGCTGCAGGTGCAGCATGTTCTGTCCCCAGGAAGAGCCGGCCTGTTGTGCAGGTGTTTCCCAGCTGCAACCTCTGGCGTGGCCTCCTCGAAACTCTGGCTGCATGCAGGGGTCTCCGACCGCTGGACCCTATCAGACCCTGGACTCTTCTTCTGTTCCTCTGCAAAGTCCACAAAAAGCCAAAGCTCAGGCCCTGCCCTTCCTAGAGGTCGTTCACTGCGGGGCTCATCCTGCTCCCAGAACGAAAGTGGGTGAAGCTTGCTTACCTTTCCAGCTTCCAACCACCTCATCACTGCTGGCCTCTGGGGACCTTTTCTCCCATGTGTTATTAACTATGCATTTTAAAAGATGTTTTTAAAACATTCTATCCAGCATTTCAGATGCTATGCACTGGTGTGGTTTTTCTACATAGCTTGTCAGGCATGCTGCCAAAAATGGAAATATCCCCTCCCCCATTTCCCTTCCCACTTTCCATTCTCTCTTTCCATTCTTTCTTTCTCCTTCCCTTCCTTGCTTCTTTCCTCCCTCCCTCCCTTCCTCCTTTTCTTCATTCTTCCTTCCTTCCTTTCCTTCCTTCCTTCTCTCTTTTCTTCCTTCCTCCTTTCCTCCTTCCCTCCTTTCCTTCCTTCCTTCCTCCCTTCCGGTCTTCCTTTCTGTTAGAAAGCATGGGGGGAAAGACTGATTCACGTGATGTCTACCTGGAAAGCTTTCATTCCTGGCCAAATTTCAGGGAAGATGTGGTCTCCAGCAGCGGCAGCAGCAGGAGTAGCGTCGCTGTCAGACGCTGCATTCCAACCATGGCCCTGCTTGGCTTTTGAGTTAGAGCCTGATGGCCATGTCCAGCAGGTCTGTCTGCTATGCTGGGCCTTAGAAAACTTAGGCGGTCACTTCCGGGAACTGGTGAGGACAGCACAAAGGAGATTGTCACCCACATGGCAAAGGCTCAAGCCTGGGGAGAAACTAAGTGGTTAGCAGCAGTTCAGGCGGAGTTGATCACTTTTCTCAGGCAGCCAGACACTGGGGTGTGGCTGAGCCCAGAGGTCCAGGACAACGGGGAGAGTGGGGATAGCTAGGGGAGCAAACGTCAGGAATCCCGGGGGCCCGCACAATGGCATAATGTGAACATTATGGACCCCGGTCAGGAGCCGTGGCTTTGCCTCTCTCTCTGATTTGGAGGCTCGGGTACAAGATGACGGTTACAGGGAGACAGTGAGAAATCCAACCCTTTACATAGTCCTGGGGCGTTGAGGTGTGAAGTCACCTGTGACAATCAAAACGCTCTGCTCCGTAGCCTCTTCCCCGCAAGGGAGCAGCTGGCCACAGGTGCTCAGAAAAAGGGGTGGGGGCACCTCACCAAGGGATCGCTGTCTGCTGCTGCCATCATCATCTCCTCTCCCCAGCTCCCACACTAAGCACCTCACAGACCAACTCTGGTATAAAAGAAAAAAAAAAAAAAAGAACAGAATAGAAGAAAAAAGAGAACCAAAAGACTGCGGGATGGACCACATATGATGCATTTTACAGAGTCAACTTAGTATCCTCACAGCAAGAGTATTTCTATATAGGGGCAAAGCCATGTGCATATGAATTCCTCACCTGACTTGTCCATCTTGGAGCCAGTGGCTTTCCTGGAAAACACCCTGAAGCTGCCCCCATGGCCCTAGGCCACCCCTGTCTGTCCTTGCAGCAGTCCCTCCCTTCACCCTCAGCAGGGCCAGTGGCTGGTTTGCTGGGCTGCCTCCCTGTGGTGTGGCCAGGAGCATGGGGATCTTTCTGTCAGCTGGAATGAGTGAGTCCAGCACCAAGCATGCAAGTGAAGACCAAGAAGATACAGTTATGTGAAAAATCACAATGCTTCTCTCAGTGACAAGGCTGTGGTGGCCTCTGTGACACCTGCAGTAGTGTTGCTGACCAGAGCCGCAGGGGACCGAGCCTCTTTACAAAGCTCGGCCCAGGGCCAGTCCCTGAGGGGCAACACAGGTGTGACTCAGTACAGTGCCAGACTCCTGGATGGGCACCCCAGCTCCCCAAAGGGCACCTTGGGTAGTCGTGTAATCTCCACATGCCTCATTTTCCCCAGCTGGCTAGGGTGGATATTAGGACCACCTGCCTGCTAAGATTGTCATGCATGGACTGACATCCAGAAGGACTGTGTGGCACTCAGGATTGTCCCCAGGGTGGGAGGTGGCCCTGCCCACCAGGGAGCCAGAGCCTGGGCCACATGCCTGTGCCATGTGTACCCCACACACACATCGCTAGTGCAAAGAGGGAGAGGAAGACAACACTCAGATCTACTGGGTACATGTGCCTGATCCAGACAGGCTGGAAAGAGCCATCTTGCAGTGAGTGACTGTGGGGACAGTAGGTCCCATGCCAGGCAGCCCTCGAGGGCTGAAGAGCAGAGGTCCCAGCTCCTGCCTTCTCCACCTCCACCCCCTTGGTTCCTGGAATCTCCCACTGGCGTGGCTTTACCAGTTTCACACACCCTACACTGTGTCCCCCTCTCCTTCCTCCACCTCAGTCTTGTGTGCAGGAGACACGCGTGGTGGCAGATGGTGAGTTCTCCTGACCAGCATTCCCAGGATGGGCCCTTCTGTCTGCACGCATTCCACATCCCACATCCTGCAAGAAGAACCCAGGCCCTTCCAAGGGCTTAGAAAGGGCATTGTAAGTATCAAGCAGCTCAGCCTCATGGGAAGCGGGAAATGGATATCTTGGGCTTCCAGGAGTCCAGAGCAGATGCAAATGCCCCCTCCCTCCCCCATCACAGCAGGCGACCACCTCAGCCATCCGCCTAGCCTCTGCCAGGCAGACTCTCTGTGACCAGATTATTCAGGATCTGGATTAATACATTGCCACCCAGGAAGAAGAGGGTTCTCAGGACCCTGGGCACCCTAGGGAGAGGACAGCCAGGTATATGGCCCCACTCTCACTCTGTGTCTATCTCTTTAAATAAATACATGTTAAAAAGGTGAATTATTCTGAAATATCTGCTGGTAGCTGACTGTGCGCTCTTGACCAAGGCATGCTGAGGCCTGGACGTTCAGGCTCGGGCCACTCATTACATAAGCATAGCCAGCCCATGAGATCAGCATCTTCCCATAACCCTTGAACAAGATCCCAAGCAAGGTAGGGTGGCTGCCAGCACCCTCAACCCTGTAGCTGCTCCTCTGAGTTGCAGGAGGAGATGAAGTTGCCTGATTACATAAGGATACTCCTGCTTGTGCAAAAACCAACTGCAGGACAGAGTTCTAGGGGTTGTTTTCAGGGAACAGAAAGGCATCAAAGATAATGCAGACCAGTTAGAGTGTATCTTTCAAAGCAAATGAGCCCTGGAACAGGGCAGACCAACAACAGCATTGGGAGCACCGCTTCCAGGGTCAGGTCTGACAGACAGGACTTGGGGCTGGTGGTGTGGCTCAGTGGTGAGCGCTTGTGGGGCACACACAAGACCCGCATATCATCCCCACTGCCATAAATAAGTAAATAAATGAAATCACTGGGAGTGAAATTGTAGATGCAGCAAAGGATGTGTCTACGCAGTTCCAGTACAAGTAAAGCAACTTAATTCAATTCCAAAAATCCACTTTTGCATACCTAAAGCCATTGCCTAGGTATTTGGAATCATACATATATACATAGAATATATATATGATATATATGTATAGAATATATATATGATATATATATATATAGACTATATATATATTCTTTTGAGTTTTTCATTGAAAACAAGTAAACAGCCAAATTTTATATATTCTTTTGAGTTTTTCATTGAAAATAAGTAAACAGCCAAATTTTATAATGAGGCAAATTTTCAATCTCCCATGTTAATCTTAATTCTTCCACAGCCTGACAAAACTGTACTCATAGCAAGATTGTAGAGCCAGCCTTTTAAATAAATCATAGAAATAACGGTCTGTGTTTATGTCATGGTTATGCTAGGCAGGCCACAGGGGCTTACCGAACACAACTTCCAAATCCACAAGATACTCTCACTGTGGGCTGAAACATTCTATAACGAGACACGGAGCCAGCAAGGAAAGTTACAAAAAGAAAATGCATACTATAATACAGTGTCTAATGTCTAAATCATAACTCTTTCCTGTGAACTTCTAGAACGTGATACATTACTCAGAAAATGTCACAACTTCTAAGTGTGGCAAAAACAGGCTGGAAACGCCCTGAGCACACACCAGTGACCACATTGTTAAAACACTCTGAGATTAAGCATTTAATACTCCTTGTTAAGGCCTCTCTGGTCCCATAATCTCCCCCAAATAGCATTGTGAAGTCATTTAAGGGTAGTCAGAAGGAAGCAAACGATTGAAAATATCCTCCAAAAGATGAAAAGATGCCAAAAATCACACAAGGACTTAATAACCACAGCATTTACAATGGAAAATAATTCATCTGCCAGAAATAGTGCTGGATTTTACCAGCCAGGCTGCTTTATGTTTAATTTTATATACAAGCTTTTTGTCCAGATTTATGACTAAATTGCTTTTTTTCCCTCATCCTCCAAGCTTTGTTACCCTGCTTTTATCAAAACTGAACCATTTGAATTCCACAACAACAGCAACAAAAGTGAAAGCTAACTTAGAAATGGTGTTGCTAGGCCCGGTTCTAATCACCAGAATGACCCAAGAGACAGATACTTCCGGGTCACTCTGCACTCTAAATTCTGAGTTACTCTGAACATGATAGGGCTGAAGCCTGGAGAGGCTGAGTGCTACTCGAGGTCTCACAGCTGCTGAGTGGCAGAGCCAGTATTTGAACCACAGGCCGGCTATGGAGACGGCTTCCTTGGCTGTGTTCTGAACAGACTCCTTACTGCGTCTTGAGAACCCTAGGAGAGCAACTCAGTCATTTTGGTCCAAGTCCATGGATTTTCAAGTCATGATCTACTTGCTCTTTGAACAAATCTTTATCAACCAGCTGGGTTGATGTTTAGCTTCTCTACACAAAGACAGGACAGATGCAAAAAAAAAAAAAAAAACAAGAACAGGGTCCTCCTGAAAGACCCAGAGTCTTTGAGTAAGACGAGGAGATAAGATCCCCTGTACACTCTGGGAGGGCAGAGCTGAGTCTAAGCTTCAGCGCCCAGTCCCCTGTCATCCAGCGAAACACACAGCAGAGGGGGACCTTTGGTCACTCCCCCAGGCCTGTGGGCCTCTTCACCTGCTCCTTCCTCACCCATAGGAGAAAGCCCGACTTCTTAGCTCCGAAGACCCTGAATGACAAGGGCAGCTCACCAGCATCTCCTGCGTCTCCCCAGAACCCTCTCTGCTCCAGGCTTCTGTCCCTCCCCCTCTCTCCTCCTCTGGACCTCTGAAGTCACATCCATCCTCAAGGTCCAGTTCCTGCACTGTTCTCCTCCACAGACCTCCCTGCTCCAGCCTCCGTGAAGGGCAGGGCCTCCTCCTCTATGCTGTGGACCTGTGCTGTGGGCTTGTGCCACAGCCTCTGCCAGAGTGTGAACAGAGACTGTGAGAGCCAGCGGGTGCAGGAAAGCCTTCGTGCAGCCCTGCCTGAGGGCAAGTGACCACTCTGTCCCTGGCATGGAATAGGGATCAGGAGGGAGCCCCACTGCAGGGCTGGGTCAGAGCCCAGATGGAGAGGGAAGAGGTCACAGCTCTACACTCCCTTCTTCCCAAACTGAGGGATCAGAGGCGGTGGAGATCAATGGGAGTCTCAGAAATTCAGGGAGGTGCAGGGGGGCCAGGACTAGAGGGGGTAGAGAGGGAGGTGGGAGACTTAGGGGGTGGGATTAGCAGGCGAGGTAGGCAGGGATGCCCTGGGGAGTCAGTCATTAGCTTAGCTCTTGGAGCCCCTTCTCTGGACCTCAAGAACATCCCTGTTGACTTCTGAACGGCTAGTGGTGCCGTTTGGGAAGCGTTGGTAGGTGGCGCCTCCTGGGCTCCTGCACGCATGAAATGCTATTTGTTTGGCCTCCTGTTTGCACAGTAACTTGGCAGCACCAGAAATTTGCTTCCTTCCAAGCCCTGTGGTGTCCTCTGGCAGAGGAGGCTGAAGCTAGCCTTGGTTTTATAGGCATGTTTCCCTTATTTTAATTAGAAATTAGGATGTTTCTCCAATTAGTTCCTAATTAAAATTTTAATGCCACTGTTATCACAGGACTTGTTTTTAACGCTTGTTAGCCATGGTTTCTGGTATTTTCTGAAGAAACCAAGTTTTGCTTTCTTTTCTTCTTAATCTAATTTTCTAATCTAAGCCATCAATTCTGCTCTAATTATCAGGGGGATTCTAATTTCCATTACTGCAGACCACAGTGTACTCACTTTCTCTTCCTCTCCGTTTACCTCTGCACATGATGGCTGTAACCTACGTGTCATCTGCAAGCAGGTAGGGACAGGGACATGATGTAGCCATGGCACCTAAATGTCCGCGTGTACCTGGCTGTAGCTACACCACAGTGTTCACACGCCACACAGGAAGCAGCTATCTCATTGTGCACCGGGTTCTGTGGCTCTGGATCTGGCAGGGCTCAGGGACAAGGTCGCCCCTTCTGAGCCTCCTCCATTGTCACAGCTGGGGTCAGGATAGCCCAGGAGACACTCAGGTGTGGGTATGGCTGGAGGACTCCCCAGACCTTCGTGTGTGGACTTCAACCTTGTGAGGTGTAGAGGACAGAATCTTTCCCTGCACACGGTGTGTAAAGAAGGAACCTTTGGGAAGGGACAAGGACCAGATTAGGCCCTCGGGGCAGAGCCTGGCTTGAGTCCTATTAGGAACAAGGTACAAGCTCCCCACCGTCTCCATGGGGTGCCACCCACCCTCAGCAAGAAGGCCACCAGCAGCCAGGACCCTTTCACATGGCAGCACTAGAATCGTGAGCCCAAACAAACCTAATTCCTGTGTGACTCCCCCAGCCTGCTGTGTCATCAGCCAGCAAACATGGACACAAGGAAGATTTGTCCTCACCCAGGCAGCTTGCTGCAGGGAAGTGTCCTCAAGTGTGCATATCTGGGTGACCCAAGAAGGCACCGCTGCTGCCCTGTGCTGAGGGAGCTGTCAGACCCACCAGATTCCAGGCCGGTACCCAGGTCCCCACCTCTTGACAGAAGTATCACAGTGGTCCGTGTTCCCCACTGCGGCTCCATGTCCCAGGTGTGTCCTGCTGCAGGCCAGATGGTGGCTGAGCTTGGCCTCCCCTTCTGAGCCTCACCTTCAGCATACAGCTGAGGTGCCCATCCCACCCCTCCATCAGCCCCCCAGATTGCAGCTGGGTCCGCACCACTGCACCCCTGCTCTCCCAGGGCAGCTGGGCAGATGCCACATTCCTGCTGCAAAGCCCAGCTGCCACCCCAGCTCCCTTGCTATCCTGCTCACCACCCACCTGGAGCACCTCAAGACCAGACCACCAGACCCTGGCACAGCTCTTGCCGCATGCACAACCACAGCACCACCCCCTTTCGCTCGCTTTTCTTTGCTTTCTCGGAAAAGTGCCCCCAAAATAATTAACAACTCAGGAGGGGGTTTCTAGCTCTGCTTTTCTCTACTGTGCTGTGGTTTCTAAGAAAGTAAAGTCCGTGGGGACACTGGGTAACGTCACTGTGTAACTGCAAAGTCTTAGCTCCAGGAGGAGGCAAAGGGAGGTGGAAAGTGATGACGTCTCCAGGTGATGTCCCTCACAGGCCACCATTGCATGACCCCATCAGAAGCCACAAGGTCTCCACGGCCAAGGGCTTGGTGTAGTCACAACTCAAGGCTGGGTAAAGTACAGAGGGCTCAGTGGAGCCGCTGCCACCTCTTGTCTAACGTGGCATGCCTGGCACACTCTGGTAGGGATAACGTTCCCACATAGCAGGGTCAGCAGCACCCGCTTCCCCCTGAGGGGCGGTGGATCTACAGGACAAGGGGCATGGGAGGAGCCAGCAGCTCCGGGGTCCTTGGCACATGGTTTTTCTCAAGAAGTGATTTATCTTTTTGACATACCTAAAGCAGACACAATCCTCAAGGTCAGACTAGAGTCCAGCCTATCTGAGATATTGTCCCTGAGGGCACAGGGCCACAGGGGTGTCACCAGCTCTCCACTCAATGCTCTCGGGATCACAGCTCACCAAGACTCACTGCGTGGTCCCCCACCTGTCACACATCCCCGTCCCACTTTGTCCCCTGGACGGTGTGGGTCTGGGGATGAGGACTGAGCTCAGTACCACCAAGGGCTCCCCCTTGCAGAGATGTGACTTGATGACCACAGGACACCAGTCCAGCCTGCCCTTGGCCATGTGCTGAGGAGTGGGAGCCAACAGAGGCTTTGAGGACGGGCTCGTCAGGGCACCGTTTCCAGCTCATTTTTTCACGCTGAGTCCAATTTGCAAGACGCCTGAGCCCTGGCTCTCGGTCTTTCACTTTGCAAAGCCTCAGCTAGTTAATAAAAGAATCTTCCTTCTGGTTCATGCTGGGGCATCCCCTAGAGTCTAGGAAGAGCCCCGTCAGCATCCAGAAAGACTGAGAACACTGCATGGTGCATGAGTCCCTCTGCCACAGAAGCAAGGTCATGGCCCCAGGAGGTAGAGTTTTGCTCAGCTCACAATGCTGGGGCTGGCAAGTCCAAGAGCATAGTGCTGGCATCCCCTGTGACTGTCCTCTTGCCTCAGGACTCAGCACAGGGCATCCCACACAAGAGAGCAAGCAGGCACTGAAGCTCCATTTCACAGCCACACTGCAGCCTCAGTGGCTCGTTAATCCTGTAGATGGGTCCCTCCCTAGACAGGAGCTGTGACCCGTCCCCTCCCAGGGGTCACCTCCCAACAGCACTGACACGTGAGTTCGGGGACTGACTCGCACAGGAGTGAAATCGGAGAGCATGTTGAAGCCACAGTGCTCTCCTAACCCTCCTAGGACATGGGTCCCAACCCAGGAGCCCAACTCTTGTCCCTGACCCTCTGACCCTTCCCCCATGTGGAGGCCCTTTAAGAGGAGCTCTGGATCTTCCTCACTCTTTGTCATCACTGCCACCAGCAAACTCTTCCAATGGGGCACCCTCAGCCATTGGTAGACCACAACACAGCTGAACTCCCTTTGGCACTTTCTGTCACAGAGACATCAAACATCAGGACCAGGGGCTTCATTCTTTAATTTCTATGCAGTGGTGACAAGGAGCACCTCCCTCCACCAGCACCACCACCACCCCTGTGGTCAGGGTGGCCAAAGGCTGGAACCCAGCTCTGCTCCTCCTGGGGACAGAGGGCAGACTGGACCGTGCCACCAGGACAGCTCAGCAGATCAAACAAGCAACTGTTCCAGACCTGGGGGGAGGGGCAGGGGTCCGACCCCTTTATTGCTTTTGCTAAGACTAAGATGATGGGTCCCCACTGACACCCAGGCACAACTCTTGCATCATTTGAGACTGGTTCAATAGCGACACCCAATCAAAAACTCTTATCTCATTCAGGAAATAGGTTTTCTCTCTGTTCTTCCAGAAGTTGTATGAAAGGAAGGATAAATAATTTCTAGGCAGGGCCGGTGAGATGGCTCAGCGGCGTAAGCGCCTGCCTTGCAAGCGCGAGGGCCCGAGTTCGACTCCCGGAACCCACATACAAAAAAGGGGCCGGTGATATCGCTCAGTGGCACGGGTGCCTGTTGGCACGCGAGGTCCTGAGGTCGTCCCCCTGGTACCCACAAAAAAAAAAAATAAAAAAAAAAAAAAATAATTTCTAGGCAGCGAGGGACTTCTCCCAAGACAACTACAAACCTCACAGCCTGGCAAGGCTGTTTTCCTCAGGAGGCACACAGCCTCGCTCCTCCTGGCTAAAGAACCAGAAGTGGGCTCCCTGCTGCCACCCACACTTCCTGACCCCACATGGAAGGGGGGAGGGGGTTAGGCAGGCAGCCTCTAGGCCTCCCAAGGGCGTCTGATGAAAATGCACAATGTTGAGATCACACACAGGAGGACACACACACACACACACTTTATATTGAAGATGGATCTTTTAATATGAGTACATTTCCACAAAGAGCATTTGCAAAGAGTGACCCAGGTGACTGTGGTGTTTGATGATCTGGCTGAGGAGGGACAGTCACCATCCAGGCTGAGAGGTCAGAGCACATGGGGGAGGCTGGCTGTGCTCCCTGCGCACACGGTGGCCTTGCCGGTCATCATGCCTTGGGCTCCCTTCTGTGCCTGTCTCCAGGGACCACGTTGATCCCAAGTGGCTGCCTGAGAGTGCAGATGGGAGAAGGATCTAGACATGAGCAAGGAGTGACTTGAGAGGGTGACACTGGTTGTGTAGTTATTAGAGTTCCAGTTATGAAAGTCACAGACTGGAGAAGTTGGAAGCTCACATCTGTGCGATGATATGAACAGATCAAAACAGGAGGCTCGAATACTAAATTGGTGAGCAATCAGGCTCGGTGAAAATAACCCAGAGGAAGAAGGAGAAGCTGTATTTACTGAGCGGCTACTACTGGTATGCACCAGGCACGAGACCTGGGGAAGCTGGTGCTAAAAATTTGCATTTCATTGGTGAGAAATGGAGCCGGAGAAAGTGAGTAATTCACAGATTGACATGAGCCTGGCAGTTGTGGGCAAGGCCCTCCAACCTTTGTCCCCCAAAGGCATGAACTGGCAGAAAGAAAGGGTCAGGAGCACCCCATCCTCTCCATCACCAAGATCCCAGCAGTTCTGGCTCCCAGGAGCCCCTTCCATGTGATTTGACTCAGTTTAACTAAGGTTTGTTTTCCACTCTCTCCCACCTCTCTGTCTTCTCTGCCCTCGACCATTTTTCGCCGGGAAAACTCCTCCTCCTCCTCCTCCTCCTCCTCCTCCTCCTCCTCCTCCTCTTCCTCTTCTGTATCCTCCCCAGTCTCATTCCCATCCACCTCTGACCCTGCTCCTGCTGCTGCGGAATGCATCTGTACATGCACAATTCCAGGAAAGAAATCACTTAGGTCTTCCAAAAATATGGACCCAACGCTAATTACCACGCATCTGCTCTACCTCAGTCGTGAGCATGGACAGCCGGGCTGTTATCTCCAGACGACTCTAAAAGCTCTCAGCACCCTCGGAGCTCACAGAGGATACACAATCCATCACCCTGCCGAGAGATGGCAACCTATTTCTGTAGGGCTCCTGCAGAGAGCCATGCAGCCAGCACATGGTAATATCTCCTAAGAAGAGACTAACCCTGACCTTGATCCAACCAACGGCAAAAAAAGTAATTAAAATTCTTACACCAAAGAGAGTAGAAATCAAAGCACAGATAATCCCGACTTGCAACTTACAGTGGTTCCACGCAGGAATTTCCCACTCTACAATAGTGCAAATACCTATCCAGACAACTGCCCCACTCTTCACATCCACGCAGTATTCAATAAATCAGAAGCAGTAAGATGTGCAAGATTTTATTATAGAATAGGCTTAGTGTTACATGATTCCACCCAGGTGGGCTAAAGCAAGTACTCTGAGCGTGTGTAAGGCAGGCTGGGCTGAGCTATGCTGTTCAGCGAGTTAACTGTGTGTTGTAGTCAGGGTTTACAAAGGAAAAGATTTAATACTGGACCATAATTTATAGCATTATTTTATAGTATTTACCCAAAGAGTCAAATGCAAACAAATGAGGGAGGTCTGTCCACACACTAGAGACCCAAAGAATCCAGCTGAGAGCCTGGATTCCACGGCAATGTCCTGCATGAGTCCAGCTGAAGACCTAGAGCCCATGGCAATGTCCTCCGTGAGTCCAACTGGAGGCCTAGAGCCCACTACAATGTCTCATGCAAGTCTGTATCAAGGATCTGCACTGGGAAGGCCCAAAGGTCAGTGGTGGAAACTAGAAAGTCTGTGCTAGTGGGATGAAGGATCTGTGCCAGCAGGCTGAGGGATCTGTACTGGAGCCAGGAAGCAATGCTCAAGGTAAGGACCAGAGCCCCCCCGAAGAGACCTGCACCCATCCTCAGCAACAGCAAGGACCCAAGCTCCTCCAATGATGAGAACAGCTGAGTTCATATCAGGAAAGCCAGCGTGACAAGCTTCTCCAGGAAGATCAACAGTGCACCATCTTCCCTTCCAGTTCTCTTTTTATGCTGTTGGCAACAATCTTCAGGTGGGCCTTCCTCACCCAGCACCACACTGATTCAGTTCAGCTGGGTGTTACAAGTTGACCATTAGTTAATCCACCACACTGTGTTAAACAGCAATTTCATCTCAGGGTGGATGTACGGGGACATAACCGCATCCTAAACTGAGGAGTGCCTGTGATCCCCGGTGCAGGCAAGGAACAGAGAACCACCTGAAACACAGGAGAGCTGCAGGAGAACGCAAAGACCTGCACGGCTTCTTCTCACCACGCCAAGCCTTTCTCCCTTGGACTGTGAGCCCTGGCCTGCGGCTCCCTCACATCTGGATTCCAAGCCATTAGCTCTCAAAATGTAAAAGCATAATGGGACTGAGTTCAAATTTTTGCAAAGTTCAGAGACTCAGAACTGAGCTGACTTCACAAATCATGATCAAGGTCAAAGAGAAATGTTTTATATCATTTGTTTACCAAACATTGATGGGTTCTTGGTCAAGTTTTGGTCTAATCTCCTCTCATTTGTTTGTTGAAAACTAAAGCAAGCACATATGGAAAAATCCAAATCTTACATCAAGGTGAAAAGCTGCACAACAGATTTCCCTCGCAAATCCCACACCCGGGATCCCTGCCCGGTCAGCATGAGGAACAGTTCCCATGCCTCAAGCCCCTGCAGTCTCTTGTGTCAGCAGCCGTGTCCTCTGCGTGCCAAAGGAGGGCATCGGGTACCCACTCTTCAGAAACCGGACATCCTTACTGTAATGCTGTGTTCCAGCACCTCGGACCCCTCCCCCTCCACAGTGTCACATCTTCTGGAAGGTGGATAATGCGTTTACCCACACCCCTGGGACCGGCATTCAGGTGCTGCCCCGTTTCAGCCTTCACAGGTGACCCCGTACCCAGGCTTCAGCAGGTATGTGGGCACACTGTGGGATCCACCCGATGCCAAAAACCTGCCCCCCATCCGTTTGCTTGGAACAGCTGGTATGAGCCCCAGAAACACCACATGAACAGGCATCCCCTCAGTGTGAGAGCCCCCACCTCACCCTACCCAAGTGGTTGAAGAAAGACCATTCTCTCTGCTGCCCCAGGCCGACAGTGCTGCACTATCTCTTTTCAGTCTTTCCTTTCTGTGCATCACCTGTGTGTGCTCTATGTCAATTCGTCTATTGAGTTTGGTATTTTGGCAATGGATTTATAATCGCTGGCTTTACATTAGTGGCTGTTCTTTTTCTGACATGTTTGGCCAATATTTTTCCAACTCGAGTTCCTAATTTAATTTAAATTCTGTCATTTTCTCCTTGCTGAATTCTGTTTTTGTTTTTATGTACTCACAGCCGTAGGTCTTTTCTCTCATCATCTCCAGGTCTTGTTTTGCTAGTGAAGCCTCACCCACTCTCCTGAAAAATGCACCAGAAGAGGCAGTAAATCACAGTCACATCTCTGTCTGGGAGAGGAAGTCCCAGCATCTGTCACTCAGTACTGTGGTTCGATTCCGCAGTGTCCCCAAGGCCCACATGGCCCATGTGTCAAAGGCTTTGTCCCCAACAGGGTGCCGTGGGGAGGCGTTGAAGCCTTTGAGATCTGGGGCCTAGTAGAATCTCTGGGTCACTTTGGACATGCACTGAAGGGGATGGGGACCCTGCTTTCCTCTCTTTCTTCATTTTTTTTCCTTCCCTGCCAGAGAAAAGAAGTTGTGGTCCGTCATGCATTTGTGCCTGGATGCACTTCCTCACCACGGGCTCAAGGCAATAGCACCCACCAACCATGGACAGGAACCTCCATGACTGTGACCCAGAAGAAACTTTTCTCTTTTCAAGTAGATTACTCAGGTATTTTATGACAGTGATGGAAGGCTAAGACATATAGAAATAATTTCATCAATCACAATAAAAACCCAAATATTTTTCTTCTTAGAAAGTATTAATTTGTTAAATCAATAACCAGGAAAATAAATGGGAGAGTGCAAGTAGCATAGTGATGTTTTCCCTGCCAGATGTTAAGGGCTAGAATAATAAAAGCCAGTGATCCGTATGCAGAAATAAATAAGGAAATAGAACAGGACAGAGTCAAGAAGTGCCACCAAGAATAAATGGAGGTACTGGATCCCATAAATGTAAGTGTGATATTTCACTGGTATAAATAAAGCAGGGCCCCCAAAAACAGCTGGACTGGAGAGAAAGGAGAGGAGGAGGAAGCACACCCCCCTCTGGCATCTTCATGCCTAATTCATCTGCAGTTGTGGCAAATTCCTGAACTTAATAAATGAAATTCTAAGAATACCAGAAGATAGTGCACTTTTATGACATGGGAATAAAAAATGCTTTTCTAAATAGACTTAATAATAAGGGAGGAGATGGACAGATTCGACAGGTACGATATGGCTAATTCTGCAAAGTCATCCCAAGCAAAATCAAAAGGCAATGTTGAAATGTGGGGACACAGAATAACACCACACAGGACAAAGGATGAGTATGCAGGGCACACAAAGTGTCCCTTCAATAATTCAGAAAGGAGAGAACAGCAATGACAGGAAATAATATACTGAGGAGAAATAAGCGAAACTGATCCAGAAAGCCTGGAGCCAGAATCAGCCAAGTTGTGAAAAAGAAAATGGCCACCACCATGTCACAGGGAGCATCCGGTGCCGGGGCGGCGCTGGCACTGCCTCACCCAACCACTCCCGCATGCACAGTGCCATTCTTTCAATTAAATTTGTGAATGTGCAGCATTTTCAAGTCAAGCATAGGACTTTAGAGATCAAAACAGTACTGGAATGTCTAAGGGAAGGTTTGTAAAGTTTTATTGCCCACATGATTAGTTAAACTTTAATTTTAAAAACACCAGTGTTGGTGAATCAAAAAGAACCTGGTCAATAGGAAAGAGAGACTGGAATAGGGAAAAGAAAGAAGGGAAAGGGAAAAAAATTGTGTATATATATATAAGATGCTTAAGATAGATACACTACCAATTTTACTTAGTTCATTGAAGAGTAAGGTTTGAGCCAATAATGTTTGGACAATTGAATGCTAATGTCTGGTATCCTAAATAACTAACTTAAAGATAATAATACGTAATGCATTGACCATTGTTACCCTCATATTATGTTGTTTTGAAAATTTGTTCTTTTTTTTTATTTGTTTTGTTTTTTCTTCTCTTTAAAATAAAAAAAAAAAAAACACCAGTGTTGTGCAGTTGTTGTGTCTGTGTCCACCACTGGTGGTTGGCAAGGAGCAGGGAACAGGACCACTAGGGAAGGACAGCCAGGGCAGAGGGATGGACGCATCTCATGACACAGACCTTGCCCTCCTGGGTGTGTACAGATGTGTGTGTGGCTGTAACACATACGTGCCTAGGGAGCAAGTGCTGTGTCATTACACACGTCCACATCAGGTGATTGTGTATGTGAGGAATGCCTATGTATGCAAGCCACACGTAAATGTGTGTATGCATGTATGAATATACATGTGTGTGCACACATGTGTAAGTAGGCGTATGTACAGATGAATGTACATCTCTGTCCTGGAGCAGCTGTAAACCCACCTGTGTGTGTCACTCAAGTGTGCAATTGCATGGATAAAAACAGTGCTCTACACTATGGCCTACAAGGAAAAAAACTGCATACAGCTTAGCTATCACTCAGCAGGGAAATGTGTATATAAGCTGTAATTCATTCATGCCATGGAATATTATGTTAAACTTACAGCATATAAATTAGGTCTACAGGTAGAAATATTTTTTAAAAGTAAGGGCAAAACTAAAATTCACATAGCAAGATGGATGGTGAAATACATTTCCACTCATCCACGGCTCTATGCAAATGCAGTAACATTATACATACTACTACAACTAATGCATTATGCCAACTTCAGGGGAACAAGCAGGATACAGCCTCCAGGGTTTTACCTCTAACATTATTGTCCTTGGAAATTGTGAGACAAATTGGCAAAATAGGAACATGCTTAAAGTTAGTAGAGGAGCCATTCTGTGAATTTTAATGATAAATATATTTAGCATCATATTCATCTCTTTTTATAAACACATATATGTGTATGCATCTTTCTATAAATAAAAAATTGGTTATTTTATTAGCAGCCTTTCCTATTTTTGCTTTTATTTGCCTTTTGTCTTATCTAGTCCCCACACACACTCAAGCAGGACATGTTAGCAACAAGCTATGGTGTTCCCACATCACCCACTCTTGTGATCATGGACGCACAGACGTTGGTCTTTGAGTATCTGTCTGTGTGCATACGTGGACAGCGCTTGGTACTTACATGTGGACGGCAGGTAAGTACATAGATAGGACTCTTCAGCTGTCCAGCAGAATAACATTATATGTGCTTCTTCATTTGGCTTTTTTCATTCACCTTATCAGATGGAAAGTCCTCTAATCTCTCTCCTTCTCTCCCTCCCTCTTTCTCCCCTCATAATATAGTTTATGATACGGATGAACAGTTATTTATTTGAAAGTTCCCCAGTTTAAAGTGTTTCCTTTATTACTAGTGTTTAACCCCTGGGAACGATGCTGTCATCAGCATCTTTTCCCAAAGATTCTTATATATGGCGTTTCAGTCCATGGGCCATAGAACATATCTACATTTCAGAAAGTTCTCCATATCATTATAACAAGAGAGGCCATGGAGTGTATAACAAAGGTTAAATTTTCTCTGTGTATTTGAAAATTTCCTCTTATTGCTTTCTCGGGTGACTAGTGACCTGAATATATAGAATTCCTGGGTCACACTTCTTCTCTCTCTCTCTCTCCTTAGTCCTTTGTCCCTAAATATTGTTGGAGTAGCTTGAGGCAAGAATGATCTTTTCGCCCTTCTAAATTACTATCTTCTTCCTGGTGTTTATAAGATTTTTATTCTTTTTTAAGTATACTCATTTCCACAAAATGTCTTAGTGAATGATGACTTCCTATGCATTTCTCCTAAGACATAATTAGCTTTCTTGGCCTAATAACTTAGGTCTTCCATAATTTCAAGACCATTTTCTAAATCCTCCTTAAAAACCCTTCTAAATGTAATTTTCTGTTCCCATGTATTTTTTTCTGTATTTCAAGTGCAACAATTAATTTATATGTTGGAACACATTTTCCCATCGTTTGTATTTACCATCTTACCCACATCGCTCTCTATCCTTTGCATCCTGGGTAATCTCTAAAGTCTCCTACTTCTTCCAGTTGCATTTTTGACATCAATTCTAGTGACCTCCTTAGTTCTGAAATGTTCTGTACTGGTTCTTCCTCATTTATTGATTCTCCTTACTTCTCATCTTCTGACATCTGAGTTACAGAGCTCTGGTTGTTTTTCCTCAAAAACACAAGCATTCATTGTTTCAAATGATCTTATTTAGGTGAGCTCTTTAGGTAACTAACTTGGGAAACTTTTCCAGAAGGATTTTTATCCATCCTCTGCAAGCTACTCTCTTCAGGTTTTTAGGAGAGGAGATGCAGAATGTTCCTTTTGTTTCCACTTTCTTTGCTCTTCTGCTTGTTTTTCTCCTGGCCTGTGCCCCAGACCTGCGATCTGCTCCCAACGAGTTTAAGTGAATTATGCTCAACGTTTTCTTGCTGCTTGTTTGAAGTATTTGGAATTCCATTTTAATTCTTCAACTGGTTTTTTGGCAATGTATCATCATGTGACATTTCAGTAATTGCTCTAGAAATTACAACACATACCCTGAACTTTATAGCCCACTCAGAGTTAATACTGCAACGTTTACATAAATTGTGGAAGCCTGATGACCATACAGGTTTGGGATTACCCTTAACATAGGAAGCTGAGCACTTGAAGTTTACAGTTTGTAGTTTTTTCCTTTTTCTTTTGTCCAACAGTCTGAGGAAGAAAAGAAATTTTTTGTGTGGTGGTGCTGGGAATCAAACCCAGAGCACTGCACATGCTAGACAAGGGCTCTCCCAGTGAGCTACCACACCAGCCCAATACATTTTTCCTTTTTTTTTGGTTTTTTTGAGACAGGGTCTCTCTATGTAGTTCAGGCTGGCCTTGAACTCACTATGTAGCCCAGGTTGGCCTTGAACTCACAGCAATCCTTCTGCCTCTGCCTCCCAAGTGCTGGGATTACAGGCATGGGCCACCATGCCCAGCTCCAATAAATTCTTTATTGTGGGCATTTTCCCCAAATTCCAAAAGAAAGCCAACCATCCCCTCCATTTCATGTGCTTCCTCCCCATCCATGGGTATGCAGCTGTGAGCATGTGTACTTGCACACACACACCCACCCACACACACACACAAACACACACCATCTGATATTCCCCTGTGCAAATAAAGGTTCTCTGGCTGCATATTCATGATTTTAAGGACTGTTGTCACCTAGAAATCAGCAATGTGACTCCTCTGCGGCTTCTTTGTTGGAAGGAGGAGGACTGTCGCCAGGAGCCAAGTGACACAGAAAGCACACTTCAGGCCCAGCTTCCCACCTCCCGCCCCCTGCCCTTTACTGTGCTCCCTGCAATTCTCCCCTGAGGACAGGGTACAAGTCTCTGCTGTCCCACACAGTGAGAAGATGGTGCAAACCAAAAGAAAGAAGCACTATCACATGCTGGGAGAAGACACAGGACTGCCCGGGTTCGCTAAGATACACTGGTGGTCCACAGCTCATGTCACCCACACTGTGGACTGTGCAGACCTGTCGCCAGGGATTTAAAGGCTCAGCATGACTCTGGGGAAAGCCTCAGTGTCTCCACAACAAGATGGGCTTTGGGGTGCCCTGGGGAGGTACTGTTGTACCACCAGCCCCTCAGTGCCCATGGTCATCGTTAAGAAAGGCGTTTGCGGATCACAATAGGGCAATTTAGGAGATTTAAATGTTTGATTTATCAAAACTTAGTGGCAAGTTCTTAGAACAAAAAGAGTGCCTCTTAATGATGTGACAAAACTGTAAAAGCGCTAATTTCAAAGGACAAACAAAAGTCCTCCCATGCCAACCAGGCACGTGTCTCCTTCCTCTGAGAAGATCTGACTTGTTCCTCGGAAGATCTCAGATCTTCATGACAAAGCCTTATGTTAACAGCTGAATTTGAGATGGAGAGGAGCAAATGGGAAATCTTCAGACGGGGAAAAAGAAAATTCCCACAGCAGAGGGAACAGAAGACACAATATCCCCAAGCCCTTGCCCGGCACTGCTCATGCACATGCACCCTGCTCCCCGAGGCCCCTCACCCCGGGTAACCATACCCTCGTCCACACACCTGGCTGCCCTACCCCACCAGCCTGCAGAAGTCCCCGAGCATCCTGCTGTGGGTGGACTTTGCAGCCATCCCAGGGTGACACTCCAGTGGGAGCATTCTAAAGCCACAGGGTCACAGGGCCCACTGGGTGTCCCATCCCGGGAACCAGCTTCCAGGAAGGAGCTGGGCTCAAGCTGGCTCTGGCTTCCTCAGGGTCCTCTGGAAGATGAAAATAAACACACATTAATCCTGAGAACTTTTTGTGGAATTGTGAAAATAGTCTGTTATAAAACACATCCAGATGTCAGCCAAGGCCGAGTCGGCTGGAATAACAGCTCCGAGTCAAATCAGCAGAGGTCAGCTGGCCAGGCTGGGGAGGAAACCTCCAGAATGCCAAGTCAGGGGGTGGGGAGGGTGCCAGACGCCCCAGGCTGCTCCACCAGACATAATTGCGTAAATGAGCTACGAAAAAGAATTTATGGATCAACATAAACTTTTTTTAAAAGATTAATTTTTTTCACAGCTAGGGACAGGTTTATAGGAGACCAAAACAAAAAGAGCCATTTGATAATGAGAAGAAACTTTGAAAGAACAAAACTTTTTAAAACTCCCTCTTGACTTGAGCATTATTAATTTTTTTATTATCAGTACAAAACAAAAATTGAAAGACGCCTAAATTTGTTTCCTATTGATTCACAAGCCCAGTTATTCCAAGATGTGCACGTAAGGAGATTCACTGAAGTACTTACTATTAACACCTGTGAGTAATCTGCATGTCCATCTGTGGGATGTTGGCTAAATAAATCACACAGGCACACACACACACACACACTCACACATACACCTCAACAGTAGACAAAACACACGTGTAGAGGGTGAGGGCCCTGGGAAGCTACTGAGAGCCATCTGGCCTGTAAGAAATGTGGAAAGCGAGGGCCAGGGCCTGGAACACTTCTGGTCTAGCCACCTTGACTGTTTAATCTATCAGCCGATGTTTCTCTGTCCATGCAGGGAAGTTCTGGGAAGAAACCGCAGTCTTTGGTGACCACCTCTGGGGAGGGCGGGACCAGGGCAGGGTGCTTTCCTGGACTGTTGGGATGTTTTACCTTAAGCTTTTGTAAAACTTTTTTCTTTACTAGTTTAAGAGAGCAGGAGAGGGTCAGGGAAAGGATGAGGGGTCTGAGGAAGAAGAAAGCCAGTGGCCCTGGAAATCTCACTCTGGGGGTGGGGAGGAACCCTGTGGAGACACTGACAGCCAGGAGAATGCTGGACATCAGACAGCACCACAGGAAAACCATCCACCTCTCCGTGCTCTCTCCAGCCAGCAAGTGATTGCCTAGCAGCACCATGCGGTGCTGGTCCACTTGCTCAGTTCCCTGTGCATCCTGACCATGAGCCACAGCACATTGGCCTGATGAAGACTGCACCCCAAAATCTGCTTTCTTAAAAGGAGAGGCGGTCAGAGCAAATTTGAAGGTAGCTGCTTCCGACCTGGGGCCTCACTGCCTGCTGCTGGGATCCGCTGGCTGTCATAGGCCTTGCGCACTCTGGATGGGACACAGCGATACCACTTCCTAGGGTCATCTCAAGGCTGAGCTCATGAAGGGCTCATGTCCCCTGGACACAGCCCCCCTGACACTCTGCAGGAGGCCGGGTCTCTGCCCTCCGGGCCCACAACTCCTCCCTGCAGTCGAGCGGGGTCCTGTGACTCGGGTTGGGGGAAGTTTCCCACAAAGGACAAAGGAAGCATCACAGGTTAGTGCCCAAAGGAAATTTGGCTTCAGGAAGCCCCCAAAGTGAACCTGAGGGTGCATCAAACTGGCCAGCTGAAGGAAATGTGCATAGAAAACTACAATGCAATGGAGGATTGGGAACCTGAAGGAAAGGTAGAGCAGCAGGCTCAAAATAAGTAAGAAGCTAAGAACTTGGAATAGCTTGGTTTTGTGGCTGCCTTTTTTGGGGGGTACTCTTTTAAATTTTTATTAGTATATATTTGTACCACATAATGATTACATCCATCATAGGGAGTTGGTGCATGCACATAACCACAACGCATCTTCATTCTTTTTAATTCCTCTCCCCCACCCCTTCCTCCAGCCCAGGACAGGTTACACTTAGCACTGCCCTGGAATGGGAACGCCTTCCCTGTGTAGGCCAGGCTGCGGGATGTGGCTGGTGTTGGGGGGCTGGGATCTGAGGGCCACCAGCACTGTTGGGAGATGCAAGTTAGCATCTTGCATGCTGGTTTGAAAGAACTCTTTACATGTTCATGATGCCAATCTCTGTCACATGTTCCCAAGTCAGCTTAGGGGGCCCGGGGTGTATCTGGTTGCTAGAGCACTTGCTTACCATGAGCGAGGCCCTGAGTTCAATCTCCAATACTGTAAGAAAAAAAAAGTACTAAGCTCGGCTTTATTTTAATTTTTTATTATGATGTTTTCCATTCTGAAGAGGGATTCCTTTTTGTTAGATAGTAAATTCTATCAAATTTTCCTTTAAAGCTTCTGACTTTAAGATCCTGGTTTGAGAAACCTCCCCTATGACAAGATTACATAATTGTTGTCCGATATTTCCTTCCAGGGTTTTTACGGCTTTATTATCTTGGGCTTAATTAACTTGATAAAGATCTCAATTTATTACCATTGTAATTTTTGTGGCTAGTGTTTTGCCAAATGCGAACCAAGTTGTGCTCCCATGCTGTCCTCTAGAAACCTGCGCGTGTGCGTCTGGTTCTTGCCGTGTGCCCCTGCCTAGCCCTTCCAATGCGCGGTGACCCCCAAGGAGAGGTCAAGGCCACTCTGATCACTGAAATAGTGCCCTGTGCTGCAGTAGCCACAGCAATTATCACACCATTACCCTCTTCTTTCCAGAATTTCCTCAGCTTTCCTTGCACATCTCAATTCCAGATACAACTCAGAATCTTTAGTTTAAGTTATACTGACGTCCACACAGCACTGAACATATTCATCCTGGGAAGTGTGCTAGAGTTTTATGTTTTAAACACTATTTTTATTAAGTTCTTATCAGGTTCTTTCCATCTCTGCCAGAAGAATTTGGAAGTTTTATTCCTTTCTGCAATAGTTTCTGGAACAGTTTCAGTAAAATAACAATCTGTTCCCTAAGTTTCGGCTGCATAAACTACGTTATTGTAATTAGGCTCTAACTAGTGTGCAATGGGAGTGCTGATTCTGTGACAGAAGCCGTTTGTAAAAGCCTTCCTGACTTTCCAAGGTGTGCCCACTTGACCCTTGCCGTTAGCATCTGATTCTGTCCCCTGAGAGAACCCGCAACCTCCCACAGCCTGTTGCTCTGCATGTCCCACCCGCCCTACCACCTTGGGGTTGCACACTGACATCACTCTCCATTCCCCTCTCTGTAGAAGGGCTCCTGTTGTGCTGGGTCAGCACCCGGCTGTTCCAGCCAATGCTCGCTCACAGGCATCTCTGCGAGACCCCATCTGCTCCTCGCTGGTTCTGTGCCTTTCTATTTTGGTAACTACAACCTGCCTTTCCATTGGACGGCACTGGGCAGCAGCAGTCATCATATTTTTTATCACACCTTGTAAAGACACTTACGAAAGAGAACTTCCAGAGCTGCTTCAGAAAGTGCCAAGAATATGGGATAATTGTGTTCGAAGTGAGGGGGGCATTTTGAAGAGAATTCATGGCAATGTGCCTTTTACTGCAACGAGTTGTTTTATTTAAACATGCACCATACATTTTGATCACACCTTGCATCTCCTTGTTCCATGGCTCTCCGCCCAGGCTGCCCTGCGTGAGGCTTCCACAGACCACCATGCCTGGCACAGGTGCCCCTGGGAAGAGACCCACAACTCCACTGCTGTCACTGGTGTGGCTGGCCCCTCCCCAGAGCCCAAGTGTTCCCTTCCATATTTCATAGAATTCTTGTTCTCTTGCCTCTGTCTTGAGGACACCAACCAGATGTTTTCTAAAACATCCTTCTCTTTCCTGTAGAGAAAATCTGTTCTTTTTTTTTTCTTTTTTTTTTTGTGGGAACCGGGGGGTCGACCTCAGGACCTCTCGCACCAGCAGGCGCCCGTGCCACTGAGTGATATCACCGGCCCTTTTTTCGTATGTGGGTTCCGGGAGTTGAACTTGGGCCCTCACGCTTGCCAGGCAGGCGCTTATGCCGCTGAGCCATCTCACCGGCCCTGTTCTTTCTATATGTCCTGAAGATAACACATTGTTTTCCTTGAGCTGCAGAATCATTCCAAGAGACTTCTCTTTCATGTTTGCTCCTACTTGGAAGAGGAAAATATGTAATCCACTTGGCACTGCCGACAGACACTGGCTGTGGTCTGGCCTGTCCTCACCAGACAGAGAATCTGCCAGCACCTTGACCTTGGGCTTGAGAAATATTTTTGCATTTATTTTTATAAGCCACTCCATCTATGGTATTTTGGTAGAGCAGGCAAGGTGACTGACACCCTTCTTTTCTCCTATCACTTTTCTCTTTTTACAAATAATAATAAGTACACTATCACCTTGGAGGGCTCACTCTACACAACACAGACAGCACCATTATGCAAAGCAACTAGCATCTTTCCACCTACTCTCCCCAGGCCCTCTGCAGGGACCAGTGCTGCTACCATCAAGCCCACTCAACAGACGGCAACCTTGAGCTCAGGAGGACAAGTGACTTAGAGGCCACAGCAAGCGCCTGGCAAATATGGAATTCAGCCCAGTTTCACCTCCCACAGTCTGGACACAGCTGCCCCATGCCCCTCTGTGATGCAGGCTGGACAGAGGCATCTCAGACTGGAGCACAGAGGCAGGACGTGGGCGGCACCGCTTCCCTCTGCCCTTCTAGGATGCTGCAAGGTCAGGGAAGGCTCTTCCCACTCTCTTGGTTATGCTTCTCCCCTTCTGCCCTCCCACCTGGGCCAGAGCCCCTGCAGCACCAGTGGCAGCCAACACAGGGCATGTCCCCCTGTAGTACTGTCTGCGCCGTCAGTGTCCTTCCCATCTCAAACCTGGTGGGGTGCCCAGGACAGAGACCATGGACTCCGAGGGCTTGGGGGCAGAACTGAGCTCCATTTCCATCTGGCCCTAAAGCCTGTGCTCAACTTCTGCTGTTGGCCATTCTCCAGGGTTTGGACATGTTCCCATGAGTCCCTCAGGGTCGTGTGCTGGAAGCCAGGCCTCT
Organism: Erethizon dorsatum; assembly: GCA_028451465.1. Classification (NCBI taxonomy): domain Eukaryota; kingdom Metazoa; phylum Chordata; class Mammalia; order Rodentia; family Erethizontidae; genus Erethizon; species Erethizon dorsatum. The sequence goes on along the minus strand of CM051833.1, from coordinate 41,671,075 downwards.
TCATGGCAGCAGAACCTCTAGAGATAGGTTATAGTACGTGCTGCCCTCAGAGGGACTAATGTCATTCTCAAGGGACCCAGTCAGTTGCAATGAGAGCAGGTTGTCATCCAAAGGGCAAGACAGGCCCCTCTACACTCTCTAGCTTCCTGTCTTACCATTCTCTCTCCCTCTCTCTCCCTGTCTCTCTCTCTCCGTCTCTCATTCTCCCACCATGATGGCTGTGTGGTGAAGCAGCAGCCAGGTCCCCTGCACCACAGGCCAAGAAGGGGGGGCCCCCTAGTCTTGAACGTTCAGCCTCCAAATCTGAGCTAAATAAACCTCTCTTCTTTGTGAAGTATCCAGCCCCAAATATTTTGTTGTAACAACCAAAACAGACCAAGATACCATGTGTAAAGGAAGTTCTACAGGTCAGTAGCTGATAGGAAGGGGCAGGAAGTGAGCCCTGGAAACCAGAAGAGTCCGGAGAATGTCCATCAGCATGAGCCACCAGCCATGTCCTGCTAGTGCTCTGAGGAGTGCTGGCCCAGACTCCTCTGTGGGTCCTGTCTGTGGCTGTGAAGAGGACCTGGCCACCCTGGCAGGAAAGATGCGTGATATCTCAGCAGCTGTGTGGAAAAGCCAAGCTCCATCCCCATGGCATATGGTTAAGGGTTACCTTCTTTGTGGTTTCCTTCTCATAAACCCTTACTGTGATGGTTTAGATCTAGAATGCCCCCAAAAGTCTCATGTGTTCAGAGGTGGGGCTTTTGGAAGGTGATTAGATCACGGGTGTGTAATATTCATCAGTGGGTCATCCATTGATGAGTTAGGAAGTGTGGTCTGGTTGGAGGTGGTCATAAGTGTGTGACCTGGAAGGGTGTGTTTTGGGGGGTTTTTCTGTTTATTGGGTTTTTTGGTACCGAGAATTGAACTCAGTACCTTGAGCTTGCCAGCCAGGCGCTTGTGCCGCTGAGATATATCCCTGGCACGAAGGGTGTGTTTTTATCCCCAGCTCCTCCCTTCACTCTCTGCTTCCTGGCTGCCATGGGTTGAACAACTTTCTTCTGCCAAGCCCCCTGCCATGCCATTTCTGCCTTGGAGCCAGCTGACCACAGACTAAACTCTCTGAAATGTGAGCCAAAATAAACCTCTCCTCCTTCAAGTTTCTGGTGTTGGAATTTTGTCCTAGTGATGAGCAAGTGACTAATACAACAAGATTTGGCAAATTACAGAGCTTGCCTCTGGGTTTGCTCTCAGAAATCATAGAGGCTGGAGACTGAGGGGCCACGGGAACCCCAATTCCTCCCACACTGGATGGTTATATTCCAGGCACCCTCTGTACAAGGTAGCCCTGCAGAACTCTTCTTGTCACAAACTTGACATGAACTGGTGCCCTTTACTCTTGCTAGGCCCGGTCTTTTACTTACTGGATATGCAATGGGTCATTGTTTTTCCAGATTTTTGGAGGAAGAGACTAGAAATAACAAGAAACAATTCCATGAACTTCAAGGAAATGTCACAATCATTTAGGGAGTGTGGTCCCTGAAAGCCCGGATCACCTCCCCTCCCTTCTTCCCTTCCTGATGGCAAGTGTTTTTTGCTGTTAGTCACTTGCTTGCCTTTTTACTCCTTAAGCATTCTCCTTTCCTTAGACCAACCCCGGAGGAAGGCTCATCTATCAGCCTCCGCTTTACCAGCAGAAAAGACCACCATGGATATCCCAGGACTCCCACCTTGGTGTTTGAGATTCCCTTGAGGATAAAATTCCACAATCAGGGAACACGGAGGTGTCCACTTATCCTTGAAGAACTAAATACATAGACTGTCCTTTTGCCCTTGAAAAGCAGTCACTAGAATACCCAAAGTACCAGTCAGCATAGACAAGGTTTTGCTCTAGTAACAAATAGTCCCCAAATCTGTGCCTTAATACAACAAAGATTTATATCTTGCTCATGCTACATATTCACTTGACATTATCAAAGGAGCTCTGCTCCTCACAGCATCAGCCTATTGGAGCAGCTATTGTTGCAAAGATTCTACTCACTGAGCCAGAAGACAAGAGGAAGGTGGGGAGTCTTACATTATGGACTAATAGCTCTGGCCTGCAGGCGAAGCATCATTTCCACTCAGAACTCATTGACAGGAGTCATCACCTGGCTCTGCCCACCCACAGGAGGCTGAGAAGTGCAGTCCCGCCACATGCCACAGGAAGGGGTTGTGGCAAACAGCATTAGTGACACCGGCTCCAGCTACATCTGCCCCCTGCAGTCTTTGGCACCAGGACCAGGAAGACCCAAGTCCCCAGACAGCTCCGCCAAGGCAGGAGATGATGATGGCGTCCTCCTAGGAGATGAGGGAGGAGAAACCATCTTTCACCTTACAGAAGGCCTCCCAAGACTACACGATGACTTTAGCTTTTCTTTCCATTTGCTTCCTGCATTCGCAAGCTTACTTTTCTACTTAAGTTATACTCACCACAGAGAATTAGCTTAAGGACTGGCACCAATTTTGCAGATGAAAAAAATTAGCAAGTGTGAATTATATAATTATATCTTGATGAAATCACTCAAGAATCATGGGCAGAACTGAGTTGATTATTTCCTCCTTCAGGAGGAGAGGGTGTTTTCTAAGGGCAATCTGCACAGGGCAGGTTGGGCCAGCAGACAGTAAGAACTCCCTAGTTCTTTCCTTCTCAGTTACACTGGGGAGCCAGACTACATATCTCTAGATCTCTTTTGTTCTGAAATGTTATGAATGTAAATTATTAAGGAAAGTCAACTTTCACTGCTGCTATTGCCAAGAACAACCCCATCTTCTCAGCCTCACTGCCCCGGAGCCCTCAGGGCTGGAGTTTCTCAGATGAAGTCCCCGGCCCTCTTCCTCAGTGCCCCTGCCCAGGGAGGACCTATTCCCATCTGAGTGTATCCACCACCTCTGGGTGACACTCCCGGCGCTCCCAGTACACCACCCTTGTGTTTCTCACAGACGTCTCAAATTAAATTGTCCTAGAATCGATGGCTTCTCTCCCCGAGCCTGGTCCTTCCAAGTCATTCATCTCAGGATGGCAGCTGTTTGCACTCAAGACCAGGGCTATTGCGGACACCTCCTTCTTGCTTATCCAGCTCAGTCCTCCCTGCAATGGTCCATGGGGTTCAGCCCATACCTGCTCCGCCACCCCACCCTGCCACCCCACGAATGAACATGGTCATGAATCTCCTGGGCACCTGCAGTTATCCTCGCTGGTCTCTAAGCCTCTGCTCTATCCCTCCCCAAGCCTCCTGGAGACTTAAAGCGTTAATATTTACTAAAGGACAGATGGACCATACCACGTGTATAAACTCTACAGTGCATCCTTAATTCGGGATGTTCAAAGACCCTCAGACCACTGCCTCCCGTCCCCTCCTCCTGTCGTGTCTCCTGCCACCCTCCTCCTCACCACAGGATCCAGGCTTACTATCCTTCTGCTGCCTGTCCTGTGACCCCTCCTCCTGCCTGGGCACTCTGTCCCCTCCTGTCCTTCTGCCAGGCATGTTTTCCTTCCACTTCTTTACCCAGCTTGTGCCTGACCTCCCTACCCCTTCAAAAGCCCACTGAATGTCCATTTCCTCCTCGTGGCTTCCCTGCTGACTCAGGTCACTCAGGGCCCCTTCAGCGTGCTCTTCTCATTTTCCTGCATCACTGACATGCTTTTAATTATATAACAGGCGTAGTCACGTGCTGCCACACTCAGCTGTAGGCTCCTGTAGGGCGAGGATCATGCCTGCGTTGACCATTGCTCTTTCCGGCCCTTTCCCCCAAATCAACACAGGCTTTGGCCCATAATGAGCATCAATATCTGTATATGATGTGCATAAGTCTACATGGAATAGTGTCATGAAGACTTTTCTAAATTCATTCAACTTGCTCCCCCCCAAAATGCAAAATGACACACACATGCAGCTGTTGATCACAACACAATTTGTAAAAGGTGAAATAAACCAGAATCCATCAATGTGGGACAGGCTGAGTAAACCGTGACAGCACCACCTGACAGAGCGCTACTCAGCGGTGAGGAAGCAAGTCTTCGTATGATGTTACTCTGTGAGTACAGGCTGATGCTCCCGTCTAAGGAAGGAGGCAGGGTACGTAAGCATGTACCTGCTTTAGTTAAAAAATGAAATGAAAACAAAATTGAATTTTAAAATAGGTGAAAAAAGGAGAAAATAAGAAACAAGAGACAGGAACAGAAGCTAGATTCTCTAAAAACACTTGCTTTATAGTTTTGAATTTGAAATCTCATAGTTATGTTTTATAATTACAAAATAAAGCTAAACTGGGCTGGTGATATAGCTCAGCAGCATAAGCGCATGCCTGGCAAGTGCGAGGTCCTGAGTTCGACTCCCGGTACCTGCATATTAAAAAAAAAAAAAAAGCTAAACCAAGATGGAAAAAAATCCTTGTAAATTGAAACAAACAAACAAAAAAATGAACCTAACTATGTGTCAGGTTGGTAGTTTAACTGCATAGAGAAGAATTTTTACATAACTTTAAAACACAGAAGGGGCCGGTGAGATGGCTCAGCGGCATAAGCGCCTGCCTGGCAAGCACGAGGGCCCGAGTTCGACTCAGAACCCACATATGAAAAAAGGCCCAGTGATATCACTCAGCGGCACAGGCGCCTGCTGGCGCGCAAGGTGCTGAGGTCGACCCCTGGTACCCACAAAAAAAAAAAACAAAAAAAACACAGAAGTGGAACAGTTCATACCTAATGAAATATTTCCTAAGGACAAAAAGAATACAACATTTTTAACAGTATCCAGGAGTCTTACTTTTTATTAAAAATAAGTGGTTCTGTTGATATTGTTGTTTTAAAACTAAACACACCCCAATGTCATTAGAAATCAAGAACCTTTAGTGTGAACATAAAGAAAATCAACATTTTAGCTCAGTGGCACAGCGCCTGCCTGGCAAGCGCGAGGTTGTGAGTTCGATCCCCGGTACCAAAAAAAGAAAAAAAAGAAAGAAAATCAACATAAAATTTTAAAAAGTTAAATGAAATCCTCTGTAATCTTACATCTGACTTAGAAACACAAGAGTATGAATTAATAATGTATTATTCTCCTTCAAATAAAAAGGAGTATGTACTTTCTAGCCCAATGAAACACATTTTTCTCTGATTGCCAAAAAAAACACCTAAAGCCAGGCATGGTGGCATATGCCTGTCATCCCAGCACTTGGGAGGCTGAGGCAGAAGGATTGCCACAAGTCCAAGGCCAGCCTGGACTACACAGTGAATTTGAAAGGATTCCCTCCCACCAAGAATGGGACAACCAAAGCATCAAGAACAGCACTTGCAATGAGTTCAATAACACCGAAGAAGTTAAAATCCTGGAGTACATGGTGACAGAAAGAAAGACTGCACGCCAAATCATTATTCCAAAAGCTGATAGAAAGGAAAAAGCATCTACCTGGACTCTTCCACAAACTGTCTTTGGGGGGAACTGATCAGCTCATGACCAGAAGTTCTTTTCTATGGAAAAACTCTAAGTAATATATGCAGGAAAAATTACTTTGTTAAAAAATCACCATCTCCCTACCCTAATAAAACAGTGATGATGACAGTGACCATGAGCAGCTGGCAAATCCATTAGGCAGAAGTGGAGGAGAGATTTCCCACTGTAAGCCCGCACATCCACGCAGGACAGGAGCCAGCCTCCCCATGCCCTGGGGACACAGCAACAAATGGGGAACATTTCTGCCAAAACAAACCTACGCTGATCAAACCTCCACATCTAATCACCAGTTCACACAGCACAAGATAAAGAACAACGCCACAGCACGCAGGCACCCGAATCCACAGTGGAGAAATTCTACAGAGCACCATTCAGCTTCTTCAGATAATAAATAACAAGAGGTACGCAGAGAGAAAATTCATGTGTGTGTGTCTGTGTAACAAATAAGGTGTGCAGTCTTTTATTTCCGTTTTAATCAAATTGGAAAATAATCAGGGAATTGGAGCATTGGCTGAATATTAGATGATATTAAGGAATCTTTTCATATTCCTAGTGTGATAATGATAAATTGCTGTTTTTCAATATTTTTCTCTTAGAAATGCATAGTTCAGCATTTATGAACACGAAGGTATAATATCTGAATTTTCTTTTACATTATTCAGTGAGGGGGATTAAGACAAAGATGGAGAGAGTGAGTTACAAGTGAAACAAGAAAATAAATGTAGCCAAATGTTTAACCTGTTTCCCTAAATACCTACTTTCCACAGATATTAATAAATTATTGATCCTTTCACAGAATAAGAATCACATGCAGTTTTTTGACAATAACTAGTTTTAAATTTAAGGCTAAAGTATCCTCTAAATCTTGTTCTTGTGCCCCTCACCTCAAGTGCAATGGATGGGCAAAATCAACAGCCCCTCCCTCCCCCACATCTAGGGCTTTGCTGGGAAAGTAGCTCAGTGGTAGCCACAATCCCCATGCCTCCCTCCACCCTACCCCAGCCCAGGCCAGGCGCTGCCCAGCTACTCTGAGTTGTGGGGATCTTCTCTACCTCCAGGCATGTCTCAAGAGCACACGGCAGTGTTTTCTGCTCCTTTTCCTGGCCTTTTCTCGTGGTCTTTTCCTTCCTGCTATTCTCCTTTTTTTTCTTGCTCCTTTTCTTATGGCCTTTGATTGGAGACTCAATTCCAGTCTTTACATTAGAAAGGTGTAGACACCTTTCCCTGCTCCTTCCTGCTAAGCCACCTCTCCCTCTCCTTTGAGAATTCTCAGCCTAGTCTTTCCCCGCTAGACTCCTGCCTTGGGAAGATGGTCGAAATGCTCTTTCACAGACCTTGACTAACCCGAGATTACTACAACCACGGAGAACCTTCTGAAGATCACAGACGGCAGGAAGGCCAAAGATGCCTCATCTGTTCAGCACCACGGGGACTGTGGGTGCTGAAAGGCCGTGGGACATCCATGATGAAGATACTACTGGCCAGGCTGCCCTGTCCATGGCGGCCTGTCACACGAAGGACACAGGACAGCATGACAGGGCCAGCCTGAGCTTGAGATCACAGAGGTGTTGGTTTGGAACCCAAGCCAGTCTCCTGCTGGATACAGTGGTGCCTTGGTCTACAAACTTAATTCATTCCACGATTCTGGAAAAGATAGCCACATTGGTGTTCATGCAGGAAAGATGGCTGTGGTCATGTTCATCACCCAATGCAGAGTTCACAAACAAGAACAAAATTTTGCCAAATGCTTCTGTTTGTGAACCAAATTGTTCACTGAACCAAGGTACCACTGTACTTCAATATGGACAGTAACTTTTACTTTCTGAGCCTCCAGTTCCTCTCTGTGCACTGAGCTCGGAGACCCTCGGCACAGGCTTGATGCAGAACATCACACACAAGCCCCGAGCCCGCATGTGGACCCCCAGTAGGGTTCCTCATGAATTCCAAATGGGTTACTTTGGCAGCTGAAGTGAATTTTCTGGAACATCATGTCCATGCTCACAGCAAACAGCTTGTTCATCTTCTCATCTTGTTCCAGAAGCCTTCCTTTATCTCTCAGAGTTTCCGGTCTGGCCCTCCAGCTTCCTTCCAAGTTCAGGGCTCTCACTTTCAGCCAGCATCCTGGTCACTGCTCTCCACTAGGCCCCGGCAGAGGGGAAGCTCTGGCAGGGCCACTGCATCTGTCTGCCTCACTGGCACAGAGGAGGACGGACAGTTCTCTGCTCATCTGGAAATGATGAATGATTTCCTGCCATGGCCAAGCAACTTGCTAATTAATGATCCAGGACTGGCACCCACTGTCCGCTGTCTGGCTCGTTCGTCTTTACTGTATGGACACATTAAGTGCAGTGCGGGGATCTTGCTCATTCCAGGCCTTCTGTCCCTGTCTTAGAAGCCTGGAGGCTTGGAGTAGGTGCTGATGGTGAAGGTTCAGTGTGCTCCATGGGATCCCCAGACATGTCTGTGGCAGAGGAAAGCGGAGATAACCTGAGCTGAGGGCCAAGCATGGACCAGAGAGGAATGTACAAGTTCCTTAACATTTCTTGCCCCTTAAATCCTCAGAGAAGCCCCAGGAAGAAGATGAGGTGGGCAGGATTATGCCATTTGGAGATAAAGAAACTAATGTTCAGAGAGGGTAAAAAATGCATGCTGGGTCACATAGCTAATAAATGCTTCAGCTGAGATTTCAACACAATTGGTTTGACTCCAACCACTATCCGTAACCACTGCATGACACACTCCTTAAATAAAGCCAGCATCTGTAGAAGCTAAACAATATAATTGGAGTTACGTACATATATAAGCAATTATGGGTGTAATATATACAAAATTCAGGATTTCACAGGAGGCCGTGATCAGGGAAGAACACAAAGTTGTTTTTTCAAACTGTGTGCTAAGTTTGTGAATGTTCATTTTGTGTTAGATTTTTTTTATCCAAGTGTGAGTATGTGAGAAAAGAGCTAATATCTTTTTAGAAACCTAAAGAGATACCTTCACAGAACAATAGTATTCATCAAAAATAAGATGCATGTAAGCCCATTTGTCAGAGATCCTGTGCAGAATATTATACTAGGTGCTATCAGATATAAAAGGGAATACAAAAAGAAGGTTCCTGTCTGCTCAATACAGCAAGGACCCTCCTCAAGGGTGTGTAATGATTATCTGTCATCTTTAAAGGCTCTGCAGAGATCATCTGGCCTTTGGCCTATTTTAGGATTTTTCTCTAATCTAGAGGAAGGATGCTCAGAAAAAGATGTGAATTCTGTCCTGCTCCCAGTTCTGTACCTTGCAGGCCTGCAGTCTGGGGCCAGCTCCTGGGGCATTCCACCCTTGTCACTCTGGCATGGGCCAGGGAGGAGCCGTGTCCCTCTCTGCTTCCTGAATCCTTTTCAGAGGAGCAGACAGCCAGGCCTCAGGATGACCACTTCCAATAGTAGATGTGCCGGTGCCACCACAGGCCTGCAGGCAGTTCACTGGCACGTTCAAATCTGTAGGTGCCCTCCTGGCCGCCTGCTGGAAGGACAGGACCTTGAGGCAGGCACAACCCACCCAGGAGAGCCCTGAAACTCTCTGGACAGGTGCCAACACCTGTGGCATCAGAGTGTGGTTACCTTTCCATCCCCACATCCTCGGTGCCTGTGGCTTTCAGCGACCACTGGCCTGGGCATGCTCCCAACCCACCCTTCCACACCTGGGTACCCAGGTTCTTGCCACAGCGAAAGTTGCACATGGCCCGGAAGTTGCCGTCCAGCCCCCAGAAGTTGTGTGCAACCTGGAAGCGAGGTTGAGGAGAAGCAGCTGGCTCACTCCTGCCCGCGCTGGCCCTGGGACAGGTGAGGGTATGGGTTGTGGTAGGACGCGCAGAGGCCTCTAGGGACCTAGCAGCCTCCTGGGACCCGCCAGCATGGAACCTAATGAAGTGCCCTTTTCATGGAGTAAATCCTCACAGGACAGCACTCACCTGACCTGGAATCAATTGCTCTTTTCTTCTTCTGCGAGGTCTTTGCTGTGGCGCACAACTCCGTGCTCTCCGGGTTTTTCCATCGTGTAGTCCGCCAAGGGCGGAAGCAGCTGGAGATGATGAATCCTTAACCTCCCCAGAACCTGGGCCGTGGGCAGTTTCTGAAAGGCACCTGAGACCCACACTCTAAAGTATCACTGTCAGAAAAGCATCTTAGCGTCTTATTTTTGTCAGATAATTCTGGTTTATTTTTAATAACTCAAACTGGAAAAAAGAAAGTCTTGTGTAATCATTTCATAGCAGCAGTACTGCCAAACCAGTGCGGTATGATAACTTCCCGGAATCATATCTGCCCAAAATTAATCTGCCCCAAATTAAGGGAAGTTTAGATTACAGCAAGTTGGAGCAGTTCACAGAAGAAGTAATGCCTTGACCTTTGGCAGAGAAAACTAGAAGTTGGTCCTTCTCCATTTTTTCTTCTCTTAGTTTTCTAAGGGCCACAATCCACTCTACAGATCTCAAAGTACTCCTCACTTAGAGTGGAACAAAGAAAGCATCAGCCACATGGTGGAAGACACCGTACCTGTCCACTTACTAATGTTCAAGCACACGTGAAGCTTCTAGAGCTGGACATTGTGTCGAATACTGGAGGCCATCAGAGAGGGATAAGAGCAATGTCTTCCTTCTGAGAGCTGGCAGCTCAGTGAGAAATCGAGCAAAAGATAAGGCAGACTATGATGTAGATGACAAACTATGGGCATCTATGGAAAATGACTTCCAAGATTTGGAAAAGCTCTTGGAGGAAATGGAATTCAAGCTGAGCAGAGACAGTGAGTTTGGGAAAACATTTGCATAGAAGTAAAATGTGCAGGAAATTTTTAAAAGGATAACCCATTGTAGTAAAAGTGTGGGATGTCAAAATATTGGAATGACTACTTTTGTAAATATTTCTTAAATGCTTCAAACTGTGATACATATATGGATGTCATTATGGCACACAGCAATACTTTTTTTTTTTTTTTTTTTTTTTTGCAGTGCTGGGATAGAGCCAAGATCTTAACACATGCTTAGGCAAATGTGCTACCACTAAGCTCCATCCCTAGCCCCAGAACGCTTCACTTGCGTCATTTAGATTGGTCTGTTTGCAAGTAGCAGAAGATCCAACAGTGCTAGCTTATTTGTCTGCGGCAAGGTGAAGGGAGTAATTCATGGCCAGAATAGAGGCCCAACAGTGTCACAGATATGCAGGTCCATCTATTGTCCTGGCCCACCATCTTTAGTACATGGTTGCATAATAGCTGCTGTGCTGCCACGGACTGTGTCCCCATTCCAAGATGGAAAAGAGTGAGGTGGTGAGGGCAAAGACAGAGGCTAAAGGCACAACCTACCATGTGTGATCATCAAAAACCATTTTTTGCTTTAAGCCCCACCTATTAACTCCTGTTTCTATCTAAACAGCCAGAGTACATGTTGACACACAAGAGTTCCGTAGATAAGGAAATAGAGGAGAACACTGTGAGAGCAGCTGTCTGTTAGCAATTAGTGATTTTTGCCAGAACATCATTTATTGACTTTGATGGCTTGTAGTAGAAGCTTAAATTGCCTGATACCAGTTACTACAGTTCTGGATTTCTTCTGCTCCTATGCACAGGAAGGCTGCTTCCCTCCCCTGAAAAGTTAAGCATACGCAGTGCCTGTCTGCAGCTATGGAGGGTGAGCAGTGGGCACATGTGTGGCTCCTGGATGAAGGGTTTAGCAGCAGGTCTCACTTGACCTGCAGCCCTGCCCGCCCTGCCTCAGTGCCCAAGAGGTCAGGGTCCAGATGGAGCTGAGTCTTGGAGTGACAGCTCCACACTGGATATGGCACTTGAGCAAGAAGTAAATCTTTGTTCCATTAAGCCATTAGGATACTCTGGTTTCTCTTCAGATCATATAAATCTTTTGCCTTTCACTATTAAGCCATTAGGATTTGGGGGTTGTCTGCTTGTTTCTATAAAACCCAGTCTAACCTGACAAATTGATAGTCAATTAATGTTGCATTCATTTGTTTCATACATAAGTGAGGATATAGTAAAATGTTGTATGTATTTAATAACTAGTAGCATTTCTTTAAATAAGAGTTAAGAACATAAATGATCTACCTTTTTAACAGTGTGCTTCTAGGATGATAGTGTTTTGGATGTGGAGATAATCTACAAGTATAAGAAGAAGCACAGGTAAATGTCATGGAGTTAAAATGGCTCTTTGAAGGGGACATGGAAGGAACGAGCCCCATTAAGGAAGGTCCCTGTCAATTGTAGGGCCATTATACAAGATGGAGTGGCTGGCTTTCCTCTACCCTTATAAGCGCTAGCAAAATGATGGTTTTCTTCTTACTAATTTTGGAATTATTTCAGACTTAGAAAATGTTGTAACAACAGTACAAAGGATTCCCCTTCGACTTCACTCATATCACCCTTACCTGCTTTTGCTCCTGATGATCTGGAAAATTCTTTGCCTTCTGAGCAAGTTCATCCTTCTTAAGTGTAGAGTGTTGGAGCTCCTTCCTCTATCCTAAGATATCTTCATCCACACCCTTTCTCCAGATGAACTCATGTGCACCTGTGGCTTCAGTTATACACGGGTGACAGGTGACTGTCCAGCATGTGCGTGGAGGCCAACCACGCTTCTGATTCCACACTCTGCATTTTCTCTCCAGTATGTCTGGCAATATGCAGCTGTCATGCTTCATATTAGCTCCTAAATGTCTCAAGTTTCCTCAAACCAAAGTCCCAAAAAGAACTTACAATTTTCCCCACCTGGCCACACATGGTCTTCCTGTCTTTTAGTGTTTTCTCCTTCACTAACATTACTCTGTCCATTAAGGAGCCACCAGAGATCTGGATCTTGTCCTGTTTACCACCTCTGCCACCCACCTTCCACATCCCACGTCACATGTCCCTTTCCTAAGGAAGCCTGCCCTGACACATCTAGACCCGCCCCGTCACCTCACCATGTTGATCAGTTGTAATTTTATAATTATCTATATGACACTATTTTCTGTCTCCTCGACTGTACCGTAAGCTCACTGAGGGGAGGACTGCTCTTTGATCCCGTGGGGCCCTGCCCCACTCCTCACTTCTCACTCCTCCCTCTGCCCCAGTCAGTGCTCAGCAGGATCTGTCAAATGAACAAGCAGCTTCCAACCTGTGACCTGTTCCTGAACTCAGATTCCCTCCCCACCCCTGGTGGATCACTGAAGGGAGAGAGGATCCACTCACTTCCCCTTTTTGAGTCATTGCTAAGTATTCTTAAGAGATTAAGAGATTTGCAAGTTCAAGCCAGAGCTTTTCCATTACCAATATGCTAGAAACTGAGGCCTTCTGATTTGGTAAAAGAGGACTCATCCTTTCCAAGCTCATGGTGGGCGTAGCAGAACACGCACACACCGGGAGGGAGAGGATTCAGGAGGAGGGCACGGTGGATGCACAGACCTTGAGGCAGGAGCTCTTCTGGGGACTGAGGAAGAGCAAGGCCACCAGTGTTGGGTGGCGTGAGTGGGGAGGAAAGTTGTTGCTCTGAGACAGGAACCCTTGGTCATGTTGGAGTGGAGGTGTAGCACATCCTGACTCATGTTCCGAAGTCTCACACTAGCTACTGTAGGGGACGGACTGAAGGGGATGAAAGGCAGGGGAATAAGGAAGGGGACCAGATGCCCATACTGTCACCCCTGCTTCTATCTGCGGTCCGCAGAAGCTGCTGGAGGGATCTGGAGAGGGATTATGGAGGAGGGAAGTAGAAGAAGGAGCCCAGAGAAACACTAGGAGAACAGCTGTCTGGTCAGGTCAACAAGTAACCCCCATGAGGACATGGCAGGCCAGGTGTGACCTGGGTTTCTGAACCAGAGGAGAAGGTTTTGTCTCCATCCAGCTGGGCTGATGGATTTGCTCTGTCTTGGGCTGGAAGGAAAAATAGGTGCTTTCCCCTGGGAGCCCCTAAGGACCGAACATAGTTCAGACTAAAGACTGCCGGGAGCCTGACAGCCAATCACATGGAGACTATGAGTGGAGAGGTGACACCTGAGGCCTGGCTGTTGTCTCTCCAAATCCATCCTGGGCTCAGACCCCGTCAGCCTCTGCCTGTGGTTTTTTGTTCAGTTTCCAAGGTCCTCATGTTTGTGGAATTTCCTCCAGGACTCTTGGAGCCAGTTCAGTGGCCACAGTAGGGACATACCCTTGGGCTCCATGAGGGCTAACACAACACCTGTCGTTCCCCTTGCTGACTGGGATCCAAAAGTCACTGGCCCCCAAGGGATCAGTGCCCTCTGAAATGGAGCTGGTTACTCTGCCAACCTCCTACCTAGCCCAACAGCAGCTCAGAGTCCATATGAAGTGGGGATCTCACTATCCAACATTTTCCTTCATAGGAAATGTCATGGAAAGGGAGGTGAAGCTTTATCTGGAACTCTCACCAGCTGGCATTTTCTCTGGAAATGTAAAACACATTTTTAATCATGTAGAGCTAGTCCTTGATAGTTTGCTACTTGTCTTTGCATATAGATTTTTGCAGATTAAATGCCTTAAAGAGCCAGCCGGACCCTGGCAGGAAGGTGTGAAGGCAGAAATGACTGTGTGCGGCCCCAGATGATGGTGGGAGGAGGCTGTCAGCAATGCCGTGGCCTCTGTGGCCTCTACTAACTCAAGAGGGGTCAACCACACATCATGATTAGCTAAACATTTAGGAACTTAGAATTCCATTTAAGGCTGCTCGACTCTCTGGAACCTCAGACAGCATGTGGCCATACTGTCTAGGGGAAGCAGACCACACTGTCCTCAGAGGCCTCTCTGTCCCACAGGGGTGGTCAGCACCAAGGGCCAGGGCCCTGACCTGCCCCACAGATGCCAGCACTTCCAGATGCTCAGGAAATGCTCAGTGGTGACATTGCTGAATATCAACCTGTCAGTGTGGTTCCTACAAGGGCTGGTGTGACAGATTTGGGAACTCAGTTGGCTGGCAGAGATAATTATTGATTCCCTCATGCATGTAGAGAGAAGTCTAATGCTGGGGGAGGCCAGGGCATAGAACTGATTTCCTGCAAATGTGCAGGGAAGTGACCTCTGCTGTTCTATACTGCCACCTGACTCCCTGCTTGAGGACTTGAGTAATTGACATCTGGCAGGTGTTGGGAAAGAGCTGCAGGGCCAGTGACGCCATGGTGGGCCACACAGCCCCACCTCCAGCACAGTGCTGAACCCTCTGTTCAGCAGGTTGCCAGAGGACTCCTGTTTTATTTCTGTAATCCCTTTTGTAGGTTCTGGCTCCAGCCAGTCTTGGGGCCAATCTGAGCATCCTCCCTTTCTCATGCCCTAAAATGGCTCCAGTCCCCTGAGGGACTCCACCTCCCCAGGGCCCTCCCAAACCCCAGCCACACTTCGCAACCAGCAAGAGCTTTGGTGGCTTTTGTTCCCCAGGAGCAGGGATACTCATGCAGCTGCTACTCTCTCAGCCTAGTGATTCTCAGGTAGTTCTGAAAGGGTCCTCATCGACTCCCTGTTCACAGCTGTAGAGTTGGGAGGCAATGTATAGACTTCAAGTGGGTGGTCTGTTTCAATTTGTTGCCCTGGGGATAATCTGCTCTGTTGATGGTGGAACAGGAAATGTCAGAAGACCCATCAGTGGGTTCATTAGGCACAGGCAGCAAATGCGCAGCACATATGCAGGATTTCCCTGACAGAGGAGGGGACATGTGGGACCCTCCGCCTTATCTGCCCATAGTTTTGTAAACCAGAAACTGCTCAGAAAACCAAACCTGTTACTCAAAAAATAATCCTGCAGCAGGAGGGGAGTAAGGTGGCAGACATGAAGCAAGATTAGCCAATAGTTGGGGACTTTGGGAAGCTGGATGATGAGTCCTGGATGGGGCGTCTTCATATTATTCTATCTCTACAATAAAGGTTTTTTAAATCTGATAAAAATTCAATAATGTAACTTCTTGATGTAATTTACATACATTGTAAGTATTTGAAAAATATTGAAAAGTATCTATAAATGGGGTCCCCAAAACAAAGCTATTGTCAACATTTTGGTGTAGGTGTATTTACAAATAGCAAGACTGAGATTATTCTGAATAAGCAGATTCATATCCCACCACTTTTTAAAAACTTTGTATTGTGGTACAAGCATCTTTTCATGTCTTAAAATGACCCAGCAGCTGGGGAAGGCCTCACACTTCGACCTGTAAATGTAGTACCATATTACTTAGCCTAGAGGAAGCTCTGCTGTCTTCAGAATGTACAATCTCAGGTGGATTCACCGTTCATGAAACGGGAGGGGTGGGATTTGAACTTTTCAAGCCCTGGTGTGTGTGCAGCTGCATTCCTTCCCCTACACCCATGAGCCAGTGTATAGTCCAGGGGTCCCGGGAGTCAAGGTAGTTCCTGTATCCCAAAGGCACTCTTACCTTTCCTCCTGTTTGAGAAAGCTCAGCAGAGGACAAGCAAGTGTGTGTGATGCTATGCAGTACCTCACTTGTACATCATAGCAAACCCTGAAATCAACCTCACTCCCAACTTGGCCTCACCCACCTTGGCTCCAGGCTTCCCTGCAGCCCTTGGCTGGGCCCAGTGATGGGCCTTGTCGGAAAACTGGCATGGAGAATCACGGTGAAAGGTGACTTCAGTGGGATGGAACAGCCAAGTTTATGGAATGCACCTCGGCCAGAGGGCGTTGTGTTTGACCTCAGACCCCACAGCTAATGGGGCCTCTGGATCCGATCTGGAAGAAGCGGACTCTCCTGCAAGGAGCCAGCTCTCCCTGAGGCCACGCAGACACAGGCGCCAGCCCACCGTGACCTCTGCCAAGATACTTGCTTCCCCAAAGTGGAGGGAAAAGAGGGTTTAAAACTTTAAATTTCAAAAAATGTATTTTCTAAACTCCAGTTCTCCTGCCAACTTACCAGGGTGTTTGTCTTGGGGAGTTTATCTCATCAGACCATCCTGGGAGTAAAATCCATGCTCGGAGGAACCAGTTCTGTCACGAAGCCTGCTGACCTGCTACATGTCTAGGGCAAGGGCAACTTCCAGTCCAACCCACCTGGCAAGGCCAGTCTCACTCCTCTGAGCTCCTGGGCATCACTGGGGCCTGGGCAGGCAGGTGCAGCTCTACAGAGGTGCTACTTGGTGAGTGGGCCCCAAACACAGAGTCTTGAGGACACCCCAAGTGCCTGGGGCTTAGTCAAGGATGCTCAAGTAAGCTTAAAGTCTTCATGGTGGAGGGGCTGAAGACAGCTGTTTTCCAAAGATGCCCAGGCAGCAGAAGAGGAAATGCCTTCACCACAGGAAACAGCTCTTCATGGTCCAGGGGAGCAGCCAGGCCAAGGGGCACAGACTCCTGCAGTGCAAGGAGCAATCACTGTGGCCAGGACACAACAAGGGTGATGAGGTGCTGGGCAACATAGGCGGCCACTTCTCCACACTTAAGAAATGGGCCTCTGATCTGCTCAGCAAGGAGGCCTCCATGAATTCCAGCCAGCTCTTCCTTGGGACTCCCTGGGCAACTGAGGGTCCCCAGACTGCAGGAAACCAGTGGCGTCTTCATCTGCTTTCTGTTGCTATGACTGAACAGCACAGATGGAGCAATTCTAAGCAATTCTAATTCTAATAGTCGAAGTTGTGAATGTGGAGGCAGGGAAGTCCACACCGTGGTGCCGGCTTCTGGTGAGGTCCTCAGCCCTGCAGGGAGATATGGCAAGATGGAGCAGGCATGAGTCAGAGACGGAGCTCTTAGGACAAAGCCACTCCCACAATAATCCACCATCCCATTAAGCTGTGAACAGATTAACCCAGAGAATCTTGACCAGTCAGCTACCACAAGCATGTGACTCTGGGGATCAAGTTTCCAGTGCATGACTGAGGGAGACACCCAAGCCACAGCAAGCAGATGTTAAGAAGTGATGGAGCCCAAGGCTGAGGGAAAGACAGCTTGGTATGCAGACCTCATGCTATGTGGAGGCGCTTCCTGGGGACTGTCCTGTTGGCCCCACATCAGTCAGGCTGGGGAGACAGGGGACATCACTGCACCCCCACACCAGGGGGCTGCACATGGCAGAGACTCTAGAATAGGGACTCTTCGGGAGAGATGCTGAGGATGTGACGTCAGAATGCACTGTGACCTCACCAGCTGCAGGGGGAAGCAAGCAGTGTCATCAGAATGTCCTGCAGAGGAAAGACTCAGACAGGCTGGGGCGAAATAATGGCAGAAGAGGAGCACAAGGCGCTGCTGTTGCCCACTTGACCACAGGGAAAGCCTGCTATACACCATGTCAAAGGATATGACTTAGAAAACACTAGGTAAGACATAGATAAAGCTAAGGAGTTGATGGTAAACCAGTTAAAGTCAAGAAAATAGAATTTGAAAAATTATGATGACATAGGATTAAACCTTGAAGATTATTAATAAGTAAAATAAGCAAAATAAGCTAAAGAAATTGGGATAAAGTAAGCTATTAATGACCAACAAACTGAATAAATAATGAAAAGTATTTGTAAATATACACGTTATACAGATTGTAATAATAAGAAAATACCTCTGAGCATAACGTTTTAGAAAAGCAAGCCATGACACGCAGTATGTTGCTGGCATAGTACATGATAAAACTTCCTACAATGGCTCAGTATTATTTTAGTTGCCTGGGGAAAAATGTTTTCCAAAAGATAAAAAGGTCTGTGGCATAACTGAGAGGTAGCACACTTAACTAGCATGTGCAAGGCCCTGCCCGAGTTCATCTGCAGCACTGAAAAGTGCTAGATAATATATCTGCAGGAAAATGAGGCTTTGTGTGTTGTTCTAAAGTTGCTCTGTTAAAAACATTTTTACCTGATTAGACATCATGGAAGGAGTGCTATGTTCAAATGATGTCCTTTCTATTCCTCAAGGATATAAGGTCCAGTCATTCATTCACGGGAGGATATTGACCGCACGTTAGTTCACACCAAGCTCCTGCCCAGATACAGGGGATTAATGAACGAGATACAGCCTCATCCTCTTAGGGGTCAGGCAGTGGCTGAGAGGAATACACAGTAAACAGAGTCCTCCATAGGTAGTGGGGAGGAGAGAAACAGCAGAAGGCACAGTTGGTACTGTGCTGCTGCAATGTAGATCAACAAAGAAGGGGCAAAGACCCGGAGGGGTGAAGGCGCCATCCTGTGGGCACCCAAGGGAAAGCGCCGGGAACCTCCAAGCAGGAGCAAGGAGTTGCACTAGTGAGCTCCTGGCACTGTCAGGTTTGGAGCTCCTGGTGACTAGCAGATGAGCTTCCAGGATCTGTCAGGTTAGCTCCTTCCTGGCACCATCAGGTCCAGGGGCTCCTGGCACCTTCAGGTCAGGAGCTCCTAGCATGGTGGTGGTCAAACCCCAGCAGGGTCTGGTGTGCTGGGTGAAGGGCAGCGTGTGAAACCCAGGCGCCAAGGACAAAGGGTGACTGAGCAGCAGGGAGGACACAGTACCAGCTGAGCAAGCATGAGGGGCAGTGGGACCTGCGGGGCAGGGACTGTCACATGCAGTGTGTCTACAGCTGCTGATCCTCCCAAGGCTCCTCACAAAGATCTGTTGACCTGGGCCACTCATATGGTCCAGGTAACTGGAGCTGAGGACCATTTGCTGCCATTCGAAGCAAAGCCAATGTGCCACCGTGGGCCTCTTAGCAGCCAGGGGTCCACCCAGCACAGACTCCCAGGAGCAGGTAGAGCTGCACCTCAAGGTCAGGGACGTGGTCAGGCTGAGACTTTGCCAGGTGACCCTGGCCACACTGAATCCCAGGCAGCAGTCTTCCAAACCATCCTCTGCGATTGGTTTCTAAGGATGACTGTGCACAAAGGAGCTGGCACAAAGGAGCTGCTATAGCTTCCTTGACTGGGAGCTTCTGGAACAAGCAGGTGGGCTCCCGGGCCCTGATATAGGTGGCATGGCCAGGTGCTAAAGCCAGCAGCAGAAGCCTGCTGACCCTGGCACTCACACTGGTCTCAAGGTCAGAAGATCC
Organism: Erethizon dorsatum; assembly: GCA_028451465.1. NCBI lineage: Eukaryota > Metazoa > Chordata > Mammalia > Rodentia > Erethizontidae > Erethizon > Erethizon dorsatum. Next base: position 41,651,628 of record CM051833.1, on the reverse strand, counting down.
CTTGCTGGACCATCCTCATCCAAAGACAAGTCACCACTTCTCCACTGTGGCCACATCTGCCCACCAGACATGGAGAGGAAGAGCTTCCAACAAGCTCAGAGCACGCGCTGACCTCAGGCCCAATGGCTCCCCCTCGGCGGATGATCTCACCCAGTGACAGACTCCAAGGAGGAAATCATCTCCAGCCCCAAGAGAACAGAGGTCCAAGAATGACCAGTAGCTGGTGGGAAGTCCTCCTGCCAGGATTAGCATCTGCCACTTGGGGGGCTCCGCTGGCCTGCTCGGCCACTGGCTCTGCAGACTAAAACCAGGTAGACCCCATGGGTACATTCTGCATGACCTAAATGGAATGTGGCTCCCAAGAGAGACTGGGAAGGTAGGGGGACCAGAGCCCCAGGAAATCAGTGCCATCATTTTAACTTTGGGTCTTTCTCAGGCCCTTATTGGTGGAGAACTTGTTAGGTCTGAGTAGTGAGAGTTCTTGGGATTTTAGACTGAACCACGCCTGACATCTGTAACAAGGCAGCTGTGCTGCCAAATCCTCCCAGGGCAAACCTTCAGCTCCATTTTATTTACCCATTCAAGAACTCTTCTAGGGAAAGCCCTCTTCTAGGGAAAGCCCTGCTTCCGTCTGTCCATGGAGTTAGCCAGTGACCCCACTCTCGCTATTTACAGACACCGACACTGTCTGCCTGGGAAGGGGGAGAGCAAAGAGACTATTGCTAAGGGGGCACAGAAGCCTGCCCCCAGCCCCGCAGGTCCCTAGCCCCAGAGGTCCCCAGCCTGTCGGCCCACACTCACACTCAGAAGTCCTGGTGAACTTGGCCTTTGACACTTCCCAAGGAGGGAAGGTAGGGGTGAGATTAAACCCAGGTTTACTGGGCAATCACCAGAGCAAGAGCAAGAAGTCTTGACTGGCTGCCACATGCTGGGCCTTACCTGACTTTTCAAGGACTGGGACCAGCCTTTCACAGCTGCCAGCAGCTGCTGGCACCTGGCGTCTTCCAAGGAATTCCTACCTTAATTACTCCCTTTGAGCCTGAGACCAATGTGTGAGGCTGTTAAGCAAGGACCACATCAGGTAAGCTAAGTGGCCAGAGGCCAGGAGGCTCAGGAGAGGCAGGGCCCACACCCCAAGCCCAAGTGGGTGCCTCTGGGCCGCAACCCCCCATGGCACCCTTGCCACACTGTGCTCCACTGGGCAGGATCCCCCAGAGCTGCACTGGCAAACACCATCTACAGAGGATCCTCATGGACAGCCCTGAGCCATGTACCCTCCAAAAGGAGAGCTCTTTCCACCAGAGGCAAGCTTGCCCCTCCTCTCTCTGGCTTACCTGCATTTACAGACCCCTCTCTTTTCTTATGACCTGGTACTATGATTGATTTATTTGCATGTGGAACAATTAGCTTGTGAACTCCTTAGGACAGAACTTCTTGAGACAGTGGAGAAAGGAGAATTCTTGAGTGCTCAGCCTTTGGAGCCAGGCTGCCCTGCCCAGATGGAACCACCTTTTGCTCATATAAGAAACCTCTTTAAACCCTCTGCGCCTTCATTTCCTCCTCTGTAAAATGGGTTATCATGAAGATGCAAGCAGTTAATGCATGTAAATCAATAGAGTGACAAATGAACATGAGACTACCTGCAGACCAAGCAGCAGGGAAGCCGACCCTTAAGTGTCACATTTTCACACAGTAGGAAATGCCCTCCAGTGACTACAGCAAAGGAGGTCCCAGCACAGCACCGTGGTGGTCCTCCTCCTCTTACCCTACACAGACCCAGGTCCATGTGACCTATCACACAGCAGGTGCTCCATTAACATTTGTCTGTAAAACAATTAGTGACTTGAGTAGCAGTAAAAATGTTGCCAGGTGTGGTGGCTCAAGCCAGTAATCCCAGCACTTGGGAGACTGAGGGAGGAGGATCAGCAAGAGTTTGATGCCAGCCTGAACTACATTATTGAGACTTTGTCTCCAAAAAATAAATAAATAAATATTTTTTAAAATTTTTAAATTAAAAAATTTTAAAATAGAAATAGCTGGTCATGGTGGCGCAAGCCTGTAATCCCAGCACTCCAGAGGCTGAGGCAGGAGGATCACTGCAAGTTTGAGGGCAGCCTCAGCTACATAGTGAGTTCAAGGTCAGCCCTGATCTGCATAGTGCAACCTTATCTCAAACTAAAATAAAATAAAATAAAATAATGTAGTAGAACTATTACCTGAACTATCTTGGGGCAGTCACAGCCAGCTGAACCATCTCTAAAAGTGCCAAGATCCCTGCCTCCTCCACAAAGAATACACAGTAAATTCAAGGAATTGAATTTGGAGTTCTTAAATTAGTTTACCCAAATGAAAAGCATAAGCCTCCAGGCCAAGAGCCAGGCTCACTGTTTGTTGATAAGAACCCTGCACACTCTGGGGCTTTTCTTCAGTTCAGGCAAAGCTGCTTGGCTGGAATCTCTGGGAAGCTGCTTGAAACTCCAGGTCACAGATGCAGGCAGAGAAGCTGAGAGAGAATCTGTGTCTCCTTCTCTCTCCCCTTACAATATTTGATTTAGAAAAACCTAAAGGGCAACCTCCACAGAAAACTACCAACACAGAGGTTTTCCCACAGGCTCTGAGGTGTGTGTGTGTGTGTGTGTTTCTTTATGTGTCTGGCCTGGTGAGCCAGTAAAGGGAAGGGTAGCAGTTTCAAGGAAATTGTAAAGGGAAATAGGATGTTTATTTAATAAGTTGTAATTTTTTTTTAAATGTCAGGTCTTTCCAACCTAAAAGAGCAGTTATCAAAAACGGGGAGAGCTTTTGTAAAAGTCAGGAAAGGCCAGAATCCTAGATAACTAAAGTACCCAACATTTGTGTACTGTATTCCATTCACAAAGCCCTTTCATGTTATTTACATTTTAAAAGATTAAAGATAGATTTTTATAAATACTGTAACAATCTCACACATGAGTGCTAGCAGAAATATATCCAAATTTTTATTGCAGTCTTTTTGTTATTGTGAAAAATTTGAGATAACAAATGCAAATGAATAGGTAAATTGGCAAATTAAATGTGACAATTATAATGTGACTTATAAAGAGGAAATCTCACTCAGAAACTTATAAGAAATTATATATGCATACATACATGTATGTACCACTATGGGCAAATTTCACAACTATTTAAGAAAAGGAGCTCCATAGTGACATAGTAATATTTATGGAGTGATAACACTTTTATAAATTTTTTCTAAAAGCCATGAGCTTTCAATGATATGGCCGGCCTTAGCAGCAGAGTAATTTTTTAATCTTCCGAACTCCTTACACTAAAGAGAACACATGTGAGAGTGGGAAAGACAAACCTGCAGACATCTTCAGCAACTGGGTAATGGGATCCTCCCACCTGAAGAGAGAAGTGACAGGGCAGCAGAGGGTCCTCCCACCTGAAGGAGGGAGGTGATAGGGGAGCAGAGGATCAGCAGGTGTGGTCGGGTCAGGAGCATCGAGGAGGACACAAAGGGTCCTGCAAGTCATAAAAGCAACAACAACAAAAGCCAACAGAAACTCTTCTCCATGACTTGCCAAGCCAAGTGGAGAGAGTCATGGGGAAACAGGTGTGATGGCCAATGCATAGGTGTGGATCCCCCCGAGAGCCCCTAAGAGTTTCCATTGCTGAGAATAACAATTTAAAAGAGGGAAGGTTTGTCCTGGCTCAGGGTCTCAAAGGTTTCTGTCCGAAGTGGGCTGGCTCCATTGCTTTAGGCCATGATGAGGCAGAAGCATAATGGCAGAAGGGCACAGTGGAGGAAAGCTGCTCACCTCATGGCAGCCAGGAAGCAGAGTGAAGGAGAAACAGCCAGAGAGTAAGGGGCCAGGGACAAGGACATGTCCCTATACCCATTCCCTCAACTAAACCCAGCTCTTAAGTTTGCATCACTTCACAATAATTCCACCAAATTATGGATCTGTCAGTGAATTAACCCACTAATGAGGTCAGGTTCCTCATAGTCCAATCACCTCCTAAAGCTTCATCTTTGAACATTGCTGTTCTGGGGTCCAAACCTGGAACACAGGAGCCTTTGGGAACATTTGAGATCCAAACCATAAAAGCTGCCTCTTCTTATACCTAGAGCATCCAGGATAGCAAAAGCTAAAGCCCACAGGCACTGTCTCCCAAAACACTTAGACAGCAACCTGCCTTTATGGACCCAAGATTGTAAGCACACAGGAGCAAGGCACTTACAGATGTATGACCTGCATGAGATAATGAGATTTCTAACACTGGAAAATGGTGAACAAAAAAATCCAAAAAGTACTAAGTAGGCAGCACAGAGGAAATCAGAAAACAGTAGTTGAAACTAAAAAAAAGGAATTTTTTTTTAATTATTTCATTATCTAGAAAAAGAATATCAAGGGTTTTTTTTTTATTTTGATTATGTTTATTGGTACAATTTAGATATACGTAGTGATCATGACTCATAGGGAATTTGTACCTGTATATATCTTGATTCCTCTTTTTTTCCCAATCCCCTCCCCTCCCTTCAACTTCTCTTCACTTCCTTATTTACAAAGCTTTGCTTCCATTTTATCCTTCTTTTATCATGTTTTTCTTTTTCCTTCCTTCCTTTCCCCCTCCCCCTTCCCTAGTTCTCCTTTCTTTTGAAAAATTTTTTCCCTTTTTACAATAACTATTGGCCCTATTTACACTTTCAGTTTCTGACACCAGGGAAACAAGGCAATATTTACACATGTGTGTCCAATTTATTTCACCTAAGAGAATGGTCTCAAAGTGCATCCATTTACCTAAAAATGTCTCCAGTTTATCCTTCTTTATGGCTGAGTAGTACTCCGTTGCATAAAAAAAAGCCACATCTTTTTTATCCATTCCTCGGTTAAAAGCATTTGCATTGTTTCCAAGATTTATCTATTACAAATTGTGCTGCTATAAACATGGGTGTACATATATCGCTGTGGTAGGATGGTTTTAATTCTTCCAGGAAGATACCCAGAAGGGGAATAGCTGGGTCAAATGGGACCTCTAATCCTAGTGTTTTGAGGAATGTCCATGCTGATTTCCACAGTGGTTGCACCAGTCTATACTCCCACCAACAGTGGAGAAGAATTCCTTTTTCCCCACAGTCCCTCCAGCATTTGCTATTGGTTGATTTCCTGATAATAGCCATTCCTTTTTTAAAAGGGGAAAGATATCAGATTGTATCAGACATTTAGCAGCAACATTTTGTACCAAATGACAACAACATGGGACATGTAAGATGCTCAAGGACAGGAATGAACCCAGTGATTTTATACCTAGCCAAACTAACCTTTAAATATAAAGTCTGAAGGAAGTCCCTTGGGGAAAAAAGCGAGAACTCAAAAATAGCATTCCCATGATCCATTCATGAGGAATCTACTGGAAATGACTCATCATATGAACTCATGATGATGATTGTCAAAGGCTGTTGACATCTAGAAAAAGAAAAAAAAAAAAAAGGAAACAAACAACATGTGCTTTCTGATAGAAGTGCAAAACACTACATCTATGTTTGCAGTACATGAAGTTTACATTCATCTTAGGGAGTAGGTATACATACCTAACATATCTTGATTCTTTTTATTCCCCTTTGCCTCCCTTCCCTCCTCCCTCCCCCATCTCCAAATCTTCTTTTCCCATTTTCATTATTATTGTTGTTAGTATTGCTGTTTAGTTCATGATTGCAATATATAATGTTTACATTCATTGCAAGCATTTGGTATATGTACATGTTGCATCTTTTTACATCCCCTTCTCCTCCCTTCTCCCCTCTCCTCACCTTCCATCTCTTGGACCCCTTCCCATTTGCAAAAGAAATATCTCCTTGATTCCTTATATCAATCTTTCCTTTTGCTCTTTACTTGTACTTTGCATTACTTAAATGAGAGAAACTGTATGATATTTTAAAAATGTGTGTCTGATTTATTTCACTTAACATTGTTTTCCAGGTGTACCCATTTTCCTACCAATGTCTCAAATTTATCCTTCTTTATAGCCGAGTAGTATTCCACTTGAATAGTATGACACATAGTGTGGAGTAGTATTCCATTAGAATACTATGACCTTGGGCCAGTGAGATAGCTCAGCAGCATAAGTGCCTGCCTGGCAAGCATGAGGTCCTGAGTTCAACTCCCAGTACCCACATAGGAAAAAAGGGCTGGTGATATCGCTCAGCGGCACAGGTGCCTGCTGGCACGTGAGGTCCTGAGTACGACCCCCAGTACCCACAAAAAAAAAAGAATACTATGACCTATGACATATTCTTGTCAAAAAATTTGTATCTGGGGCCGGTGAGATGGCTCAGCAGCGTAAGCGCCTGCCTTGCAAGCGCGAGGGCCTGAGTTCGACTCCCGGAACCCACATATGAAAAAGGGGCCGGTGATATCGCTCAGTGGCATGGGTGCCTGTTGGCACGCGAGGTCCTGAGGTCGACCCCCCGGTACCCACAAAAAAAAAAAAAAAAAAGAAAAAATTTGTATCTGAACCTGATCAAGCCTCCAGACCTAACTACCAATTTAAATGACATGCAAGGAATAGAAAAGCAAGTTCAATGACACAATGAGAAAAATATCAGTAAATTCAGGCAGGGGTAGGCTCAATAAGTAAACAAGCCACCTTCTTCAACAAGCAGTAGAAACCATCCCCAATCAAATAGAAAGAAAGTGAGTTTTTTTAGTGAATGTATTATGAGCTGTGGCACAACTTTAAGCCAGGAGACACACATCATAACTGGAGCTCCTGACAGATGGAAGAGAGATGGTGGAAGCAAAAAATATTCAAAAACGTCAGGGCTGGAATTTCCCAAATTAAAGGAAAACTGTAAATTCACAGACCTAAGAAGCCAGATGAATCCCAGGCCAAAAAAAAAAAAAAAAGAGAGAAAGAAAGAAAGAAAGAAGAATGATAGTCGAGTACAACATAAACAAATTGCTGGAAATCTGTAATAATGGGCAAAATTTTTAAGTAGCCAGAAGGGGAAAAAAAGACATGTTACATATAATGAAACATCAAGAAAATGTCTTTCTCTCTCTCTTTCTTTCTGTTTTGTTTTGTTTTGTTTTGTTTTGTTTTGTTTTGTTTTTTTGAGACAGGGTCTCACTGTGTAGCTCAGGCTAGCTTTGAACTCACTATGTAGCCCAGGCTGGCCTTGAACTCGCAGTGATCCTCCTGCCTCAACCTCCCAAGTGCTGGGATTACAGTTGTGCACCACCACGCCCAGCTAGGAGAATGTATTTCTTATCAAAAATTCTTCAGCCAAGCATGTAGTAGAACAAATCAGTGAAACACAGAAAAATTGGCCAAGCTAGAATTTTATATCCAACATAAATGTTTCAAAATTGGGAGAAAAATAAAGATTTGTTTCCATTATACAAAAGTTGAAGTCACTGATTACTGGAAGGCTCATAATGTGAAAAATGATAAAAGGATCCTTCATCAGAAGGAAAATGATACCAGATGGAAATGTAGAATTCTGCAAATGTTTTGTTCAAGACTGGTAATAACAGGAATAAAATATGTAAGACATTTTCTTTTTATTTAAATATTATTAAATATCATTGTCTTTGAAGAATAAATATTAGCTCTTAAAAATATTAATAAGCACTATGGGATTAATATAACATGTGGAAATGTTAAATGCATGACAATATTAAAACTAAGACAAGTGGGTAGAAAGGGAAATGTCCTGCTATAAAGTTTTATGGTACCATTGTCCTCTCAATATCCATGGGGTAAATTCCAGGGCCCCCCATAAACACCAAAACTGCAGATGCTCAAGTCCTTATATAAAGCAGTATAATATTTGCCTATGACCTATGCACATCTTCCCATACACTTAAAATCATCTCTAGATTGCTTATGGTGCCGAACACAATGTAAGTGCTCCATATTTGTTATGATGTATTGTCTAGGAAGTAATGGCAATACAAAAAAATCTGTTCCCATTCAGGAGAGAGGTAATTTTCTTCTGGATGTTTTAAAGCTACAGTTTGTTGAATCCAGAGATGCAGATACAGAAAATCAGTCAAATGATTCATGAAGTGATATAACAACATTTGAAGATAGGCTGTAGGAAGTGAAGGATAAATATTATAAACCATCTACTAAAATAACAAAACAAATAACAATTTGCAAATCATAACCATCATTAATAATTAAACAATTTGCAAATCATAACCATCATTAATAATTAAACAAAAGACATGAAGTGGAACTGTTCAAAGTATTTACTAAATCTAAAAAGGCAGAAAAATAAAAATGAGCAAGGAAATGAAGGGAAAAATAAAAAACAACATGATAAATTTAAATCTAGTAATACCAACAATAAATGTAAAATCCTAATCAAAAGCTAGAAATTGTAAGTTTAAATAAAAAAGGAAAACCCAATGATATGCTATCCCCATGAAATACAGTTGAAAGAAACCAAGTCAACATTAAGAAATTAGTGGTATTTTTACACCAATAATAATCTATCCAAAAAAAGAAGTAAAAAAATCCCATTTGCAAAAGCACAAAATAAAACAGGAATATATTTATCCAAGTTAGTGAAAGTTCTGTACACCAAAAACCATAAAACATTGATGAAAGAAATTGAAGAAGGCACAAACGTATCTTTCTACAAAATAGAAATCTCACGTTTGTGCATTGGAAAGTGAATATTGTTAAAATGTCCATACTACCCAAAGCAATAAACAGATTCAACATAATTTCTATCAAAATCCCTATGGCGTTTTCCACATAAATCAAAAAGGCACATAGAATCACAAGACACTAAATAAGGTTTTTTAAATCTCAAGAAAGAGAAATGAAATTTGAGTTATTGCACTTCCTGATTTCAAATTACATTACAAAGCTGTAGTAATCAAAATAGTATAGAATTGGCATAAAGCAGATACATAGGCCAATGTGAGAAAATAGCCCAGAACAAACCCAAGCATACAAGGGACAACTTTAGTTTTTAAAAAAACACAAGAAGACACAATAGGGAAGGATATTCTTCTCAATAATGGTGTTGGAGAAATTGGAAAACAACATGTGAAAGAATGAAACTGGACTTTTATCTTACATCTACATAAAAATGGATTAAAGGTACAAATATAACAGTTAAAACTATAAAGCCATAGAAGAAAGCATAGAGGGAAAATTCCTTAGGATTGACCTTCGTGATGAACTTTTGGATATTACACCAAAAGTTCAAACCACCAAAAAACAAAAATAAACAAATGAGGGCCAGTGAGATAGCTCAGCGGCATAAGTGCCTGCTGGCAAGCGCAAGGTCCTGAGTTCGACTCCCGGTACCCACATTAAAAAAAAAAAATGAGACTACATCAAACTCTTCTCCACAGCAAAAAAATCAATAACAAAATGAAAAGCAGCCAACAAATTGGGAGAAAATATTTACAAACCGTGTATTTGATAAGGGGAACATATAGGGAACTCACAATTCAACACCAAAAAAAAAAAAAAAAAAAAAAAAATAATGACTGAATAGATGTTTTTCCAAACAAGACATAAATGTGTCTAGCAGGTATATGGTAAAAGTTCTCAAACCATTAATCACCAGGGAAATGCAAATCAAAAATGCAATGAGCTACCAGTCACATTTGCTAGCAGGGTTATTATCAGAAGCATAAAAGATGACAGTGCTAGCGAGAGTATGGAGAAGAAGGGACCTTTACAGCTGGTGGCAATGTGAATTGGTGGAGCCATTAGGGAAAACGGTTAAGAGGTTCCTCAAAAAATTAAAAATACAGCTGCCACGTGATCCAGAAATCCTACTCCTGATTATACAGACAAGGGAAGTGAGTTCAGTACCTCACAGAAACACTTGTGCCCATGTTCACTGTAGCATTATTCACAATGGCTGAGAGATGCAAACAACCTAAATGCACATCTGTGGGTGAGAGAATGAAGAAGTTCTCACACACACACACACACGCGCGTGCGCGCACACACACACGCGCGCACACACGCGCGCGCACACACACGCGCACGCACACACACACGAATAGCCTCCAGCCTTAAAAAGAGGGAAACAGCAGCATTTGCAACAACATGAATGAACCTGGAAGATATAATGCTAATGTGCCAGGGCCAGACGGAGAAAGAAAAGTACTGTGGAATCTCACATGTATAATCTAAAAATATCAATTACATGGAAACAGAGTAGAAGAGTGGTTGTGAGAGAGAGGAGAGGGAGAGAAGAGGGAGATGTAGGTCAAAGGGTACAAAGCATTAGGTAGGGTGTGTAAACCTAGAGCAAAAGGACTATAGTTAATAAGATTGTATTGTACTGTGTGTTGACAATTTACTGAAAGAGTAGAGTAGAGATGCTCTTACCACACACACAAAAGAGGTAACATGGAAAGTAATGGATATGTTAATTTAGTTATTAATAGTAATCATTGCATTAGGTATGTGTACATTAAAACAACATGTTGGCTGCCTTAAATATATACCGTAAAAATGAATTTTCAAATGCATATGATCAAAAGTGCACTTTTTTAGGAAGACACAAATTAAAATTAAGACACCGGAAAACAATATACTGTATTAACATTGATACAAAGAAAACTGCAGAGATTATATTAATACCAAGGTAGATTTCAGAACAAAGTTCATTGCTAGAGGTTTTTAAATTTCGTTTCAAAGAGATAAATGGGTCAATTTCTTGAGAAAACAAAAATTCTGAATTTGTATTCATTCAGTAGCATAGTCTCAAAATACACAAAGATACAAACAGTAACAAAAACAGTTACACAAACAGTAAGACAGCAAAAAATGAAAAACATACAAGCACTAATGAAGAGAAAGATGGATTGCCTATGTTAATATCAAAGTGGATTTTAGAGCAAAGTTGTTATATCCTCTTGATGAACTGGCCCTTTCAGCAATACACAATGGCAATCATTCTCCCTGGCATTCATTCTCAATTAAAAAAAAAACATTCTCTCAGCACATTAGGATAAAACAGAATGTCCTCAGCCTGATCAAGGGTATCTACTGAAAAACATCTACAGCAACCTTGTACTTACAGTGAAAGACTGAACAGGTTCCACTCCCTCCCCAAGATGGAGACCAGCCAACCACGTGTGCTCTTCTCTTCAGCATTGCACAGGGGGTGCCTAGCCAGCCCTCTCAGGCAAGGAAAGGGAAAAGCAGGCACCCAGAGGGCACCCAGAAGAACGAAAACCATCTCTACTCATCAGAAAACACAGTGAGAAATTCCCATGGGTCTACACAATTTTGCCAAAGCTAAGAAGAATGTATCAGGCCTGCAGAATACAAGATCAATGTTTTTTAATCAACCATATTTCTACATACTAGGATGATGCATGACAACTTAAAATTACAATTATCCTCAAACTATTCCATAAAATATAAAAGGAAGAAGTACTTCCAAGTTCATTCTGTGAAGCCAATATTTTTCTGTTACCACAACCTGATTGAGGACACAGCAGAAAAAAAAAAAAAAAAAAAACTGTAGACCAATATCCTTGACGACCATAGATAAAAAAAATTCTCAATCAAATGCTTGCAAATCGAATTCAATATCACATTAAAAAAATCATCTACAACAGTCAAATTTATTTCATTCCAGCAATGCAAGCTTGGTTCACAATAAACAAATCAATAAATGTAATACACCACACAAATAGAATCAAAGATAAAAATCATATGACCGTCTCAATAGATGTAGAAAAAGTCTTGAATACCAACATCCCTTGTGACAGAAAAAAATCAAAAAAACTAAATGTATAAGGATTACATTTTAGCACAATAAAGGCTCTGTACAACAAACCTGTAGGCAACCTCATAGTAAGAGGAGAAACCAAAAACATTTCCTCTAAAGTCAGGAAGGAGAAAACAGCATCCACTCCCACCACTCTTTCTCAATATGGTACTGCTAACTTTAGCCTGACTAATCAGGCAAGAGAAAGAAAGAAAAAGATACAAATAGAGGAGAAAGTCAAATTATCCCTGCTTGCAAACAACATTATTGTATACCAAGAAAACCCTAAGAAGTCCACCAAAAGTTCCACTAAGCAGCAGGATATAAAGTTAAGATACAAAAATTGTCAGCTTTCCTAACACCAATAATGATCCCACTGAGAAAGAAATCAGGAAAACAATCCCACTCACAAGAATCTCAACAAGTGAAATATCTAGGAATAAACCTCAGCAAAGAGGTAAAAAAAACCTCTACAACAAAAATTATAAAACACTGAAGAGAGACATTGAGGAAAATACTAGAAGATGGAAAGACCTCCCATGCTCGTGGATGGAACAATTAATACTAAATGTTCATACTAGAGACCTACAGATTCAATACAACCCCCATCAAAGAACTACAGTATTAGGGAAAGGGAAGACCAGGGGAGGGGAGGCAGGAGGGTAAATGTGGGTAATAGAGAGGGTGAATACTACTGAAACATCATATGCATGTGTGGGAATGTTATAATGAAACCCATTATTTTGCACAGTAAATACATGCTAATAATTTTAAAACTTGTATCAATAAAAAATAGGAAAGAAAACAAACCAATGTAAATACAACAGAAGAAACAAGTAAAGATAAAGAGTAGATATCGATTTAACAAAACTCAAAACACAATAAAACTAATTATCAAAAAGCAAGCTATTGCTAAAAAAAAGTTATTGCTTTGGAGAAAATCCACAAAACAAAGAAAATATTGGCAAAAAAATAGTACAAATATACAAACAGAATGAGATGGAGAGGAAACAACCACTGAAATAGGGAACACCTAAATTAAATAATTTCTACCCAAAAAAAACCCTTATAATCCAAACCTTTAGAGCTAGAAAATCTGAGATTAATTACTATAATTAAGAAATTTGTGAAGAGATTAATTATTGTAGAAGCTATGGGGGAAACTGCAAAAGAGTTCTCACCAAATAATACACCAGGCCCTGATGGTTTTACAGGAGAACTTAGAGTCTTCTCCAGTTAGATAATTCCAGTGCTAGGTAAATTGTTGCAGAATGGGGATGGGTGTACAACTTCCAAATTCTTTATGAAGCCAAATTAACATGGACACCAATATTTGATCAATATTGCCCTAAAAAGAAAACTCGGAACCAATTTTATTTATAAATACTGTCTAAAAATCTTAAATAAAATATATAAAGTATAAGTAAATGTTACCTTTGAAAAATAATTCATTATGACCAAGTGGGATTTATTCCAAGAAAAAAATCAATATTAAAGGTCTAATCACATCAGTAGGAATTTCATGACCTCCATCTGCTCTGGGTTGAGTGCATCCTCCAAAAGTCCATGTGTTGGAAACTCAATCTCCAAATTCAGGTGTTAAACTACTTGGAAATGGAGCCTTTGGGAGATGATTAGGATTAAATGAGGTCATAGGGGTTGGACCCTTGCGGTGGAGTTAGTGGCTTTACAAGAGGAAGAGAGACCCACGCTGGCTCACACGCTTTGTCACACACAATGCCCTCTGCCATGTTATGATGCAGCACAAGGCCCTCACTAGAGGCCAAGCAGATACCAGCACCAAGCTCTTGGCCTTCCCAGCTTTCAGAATCATGAGCCAAATAAGTTTCTCACCTTTACAACCAAAAACTGATTTTAAGATTTTTGTTACATGAAGAGGGAAAGAGAAATGAAGTAGAAAAGTTAGAAATGGAGCTGGATGCCTCAGAATACCTACTTACAGAGTTTTGACTTCAGACGCATAAAATGTTTTATGCACTAAAAATGAGAAATTAATTCCTAAAATTCAATTCCAAAACCAATCAAAAGAATAAGCCTAATTCACTACTGGTTGGTAATATAGTCATACAAGAGAAGAATTACTTCTGGTCTCTAGCGCTGCCAATTGTTGCTCCAAGTGTGTCTCCATGGGTGCAGCCCATGTAGTTGTAGATGCAGAGAGACTGGGAAATACAGATTTTAGCCTTCTCTATTGTGCACAAAGGAGGGGATCGGAAAACTATTTGAGCAATTCAATCCGGTGTCACTCTGGAAACTCAGACAGTTTGGATGTCCCTGACTGTGCATTTGGTTTGAGACAATATAAGGATTTTTGCAAATCTTCCTGGAACTCCATAACAAAATTATACCAAGTCGCTAAAAATTACATCTCTATTGAGATAGATGCTAGTCTGTGAGGAAAAGTTAAGGCTAAAATATCCACTGGGCCGTTGTGACAACCCTGGTCACTCAGACAATCCCGTCCTGCAGGGATCTAGTCACACCCTCAAAGCTCTGGTTTGGAAAGAGCAGTACATAATTTACTGCTTTCTAAATAATCCCAATGGGATGCAAATTTATTATTATGAATAACATCCTCCAAATTCCATTTATTATATAGTCACCCAGGGAATTACCTTAAAATTAGTCTAGACAAAAACGGGAAATAAAAGCTAAGCTTCTGAAAATAAAAACTTTCAATATCCCTAGACCCAACTGTGGACTGGCACCGAATCCCCCATAATACTTTCAGGGTCTGAGAACCAATCCCAGCTGGGATGCCCATTCAGAAATAATTGCTAGCTGATGGATTTATTAGCTCAGTTTCCTGACCCGAGTTCTCTCATTACATCATGTGTGCAATTATATGCCCTAATGTGCTGCACACATCACATGCACACGCACACGCACACGCACACACACACACACACACACAGGGCTCATCAGTCCCAGGCTTGCTCCACTTTCTACTGGCTATGCACCCTCTTAACCTCTCTGTGCCACAATCTCATCTATGAAAAGAAAGGAAAAAGTGTTCTTCTCTCACTTGTCGTGCCTTGGATAATGTGTGGCACATCCTGAGTTCCACACAATTGCTGACCATTACCCTTATGACTGTGTGCATTGCTACTGTTACTCTCAAAGGAACAATGATTCCACAGAAAGTATTTATGGATCACAAATACTGGCGGATGATCTGAGGTCTGAAATAGTATTTTCTCTATGGGAAAAAATAATGCTGTCCGTGTAGCACAGGTGATCTAGCAAATAGCACAATGCCAGGAATTCTTTAGTAATGTGGATAGAGGGAAAAGAAAAACTCAGTTCCCACACACAGACTGAGAAGGACATTTGAGAAACACCATTTGCTTTGCTATGGTGCTGAATGTTGTCGCTAGAGCACCCAACCTCGCCGCTGGGTCTTGGAAATGTGTCATCCAAAAGCACTCTAGGCAACCAAATAAAGAGGACATTTGCTTAGCAGGGTTAACCCACCCCTGCCCCTCTCCACCTACAGCCAGATCTCAGGAAGCAGTGGCCCAGTAGGACCAGGACTGTCCCAGGCTGAGCCCTCCCAGTGAAAAGCTCAGAAGCTGCATTACCTGACAGAATCAATGACAGTGAGGAGGGGAGAACAAATGCCTTCTGAGTGACACCCCACCTGTATCCTGACACCTCAAAATGCACAGCTGCACTAAGTGAAGAGAGGCAGATGAGGCCCAAGGGTGAACCCCAAAATCTCATCAGTCACGGGGAGGCAGAATGAAAACAATCTTGTCGTTTCTATAAATCGGGGCCTATACAGGGCTATATTCCTCTCCTTTTGGTGATTTTGAAAATTCAAGTACAGAAGTAAAAGGAGAATGCCTGGAAATAAATTTAAAGGACTTGAAATGGCAGGCAACTCTCCGATGGTCTCACCCTCAGACCGGCTGTGAGGAGCGCGCCTCGGCCTCTTCAATGCTTCCCACCTTGAATCACCAGGGCCAAGCTCTAAACAAAGCAGATCATTTGGCAACTACCAGGCTTTGGCCAAACTACTGTGAGGGGTCTGAATCAACAATGGCACACCCTAAAAGCATTTTTCTCTCCACCAACCTCCCCAGAGGAAGGTTTCCTAGAGGGTAAGCATTCCCAGCAAGAGCTTTATCACCACCAGGGCATGCCATCTGCTCCAGCTCAAGGAATGTTGTTGCTAGAAATTGCCCAGCAAAATAAAATCGTTCCCTGGAAATTGGCATTTAAAGAGCTTTGTATAGAAAACACATCAACCAATCCTTAGCAAAGGAAAAGACTCCTGGAAAATGTGTGCCTGGAATGAAAGGATTGGAAAGCTGAAGGGCTTGGCAGAGCTGTGTTTCATTCCACCAGGAGCATTCGTAGACTGTGGCAACTCACGGGCCTGTGCTCACTTCGGCGGCACAGAGTCTAAGCCTGGAAGGACACAGATATTAAGACAGTCCCTGTGCGAGGATGACATGCAATGAAGCACTGCACATTGTTAAGAATTTTCAGCAAAGCACAAGACTTTAAAGTATTCCTTTCCTTAATTTTGTAATTCTTTGCTGAAGAATAATTCAAAATGTCAGTTTCATGTAACAGAATTAATAACTGAGCAAAGAAACCTAGCTTAAATTATAAAATCCTTGCTTTAATAAAAATTCCTTAAGCAATGAGAAAGACTTGAGTTAATAAAAGTCAATTTTTAGATGTGTCTTTGGGAGTCACTCTGGAGTTGGTTTGTAAGTTTGCATTGCACAGTTGTGCTTGGTTTTGAGTTTATCCCATGTATATTTGCCCTAGAGCAGACACAGATTACTTTATTTGTGCCACCTGTTGTTTCCTGCTGGGTGTGTGGTGGAGGTGTGGCTGTGTACACGTGGATTCTAGCTATACCGTATATGAAAGCTTAACGAACTTTTTTCTGTACGGAGAAGAATAAAGACATCCTTTTTCATTACCGTACCTCAAAGAGAAAAGACAGCAACATTCATCTCAAAAGCAGATCAGTCTGGTTGAAGCACAATTTGTCTAGAGAAACATAATGCAAGGTCAGGTAGGAAGTGAGAATGTAAAGGGGTGAGGTCAGCCTTTCCCTTAATTGCTTAAGAAACTGCACGAAAGCAAGAGGGTGAAGCAAAAACACCACCGTAAACCCCTTCCTTGGGCACCAGGGAAAGTCTGTGGTCAGGTGGCACAGGATAGGGAGGTCTTCTGAAGATGGGACGATGCTTTCTGCCTTTTTTTCTATACAGTACACATAATAATCGCGCATGTTTACGTGTGCGGTGCCATGATCCAACATATGCATACCATGCCCAGTGACCAAACCAGAGCCGTTGGCAGCTGCACCGCTTTATCATTTCTTTATGGCTGGAGTTTTCAAATGCCGCTTTTCTAGTTCTTTATAAAACAAAAACAAGTTGCTGTAAATGTACTGCATTCCTTTTGCTTTTTTTTTTTTTTTTTTTTTTTTGAAAGAAGGCCTGCAGCTGCAGAAAAAAACTAAAACTCTGCAGGAACAGCTTCTCCGGTGAGTAATGCAAACCAAGGCACAGACCCGTCACCCCTCCATTGCCTTGGGGAGAGGTCGGTGCCCAGCCAGACCCTAACTAGGCCCCAGGCAGGGAAAGCACAGAAAACAGGTGCTCACATGGCTCAGCCATCTTCGCAGGAAGCAGAGAGCATATGAGGCAGGGAAGGGAAAAGAACAAAAAGAGCCTGGGTTGTGCGCAGCCCTTTAGCTTCCAGCTTTGGGCTAAGAAGTTAAGTAACGGAGCTGTGGCCAAAACACAAAATCTTTTTCATCAAAAGTAGAGAGGCAGGGGCCGGTGAGATGGCTCAGCGGCTTAAGCGCCTGCCCGGCAAGCGCAAGGGCCCGAGTTCGACTCCCGGAACCCACATATGAAAAAGGGGCCGGTGATATCGCTCAGCGGCACGGGCTCCTGCTGGCGCGTGAGGTCCTGAGGTCGACCCCCCGGTACCCACAAAAAAAAAAAAAAAAGTAGAGAGGCAGAGAGAAACAACTTAGGAGAAAAGTGAGCAAAATAGCATGGGCAGGTCACAGAAACAAAAATGTAAATGCTTTTAAATACTGGGAAATGTTTCCAATCTCACTTTTAGAAAGAAGGCAGCACTTGGCAAAGTTCAAAAATTGTGATAGCAAAGTATGCGCGTGATGTCCTGGGAAATCACTCTCGTCAGAGTATAAACTGCCATGAGCTCAAGGACAGCAAGGTGGCCACCGTGCTTGTGACGGCCTGTGACCCACTAATGTCACTTCCAGGACGTGAGAAAAGGAGATATTGTTCAATAAAAGGCGTGAAAACAATCTAACTGTTCATAACAGGGGACAACGTGAACCATGGGGTCATTATACACTCCAACATTTTAGAAGAATGAAGCAGATCTGCGTGGGCTGGTGTGGATGGCTTCCCAAAGTGTATTTAAAACATGGTAAAATGGGCCAGTGAGATGGCTCAGCGGCGTAGGCGCCTGCCTGGCAAGCGCGAGGGCCCGAGTTCCACTCCCGGAACCCACATACGAAAAAGGGCCGGTGATATTGCTCAGCGGCACGGGCGCCTGCTGGTGTGAGAGGTCCCTGAGGTCGACCCCCAGTACCCACAAAAAAAAAAGGTTAAAAAAAAAAAAAAAGTCCACAAAGTACTTTTGCCTCTCCTATCACTTACATACAAAAACTCACACAAACCAATATATATCTATTTGCACATGCAAAGAATACTTCCCTAAACTGTCAGCAACAGCTTCTGGAAGGGAGAGGAAAATGGGGACTCAGCAGGTGCAGAAACCCATTAAAAAGTGGTGTACATGTGCATGTGTGTGTGCATGCATGTATGTGTGTGCATGTGTGCCTGTGTGTGTGTGCACATGTGTGCTTGTGCACGTGTATGCATGTATGTGCATGTGTGTGTGCATGTTCACATAAATCAAGACTCAGTGGAGCTCCCGCAGGCACCGACTGCAGTTCTTTCTGTGTTGTGGGAGATGAAGATGACTTTTCTTGCTGTTTTGTCCTAGGTTCAAAAATATTCCACAGTGAAATGAGTTGCTTTAAAAATAATAATAAAAACAAAATTTTTTTCTTCCTGAAATACTCAGTGATATCAACCAGACAGGAGACTCTAGTCAGATGGTCCCGTCAGCATGCCCTTTGGATGCTGTCATCCCAGCAGACAGTGAGGCTGGACCTGAGCGAGGAGACCGCAGCATCGGCGCCAGCTGGGGGTCCCCACCCTGCAGGGGAGTGGGGTATCAAGGAGGGAGTTCCGTGTATTGTTCCTCTCAGGTAAAGCCTCCCCAGGTGGTGCTGTGACCAGAAAAAAGGCCCGAGAAACTGTTTGGCTGTGGTCTTGGCCCTATGAGCCTGTTTCCTGTTAGCATCGCTTTGACTGCGATTGTTTGGGACTGTGCAGCAGGAGGTCCAGCTTAGATCAAAGGTGCAGGACCCTCCTGCAAGCAAGACAAGACAGAGCCAGGCACCAAGGCGGTGGGAAACAGGACTGGCTGGTTCTTTGCTGCTGGAGCGGCCCAGCCGCCTGCCTGCCAGGCCAGAGCCACACAAGCCAGGCTTACTGGCCAGCAGCGTGGAGGTCAGGGCACCCTGCCCCCATGGAAGGTGATCCTGTCCAGGGGCCCAGCCAAGGTGAGGAGTCCATGTGGTTACACGGGGCACCCGCCTCATGCAGGCTGTGCAGGATCTGCCACAGGACGGCCACTGCCTGTAGTCCATGCCCAGGAAGCCCAGGAATCCAGAACCGAGGGGGACGGAAGCAGAGTCTGCCCTGGCCCCGCCCTGGCATCTCTTCCTGCCTGAGGCTAGAAGGAGTCCAGGAGCGGCCAGGGCATCCCAGAGCAAGGGCACCTCACTGTCCAAGAAAAAAAGAGTGCTCCACACCCAGGGCCAGCTCAAGGGTGGAAAGGACCCAACGCTGCCTGCACACCCTGAGGCGCTCAGGGCCAACATGTCCCAGGCTGGGGGATGGCTAAAACGGTGGGAAGGTACCCAGGGACGCTGAGCAGATCCAGACCATAGGAGACCGACTCTTCCTCCATGTTCAGGTTCCACATCCTCTTTGGGGCTGGGAACAGCTGCAGTGTCCACATCACAAGAGCCAGTGACAGGCACAATGCCCCTTCCAGCTAGGCACAGGCTGGCAGTGCCCCCATCTGGTTCTGTGGGAGGCGGAGAAGCCCTCCTAAGGCCTCTCTGTGAATGTGGACCTGGGGCCTAGAGAGGCCAGGAAGAATCCAGGTGACCACAGAAAGGTTCGTGTCATCCAGCATTGGCCTCTGGGGACAGGTTTCTGTGCCAGGGCTGGCAGTGACGGCCTCCCAAGGATGACACGTAGTTCCTCTCTGAGGCCAGAGGACCTGGCCTGACAGGGCTTCTCCTGTCACAGATGACAAGCTGTGATGAAACGACTTGACATTTGGCATGGGGGCCCTTCCTCCTACAGTTCATAAAAGAAAACCACCTGTGCAAAACGAGTCAGCCTTTTCCCAACATCCTGCATTGCTGGCCACTGATCTCCTCTTTCCCGAGCCCTGGCAAGCTAGTCCCTTCCACGCAGACCTCTGTGACGCTCCTGCAACATCTTACCACACTTGTAGTTCTGCCTGGCTGTCTGTATTTGGTGCACTGTGGCAGGAGACCTGTGTTCCACAGGTGTAGACCATGGGTGGACTTCAGAAACCCAGATGAGGGAACTGGTCAGCATATGCACTTGTCCCGTGCTCTGTGTCTGAGACCCATGTTTATCCATCCATAAACTGGAAATGGTAATAACAGTAGCTACAGTGTGGGGGCTTTTGCAAAGATAGTGGTAATAGGTAAAATGTGTTACATACTGACAATGCCAGATGTTATCCAAGGTACATTATACACTTTTGGATTCACTTGCATAAGAACACTGCATTTTTAGTTGATGAAATCAAGGTTCAAAAATCAAATGGAATCCCCAGGTCAGCCTCAGATTTCTGGTGTACATAGGCACCAGGCAGATGGTGCCCCCTTCCCTGTCCCTGTGTCTCTGAGAAGTCACCACGAGACAACCGGGGAAAAGGGAAGGCAAAGGTGCAACCCCAGAGAAGCAGAGTCCTTGGCCCTGTTTTGTAATTCTCAGGACAAGCACCTCCCAGAGCCCAGCGGGAATCAGGACGCCTGGTGCAGGGACTTCAGCCGTACCCATCAGGTTTGAGCCAGAGACTCGTGCTGCTGACTTCTCTCACGCAGCACTGAGGGGTTTGGAAGCAGTGTTGTTAGTTAGATTGTAGTAATCGTAACTGTTACCACAATACCAGTAGTAATAATATGGCAGTCACAGGATAGGAAAAGTGGTACTGACCGAGTTCTTATAACCATCAGGGCCCAGCAACCTGCTTGCCTTTAGCTAACACCTCTACCCTCTGAGGTAATTACAGCGGTGGTGCAGTTAGGAGGGTGAAACCCAGTGTAGCTGAGTGCCTGCTCTTTGCCAGGCTCTACCTGAGTTTCTCTCACATTGGCACATTTTCCCTAAGAAACAATTCCTAAAGTTGCCTGCACACTGCAAGGGGGCTTCCATTTCTGACCAAGTAGAAATAATAAGGTGTTCATTTACCCTGTTCTCAAAATAATAGAGAAAATACATGAACAACTGTTTTCAAGTCATATACAATGGGCAGTGTAGGGCAGTGGCCCTGAGAGATGGGAACAGATGAGGTGGCCCCACATGGCCAAGCTCATTGGGGGCATCTTCAGCCACCAGGCAGGGAGGGGGAGAACAAAGGACCCAGGACACTAAGCCAAAGAGACAAGGGGCCTGCAAGGCAGGCAGGAAGGAGCTTCCCAAGAGCACAGGATTCAGCAGAGGGCATTGCTGGAACACTGGGCACACTCAACATTGGGGAAGGCCAGGTGTGGTGGCCCACACCTGTAATCCCAGCACTCAGGAGGCTGAGACAGCAGGATCACCACAAGTTCAAGGCCACCCTGGGCTACAAAGTGAGTTCAAGGCCAGTCTGAACTGCATAGTAAAACCCTGTCTCAAAAAGACAAAAATTTAAAAAAAAAAAAAATTTTTTTTTTTTTTGAGGAAACACACCTAAGGCCAGGCCAGAGAGGACAGGAGGAAATGGTGCCTGCCACTCACAGGACCTGGAGCAGGACCATCTCTACCACACCAGGAAATCTCACCACTAACCAGGGCATTCCTTAATGGGGACAATTAGCCCAACATTAGACCTGGCTCTGGCCCACCTAACAAACCTTAAAAGCAAGCCACAAAAGATCAGATTTCTCCAAGTAGCATAACTACCCCCAAACAATGCTCAAGAGTCTATCAGAAAACATACACATGCAGCACTCAACAGGGCAAAGCTCATGATGCTGAAGTCCAGTTGAAAAATACAACAAGCAATAAAGGAGAATCTGTAATGGAAAGAAAAACCAGCCAATCAACAGGCCCAGAAATGACCACCAGGAGGACATGGAAAGGGTCGTCATAACTACCTTGTATTTTCAAAGATCAGTTACAGAAAGACACAGAAGAGAAGCAAGTGAACTTGTGGAGGTGAAAACTACCAGTCGTGATGGTAAAATGGAAATATGTAGGGTGGGGTTAACGGCAGATTAGACAGTGGGATGAGGAAGATTAGTGATCTTGAAGATCTGGAGACTGTCCAGCGTACAACCCCAAAAAACAGAGTTTACCAAAATGAAGGCAGAGCTGGGGCAAAGGAGAAATATTTTGAGAAATAATGGCTGAAATTTTCCATCTTTGGGCCGGTGAGATGGCTCAGAGGCTTAAGCGCCTGCCTGGCAAGCTCGAGGGCCCGAGTTCGACTCCCGGAACCCACATACGAAAAAGGGGCCGGTGATATCGCTCAGCAGCACGGGCGCCTGCTGGCGCGCGAGGTCCTGAGGTCGACCCCCCGGTACCCACAAAAAAAATAAATAAATAAAAATGAAATTTTCCATCTTTAGTCAGAGCTATAAACCCATAAATGGAGGAAGTTCAATAAACCCTAAATTTAAGAAACATATGAAGACTTCAAGGACCATCCTAATTAAGTTGCTAAAAATCAACCCTAAAGACACTCACTCTCTGAGGCCACCAGAGAATGAGGACACATTCGATACAGTGACAAAGATGAGGTGGGCAGAAGAGTCTTCTCTGAAAAAGTGCAAGAAAGAAAATAATAAAGCGACATCTGTAAAGTACGGAAGGGAGAAGAGGCATCAGAAAGGGAGACTGACATTGAACACAGTGGAAACTGGAAGGAGATGGAGCCCATACAGGCAGGCTGAGTCCAGGGAAGCAGGAACACAGCAGTCCTACTTTTCCAGAACATGTACAGCTGAAAGAAGGTCTAAAATGTCAACCTAGGGTTCTAAACCCAGCAAAAATGTGCATCCAAAATAAAGGTCAATGGAGACACTTTTCAGCAATAAAAAGTTTAAAGAACCCAAGGTTCACAGTGCTGTGGGACAGGTAGGTGGGGCAGGGAGGGTGCGCAGCAGGAGCAGGGAACATGTAGGGACCTGATCCATAGGAGGGAAGAAAGAGGCTCGGGATATAAGCACATGAGAGAGCATTTGCGGTTCTAGTCTTGTTAACAGGAGTAATAGTGCCGTGAGGCGCTTGTGACCACATGGAAGTGAGACGCATAAGGCGCAGGCACAGGGGCCAGGTAGGGAGGTGGCCATGCGCCTTCTGGGGCCTCAGGGTGATGGGTGTAGAAACCCTTAGGAGCAGAGCAACAAACCCCAGCTGACATCAGGGTCCCCCCCCACCCTCCTCTGCTCAGCTCTAGTTTTCTGGCCTCCTGAGATACCTAGTTTTGTTTTTCCAAAAAGCAGGGATCTGAAGAGAATTGTCTCTTTCTCTCCTGTACTTTTAAAAACAAGAAAGGATTTCAGAACTTTTTAAGAGCTGGGGCACTCTGGGAGACTGAGGCAGGAGGATCAAATGTTAGAGCCCAGCCTGGGCAATTTAACAACTTAGCAAGACCCTGTCTCAAAAATAAAAACAGAAAAAAAGAAAAATGTAAAAAGGGCTGAGGATGTAGGTCAGTGTGAAGGCCTTGGGTTCAATCCCCAGTTCTGAAGAAAGAAAAAGAGAGAGAAAGCTGAGGTCTCAGGCAAAGAGCGAGCACTAGGGTAGACACCCAGAATGAAGGCCCGGCCCACACAGGCTCAGGGCCAGGGCGGCCAGGACGTTTCTCAGCACCCAAGGGTCAGAACCCACCTGTGACACACACTGTCCTCTAGGAGCCAGCACAGAGTGGGGCCAGCTGCTCGCTGAGCTGTGTCAGTCCCTGGCTGTGCTGAGAGGAAAATGAGGGGCAGGGCACAGAGGCTCAGCAAAAGTAGAGAAGTTCAGCCAAACAGGAGCAGTGAGTCCACTGGATGGAGCAAGTGAGGTAGCTGCTGGAGGAACTGCTCAGGAAACAATGTCTGCTGTAGCTTCTGCAGCCTTCCTCGCCCCAGGAACGTCACTAAACACCACATGGCTCTGCTGCCTGGACTCAGCCTCGGTGATCCAGAAGAAGGCAGGGCTGGCCTCCGAGGAGGCTGGGGGTGCAGGCGACATTTACAGGATAGATGCGTCTTCATGCTCCCGCTGACCCGTGGCTTATCCATCAGGGAGCACAAATGTGTCGGCGCCACCCAGCAGCCGATGGCACACACCTCAGCAGTCTCGTGAGACTATAACAGAGCTGAAGAAGCCCTGTCCCCGGGAGACGTCAGCATCATCGCCACACCCGAGCAGAGCACAGCAGCCCATGTCTCTGTGAGGCTGCTCTAAGCCAGCTGCCGAGGACCCAGTCCTGAAAGCGCGAGCACGGAGCGACACGGAGCACCTGGCCCTGTTGTGTGATGACCACCCACACTCCCAACGTTTGGATTTGCTGCGCTACACTGTCCACATGATTCTAGAGTGCACTGCACTTATTTAAAAAAGAAAAAACACCTGGGCAAGGAGTGCAGCTCAGTGGTGGAGCGCTCGTCCAGCATTCCCCAGGCTCTGGATTTAATCCCAGCATCACAAAAACAAAATAAAAAAAACAGAACTGTGTGGCAGCCTCGCAGGCCCTCAGGAGGGCTCAGAAGGAGCCTTGCTTCCATGGAAATGACAGTACATGGTGTCCTTGACCCTAAGGACCTCCCAGGGGAGGTCCAGGAGGATGGTGACATAGACAAGTCCTGACCCTGTGTAGGCCTAGGCTCCTGTGTGTGTTTGTGCCTTGATTTTTGAAAAACTGTCTAAAAGGTAAGCAAATGAAAATAAATTTTAGTTAGGCGATAGCACCCGGGCCAGGTGAGTAGTAGGCTCTCCCGCTTGTTCTGTGCGACACACCCACGGTGCTCCCAGGGCACCCTGGCCTAGGGTGTGCTGCTCAGGACGGACCCCTGTGCTAAGGCATACACCGATGAAGGTGTGTATAGTCACCAGGGAAGGCAATGGGTTAGGAGCAGAAAATGTGGTAGAAGAATGGCAGCATATTAGGAAATTATGTGTGCAATGGAGAAAAAGAAACAGAGGGGGACTCTGTGGTCTCAAACGGGTTGGTCGGGCTCACCCCAGCCATCAGGTGTTTGAGGGGAGACTAAGGAGGTGAAGCAGGGGCTGGCATGGCTGGCGGCAGGTCAGGGAGGAGAGGGGAAATTGGCATGTGGAGAAGGCCATGGGGACAGGAGACCAGAGCTACCTGCCAGGTGTTCACCAAAGTGGCTGTACGATTTTACACTCCTACCAGTAAAAGCTGAGAGTCCTTGGGCATGATGAAAATGTTCTGGAAGTAGATGGTAGGAGGACGAGATGCCTCTGAATATGCTAAAAAGCACTGGGCCATATACTTAATAGGGTGAGTTTTAGGGTGTTTGAGTTCTACCTCCATTTCTGCTCTCATCCAAGGTAAGAGTGCACCAGGCACAAGGAGGCCAGCATTGTGGAAGGAAGCTGAGGGAGGCAGGGCCGAGTCAGAGAGGACTGGGACATCAGGCAGAGGCCTCAGGGCCCTGGCAAGCCCACAGCTTTGACTCCAATTACCTGGGAAGCTCAGGAGGGTTTCGTGTGTCACAACAGCATGTGACTTACATTTCAAGGATCAGCAGGGCTACTGTGTTGATAACAGCCACAGAAGGACAAGTGGGGAAGCAGATGGTCACCACAGGTGGTCACCACAGTGACACAGGAAGGTGACACACACCTGGGCAAGCTGAGGCTGGGTGGCACATGTGGAAAGGAGGCCAGGTCCTGGCCACAGCGTGAAGGTCCAGCCCATGGGATTTGCTGGGTAAGTGCATGAGAAGTGTAAGAGAAAAGAATCAAAGGTAGCGCCCAGGTTGGTGGCCTCATGTGGGGAAGACAAAGATGCTACTAAGTGACAGGGAAGACTGCAAGCTGAGCAAGTCACGTCCATTTTGGAAAGACTGGTTTTGCAGAGCTGGCCAAGAAGAGGTAGTGGTGGGAGACAGCTGTGCAAGGCTTCAGCTGAGAAGAGAGTTCTGAGCTGAAAATGCACACTGTGCACTGTCGGGACAGATGAGATGTCAAGGCCATGGAAGTGCACAGGGAACCCAGGACTGAGCCTGGGGCTGCTAACATTAAGGGAGCAAAGCAAAAGGAGACACTTGTGCCAAGTACTGAGAGGAACCAGGAGGCTGGAGGAAAGCAGGCAAGTGTAGCAACCTGAAGGCCAGGAGAAGAGAGTGTCAGAAAGGACAGGTGCTGCCCATGCGTCAGCTGAGAAGAGAACGGAGAATCAGTCACTGTGTGGTGAACTTGAGAGAAGCCACCACAAAAAGCATTAATCATAAAAGAAAAACAATTGAATAATTGGACTTCATCAAAATGAAAGCTTTCTGCTTTTCAGTCATTAAGAAAATGAAAACAAATGCTGTACAGTAAGTCCCCTACTTACAAACAAGTTCCATTCCAGAACTGTTCATAGGTCGGATTCATTTGTAAGGTGCCAAAGTGAGTCTTATACACTATACCTGTGAAAGTTCACAACTCAAATGTTCATAAGTCAGGGACTTACTGTACACTCGGTGAAAATATTCTCAGATCATACATGTGACAAAGAACTAGAACCCAAAAAGAGTTTGCATTGGTCAGCTTTCTTTTGCTGTGACAAAACACCTGAGTAAAACAGCTTTCAGTGATGAGAAGTTTGTCTTGGCTCGTGGTTCCAGAGGCTTCGGTCCATGGTTGGCCCCCGTTGCTTTAGACCACATCCTGGTGGGGATGCATGGTGGAGCAGAGCTGCTCACCTCATGGAGGCCAGGAAGCAGTACAGACAGGAAGAGGTTGAGGTCTCAATTCCCCTTTCTAGGCTATTTCCCCTAGTGATCTCACTTCCTCTCTTGGGGCCCCTCCTCCTAAAGTTTCCTCCACCTCTCAACAGCCCATTAAGTTAGGAACCCATAAATGGATTGATCCATTCAAGGAGTCAAAGACCTCATGATACAATTGCCTCCCTCCCCCCAAACACTGCTGCCCTAGGGCCCAAGTCTTCAGCACATGAGCTTTGGGGTACCCCAGAGAGCTCTCCCAACTCAATAGCAAGACAAACAATCCAGTTCTAAAATGGGGAAAATATTTGAATAGGCGTTTCACAAAAGAAGTTCTACCAATGACAGAGAAGCCTATGAAAGAGCTCTGCACTTTCATTTATCAGATAAACCCAAATGAAAAACAGTGAGATACCACAGAGCAGCTGGAGTGGCTACAACTTGAAAGGACGACAACATCAAGTTTTGGCAGCAGCAGGCAGCAAGCCGAGCTCTCCAACATTGCTGGTAGTAATGAGAAATAGCACAAGGACTTTAGAAATCAATTTGGAAGTTCTTTTAAAATGTTAAAATTAAACCTACCGTGTGACCCAGAAATCCCACTCCTGCGTATTTATCCAAGAGAAATAGAAACACATGTCCAGAGAAACCTGGATCCGGGCTTGGCACAGCACCGCTCCCGAAGCCCTCCTCTCCCTGCAGCCAACCTGCTCACTGAAAGCTGAGCCTCCTCTGGAGCTCTGCTGTTCCTCAGCTTCTCTGCTCTTGTCTGGAAGAAGTGAGAGTCCTGGGTGCTGCCAAAGAGGCCCTGGCTCTCACGCTATTTACCTTCCCTGGTCGTTCATCATCTTCATGGTTTCACTGTTCATCTCCAGGGTGTCAGCAGGCCCCAGCAACAGCCATCTGATTCCAGAGACCTCAGAATAACCATCTCTGGCCCTCACACCCTGAGATGCCACACCTGTCCCTGTGCCCCCTCCCACCAGCACTCTGTCATCGCAGACACCCACTGCTCAAGGTCCCAGCAACATGCCACAGTTTCACCCCCAACCCCCCAGCACCCCCCCCCGCCCCAGTGCTGAGGTCTTCATTGCCAGTTGGTCTGATCCATCTTCAAAGTCCAATTTTAGGCTGTGTTTCCTAGAACCTTTCTGGTACCTAATATCTCGATGCCCTTTCTGGTTGGAGTCACCAAAGGAGCCTCCAAAGCTCAGCAATCACTAGGAAATTTGGGTCTGGAGTGGCCTTCATACCTCTCTCTTCATCAACCTGTGATTAGACAAGAGCTGCCCACAGGAAGTGGGTAACCCAGGCCAAGGCAGAGGATGACTCAAGGGAGGGACTTGGTTGAGAGCCCTCAGCTGCTGACAGGACCCCCTTGGCCCTGAAGGACACTCTGGGGGCACAGCAGCATCCACCACACTGGGCCAGCCCAGGGCTCTTTGCACTGGGCGTGAGAGAGAAGTGAGAAGTTCACACCACTCTAGACTTGGTGAACACTGGAGAGCAGATGGCAAGAGGCTGTAGGAACTCCGTAGGAACATGAGTTTCAACCTGTCACAGGCCACAAGAGTGCCTGAAAGCTTGCTCAGAGGGAATTGAGAGGTTATGTACTATTTAATGCCAAGATCAACATTTAAGTAGCTAACATGAGCAAGTGCTTGGATGTGTCAGCCCCGTTTCGAGCACCTGTATGTGTGTATACATGTGCGTAGATGTGTATAGACATGTATAGATACACACATGTGCACCCGTATATACATAGATGGACATATATATTCATCCAGCCCTCTAGGAGGGCACCACAGTTTTACCTGCAGGTGAGGAGTCAGAATGGGGGAAGTGATGTTAGTCAGCCTTGCATTTTTAGAGGTCGGGGAAGCTTTCCACTCCAGTTTGTTTACCATTCCCATTCATCCTTTTGGACACTGCAGTCCATAAATGTGATCATTTTCCAGGTGTATGCCGTGAATAGTCCACTTGGGGCCTCGTTCTCTGGGTGGAAGACTGGGTCTCGGGGTGAACAGGTCTCACAATCATAACAACTGCACCGTGACCCTTGAAACCACAGCCATCTCACATTACACCCTGGGGCTGCAGAGTGAGGCCTGGCACGGGGCAGCACCCCACAATGGTCCAGTTAGGTGGGATGTGCTTGGCAGGGAGACAGACAGATGCAGAGAGGAAGAGGGTTGTTCCCACTGTGCCCTTGCCCTGACTGCACTCACAGCTCCAGTCCCCTCGACCACCCCCATGGTGACTCCCAAACGCCAGACCCAAGGCTGAGCGGACTAATGACTCCTCCATACATAAGGACAGCTGAAGGGACCTATTAATAGCTCCAGAGACAATCTCACTAAGTTTTTCCCCCAAACCCACTCCTTTGTGTTCCCAGCTCTGCTACTGGCACCAGCGTCTATCCACCAGCACCAGCAGAAACACATGCTCACCCCAAGTGCCCTTCTGTGACATTGTCTCCGTCTCTCGGCCGACAATCCAGGAACCTTCCAGCAAGAGCAAGAGCACACATAGAACAGTGACCAACACAGTCACTCGCTGACTCACAGAATGCCTGAAACTACAGATAGGACCAGATCTGTACATACCGTGCTTCTTCCAGCACATACAGTGCTTATAATAAAGTTTAATACATAAATCAGGCACAGCAAGAGGTTAACAACACTAATAATAAAATCAAGAACTTAGAACAATATAGTGGAGTGAAATTTCCAGTATTACCACTTTTCACTGTGATCCATTAGTCAGTAAAACAAGGGTGACCCAATTACCTGCTCAGAACCAAGTGGGCTCCTACATGACTAACCAGGGTTGCACACACTGCATGGACACTCTGGACAGAGGGTTCACCTGGGACAGAGCAGGACCTGTGAGATTTCATCCTTCTACTCGACCATGTGCAATGTAAAACTTATGGATAGTTTATTTCTGGAATTTTCCATTTAATATTTTCAGACACAGTTGACCCAGAGTGACAGCAAGTGGAAGTAATGACAAAGGAGGCAAGATTGCAAGCCCCTCTGCCTGCCCTGAATACAGCCTGACCCCATCTCTGTCCATCATGGATTCCTTCTATTAACTGTAAAGCCCGGGATATTATGATTCCTCCAGTGTCATGTGCTAGAGAGAGACAATGTCAATCCTGAGGACTCAGCATCCATGGATTCAATTACATTTATAAACTTACTAATGGACAGCGGGAGCAGAAGTGGCAACTAAGCGACTGACTGACATGAGCAGTTGTTCCCAGTGTCTGTGGTGAAAAGGATCAGTTGAGATACCTGCTGGAGAAACAGCCCCTGGAACTCGCCCAGGTAAGTAACCAGTCCAATTACAGGAGGCCCTGTTAAGTCTGAATTTCAGACGCAAAGAGCGTTTATTATAAGTAATCTCACCCAATATTTGAGCCATACTTACACTTAATAAAATGTCTGTCACTTATCTGAAATTTAAATGTAGCTAAGCATCCTGTATTTTCATTTGCCAAATCTGGCAACCCTAATAGTTCTACACCACTACATCGCTCTCAAGCCCCTGGAATTAGGCTTAATAATCTGAAATTTCAAGCAAATCCTTATGGAATTCTGGTTATTAATTAGCCTGAGCTGGGAAGCCTGGCAAGGGGACAGTGATCCCCTTCCAGACCCTCTTCAGGGTCATCCGCCTCCCTCCATCCCAGGACTCAGTACCTCACACCCAGGGCACCACGTGGTACCCTGGCTAGGGCTATGCAGGGGGCTGGGATGCCAGGCGGAGCTGGCTCTTGATGTGCTCCATGGCTTTGGGAAGTGACACATTCTTTATGTCAGGATAAAAATAAACAAAACTAAAGTCGAGAGAGTTCTGTCCATCGTGCTTTCTCTACTTGCCAGCTGTACAAACTTGGAAAGCCACTTAGGCCCTGTGATCCTCAGCCATTTACTTTTTTCATTAAGGAAATATTCCTTGAGTGCCCTCGTGTATGAGGTCCTTTGCCAAACCTGAAGGACACCAGAAACAGGCAGGGTGGTGGGGTCCTGGCTCACAGAGGAAACCAAAGTATGGTCAGCTCCTGGGTCCCACCTCATACTCAACCAACGCAGATCAAAAATACCAAAAAGAACTGACATCTTTTCCTTGTCCTACTCCCTAAACAAAACAGTATAACAACTATCTGCCCAGCATTTGCCCTGCATCAGGTATCATAAGTGATCCAGGATGACTAAAGCCCGTGTGTACATTCCATGCAATACCTACAGCATTTCATCTGCATCAGCATCGCAGAGGTGGGTATCTGTGGGATCCACGACCCAGTCCCTTGCAGAGACCGAGGGATGACTGTAAAACAAGAAACTAAAAATGCAAAGGCAGCGAAAGAAATCACCCGGGCACTGCACAGGCATGTGTGATTGGGGCAGGGGCACCTGCGTTCACTCTCCCTGAAGTTGCCACTGAGAAGGTGCCCATGAGGCCCGGGCTGTGGGTGGACAGAAGCCCTCCAAGAAGGCAGCTCAGGAGGGACCCCTGCTCCAGACCTCGGAGGCCGCGTAAGCCATGAGCCCAGGCATATTAACATTAACATGGCTTCTGTTTTCTGTACCCCGATGCTTTGAAACTGGGGCCAGCTGACCCAGAGGGACAGCCCTCCCAGGCATGGGCGGTTCCCAAAAATGTCCAACATCTGGACTGCGCACACTTTTCATGTATAAACCAACACAGAGCCCACTCCCAGCCACCTCTTTACTGAGCTCTCCTGCAACATGAGTTGCAGATTGCTTGGGGTGGTCTGTGCTGATGACTGTATCACTCCTTCCTTTCACATCTGCAGTTTTCTGTATCTTTTTCCTACATAATTGCACTGGCTGGAACCTCTCATTGGATATTGCCTAAGAATGATGAGGAAAGAGGTCCTTGCCTTTTCCCATCTTAGGAGGAAACACTGTTAATTATAATTTTAAGTGTAGATATTTTAAATGATCATTGTCAAATTGAGCAAGTTACCCTCTACTTCTATTTTTCTGGGAGTTTTGTTTTTGTTTTTGTTTTTGTTTTTGTTTTTTTTTGTGGGTACCGGGGGTCGACCTCAGGACCTCACACGCCAGCAGGCGCCCGTGCCACTGAGCGATATCACCCGCCCTTTTTTCATATGTGGGTTCTGGGAGTTGAACTCAGGCCCTCGCGCTTGCCAGGCAGGCATGTACGCCGCTGCGCCATCTCACCAGCCCTTTTCTGGGAGTTTTTATCATGAAATGATATTACATTTGTGAGGGCTTTTTTCTCATCAGTTCATATGATCATGTGCTTTTTCAACTGCAGCCTGTTACCAAGGTGAACTGCATTAATTGGTCAATACCGAACCCACATTGCATCTGTGGAATAAATCCTACTTGCTATGGTATATAATTTTTTATAAACTGCTTGATACCATTGGCAAATATTTCATACTGTATCTGGTTTTGGTATCAGAACACTGGTTTTGGTATTACTAGCTTCACAAAAATGCTTCGCAAGTGTTCCCTACTCTTACAGTTCCTGGAAGAGATTGTGCAGAATTGATATTAATGCACCCTTAGACATTTGATAAGAGGATCCAATAAAAATATCTGGGATTGGAGATTTCTTTTATACAAGTGACTTAATTACAAATTCAATTTTCTTTAAGTTATGGGGCTAATCAAATCACCTAGCTCATATTTGGAGATTTGAGGAAGTGTGTGTGTTTGAAAGAGTTAGTTCATTTTGCCTGCCTTGTCAAAGGTAATGTGCAGAGTCACACCCTGGGTCACACCGTGTCTGCAGTCAATGGAGGCAGACCGTGTTCGTTCCTGATATTAGGAATCTGGGTGTCCATTCTTCTGATTTCTAACCTCAGTCCTTCTCAAGGTTTAGCAACCCTACTGAGTTCTTCAAAGAACTACCCTTTTGTTTCATTTATTCTTTCCTGTTGTTTTTCTGCTTTCAATTTCCCTAACATCTGTTCTTATTTTTATTTTTTATTCCTTGTGCTTGCATTTTGAAGTTTTCCAAGTTCTTGGGGTGGGAGCTTAGATTGCTTATTTGTGACCTTTCCCTTTTCTGATGTGTGCGCCGAGTGCTGTAAGTTCTCCTCTTGGCCCATTGTAGGTGTGCCCCACAAGTCCTGATGGGTCATATTTTCATTTTCACTCAGTTCCAGATACTTTTGAATACCTTTGAGAGTTCCTCTTTGACCCGTGGGATTTTTACAAGTGTGTTCTTGAGCTCCCAAGTGTTTGGAAATTTTCCTATCCTTTTTCTGAGTTGATTACATGTTGATTTCTGTTATGTCAGAGAATGTACTGTGTATGATTTCAATTTTTCCAAATTTGTTGAGGGTTGTTTTATGGCTCAGGACACAGTCTACAGAGCTGCATACTTTGTGGGGCCTAACGAGTGTGTATTCTGCTGTTGTTGGGCAGAATTCTCTATAAATGTCAGTTTAAACCAGATACGTTGATGTATACCTATAAATCCCAGCACTCTGGGAGACTGAGGCTGGAGGATCACAAGTTCAAGCCCAGCCTGGACAACTTAGAAATTTAGCAAGAGTCTGTCTCAAAATAAAAAAATAAAAAAAAATTTATAAAGGTCTGTGAATGTAGCTCAGGGCAAAGGCCCTGATTTCAATCCCAAGAACCACAAAAAGAAAAATATTGGTTCAGTACCATTGGTTGACGGAGTTGTTCTTTCACATTCTTGCTGATTTTCTATGTAGTTAGTTATTCTAGCACTGTTGAGAAAGGGGCCCTGAAACCCCCAGCCATAATTGTGGATTTGCCTATTTCGCCTTCCCGTTCTATCCATTTTTGTTTCATATATTTTGCAGCTCTTTAAGGTGACTATGTCTTCTTGGTGCATTGACCCTTCCTCATTTATAATGTCCCTCTCCATCTCGGGTAATTTTCTTTGCTCCAAAATAAACTCTATCTTATTTATATAGCCACTCTTGCTTTCCTTTGATTAATGTTTGTATAGCTTAAACTTTTCCAATCTTTTGCTTTCATTGTGTTTGAAGAGAGTTTCCTCTCTCCAACCACATACGGTTAAGTCCTATTTTGTAATCCACTC
The DNA here is from genome assembly GCA_028451465.1 of Erethizon dorsatum. NCBI lineage: Eukaryota > Metazoa > Chordata > Mammalia > Rodentia > Erethizontidae > Erethizon > Erethizon dorsatum. Next base: position 41,617,501 of record CM051833.1, on the reverse strand, counting down.
TGCCAATTTCTGTTTTTTATTTGCTGCATTAAGACTATTTATGTTTAATGTCATTATTGGTATGTTAGGGTTTAAGGCTGATGCGCCGTTTATTGTTTTCTGTTTTTCATTTCTCTGTTTTCTTTGTCCTGCTTTAGTGTGAGTTACTTGGACTTTCTTGCAATTCCGTTTTGCTTTCTGCTGGTTCTGAATGCATGGCTCTGTACAATTCTGTGCGTGCGGCTGCTCTAGTACAGTCTTTCCTTATAAACACACAGCTTCGCAGTCTGCTAGTGTCATCCTTTCACCAGTTCAAGAGAAGCACGAACATCTCTCTACAAGTCCACTCACCCTTTCTATTTATGGCCCAGCAGTCTCAGGTTATTTGTGGCCACCCCACAATGGAGGGTGGGCCCCACTTTACCACACAGAATCCTGGAAAGAAATCTAAACTGGAATGATGAGGCTTTCTGAGGAAAACCCTCCCCACAGCTGAGGATGGCTTGGCAGAGTAGGAAAAGGAGGCCTGAGCAGCTGGGCTCCCCCGGGCACCCCTGGGTCAGGGAAAGGGGGCTCAGGCCTCACTATCCGCTCACCAGTCAGGGCAGAGGGAGGTGGAGGGGAAGGCTTCTACCCATAAACACCAGCAATTCTGTAATCAGATTTTGTCATTCATTCCCTTCACTCAGTGCCATTTGTCCTGCCCCTTCTTTTACCCTAAGTAGATATTTTCTCGTCTACCACTTTAATTTCCTTGCTGTTTCCTTAATATAGTTTTAGTTGTTTTCCAAGTGGTTTTATGGGGATTATAATCAATAGTGTAACTTACAGATATCTAGTTCAGACCAGTACTAGCTCAACTTTGTAGTACAAGAAACGTGGCTTCTACGCAGCTCCGTCCTCCCCGTCTCCTTTTCTCTCTATTGCTGCACAGAAATCAGGTCTTAACTTTTGCACATCTGCTGACATCGCTTTATAACTCTTGCTTTGCTGTTGTCTTTTAAATCGGAAAAGAAAAAAGCAAACACAAAATACTTACACTGTCTTTGGTGTCTGCACACTGTGTATTGCCCAGGAAGTGCTCGTTATTCCCTCTGGTCTGCACTTTGGTCTACTGTCCTTCCTTTCCCCCCAAGGCGTCCCTTCAGTCACCTGTGACAAACTCCATCACCTGCAGATGTCTTGATTCACTGGTTTTAAAGCACAGTTTGCTGTGTATGAAGCTCTCGGTTGACTTTTTCTCAGTGTCGTGCCCTGTGTGCCCGTCTCCAGTGAAACACCAGCTGTTCATCTCCTTGAGGGTCCCCATGTGAACAGTCACCTCTCTCTCGCTGCTCCGAGGTTCTTTATCTCTGTTTTTGACAGTTTGATTACGTGTCTGGGGGTGGACTTTCTGAATTTATCATTCTTACGGTTCACTGAGCTTCTTGGAAGTAGAGATAAAGCCTTTATTTAAAACTTGGGAAGTTTTCAGCCACTATTTCTCTACATCGCCTTTCCTCGCCCTCCCCTCCTCTCCTTCTGGGGCTAACATTACACATGCTTTGTGTGCTTAATGATGCCCCACGGGTCTGTCAGGGTCTGTTCATTTTTCTTCATTATTTCCTCTTTCCATTCCTGAGACTGCATATTCTCAGTTGACCTATCTTTATGTTCACTAATTCTCCTGCCAACTCAGATCCACTGTTGAGCCCCACTAGTGAATTTTATTTCAGATATTATCATTCTCAATTTCAGAATTTCTATTGGCTCTTTTCTATGATTGATGTGCTCTATTTAGTGAGACATGCACCCCATGCTTTCATTCTTTAAATGTGGTTTCTCTAGTCCTTTGAACATGTAAATAGCTAATTTGGGTCTCAGTATAATGTACAAGTATGGACTTCCTCAAGGACAATATCTACTGACTGCCTTTTTCCCTATACGTGGATCATATTTTACTGCTTCTTTGCATGGTGAAACTGAACATTTGAATACTGTAATGTGGCTGCTCTGGAAATAAGATTCTCTCCACGATGCAGGATTAAGTTTTACTACTCTTTATAGTTAATGCTACTGTTTGCTTGGTGACTTGCCTGCACTAGCACTGTGAACTCGACAGCCCAGTCTCCCCTGCTCAGTTAGCCTGGTGGCCGCCAATGAGTATGTCGATTTCCTTAACAGCCTGGATGGTGAATCTCCACGTCTTCGCCAAAGAGCTCTGCATGCATTCTGGAAACTACTCCCAAACTCAGCCCTCCCCTGCCTCGAGGTCACTGAGAAGTGAGAGCTGAGAACTTCTTCTCCCTCAGCTCTTCCCCAAGGACACATGGGGCCTTGGACGTGAGCACAGCCATGTGTGTGCAGGGACCCCTGAGAGTCCAGGAATGTGCTGGGGCTTTGTAGAGCTTGCCTCGGACACCTCATTCTCCAGCTTGTCCTGGCTGAGGCTTATGGTCAGTTTGTTGTCTGCCCCAACTGTTGTCACCACCTCAGCCATCTGTGACACTACACCATCACCGCTGATGGCTTTTGATGAATTCCCAGGGACAAGGTTGAGGCACCAGACAGGATCTGCTTTGGATTAAACAGGGACAAGTGTGAAAGCAGGTCCATAGTGCCTGTGTTCCTGGGAGGAGTCTTGGAGGAGTGCCAGTCTCATTCTGGCCCAGGGGTAGGGGGGCTTCCAGGCTGCTGGCTTCCCCCTTGCTGTGGACTGTCAGTTTCCTAGGCAACTGCAGAGTGGGAGAAGGAAGGTGGAACTGGGTCAGTACAATGCCACAGAGCCTACTGTTCCTATTGAGATTCAGATGTTTTCCTTGACTCATCTCCCCACGTGGTGGCCAGCTCTGTCCACGTGAGCTCTGGCAAAGTTACTCTCAATAGCTACTGATAGTGTTCTGGGTTCTGAGGGCCTCCCTTCCCTTCCCACCAACATCCTTTGACATGCATTTGGGATGATGTCGGTTGTCGTTTTTGCTTCAACTTCAAACATAAATTAGAAAACTTAAAAGAAGTCCATTGCAAGAAAAAAAAGAAGACCACTGCATCTGACCACAGCTTGGTCCATCATATTCCTCCTTCGTGATGGTCTCAGACCTCTTCCTTCATCATTTCCTGTTTAGAAAACTTTCTTTAGCCATTCTTTGAGGTTAGATCTGGTGGCAACAAATTCTCTTCATTTTCCTTCATGTCGTACACTTTGGTTTTCCCTCATTCCTAGAGGATATTTCACAACAAGCTATATAGGATTATGGCTCGACAGTTCCTCGTTTCAGCACTTCACCAATGCGTCACTTCTTTCTGGCCTCCATCATTTTGCCTTTGGTGACTCCACTGCTGTTTGGGCTTTTCCCTGAGAGGAGAGGATATACTCCCCTCACTGCTATCAAAGTTTCTTCTCTGTTTTCACTTTTCCGAAGTTTGCCTGTGGCAGTCCTGACGTGGATTTCTTTGGGTTTATTCTTCTGGATTCACTTACCCTCTTGAACTCTGTAGCTTTGCAGGCTTTGCCAATATTTGGAAATTTTTGACCGTTATTTCTTGGAGTGCTTTTCTAGCCCTATCTCCTCCCTCCATTCCAGGGATAATTTTACCATGAAAAACAATACTGAATTATATTGTATAGTTCTATGAATACATCTAGTTAATTTACTTAGATTTTTATTTATAATCATAAGTAAAATGGTCTTTTTTCACAGGTTTTTGAATTATGATTGTGGTAGCCTTATAAAACAAATTGTAGAAATTTCCAGTATTTTCTATGATCTGGGTCAGTTTAAATCAGACATAAAATTATGCAATCTTAATAGCATAACTAGAAAGTAACTTTTAAAATTCATTGAGTTTTTTATGGAAGTTATCCAAGTATTTTTCCTACCTATTTTGTGGCTTTTGATCTGTTTAGTATTTTGTTCCTTCTTGGGTTAATTTTGATGGCTGTCTAATTTTAGCGGCTGCTATAACAAAACAGTATAGATTAGATTGCTTATAAACACAGAAATGTATTTCTTATAGTTCTGGAGCCTGGAAAGTCCAAGATCAAGGGACCAGCAGACTCCTTGCCTAGTCAAGTCTGCTTTGTCCTTCCATAGATGGCACACTTCCACCATGTCCTGGGATGATGGATGGGTGATGAATCTCTCTTGGCCCTCTTGTGTAAGGGCACCAACCCCATGGGTGAGGGTACCACCCTTGTGACCCTGGACATTAGGATTTCAATGCAAGGACTTTGGAGAACACAAGCAGAACAGGGATTTACATTTTTCTTTAAAAAATCATTTCTTATATCTGTCATATTTAATCTTATTGAGTAACAAAAGAAATTATGTATAATTTTTAGTATCTTATTCATGCCTGTGGTTAACTTTGTTTTCACTCCTTTTATGTATTCAAGTTTGTCAGCAATGTGTATATGAATTGGGCTTTTAAGAGAACCAGCTTTTGTATGTCTCATTTGTCTTTTATATAAATTGCCTTTGGATTTGTTTACCACTGCTACCCTGCCAACATCATTGGTTGCAATGCTGGTCTTTATGAACTGCCTCCCGTGCATGGGGGTTTATGGCTCCTAACACTGACCTCTCACAGCTCCTGGAAGGCTGAGGCCACATAGGATTCATTTTGCACTACCTCAACCTGCCCAGGCATCCTCTGGCAGAGCAGGTGCACAGCGAGAACGTGTGGGTGAAATGAGGCCTTTTGGTCTCATGGTCCTGCAGCGCTGCTCACCAGTGGCCAAAGGGCTGGCAGCTGCAACATAGTCTTCAGATGCGTCTCTGCCTCTCCACAGGTGAGTCTCCCAGAGGGCAGGGATTGGGAGACACATCCAGGAAAGGCCTGGAAGCCAAACAAATCATGTTGAAGTCATCCAGGGAGTGGAGAGTGCAAACCATTTCTGGCCCACAGGGTCCAGCCCAGCTCGTGCTCTGGTTCGTTCTCAGCCTCTTCTACTACAAACGTGAGAGAATCCAGAAAGGCGGCTTTCACTGCAACATCCTTGTGCTCTGAACAAGAACACTCCTCACACCTGTCTGGTGAAGAGCTTGTGACCTACACCCTCTCCGACTCAGGCATCTTTGATGGTGCTGGGAGTCAGGCAGTCACATTTTGAGCATGAGATTAATTGGAGGAACAAGGAAACATCTCAGCCTTTCTGGAGTCCCTTGCCAGGTACCAGTTTAAACAATCTGCCCACTGTCTCTACATGCCTCAAAGTTGGGCAGTGACTTTGTTTGTTCCCCAACTTCCTACTGGATTAGACTGCCAAGGGACACCTGTGCACGAGGATCATCCGTATCTAAGGCAGGGTTTCCTAGCCTCTAGAGAATGTTCCCCTGTCCAGGGGAAAGTTCTTCCATTGCTGGGTCCTAGAAAACTGTAACCTCCTGCCATGTGACTTCAGGGGTTGAGCAAAGAAAAGAAAATAGGTTCCCACTTTTGAGACTGGAGACTTGAGGACCTTAGAGAGACCTCAGCAGCTTGGAGCCTGACACTGTCATCCATCACCCTCAGGCTTACATCGAGTCTGAGGTTGGACTCATCTACTGCCCAGAAACCTGGAATTTACTCCGCAGCGTACAAGGAGACAGCGGTCCCATTTCTTATCCTAGTGATGGGCAGCTCTGTGGGGCAGGTCCCAGGGTGGCTCCCAAGCAGGGCTTTCTGTCTGCTCACACCTGTGTCCCAGGGCTTGGAAGACAGCAGTGCTCAACATGCACCTGTGTCCTCCAGCTTCGAAGATAGGTACCTGTTGAGCACCACCATCTTCTAAGCCCAGGGAACACAAGTGTAAGCAGGACAGAAAGGCCCTACTTGGGAACCACCTCAGGACCCACCCCACCCTGGGACAACAGGGAGAACCCATGTCATCCCAAGAGACCCACACACTCTCCTCAAGTTGCCCGTCTCCTGACACACCCACAGGAGGACCAGCCAGGGTCCCGCCCCAGTGTCAAGGTCATGAAAGATAAAGGAAACAGCCTGTTATGGATGGGAGGAGGCCGAGGAGATTCACAGCTAAGACTCGGGCAGGGCCCTGGGACAGGAGGATGTCGATGCACAGGCCCTAAGCACAAACAAAGCCTGCTGTTTCTTCAACACTGGGGCCATAATTCATTTTGGAGTCTACATTAAGGTTCTGTAAGATGTTGATATGGGTGAAAGCTAGGAACCCTCTATACTATTTTGCAACTTTTCTAGAAGTCTAAAATTATTTCTAAATAAAGATTTTTTAAGCTCAGCCTCATAAGACCTGGTCATCATGTCACAGAACAGGGTCTGAGGAGGTCCCCAGTGCATAGATGGGGACCTGACTGCCTCTACCCATTGGGCAGGATGCAGGTGCACTGACTTCCATCACAGAAAAGGAATTTCAGGACACATCAGTAAGAAGCATGAAGAGGTTTATTGGGCAGAATTTTAAAGTCCACACTCAAGAAACAGAGTGTGGCCTCAGGGAGAGGGGGCTTGTGGCCTCGAGCTGTTGTACTTATGGGGACTGTGTGTTCCTATGAGGGCCACCGAGGACATGTCCTGGTGTCTGTAGGGCTCTCCCACTGGGTGGGCCATGTTAAGTGCAATCCATCTACACAACCCATTTACACCTGGTGCCAAGGTCTGCTGTCCTCTGCACAGTAGCTTCCCAAAGTCGGGCTTGGCAGAAGAGGGCATAGTTTACATGAAGGCCAGGCCCAGGGCTGGTGTATGGCTAATGGTCTTTAAGGTCCTTCAGGATTTCCCCAGGATTTGTGTCCTGAAGCTGCAGTTTTCATTAAAAGTAAATTTTAAGATTATGCTTTTCCTTACTTCCCTTCTACCTATCTTTATCTCTCCCACCCTGTCTCACCCGGGCTGTGTCTGAAATGGGGGCCATGCTGCCTTCTATGGGTGCTGTCCGGCCTCAACGTAACTGCATCACTTACAAGACATGTGAGTGGCCAATGTCCTTAGGTCCCTGCTCTGCCCTCATCCATCCCACACCCCCTCAGGAGAGAGGAGGCCACCTTACCAGGGGGATCCTGACCCAGGCCCTGGTGGCTCCATGGTTCCACCTGCTGGGGAAACCCTTGAGAGCTTATCTGACCTTCATGCTGCTGTGCAACACGGCCCTGCAGAGGCGTCTCAGGGCCAGTTGTCTCCTCATAGTGACAGTCCCTCTGTCCCCTTTCTGCCCAGCACCCTCAGACCTCAAGTCCCTCCCTCAACCTCTTGCTTCCAGGGTCACCTCCTCTAATGCCCGCTGCTCTCCACCCTGGAGCGGCTAAACACAACTCAATTTTACAGCAAAACTCTGATCCAAAACGCATGAATCGGGACCACCTCAGCCCTTTCAGCAACCCTCGAGAGCTTGTCTTCTCCCACATCTCCATCAAGTGCTTTCTTCTAAGAATTCATTAAATTATCTTCTACTTTCATTTCTTTTCTCCTTTCCCCATCAGCCTGGCCTCTGCTCTTAAGATTTCTGTTTTCTTCACCCGCTGAAATAAACTCCCCATGGCGGGGCTCAGCATTGTCCTCCCTGAATCCCTAGCTCTTTCCCATTCCCTTCTCCCCTTCTTCTCCCCTCAGGGCAGGCCCCTACCACCTTGGCTCTGCTGGCTCTTTACCCTCTTGTATCGTTGCACATTGGGCCCTGCCACAAGCTGCCATGTGCTTGTCATGCTGCCCCTTGTGGGAAAGGCTCAGCGTCTCCCTCCCCGCCCATGTGCTACCCATGCACCCCGCCACAGCTCCTCAAGCCCTGTTCAAGCCCCACCTCAGCCGTTTCATCCACTTGACGACACTTTCTCATCAGATGGACCCGTCAGCCAGTATCTGGGGATTCTGCCCTCTCACATTTCCATAGCAACTTGAACTTATGGATTTGTAGCTGAAAATGATTGTAAGACCTTTCCGCCAGATTTCCTGTACTTCCCCAGTGAGTCCCACAGTGCCACCTGCAGACGAGGTGCCTGCTGCTCACACATCACCAGGCCCACAGGGCAGCCTGAGCCTCCATGTGTCCTTGCACCTGTGATGGACACAGACTGAGCACCAGACTGGATCAGGAGAGGGACCTGATGCTGGACCCACGTCCACGTGGGATGGTCCCTGACTGGCGGTGGTTCAGCTTCATGATGATATGAAAATGACAAGCACTCAGTCAACAGTGGACAAAATTTCACATACTGATCTTTTCTGGACACGCGTATGCAATGTGTTGATCTCTCTCAATGCTAGGCAGCACAAGTGAGAAGATGCCACCCTGCTACTGTCCCACAGGCTCAAGCCCAAATGCTGACCTAGCATCTCCCTTCACATGAGGGACTGTTGGAGGGTGGGGAGCACCTGCAGTCATGTCACACGTCTCAAAATGTCCCTACTGCAGCTCAAGACCTGCTTCTCTTCCAGGTCCTCTGTGCTTGGTGTTTGATGAAGAAACAGATTTGAGATCCAGTGAAGCGCACCTTAGTAATAGTGGGAACAGTTGCCCTTGGCAATGGCTCCCAGGACAAGTGGTGCCAGGCTGTTCCTTCCCCCACCCAGGGCAGCCCACCGCAAAAACACCCACCAGGTTGGCAGGAACCTCCAAAAGCTCCATAGCTATGACCCATGGAAGCCCATTGCAGTCCTGTGGTGAGCTCCCTCAGCGCCTCTCTCCGAGGAGGATCAGAGCTGAGTGACCTCCCTGGGCCCCAGGCCTCCCTGCCATGTCCCTCGAAGATGTGCATAACCATCACACCGGGAGACAAATGCCAGCCACTTCCAGGGCACCAGACTTGAGCATCAGTTTTCTCCCACCTCTCCATGCTGTGAATTTCTCATAACTTGTTACTTTGTATTCTTGGCTGTAGCTCCCAGGACTCATGTTTTAGACCAGGTGCCCGCTGGCAGATGCCCTCTTTAAGTCCCTGATGTTAGGTTCATGAACTAAATCCACCCCGGCCTCTTCCCTCCCTCCGTACTGCCACAAACCCTGAGAAGCACAAATTGTGCATTTCGGACCATTCTCTGCCCCCCCCCCTCTCCTCTGGACACTCACATTACTTCTGACCCCTGTGGCTCCCCAGTAAGTGGAGCCCAAAGCTGGGTCTCATGTCTACCTGCTGTTAGCGGAGGGGACAGTAGACACAGTGACCAGAAATGGGTTAGGAGTCTGTTGCCCACCAAGCAATTGCCAGTGCTCTGTGTGACTGGCCAGGTCCAATGCTTCCCAAACCTCTACATGTGGCTGATGGAGAAAGTAACACTAGAAAACCCGCACTCAATGTTTACAGCAGCCTTCTTCACAACTGCAAAAACCCGTAAGCCACCAAGGCGTCTGCAGCAGGTGGATAGACGCATTGTCCCCCCCAGATGAAGACTGCTATTCAACATGAAGAAAAAATGAGCTAGGGAGCCCCCAGAAGACACGGAGGGAAGGCAGTTACACATCACTAACTTGATGGCACTGTGGAAAAGGCAAAGCTGCAGAGACAGTGAAGAGATGGGGAAGGGCAGAGGATTTTAGAAGAGTGAAGTCCCCATGTGACACTGGGGTGAGGGTCCAGGTCATTAGCAGTCCAAACCCGTGGAGCACGGGACACCAAGACTGAGCCCGTGTGCTGTCCATGATGCACAGCAGGTTCTGTGTCCCAGTCTCTAGTGACTGTGCACAGAGCAAGGGAAGGACTCGGGGCCCTCACAGTGCCCACCCGACAGGCGAGAGGGACCTGCCCAGGCCCGCAGGGGAACAGAGCTAACATCAGAGCTGCAGCCCGCCTGCTCCTACTGATGTAGAAAGGACATATGGCACTAAGCCACACAAAGGAAGAGCAACTTCGTCACCAAGCCCATCCGGAAGTGACAGGTAGGAGGCTGAGGTCCAGATGGAGCTGCCAGGTGGCAGGGCAGCTGTTCACCCAGGCCTACGTTGTCATGGGGCTGGGAGTGTGTAACGATGGGCTATGTAATCAGGGTAATTTCATCCATCACCTGTTACAAGTAAGACAAGAACCATTTCCTGGTCCTTCTAGAGGAAATTCTGCTCAGAAACTGGGGGCAGGCTGGGGAGACTGTTTTATTAAGTGTTCTAGATGAACATAATACGTGTCTCAAACAACTGTAGCTGAAGTCATCGACAAGCACAATGGTCATTGTACCCAAAGAATCTGGGCCATATTTTATCTCTAGGTAAGAACTATTTTTAAGGTACTTCTTAAATCAGGGTCTGGACCGGCGCACTAAACATTCCACAACCCCCAGGGGAAATCTCCGAGGGCAGCAGGCGGGGCACAGCGGCTCATTGTCTCACAGCTTCCTGCACAGGGCTGGCCGGTCAGGGAGACTGGAGGCCTGTGAGCCTGCCAAGGGACCCTGTGGGGCACAGGTCCTTCACATCACATGAGGGCGCCTCACATTCAGGTCCTCACCATTGGGTCAGCACTGATGACAAGTTGTCATCTCTTATCCAGGCCACCCTCCCTCCTGTGCCCAGGTGTGCAGCCCAAGCATGCCGCTTCACACATGCACACTTATGTAGTTCATGGATAAATGAATGCACACGTGAATGAGGAACCACAATTCCCAGTTTCTGCAGGTGAAAATTGTGAGCATCAGAAAACCCATACTGTGCCGCCTCCCTTTGGACAGCGGATGGCCACAGAGATGGAGTGGAGTTGTGAGTGGAACATCCAGGGAAGCAGGTCAGGACGGAGACTAACAAGTGCCAGAAGCCTTCCTTACTCTTCTGTCCCTTGTCTTCCTCGGTGTGAAAATACAGACATGATGTCCGGAGCTCCTGCAGCCATCACAGACTCAGAGTCGACCTCAAAGACTGAAGTCACATGCTAAGGGTGGCAAAATGTAAAGATAAAGGTGTCTATGCCCCGTATCTGTGGGGTTACTGTGAGGTCCCTGAGCACATATCCTATTTTACATGACCAGGTTAGGGGAGCCCTTCTGTCTGATTTCAACCACTGTTGTATCTTGTCTTTGTTACTAGAAGCCATACACTTCCAGCTGAAAGAAACTGTGAGCCAATCACATTCCCCACACTGCCACCCCTCCTCAGGCTCCTGGACTGGACTCTCCACCTCCCAGAGTGACATCCAGCCTAGACTGTGCCTCCGTCAACTCCCACAGCCTAACATGTCACCCACAACTCTGCCCACCATGATGAGGAGTGCAGACCCACACCCAGTCCCGAGTCAGCGCACCCTAGGACTGCGCAGCCCCCACCTGTACAAATGCCCTCTCCACCCCACCCCCACCCAGAGCTCGGTCCCAGCGTGGCTCGGGCCCAAGGCTGGACCTTGCTGCTTCCTCTCCCCTGCCCCACTATCAGCAACTCTGTCACTCTCCGAGCAAAAGCCCCATGAGCCCACAACCGACCATGGCCCAGAGCCACCGTCATGGCTCCTGGCCTGGTGCCCAGCATCCTCCTGCTCTCCTGACCTGCCCAGCATATGGCTCAGAGAGTGTTGTGTCCCCAACAGCCCACATGAGGAAGGTTGGTCCCCACACATCAATGGTCAGGGCAGGCGCTGGGAGGTGGTTTGCTCCTGAGGTTCTGAACCTCCGTGGGTTGTTCCATTGACAGATTGATAATTTGATGGCACTGTTGAAGGTGGAGGAGCCACTAGGAGTGGGCGGTCATGAGACCCGGCTCCAGAAGGATCTCTCGTCCCGGCCCCTTCCCCACTCCCTCTCTCTCTCTGCTTCCTGGATGTCGTGAGGTGACCTGTCACACCTATCCTGGCTCTAAGACCACATCTTGGTCTGGAACCATCCTCGTCGATGTCGAGTCACAGTCCTTGGCCACTGTGTCTCTCTGACCTTCATTCCGATGGCTGCTTCCCTATTCGGGGTAGACGTTGTGACTGATGTCTCCAGTCCTGAGCTCTCAGGCTTGGTTCTTCTCTCAGAATCATACTACGAGGTGGAGCATCCCTATGGAGCCTGATATAAAAATGGCTTTGCTGCCTTGTATAAAGCTTAACTGGAGGCTGCTACACACAATTTCCCTGAAAAGTGGGATTTGCCCTGTGTCTTCCACAATTCACTGATGCACCTAGGTCTGACATCTGGCCGCCTGGTGGTCAGTGCCTCGCTGAGGGAAAGCTGCTGTCAGTCTGGAAGCTCTCCTACCTATCTACTTTTTACTACTTGCTAATTATCTACTTTAATCACAGATAAAGGACATAACTTTGTTGGTTTGTTGGGTTGTGTTTTAGCAAATTTGCCTTGGATGCCATTCTGTAAGTCAAGCTCTGAATGAAGGTTGTTTATTTCAAGCTCAGGAAAGCTCTCCAGCATTATCTTTGATTACTGCTTCTCTCCACTTGCTTTTATTTCTTCTCACAAGAGCCCCGTTGCCCTAAGGTTGCTCTCCTCTTATTTGCCTCTGGAGCTACTGTCTTTTCATTACTGCTTTTTCTTCCTCTGTCCTTTTCCTAGGGATTCTGGGGGCCACCCAGGTCCACCCAGGCTGCAAAAGCATGTTTCCCTTCCAGCTCAGTCCTTCATGCCACCATGAACATCTAGGTGGGTCCAGATGTGGACGTGGATCCAGGCTCAGCATGGAGATCCAGGCTCCGGTGAGGAGATCCAGGTTCCAGGGTGTCTATGCACATCCACGTCTGGTGCTGGGGTCTCTCATTCTTTCTCAGCAGCCTGTAGCCCAGCCTGCTGCCTTTCACCACCTTGAGCAATTCTAATCACCATACTTATCTTTCTAGTTCACTAAGATCATGAAATATAGATCTTTAGGCCATTGCTTATTCCTTCTTAAAATAATTATTTCAAAAAGTTCTATTTCCAGCTATAGTCAGCGAGCTTGGTTCAGAGCATGTCCCTCGGCTCAGCTTTTCTGTACACTCAGCCCATACAACCTGTGGACAGAAGACACAGCGCAGTCCCCTCTGCGCCGGCCCTGGTGCCCTGGCTGAAAACCCCTGTGAGCGAAGCCAGAAGTAGAGCTGCTCAGGCCCAGGTGTCACCACACTGGTGTCAGGCCCTCACACTCTGGTTCCCTGGGCTGGACAGTCAGTGCCCTGCCACACTGAGAGACTTACATGCCCTTGTAATATGGGGAGGGCTTGGTCCTCTTCAACCAGATGTACTGTGCAGAAGACGGAGTGACAAGGCTCACCCTTGGCATTGCCAGCAGCGTGCACCTTGGGGACAATGACAGCCAGCATTCTTGGTGATCTATCTGGCCCTCCTCCTCCCCATATTGCACACAGGCAGGGGGCAAGGTCCAGAGTGGGACAGACCAGCAGCATCCCTGCACAGGGCACAGTGATGACTGGAGACCTTGACTGGGGCAAGTACAGCCTCTTCTACCTCGGCCAACCAAGCCCCTTATGGTAGAAATGTCTTCAGTTGTGCTCCTGAAGACAATAGAAGTCCTTCCAAGGCCAGCAATTGTTGATTCTGTTCCCGGGCATTCCGTCATCTCTGTACTTTCCTGTGTATTTTTTTTTTTCTATGTAGGTACCAGGAGTCAACCTCAGGACCTCGTGCTTGCACTGCTGAGCGATATCACCGGCGCTTTTTTTTTCCTTTATGTGGGTTCCAGGAGTCGAACTCAGGACCTTGCGCTTGCCAGGCAGGCACTTACGCCGCTGAGCTATCTCACCGGCCCTTTCCTGTGTATTTTTAAGGACAAGTTGGAAGAGACATTACTCAGTCTAGAATAGCCTCAGGTCCCAGCAAGTCTCTCTCTCTAATCCCTACGCCACAGAGCCCAGCCCTGGTGCCCACAGGACCTGTGAGGAAGGAAGGTGCAGATAAATTTAGAGTTTGGCTGAGACCGTGGGGACCACCACTGACCTGGAACCAGGCCCAGAAGGACCCTGGGAAGGGACAGGTCCCAAAGAGGAGGAGCAGTCGGGCACCACACGCATGAGCCAGAGGCAGGTCCAACATAGAGCCAGCCAGCCCAGGAGGATACTGCTGGGGCTCCAGGGAGTCAGCTGTGGGGCCAGGAGCTCAGGCTGCAGGAGCAGCAATGTGCAGCCATGGGGTCCTGGAAGTTCGATGCTTTCTACATGGTCTAGTGCAGTGACGGCAAAACTTTTAGACTTTTCAATCTATGGCTGCACATGCCATAGATTCACCAACACCAGTCTAATATGTCTCTCAAAGGTCCCCAGGGTGGTTGTGGCAGCAGTGAGGACATAATTAGTCGCCGAAGGCAATGCACTTGGAGGGATGGATGGGTGGAGCTCCCCCTGTGAGCTCCTGAGAGGGTTGGCATGAAGGAGCAAGCCCAGGCTCCCCACTGGTTTCCTGTCTCGCCATGCAATCTTCTTCTCACATACTGCCACCATAATGCCACCCACATGAGGTCTCACAGAGCCGCACCAATGCTGCCACCACACTCCTAAACCCCTGGGACTGTGAACTAGGTAAACCTCTTTCCCTTATGAGGTCCCCAGCCTCGGGTATCCATCATAGGAACAGAAGTCTGCCTGACACCAGAGGCTTGGTCCACATCTCCCTGAAAATAGAGGCTGAGCTCCAAGGGTGCCGACTGCCAATGGCCTCAGGGCCACCAGATGTGAGACCCAGCTCTGTGGCCCAGCCTCAGGGGCCCCTTTAGTGACATGCCCATGTGGGACAGTCACTGCCGCTGGTCCCTGTCCTGTGCATGAGTCTTCCCAAGGCACCGCCACCTTCCAGGCTGAGATCAGAGCAACTCCAAGTCCTTTTCTTCACACTCAGCATCATGGTGTCCCCTCTCAGGAGGCAAAGCCATGGCAGTCAGGGAGGAAGGGGACTCGCTGCTGGCACAGCTCCTGCATCTGACACCCTTGCACACCAGTGACACATACGCCATCAGGATGTGTGACAACCCAGCATGCTGCACAGTGCCAAACAACTCCCAGCAGGGCTGGCACTCACATTTGAAGACAGAAGAAAACACATCTGATGTGTTTAAACTTTACAACTGTCCCACCTATCAAAATTGTTTTTGTTATGGAGATAAATTGGGGGTGGGGATGTGAAATACAAATACAGGGGGACGTTTTCATTAGTAGAGACACAGAGGGTTAGATAACGCCCCTCTGTTTCAGTTGCCTTGGTCTGAATACTCAAGAAGCAATCAAAATGTACAGTGAATATTTTTACTTTTTTTTTTTTTTAAAACTTACTACAGTGAAAGACACTGGGTGAACCCCCCTCAAAATACCCCCCCAAACATACTCATCCCATCATTCTTGCCAATTTCTAAAGCAGTTCTGGAAGTTGTCTTTGCTGAGTGTCTTTAGTTGCCCCCTCATGGCTGTTTCTATGTCCTGAATCAATTCAAGACTTCTAGATCTTCAGGGTATAGTCTCCTAGAATCCTTGGGGCATGGTCTCCTGGGATCTTCAGGGCAGGGTTTCCTGGGATCTTCAAGACATGGTCTCCTGGGATCTCTAGGGCTGGGCTTTCTCCTGGATTTGTGCAGTGAGCTCTTTCTACCAGAAGAAGCACATCTGACAAAAGCAGCTTGAAACAAACTTTCTGGCAGTAAGCTGCCTACATGTTGTTAGCCAGAACAGTGCTCCTCCTAACTCTGCTCTCCGGGAACCCTCTGACTAGGCCCATGCAGGGTGAAGCTGCAGTCCCCCCAGGACACAAAGTACTGGGCAAGCAGGGTACTAGGTGCAAGGAGGAGGGTGGGAGGGGCAGGCAGGCAGCCTGCACCCAGAGCACCAGAGCCCCAGAGCCTGAGGGCTGAGAAAGAACATGCGCATCTCCAGAGGCCAGGTCCTCAGGCAGTGGACTTAGGCAGTGGGTCCTCAAGCCCTGCACCTGAGGAACTGGGCCATCAGGGCCTACTCCCTCGGGGAACAGTGAGGTCCGGCTTTCACATACACACAAATACACACACACACAGGCTCAGCACCAGGCCTCCAGCTGGCAGATGGAAGATGTTTGGTGCATTTATCTGGGTCAAACTGAGCAGCAAGGAGTTGGGCAGACCAGCAGAAAGGGGCAGGGTGTGGCTGAGGAGGGCCTGAACCTCTGATTTGGACCCAGATCCCTCTCCCGCTCACCTGGACCCAGACCCATACAGCACACCTGGGCCAGAATCCCTGCCATGCTTCAGTGCCAGGTGGCCCCTCCCTGCTCACTGTACCTTCCTACATAGGATATGCACCTGCCTGCCCTTGTGGGTCCACCTGGAGGGTGACTAAAAGGGAAATGGAAGGGCAACGTGCAAAATAATGTCAAAAGTGGAGTCTTCTTTACAAATGGAAAAAGTTTGCCAATGACATACAGCTCTTTAGTTCCCTCTAGAATTCTGTTATTAAAAATAATCTGTGATGAACTCCAGCCCCTCTCCCAAGGGCTTCCCAGCACTTAAAAATAATGAAGCAATGCAGAGGAACAAAGGCACCCAGCAAGGCAGCTGAGCCAGATGGCTGGGGATGTGGGTGTCATAAACCAAGCACAAGGAGGACAAGATTGATCAGTGACTGTAAGCAGAGGCTCGGCCCTTCCTGAAGACACCCACCAACATCGTCAGACATAAATGCAAACAACATGCACGTGCACAAGGCCCCACAGACCTGCAGGCATGAGCATAGCCACCTCCTGACATCAACCATGGAGCACACATGAGTGTGTCATGGACACAGCCATGCAGCCCTGCAGACCCTGCTGTCCCATGGCTGAAGCTGTGACATCAGGCCCTGAGCCCAGCAGGTTTCTGGGAGGCATAGGGAGGGCAGAGTCTAGTGGGTCTTTGCATCACCCTAGTGGGAAACGGGGTGGCATGGTGCCAGGACACTGCAGAGCCCCAGGCAGGGCAGCCTGCGTTCTCCTCTCCTTGAAGGAATGTGGGGTGCAACAAAGCAGAGGCACATCTCAGGACCCTGGGGTCCCTTCCCTGAGGTGCGTCTGTGGTTACATGGGCAGAGGGAGCCCTTGGTGGCTCAGCCCTGTACAAGCAGAGAGGCCAGGCACTATCTGGCCACTTCTGCTGCCCTTTGTTACAAGATCAATAATTTTATAAGACTTTCATTTAAAATTTCAATGTGTGATATTGGGAAATGAAATACTGTGTGTGCTCACTGTGTTTCTCTGCTTCACATCCTACCATCCTCCTGAAAGAAGCAAATCCTGGTCATCTGTAGCCACTGGAACAGGGGTGGGGTCACACAACAGAGAGCAGAGCTGGGGTGGGGTCCATGGTTGAGCAAGTCCTGCAGACTGTGTCCAGAAGACCAGCGCTATTCATCTCAGGCCTACCATCAGATTCTCTAGAGAGCACAGCCATGTGGATTTTCTGGCATTGGAGAAATGCTCTTGACAGGAAAACCCAATGTGACCTAGGTGGGTGGCCAAGCATCTCCTGAGAGCTGCCATGGATATACTGTGGCTCTGCTGAAAGAGCTGTATGGGTCCTTCCGAGGCCATGCTGTGGCTATGGGGTCTGCATGGGGGACAGGTGGGGGGCAGGTAGGGCCGAGCCACAACCTGGCCAGCCTGCCTGTCCACACATGGGGGAGCTGTGTCCTTCCTGCTCAAGAATATGACATCTAGTAAGATCCATATCCTAAAGGATGTGTTTTTAAAACTAAATAACAGAAGAATGAAATTATAGACTATGTGTGTCCCATGGTGTAGAACCAGCATGAAGTTTTTATATGTTTACTCCTAGATATTTAAATTCCAAAAAGTCAAAACAAACTACTCTCAGTTTAATGTAATTTTGTCAACCAGTAAGTTTCCTTTTCTCAAGCCAATCGGCATACAACTTTTAGGAAACTCTATCTATTAGTATAAGTGGGAAGAGCAAGTATAAGTGGCCTTTGTTTTCTCTGGGGAATATCTGCTAGATTTTTTTAAAAAAGACATTGATCCTTTCAATTATCTAGAGTAACCTGATGAGATAAAATCAATGTCTATCAAAACTTCAAAGACCAATCTGAAAGTACAAAGCTATTAAAAGAAAACAGAGGAAACACTTCAAGACATTGAGACAGGCAGCAATTTTTCAGGATAAAACACCAAAAGCACAGGAAATGAAAGTAAAAATAGATAAACGGGATTATAACAAACTGAAAAGCTTCCGCATAGCACACAATCAACAGAGAGAGGAGGCACTCTACAAATGGGAAAAATATTTTGCAAACTACTCATCTGACAATGGATTAAGGTCTACCCTACAGGGCGGGAGGTGTGGCTCAGGGGCACAGCGCTGGTCTAGAGTGTGCAAGGCCCCAGGTGCCATCCCTAGCACCACAAAAAAGGAAAACAGAATACATAAGAAATTTTAAAAACTCGATAATTTAAAAAGGGGTCAAAAGATACAAATATACACTTCCCCTAAGAGGAAATCCAAAATGGCCAACAAATGTATGAAAAAATGCTTAATTTCATTAGCCATCAGGGAAATGCAAATCAAAACCACAATGAGATATCATCCCACCCTTGTCGGAATGGCTATTATCAGAAGGACAATGGCAAATGCTGGCAAGGATGTGGAGAGAAGAGAACTCTCACACCCTGTTGGTGGGAACAGGAGTTGGCACAGCCAGGGTGGAGAACATTATGGTGGCTCCTTGAGAAATTAAAAATAAACTTAGCATATCATCCCGCTGTCATGCTCCTGGGTACACAGCCAAGGAAATGAAATCACACACAGATACCAGCATGCCCACATTTGTGTGGCATCATTCACAGTCACGAAAATATGGGACCAGCCTAGGTGCCTGTCAACCGATAAGTAGATAATGGGGGCACCCATGCACAATGGAGTATTCATCATGCATTTTTAAAAAAGAATGAAATCTAACATTTGAAACAAACTGGATGGAATGGAAAGCCATTCTTAAGTGAAATAATTCAGAAGCAGAAAGATAAATGCCATGTATTCTCTCTTGTGTGAGAATGTTTTTTAGTATATGTGTGGCCGAAGCACACTCATAGTAAAGGTTTTTAAAAAGCCAATCAGACAGTACTGTGTCACTACAGGAGGCTGGAAAGGGTTGGGGGAGGACAGTGGGAAGTTGGAGTTGGGGACCCGACACAGCCAAGGAGGAGGAGTAAGTTTCACGGTTCTACAGCTCCCAGGAGACCACAACTCACAATCACCTATCACACACCTTGTGAAGAGCAAGGAGAGGCGCCAGGAGGCTGCAGGCACCAAGGTAAGATAACAGATGGAAACATGAATTGCCCCGATTTGGCCAGCACATAGTGTGCACATGTCCTGAAATAGCACACCACACCCCATAAACATGGACGATTATGACCGCTAATCAAAAGTGTTTAAATGTTTAAGGAGACAGAAACGTTGATGACCCTGATCAGATCATTACATTACACACTCCATACATGTATTGAATTACCACATCATACTCCATGAATTTGTAAAATTGAAATAATTTTTATAACTTTAAAGACTGAGCCTAGAGACTCAACACCTGCACAAACACACACACACACGCATGAACACACACATGTGCACACTCGCAGTGGAAAGCAGGATGGCCCCCCGATTCCCACCCTGCTGTGTGGTCCCCCAGAGTGTGCTGTGATGGGCTGTCTACCTTCTGCTGTGGGGTGACGACAGCTTGTCCCCTGACAGCTCAGGTTGAGGCTTGGTCCCTGTGCCTGATGTGGGAGATGGGGCCTCATGGGAGGCACCTGGGCATTGGTGGAGCCTTCTGCCGTGGAGGTGAGCTCTGCTCTCGCAGGGGGGTCAGTTGCTGTGTGAGGAAGACTGCCACACAGTGCATCCACCCCAGTCTCCTCTTCCACACACCCACGATGGCCCTCTTTTACAGTCATTTTCCTGTTGCTGGAGTGCAACACTTGACACCCGTAACTTAAGGAGAGATTTATTTGACTCACAGTTTCAGAGGTTTCAATCCATAGTCAACTGTTGGTTGGGGGAGGAGAGCAACAGCACAATGGAAGGGCCTGTGGAGGACAGCTGCTCAGTGGAGCTGCAGTGGAGAAGCAGAAGAACAGAGGAGGAGCCAGGGAGGGAGAGGAACCCTTCAAGGCCACACCCCAGTGGCTACCACCAACCAGCCCCACCTCCTAACAACACAGTCAGCCACGAACTCATCCATGGATGAATCCACTGGTGAGGGTAGCACCCCATGATCCAACCACCCTCCACACACAAGAGACTTTTGGGGGACATTTTAGGTCTAAGCCATAGCACCCTCCCACTCTCCACCACGGGAGGAAGCAGCAATAGGCCCTCCCTGGCACCATGCTCTTGGTCCCAGCCTTCAGAACCATGACCCAAAATAAACAAACTGCTCAATCTCAGCTATTTCGTTATAGCAACAGGAAATAGGCACCTGTTAGGACAGAAAGGATTTCTACAGATTCACTGAAGTCCCCAGTCAGTTGACTGAGTTGACTAATAGGGAGATTATTCCTGGTGGGCTGACCTAACCATGCAAGTCCTTGAAAGGGCTCTTGCTGAAGGATCCTGCTATAGTCACTTTCCTGTTGCTGGAGCACAACACCTGACACCTGTAACTTAAGGAGGAGAGGTGACACCTGTAAGTTAAGGAGGAGAGGTGAGGAAGCGTGAGGTCCTGGGGGACGGCCTTCAGGGCCAAGAGCTGTGGCTGATCTCCAGGAGCTCACAGAGGCCTCGGTGACAGCCAGAAGTAGACAGGCAGCTCAGCCCCACAACTGCAAGGAACTGAAGCCATGTGGAGGACACAGCCTGGAGCACCCTGGCTTCCGATTCACGAGACCCTGGGCAGAATTCTCCGCTCCACTGGGCCTGAATTTGTGACCTGAAGAAAGCTAAGGTCACACACAGGCATCTCCCCACACTGGGGAGGGAAGGACAGGGCTCTTGCAGGCCACAATGTGACAGGTGTCAGGGACAATGTGGCATGACCAAATACTGGACAAAGAGGAGAAAAGGACTGAGTTAAGGAAGGGCAGAAGCCAGCAGAGAAGAGAGGTGATGCAGACCTGTGAAGGGGGTGCACCCCAAAGCCCTCTCATAATGGGGCCAAGGAGCTGAAGCCCTGAGCCGAAACCTAGAGAGGGAGCAGATGTCAGGGAGCCAGTGAGCTCTTCCTCCATCTCTCTGTGGGACACCCCAAAGCTGCTCTCTGGGGACCCCAGGTGGACAGACCCAGAAGGAGGCATGAGTCACAGAGGGGAACTTCTGCATTCAGAGGTGGGTGAAGAGAAGCACAGAAAGACCTGAACTAGAAAATAGGATGCAGACACTCAGCCACCCCCAGGCCTGGGGAGCGGATCAGCCCCGGGTACTACACACCCAATCTGCAGCATCTCCCCATCCTCCCATGACTCTGCTGGGTTTCTCGCTCTCTTCCCATTTGGAAATGAGGAGAGGGTACCTCAGACCTGGAGTGGGACAGCCCAAGTCCCTCTGCTATTCCCAGGTGGAGCAGCAATTCAAACTTGCCACAAAACCATGCTCCTGCCACTGTGTGGCAGGGCAGGATCGTGCCAGAAGAAAGGGAAGGGGCAGAGGTCAGGAGGCCTGGCTGCCCACCTGAGGGACACGGGAAGCAGCAGCCGGGCTGTGGCATCCACGGGAGGCATGGGGGACCAAGCTCAGCTGCGTGGTGAGCCAGGCCTTGCACGGCAGCCAGAGCGCTTTGTTTTTCTCCCTCTCTCTCTCCCGGCCACTGGTATTTCATCCTGTGACTGCTCATACTCTGCAGGGAAGGCATCTGAGAAGGAAGCACTGAGGTTCTGAGAAAGCAAAAGCTAAGAGAAAGGAGGCTGAATGTGTCAAGATGCTAGCTGGAGGATTCACCCACGAGGAGAGGGCAGCGTCTCCACTCAGAGCCTGGAGAACAGTGGGGATCTGTGGATTTGGGGCCAGGAGGTTGAGGAGTCTTCATCTAACATAAAGAAGAACTTGAGAGCAGATGCTGCAGGGGCAGAGGTAACAAGAGGATGCCAGGCTCCGTCCCGTGTGCGATGGAGCTTGAGGAGCAGATGCTGGTCTCTGGGGCAGAAGCACAACTCTGTACTTCCTGCCAGCCCCAGGCTGCAGGTGAGTGGGACAGGAGAGTGGACAGCGGCCATGAGTCTCAGGGGCCCCTGGCAGGAGGTCAAGGGGGCAAGGACCAGCAAGCTGGGGTGACCTTGAGAAGACACTTTCGGGAAGAGGCATGTTGCAATGTGTGTCGCAATGAGAATTGGCAAGTCTTTGCTATCACAGGCATCGGAGGGTCCAGCTTTGAACGTCAAGAGCTCTCCACAAAGCTGTTTAAAGGTCCCTCATTTTGTCCCTGCCCTGCCTCCTTTTCAGCACACAGCAGATAAACAGGCAAGTTTCCCAGTCAGTCTCAGCAACAGGGAAAGAAAGCCATAGCATTACCTAGGACACACACAGGGAAATGTGAATTGTCCACAGCACGGACAACCCCTGGTGCCCATGCGTGGCCCTGAGCTCCCCCAAGCCCATCTTCTGGGGCTTGGCATCCTTGGAACCATTATCTTTCACATTCCTCTCCTGCAAGCATGCTTTGTTCCTTATCTGTAATACAGGGCCCACAGCCTCAAGGGGCGTGACCCCTCCAAAATCCTTGCAGTTCGTGACCCTTCCCAGTCACTGCACAGTGGCTCTGTGGCCTTTGCCTCTAAATCATCCTAAGATACCTCCTCACACCCAGGACAAAGCAAAAAGTGTTTGAGGAAAAGAGGTGAGAAGTAAGAACAGGCGCGCAGGGCTCCAGTGTCCCAGGCTCCAGTGTCCTGGGCAGTTCAGCCCCTCCCTACTTCCAGATGGATGGCAAGTGTGGGCCTGGGACAGCAGAAAGCAAGAATGAGAAAGACAGGAGCCATCAGAACCCTTCCTGGAGTCTTGCATCTCCTCGCTGCAGTCTTTAGAGCCATTTGCTGCCAAACATTCCCCTAAGATGTGTTGAAAATACACCACGTTTTAAGTTACGCAGCTGTCCCTGTGGAGAACAGTATGGCAGCTCCTCCAAACCTGAACCAGAATCACCCTATGACCCAGCAACCGCACTTCCAGGTCCACAGACAGAAAGTCAAACGCCAGATCTCAGACTGGTAATGTAACCGCGTTCACAGCAGCGCTATCCACGACAGGGACAGGGTCAAGGACTCCACAGACACATGGATAAGCAAAGTGTGGGTTACACGTATAGTGGAGGAACACTGAGCCTTAAGAAGGAAGGCGATCCTGACACGCGCTACACCAGGGATGACCTTGAGGACACGGTACTAGGTAAACAAGCCAGTCAGAGCTGCATGTGGGGTGTGTACCTGCAATCCCAGCACTCTGGGAGGCTGAGGCAGGAGTACAGTGGGTTCAAGCCCAACCTGGGCAATTTAGCAATTTAGCAAAACTCTATCTCAAGATTTAAAGGGCAAGGGGTATCACTCCGTGTGAAGGCCCTGGGTTCAATCCCCAGTGCTTGGGAACAAATGCTGAGTGATAGTAAGTATGTGAAGTTCCTGGACCAGTGGTAGACTGATGCCAGAGCTGGGGTGAGGAGCAGGCAGAGCTCCACAGTCTCAGTTTACAAGATCAAGCGCTCTGGAGATGGACACATGACTGATGCACAGCCATGTGAGCGATGCTTAAGGCCACTGAAGTACACTTCAAAATGGTTAAGACAACAGATTGGTCTGTACATTTACTACAGTTAAAAACAAAAACTTTTTTTTAAATGCTGGGTGTGGTGACTCACGCCTGGAGCCTGAGGCAGGGGAATCGCTGCAAGTTCGAGGCTGCCCTGTACTACGCAGTAAATTCACGGCCGGCCTGAACTACACAGCAAGACTATGTCTCCAAAAAAATTTTTTTTTAAATTTAAAAACCCATGCAGCTGCTCCTTTCTTCCTCCACAGCCCAGCCGACAGGCCGTGCTCCCGCCACACAGACAACGGTCCTCAAGGACGAGGTGAGAAGCGGCTCCACGCACCCCGCACCGCTCCCCAGCTCCCCAGTCTCCCTGCGCCCCTGAGCTCCGAGCTCGAAGTGAGGTGAGCGCGCTCCCCCTGGCAGCCGGAAGGCGCATAGCAGGGAGGGCGCCTCACAACAGCACCCACGGACCAAGGCCCTCCTGTCTGCCCTGGGCCTGCTCCGCTCCCTGAACATGCGGGCACCCCACCCCACCTCACCCCACACCCGGCAGCGCATTGAATCGACGACCTGCACATCTGCAAGGCCCAGCTCTCTGGGAACCATTGGGCAGCCCCTCCCTACACTCCCTGGATGCCCCCTCAGTTCTACCCCCAGTGGTGAGGAGACCACCACACGCGCACACACACAGGTGGGCATATGCTGAGCCTCTGTCCTTACCCGAGACCCCCAGGCTGCCCTGGGCCAAAACCCCGACAGGTCGCTCAGCAGCCACTGTGCCCTCCTAGGTCACCTGAGTGGCGTCCAGTGTGGCAGAATTTACCCTGTGGGGAGAACCCCCGCTGCCCCAGCCTGGCTAGTCTTCTGCACAACTTGGACTCCTCCCTGCCTAGGCCCCATGGCAGTCACCTTCACTCTGTCCAGCACAGGGCCAAAACTACTTGACAAAGCCCCCGAGGTTTGCTCATCCATCCTCTTCCTGTAAGGTAAGGGGATTATTCCCAGCCCTTTGAGTCTTAGAGAGGAGCCTTCTGGGTGTTTCCTGACGGTTTTCTCATCCCGGCTCCAGAGCCACACTCTCCCGCTGGCACAGTGGCCCCACTCCAGTCCCCGTCCACTCCTCCCTGGGCCCTGGCGCCCTGGACCTCGCCCACCCTCCCCGATCCACTGTGACTGGCAAGGGTGTCCCCCACTCCACACCTGTATTTCCCGTCACTTGCCAGGCAGCACCTCTCAGATACTGAACCCTATACTGAAACCAGGAAGCAAACTCTTGATCTCCCATCCAAAGGAAGCCAAAACCACATCCCTGGGGACTTCTTCTCCTCAGCAAATGCCAACCCCTTTCCCAACCACTTAGTTCCCACCACATTTACCTTCCTGCATTCCGAGCCCTGGGCCAGGCCGTCGTGTTGGACTCTCCTTTAACATAAACCCGCAAGTGCCCCTCCTCACCTCCGTGCTGCCGGCTCAGACCAGGCCACAGCCGTCCAGCCCCCAGAAGCTTTCAGTCTGCTCCATCTTCTCACTGCTTCTGCCCTGCTTGCCCCACCCCAGTCACAACAGCCAGAGTGCCCTTTCCAAGGAGTAAGCGAAATCACATCACACCCGGCTTAACCCCCAGTGCCTTCCCTCTCCATTTCCTTAAAATGGCCCAGTGGTCACCATGGCCTGAAGTCCCCTCCTCGGGTCCTCCTCTCCATCTCTTCCTCTGTGAGGACTTGGCCTGGGGTCTGTCACAGTGATGTCCCTGCTGGGAGCACACCCCAGGCCTCCCTGGCTGGCTCCTTACCTCTCAGCTCTCCTCTGTCTGAGTGCCAGCCCTCCCTCCACCCCCCTTCCTGGCTCCATGGGTTCCCAGGGCATGAGCACTTTCTCTCATTTGAAGTATTTGAACTTGTTTGCTCAATTCCCTTGTCCCACCCTTTTCTAGACAAAAGCAGGGATTTTTCTGTTTTATTCATGGAGCTACCATTGCTGAGACCTGTTCGTCCTGTCAGTGTGAGCATAAGTCACGTCTGTGTGCGCTGTCTCTCCCTCTCGGCATCTTCTTCCTTCCCAGTCCTGTCACTTATCATTTTGCTCTCATCTGAGGACCCCTCGGTTTGCTCTCTCTGATGTTGGGGTCCATTTGGCCCTGCACCCCCTCTGGAGAGGCTGTCTCCTTTGGGCTGTGGCAGCGGCTTATTCCCAGGAACCTGTCTTGGTCTCCTCCTGATCCTTGTCCCTAACTGCCTGCTCTGAGACTTGGCCCCTAGAACTGTGTCCCCATCTAGGTCACTTGCCCCACAGGTAGCAGCCATGTTCTGCTTGGGCCTAGAACTGTGAGTGGGGTGCCCATGTGGGGTAGGGGGCTCCCTGTGCCTTTCCCAGGCTGTTAGATGAGAAGCCGGCAGCAGAATGAGGTCTTCTGAGAAAGGACAATGGTGGCTGCACACAGCCCTCGGGAACCAAGAGGTGGCCAGGGAGAAGGCCCCACTCTGCTCCTGTGCCTGTCCCGAAGGAGTCCCAGAAAAGTCCCCTTTATTCTCCCACAACAGCTTCCTGACCCACCCGTTCCTCCAGCCCTGAATGTGCACCGTACTCAGTGAAGTCTGCAGTGATGATAATAATAGCCAAAGTCATCCAAACATGCACTCCGAGCCAGCATTGTTTTTAAGACTTTATAGAAATCAACCCCTATAGCCCTGACGCCTGCCCCACAGAGTGGCTGCACTCATGTTCCCAACTGGAAGATGAGGAATGCAGCTTTCAGCAGGTTAAGAGCTACAGGTCAGGCAGCCCTGGGCCAGAGCCCGCACACGTCCTGGGAAGGACAGAGAGGGCAGGTGGGGTGTCTGTCCCCGAGGGATTCTGCAAGGTGGGGAGTCCCCAGGGAACAGGGACTTTCACCTCCACAGCCCAAGGCTGCAATCTCCTGCTCCCCAAAGCCAGAGACGAACTCTTACTTGGCTTTATAACCACAGGGCTTGGTTTGAGTACATACTAGGTGCCTATAAGTATTTAATGGAATAAAAACATTAGAAAAATTAGAAGGCTGCGCTTCTCTGGGAGTGTGTGTGTTTGCTTTGTCAGAAGTACTCTTTTGCAATTAAACTCTTCCTAGGAATGTACAAATTTGCCCAGTGAAAGATTTCCAAATCAGCAGGAAGTTAGGAATTGTGCCTCCTAATTTGGAAAAGAAAGAAATATACTGGAATCAATTAGAAAATAATATTCTTTCTCAACAATATCTCACAATTTTAAAGGGTTGTCCAGAAAAGTCAGGCTGCAGATGTATGTTCTAAGCCTGGGGTTAGAATCCAGTTCTGTGAAATCTTAAATCTTCCGAGGTTTCCATTTGTAGAGTCAAGAAATAAAAGATTTTAAAACTACACCATTTAGAAGATTTTTTAAAAGTGACTTTAAAAATCATCAGTTTGAAAATAATCACTGACACATAAGTATTGGAAAAAGCCTAACAAGGGTGTTGCAAAAATCCACAAAACATAGCCCTGACCACAGTCAAGTTCCATCTGGTTAGGCAGGAAGTTCCTGTCCCCAGCTTTACAGATATGCAGCACGGGGGACCTTGAAAAACAGCAGAGTGTCCCTATCTCCCAGTCTGTGAATGATATGACTGATTAGCTTCACTTTAATATTAAATATAGACTTCCCATAAAACTCGATTTTCTGTTTTATTAGCACAGTTTAGAGATATTTTTGCTATAAGCCAAACGTGTTTTTTAAAAAATTTAACCTCACACAAGGGATTAGATCAAGGACAAATGATGAGTTGTTCTCACAAGAACTTTAATAAGAAATTGGCTGGAATACCGAGATTGCAGAGGAATCCTTGAACTTGGAAGTCAAAAAGGATGAAGGAAGTAGAGAAAGCAGTCCTTGATTCCTCCTTCCTAAATGGCAGCATGTGGTACAAGCACCTATGTGGATGTTCCTGCTTTTCTACACAGATATTTTGGTTCTGTGTCGTCCCCACCATGAGAGAAACAGAAGCCCTCACTGACCTTAAAGTTAGAACTCTGCCCACAGCATCCTATGCTCCCTCTTCTTCCCAGGCTTTTGTCATTGTCCTCCTCACACGCTCCTTATCCCACCTCTCTGGCCCCATCCTTCCCCAACTCTTCTTGGGAAGGCCAACAACTGGTACATATTAAACCTATCAAACACCTCTAGTCCTTAGAGATGAACTTCTATCAGCCACTCATCCAGTCAGCTTCAGTGTCATGATGGTCTCCATCTCTGGAGGACTCCCTGACACCATGCCTGGGACCGGCCCTTGTCTGTGCTTCCAAAGCTCCCACCCCATCTAACTCTGCCACTCCTTTGTCTCTCTCACAGGGTCACAAGCTCTCCGAAAGCAGGACATGTTTCTTTACATTTCATATCCCAGGACCTGGTGCAAAGTAGGTACTTGGTAACTAGGTGGTGAATCAATGACTAAATAAATGTCAGTCATTAACTTAAAAAGCAGACAAATGCCCTCTGGACATCTGCACCCTTCTCTCACAGGAAGGATGACTAACGGGACCCACTTCCAGGTCCTCATCCCACGTCTTCACCTATGTACCCCTCAGTCACAGCTGTCTGTCCCTCTAGTGTGCAGTGACAGGATATTCCACTCCATATTCCACTCCCTCCTTCCTGTCTGCTATTCTTAACCTGTCCCCTGGTGAGCATATAGCTGTACCTGTAACCAGGTAGGAGCACCAAACCAGCTACCAACCCACTGCAGAGGTGACATCAGTGGTCGTTTAACCCCCTTTCCAGCTTCTGCAGGAAGTAGGCCTATGGTACTATGGTGTGGATCTGAAATGTCCTCCGAAAGTCTCATGTATTCAAAGGCAAAGCTTTGGAAAATGATTAGATCTTTAGGGTACTGTACTCATCAGTAGTGGGTAACAAATCATTGATGATTTCATAGCTGAATGTGTTGTTAGGAGATGGGGCCTGGTTGAAATAGATGGGTCACCAGGGCATGACCTGAAAAGCTATATTCTCCATGGCTCTTCCATTCTTTCTCTGTTTCCTAGCTGCCATGGGTTAAACAGCTTTTCTCTGCCATGTCCTTCCATCATGCCAATTCTGGCTGGAGCCAGCTGACCATGAACTGAACCCTTTGAAACCAAGCTAAAATAAGCTTCCCCTCCTTTAAGTTGTGGGTGTTGGGTATTTATCCCAGTGATGGGAAAGAGACTAATAAAGAAAATTGGTACCAGGAATCTGGTCATTGCTGTGATTCAAAATCTTTGGAACTTGTTTGCAGGAGAAGTTTAGAAAAGTTTGGAGATAGAAGCTAGAAAAGCACTAAAATGCTGTAAGCAGAGCTTGACAGGTGATTCTGGTTGGAGCTCAAAAGTTCAGAACGCTGATAGGAATGGGGACAGTAAAGCCCAGGCTCATGAGGTTTCAGTTGGAAATGAGGACTCTATTAGGTGTTTTTTTTTTTTTTTTTTTGTGGGTACCGGGGGGTCGACCTCAGGACCTCGCGCGCCAGCAGGCGCCCATGCCACTGAGCGATATCACCGGCCCCTTTTTCATATGTGGGATCCAGGAGTCAAACTCGGGCCCTTGCGCTTGCCAGGCAGGCGTTTAAGCTGCTGAGCCATCTCACCGGCCCAAGGACTCTATTAGGAAATAAACTAGAAACCATGTATGTTTCATTCTGTCAAAGAAGCTGCCTACATTTTATCCTTGTCCTAAAAAAGCTTTGTCAATTTAAAGATGGCAGGCTAATACAACTGGCAGAGGAAATTCCAAGGCAGCCCAATGTTCAGGCTGTGGCATGGGTACTGCTGGCTGCTTTCAGCCAGATTTACAATGAGAATTAGGAGAAAACAGCAGGGCCAAAGGATGTGAAAATTTTGCAGCTTAGCCAGAAAAGAAGCATGTGTAAATTTGGAGCCAAGGAGAGTATTGTTTCTGAAAATATTAGCATTACTGAAAAGAAGCCAAATACTTTGCACTGGAACAATAGAAAAGATGCCTCGAATGCATTCAGAAATTGGTCAGACCTAGCCTTTTGCAGGCTCAAGGGTGAAAATGTGTAATATCTCTTGAAAGACTTTGAGATGAGGGCCCCATTGTTCTATGCTCTCTTAGGGCTGCCTAAGTAAATGTACCTCCAAGTTCAGCCATCTAGGCCTTTAGAAGTCACTGCAGCCATAGTTCAAGGGGGACTAGCTACTGGTGGGGATAAGCTGGTGGCAGAACTTGGAATCATCCACATGGGGCTGATTTTACAGCACGTAGAATGCAAGGGTTTTGGAATCAGGGAGGCATCTACTTAGATTTTAAAGTAAGGCTTGAGAGGCCAGGCAAGGAGCCCCTGAGAGGATAATGCCTGAGCTGTGGGAATGAAGCTAAATGTAGACTGGCAATATCAGGAACATGAATTGTCTGCCAAGAAAAGCCACAAGCAGTGAGCAGAGCTAGCCTAAGAAAGAGGCCATGTAGCTGCAACCGGTAAGGCCATAGGGGCAAGGCTGCCCAAGCAGTGTGGAGCTCATATCTCACCACAATCTGCCACAAGTGATGAACATGGAGCTACAGGATTTAATGTTTGCCCTGTTGGGTTTCAGTCCTGCTTTGGTCCCATTCCTTTTTATGCCCCTATTTCTCTCTTTTGGAATAGGAATGTTTACCCTGTGCCATTGTATGTTGGAAGTGTTTAACTTTCTTTTTTATTTTTACAGAGGCTCACAGCTAAGAATTTGCCTCCAGTCTCAGAGGAGTCCTTGGACTTGGACTTTTCAGCACTGCTGGAACTGTTAAGACTTTGGCACCTCTTAGAGGTGGACTAACTGTGTTTTGCATAATGAGATGAACATGAGCCTTTTGGGGGCTGGAGCAAAATGTTATGGTTTAGGTCTGAAATGTCTCCCAAAAGTCTCATGTATTCAAAAGCAGTGCTTTGAGAAGGTGAATGGATCCTGAGGGCACTACAGTCATCAGTGACTGATCCATTAGTGAATTCACAGCTGAATGCACTGTTGGGTGGTGAGGCCTAGTTAGAGGAGGTAGCTCACAGGCATGATCTGGAGAAATGTATTCTTGATCCCAGGTTCTCTCTTTTATCTCTGCTTCCTGGCTGCCATGGGTTGAGCAGCTTTCCTCCACCATGCTATTCCTGGCTTTGAGCCAGTCAACCATGGATTGAACTCTCTGAAACAAGGAGCCAAAATGAACCTCTCCTCCTTAAAGCTGTGGTGTCAGGTAATTTGTTCTAGCAACAGGAAAGTGAATAATACATCTGAGTAACACATTTAACAGCATTTGATAGCTACTGGATGATTTCCTTATCATTAAGGTAATTACTGAGGTAAATCCATTTCCTTGTCACAATCACACAATATTTAAAGTACCTTGTCAAATATGGGGAGGAATCATAGTTTTAAAAAATCAAACTGAAGCTTGCTGAGCAGAGCTGGCTCCAAAACTTCAGACCATCAAGGGACATGATCCTTGCTCCTGTGAAGCCTAAATGCTCTTTGGGGAATATTCCAATTCCACCCATAACTATGGAACAAACACATAAACTTAATTGGAAAACAACCCCTGCTTTATATCTCATAATTGTGTGGTTCAGGAAATTCGGCAACATTTGACCAGGTGATTCTTCTTTTCCATGAGGTTTTATGGGGTGCTTCAGTGGTCATGTGTGTTCCTCTGGAGGGACCAGGTGGTTTCACTACCTGGCCACAGACCTGCAGGGGAAGGATGGCTTAGCAGGCCTCCAGACAGGGTCCTGGCCCAGATGGTGGCCTCAGCAACTGAGCTTCCCAAATGGCAATTCAGGGCTCAGCAGGGGGTGTTCCATCAAACAAGGCAGGAGTGCATGGCCTTTCATGACCTAGTCTCTCAAAGACACAGAGCATCACATCTGCCATGTGTTACTGTCCACATCAGCCCATCCAGACTCCAGGGAAAGGGACAGAGATGCCACCTTTCAATGAGAAGGGTGTCACAGGACCCTCATCCATATTTTAAAACCCCTGCAGACAGCAGTAATACTCAAAAAAGAACCTTTTTGAAAAGCAACAACTGAAAAAGGAACTTCTAAAAAACAACTTGATCTATATAAGAATACTTACAGAGGCTTTATTCATAATCAGCACCTGAGATAATCCAGTGTCCTTCATTTGGGTGAAGGATAAACTTTGGTACATCCATGCAACAGACCACACCACTCAGCAACAGAAAGACACAAGTTACTAATACAATAAGTTGGCTGCATCTCAAGGTCCCCTGCTGAGTGAAAGAAGCCAGGCTCAAAGATTACGTACTCTGTGATTCCATTTCTACAACACTCTAGAAAATACGACACTATAGTGATGGAGAACAGTGCAGTGGGTCCACCTGGGGGCCAGGGGGTGCTGTGACTACAAAAGAGCAGCACCAGGTATCTGGGTAAGGGAGGGTTCTGTGTCCTGATGGTGAGTGAATGCATACAAGTGGCACAATTCATAGAACTAGACAGCCCTCCCCAAAAGCCACACTTAATGTTTGTTAATTTAAAAAAATAAAGCTAGGGGTAGTGGCACATGCCTATAATTCCAGCATTCTAGAAGGCTGAGACAGGAGAATCATAGGTTTGAGCCCAGCCTGGGCAATTCAGCAAGATCTTGTCTGGAAATAAAAATAAAAAAGGGCTGGGGGTATAGCTCAGGGAGAAGGTCCTGGGTTCAATCCCCAGTACTGCAAAAAGCAATAATAAATAAAATGAAATAAAACAAGTTTGAATCAATAATAAGTAATTTGTGGAATACATAATGGGTATGGCTGTGATTCTGAATGGGAAGCTGAGCACTTATGTAAGAATGTGATGAGCTGGGTAAGCATCTCGTATTCTGTGTCATAACAGAAGAGTTGAGACTGGGTGATTCACAGAGAATGGAGACCTGTTTCCTCACTTTCTAGAGGCTGCTAAACCCAGGACCAAGGCTTTGGCATCTGGGGATGTTCTTGCTGAGTCCTCCCATGGTGAAAGCTGGAGGAGAGAGGGAGAGGTAGAAAAGGTGGATACTGTGGCCTTCTACAAGGAGCCCAGCCCCACAGTGATGACTCCCACCCTCGACAGTAACACTAGCACAGTCAGAGGACAGGGCTCTACAGGCTGGCCACCTCTGGACACTGTTCCAAAGATAATTAAATGACAAAATGGGGTCAAAGGCACAAACATCTCCAATATAGCAGGAAGTGAGAGGAGCACCCTTTTACGCGCCTTACCTCTCCCCAAGGGCTCACTCAGCTCCTCCCAAGGCAACTCCAGGCAGTGGAGCACAGTCATTTCTACCACATTCCCATGAGCACGGGGAGACTGAGGCACAGAAGGACCGGGGTGCCTGTGAGGAGTCACAGCCAGGTCAGCTTGCTAACTGCCAGAGCCTTCTGGTCACCAGAGCTGGCTGGGATAGGCCTGGGCAGCAGGCACAGGGACATCAGCCAGCACTTCTCAAGACCGCATCCCCAGTTCCATCTTTCAGCAATTAAAACACGTGTCAAAAGGGATTTAATCCCAGCATTGTGAAATGCTGTGTCAAACAGACTTGGCTCAATGTTTTCTAAAGTTCTGTGAAACAGCTACTCCCAACAGTAATTCAATTACGTTACCATGGTTTTAAACCAAAACAGCAACTAAAAAGATCATATTCTGATGTACAAGGAAAAATTATTTTGAACCAGAGTCATAAATACTTTTGCAAAAGGAAATTAAGTCCAACTGTAAAAGGGACCCCTAACATGAAGGCTCAGAAATCTCAGAAGTTAGGGGAGGAACAGATGCAAAACAGAAGAAAGCAGAGGCCTTGGTAGCAATGCCACAGTGGTATGGGTGGGTTTTAAAACACCAGATTCATTCTCTCTATCCCTGTTCATCACACTGTTCAGGTTGTCCCTGTGAATAGGACACACCTGAAAACCCATGCCACCATAAATCTAAGTTGCAGGTAGTCCCATGAGCCGACATGTGCATGTAGGCAGGGTGGTTCCTCTGTGTGGGAAAGTGTTTGAATAAAAGGTGCCTAAGGAGGGCCAGCGTCAGGGTTTTAGTGTTGCAGCTCTAAGCTTTGAGCATTAGCAGCTCCTGGTGGCTCCCACCCACCCGTCAGCTCCTCAGCTGCAGGAGCTCCTACCCTCTTGGCAGTTTTCTGAGGCTCTTAGCCACCCCAGGGCTCTTCTGCAGATCTCTGCAGGACTCCCCCACTCTCAGCTCTTTGCTGCTCCACTGGCCTCTAGAGCTCTTCAGGGCTAAGGGCCTTTGGTGTCACCAGCCTTTTCTTAGTGCAACCCACTCACTGCACTCTGCCCAAGATACAAATCACAAATAGGCAGTCGGGTCACTTGAGCAAGTAGGGTGCTCTACTGGAGCCCGTGTGCAGCAGAGTGAGGTGGGGGCCCTGGACTAGCTGGAGTATGAGGGGTGCTGCTTACACAGAGGAGCAGCAGGCACACGTGTGCAGTCTCCTGCATGTCAGGAACTTCTGTGGGGACTTATGGAGTCGTGACAGAGGCGAGTGGAGTTATCTGGAGATTGCAAGGCAGAGTCACTTGGGAAAGATCTGTGTTTCAGGCCTGCTGTAGCCCATGCATATATCTCCCAAATGGCAAGGGAATGTCCAGGACAGCCACAGCTGTCATGGGGGCAGCCCTCCAGACTGTAGGAGAAGCACTGCTTATTAACAACTCCCACATCTCCAGGTATGGCAGGGCTGAAGTTGCAATTGCTGCCACTTTTGTGGAGTCTTCAAGCGGGGTCATCATGTTGGTCATGGCTCACTGGGGCTTAGGGACTTTAAAGGGAACTAGCAGTGAGTGGGCCCCTTCCTTCCTGGTCTTTGTCCTGTCTAGTGCATCTTTACCACTCCTCAGAGAGGCGGCAGCAGCCCCTGAGTGGCCTATCCTTGAGTCATGGCTCCACCACTGCAGCCTAGAGGGTGACTGATAGGCCATCACAGAGGTGATGGGAAGATGGTATAGCCAGCGGCCTGGGACCACTGTTGGGGAAGCAAGGGGAAGATTTTGGTGTCGTTGGGAACACACACACAGAAACACACACACACATACACACTCACTCACCAGCTGACAGGGAGAAGAGGGGTCACCCTTGATTTCCCATCTCAATTCCACTTCTGCTGGAGAGCTGGGGGCCGCTACTGACCCTGTGAGCATCTCCGAAGTATTCAGGGAGCCTTGCCTCTTGTGGCCAGCCTAGGTCTTGCTCTCTCCTGCTCTTCATTTTTATTTGTTGCTCACAAATAAATTCAGTGTGGAGAAGGTCTGGCTGTTTGCAAGCACACAGTTGAGGGTCTTCAGCGGGTTTTTTAAATGTACTCACACAGTGTGGAATTCTGCAGGGGAAACGTGCAGAGAGACAAAGATGTTATGATCAAGGGCACACACAGAGAGAGCTGTAGCCCTTACTATGGTTTCAGGCTCAAATAACATCACAGGTCAACACATAAAGTAACTCCTGCAGGGATTATAAGGATGAAATAGGATAAACGAGAGTCCTGGGATGTTTTAACGTACCAATTTTAACACTCATTTTCCACATGCTAAGTATATAAAAATGAAGATGTAAAGGATCTGACTAATACCAGTTCTTAGTTTAGACCGTTTCAGAATAATACTTGAGGGTCTGTACAGCAATTCATCATGCTTTCAATGACAAAAAAAGAAAATGTCAATTCTAAACCTTTCCCATAAAATGTACCTCTCTGCTTACCCCAGAGAGACCCACACAGGGGGACCAACGTGCACTGTCCCTGCCATCAGGTGACTCCACCTGGATCCTGTTCTGCCACTAGAGGTGTGGCCCGAGTACCTCTCCCTACCTTAGTCACTGTCTTCTTCAAAACAGGGAAACTGTAGTCCTGGCCTCAGTGTGTTACTGTACAGAAGACAAAATAGACACATAAAATGCTTGAGTGAATGCCCCATAGGCAGCAAATTTACAGCAAATATTAGCTGTAATTATGGCTGTCATTCCTACTACCACATGGCCCTGGGGCTTAAAACAGTATTTAGAAAGAAAGGCTGGGGGTGTAGCTCAGTGGTAGAGCATGTGTTTAGCATGTGCAAGGCCCTGGGCTCAACACCCATCACAGAAAGTATGTGTGTGTACACGCATGTGCATATGCATTGGTGTGTTCACATGTGCATGTGTGTGTGCATTTGTTTGTTTTAAAAAGAAACCAATTCAAAAGAAGAAGCAGTTCAAGATATTCTTAAATTCGTGGCTTAAGGGATATGTATGGAAGGGATATGAATGGAAGGGAAGTGAAAGAAACTTAGAGACACTAATTCTCACTTTGTGTTACACCACGGCATCACAGACGTGGAAGGGAAAGCCCAATTCAGCCTGGCATAGGACAATTAAAAGCCTTACCTGGAATTCCAAGGTTAAGAGAGCTCCAGAATCAGTCGATCCTGGGAATCTCATAGGTCACAGAGCTCTACACTTCCTTCTTTCTGCTACAGAGTCAGCTCCAACTCCCCGAGACTGGAATGTGGTTCCCTGCACAACTCAGACTCCTTACTTCCTCACTGCTGGGCAGGAGGCCTCACTGCCCAACAGTCAGCCCCCTGGGACGGTCCTCAGCTTCCTCCCAAGTAGGACAGGAACAGAAACAGAAGTTCAGGAGAACGTGTGGGCGAGAATAAATGCTGAATGCTGAACCCCTGGGCCAGCTGTCTCCCTGCGTGGGTCCCACATAACCCCTGGACAGTTCCTTCATGGTGTCCACTACATGCGGACTTCAGGACAAACCATCTGTGTGCATACGGTGGGCCAGTTCTGTCAAAGCAGGCCAGGGCACTGCTCTGTCAGAACCTATTCGCTGATCTTATCAGATGTCCAGCAGAAACACCAAGGTTCTTGCATGATCTCTCTCTGCCCAGGTTTTCTGTGCTGATGCTGTGACAGGCTGATTGCTGCGTGGGCCCAAGACGGAGACGCAGCCCAGAACCAGGACAGCGAGACTCAGGAGGCCCAGTGCTGACCCAGCCGGGCTCGGCTCCATCCACTTACTTCCCCAAACTGAGTCCTGACTTCATAAATCACCCAGCTCACTGAAGTCATCCAAAATCCTGACAAAATATTCTTCCCAAGTCTGGTTTATTTCCAAAGGTGAAAAAGTCTAAATTATAAAATATTGAAATGTCTCAATGAAAGTAAACAAGGGAGAATTGGGTGAAATATCATGGAAGTTTATAAAAACTCCTTCACAGAATAAAGAAGTCCCAAGAGCATTTTGTCTGGTTTAAATTAATAAATTGCACTATGATGAAAACGCCCTTTGTGTGCTTCCTGCAGTTACTCCACGTCACAAGGTCACAGAGTGGCTGTGTGTATCTCATGGTTAGGGGCTGCCCACACCCCTCCTGCAGGGTGAAAGCTCTCAGAACTGACCTGCAGCTTGAAAGCAGGCACCTCCTGGAGTCTCGGGAACCTTTAACTCCATTTCTACCCTGAAGTGAAGATCACTGTGGGCCTGCACCTGTATCATTAAAATCCTACACATACATAGATGTCCCCAAGTAAACAAGGTGCTGGAGATAGAGTAAGGTATTTTTCAGCTGTCGTATTTCTGCCTTCCATCGTTGGCAGAAACTCTCATAGAATGAGAGTTAGGGGAACATTAGCTGAACTCTGTAAGCGCTAACCCTCTGAGATCAGTGAGGTACTGTCACACCGCTTAGTGGTATCTGTCTACATTACCAGGCACATCATCAGGGATGGCCCTGGGAGAAAGGTTTCACGTCTTCTCAAAGGGTTTCCTGGCAGGCATTGAGAAGATCATCCAGTTGCGTTGTTTCCCCTTAGTCTCGCAGGTTTCCATGTGAGGCCACCCTTGCATTGCTAGGATTAGGATCCCCTGTCCCCTTCGGGGAGCTCCACCTGAGAGTACTGCTGGGTTAAGCTGTTCACATGGGAACTGGGATTTCTGTGTCTTCATTTCGGAGTGAAATTAACCTATAGACTTCTTTGCATATTTTTTTTTCCAGTGTAAGATTCAGGGTCATGTACAACATTAGAAAATGACAGGGACTGTTTTGTTTTGGGTTTTATTGTCATTGTTGTTTTGTTTTGTTTTTGCTATGTTCTGGAACACATTAAACAACAAAGTATCAGTTCCCTTAGAGTTAACAACTCTTTAATAGGTGACTGTGTTAGGCAGATTTCTGTTACTGTGACAAAATATCTGAGAAAATCAGGAGGACCTCAAGATGGCGGATGAGTAAGAAGCAGGCAGCGAAACTCTCTCTCTAAAAGTTACCATTGGAACACGGGAATATAGCGACCCGGAAAGCGCAGGAGGGGGGGAGATGCCTCCCCGAAACCCAGAGAAGTTCTGAAGCGCAATCTGGGACCCCCGGCACCAGTGACGGGTGACTTCCAACAAAGAAGAAGGAAAGAAGGAGCAGACCGCGCGCGCGCACCTTCCACTATCCCGGGAGTTGCAGCGCCGCGGAGGCTCAATTCTACGGACACACGGTGGCAGCTGGTGCCCAGGGAGCCCCCACGGAGGACCCTGAGACAGCGGCGGGGCAGGGGAGCGGCGGAGAACGGCGCTGACCAGCAGTGAGTGTCTCTCAGCCACAGCTGCCCCGCGTCAGAGAGCGACCGGAAGGGCGCCATTGTGGGGGGTGTGGCGAAACTCAGAGCGGCTCGAAAACTGCTCTGGGAACTTGTGCTCCGGACAGGGCAGCACGGGGCCTCTCAGGCCCACGAAAGTGTGCTGAGGTCAGCAGGCAAACGAGACTGGACTCTCAGCCACACCTGTCCCGCGCCAGAGAGCGACTGGCCCGGCGCCATTGTGGGGGGCGTGGCGAAAAACCAGAGCAGCGGGAACCCGCGCTGTGGACAGCGCGCTGAGCCTCTCAGGCCCAGGGATCGTGAAAGGGCGCTGAGAGCGGAGGCGAGCTAGACTGGTCTCTGCCTGAAAGTACGCGCATCTGCTCACCGCCCGCCAGAGGGCGCTCCTGGCTTACTGGAACGGACCTGCACAGAACAGGACTCTGTCACCACAGGGTAACTGCCTACAGCAGAGTCAACACCTGGAACTGATTCTTTTTATTTTTTTATTTTTATTTTTATTTTTATTTTTTATTATTTTTTTTTTCTCACTGATTTGTTTTTTGTTCTGGCGAAGGGTTTTTTTGTTTTTGTTTTGTTTTGTTTTGTTTTTTGGTGGGGTTATATTTTTGATCTGTCTGTTTTATTGTTTTTATCTTCGTTTTTGTTTCTGTATGTGTATTTGCTCTTTCCTTCATTATTCTCTCTGGTTTTTTATATGAGTGTAAATAGCGCCTCTAACTTCTTTGTGATTGTGGTTGTGATCTGTTCTTCCTTTTATCCCTTCCTTCTCTTTCTACCACCTGTCCTCTGCACTAGTGTCCCAATTTCAGTGGGATCCCTCTTGGTCCTCTAACCTTACATCTAATTCCTTCCTCTTCTCCCAATACTCTATTTCCTCCTTAACTCATTTTAAATTTAAACTCCTCAGGGGAAAAATTGCCATACACAGGACTTGTATACTGCATATAATTTTTCTGGTGTGTTTTAGATTTTGTTATATAACCGCAACTCTATACAGCTAAAAGTGGTAAATAACTGGTTAGCTCAGTCTGTCATTTTCTAGGCTGTGTTTGATGCTTTAGTTAACATTATAGCCAAATGTGAAATAATTGTTCTAAACATCTTTCCTTCCTGATATTTCGTGATTGAGATTGACTAAGGGACACAGAAAATACAGTGGCACAGTACCAAAGAATCAAGGACTGGGCCAAACAGGTAGCAACTTCGCATACCCAACGAATTGAAGAGGTAGGATCTGGCAGAAAGCTCAAAACCTAAAAGCAAGCTCCACTTGGAAGATACTGCAGAGAAGTAGTCATCTTCTAAAGATCTTAAACACTAGCAATAAAGTAACCTACTATAGGTAATTTGCAAACATCACCCCAGGAATTAAAGAAAGAAAAAATGAGACGACACTTAAACAAGATGCAACCACACACATCCAATTCACCAAAGGCAAACCTAGGGAGCAACGAGGTGGGACAATCCGAAAGCCACCCACCTGGCCTATCTGAAGTGGTAACAACAAAGCAACTGAATGAGGTTCTGGAAAAAATTAAAACAGAAATAATCTCACAGATAACTGCAGAGATAATGTCTACAACGAAGACCATGCTTAAGGACACTATAGCTGATACAGACAAAAAAATAGATGAACTTAAGAAAACTATAGAAACCATGAATGCTCAGCATAGGAAAGAAATGGAATCTATAAGGCAGATTCAAGCAGATATCCAAGAGATAAAAAATTCCATTGAAAGTATTTGTAGCAGAATAAGCCAATGCGAGGACAGGATCTCAGATATAGAAGACAGGCTTGCAATTAGTGATCATGAAATGGAAAAATTCTTAAAAATAGCAAGGGACCATGAAAAATCAATTCAGCAGCTGCTAGATGACTCAAAGATAAACAACTTAAGAATAATTGGAATAAATGAAAAAGCAGGAGATAGCATCAACGACATTAAAACCTTGTTCAAAGACATAATCAGGGAGAACTTTCCTGGAAGAGAAAAGGAATTTGACACCCCTATAAGTGAAGCTTTTAGAACACCAACTAGACATGATCAAAAAAAAACTTCAGCCAGACATATTATAGTCAAGATCCCAGAAATTCAACAGAAGGGCAG
The DNA here is from genome assembly GCA_028451465.1 of Erethizon dorsatum. Classification (NCBI taxonomy): domain Eukaryota; kingdom Metazoa; phylum Chordata; class Mammalia; order Rodentia; family Erethizontidae; genus Erethizon; species Erethizon dorsatum. Next base: position 41,577,297 of record CM051833.1, on the reverse strand, counting down.
AATCTTAAAAGCTGTTAGGGAGAAGAGACAAATCACCTATGAAGGAAAACCCATCAGAATCACAGCTGACTTTTCAGCACAAACCCTCAATTCAAGAAGAGCTTGGAATGATGTATTGCAAGCTCTAAAGGAAAATAATTTTCAGCCCAGATTGATGTACCCTGCAAAACTATCTTTCAAAACTGATGGAGAAATAAAATACTTTCATGACAAAGAACATCTGAGAAAATTTATGACCACCAAACCAGCACTCCAAAACGTTCTGAAGGACATTCTAGAAAGAGATAGGAACCCCAACAGAAGGAATCCACCAGGCAGGGCAAATAATTAAATAGCCAGAAAGCAGAAAAACAAAGAGTGGGAACCAACAACAGGAAAATATCATGACAAGTCAATACATATCAGTTTTAACCATCAATGTTAACGGTCTCAATTCACCAATCAAAAGGCACAGACTGGCAAAATGGATCAAGAAGCAAGATCCAACAATATGCTGTATACAAGAAACACATTTAATTCAGAAAGAAATTCATAGACTGAAAGTCAAAGGATGGAAAACAATACTCCATGCCACAGGAACCCAGAAAAAAGCAGGGGTAGCTATTCTTTTTGCAGACAAAGTGAACTTCAAGCCAAGAAGGATTCAGAGAGATAAAGACGGTCATTACATCCTTGTAAAGGGAACAATCCAAGAGGAAGAGATAACGATCATAAATATATATGCGTCAAATACCAATGCACCCAGCTATATAAAACAAGTACTAAAGGACATGAAAAATCAAATAAGCACTAATACAATTATATTGGGAGATCTCAATACTCCACTGTCACAAAAAGATAGATCAACTGGACAGAAAATCAATAATGAAATAGTAGAACTGAATCAAACTTTTGAACAAATGGACTTAGTAGATGTCTACAGAGTGTTCCATCCCACAACATCAGAATACACATTTTTCTCAGCTGCACATGGGACGTTCTCCAAAATAGACCACATACTAGCTCATAAAACCTGCTTAAGTAAATGCAAAGGAATTGAAATTATCCCATGCATATTATCAGACCATAGTGCAATGAAATTGGAAATCAATGGCAAAAGATCCCACAAAAACTCCCTAAACACATGGAAATTAAATAGCATCCTCCTGAACAACCAATGGGTCACAGATGAAATTAAAGAAGAAATTAGTCACTTTCTACAACTGAATGACAATGACAGTACAACATACCGGAACTTATGGGATACAATGAAAGCAGTCCTAAGAGGGAAATTTATAGCATTAAATACTTATATCAGGAAAATAGAGCAAGCGCAAATAAACAACTTAAGGGTGAACCTCGAGCTTCTAGAAAAAGAAGAGCAGGTTAAGCCAAAAGCCCGTACAAGGGAGGAAATTATAAAGATCAGAGCAGAAATTAACGTATTGGAGAATAAAAAAACAATACAAAGAATCAATGAAGCAAAAAGTTGGTTCTTTGAAAGAATAAATAAGATTGACAAACCCTTATCCAACCTTATTAAAAAAACAAAAGAAAAGACTCAAATCCATGCAATTGAAAATGAAAAGGGTGATATCACGACGGACCCTGCAGAAATCCAGAAGATCATCTATACCTATTTTGAAAATTTATATTCTACTAAGATGGAAAATGCAGAAGAAATGGACAGATTCCTCGATTCGTATGAATTACCAAAGCTAAATCAAGAAGATTTAAAAATCCTAAATAAACCAATATCAACCAATGAAATTGAAGATGTAATTAAAAACCTCCCAACAAAGAAAAGTCCAGGCCCTGATGGATTCACTGCCGAATTCTACAAGAAATTTAGAGAAGACCTAACGCCCCTACTTCTCAAACTTTTCAATGAAATTGAAAGGGAAGCAATACTCCCAAATTCATTCCTGGAAGCAAGCATTACCCTGATACCAAAACCAGAGAAGGACCCAACTAAGAAAGAGAACTACAGGCCAATCTCCCTAATGAACATAGATGCAAAAATCCTTAATAAGATACTGGCAAACAGAATCCAACAAATCATCAAGAAGATTATACACCATGACCAAGTTGGATTCATCCCAGGGATGCAGGGATGGTTCAACATACGTAAATCAATAAATGTAATACAGCATATTAACAGAACCAAAGACAAAAATCACATGATCATCTCAATAGATGCAGAAAAAGCTTTTGACAAAGTCCAGCACCTTTTCATGATAAAAACCCTACAGAAAATTGGAATAGAGGGTCTTTATCTCAATCTGGTAAAAGCTATCTATGACAAACCAACAGCCAATATTATACTAAATGGACAAAAACTGAAAGCCTTCCCTCTAAAATCAGGAACAAGACAAGGATGTCCACTGTCCCCACTCTTATTCAACATAGTTCTGGAAACTTTAGCCAGAGCGATTAGACAAGAGAAAGAAATAAAAGGAATAATGATTGGAAAGGAAGAAGTTAAATTATCATTATTTGCAGATGACATGATACTCTACACAGAAGATCCCAAAAACTCCACTAAAAAACTGCTAGATTTAATAAGCAAATTCAGTAGTGTAGCTGGATACAAAGTCAATACTCAAAAGTCAATAGCCTTCCTGTACACAAATAACAAACTTACTGAAAGAGAAATTAGGGAAACAATACCTTTCACAATAACATCCAAAAAAATGAAATACCTAGGAATCAACCTCACGAAGGATGTAAAAGACCTCTATACTGAAAACTACAGTACTCTGAAAAAGGAGATTGAAGAGGATATCAGAAAATGGAAAGATATCCCTTGCTCCTGGATAGGAAGAACCAATATAGTGAAAATGGCCATACTTCCAAAATTGTTATACAGATTTAATGCAATTCCAATCAAAATTCCAACAGCATATCTCACAGAATTAGAGAAAACAATCCTAAAATTCATTTGGAATCAGAAGAGACCTAGAATAGCAAAGGCAATTCTGGGCAACAAAGGCAAGGCAGGGGGCATCACAATCCCCGACTTGAAATTATACTATAAAACTACTGTGATAAAAACAGTGTGGTACTGGCAAAAAAACAGACCTGAAGATCAATGGAACAGATTAGAAGATGCTGAAACAACCCCAGACATACTAAGCCACCTTATCTTTGACAAAGGTGCCAAACACATTCACTGGAAGAAAGATAGCCTCTTTAATAAATGGTGCTGGAAAAACTGGCTCTACACATGCCGAAGATTAAAACTAGATCCATATCTTTCACCATGCACTAAACTAAATTCAAAATGGATCAGAGATCTAAATATTAAAACAGAAACATTAAATCTGCTGGAAAGTAGGATAGGTAAAACCCTTGGAGACATTGGTGTAGGCAAAGACTTTATGAATAAAAACTCAACCGCACGGGAACTATCCCAAAGAATCAATAACTGGGATCTCATCTTATTAAAAAGCTTTTGCACAGCAAGAGAAACCACCAACAGAGTGAAGAGACAACCCACAATGTGGGAAAAAATGTTTGCCAGCTGTTCCTCAGACAAAGGACTACTATCGAGAACATATAAAGAACTCAAAAAAATCAGACCTCCCAAATTTAAAGACCCACTCCAAAAATGGGCATCTGAGATGAATACACATTTCTCAGATGAAGAAATACTAATGGCAAACAAATATACAAAAAAATGTGCAACATCACTAGTCATTCGAGAGATGCAAATTAAAACAACACTGAGATACCATCTCACCCCAGAAAGAATGGCTACTATTAAGAAATCAACTAATAACAAATGCTGGAGGGGCTGTGGGGAAAAAGGAACCCTTCTTCACTGTTGGTGGGAGTGTCGACTGGTACAGCCACTGTGGAAGTCAGTGTGGAGATTCCTCAGAAAACTAGGGTTGGAGGTCCCATTTGACCCAGCTATTCCCCTTCTGGGCATCTTCCCAGAAGAATTAAAAACATCGTACCACAGCGATATATGTGCACCCATGTTTATAGCAGCACAATTTGTAATAGCCAGATCTTGGAAACAACCCAAATGCCCATCAACTGAGGAATGGATAAGAAAGATGTGGTATTTTTATACAATGGAGTACTATTCAGCCATAAAGAAGGATAAACTGGAGACTTTTATAGGTAAATGGATGCAACTCGAGAAAATACTCATAAGTGAAATAAACCAGAAGCACATGTGTAAGCATCGTATTATCTCTCTAGTATGAGAAACTGAAAGAGTAAATAAGATCCAAAATGTACAATAGATATGGTGAATCAAAAAGAAACTGGTCAAAAGGAAAGAGAGACTGGAATAGGGAAAAGAAAGAAGGGAAAGGGAAAAAAATTGTATATATATATATAAGATGGTTAAGATAGATACACTACCATTTTTACTTAGTTCATTGAAGAGTAAGGTTTGTGCCAATAATGTTTGGACAATTGAATGCTAATGTCTGGTGTCCTGAATAACTAACTTAAAGATAGTAATACGTAATGTATTAACCATTGTTACCCTCCTATTATGTTGTTTTGAAAATTTGTTCTTCTTTTGATTTGTTGTTTTTTTCTTCTCTTTAAAATTAAAAAAAAAAATCAACTTAAAGGAGAGGCTTACCTTGGCTCACAGTCTCAGAAGTTTCAGTCCATGGTTTCTGGCCCTGTTCCCTTTGGGCCTATGGTGGCACAGCAGGAACATCACAGCTAGAGCAAGTGGCCAAGGAAGCAGCTAGCATCATAGTGGTCAGGAAGAGAAAGAGTTGCCTGCTGAATGCTGTTCCATCGTGGCTCATGGTTACTCGTAACACTGACCTTGCCTCCTGTTTATCACAACCTCCACTGCTCTGAAGGGAAGAAGACATAAGAGTGGACCCCAAACTCCAAAGTTAGGCAACACCTCCATGACCCCAATCGCTTGGATCCAGAGCCCCAGAACACAGTGGTCCCTGTATCAGAAAGCTGAGCTCACACTGAGCTAGGACTGGAACAGGGACTTGGGAAGGAGGCAGCCATCTCAGGTCCATGTGATTTCCTCTGGAGTCCATCCTAGAGGAAACAGGAAGTGACCAGAGGTGTAACAAGGGAGGAGGTAAATTAATGTCATGCTGGCAAGAGGGGCAGCATCACAAGTTTGGAAAAGATTTAAAAGTTTGCTGGTTTTCCAGGAGTATGTGCCAAATGTGACAATTTGGCAAGATGGGAGATAGCTGTGTGGCCAGAAAGGGTCTCCACTGAGACATCTGAACCCTCCCTGGAGGGTGGATTTCACATAACCCTGTCCCTAGCATCCTCACCAGTTCTACAGCTCCCTGGCCCTCCAGGCTGCCCTGGTAGGGCCATGTGTTACTCTTTCTACATGCTGCTGAAGAGGAAGAAACATGAGTTATTTTCTTAGTCACAAATACCCAACACCTACAACTTAAAGAAGGAGAAGGTTTATTTTGGCTCACATTTCAGTCCAGGGTCAGTGGCTCCAAAGAAGAAACAGCACAGCAGAGGGGCCTGGCGGAGGAGAGCTGCTCATGGCATGGTGGACAGGAAGCAGAGAGAGAGTGACAGGTGGAGCCAGGGAGAGAAATATACCCCTCCAGGCCACAGCTCCAGTGACCTGCCTCTTTCAAACAGACACCACCTCCTAACAGCGAGTCAGCTATGAGCCCCAATGATCTAGTCACCTTCCAAAACCCCTGTCTCTGAGGGCATGATACTTTGGGCGACATCCAGTTACAAACCATATCAGTTATCGCTTAGGACACAGATATCTGTTACTTGTAAGTGACAGGATACAGGCTGACTGTACATAAGCTGCAGAACACAGGCACAACGTGAGTATATTATAATAAACATAACCATGCAAAGGTACAATAGACGTTTCTGTTCCAATCGTCCTAGCCATGTGCTCACAAATTCTGTCATATACAAAATAATTGCCCTTCCATTCAAGGTGCCAAAGTAAATGAAAGAGGCTAAAGTATTGCGCTTGTCATCGTTTTCATGCTAAATGGCATTGGTTTTAATGAAATGAACACCTCCTAGGGGAAGGGCAGTGCGTGTTCTCCAACCCAGTTCTAGAAACCATCACTCAGGTGGACAGAGGAGTTGCCCAGTCTTGAAAAGCACAGTCTTCATCACGATTCACCTGGGATGACACTCATGATGGGTGGATTTATGAGGTTCACAGGGGGCCTTTTCAAACATGACTTCCAGGTTTGGTTTGGTTTGGTTTGGTTGTCCTTAATCTCACTAAGTTGCCCATGCTGGCCTCGGACTTGTCATCCTCCTGCATAAGCCTCACTAGTAGCTGGGATTGCAGGTGTGTTCCACTATACTGGCTCTTCATGGCCCCTGAATGAAAGTCTGAACATGAGTTCATGGGACTGGTAGGAAAAATCAAGCTTTGTCTCTCACCTAAAGCAGCTCATTCATGGACCCCAGGCAGGAGCCCTATTAAAACAATGCCCGACCTTTAGTAGGTCATTTGCTAGTGGAGGAAGTGGCTAGAGTTCTAAAGAGTCCTAAGTGTTTGGGAACACTTGCTTCTCAAGGATCCATTTCTGTCTTTATCACTCAAAAAATACATGCAGATAACCCACCTCATGCAGATGATTGAGGCACTTGTCATACACACATCCAGGAGCCAAATAGGCCAGGCCTCATGGAGTTTGCATTCTCAAAACAGAAAGCAGCCAAGAGCAGTAAGTGAATTCGACCAAGCTATTCCTCTTCTGAAAGAGTTAAAAACGTCATGTTACAGTGATCCATGCTTATAAACCTATGTTTATAGCAGCACAATTCATGATAGCTAAAACTTGGAAGCAGCCTATACATCCATCAACAGATGAATGGATAAAGAACATGTGGTATTGACACACAATGGAGCATTACTCTGCTATAAAGAAAGATCTGAGTCATCTGTAGGAAAAATGGATGTACTTTGAAAATGTAATGTTAAGTGAAATAAGGCAAACACACAAGATTAAATACTGTATGGTTTCTTTCATAGAAGAAATCCAAACAAAAAAACAAAATAAAACACAGATAAAAGGAAATAAGGAGGCAGATCTTTTGCACATGGGAAGAAGATCATGAGATGGAGGGAAGATCAAAGAGGGGAGGGGAAGGAGATTAAAAAGAACTAAGATGTGTCATGTACATGTACCAAATTCCTACAATGAAAATAGTCATTATGTATTGCAAACATGTACTAATAAATATGGCTTCTTAAAAATGAGCAGTAGGTGAGGAATGAGCAAACCAAGCACTGTGCCAGAGGGGATGAGCACAAAGCACTGTGCAATAGGGGAAGGAGAATGCAATGGAGGCGCGCTCCCAACAGAATCACCTGCCTGTGAGTCTCCACAGTGGTGGCGTCCCCATCCCTAAGGATTTGCAGTGAGGCACCTGAGGACAGTGAGGCCAGAGAAATCAGGGACTGCAGACCATAGGTAGGATTCAGCCTCTGCTCTCTGTGAGCTGAGGCGTTGGGAGATTCAGCAGCGAGGTTCATGGGCCCTGATACTGTGGTGATTGCTCCCATGGCTCTTGTAAGAGCAAAGGTAATGAGGGAGGTGGAGTCGTAAAGACTGCCGCAGAGCTTTTCAGTAACCCTCGGTGCTATCTCTGGGATCTAGGACATCCCCAAAGGCTGCTGTGTTCTGAGCTGGTACCTGTGGAAGGCAACTGGATCCTGAGGGCACTGTACTCAATTAGTGGATTAATCCATTGACAGACTCAGGATCTGATGGCACTGGGGGAGGGAATGGAAACAGGTGGTGGGGACTGCGTGAGGGGTCCTGGCAGTGCACCGTGGGGGACTGCAGTTTCTGCTCCTCTCCGCCTCTCCTCTCTTCCTCTCCTCTCCTCTTCTTCCTCTCTCTCTCCCTTTTTCTCTCTCTCTCCCTCCCCCCGCCACCAGGATGAGCAGCTTGCTTCCCCACACCCTGCTGCCAGTTGATTCTCCCTCACCTGAGGCCAGAAGTGGAGAAGCCAGCAGCCCACAGACTGAGACCTCTGAAACTAGGAACCCAGCAACTCTGTCCTCCTCCAAAGTGTCAGTCTCAGGTGTTTTGTCGCCATGGTGGAAAGCTAATCCATTCAGTGACAGGGGGCCAGTGTCTTGGGCCAGGCACTAGCAGTGAGGAGGTGGGTTGTTGAATCCTGAATGCCTTTTGCAGGGAGAGGCAGGAATTCCCTGTCGGGGACAGACATGGACCAGAAATCCAAGCATCCTTCTCCATAGAACATGGCCCAGGACATTGGCGGCCTCACTGCGGAAACGACCTTCTCTGCCTGATCTGCTGCGGAGGCTTCTTAGGGACCGGGGGCTGCAAGCTGGTGTCTTCGAGCACAGTGAGTGCTTGTCTAGGTGTGGTCCGGAAGGAGGCCGGTGCTCATTGTGTGGGGTCATCTGGGACTGTGTAATTAACAGATAAAAACTGTACCTCTGTGGGAGTGCTGTGTGCTGTTGCACACAGTGCACGTCGTGGAGTGTTCGGGTCGGGATTAACTCACGTGGGGCTTTAGACACAGCCCAGACGTCAGTGGACGCTCAAATTGTCTCCAGAGGAGTCACAGTGGGCACAGGGACGGGGACCTCTGTTGAGCAGGGTGCGAAGGCGAGGAGGTCCTGGGCAGGAGGAGACGCTGCCCTACGCTGCCAGTGGGTGGAGGGGACCTGGTCCCTGCTCCCTGGGGGATCTGAGCCAGACCGCACAGAGGACAGCACCGCTCGGCGGCGCGCGAGCGCCACCTGCTGGAGCATCGCTGCGACGACGCCGGTTAGGGCCTGGGTTATCCCAGCTGTGGCCCCGGGTTAGGGAACTGTAGAAGGGACATTAATTCACAGGAGCTGCAGGAGGCGCAGGGAAACTTCCTAGAATGTGGACCAGGAGGGGTCGGGAGGAGGGGAGGTAGCCACCTTCGCACCGTGTCCTGTAGACCGAGTAGGCAGAGCCGCCACGCACCGCGCAGGTCCCCACCCAGGTGGTTCGCCTGGGACACAGTCACCACAAAGGGAGGCAGCGCTGTCTCTGCCCCGCTGCAGTCTGTGCTTGGAGCGAGTCAGTAAAAAACTTGAGGCCATGAAGCAAACCCAAGGCCTCTACAAACTGTTCCCGACTGCAGGGGACGGGCTCCCCTTCCACGACGCCATCCTTGTGAAGCACCTGCCAGTGCCCTGAGTCCAAGTGTGTCTATGTGAAGACCCACTGAGCATCATTTGTTAAGACCTTCCCCATCCGGAGGGCTCCGCAACTGTTGAAAACCAACCCACGGTTTACTGTGGGTCTGTCTCACCCTCAGATTTATGGATCTACTCTCGAGCCAATAAGCATTGGCTCTATCACTTAGCTTGTAATAACTCTTGGAAGCAATCCGGTAAGCCATGGGCCTGGGATGCTCTCTCCACCAGGCTGCCTGCTCCCTCGTGTCTGCTCCTGTGTGCTTCTGTCTTTACCAGGGCCAAGCAGCGAATCAGGCCACCATTGTCCTGAAACAGTATCAGCACTGAAGATATATCTGAAAATGGCAATAAACACACAAAGCTTTATTTGCCTTTGTGGAAGTATAAGGCTTTAATGATTTTGTCTTCCCGGAGGTCCAGTTTCCCAGCCCTTCCTATTCTGTAGAAATTAGTCTGTGATCTGAAACACTCCTCTATGACATTATCTTCTGTCGTGTGTGTGTGTGTGTGTGTGTGTGTGTGTGTGTGTGTGTGTGTGTGCACGTGTGTGCTGCATCTGTATCCTTGGCCTATCAGATTTAGAAATCCCTTCCTATCGGGGCTCAAAGATTTCCTTTAATGCCCCATCCCTTGCATAGTTGGGAACTCACCAACTCCGTAGCCCCAGTAGCAGGCCGTGGTGTTTCCTGGTTCCTGGCATCTTCTGTTGGGTGGACCCCAAGATGAGTCCTGGGAATGCTCAGGCAGGGAAAGGAGGGTTCCAGCTGGCAGTGTGTGAAATCCCAGGCACCAGGCTGGGTGTGATCCCTCTGGAGCCCTGAAGGGATGCAGAGCACAGATGAAAAGGCTCCAGAAAGAGTGGCTCATGGGAATCACACTCTATGGCCCCTGCCTGTTTTGGCTGAAGGCAATTCATGGAAGCATTCTGTCCCTGCCCCTGAGACCGGCCACACTCAGAGAGTCAGGAAAAGAAAGCCCTCAAGCAAAGAACTCAAGGGTTGAGGTCAGACCTCTTCCACATAGAGGGAATTGTCCAGCAATGCTTGAGGCCAGCTCAGGTGACACGAGAGGGCATCAACAGCACCTCCTTCATGAGAAACAATAACTCCCCACAGGAGCACTGGGGGCTCTGTGACTTAGCATATTTGGGAGTGGATGCATGACAGTGCCACTTCACCGAGGTTTCCAGGGCCTGTGCTCTGACAGTGGCTGCCTGAGATCTCCATGTATGTGAACAGGAACAAGGGCCTGACACTACAATAGCAACTTTTCCTTTAGTTGTAGAAAGATTAGAGAAAATATTGTGCCTCTAATTTTATTAGTAATCATTTTAAATGTAGAGCATTTTTGTTATGGTTTGGACCTTGACCCCAAAGGTCCCATGTTGAATGCTCAGTCCCCAGTCTGTGTCCTTAGTGGGAAGTGGTGGGACCTTTAGGAAGTGAGGGCTGATGGAGAGAAGTTAGGTCATGGTGGGCATGTCCTTGACGTGGATGTGGGGACCCCAGCTCCTTCTTCTTATCTTGCTTCTTTGCTGCCATGATGTTCCATGCAGCCACAGGCCTGAGAGCCATGGCCTAGTCCCCCATGGACTGAAGCCTCTGAAACTGTGAGCCAAAATATGTTGTTTATCTCTGATATTCTGTCACAGCAACAGAAAACACAATTTTCCAATTAAATATTTTAAGTTTTTATCACTGTAAGCATTTCTGAAAATGGTATTCAGAAAAATTTAAGAAAATACTTTCTGACAGTTCATGTTATGAGTTTAAAACAATTCACCTCAATTCCCAACCCAATAAATTGTATTTTAAAAGCATCCTAGCAGATAAACTGACAAGTCCAAAATCAAATGCTGGAAAAATCTTAGCTAAACATTTACCAACACCTGAAATACTAAAAGAGAGCGTGCTTTTTAACGGTTGGAAGGATTTCAAAAATACCAAGGACAAACACATATAAGTGACACATTCCCATGTGCAGAATGACATTTTTGTCATAAGTTTTTTAAGTGAAAAAACATGTTGCAAAAGAGCCAGAGTACAAACTGTACTCAGAGTGAAAATCCATTTTTTGGGACCCTGAAAGCAGCAGTGTTTGACATCAGAAAATATCACAGGAGACTTCACCCTGCAATTTACCTTTTCTCTCTTCAAGTAAACATGAGAATTTCTTTTCCCAACAACTTGGCAACTATGAAGGCCAGTTCAAGTGCCCAGACAACACAGTTTATTTCCTGTGCCTTGCGCCCAGTTCCTAACAGACCCATGGAGTTGGGGCTGTAGAAAGACACTTCCATTGCCAAACATTATACCCCCTCCCCATCCACTGGAATTATATAAATGCGTTTAGCACTAAGAGGAATTCTCTGAAAAAAAAAAAAGCCAATAAAACTGTTCTTCAGTCCTGAAGAACTTAGGACTTGGTAAAATATGTAAGCCATTTTTAAAGCCCTGGCCCTAGACTGATGAGCGTATGACCTGCAGTTGTGGGATCTTCCACTGTGGTCACGTGGCCCCCACAGGCTGCTCACAAGGTAAAAGGCAGGCTATCCAGGCCCACAATTCTGAGACTCGAATCCAGGATCGAGTGGCCCATGACTTCCAACCTCCAGTGAGGACAGCAGATGGCAATGGTGGCACATACAGGGAAGAGATCACTCACATCTGGAGACAGGAAACAGAGAGACTGAGAGACCAAGTCCCATTGGCACCCCCAGTGACCTAAGGACTTCACACCAGCCCCACATCGTGCCATTCCACAGCACCTGCCAAAACTGCTCCCTGGGGAACCACACCTTTTGCACATGGGCCTTTGGGGGACAGTTACCCACACTGTGGCACCTGCCAATAGAGACCAACAGGGGTCACCACCAGGTTCTCCAAGGCAATGGTTCTACCACGGGTTGATCTCCATTAGTGTAGAAGAAACCCAGTGCTTGCTACCAATGCTCAGTGCATGTGTGGTAACTTCTAACCACTCTGTTCTACCCTTTTCTTATAAATGAAATATACTGAAGTATATTTGACATGCACTTGCAAAACATAAAATGACACTTCACTGGCAACAACTTCTCATTTGTCTTGGGAAAGGAATGGTTTTTATCTTCAGTGCAAAGATTCCTATAACCCTGGCTTCACATTTAGTTTTAAAGTCATTATATGGCCAGGGATATAACTCAGTGGCACAGCACCTGCCTGGCAAGCGCAAGGTCCTGAGTTTGATTCCCGGTACCAAAAAAAAAAAAAAGTTATTGGAAACAATCACCTGCAAAATTAAGAGAACAGTCTGCAGCCCTGCCCTCACTTCTGAGGCCACCTAAAAATGTAGGGCTTGATGATCGACTACAAAGACTCACAGACCTCCCTGAAAGCTGTTATACTAATGGCTATGGTTTACTGCAGTGAAAACCTAGAGGAAGATCAGCCCTGGGAGGAAGCTCACAGGAAAACACCACCTGCAGCACCCTCTGTCCTCTCCAGGGAGCCAGGAGAGCATGACTGTCCCAGCACTGCTGGGTGACAGTATGCATGGAGTAGAGTGTCTGTAAGTGGATGTGACCACCTGCGGGGCTAACCTCACCGTCTGGGCGCAGGCCCTGTGGAGGGTGACTGATCACATAACCCAAAGCCCCCACCCTGCACTCTGTTGTTACTACCTGGGGTGTCCAGGTCCCAGTGTGAAGGCGCCCAGATCAAATCACGTTTTTATATTATCCCAGGGTGGCCCAAGGTCCCCAGGCAGTGAGTGCTGTCCTGACCAGGCCTGACATTCCAAGGGATAAGACATCACCTCCCAGTAGATGAAGGCAAAAGTCTCACCTCTTTCTGGGCCAGGCTAAATTCTTCACCACACAGGAAGAAAATTAGTTGTGCGATTATCAAATTGTGCATTTTATATTTCAAGAAATGTGTTTGACTATACTGAAATATGGTTGAAGCCTTTAAAGCCTTTGAAACAAATAATTATATTTGCCTATTTTAAAACAAAATCATGACTTATTTCTTACTTTAGTGATAGCAAATGAAAATAAAGCTAATTTAAATTTTGCTTGGGAAAGAAAATGAGTAAGAAAGGTAGAAGGAAGAGAGGGAGGCAGATCATTTTTATGTCTTTATAGTTACCTCGCACTTTATCATCATCACCACCAACAGACTTTATTTTCTTCCTTAAAATGCAGAAACTCCATGATTGGAAGAAATTAAGGAGATGTGACTATAACTATATGAAATGGAAGATCCTGGATGGGATCCTGGAACAGAAAATGAAGGGAAAGAGGAAACTGGTGAAATTCAAATGAAGTCGGTAGTTTATCATTAAGTATTAAAACTGTACATTGTACTGATGTTAATTTCCTCATTTTATTATAATGTAATTCTGTGAGTTGGTAATGTTAGGCAAAGCTGTGTAAAAGATATATGCAAATTTTCTGTATGTGTTTGCAACTTTTCTGTAAGTCTGAAATCATTTCAAAATAAAGTTTAAATGGTTGAGAAAGGTAGACCACCACAGGTTCAAGGCCAGCCTGAGCTACATTGTGAGACCCTGTCTCAAAAATTAATTAATTAATTAATTTAGAAGTTTGAAATGATCTCTGCCCACTCAAGGATTCTCTAAGATAATTGTTGTCTTAGTCTATTTTCTGTTGCTGTAACAAAATATCCAAGGCTGAGTAATTTATAAGAAAACAGAAGTTTATCTGGATCACAATCCTGGAGGCTCAGAAATCCCAGGGCCTGGCATTATCATCTGTCAGCCTCTGCTGGGGCCACGTGTTGCATCATAACGCAGTGGGGCATCACAGTGACAAGGGAGTGAGCCAGCCTGGTTTCTCTTTCTCTTATAAAGCCATTAACTCCATCAAGGAGGTCCCCACCCCATGACCCTCTGTGATCTGACCTCCCAAAGGCCTCATTTACAAATACCATTAACATGAATTTGGAGACTAAGTTTCTGACACATGAACTTGGCAGGGACAGAGTCGACCCCAAGCAATCACCTTAATCTCTTTGAAGATCAACCAGCTCTTTAATGAAAAGTATGCGCCATCTGCCCTAAAGATCCTCCAAGTCCACTTTTGCCATTTCATGATTTCAGAGACCCACATGGAGCCCACCTGGGAGTCCTGTGAAGAAGCCAGCTCCAAGGGCCACAGTAAGATCCAGGTGTGGGGCTAGAGACAGTGGGCACCAGCAGAGAATCCAAGAAGGGCTTCTGGCTCCTTCTGTCACACTCATGTCCTCACTCTCTGGCCACCTGTCAGAGGCCTTCCTACAAGACAGAAGACAGAAATGTAGGGCTTGGTGGGCTGCTCCCACCTGTACACAAGTGTATTCTAAGAGGACTCACACAGCACAGGGCCCCTCCTGTTTGTGAGCCGACAGCACCACAAACATTCACAAGGGGTCTTCACCAAGGTCCACTCAGCAACACCAAATGGAATCATTACCACCTGGCACTAGAGCCTCAGCAGAAGAGGTGGCCACCCTGCTGCCCTGGCCAGAGACACAGATGTGTACTAGTGTGTCATCTGTGACCCCACCCCCACCCCGGCTTCTGGGTTATAAGCAACCCCATCAAGAGGTTGAAGAAGGGCACAGCTAGCTAAAAGGTAGAAATAATAAGAACAAAATGCCTGAAGCCAGTACAGTTTTTGTAAAACGAATGATTTTGGTTTGAATAATTGTCAAAGTTCTAAGGAGACAGATTCATGGCATACTCAAGGATCTAGAAGTCCAAGTTCTCAGGACCCTGAATTTACAAATCAGGTGATAGTGAGGTCAAACACAAGACACATTTACTCAAAGGGACAGAGGCAGCTTCAGCGAATGGAATCACTCGTCCAAGCAGAAGACAGCATGCCTCCCAGCCTTGCAAATAAAACACTTGGTGGCTCTCGCCAAGTTTGACTTTCCACAGACCTGCACCAAAGCACAGATCCCTTTATCCTAGTGAGTCAAACCTGGCCGCTGAGCAGGGAGGAGTCTGAGAGGGAGCCTGCTTCCTCCCCAGCACTGGGGGATGGTGTTCTGGAGAGATGGAAGGCTGGTTAGTTCTGTGAAAGTGCAGTGGTTGTGGGCAGGGGCTAAGCGCAGTTGGTAAAGGCTATCTTAAGCAGCTTATCTTTCAAACCGGGACTGAAGTAAACACAGACGTGAGGCACAAAGAAAACTGTTCTGATGAACATCTCCAGGAGGGTGGATGTTCATACCACCACTCCAGACCTAAATGATCTGTACAGAGGTATGGCAGCAAGTGAGGGCTTCAGTTTCCTGTGAGCTTTGGACGTTTCATGGAAGTTTCTGGAGCAGACAGTCCAAGAGTCCTTTCCAAGCCAATAACTCACCTCAGAGAGCTGGACCCCACAGCTTTCATTCCACACTTAGGATATCATTATCCGACTTTTTTCTCCTGAGGAAAATAATTCTAGAAGTGATATGTAGACACATAAGATTTTTGATACATAGTGCCAAATGTCTAATCAGAATGATTTTCTCAATTTACACATGGATAAAAATGTCCATTCTCCTACTCCCCTTTGCAGGCTGCCATTCAGTAGTTAGGGGGAAATTTTTTCTTTGTTTCAATTGGCACTTAAAACTGAATAGTAAATCAGAGTACTTTTCTTTAAAATGTTGCTGTCCTTGGCCACATTTCTAGTGAAATGTTGGGGTTTTTTTTCTTATTGATTTGTATGGTGTCTTTAAATGTGACAGTTGCAAGTATTTTCCCAGCTTGTCATGTGTTAATTTTACTTACTGGTGTTTGGGCCACACAGAAGTGCTGGATTTTAATCTTTTACTGTGTTGTTTCTACCTTTGTTACTCAGGTTAGGAAAGCCTTTCCTATGCCAAGATTGCAAAAATATTAATCCATATGTTCTTCTGGGCCACTTATGGATCTGTGTTTCACATTCTATATTTAATCTTTCTGGTGGCTACCTTGGCATAGAAGTTAGGTAAACATTTAACTTTACCCACTCCCATCTCTAGTCTTTTGTCATGACACCATTTATTGAATTATCTTTCCTTCCCCTAATATTTTGAAACATCTGTGAGGTGGGAGAATAGTTCTTTGACAGGCTTTCAACTCTACATTGCTGACACCCTCCTTCCTGCTGGGTAACTGCCTTAAGATGCAGGCAGTGGCTAAAGACTGGGCTCATTTAGGGTCTGGGAAGACTCCTAAGTGTCTAGGGAGAATTGGTTCTCATCTTAGGCTCATCAACCCCAATCCTAACCACTCTCTGCCCCACTTTCCATTCAGTATGTCCACTTTCTTGAGATCCCTTAAGAGAACTTTTGCAGATTTATGAGAGAAATGTGACTACAGTTGCCCTTCACTTTTTTCCCACCAAAGCTTTATCAACCACTTTCATGGCAAGGTCTGAACATTATCCCTGTCCCACAGCTGGTCTTGAACTCAATAGGACCCATATACCTAGAATGGTTTCGAGGTACATGGAACTTCTTGTCACAGCATCTGACAGAAGTCAGTGAATACTGTCCTTACCCACACAGAGCCTTGGGGAGGAGGGAGAAGGTCACACAGCACTGCCCTCTTCAGAGAAGCACACTGGTGTTGCCGTGTGCCTTTTATTCTGAAGAATAAAAAAGTGCCTGTGGCTCTCTAGAAGGAAAGGAAGGACAGAGAGGTGACTGGGAGGTGGGACCCCAGGGAATTTGGCCATGGTGCTCAGGCACCGTCCAGGAATGGTGAGCTTCAGAGCAGTTTGCACTACACACTCTTGGACTTGCCTTCTGGCCCAGGTGTCAGAAAGGTGGTGTTTTTCTTTTCCCAACCAGATTGTCAGTGACCTCCAAAGAAGCACACGACATTGTGTTCACATTTGTTGCCAACACTCAGCACAGCCCTGACACTTAAAATGGGCTCAATAAATATATATTAAATGAATTTAAGTAATGATGTTATTAATAGTAACAGTTAACATTTATGAATCACTATTATTTACATGGCCCAAAGGCATATTCTGTGAAACTAAACTTTTTGTTTTATCTAACAGATGCGTGGCTTTGGGGTAGACAACGAGGACACAGCAAGAGGAAACAGTCTTTTTAAACTTCTCATAGGATGACAAATCTACGGGGGGCGGGGGAAGGGCGGTTCTGGAGATGTCCACCAGGCAAAAAAGCTCTAGGATGAGGCCAGTATCTTATAAAAGTGCATTCGAAGGAGGCAGAGGCATTTAGGGAGAATTTATCTCATAGATGTTCAAAATCAACCCTGCTCCCTCCCAGGGCCAAGGCTTTGACTGCCTGTGCTCTTGCTGGTCCTCAAAGAAGTTCTCAATTCTCCCGTCAATAAAAATTTAACTTTTCATTTGCTGTATCCTCTCCGCAGTCCATAAGGTCCATGCAGAACTATGTCTTCTGAAGGAGGCACCTGGCCGGTCACCTCTACCATCCCTGTCACTGTCTACCTCCTGGTGAGACGCCCACAGCTCCCGCAGCTCGTCAGAGAAACTACAAGCAAACCCAGGACGTTCCTTTCCGTCGCCAGACCTCTCTCACCCACTATCCCTGACGAGAATTCTCGTTAAAAGGCCACAGGGCGTCCCAAATTCATCGTCTGAAATGTTCGCTCCCAGCTTCCGAGCCCTAGTCACAGACCACTCCACCCAAGCAGCGGCTCAACACATGGCCTCTGAGAAGCTAAGGCTCTACCATCCGCGTTTCTCAGTATCCTGAACCCACGACACGCAGCCAGCAACCTTAACTGTCAGTTTCCAAGCCAGCGCCCTCAACCCAGAAGGTGCTCGCCGCGGACCAGACCACGCTTCCCACGGTGCCCCGGGCCACGCGGGGTCTCCTGGGAACTGTGGTCGGTCGCGCGCGGACTCTTGGGAGCAGTGGCGCACCGCGCGGAGGCGCCTGGGAGTGGTGGTCCGCCGCGCAGGGGGTGCTGGGAGCTGTGGTCGGCCGCGCGCCCTTGCGCTGCGGGCGCGGCGCCGGCTTTGTCTGTCTACGGGTGCGCGCCGCTGCGGTGAGTGAGGCCGTGGTCGTTCGGGGTCAGCGCGCCTGACAAGGCGGGTTCGCCGCGGTCAAGCTGCCGCCCCGGGCCTTCCGCGCGGACTCAAGCAGGCCAGGCCTGCCCAGGCCAGGGGGGAGAGGACAGACCGCAGACGAGGGTCTCTGGGCCGGAGATCGGGACCCGAGTCCCGACCCCGGGACGCGCTGGGTTCGGCGGAAGGACAGATTCGCCAGGACCGAGTGTGGCGGGGCAGGGCGAGCAGAAGGCCCCACCACCTGCAGAGGAGGCGCGGGGACAGGCGGGGCAGCCCCTGGGGAGGTGAGGAGACCTCCGAGTGCTCGGAGCCGGGGGTGGGGAGAATCAGCCCGCCAGGAAGATCCTGGTCCTTGGAGCCATCCCCAAGAGTTTCTCCACGCGCAAAGTGTGCCCTGCTCCAGCCCAGCCATTCTGGGGACACAAGATTTTAGTCCTTAACTCTGCAGGCCGTGTCGGAGACCCCTCACATTTGGGTCTTGTACTCTCCCGGGAGCTACCTTGTAAGACAGTGCTGTCAACCTTTTCAGTAAGGAGGAGACAGAGGCAGGGTGGTGTGGTCATTTGGTCACACACTGGGAGAGCCAAGCGCGCATCCAGGACCTCATTCTGAGCTTTCTCCAGAGGATAAAATAGCATTTCTGGTAGGGAAAACAATGTTTTCTATTACAAAACCACAGTTTCCAAGATCTTCGAGAATGATTCCTCATACCTGTGATCAAGGGAGAACACTTTGAAAAGTTCCCCTTTGTAATCAAAGAGGCTCCGGAGGATGCTGAGTGTTTCCTGTTGGAGATCTCACAGCAGGTGGAGAGGTAGAGCTGTAGGTTCTACTCACTTGTTCAGACTAAACCCTATTTTCTGGAATCACCAGTGACAAGAGTCAAGCCCCAGGCAGCAGGTACCATCTACTGTACATTTCCACTGTTTGGATGTGCAATTGTTGATCAGTAATACCATGAACTTCCAAGTGAGTGTGCCAGCACTCTAACAGGGGCCTCCTTCGTAGCTTGTGTTTTACATTGGAAGCAAAACCTCCGAAAAGAGCTCTTGGACACCACAACATATAGCTGAACTTGGAGTTGTCAAGAAGCGCCAGGTACTTGGTTAACAAAGAATTGTACCACCATACTGCTAATTCCTTAAATCAGGAGTCCAGCATTTTGAGGGGATATATTAGAAAAAACAAAGATCACACATTGAACCATTGCATAATAAAGTGTAAGAATTCAGTAACAAGGGTCCCAAAGTAAGAAATATTCTAAAGGGAAAAAATAACTGTGTAGGAGAGGGATGGGTTTAGGTTTAGAGCCTGCTAAGAATTGTTAAAAGGCCCTTGCATGGGCCTCATAACCTAGGGGAACTGGAAAAGAGCTGGAATTACTCCACCATGGAACCAATCATGAAGGTTGAAATGCTGGCTTTTTAGATTATGAATTCCTTGGGGCTTGGAGGAAAAAATAAAAGGCAGTAAACAGTTAAATAGGAAGTGGAAGATCCAAGTTTCGTGCCAAGAGCAAAGACAAACAGGAGTGACCATTAACGGGGTCAGCAGGAACAAATGCGTGTTTATATGTTCATGGTTTCCTACCTCCTCTTTCCTTCTGGATTCATTTTTGTGTTGTCCTATCTTTGAGCCCTTTATGCAGTGACGTTTTAGGTGACTGACATTACATCAAGCAATCCAGATTTCCTGTTTCCACTCACACCCCAAACTGGTGCTTCTCTTGAATATATCCTCACTTATCAGTTCTGCCCTTTCTTGTTTTTGTTATTTTGTCGTTTGTCCCCTGCCCCCAGGTGATCAAGAATAGCCCATGGAAGAATCATCTGAAGAAGTGGTGATTAAGGTCTCAGACAAGGAGTGGACATGTTTGGATTCCCAACAGCTACCCTGCTGGACTGTCATGGGAGATATGCCCAGAATGTAGCATTTTTCAGTGAGTGAGTCAACTGGTCTCTGGGATGCCCTCAGCTCTCAAATAGGGTCCCTGACCTTAGCACTGACACATAGTCTAAGGATGCAGAAGAGACATTCCTTTGGTGGTGCTCCCTGTTCCTTGGGGTCATAGAAAAAACCTACAAGCTAAAGTTAGAAATAACAGTCAATGGGCCGGTGAGATGGCTCAGCGGCGTAAGCGCCTGCCTGGCAGGCGCAAGGACCTGAGTTCGACTCCCGGAACCCACATATGAAAAAGGGGCTGGTGATATCGCTCAGCAGCACGGGCGCCTACTGGCGCGTGACGTCCTGAGGTCGACCCCAGTACCCACAAAAAAAAGAGAAATAACAGTCAAAACAAAGCAAGTCTTGATGCAGAGGCAGTCTTGAGGTGGAATCAGAATGAATGGGCACCTTTAACTCAGCACCATCATTGAACAAGGATAACGTAGGGGAGCAAAGAAAAATCTTCCCAAGGATGACACCAAGAAAACTGGTATAGTGGTAAATGGACCCATATTTAAAGCACGCTAGGAGTCTCAGATACAGGACAGTATTGGAAAATACTGTCAATATCTGCAGATGAGGCTTGACATAGTGGTGCATGCCTGTTTATCCCAGCACTTTGGGAAACTAAGGCAGGAGGATTGCAAGTTCAGACCCAGCCTGGACAACTTAGTGATTTAACAAGATCCCATCTTAAAATTTAAAATTTAAATTAACAATTTTTTAAAGGCTACAGATCTTGCTCAGTGCAAAGGCCCTAAGTTTAATCTCTAGTACTACAGGGGGAAAAAAAAAAAAAAAAAGAAACTGCATACAAACAAAGTATTTAAAAAATATTGTGATGCCAAATTTGATTTCATTTCCACTCTAGCTTAATAGATTGAAAATAGTATGGATTTTAAAAGAAAAAATTCCTTCAATCAGATTCTGTAATTGCCTTAAGTAGATCTGCAATATCAGATAAGTTACTTAACTTCCTTAAGCTCTAGGCTCTTCATCTATAGAATGGGACAATAAGCTTATAGGATTGTAGGGTTAGAGATGATAGATAAAAAATACCCAGGATTCTGCTTCATATTTTCTGAGGTTATAAAGCTTATTCCACTGGCAGGAAAACATACTAGAGTAGGATGGATTTCTCAGGAAGTTGATGCAACTCAAGCCTCTGGACCCCTTACTGGCATTGGTCTGTGAGGATTTTCTCTTTTGTACTTTTTTAAAAGGGGTTTCTCTAAAAGTTTTATAGCTTTAGGCCCTATGTATCCTAGATCCACACCTGTTTGGGAGTCGGATAAAACTTGGGCATAGGCCTGTGGGTGATCCTGTTTAGTTTCCTTAATTTTCTGAGCCTCTTTTCTTACCTATAGAGATAATCGTGCCTACCGCAAAAGATGATTTTGGAGGGTATATTTAATTTGGAGATAACACATGGCTATGGATCTTGCCGGTGTTTGAATCACAACTCTTCTTTTTTTTTTTTTTTTTTTTTTTTTTTTAGCATGACATTCATGATGACCTTTCTGTGACATACTTAAATTTCCATTTTGACATAGTATAGCTCTTTTAATCAGTCATCTCTATCTAATACATAAGCTTTTACCTAACTTGTTGACCTTTAATGGGATGTCACTGAAGAAATTTGTGACATTGTTTGGACTGCTTAATGTCCAGGCATCTCTAAGTATAGTGGCACATATATAGCATATACATCATGTACGTTTTTGTTATTACTGAGTGGTGACCTCACATTGGCTTGACATGAACCTCCTGTGCCAATTGATTGGAACACAAAGGCAAATGTCTGAATCTGAAAGAATAGGTCTATCACCATAAACAATCCCACCAACTCTAATTTAGGTAAGGTTGTGACCTTTGACACCTTATGTGCTCATTTCCTTATCTGTAGCAATCTCATTAGATTGCTTTCAGGATTAAATTATCTAGCAAACTTCACAGTTTAATGCCTGCCATAGAGTAAGCACTGAGCATTGTGTTACTGTTTTTCCTATTCTCACTCAGTATATTGGTGCATCTTATATGACTTCCCTCTCATTTTACCAGATGTGATGACAGAAGCCCACCACAAATATGATCACTCTGAGGCCACAGGATCCTCCAGCTGGGATTTCCAGAATGCTTTCAGAAGAGAGAAGCTGGAACAGAAGTCCCCAGATTCTAAGACACTCCAGGAAGATTCACCTGGAGTGAGACAGAAGGTTTATGAGTGCCAGGACTGCGGCAAGTCCTTCCGGCAGAAAGGTAGCCTGACATTACATGAGAGAATCCACACTGGTCAAAAGCCCTTTGAGTGTACCCATTGTGGAAAAAGCTTCCGGGCCAAAGGCAATCTAGTTACACACCAGCGAGTACACACAGGAGAGAAGCCCTATCAGTGCAAAGAGTGTGGGAAAAGCTTTAGTCAGCGAGGCAGTCTGGCCGTCCATGAGAGACTCCACACTGGACAGAAACCCTATGAGTGTGCTATTTGCCAGAGAAGCTTCAGGAATCAGAGTAACCTTGCTGTTCACCGAAGAGTTCACAGCGGTGAAAAGCCCTACAGATGTGACCAGTGTGGGAAAGCCTTCAGTCAGAAAGGTAGCTTAATCGTTCACATCCGGGTACACACAGGCTTGAAGCCCTACGCCTGTGCCCAGTGTAGGAAGAGCTTCCACACCAGAGGAAATTGTGTTCTGCATGGCAAAGTCCACACAGGAGAGGCACCCTACCTGTGCGGCCAGTGTGGAAAAAGCTTCACTCAGAGAGGGAGTCTGGCTGTGCACCAGCGAAGCTGCTCACAGAGGCTCACCCTTTGACTTTCTTCACAGGAAGTTCTCTGTATGGATTAAAAGCAGTTCTCTTTATGAATTAAGAGTGCAAAACCCTCTGCAATCACAGAGCCTATCCAATGGCGTGGAATGAATGGAGAATCTTCTACGAAGACCAGTGTTGGGTAGGATAAACTGACTTTTTTCCTTTCCCCCAGATAAATATGAAAAATAAATGTCTTGTTTATCATTATCATGTATTTTTCATAATTTCTGTCAGTTCATTTTGACCTAATTTGTCAAGGTACCCTCATTAATCTAGTGCCACCCTAGAGATTATTCTGAATATAGCAGATACAGACTTTAAATTTGTAGTTGATACCATCGGCCTTTAAAAATAATCGGCCTCTTGTTAATCCCAAGATCTTTTGCTTCCCTACATATTCATATTAATCTTGTTTTACATTCATGATCAGTGGGCAAAATGTGGGGGGGGGAATTTAATTATTTTAGTAATCCTCTTCTTGAACTTTTCATTATCTAGATAATAAATCATTACCCCAGTAACCTGTGCTAAACCACTCCTGTTCATAGCAGAGGCCCTAGCCTTTGTGTATACAAGTTTCCTTTCCAAGCCTGTAAAGATTTGGGGTTTGTACTTTAAGATTTTTTCAGTCCTCCATTCTTATCTGGGATAGAGATAATTTGCCTCTACCCAAAGAGCAGACAGCTGCTATCTGTGCAGTTTTTTTGTTTTTTTTTTTTTTTAATTCCAAACCCCTGAAGTTCTACAACAGTGCTGTCTTCTTCCTCCACAGAATAAACTTAACTTTTTTAACCTCTAGGGGGTGAGATTTGATGAAAATTGAAGAGAAGTTAGTTTTGTAGGGAAATGTCCATTTTTTCCATATCTATAACTTTTCATGCTGAGCATTTATATAAGTAAAATGATGAATCATGAAGTATAGAGTGTGGTTTCTAGTAACTGCTATAAACTGTAGGCTCCTTAATCCCAAAAGCTCATGACGTGGGATGCTGAAATAGGTGGATCACAAGTTTGAGCCTGGCCTGGGCAGCTTACCAATTTAGCAAGACACTCCCCAAAATATAAAAAAAAAAAAGGGGTGGGGGGAGGTGGCCGGGGATGTAGTTCACTGCAAAGGCCCTGGAATTAATCCCTAGTACCACATTTTTTTAAAAGGCTCATGATAGCAAATCTTTATCTTCTAGAGAATAAATTTACATCAAAAGTCTTTGGGCATTGAAACACTATGGATTTGATTAGTAAGAAAATAGTACTGTCAAAGATACTCTGGTAACATTAGAAGATACACACAAAATGTTCTTAACATCCTCATTCATAATGGCCACACCGGAACTAACTCAAGGCCCCAACAAGAGGTGAGAGGTAAATAAATTATAGACATACAATGAATACAAGTCACCAATAAAAAGCAAACAAGTACCCAGGCACAGTAGCTCACTTCTGTAATCCTAGTTACTATGGAGGCTGGAGCAGGAGCCCATGTTCAAAGCCAACTTGGGACAGTGAGACACTATCTCAAAAAATAAAAAGGGCTGGTGATGGATGTAGCTCAGTGGTATAGCACCGCTAGGTTCAATCCACAGGGGAAAAAAGTAAGCAACAGATATGGTTAACATTATGTATATGTCAAAGCCATATTTTGAGTGAAAGAACCTAAGTACATTCACACAAAACATACATCCACACACAAATATAGTGTATAATTTCGTTCTTTTTTTTTTTTTTTTTTTTTTTAATGTGGGTACCGGGAGTCGACCTCAGGACCTTGCACTTTCCAAGCAGGCGCTTATGCCTCTGAGCTATCTCACTGGCCCTATAGTTTCATTCTTATAACTTCATCGAAGAGGAATAACTTTAGTATTGACTTAAAGAAACACAGGAGAACTTTTTCTAGAATTAAAAAATGTATATACCTTACTTTAGGTGATAGACTTATGAGTCTGCACAATTTAATTCAACACTTAAGATCTGTATGTTTATTTTCTGTAATGTGTACTTTAAGAATGAGGCAAGTTTAGAATATTACTAGTTCTCTGGTACCCATGAAAAGACAGTGTCACCTGTCCTTGATCTGGACAGGCTTCAAACAATAGAAATAACAGAAGTGATACCACATGACTTCCAAGGATAGGTCTGAAAAGCTTGCCTGGCTCTCCTGGGACACTTACTATAGGAGAAATCTGCCACCATGTAAAAAACCCAACTATCCTGAAACCATTATAACATGCAAACTGAATGTAAGCATGCTAGTTGGCAGAGTCAGCTGAGCTCCCAAAAGAGCTGGCATGAACTCCAAGCTGTGGAATCCAGTCACGGCAGACATCCAGCCCAAGAGAACTTCACATGACTTCACCCCTGCTGAACTCTGACTCCTAGCTGTCCACCAAGCCATGTTCCTGTCTGGACTCTGGATAGAGAAGATCCTTTCCTAAGCCCACTCAGGTGGTAGCAGAACACATTTCCTTGTAGGATTGAAGGTCCCAGCTTCTTCCTGGCTCTTGGCTGAAGTTTTTCTTAGGTGCCTAGAAGTTTTCTGCCACTATATGGCAGTTTGCTTCTAAGTCCAACAAACTCAATTTATCTTTACAGTCTACTGAAGAACACAGACACATGTAGCTTAATCATAGCAGTGACCTTCCATCATGTTTGCCATACTTTCTACATAGTTGGAAGCAAGTCTCAAGTTCTACACATACTCAGGGAGTATTCATACAAGGGTTGGGGTCCTTGGGGGTAACCCAAGTACATTCATTTCCTAGGACTGCTAGAACAAATGTGTTCCTTTTCTTCTGTTTTATACCATTCTTCTACAAATTTGCTTCAATTTCTTTAACATTTTAAACTCTATCCATGATATACTTTTATCATGAAAGATCCAAGTAATACATAAACTACCTAGGAAGGGTAGTATACCATTATTCTATGATTCTGCTTTTTTGTGTTTGTGTGTGGGTACCAGGGGTCGAACTCAGGACCTCGCACACCAGCAGGCGCCCGTGCCGCTGAGCGATATCACCGGCCCTTTTTTCATATGTGGGTACCGGGAGTCGAACTCAGGACCTTGCGCTTGCCAGGCAGGCACTTATGCCACTGAGCTGTCTCACCGACCCTGATTCTGCTTTTTTAACAATTTTTAGACATCTTTCTGTCAGTTCACACAAGTCTAACTTATCAAATAGTAATTGATTTAAGGACTGCCTTTTAATTAATTATTAAATGACAAGGAAAGCATGTATCTTTTTTAAAGGGTTTTTTTTTAAAGGGTTTTTTTAAGGGGCCTTTTTTTGGTTTTTTTGTTTTTTTGGTACCAGGAATCAAACTCAGGGCCTCATGCTTACCAGGCAGGTGCTGTGCCACTGAGCTACATCCCTGGCCCAGAAAGCATGTATCTTAATTTGACTATTGCTCTGTTATGGACATTACAATTACTACAACCTTTTATTACTACAATACTGTAAAGACCATTTTTACTTCTGATTTGGTTGGATTCGGTTCAGGACAGGGTCTTTCTATGTAGTCCAGGCTGGCCTGAAACTCACTATGTAGGCCAAGCTGGCCTTACAGTCCTCCTGCCTCTGTGCTCCCAAGTGCTGGGATTACAGGTATGTGCCACCATGCCTGGCTTTTATTAACTCTTAATAGGCAGACATGTTACGGGGTCAAAGTTGGTATATACACTCAAAGTACAGTCAAAAGTACATTGGTACAAATTATGTTTCTCACCATCAAGTATATTGTTAATTCACAATTCCATATGTAAGTGTGCCTATATTCTTGCACTCTCAAAAGCACCAAATATTGTCTAGTTTATTACAGACACACAGAAATCTGATTATCATAATTCACACTCCTCAGTCCCCCAAGTCATCTCTTTTTAGTTTGACCAATTGGATTTCTTTTCCTAACAATGGCATAGTCATATCCAAGACCATTTCCCACTGGGATTTTTGTTTTTCTCACATTTTTAAGCACTCTCTAGTATTTCTTAACTATGATGGTGGTAATATTTTCTCCAAGTCTGACTCCTTGTATTTTAATACTGTGAAGTCTCTGGTTATACAAAAGGTTTTAGTTTTTATGTGTTTTTTTTAATTTTAATTTTATGGCTTCTAAATTTCTAAATTAGGAAGACAACTATATTAAATTGTAGATGATATGTTAATGTATGTTTGATTAACTATTTCAAAGAACACAAAGTAAAATTTGGCTTCATCATACCAATACCATATCATCCTCAAATATGACTACTGTTAAATTTTCTGTATTGCCTCTGTTTACCAGATCTTTTTGAATGCATACAATCCATATGTACAAATACTAAAGAATAGCTTTATCTTAAAAATATAAATAAGGGGGCCGGTGAGATGGCTCAGCGGCTTAAGCACCTGCCCGGCAAGCGCAAGGGCCCGAGTTCAACTCCCGGAACCCACATACGAAAAAAAAAGGGGCCGGTGATATCGCTCAGCGGCACGGGCGCCTGCTGGCGCGCGAGGTCCTGAGGTCGACCCCCCGGTACCCACAAAAAAAAATATATATATATATACATATATATATATATATATATATATATATATATATATATATATATATAAATAAGACCATAACATATTGATTTTCTGAAACTTGCTTTTATTGTTGTTTTTGTGATGCTGGGGATTGAACTCTGAGCCTCTCACATGCTAACCTTAAAAATTTCCTGCCTCTGTGCTCCCAAGTGCTTGGGACACTACCACTGAGCTGCAACCCAGCCACAAAAACTGTGTGTTTAACCTAAGGTATCACAAGGGTATTTCTACTGCTGACTTAGAGTTCTGCCTCATTCTTTTCCATTGGTACATAATTCTCATGTAAGTATTTCCACACTGATAGATTTACATTCTTCAAATACCTCACTTGTGCAAACACAGTGAACATCCTCACAAGTGAGAAGTTCACCCAGACAGGTACACATCTTCATTAAATGTGTAATTCGTTGAATGTCTCCTCTTTGCCGGTTAGAGGGAATAAAGTACTTCTGCATGATTTACTAACTGCATCCAATGGCTCTTTCTTGGTTACCAGTTTTCTTATGTTGTGTACAGACTGAACTCTGGGGGAAAGCATTCCACGTTTATTCCATTTACAAGGCTATTCTCCAGCGTGGAGCCTCTGATGTTCAACAAACTCTGTGCCATGCCTCATACAGTGATAGGGTTTTTCTCTAGTGTGAGTTCTCTGATGTCCAGTACAAGTGGAGCTCTCCATAAAAGCTTTCCCACCAACCCTACACTGACATGGTTTGTTTCTACTATGCCCGACAATGGATGAGCTGTACCGGGAAGATTTCTGCACTTGGTACAGTGATGGGCTTCTCTTCTGTGTGCATTCTTTTATGACTGATGAGAGCTGAGCTCTTCCTAAAGGCTTTTCCACACTTATTGCACTGATATAGTTTCTCACCCCTGAGGACTTTCTGGTGCTCCAGCACAGTCACATTGTCCCTGAAAGCCTTCCCACAGACCCTGCTCTTGAATATATTCTCTCATGGAGGGTGAGGGCCATGTTCTGAGCAAAGACTTTACCACAGATGCAACATTTGTAGGGTTTCTGGCCAGTGTGAATTCTCTGATGACTGAAAAGTATAGGGTTCTGAAAGCTTTTCATTACATTTGTGAGGCTTCACTCTAGAATGAATCCTCTGGTGATTAATAAATGTTGAGTGCTTCTAAGGAGTTTCCCCCCTTCATGTAAGGCTGCTAGCTGGCATGGATTTTATCATCATTTAAAAGAAATGAGGGCCTGGCATGGTGGTAACCCCAGCACTCAGGAGGCTGAGGCAGGAAGATCACTGAGTTTGAGGCCAGCCTTAGCTACATAGTGAGTTCAAGGCCAGCCTGGGCTATATAGTGAGACCCTGTCTCAAAAAAATAAATAAATAAAATATATATATAAATAAATAAATAAGATGAGCTACTCCTAAAGGTACCCTCACATTCTTTGCATGTGTGTGGCTTCTCACTAGTGTAGTTCCTCTGGTGAAGACTTTCCCACATTCCTTGCACTCACAGTGCTTCCTGCCCTCCCATCCAGGCCACTTTCCACCATGACACTTTTTGCTCACTCTCCCATAACAGAGCCTTCAGAAGAATTTTGCCTTGGAATTGATACCTCTGTTTCAAAGTGGCCCTCAGAGACTGAAGAAAAATTTTAAGGATTCAAATGTTCACTATGTTGAAACACTGAGAATGAAAGTTGTACATGGATTTGGGTAATGTCCTATTCTATGTAACCTTGATAAAATTATCAATGATCCTATTTATGAGTCCTGCTAACTAAGAAAAGATGGCAAGACTAAAGAGAAGAGATCTAGGATTCTAAATAAATGGAAAAAACATAAACATTAAAATTTTTTAAATGCAATGAGCACCTAAGAAATTGGTCCCTTTGGAAGGTGACACAGGAAACAGCCAAAAAAGAAAGAAGGCACTGTGATGCTGAAAACAAAATATGGGAAAAAACCAAGTATCACAAAGCAAGTTAGGAGAACAAATCCCTGTAGATGGGACATTTGAGAATATGACAATGTCTCCCAAAACTGAAAATAATTTCTCTATGAGAATCTAACAGTGAGATGACATTTAATAAGGGAGAGAAAAAAACAAAAAGATTCAGGAAACAAAACAGTTCTCAGACCAACAACGCTTTACTGTAACTATCTAAATTTTAACACATATAAAAAGGAAAATACCATAGTTCAAAAGATGAACTATGTACCAGCTGCTTAAAAAGTGTAGGTACCCTCACAAATGGCACACTCATGTGAGGACTACACGTGACTGTCATCTCTGTTCACTGAGCCTGAAAACATACCTTTTAACCTAGCAATTCCCTTAAGAAGTTATTCTGCATATTTACTTATACGTGAGAGAATCCATGCATACAAAGATAATCATTGCAACACTGTTCATAGTTGTTTTGTTTCGTTGGGGGTTTTTTTGGTATTTGATTTAGGTTTTTGGTTTTTGGGTTTTGTTGTTGTTTTGGGTTTTGACTTTTTGGGGGGGTTTTGTTTGTTTGTTTGTTTTTGTTTGTTTTTTGAGACAAGGTCTTGCTATGCAATCCAGGCTGGCCTTGAGCTCACTATGTAGCCCAGGCTGGACTTGAACTCTCGGTGATTCTCCTGCCTCAGTCCCCCAAGTGCTGGCATTACAACTGTGCACCACCATGCTGAGCTCATAGTTATAAGTCTACCAAACAGAACTGATTATAGTCAGCCCTCCATATCTCAGGTTCCACATCTACTAATTCAAACAACTGCAGAGCAAAAATTTTAAAAATTGCATCTGTATTGAACATGTGCAGAATTTTTTTCTTGTCATTATTCCCTAAACAATACAGTATAACTATTTATATAACATTTACAATGGATTAGGTATAATAAGTAATCTAGACATGATTTAAAGTATACAGGAGAATGTGGGTAAGTTATATGCAAATTATCATATTATTTTATATGAAGGACCTGAGCATCTGAGGATTTTGGTATTGAGGCGGGGGACTGTGGTACTGGGATCAATGCCCTGAAGATACCAAGGGACAACTATACACAAATTACAATACATACACAAAAAAAGGAACCCATGCAGGCATTAAAAAGAAAATGGCAGCTCTAGCAATGTAAAGAGATTTCCAAAATATGAGTGACAAAATTAAGATGTAGAACAGTGTGCTAGTATGTACTTTTAAAAAATGAACACATATATATTTGCACAAAGCATACTTCTTGTCTGGAAATTTCCGCAAGAAACTTATACAGGATACCTCTGGGGAGAGAGAGACACTGATCAGAAAGGATTATGAAGGAGACCGCATAGCATGTGAACAATCTGAATTTTACACCATAAGCATTTCTAAAACCTAACAAATAGAGAGACATACACAAAAAAGAAAAATATCATAAAACACTAAATGTTTGTAAAGTGTCTGTGGAAACATTTATTATCCTCTAAATGGATAAAAGAAAAGAAAAAATAAATGGATAAAAGGAATCAGAGGAAACATCTAGTTTTTATTACATTTAAGTTGTAAACATCTCAAATAATAGTTAAAATTTTTAAAAATTAAAAAATGCACAAAAAATGAGTTACTAGTGTTATTCTATAAAGAATCTACACAAGAATTTGGGGCAGGAGGAGAGATTAAACAGCAAGAAGGAATTACATCAAAACAATTCAAAAACATCCTTTTACCTCCTGTAAAGCAGGATTATTTATCTCTGATATTTTCTATGAAATACAGTTATAAAGTTCCCCTGAAAATGATGTAGGCAAACTAACAGAGTTAGTTTGGGTTTGGAAGCTGGAAGATTGTTTGGGTTTGGAAGACAGAAGCCCTGTGAATACAAAATAAAAGGAAACTGACTGTGGCTATGAGCAAAGGAGTCACCCAGCCCTGAGGGTCACCTGAAGGTTCTGCAGGGACATGGATGGCCAGGTAGGCCTACAGGGTCTACCAAGATGTCCAGATTTTATAGTAATACAAGTGGAGGAAGGCTCTCAGTTAGAAAATTGGGTCCTCCTTTCAAGGCCAGCCTGAACTACATAATAAGAACCTGTCTCAAAAAAACAAAATCAAAACAAAACAAAAAAAAAAAAAAAAAGAAGTTCCTCATTGTAGATAAGAGACTCCTGTTTTTGGAAGCAGGTAAGATCTGACATGCAGAAACTAAAGACCTGAGCTAGCACACAGCAAAGCTGCCCTCTTAAATTCCATACGACTCTGATATTTCTGAGGGATGGAAGGATCATAAACAGCCTCTAAAGCCATGCTTTAAAAAATAATAATTTAAGCCGGGCATGGTGCATGCCTGTAATCCAGCATTTGGGTGGCTGGGGCAGAAGGACTGCTGTGAGTTTGAGGCAGCATGGGCTACATAGTGAGTTCACAGCCAGCCTGAACTACATAGTGAGACCCTGTCTCAAAAAATAATAATAATAATAATTTAAGATTTTTTAATTACCGCAAACCATGCACCCTGTGGAACACAAAGTTGTCCACTAGATCAATTCTGAGTTAAAGAAAAAGTCATCTTTACCCACAGATACCAGAGCCCCATAGTTTTCCAGCATCACATCCCTCTACAGGGCTTGCTGAGCAACACCCAAATGTCTCCACTCCATCTAGGTAAAGGCCACAGCCATATCCCCAAATGTCAGTATCCCTGCAAATCTAACCCAACCCTGTTCATCCAGGAGCCACTGTTTACACCCTTAACTGAAGCCTAAACCAGGATGGCTTTGCTGGAGGAAAAAGAGACTCAAGGCCAACTTCTGATAGTCCAGACTCTGTTCATGGAATGAGAAAGCTGGAAAACCAGGAGGAGTGAGGGGAAAGTCGTGACCCCTCCCTTCAGCCAGGCCACACCACCCACTTTGGTGTCTCCCAACATTTAAATTGTGCTCCTTCAAAGGGCCTCATCTCTCCATGCAGACATCTTTGTTTCCTCATCAGAAAGGTCTTCTCCTTTCTCAATCCTAACCTCTACCACCATCTATCTGGCAATTGACGCTTCGTTTTCTTCACCTGCTTTCTCACTACTGGTCAGGTATTTATTGTTGGTATCCTCTCTGATGCAAGCTTCAGGAGGGTAAGGACCACTTGACTCAATATTGTCTCCCTAGCCTAAAACTACCCAATGCAAAGAAGAGTTCAAGAAACAGAAACTGAAAGGCATGGCAATGATACTAGTTTTCTCCTAGAATTTATGGGGAGAATAGGCTGGCTCTGGGGCAGAATATTGTAAAAACCCAAAATAACAATACCCACTTAATATGTAATAGATACAGTGCAAAGTCCTAAATATACATCATCTCTGAATTATCACTGTAACTGAATATATAGGTATGTAGTGTCAGATGGGGGTCTGAAGAGCTGGGGGGATCTCCCATGAAAAGACTCTGCTTATCCAGCTCTTTGCCCTCACTCCAGCGAAGAATGAAGAAGGGAGAGGCTAGCTCAAAGCTGAAAGCCTCCAGGGAGAAACAGGGAGATCAGGTCTGGCGGAGAATGAGGAAGACAGAAATGAAAGTGCAAAGCAAAGGTTTATTTATAATAACAGAAATACAGGGAAAGGGGCCGGTGAGATGGCTCAGCGGCGTAAGCGCCTGCCTTGCAAGCGCGAGGGCCCGAGTTCGACTCCCGGATCCCACATACGAAAAAGGGGCCGGTGATATCGCTCAGTGGCACGGGTGCCTGTTGGCATACGAGGTCCTGAGGTCGACCCCCCGGTACCCACAAAAAAAAAAAAAAAAAAAAGAAATACAGGGAAAGCTGCTATGTGGAATGCTAGAAGGCAGAGAACTTCCCCATGCTCATACTTACAGGGGTAAGCTGGTCCCTAAAAATAACTGCTTCACTGATTGGTGTAACTTAGGCCAATCAGGGTCTTAGCCTGTTTCTGGGGTGAGCTAAGGGTCATGGGGTCTAGGGCCACACAATAAATGCATGCAAAGATTTCCTAGAAGGCAACTTCTTCAAGTACAGAGTGCAAAGTAAGCATGTGGTCGTTTCTGTAACCATCACAAGCTACATAAATTTCTTCACCTTTAACTCACTGAGTACTCTTGATTTCACTTGGTAGACATAAGCAGAACTGTCACAAGTTCTTTCATTCGATTCCAATTTTAATCACTATAATATTCAAGTCATCTATTAGACTTCACATAGTAATACATGGGTTATAGAATGGCTAAGAAAGGGCAATAGCACCCACAAGTTTTAAAGGGGCCCTGTAGGAGAATGCAAAGACAGCTAATACAAATGTAAAAGTCACCGCAGGTGGCCTCAAAGTTGTTCAAGGCAAGTGGGTTCCATCAACAGGCAATTTCAAAGTGTCAGCCTGAAGTAGGTGGTGGGTATGTCACAAACCAGAAACTGCTGGGCTGGAGCCCCAAGAATGGAGTTTCTCTGCCTGGCCATTTTCCTGGGTAAGTCTCATGGTGAGTGATCAGGTGATGGGGTCGATGGTGCCACCATACTTGCAGTCTGAACTGCTCCTCTTTTATGGGTCTCAGGTGAGAAGGTTGTATCTGAAGTGTTTGATAAGCTCATATGCCTGGTTTTCCTGGTATGATTTGATATGCCCATTTATTAGCTTTCCCACTGCAGAAGGCAAATACCTAATATCTGCACCTTAAAGTTGGAAATGGTATATTTGGCTCACAGTTTCAGAGGTATCAGTTCATGATTGTCTAGTTACAAGGCAGAAATATGGTGGAAGTTTGGGGAGCAGTGGTAGCAAAGCTACTCAATTCATGGCAACCAAAAAGCAGAGCAGATGAACAGTACCAGAGAGGAAGGGGACAGAGACAAGATATAGACCCCAACGTCACACTTTCATGACCTACCCAGATACACCCAGAAGTATGTTTTACTAATCCCCTAGCCAGCTCCCAAGCCAGTTAAGTAGGCGATTGAAGTTTAACCATTACACCCATGCATCCATGTGCTCCTGATTTGATTCAAGATGTTAATTTTTTTTTTTTTTTTTTTTTTTTTGTGGGTACCGGGGGGACGACCTCAGGACCTCACGCGCCAACAGGCACCCGTGCCGCTGAGCGATATCACCGGCCCCTTTTTCGTATGTGGGTTCCGGGAGTCGAACTCGGGCCTTCGCGCTTGCAAGGCAGGCGCTCAAGCCGCTGAGCCGTCTCACCGGCCCAAGATGTTAATTTTTATTGGAATAAGTTGTTTATCAGTTTTTGCCTTGTTGTGAGCTGGACAGATAGCAATTGTTTTCTTGTACAAACAAGGGGTAAAGTTTTTCTACCTTGGCATTTATACTCAAAAAGGAGTAACTCAGGCTAAACTGTTGTTTAGGCATAGCCCGAAAGCTGCCGTTCTTTATAACATAGAGTAACTCAAAGAACACAGCCTGCTTGCCACACACACCCAAAAATATGTTTGATTTCACTAGGACTTTTTTTTTTTTTGGTGGGTATCAGGGGTCAACCTCAGGACCTCAAGCACCAGCAGGCACCCGTGCCGCTGAGCAATATCACCGGCCCTTTTTTAGTATGTGGGTTCCAGGAGTCCAACTCGGGCCCTCGCACTTGCCAGGCAGGCGCTTACACTGCTGAGCCATATCACCGGCCCTCCACTAGGACTTTTTGTTTGAAAGAAACTTTCCCAGAATGGGACATTCACTTACCAATTTAACCATGATTGGCCAGTGCCCCACTAAGTGCAGGTCACTATGCTAGTTGCTAAAGAGAAGGCAGTTGACAAGAATTCCCTCCTTGGCTGATCTCTAGTCAGGCTCTAGATTCTTGTTTTTTTACTTGTACCTTCGCCTTAGCCTGCTAAACCTAGTTTTAGCAAAGAATTCCACTAAGCCACTTTATGAAAATCCTCCAAAAACTAGTAATTTTCTTTCCAGTCCCTCACCCTGTCCCACATGTATAATACCATTTTTCCCATCGTTTTTAGAGTTGCGATCAACCTTTCTTGCTCTGAGGATATTATTAGAAAAAAAACAAAAACCAGACTCAGTTTCTCCTATACTCCCACTCAAAACTCAACACAGAAGTCTTCTGAGGCTTCAAAAAATGTGCAGGAATTTCCCCCACTAGTAAGTAGCAATCAGCTTTGCTGCAGACACCAGATGGGTGTCCTCTAATCCAGTGCAGTTCGGACACTATTGACTGCAGACAGCATCAAATCCCACAGGTTGAGGATTTAATACATTCATGATGGGGCCATAATTTTTACGTCTCACTGCTGGGCACCTCTGATTTCAGTTCGATCGTCTGATGTTATATAGCTAACTTGTGAATGCTCTTTTGTTAATATAAGACACTAAAACAAAAATGGTCTTTGTTATTTCATGGCTAGATTATTATTAAGCTCAATGATAAATTTTTCTTTTATTATTCCCTTATTGTTCCTTGGTGGTTCTTCTCATTTTCATTGGGATTTAGTGTGTAAGTAATATATACTATAATATGTAATAACATTCATTTTTCAATTTCAAGAGTATTTCAATTTTGTAAAAATTTTCCCATTAGAGTGTCAAGCACAGAAAATAGATCATTTATCAGATGAATTTGTAATTATATCTCAGCAGAGGAAAAGGTCACAACCTATCCATTACTCTTCAGATGAAGATTCATTAGAATTAGATGAATGTAATCTGTGGCCAATACAATGAACATGGGATGGATTTGGATACGAATGTAAAGGATCAAGAGGAAGAATGGCAGCTGATAATAGAAATGACAGAACATGAGCACACGGAACTGCAAAATGGGATACTGCTCATAAGAAATATTAATTGCAGTGATTCTTTTGTATTGTATAAATTATTTGTATCTGATAATATACTCGAAATTGTAGTTGAAGAAACAAATAGATATGACATACAATGTAGCCTTAGCGCAAAAAAGAAGAAAACATCAGCAAAGTTGGGAATCTGTTACAATTAGCAAAGTGAAAAATCTTATAGTTGTATTATTAATTATGAGTAGTACCATTATCAGATATTAGATTGTATTGAAAATAATATGTATGCCAATGTACATATAAAGAATGCCTTGAAACACGATCATTTTTTGGCTATTTTGAACTGTTTACATTTCTCTGACAATACCACATGCAGAACAGAGAATCCCTTTAATAAATTTAGAACAATCATGGAAGAAATTATTTGTACCTCCAAGAATGCAGATTCCTCCAGACTTAGAAGCTGTTACCAGAATCCGGTACTCTTTCTGCATACCTCTCTCCGCATATTGCAGAGGTGCCATTGTGCCTTCTACTCTGCCCAGCTCACAGAATTCACATAGTTCCCGCCATTCTCACAGTCACTCAACCCTGAGCCACTCCCCTCTTCACGAATTATTAAAACCTGGGTTTGGCCCAGGGTCAAGGCCTTTGCTCCAGTTGGCTTTTGTTCTAACTGGACTTTGGACCTCTTGGCCCCCCACAACTGTAGATATGTCTCTGTCTGTTTTTTCTCGCTGTGGGTTGCATTAAAAGTGGTAATTTGGAATTTACTCACTAGAATTTCAATAACTTTTCCCTGGGATTACAATATATGAACTCTGGACCTCAAGAGTTTTGGGTGTTTATAATTTTGTGGCATAGTACAGCCAAATCAAATATTTTTACAAATATAAGCAAAGACAAAGCAAAAATGCAGTGAAATCATAAACTTTGAAAATCATTCTGGTGTAAAATTTTAAATCGACTGATAAAAGAGGCATTTGTATATTAACAATTTGTAAAAATCATTCACATAGCTGGGTGTGGTGGCACACATCTGTAATCCCAGCACTCGGGAGGCTGAGACAGTAGGATAGCTGCAAGGCCAGCCTGGGCTTCGAGGCCAGCCTGGGCTACATAGTGAACTCAAGGCCAACCCTGACAGTATAAAGCAGTACAAAGCAAGACCCTGTCTCAAAAATAAATAAATAAAATTAAAATTAAAATTAAAAATCATACATGTATATTGATTAAAGGAAAACCTGGAAACAAAACCTGACCTGGTCTTCGATTACAGTAATGCAAAGGAAGGCACTGATCTAGCAGACCAGATGTCATCATATAAGAGTATGTTAAGGAAAACATTAAAATGGTATAGAAATTATAGTACATCTAACTTGTGGTACAGCATTTATAAATGCATGTTATATACACCAGCAATAGGGTACTTAAATTTTCCATGTTAAAATTCAGAGATTAGCTGGGCATGGTGGTGCACACCTGTAGTCACTTGGGATACTGTAATCACTCGGGATACTGAAGCAAGAGGGTTGCAGCAACTTCAAAGTTAGCCTGGGCTACATAGTGAGTTCAAGGCCAGCCTGGATTGCGTTAGCAAGACTGTCTCAAAATACCAAAAGAAAAACTCAGAGATTAATTATTGATAAACTATTAATAAGTTGTGCGTGACTAGTGATGATAACTATTGTGGGTAAATAGTTGTGGTTAACTAGTAACAGGTAACCAGTGGTGGCTAACTAGTTGTATCTAGTTGGGGAAACCAGTATGTAGTAACTAGCTGTGGGTAACTAGTAATTGGTAACCAGTTGTGGTTAACTAGTGATTAATAACTATTTCTGGGTAACTAGTAATTGGTAACTAGTAATGGGACACTAGCAATGATTAACTAGTCACAGGTAACTAGTAATTGCTAACTAGTGATTGTTAACTGGCTCTGGGTAACTACTGATTGGTAACTAGTTCTAGATATTAGTAACTGATAAGTAGTTGTGGGTTATGGTTAACTAGCAATTGTTAACTAGTAACAACTAGCAATGGTTAACTATCTGTAACAAGTTATAGGTAACTAGTAATTGGTAAATAGCAGTATTTAACTAGTGGGCAATTAATAAGTGGCAATTACATGTAACATCGGGGAGGGGGGGAACCAGCAGAGACCACCAGGCTTGTGTAAAGGCAACACGGCATGGAATGTATTGTGCTTGGGTGCAGGCAGGCAGAGATCACTATAAAACCGTCCGCCCTGTCTGCCCCAAAGAGAAATGTGTCCCTTTTATATGGATGGAGAAAAGTCAGGGGACATTAGGCAGGAAGATCCCAATATACATCTATGGTTAAAGTTCTCTGGCAATCCTGCATTTCAGTGGGCAGAGTCCTTACTGTGTCTGGTGTAAATTCTCAGCTGTCTCCAGATGTCCCCAGATGGCCCAGGAGCTGCAAAATTCCTTGTCCTAGCTTATCTCCTTTCCTGTGCTTGCTGACGACGACTTTGGTACTAAGCTGAGTTCCCTGCAAAGAATAGTGCTTCTGCTGGCAAGCGGGTTGGGGCTGGGAGAACCAGGTCCGGTTGGAGCCTTATAGTAACTAGTTGTGGGTAACTGCAGTTATTGGTAACTGGTTGTGGGCAACTAAAAAGTGGTAACTAGTTGTGGCTAACTAGTGACAGACAACTATCAATGATTAGTTATGGGTAATTAGTAAGTGGTAACTAGTTGTGGCTAACTAGTTATTAGTAACTGGTAGGCAGGGACTAAGTGCTAACTTGTGAGTAGTAATTGGAAACTAGTAAGGGTTAACTAGTAATTGAGAACTAGTCCATAACTAGTCATTCATAGCTAGTAACAGGTAACTAGTGATGGTTAACTAGCTGTTGATAACTAGTAGTTGCTAAGTTGTGGGTAACTGTGGATAATTAGCAATGGTTAACTAGTAATTAGTAACTAGCTATGGTTAACTAGTTGTGGGTAACTAGCAATGGGTGAAAGCTTTGTCAGCTTCTGCTTGGACAGAGGACCAATAGCTAGAATATATAGAGAAGCATACATATTCAAAAACCTTAACAAAAACTGGGCAACTGAAATGAATAGACACCGCTCAGAAGTACAAATGGCCAATAAATACATGACAAAATGTTCAGCATCTCTGAACATTAGAGAAATACACATTAAAACAACACTAAGATTCCATCTTACTCCAGAAAGAATGGTCATCATCAAGAAATCAAATACCAAAATATACTGGAGAGACTGTAGGGAGAAAGGAACCTTTGTACATTTTTGGTAAGAATGTAATCTAGCACAACTACTACAGAACTCAGTGTGGAGATTTCAAAAATCTAAAAATAGAAATTCCGTTTGCCCTAGATATTGCTCTTCCAGGCATTTTTTCAAAAGTGTTAAAGACATCATATTACAGTGATATATCTACACTGTTTATAGCAGCACAGCTCAATGTTAAATCTTGGAAAGGACACATATGTCTCTCAACAGATAAATTGATAAAGAAAATGTGGTATTCGTACACAATGGACTATTACTCTTCTATAAAGAGGGGTGATTTTGTGTCATTTTAGGAAAATGGATGCACTTTAGGACCATAATGTTAAGTGGAATGAATCAACACACAAGCTTAAATAGTGCATGATTTCTCTTATGTGAGAAATCCAAAGCAGAAATAAAGTTAAGAACAAAATGAAAGATAATAGGAAATTATCTTTTATAAATGGGAAGGAATGCAAGAGAGGTGGGAGGGAGTGAAGGGAAAGTGGAAGTGAAAAAAATTCAGATGTTTTATGCACATGTACTCGCTCCTCATGATGAAGGTAATCCTAATATACTGCAATATGTAAAAATAAAAACAAGAATTTGGAAAAAAAGAAAATAAAAATTTGACGATTACGTTTTCTTAAAATTAATATATTTTATTAGTATTTAATATTTTTAGGTTTTAAAGAAACAAGAAAATACAGAAAGATCCTTTCTTCTCTTCCCTCCATTTTTATCACTTTATCTACTAGTTACATGTCAAAATTCCTAAGGCAATATCGTTTCATCCATGTTAAGTCAAATCCATAGATTTCATTAGGGTTCATGTTTGTTGTACATTATTCGGGTTTTGACAAATTCAAATTTATATGCATCTGCCATTACAGTGGCATGAATAATTTACTTGCCCTGAAATTCCCCTGAATTCCAGGGCTGTAAAACTCTGTCCAGGTGACCCTGTGCTTAATATTTTTGGGTGGTGGGAAATATGGAAGTGTTTTCCAATTTTTGTATTTTATTTGAAAAGAATGAGTTAAAAGAGGCATTTCTCACATTGCACCATGAAAGCAAACATAATGGAGTAACCATGGTTATAGATGTAGAAAGGGATTATCACAATGTGTGAAACCATGGGATCACCATGGTTCGAAGAACTGAGCAAGAGAGGAGACCAAATTTTACACCTTAGAAATGCAACTTGAGTCTATTGAGCCTTAGTTACTCCTTTGGATTTTCTAAACTCAGTGTACTTTTGGCTGTCCAGGCAATGGGGGACACACAGAGCATGAAAGGTTCAGCACATGTGATTGCCATGCAGACACTGATGGGCCATGCATGAAATGATCTGTGACCATCCTGAACCCTTGGTGTGCGAGGCTGGACCTCCCGATTTTGAAATTGGGAGGGCACAACACTAAAATGGTCTTGCTGAGCCTTGGCCCTTTGAAATCATTTCCACAAACACCTAACATTGAACCCTGTGGTGCAATCCATTTGCCAATCATCCCAAATGCCATCCATTCCTACAGCTGGGGAACAAATCTACCCATGAGGAGGTGGCACCTGGGACCTTGGTACCAGTAGACTTGGATGAAATCATAGTCCCTGGAGGTGGAGAAGATGATCCTCAAACTTGTGTTTTCACCTGAACGGAAGACCTCAGATGCTGAGCCCCAGGGGAGGAGAGGTTGAAGATTCCATCAGGGGTAAGAAAGGGACTTGGCTTAAAGTAGTCAGGAACATTAGAGTGTCCACTCCAGTCCACAAGAATAAAGCACACACATACAATGTCACTGGAACTTCTGCCTCCACCCTGACTCAGGGCTCTGCAGCCACTTCTAAGATGTTGCCTTTATTATCAAGCTGCTCCTGCTGGTTTCTATTTTTGTGGGTGAATTTCCTCTTCCCAGATGCTTTCCCAGGAGAGTCTACAAGGATGGCAATGTTGGTGATTAGTGGGTTTTCCCCCATTTATACATATTTAGATGCTAATACATACTATGAAAAGCCTAACAAGGATACTGCTTATTTTCTAGCGTAAGTGCCTTCTTCATTTATTCATTTCTGCTTCATTATCAAGATAGCTAATGCCCTAGGCCCTGTGGGTGAACAGATCAGCATTTTGTGTATCCTGATTCTGTCCATCCAACTGAATCTCCACAGGTTTGTCCCTAATTTAGTCTTTTCCTATTTTGCCTGGGGCTAATTAAACCCCCAGATACCTCAGTGGGGACAACAGGAATAAAGAAAGACAAAAGACAATGTCTTTCCCACTCCAAAAATGGGCATCTGAGATGAATACACATTTCTCAGATGAGGAAATACTAATGGCAAATAAATATACAAAAAAATGCGCAACATCACTAGTCATTCGAGAGACGCAAATTAAAACAACACTGAGATACCATCTCACCCCAGAAAGAATGGCTATTATTAAGAAATCAACTAATAACAAATGCTGGAGGGGCTGTGGGGAAAAAGGAACCCTTCTTCACTGTTGGTGGGAGTGTCGACTGGTACAGCCACTGTGGAAGTCAGTGTGGAGATTCCTCAAAAAACTAGGGTTGGAGGTCCCATTTGACCCAGCTATTCCCCTTCTGGGCATCTTCCCAGAAGAATTAAAAACATCGTACCACAGTGATATATGTGCACCCGTGTTTATAGCAGCACAATTTGTAATAGCCAGATCTTGGAAACAACCCAAATGCCCATCAACTGAGGAATGGATAAGAAAGATGTGGTATTTTTATACAATGGAATACTATTCAGCCATAAAGAAGGATAAACTGGAGACTTTTATAGGTAAATGGATGCAACTCGAGAAAATACTCATAAGTGAAATAAACCGGAAGCACATGTGTAAGCATCGTATTGTCTCTCTAGTATGAGAAACTGAAAGAGTAAATAAGATCCAAAATGTACAATAGACATGATGAATCAAAAAGAAACTGGTCAAAAGGAAAGAGAGACTGGAATAGGGAAAAGAAAGAAGGGAAAGGGAAAAAAAATTGTATATATATATATATATATATATATATATATATATATATATGTAAGATGGTTAAGATAGATACACCACCAATTTTACTTAGTTCATTGAAGAGTAAGGTTTGTGCCAATAATGTTTGGACAATTGAATGCTAATGTCTGGTATCCTGAATAACTAACTTAAAGATAATAATACGTAATGCATTAACCATTGTTACCCTCATATTATGTTGTTTTGAAAATTTGTTCTTTTTTTGATTTATTTTGTTTTTCTTCTCTTTAAAATAAAAAAATAAAATAAAAATAAAATTAAATTAAAAAGACAATTTTTTTTGGTATAAGGGGGGACCAGGAGGAGTTTATCTCCAGTGGACTGACTCTGGTGGGCTGACTCTCTGATCTCTTTCAGTGTTGTCCATTTTTATTAGCGAGAAGCTCAGTGGGGGTTAATGCTTTTCCTGGAACAGTGATTGTGGTAGGAATGGGATAATAAAATGGGGATCAGGCCAGGGATATAGCTCAGCAGCACAAGTACCTGCCTGGCAAGGATAAGGTCCTGAGTTTGATTCCTGGAACCAAAAAAAAAAAAAGCGGGGGACCAAGTTTAGCATTTCAAAGAGAACAAGATAAAGTCCTTCCCTTGGATGCCTGCATTTTGTATACAGTCTTTGGCAGATATTATCTTGTCTCAAGAGGCTGTGAATATGAGCTTTCCCAACACAACCAGGAGCATGCAGCTATTTCTAAACTCTTCTGTCCCTTGAGGAAAGTCACACTGGCCTCAGACCACTAGACTACAGTCATGTAGTCTGGTCCCTAACATAGTAAACTATTATTTTATATCCCCTGGTCCCCAACACTGTTTTGTTTTATCGCTTTAGAAAGTGGGAAGAGAACACTGTGTATTTTACTTTTTTACACCAGAAGCTGAGGGAAAACCACTCTTCATCTTATTCCACTATCCTCATTTCCCCTGATACCTGGCTGCCACTGCAATAGGTCTAGAGATGTCCCTTAGAAGCCCTCAAGACTTCCCACTGTCCCATTTCAGATGCCAATTGCAAGCCCATTTGTTCAACTTGAGCTTCTAACAGCCGCCTGACCAGCTGTTAACTGGGATTCCCACCTCCTACCCTCTCTTTAGATTAGATTCACTTCCTAGAGTTGCTTACAAGACTCTAAGAAACACTTAAAGTTTACCCAGTTATTATGAAGAATATTTCAAAGGATACAAATAAGCAGCCAAATAAGGAGATACACAGGGCGAGATCTGGAAAAACCCCAGATGTAGGCACTACTGTGCCCGTGGAGTTCGTGTCCACAATCCTCCTCGCACACACAAGTGTTCTCATTCACCTTCCTGGTGTTCACATTCAGGCCCACGTGTCTGGCTAACTGCAAGATCTCTGAACCCAGTCTTTCGGGAATTTTATGGAAGCTTGATTACACAGGTGTGACTAATTAAACTCCTGGCCATTGGTTATCAATTTAACTTTCAGCCCCTCTGCCTGCTCAGGGGGGTGGTGTATTAGAATAGTCTTCAATAGTCTCCCCTGCCAGTGTCAAAAAAATTATCTTTACTACAGTTAACAAAATAATGTCCCTTTCCTCAAAAACCTTGTTATGGCCAGGAGTGGTGGTACACGCCTGTTATCTCAGCACTTCGGAGGCTGAGGCAGTAGGATTGTCACAAGTTTGAGGCCAGCCTGGGCTATGTAGTGAGCTCAAGACCAGCCTGAACTACACAGCAAGACCCTGTCTCAAAAACAAAAAACAAACAAACAAAAAAACCCTTGTTATGGTTTGGCTATGAATGTCCCCTGTTGGCTGCTGACAGGCTTTGGGGAAATGGTTGGATCCTGAGGGCCATAAGTCTTCAGTGTATTAATCCACTGATAATCATAATTTCATGGGCCTCACTGGGAGGTGAAGGAAACAGAAGATGGGAGAAAGGAG
The DNA here is from genome assembly GCA_028451465.1 of Erethizon dorsatum. Taxonomy (NCBI): domain Eukaryota; kingdom Metazoa; phylum Chordata; class Mammalia; order Rodentia; family Erethizontidae; genus Erethizon; species Erethizon dorsatum. Next base: position 41,532,902 of record CM051833.1, on the reverse strand, counting down.
TGGATCATGGGCTGTGAACCTGGGGACTGTATCTGGTCCCTTCCTCTCGTGCTCTGGCTTTTTCCTCTTTCTCTGCTTCCTGGCTGCCACAAGGTGAGCAGCTTGCCGCTGCCAGGCCCTCTTGTTGCAATGTATCTGCCTGGAAGCAAGGAGCTAAGTGAGCATGGACTGGACCAGGAGAGGACCCCAGGTGCCCCACAGTTGTTTCCTCCTTCTAACTCAGCCTGTTCCATCTGTGCTAACCAGAGAAGATCAGGTGACAGGGCTGTGTGCCGTGGTGACAGTGTTCCCAGTCCACTACCCAAGGTGCTCAGTTCAAATCCCAGCTCTGCCATTTGCCATCAGTGTACAAGTCACTGTCTGCCTCATCCTCTCTGCCTGCATTTTAAAACAGCAAGCGATAACCCCTGCTCTGAAGTGCTGTCAACAGGCCAGGGTGAATGCTGGGCACAGGCCCAGGCAGGGTACCAGGAGGACATCAGAAATGGAAGTCCCTCCACCTTTCCTTCCCTGTGTGCCTAAGGGCTCCCCAGCTGAGTTCTGAAGACCCACGTGCTCTCCATGGCTCCTTCCAGCCCCAAGACCTCCACAGGCAGAAGACACACGGCCTTAAGGGGGCAGATCCTGAGCCACCTCAGAGTGCTGGCCTTGGGGAACCGCCTGGAGCACAGCTGGGGTCCATGGCCTTGGGGCCACACTGCTCCTGCCCTCCTCTGAGGCCAGGCTGGGATTTGCTGAGGATGGAAAGAGCAAGGCAAGGATGGGGCTGAAAAGGTTTCCACCACAGAAGGCTTACCTACTCCCATGAGCCTTGGTCCCACTATTTCAATTTTTAAAAACAAGTACTGGCCAGGGTGATGGCCAGTACAGTGTGGTCTCCCCAACCTCTCCCCAGCCTGGGCACCTGAAGGAGCTCCAGGATCATGCGCAGCATCTACAGACAGAGCAAGCACCTCACTTCCAGGTCCAGAGTGGAAAGGTCAGCCTGCCATGGGCACCCAGGGCGGTGGCCTCTTCTAGGTTCTGCCCACCCTCCCCAATGCCTCTGCCCTCCCACTCTGAGCAACCTGCTTTTTTTCATCACTACTGTGATTGTTTGGATCTCAAATGTCCCCCAGAAGGTTGGTATGGGGAAGGCCTGGTCCCCAGGGCAGTGATGTTAAAGGTGGGGATTTGGGGAGGTGATTGGCTCAGGAGAGCTCTGACTTCACCAGTGGATTATCTACTGATGAGTTCATAGCTGGATGGGCCATTATAAGGAGGGGCTGGCTGAAGTGCATAAGTCACAGGGCATAGCCTTGGGAACAGTATCTTGTCCCCATCCCTGCCTCTACAGCTCACTCTCTGCTTCCGTGAGGTGAGAAGCTTTCCTCCACCACAAGCTTCCATCATGATGATCTGTCTCACCATAGTCCCAAAAGCCACCAGGCCAAGTGACCATGGAATGAAACCTCTTAATCCATGAACCAGAATGAATCCTTCCTCCATTTAAGTTATTTTTCTCAAGTATTTGTCACCGCAGTGGAAGGCTAATGCTTGTTTCTCCTTCCATGTGCTGCCCCTCCCCTCCAAACGTGCCAAGTGACAGCACAGTGGGGCTTCCTTAGGGAACCGGGGTGTGCCACACTCCAGCTTACATCCCTAGGTGACCAGGAACCCTGTGTGGTGCACAGAGCATATAGGGAATGTGCCAAAACAGAGGTATGACTGGACTAAGTGTCACTAAGTCAGGAGTGTGTGCCTCACAGGGTGTGTGAGGACCAAGTTCTGTGGGCATGAGCAGCAGAGGGAAAGCAGAAGCCCGGGCACGCGGCAGGTGTGTTACATGAGTGAGAAGGCGAGTATGAGACATGACTACGAGGAAGGTGTCTTTGGCCACCACAGCACATTACCAGAACCTGGGTGGCTTACTGAGGACTAAAATCCATCTCACAGCTTTGGAGGCTAGGGGTCAAGGTCAGGGCACTGGCAGATGGTCTGGGGAGGACCTGCTTCCTGGTGCACAAATGGCTGTCTTTCACTGTATTCTGCATGGTCTGAGTGCTGTGGGGTCTCCTGGGCCTCTTTACAAGGGTCCTAGGCCCATTTGTGAGGTGCTTTAGACTGTTTCACGCTGCTATGACAGAATACCACAGACTGGTGACTTACAAAGAGAAGGAATTTATTTCTCACACTTTGGGAGGTTGGGAAGGTAACATCGATGCGCAAGCATCTGGTGAAGGCGGCCTTCTGGCTTTGTCATCCCATGGTAAAGGAAAGGCAGTGACAGGAAGGGAGGGAGAGAAAGGGGGAAAGAGAAGAGGAGAGAATGAGTGCAAGAGATCAAGTCTTTTATAATCTGCATTAATCCATTCAGGAGGGCAGAGCCCTGTGGCCTAATCACTTCTCAAAAGACTCCCTCTTGAGAGTTGGCTTGGGGAGTAAATCTATAACAGATGCTTTTTGGAGGACACATTCAAACTACACGAAGGTTCTGTCCTCCTGACCTAATGACCTCCCAAAGGCCCCACCCTCTAATGCCAGCACCCAGGATGGGGGAGGGGACATCACACTCATTCCCTACCAGTATGTATGTGTGTGTGAGGGTACTTGGAGGGCAGGATGGTGTGTGAGTGCACGGCATGTGGAGGCGAGTCTGTAAAGCGCAGTGTGACTGGATGCTAGTTAGCTATTTTCACAGTACAAAGTGTAAAAATATACCTCCCAAAACTTGCTGGCTTACAACAACAATCATTTGTTTCATTCTCATGAATCCACAGGCCAGCTGGGTCTGGTTAATCCAAACGGCATACCTGGGCTTCCCATATATCCCAACCTGGGCAAAAACCACAGTCCAGAACCACCTACAAGCACAGGCCAAAAAGTAAAAATCTCCAAAAAACTTGTTCTCCCAGACAAAAGCTTGGAAGAAGAAGGTAAACGGACAATGTTTCCGGACACTGCCCGCCCTACTCCAGCCAGGCAACAGTGAAAACCATCTTGGCTCCTTCCTGTCCCAGCCTATGGTTTCAGCAGACACAAGAGAGTAGCTGACATTACACCCACCCCACTGCAACGTCAGCAATGCTCCAGGTTACCTGCCCCTCCCTGCAGTGCCCAGGAGGGAACTCATCTGTGCTGTACCCAAGCTACACAGAGAGACTAAAAAAAAAATGTTTTTCTTGTTTTTTTGAGACAGGGTCTCACTTTGTAGTTCAGGTGGCCTTGAACTCACATTGATCCTCTTGCCTCAGACTCCCAAGTGCTAGGATTACAGGCATGAGCCACCATGCCTGGCTAAAAATATTTTTATTTATATATTTTGAACTTTTGAGATTGAAATTTAATGACAACCTTTTCGTTGGATTGGTAAGGAAAAACACCTAACCACAATGGTTTAACAGTGTATGAAAGAAGGATTAGAAATTATTTCTAGCATAACATTTTGAGGAGGTTTGTTATAAAGGGAAGCAGAAAAATGGAGGGGGGGAGGGAAGAAGGTATTCTATAGAAAATATATAGTATGTTGGTAATTGAATGTTTGGTTTTTGCAGGGACACAGAAAATAGTCTTGAATTATCAGTGACTAGGGAGAAGGAGTTACTGTAGGCTTGGGGGAGCACTGTGAATTAGTCACTTAGAACGGCCAGGCTAAGAAAATGGAGAATGATAGCTGGGCAACATGAGAGGCTGTATGGGTCAGCTTTCCCGTTGCTGTACAAAATACCCAAAATACCATTTAAAAGAGGAGAGATATAATTTTCCTCTTCATGGTTTCAGAGGATTCAATCCATGGGCAGCTGGCTCCAAGGCAGAAGCATCATGGCAAAGGGCCTGGTGGAATAAAGTTGCATAGTTCTTGGCAACTGGGGAGCAGAGCAGGGGAGCAGTGCCAGAAATGAAAGATCAGAGACCAAATATAGACCCCAAAGTCAGGCCTGCGCAACCCACCCAGACACACCCAGAAGTGTGCTTTACAAATCCCTTGGGTGGCTCCCAAGCCAATCAAGTTGATACAATTAAGCTTAACCATCACAGAGGCCCACTTGAACTACATGGTCATAAACTCAAAGTGAGACTTCAAGGTCCATATGTTTTTCTCAACACACATCTTCCACATGGGCACAGGCAAGGAAGAGACAAGGAGTTGGGTTCACCTTAGGCTTTGTAATTTTAGAATAAGATCAAGAGAGAGGCAAGAGAGTTAATGGTATATCCAAAAGACTGATCTTATGATGGCAATAGCCTCTAAATTGGATGAGGAGTGATGAGGAGAGATGTGAGGACATGATAGGGTGAAGGTCAGGACAAGAGTGATAGAATCAGAGCATCAGGGAAGAGCTCTGTTGTTTTCCATTTTTTTAATTTATTTTCCTTTTTATTAGAATATACTTGTGATACATAACAAATACTTGCTTTGTGGGGAACTGGCATATATACACATCTCAGTTGTTTTCCGTTAAAGACTAAGGAGTAAAGTCCAAGAGAAGTTATTTCATGTTCTCCAGAGCTCAGGGGGGAAGTGGACCTGTCCACGCAAGCATGATGGGCTGAAAATAAGGTCCTCTAATCCCTGGAAGTTGTGAACTTGTATGACACAAGATTTTGAAAACGTCATTAGGGATCTTGAGATAGATTACCCCCTATTATCCAGCCGGACCCAATCATCACAACAGTCTTTATTCCAGAGATGAAGGAGTTGTCATTTCCTCAGAAAACGGTGTGGTGGGGAAGCCAAGATTGGAGTCATGTACTCCAAAGGCAGAGAAACGGGCCACAACCCCAGGAATAAGGCAGTGGATAGAAATATTCTCATCTAGAGCTTCCAGAACCACACAGCCCTGCGGACACCCTTGACTTTAGTCCAGTGGAACTGACTTCAGAACTTTAGAGAATACATTTGGGTTTAGTGTACATCACTGTAGTAATCTATTACAGGAGCAACTGGAAACTAATACACCAAAGAAGAGGAAGGATACAGAGGAAAAGTGCAGACCCCAGCCCTGTCTTCCGAAGTAAATCTGAAGAGAAGTGACAAGAGACAAATGAGCAGCCTGCACCACACAGTGAGAGGTGAAGGGAAGAGAGGCACAGCTGGAGAACGTGGGTGCCACTTGATGAAAGCGTCAAAAACTAGAAGTGTAGGGCCGGTGAGAGGGCTCAGTGGCTTAAGCGCCTGCCCGGCAAGCGCGAGGGCCCGAGTTCGACTCCCGGAACCCACATACGAAAAAGGGGCCGGTGATATCGCTCAGCGGCACAGGTGCCTGCTGGCGTGTGAGGTCCTGAGGTCGACCCCCCGGTACCCACAAAAAAAAAATAATAATAATAATAAAAACTAGAAGTGTCTTCAGAGCAAACTTCCTATTTCCCCAATAAATCTCTGACATACCATGATACTAAATTATAAAAAGCAAACTGCAGGCCCACACACATGGCATGACCACATTTTTGTTTAAAAAGTCTACCTGTATGTATCAACAGGCCTGTGTGCAAAGAGTTCTGACTGCCGAGCATCACGTGACTGCCCCCTCCTCTTCCGTCTTTGCACTAATTTCCTCCAAATAATTGCAAAGAGCTGGGTTTGGTGGTGCCTGTCTGTAATCCCAGCACTCGGGAGGCTGAGGCAAGAGGGAGGGGACTTGAGGGAATTTTTTTTTTCTCTTGACGGTACTGGGGATTGAGCCCATGGCCTTCGAACTGAGCTACATAGCCAGTCCTTTATTTTTTGAGACAGGGTCCGCTAAGACGCTAAACTGGGCTCGAACTTGCGTTCCTCCTGCCTCGGCCTCCTCGCGTCCCCACGAGCTTAAGGCTTTGAACAGCTCGGGTTAAGAATAAGGTTGGAAGGTGACAGGAAGCTGTCAGGTAAATATCACTTTTTGCATATTTGTAAAGGTAAAGTCGAAATTACCTTCTCCTTGGCGGTATTTTAACACCAGACAGACAACTCAGGGGTTGCCCTAAAATAACGCTCAAGAAGATGCGGACTAAAAGCCCCAAGGCTAACCGGAAGCCCCGGTCGCCGCCGGAAGTGGTTTCCGGAGGGGGTCGCCGGAAATGGGCGAGCCCGCGCGGCTCTCTGGGACTTGTAGTTAGCAGCCCTCGATGAGGGCAGAGTGGGCGTCCAGAGTGCGTGTGGCCAGGTGTGGGCTCAAGGTGGGGGCGGGGGAGCGGCCGGGTTGAGCTCGCTGAGGGCGGGCGCCCGGGACGAACCCGAGGGGTGGAGGGCGGCCGGGCGCACGTGTGTCACGGGGCCGCGGTCACGGGCGATACCCACGCGAGTAAGGCCGCAGCGCCCGACCGGTCTTTCCCGCGCCCGTGCCCGGCCTTGTCCCGAGGAGGTTTTCGGCGGACGTCAGGGGCCGAGGGAGACCCCGGAGAGGAACGCGGGGTCCCCGGATCCCTGTGCCGCCGAACGAGACGGGCTTGGGAAGAAGGTCGGGGAGGCGTCCTGGGCAAAGCTCCCCCGAGCTCCAGGGCAGAACCCGAGAGTCCGAGCAATTGGCGCATCTCCGCGATGCTGGCAGCCCCCGGGTTCATTGACCTCGGGATCTGCGGGGGAGACTTGACGTGTTTGCTCCAAAGCCTCATGGAGAGGGCTAAGGGAGGAAAAGGAGTCAGGGCAGGAGCCGAGTGACTCCCGCAGTCTTGCCGGGCTTGCTGTTTACACCCTTGAAAGGTGGGCTTGGTTTTCATGGCTCCCCCGCCCCCCCATTAACTGCCTTTCCAGGAATCTGCCCTTCCCTGAGCAGAGGACATGATCAAGTTCCAGGTGAGCTGGGGTTTCTCCTGAAATGCCTTCTGTCTGACACTAGACATAAGCTTGCTTTCTCCGGAGGAAGGTATGCATCATCACTGGGTGCCTGTTTAGTGTCTGACCCTGTTCGTGTACCGTGTGTTTTCCTCTTTGTTGTCAGACTTCAGTATGAGACATACGAATTTCATACACATGGGCATCGAGGTATTGAGGCATTAAATGCTAAGGGCAAAGAGCTGGCAGATGATGTCTCCGGGCTTCGCACAGGTATCCACCCCACCTCCATAACTTTGGTCCACTTCTCAGAGTGCCCGGCTGTGTTCTGTTGTCAAAAGATTCCACAGAGCACCTTTGCTTGGACACTTCAGAGCTGGCATCTTCTTGCAGACATTTCACTCATGCTATGTCTTAGTTTTCCCTCTATGTGACAAAGCACCTGAGGTAATCAGCTTCCAAGGAGGAAGGATTGATTTAGGCTCACACTTTCAGAGGTTTCAGCCCATAGCTTTTGGCCTCCTCACTTTGGGGCTGTGGTAGCAGGAGCATTTTGGGGAGGAAGTCTGTTCACCTCATGGTGGCCACAAAGGTGAGGGAAGGGGTTAGGATCCCAGCACCCCCTTGGAGGTCATACCCGCAGTGACCTAACTTCCATCCACCACCTCCAAAGGGTGCCACAGGCTAGTCATCATGCCTTTAGCCTGTAGACAGCCTTTTGGGGACACTCCAGATCCAAACTGTAGCATGTCAGATGTCATTCTGAATGTCTCAGGAAAACAAGTAGAATTATCAACTGGGTGCTTTTCTTTAAGGAACTCATCCTCTTGATGAGCGGACTGATGACATGTATACAAAGTACATGCATGTTAATTAATGGTGATCATTTATTTACCATGAAGAGTGGAAAACATGAGAAAGTTAGTTAAATGGCAGCACAGTCATTACAAAATCAGTCCTAGAAATGTTCTTCAACCAATCTGTGCATCAGAATCATTTGTGGTGGTTTTTAAGAATTTTGAGTTTCCTAGCTCCCCCCTCCAGACAAGAGATTTTCCCTGCTTTGTTATCTCACTGATCCAAAGATTTACTGTGAAATACCCGTAAGCATACATGACGTCAGCGTACCTAAAGTGGGTAAGATAGGGTGACCTAACAAGATCTTTCCCCTCCATTAATGTGTCTACATATTTAATTGACTCAATAAATTTTGAATTACCAAATAGCACTTTGTTTAAAAAAAAAAAAAAAAAACTTTGTCATTTAGCTCCATAGAACCATTTGTAGAAAGTCACCTCAAAACTGACGCTTAGGGCCGGTGAGATGGCTCAGCGGCGTAAGCGCCTGCCTGGCAAGCGCGAGGTCCTGAGTTCGACTCCCAGTACCCATATAAAGGAAGAAAAGGGGCCGGTGATATTGCTCAGCAGCACAAGCACCTGCTGGCAAGCGTGAGGTCCTGAGCTCGACTCCCGGTACCCACATAAAAAATAAATAAAAAATAAAAAAAAGACTGACGCTTAGCATCGCAGAGCATCTGGTGGAAGGGGTTGACAAACCTCCTCCCCACCCTGCTGCTAGTGTTTGATGGTAAAGAGCTGTGACTCAAGGGGAGGGGAAGGGTCTCATCATTTATTGCAGAGAACAGCAGAGCCAGAAGTGAACCCCATGTTTTATAGGTCCAGGCTGTACTTTCTCCATAACTAAACAGGTTGTCATACCTGAAGATATTTGAAAAAAGTATCAGGCTGAAATATTTTTTCCTTAATGACTCAGCGTGTTGCTATGTCACCCAGACAGGCTGACCTCAAACTCCTGGGCCAACCATAGTCAGCTGGCTCCAAGGCAGGATAGCATGGCAGAGGGGCCTGGGTGGAGGAAAGCTGCTCATTTCAGGGCAGCCAAGAGGCAAAGGGAAAAGAAGGAGCCAGCGAGGGAGATAAAGCCTTTCAGACCATGCCCCTGTGACCTGCCTCTTTCCAACCAGGCCTCGCCTAATCAGAAGTCAGCTATGGACCCCCATAATCCAGGGACCTTCTAAAAGCCCCCCATTGTGAGCACACAGGGCCCTTGGGGGACATCTAGATATAAACCAAAACACTGACCTTGGAAGCTTGGGAGAAAGCTGCTGCTCTCCCTCCCTGTCGCTTTCTCCACTGGTGACCCTCTGGGTGAGTCCAGTCTCCTGCAGGGCAGGCACTGTCCCAAGTCCTAAGGAGGGAACGCTGCTTTTGCAACCTGGGGCAGAAGCTGTTCAGAGGGTCCAGTGTGTAGGACAGCAGCCTTCTGAGGCCAGGATTAGACACTGGGCTTCATTTGGCCCCTGTTATTTGCAAGATACTCTTGTCACTGCTTTTCAAAGCCTGGCCCACAAGTGGGTGTGGACCATGAACCATGCAGATGTTGAGAATAAATGTTAAAAAAAAACAAAGCCTGGCTCATCCCTGCAGGCCCCATTAGACCCCTGGTGAGAGCCGTGCACACTGAAGGACCTGAATAAGTACAGTATCTGACTCCCGTCCCTTGCCACCCCAGACCTTGGGGTTACAGTGACCAAATCACTTACCTCTCTGTCTTGGGGATCGCATGACTTTGAGGGAGACAGTAAATAAGAAAGCAAACGCACAGGCAAGATGGCCAGGTTAGCAGGGAGAAACAAAACCCGGAGGTGACAGCTGCTGGGTGCTCGAGTGGGCTAGATGGTCAGGGACCTGTGTCTCTAAGGAGGCAGCAATGAGGCTGAGACCTGGTGAGAAGGAACTGGCCATGAGAAGACAGGGAGGAAGTGCTCTGGGTGGGGTGGGCACTGGCACCCAGGCACTGAGCTGAGGAGTCTGATATGGGTTGGGACCTCCAAGTGTCATCAGAGGAGACCAGTGGCTGAGACTTGGAAGGGACAGGGACCATGTCTGCAGAGCCTCATGGGACAGGATGAGTCTGGGTTGTGCTCTCCCCACTGAAAAACCCTGGAAAGGTCTTAGACCTGGCCTGGCAGGTGCTCTCCAAGGTCATCCAGCCGCAAGTCCCATCCAGTGCATGGGACACTGAGGTGCAGGAGCTGGTAGAGACGGGGTTAGGAGGCAGTGCAGGGGGACCTGGCAGCTAAGGAGGCACAGTTGGATGCAGATCTGTCCTGGGGGGATGGTAAGGAGACCTGGGGATGGGGACATGGGAGAAAGTCAGGTAGTAAACACACCCTGCTTTTGGCTGCTGCACTGTCAGGAAAGGCAGGACTCCTTGGCACCTGGAGACTGGGAAGTGGCAGTATGGTGAGGTCATCAGGACAAGGGTGGGAATGGGACCACACGGGCACAATGGCACGGGAAGGTGGCCAGGCGAGAGCTTGCACACACGGGTTGCAGGTTTGAATGGAAGTGGCCATGTTGTTGTGAAGGGAGGATCTCACCACATAGCCCAGTTCCGTTCTCTGACCCCAAGCTGCAGGGGGACCTGATGACCCCTCACCTCCCCAGCCCACCAGCCTTCCCTGTCCCCAGCTGAGGATGGATGTGCTTCATGTTCTAGGAACCAGCGACATTCAAGGATGTGTCAGAGGACCCTGTGGAGGAAGAGTGGGGGTGCCCAGGCCCTGCCCAGAGGAAGCAGGAGGGCGCTGTGACCCTGCAGGGCTGCAGGAACTTGGCGGTAAGAATAGAGTGGAGCCCTAGTTGCCCAGTTCCTTCTTGTCATTGGCATGCTAAGAACTGGAGAGCAGGGGCCGGTGAGATGGCTCAGCGGTGTAAGCGCCTGCCTGGCAAGCGCGAGGGCCCGAGTTCGACTCCCGGAACCCACATACGAAAAAGGGGCCGGTGATATCGCTCAGCGGCACGGGCACCTGCTGGCACACGAGGTCCTGAGGTCGACCCCCGGTACCCACAAAAAAAAAAAAAGAACTGGAGAGCAAGTAGTTTCCCAGCCCAGACCTGGTCCGTCCCTCCCAAGCCCGGGCTTGCAGCCCATTGTGCTTTCTGCAGTCAGCCAGGCTCTGTGTGGTCCTGAGATGAGCTCACTGAGGAGAGACCATGATGCGATGCACAGCACACTGCAGGACAGGCAGGCAGGGCCCTGGGGGGAGGAAGCCCTGTGTGAGGCTGTGGTTGCTGACTGTGCAACCTGCTGCAGTCCCACCAGTCCCTGGTTGCCTCTTCAGGAGATTGTGGTCCTCGCCACTCATGTTGATCTTCACTGCGCTGGCATCTTCCCACTGTTTTCCTGAGCCTCTCATGCCAGCTGTGCTGGCTGTGTGTTCCTAGTACCTCCCTGCCTTGAGATGTCTGCCTTCCCTTGTGTCTTTTCTTACACATTCAGGGATCCCTCGCTCCTGCCTCCCGAACATGGTCAGAACATGGGGTAAGATGCTCTCACCTAGGGACTGGTAGTGTCATCGGTAATGCTCTTTTTCTGAAAAACACTTCTCACTGAATCAAAGAGCATTTTCAGATGTCATCTTGAATTGTAGGTTTTTGTCCTGAGGAATTAAGCAGTCATTCCACCTGACTATCGTGGCCAAAGACTCTTTATTAGAGGTCTTTTTTTGGTGTGTGTTTGCTTGTTTGTTTGTTTGTTTGTTTTGAGACAGGGTCTCACCGTATAGTCTGGGCTGGCCTTGAACACGCTATGTAGCCCAAGCTGGCCTCGAACTCGCAGCAATCCTCCTGCCTCCGCCTCCCAAGTACTGGGATTACAGGCATGCACCACCATGCCCAGCTTATTAGAGTTATTTAAAATGGTGAAAACATTAGTTTCTCACTAAATACAGGGAAGATTAGTCAAACAAGTGATTGTGCATCTTAGGAAAGGTATGTAGAGCTCAGTATGAAGGATCCAGGTTCAATCCCAAGTAGCATGATAATAAAAAAAAAAAAAAAAAGACTTCACCAGGTGGGAAGTTGGACAAACACCTGCCTGCCTGGCTGAACCATGTGAGTTGCCATTCTGTGGTGAGAGACATTCTGCTAAGATGACTAAAGAGCAGCACACTGTTGTGGCTGTTGGGGCCTCCTGCCTTGGTCCCAGCAGGGCCCTGGCCCTCCTTCCGTGATGACCAGGCTTCCAGCTGTCCTTGCACCCCAGCTGGGGAGGCAGGCACTGCAGAGAGCTGCTGCCCCAGTTGGGATGGGTCCCAGCATTCCCGTGTGTGCTATGCATGAGCAGGGCTTGCACTCTGCCTGGGCTGGAGCTGTTCACTCCGAAGCTGCTGCCTTCTAGGAGAGTGTTAGGCACGTGTTATGTTGTTTTGTTTTCTGTTTTTGTCTCACTGCATCATGCCTGGCTCAAGCAATCCTCTTGCCTCCTCAAGTAGCTGGGGCACAGGTGCTTGTTCTGTTTCCTCTGGCCTCTCTCTTACTCCCTTTCTCTGCAGGTTCATTTTCTCATAAATTTGGAGATCCCAGGGGGCTGTGTTTTGTTGCGTTGTGTTGTGTTATGTTTTTGCCGTGCTGGGAATGGAAGCCAGGCCTCATGCACACGGGTCAGTGCTCCCCTCTAGGCCACACCTAGCTTATGCTGCTTTTAGATTGCTGTATATCTGGTCATGGTGAGTCAGTGGGTCACCTGTGGAGGAAGTGTGCCGTGTGTGCCCTTGTACACAGAGCCCTCTGGAAGGTTCCGCCACCTTTCCTTTCTGACAGCCAGGTCTCCACCTTCCTGATCTCACAAACTGTGCTTTGCTGTATGTGCTTGGTGGGGTCCCTGTCTCCCTGAATATCCAGGCCTACCTGCAATTCAGTGCATTGGAAAACTTCAATATTCTTTTCAGTTTTAACTTCCCACATCCTCACTTTCATTACTACTGAAGTTCTTCCAGTCCCCTGGTTTAGATATAAATGAATTACTATTAAGTTTCTTTCTTCCGATATTCAGTCTCTGGAAATCTGGAAATCACACCAATTTTTGGTTTTTTTTTGTGGTGGGGATTGAATTCAGCTACATTGATGTGTTGTACCACTGAGCCACACACTCAGCCACCAGTTCTTTTTCTTTTCTTTTCTTTTTTTTCTTTTTTTTACTTTAAGTTTTGTTTAATTTATTAAGACTGTTTGAAGACTTTTTTTTTGGTTTTTTGAGACAGGTCTCGCCACATAGTTCAGGCTGCCTTGAATTCACTATGTAGTACAGGCTGGCCTCAACTCCCAGTGGATCTCCTGCCTCAGCCTCGCAAGTGCTAGGATTACAGGCATGTGCCACCATGCCCAACTTAACACTGTTTAAAAATGATTTTAATCATACAAATGTATGGGGTACCATGTGGTAATTCAATACATGTATACAGTGTGTGATCAAATCAGGAGTAGTAAACATTTCTATCTCCTTAATCACTTTTTAAAATTTCGTGTTAATGCCTGGCATGGTGGCACATGCCTATAATCCCAGCACTCGGGAGGCTGAGGCAGGAGAGTTGCAGTGAGTTCAAGGCCAGCCTGGGCTACATAGTGAGTTCAAGGCCAGGCTGAACTATATAGCGAGACCCTGTCTAAAACAAAAAGTAAAATTCATGTTAACACTCTGCACATTTGCAGGGTACAGTATGATATTACAGTACATGATCTACTAGTGCTCATCAAATCAGGATGGTTAATGCGGCCCCACTCTTGGTGTTTCCTAAAGTCTGTAGCAGGTTCTTGTAAATGACAGCGTCTCTACCCCTACCACTTTGTCTGTGTTGGGTCCCCATTCTCCACCCTGCCGCTGTGCCCCCCCCATAGACCTCATCTGAAATGGGTGTACTTAATGCTTGAATCTCCAGATCTCAAGTTAGCTCTGGTAAGTAGACTTATCTCCCTTTAAGGTCATTGGTCACACCACCCTGGATAAAGCTGGAGTCATGTCTCATGTGGAGACTCTGAACTCCTGGCCTGGCTTTTGACACGCTTTGTGCCTGGTCTGACCAAGGAGCAGCAGTTCCAAGTCTAACCCCAAGAGTTGACCCTCCTTCCAGCCTCGTCTGTTCTCCTGTGGTCCTCTTGCTTCCTTGGCTAGAACCTTTGATTGCCATACTCTGCTTCCTGATTAATTTTGCCCTTTTAAGACTTTATTTGAAGTCCATTGCCTGTGTGAAACTTCTGACCTCCCCTTCCATTGACCCCTTCTTGGAACTTTCTCACAGTCTTAAACTTGGTTGCACATTTTCTTGAATGCTTTTCTTTTAATCATTCAATCTGCAAGTCTGGTTTTTCCTTGTTTCTAGCCAGGTTCCAGGAGGGAGAGCAGCATACCTGATACCATTGCTGTTTACTGTCTGTAGGCAGTTGGCTCCAGGACCTCTGCAGATACCAAAATTCAGAATACTTAAGTCTCTCATATCAGATGGCATAGCATTTATGTATAACCTATGTACACCTTATAATCATCTCGAGGTTACTTATAACATCTAATGCAGTGCAAATTCTACATAAATGGTTATTCTGTTGTATTATTTAGAGACTAATGACCAAAAACAGAAAGTCTATAAACATCCTGTACAGGTGCAGTTTTTTTCTCAAATATTTTCAATGTGCAATTGCTTGACTCTGAATATGGAACCGAGAGATATGGGACTATTTTCGGCGCTGTGTGTACATAGTTAATTTTTTTTTTTTTTTTTTTTTTTGGTGGGTATCGGGGGTCGACCTCAGGACCTCGCACGCCAACAGGTGCCTGTGCCGCTGAGCAATGTCACCGGCCCTTTTTTCATATGTGGGTTCCGGGAGTCAAACTCAGGCCCTCGCACTTGCCAGGCAGACGCTTATGCCGCTGAGCCATCTCACCAGCCCCCATAGTTAATATTTAATAACTGACTGCAGCAGAATTGAGCAGATGAGAAATATTTCTTAGGGTCTTGTTGGAGGTACATTACACAAGCACAGCATATTCCTATGAATCTGGCAGGTCCTGCGTAGGACACAGTACTGCTCTGGGAGAATGAAGGTGTGTGGTGGGAGAGTTCTGGGGAGGCCTCTGACATGACATTTAGGCTGAGAGCTAAAGGATTAATGGTTTAAACAGGTAGCTGTTCAGGCAGGGAATCATGCAAGGAGAAGCCTAGAGACCTGGAAGAGGGAGTGTGGCTAGAACACCTCCTTGAGGATAGAGTGGGGGAAATGTGGGCAGGGCTGGGCTGCTCATGGCATTGAGGGCAGTGATGAGAGTTTATATTAAGTGCAGTGGGCAGTGGCATGCTTACACTGACCCAGTGTTGCTGTGGGTTTACAGAGGACACAGAGGAGGAGGGAGGGTGTGGGCTTCCAGCTCCAAAGTCTGTCCTTTGTCTTCATCTTCACTGATACAAAATTGGACATAGTTGACCAGGCATGGTGGTGCATGCCTGTAATCCCAGCACTTGGGAGGCTGAGGGAGGAAGATTGCTGCAAGTTTGACATCAGCCTGGACTACACAGCAAGACCTTGTCTCAAAAAGTATATATATTGGATATAGTTGTCCAACACTTTTTGTTTTATGCTAGTAAGATAAAAGTCTCAAACAATACAAGCATAATGTGAAATGAAATCCCCAATAGTTGGTGTATCCCATTTTTTCTGTGTACTCCATACTTATGTATTAAGCATCAGTCAGCTTTCCCATCACTGAGACACAAAACCCTGACCCCTGCAACTTAAAGGAGAAGAGGTGTAATTTGGCTGGTGGTTTCAGGAAACTTAGTCCATGGTTGGCTGGCTCAAGGCAGGAACATCATGGTGGAAGAGTGTAGCAGAGCGAAGATGCTTAGTTCATGGTGACCAGGAAACAGAGCAAGGCAACAGGCCAAAGAGGAAGGAGTGAGGGCCAGACATAGACCCCAAGTCCACGCCTCCACCCAGACACAGCTAGAAGTGTGCTTTACTAATTCCCGGGGTGTTTCTTAATCAATCAACTTGACATATCTCAATTAAGGGTCACAAAGTGTATGTTAAAATTTTATGAGGTGACACTTTTTTTTTTTTTTAATGCGGGTACCAGGAGTCAAACTCAGGACCTCGTGCTTGCCAGGCAGGTACTTATGCCTCTGAGCTATATCACCGGCCCGACACTATATTTTTTAGTTTTCTGTTTTATACATATGTGTTAGCTTATTTATGCCATAACTCCCTATAAAAGGACCTTTTCTAAATGTCAGTGTTTTTCTAATGCTGCATAGGCACTCTTCATATTATTTTAAATGTTTAAAGACTAGTATCACAAAGTTTTATTACTACTTATAAAAAACTTGTCATTAGTAAAATTTCTCTTCTGTTGATACGCACACCTATAGTTTCTGCACCTATAGTTTCTGCACCTGCCCCCAGGTATTGTACAGTAAGGATGTCGAAGCAATATCTTTTCACCATTTAATATTGGCCTACCTAATGATTTAACGCTTCTAAACTGCAGTTTTTCTATTTTTCATTTTCTTTTTTATTGTTTGTTTTGAATTTTTGTTGTTGTTATTCTGTTTTTGTTTTTTCTTCCCATTGCTCTAAAATATGTAAACACGGGGATGCATGCACCCAGGTAAACAGATTGCGTGGAAAGGGTTCTAATAGAACAATGCTCCCTGCTCTGCTGCCACAGCAAGGCTTCTAAAAGTGCTCAGTTGTCACCCTGTTCTTCATTCTAAACAAAGTGCTTATACAGCTGTCTCTCCCTCCCTCTCCCTCCTTCTCCCTTCCCTCCTTCTCCCTCCCTCTCCCTCTCTCTTCCTCTCTCCCTTTCTCCCTCTTTCTCCATCTCTCTCTCTTTCTCCCCCTCTCTCTCTCTCTTTCGCTCCCTTTCCCTCTCTCTGTCTCTCTCTTGCACACACACACATTCACATTCACATGGTGTCTTAGTTACTTTTTTTGTTGCTGAGACGCAATACCCAATACCCACAGCTTAAGGAAGGAGAAGTATATTTTGGCTCACAGTTTGTAGAGGTTTGGGTTTCTAGTTAGCTGGTTCTAAAGCAGAACATAATGGCACAGGGACATGGTGGACAGGAAACAGAGAGAATCAAGGAGGAGCTGAGGAGGGAGATATACCTTTCAAGGCCATGCCCACAATGATGCCCACAGTGACTGTCTCCTCTAATCCGACCCCACCTCCCAACAGTTAGCCAGCTGTGCAGCCTCCCCAATCTAATCATCTTTTAAACGTTAGACTCTGGGGACCACTTTAGATCTAAACCATAACACCTGATTTTCAAAAGTGCAAAAAGGTACACAATGAAAATCCTACCCCCAACTCCTATGGTCCCCCAGGCTGTCACAGCACATGACACCACAGCCCTGCCCAGCCCCAGAGATGGTCACCTCCAGCAAGACACCATGTGCATGCCTGAATGCCTCTGCCAGGTGCTGGCAGTGTGTCCGTCCCTCTGCTCACCAGTGTCCTGTCTTCAGATGTGGGCTTGTACTATAAAAGGTGGAAAATGCTGCCACAGTTACCAGTTCAATCTGAATTTATAGTATTGTGATGTACTGCCATTTCTTTTTTTTTTTTTTTTTGTGGGTACCGGGGGTCGAACTCAGGACCTCATGCTTGCCAGGCAGGCGCTTATGCCGCTGAGCCATCTCATCAGCCCACTGCCACTTCTTAATTTACCAGTACTTGATATTTTCTATTGACTTCCTCATGTCATAGATGAAGATACAGCATTTTTATTTTACCTCCCCTAACGTGACCATCCTCCCAAGAACCTATGTCCGTTCCTTCAGTAATTAATGCTGATGTTGTTTTTATGCTGTAAAAATGGGTCACTGGAAAGTAGTGTACTGCGATTAAAATCCCCCCATCCCATAGTTAACACTTACTTTTGTGGGGGAGGGACCAAGAATTGAACTCAGGGGCCGGTGAGATGGCTCAGCGGCGTAAGCACCTGCCTGGCAAGTGCGAGGGCCCGAGTTTGACTCCCAGAACCCACATACAAAAAAAGGGCCGGTGATATCGCTTAGCGGCACAGGCGCCTGCTGGCGCGCAAGGTCCGGAGGTCGACCCCCGGTACCCACCAAAAAAAAAAAAAAAAAGAATTGAACTCAGGACCTCGCATTTGCCAGGCAGGCACCGTGCCACCTAAGCTATATCCCCGGCCCCACAGTTACTTTTTAAAATATATCTTATTTGAGTGTGATTTTCTTTCCATACTGATGTTGTGGAGTTTTGGTTAAATTATTTTTAACTTTATGCATCAATAATTGATTCAACCTAATTAGGTATTTTATTGAAATATTTACTTACTGCTGTCTCTTACATCATGCATCATTTTTATAATTTAAAAAAATTTGCTACAGTTCATTTCTGAGTAATTGTTTGAGAAATCTTTTATTTGAAAAAGCATCTACTTTTTTTCTCCCATCGAAATGATTAATTGACTAGATACAGAATTCTAATTTCACAATCACTTTTCCTCGAATTTGCAGATATCATTGTATTATCATTAGGTCTCCATTATTGCCATCTAGGAGTTCAGTGTCTCTGTAATTCACATTTAATTGTACATGAGCTGTCTTCCTGTCTGAATGCTTTTAGGGTTTTATGGGCGAGGAGTTGTTGGTTTTTTTGTGTGTGTGTTTCTTGAAGTATATATGCTTTACAAGGGTGTGCTTACTCATGTGTCTTTTCACACATCGGGTTTAGTACTCAGTGGGCCCTATGTCCTGAGTTGTGGGAAACGTTTGTTTTTGTTATTTCTTTGATCATTTTCTTGTACTTGACCTTTACTGTTCTAACATTCTTCTAAGAGATGGGCCTTTGCCTTCCATCTTTCCATGTCTACCTTTTAAAGCTGTGTTCTAGAAGAATCCCTGAGCCCTGTCTGGCTGTTTGCGTTTTACCCTCCCACCTGTCTGGGTGGCAGCCCTGGGCAAGGCCTGATGGCCCTGTCAGCCTTGGTGCCTCAGGAACAGATGAGGTCGTGCCATCCTATAGCACGTATCACTTCGGGTCCACATTTTACCTATTAATTTAGATCATTTCAATCACTTTATTAGTTTAGAAGAATTATGATTATTTTTGTAGCAGTGTGTTTATATTTTATTAGATTTTATTTAAATGCATTATTCTCTCTGGTTGCTCTAGGATTTTAATTATGTACCCTTAAAATTCTATTTCCTCTTTTCTTTATTTCTTGAAATTGTGCCTCTCATTAGTCCCCCTCCCCTTTTTTTCACTTACATATTTTTAAATTGTCACCTTAGAGTTTCTCCAAAAGTCCTGCACTCCCAGGATGATGTGGGATTGGGCCTCCTCCTGACACATTTGGAACACATGTGTCACTTTAGAGGACACCTCTGCAACCGGGCCTCAGGGGAGCAGCTTGGAATCCCGATGGTGGCCAGTGAGGGCCACTGCTGAATGATGCCTCTCTGCGCTCAGCCCCAGTGCCGGGCCCTCTGCCTTGTCAGCATGCAGCTCAGAGGCTGCCTGAAGGCTTGTGCATTGTTGATTCTGAATTTGCAATTTGAATTTCTAAGACTTCTTGAAACAATCTCTTATTCCTAATGACACTCTTTCTTGTATGTGGTTTGAGCTGCGCATATTTTCTCTGGCTTTCTAGTCTTCTTATTTTTTTTTTTTTTTTTTTTTTTTTTTAATAATCGGGTACCGGGAGTCAAACTCAGGACCTCGCGCTTGCCAGGCAGGCACTTATGCCGCTGAGCTATATCACCGGCCCTTTCTAGTCATTCTTGATCCGTCTGTCTTTGCTATCTAGGAGTCCTCAACATTTCTGCTACTGGTGGCAGCCTTTCTTCCCTCCATGACGGTTAGGGATTTCTTTTTTGTCATTTTAGTGTGGTAGTAGGATATTCACATGTACAGTTTTAACCAACATGCCATCCGTCAGTTCTCTCGGGGCTCCAGCTGGACACGGCTAAGCACACTTGCCAGCGACTCAGATGGATGTCAGACTTGTCCGCCTCCCAACCTTCGCCTTTTCCTCGTTCATTTCCTGTCTGGTTATGTGGTACCCAGTGCCTCTCGCTCCAACAGGGAATGTGCTCAGAGCCTCTTTTCCCTTGGTTTCTAGCCTTAGTTTGTTACTGCATGATTTAGAATGCATCTTTTGGGCCAGGGATATAGCTCAGTGGCACAGTGCCTGCCTGGTAAGCACAAGGTCCTGAGTTCGATTCCCAATACCAAAAAAAAAAAAAAAAAAAAAAAAAGAATGCATCTCTTCTTTTCTCTCCACAGCCATCACTCTTACTGTTTTTCTTCTGAATTGCTATCACAGCCGTCTCTCTCTACATAAAATCTTAACATTCCAGTGGTGTTTATAATTCATTCAAGTCGTTTAATAGTTTTCAGTGCAAGGGTTAACCATAGGTCCCTCATGCTAGACATCAAGCCCTTTGCTCTGGCTCTGCTTCCTCTCCAGGACATTCTTCACCACACCACCATTATTGTGCACACTCATGCGTGTGGTGTGTGGTGTGGGGCAGGGGTGGCATGGCGTTGTTGGGGAGCAAGCCCAGGGCCTTATACATGCTAGGTAGAGTGCTCTGCCACTGAGGTTTTTTCCCTTGTATCCCCAGTACCTATTAAAGTAGAATACCAATTAAGTGGAACTGTAATCAAAATAAAATGAAGTGAAATGAAATGTTGTTTGTGGCAAGGTTGTAGGATTCATGAGCCTTCTGCAGGATTAGGAAAGGAATATTTCATTGGCTGTGGTTAAAAGTAGAGTGGGATCATGTGTCTTTGAACTTGGGTCCTCCTCTCCTTCTGATGTTAACACAAAGGACATGACTGTTAGGACAAGCCAAACTTCTGTTCTGAAATCTTAAAATCCACCCTTTGTTCTTATCACTGAACTCTCTTTGTTTCCTAGGAGACTTGAATTCTGTGGAGTCTTTGGGACAAAGGATTCTGGGACCTGTCACATACACAGGTTTCCTGCACCTGATTTCAGAGGACATGATCATTAGCACCTGGGAGTGGGGACTGTATTGTGACTTCAGAGGAAGAGCACAGGGGTCTTGAGCTAGATCCCTGCCAGAAGTGGGGAGAAGCATCTTGTCATATTCCAGAAACAAGAACAGTGTGGTGATTCTTCATTGACTTCACAAACACTGAAAGTGAAAACCACCTCTCTTTGGCAGTCCCGAGCTAGATGGCCACACAGGATTCCCCAGGGAAGTTGTGTAAGAATGAGCCCCAGGACCCTTGGGAGAGCAGGGGTGTCTTTGCACCTGACAAGAGCACCAAGAGGCAGGTGGTGAGAGGGGAGAGGCCTCCCATGGCCCGGGGTTCTGAAAACCTGCAAGTTAAACTTGCGTCTGACAGAACAGAGCCAGTGTCACCACTGGTTGGTGGTGAAGCCACTTCCCAGAGTGGCCCTGTGAAAGAACCTTCAGATCCCTTTGTCCGTAAGCGCAAAGACATTTCAAGATGGAAGTCACAGTTGGTCAGCTGCACCCACCAGCGTGCTCACCCGGAGCAGAAGTCCTGTCGCTGTGGTGACTGTGGGAAGTCGCTGCACACCAGCCTGGATGCTGGTCCCTACACGAAGACCCACTCTGCAGAGAAGCTGCACAGATGTGACCAGTGCAGAAAAGACTTCAGTCAGAAGTCAGAGCTCCTGCTGCACCAGAGATGCCACACGGAAGAGAAGCCCTACACGTGTACACAGTGTGGCAAGGGCTTCACCAGGAGCTCCAGCCTGCTCATCCACCAGGCCATCCATACTGACGAGAAGCCCTACAAGTGTGACAAATGCGGCAAGGGCTTCACCAGAAGCTCCAGCCTGCTCATCCACCATGCAGTCCACACTGGCGAGAAGCCATATAAGTGTGACAAGTGTGGCAAGGGCTTCAGCCAGAGCTCCAAGCTGCACATCCACCAGCGCGTGCACACGGGGGAGAAGCCCTATGAGTGCGGGGAGTGCGGCATGAGCTTCAGCCAGCGCTCCAACCTGCACATCCACCAGCGTGTGCACACTGGGGAGAGGCCCTACAAATGCGGGGAATGCGGCAAGGGCTTCAGCCAGAGCTCCAATCTGCACATCCACCGGTGTATCCACACTGGTGAGAAGCCTTACCAGTGCTACGAGTGTGGCAAGGGCTTCAGCCAGAGCTCAGATCTCCGCATCCACCTCCGGGTGCACACTGGGGAGAAGCCCTACCACTGTGGCAAGTGTGGCAAGGGCTTCAGCCAGAGCTCCAAGCTCCTCATCCACCAGCGTGTACACACCGGGGAGAAGCCCTACGAGTGTAGCAAGTGCGGCAGGGGCTTCAGCCAAAGCTCCAACCTGCACATCCACCAGCGTGTGCACAGGAAGGACCCAGACCCATGATGAAGCTGGGTCAGGTCTCTAGTGCTGTGAGGACTTCCATGTTTCTAATGTCTCTCTTACCTTCCTGTTCCTCAAAGGAGAAAGATAAGAGTCAGTCAGATACGTGCCCTCACTGAAAAGTCATTCATTCATTCAAAGCACAAGCACTTAGTTACGCTGCAGCATGGGTGGGGTGTTCTGGTCCCTCAGGTGGATAGAGTGAAATACCTACATCTCAGTTCAGCCACTGTTATTAGAACTACGTATCCACCTAGCATTTCTAACTGCAAGAACTTTATATTTTATTTGTTCAGGTAGGGCATGTTTTCCTTTGTTCATATTTTGTGCAAAATTGGAACTCTTACTTCTCTTCAGATGATGTGCCTTGTGTTATCTTTGAGTCCCAAATAGCCTGCCCTAAACTCTGATTGTGTATTACATCCATTTTAGGCTGGGAGGGATGAAGGTTGGAGATACAAAGGAAGTCAAAATCTTCTGCGTTTAATGCCAAAATGTACATCAGCTTGTGGCCACACAATAAGGAGCTGGAGAAGAGTTACTCCTGTAATAGAGCCCCATACACTGTCTTAACAGAAATCTTGAACACACACACACCCCTGCCCCAGGTAGCCCCTTGGGAACATAGTTATTTTTCCTGAACTCAGCCAGCTTATTGGGTACCTCCAGGCTGAAGGCAAAGGAAGGTCCAAAGCAACATGCCCAAGGTAGGTACCAGTAAAGCTGGCACCGAAGGGTGGTTCCGAGAGGTGATGCTAACAGGTAAGTTCCAGGCAGAGCGAGGAAAGGCTGGCATAGGGGGCATGTGGAGCTTCATCAGCAGAGGCTGCAGAAACCATGTTGGGGCTTGAAAAACTTAAAGCAAAGAAAGTAGTAGGTGATTATTTTTGTTAAACATGTCTCATTTCTCAAGACAGCATTAAAATGCTAGGGAAGTATATTTACAAAACCATAGCAAGAAAGAGATCAAGAGAAAGATCATCAGCAAGTGAGATCTCAGAAAATGGGAGAAACTGGGTGTGGTGGTGCATACCTATAGTCCCAGCTACTTTGGAGGTGCAGGTGGGAGGACCATAGGACCTGAGAAGTTTTGAGACCAGCCTGAGCAATGACAAGACTCCTAAAAAAAAAAGAAAAAAAAAAAAAAAAAAGGCATAGTGTATGCTGTCTGCATATGCTTACTTTAGATAAGAAAGAACTCAAATCTGAACTCACCTTAAGAAACTAAAAAAACAAACCGTAAAAAGAACTTTAAAAAGCACATTTAGCACAAACCAAGGAGAGAGACAGGAACTAAAAATGAAATTGCAAATGGGAAAACAATTGAAATCCAATGGAAGCAAAACCTGGCTCTTTGAAAAGATTGATAAAAGTCTCCATATCAGGAATGAAAAAAAAAATCACTACAAATCCTACAGATGTTAAAAGGGTAATAAAGGAATGTTATCAACTTTATAGCAGATGTGCAAATTAGATGTAACAGAAAAATTCCTTAGGGGCCGGTGAGATAGCTCAGAGGCATAAGCGCCTGCCTGGCAAGCGTGAGGTCCTGAGTTCAACTCCCAGTACCCACATATAAAAGGCCGGTGATACCACTCAGTGGCACGGGCGCCTGCTGGCGCGCGAGGTCCTGAATTCGACCCCCGGTACCCAGAAAAAAAGAAAAATTCCTTAGAAGGCATATACCAAAAAAGAGAGAACTCAGCCCTAATAAGTCATATTTGTAGCTGATGAAATTTCACAAAGATAAGTCCAGGCATAGATGGCAAAAATTCTATCAAACATGTAAGAAAAAATTTACACAAAATCTAACCAGAATTATTTCCTTGTTCATATTATGAGACCAACATAACACAATTACCAAAGCCAGAAAGGACATCAAAAGAAAAAATCAGGGGCCAGGGATATAGCTCAATGGCACAGTGCCTGCCTGGCAAGCATGAGGTCATGAGTTCGATTCCCAGTACCAAAAAAAGAATTTCATGAACATGAGTGTGAAAATTTGTTTTGAAAATGGCAATCTATAATAGCATTACATCGTGGTGAAGTAGGGTTTATTCTAGAAATGCATGGTAGCTTTAACATTCAAAAAGCAGTGTGAGCTGGGTGTGATGGCACATACCTGTAATCCCAGAACTCGGATTGAAGCAGGAGGATGGCAAGTTCAAGCCCAGCAATTTAGTGAGACTGTCTGAAAATTTTAAAAATGGTTGGGTATGTAGCTCAGTGTGAAAGCCCTGGATTCAACCCCAGTACTGCCAAAAAACAAAAAGTCTTTTAGCACTTAATAGTAAACTATAGTATATGTTTAAAATGTAAGGAAATTTTGAGAAAACACCCATTCACGACAAAACTCTCAATTGACTAGAAAGGGGGCTTTGTTAATCTAACACAAAAGGTGTTTATAGAAGAACTTACTTATAACATCATGCTAAATAATGAAATAAAGCGCTTTCCTCCTGAAATTAGGAATAAGGCAAAGATGTCTACTCGACGCTTGTCACCATTGTACCAGGTGTCCCAGCCAGTGCACTAAGGCAATGGAAAAAAGATGCAAAATTTGAAAATATAAGACAATCTATTCATTGTGGCATTTTTGTCTATATAGAAAAACAAGTATATGGCAACTTTTTAAAGTAAAACATGAGTAAAGTCAAAGGATAGAATACAAGCTCAGGGCCGGGGACATAGCTCAGCGGCACAAGTGCCTGCCTGGCAAGTGCAAGGTCCTGAGTTTGATTCCCAGTACCAAAAAAAAAAAAAAAAAAAACAAGCTCAATATAAGCATCAAACATTTTAAAAAGTTAAAATGCCACTTATAGTAGCATTAAAACCATGAACTATAGGTATAAAATTATCAGAATATTTGCATAATCTTTATTCCTAAAAGCACAGGTACTTCTAGGAAGATGGCAGAGTGGTGAGCAGCAGAGAAAGAGCCTCTCTGAGATTTGTTGTCCAGAGAATATAAAGAAGGAATATAGAGAAGGAGGGAAGTGGGTCCCCAGCACCCAGCAAGGATCTGAAGCCCATGGGGAGAGTGAGGAGAGAGTTCAGTAAAGAAGAGGTGGCAAGCAGTGCTTTCTCCCTGAGCCCTGACTCACTGCATGGGAAGGGTGACTACTGGTGACCCCAGAGGCCTCCACAGAGAAACACCAATGGAACGGCACAGTGGATGCAGCAGACTGCAGTGGTTGATGAGTTATTCAGGTTCAGACGTCCCCCAGGAGAGGGCAGCTGGCCGGTAGCTGTCTTGGAGAGGGGCCAACTGAGCTCGGCACTCAGCACTGTGGGCTGGTTCCATCTAGCAGTTCCCAGTGTCAGGGTGAGGCAGAACCAAGTTCAAATCAGGAGGTTCAAGGAGCCAAGTTCAAGCCAGCAGGTAGCCGAGTTCAATCCGGCAGGAGGCACACAGTGTTGCAGACTAAAGTCAGGTTCCAGCCTCACAGCCAGAACCCAGCCTGAACTTCAGTGGAACTAAAGGTGCAGACTTGCTGCGATTATCACCTGCTGTGACTCTATGGCTGGCTGGCTGGGATTAATCAACATGGATCTGGATTCTGTCTGCCCACTTCGTCTACCAGAGACAGCAGAGACATGCCTTGAAGTGGACTTTTTTTTTCTTATTTTCTTTCTTTCTGGTTTTTTTTTTTTTTTTTTTTTTTTTTTTTTGGTACCAGGAATCAAACTCAGGGCCTCGTGCTGGCCAGGCAGGTGCTGGGCCGCTGAGCTACATCCCTGGCCCTGTTTTCCTTTTTCTTGATTGTTCTTACTGTTATATGAATGTGGACATTGTTTCTAGTTTGCTGCTGTTCTGTTCTTGTTTTTATTTCTTCCTTCTCTCTTTCCCTCCTGTCTTCTTCAACACTTTCTCCAAGTTAACATAATCTTCCTTTGTCCTTCAGCTTTGCTTCTAATCTCTTCGTCTTCTTGTTTCTCTTTCCTCCCCCCACAATCCCTTTTAAATTTTCTCGCCTGAGGGTAAAATCACCATTCTGAGGGCATATTTGCTATATACAACTTTCTAGTTCGTTTTAGATTTTGTTATATAACCACAAATCTAGTTCATATGGTTAAAGCTGGCAAATTAATAGTTACTACAGTTTGTCATTTTGTAGATTGATGCTGTTGTTATTGTTGATTGTACTACTTTACCCAAGGTGACATAATTGTTCTAATCAGTTGTTCTTCCTGGTATGCCAAGACTGAGATTGCCTAAGGGTCAAAAAAATACTAGGCCACGGGCTGGTGAAATGGCTCAGTGGCATAAGCGCCTGCCTGGCTAGCGCAAGGTCCTGAGTTAGACTCCCAGTACCCACATATGAAAAAAGGGCCGGTGATATTGCTCAGTGGCATGGGCACCTGCTAGCGCGTGAGGTCCTGAGTTCAACCCCCGGTACACACACATACACACACACACACACACACACACAGAAAAAAAAAAAAAAAAAAAAAACCAGGCCAGTTCCAAAGAACCAGGGGCTAGACCAAATAAGCAGCAACTTCTCAGCTTCAATAAATTGAAGATCTTGCAATAGACTCAAAACCTAAAAGCCAGCTAGCTATAC
This sequence comes from Erethizon dorsatum, assembly GCA_028451465.1. Lineage (NCBI taxonomy): Eukaryota > Metazoa > Chordata > Mammalia > Rodentia > Erethizontidae > Erethizon > Erethizon dorsatum. The sequence continues at coordinate 41,506,390 of CM051833.1, read as the reverse complement.
CTGAAAGACATCTCTGAAAAGTAGTCATTTCCTGAGGGTTCTAAATACTAGCAATAAAGCTACTTGCCATAAGCAATTTACAAGCATCAACCCAGGAATTAAACTAAATAAAAAAATAGAAAATGAGAAGACACCTAAGCAAGATGCAATCCCAGTCTTCCAGCTCACCAAAGGTAAACCCAAGGGCCAACGAAGTGGAATAATTTGAAAGCCACCCACCTGGACTCAAGTGGTAACAGTGGAAGTAACAAAGCAGATGAATGAGGCTCTAGAAAAGAATCAAAACAGAAATAAATTTCTCAGATAACTACACAGATGGTGACAATATTCCTAAAAGCATAAAATGCTGAAAGAAAGCCCTAAGTAGATAACACCATATTCATAAGTTTCATAACTCAAGGACCTAGAAAGTCAAAGCAACTTTTCAAAAGACAAACTGGAAAACTATACTAATCATAAATAACAATGGTATCTGAAGTAGGATAGACATATAGTATAAATAAATGGGACAGGATTAGACCCAGCTGTATATTTTCTGTTGGTAATAATTTAATGGAAGAAAAGATAGTTTTCAATACAAAGTTCTGGAGAAGCCAGATGTGATGGTGCATGCCTGTAATCCCAGCACTTGGGAGGCTAAGGCAGCAGGATTGCTGTGAGTTCGAGGCCAGCTTGGGCACAAAGTGAGTTCAAGTCCAGCCTGAACTGCATAGCAAAACCCTATCTCAAAAAGAAAAAGTTCTTGGGAAATATTTATGTGGGGAAAATGTATAATGTAAACATAAAGATGGAAAACAAAAAGTGCCCAGAAGAAAATCTTAGGACACAAAAAGAGAGCTAGGGCCAGGCATGGTGGCCTATGCCTGTAATCCCAGCACTCAGGAGGCTAAGGCAGGAGGATCATCATGAGTTTGAGGCCAGCCTGGGCTATATAAGCAAATTCAAGGCCAACCTGCACTAGAGAGACCTCTGTCTCAAAAAAAAAAAAAAAAAAAAGGCTAGGAATGGAAGCTCAGTGGTAAAGCATATGCCTAGCATGCACCAAACCTTTGGTTCAATCCCCAACATTGCAGAAAATGAAGATCATAAAAACATGTAGGACTTCATCAATTTTAAAACCTGTTAACCAAATACAGTGGTATAAGCCTGTAGTCTCTACTCCTCACAAGACTGAGGCAGGAGGACTGCTTGAAATTAGGAATTTGAGGTCAGCCTAGGAAACATAGACTTCCATCTCAAAATAAATAAACTATGTTATTTGAAACTATTAAGAAATTAAAGTTAAGGACTGGAAGATGGATAAACTTCTACCCAGAATATATAAAGAACTCTTACAATGCAGTAATAAAAGACAACTTGATGACAAGATTTCATGAATAGCAGACTCACTGAGAGAGAAATTAGGGAAACAACACTTTTCACAATAGCACCCAAAACAAATGAAATACCTAGCAATCAATCTAACAAAGGATGTAAAAGACCTCTACATTGAAAACTACAGTACTCTGAAAAAGAGATTGAAGAGGATATCAGAAAATGGAAATATATCCCTTGCTCTTGGATAGGAAGACCCAATACAGTGAAAATAGCCATACTTCCAAAACTGTTTTACAGATTTAATGCAATTCTGATCAAAATTCCAATAGCATGTCTCACAGAATTAGAGAAAACAATCCTAAAATTCATTTAGAACCAGAAGAGACCTAGAAGAGCAAAGGCAATTCTGGGCAACAAAGGCCAGACAAGGGGCATCAAATCCCTGACTTGAAATTATACTATAGGGGCCGGTGAGATGGCTCAGCGGTGTGAGCACCTGCCTGGCAAGCGCGAGGGCCCAAGTTCGACTCCTGGAACCCACATACAAAAAAAGGGCTGGTGATATCGCTCAGTGGCACGGGCGCCTGCCGGCACACAAGGTACTGAGGTCGACCCCCGGACCCACAAAAAAAAAGAAAGAAATTATACTATAAAGCTACTGTGATAAAAACAGCATGGGGGTGCTGGTGAGATAGCTCAGCAGCATAAGTGCCTGCCTGGCAAGTGTGAGGTCCCGAGTTTGACTCCCGGTACCCACATTAAAAAAAAAAAAAAAAAAAAAACAGACCTGAAGATCAATGGAACAGATTAGAAGATGCAGAAACAACTCCAGACATACTAAGCCACCTTATCTTTGACAAAGGTACCAAACACATTCACTGGAAGAAAGATAGCCTCTTTAATAAATGCTGCTGGAAAAACTGGCTCTGCACATGCTGAAGATTAAAATTGGACCCATATCTTTCACCATGCACTAAACTAAATTTGAAATGGATCAAACATCTAAACATTAAAACAGAAAGATTAAATCTGCTGGAAGACAGAATAGGTAAAACTCTTGAAGACATGGTATAGGCAAAGACTTTATGAATAAAACCCTGATCACACAGGAACTATCACAAAGAATCAACAACTGGGATCTCATCTTATTAAAAAGCTTTTGAACAGCAAGGGAAACCACCAACAGAGTGAAGAGACAACCCACAATGTGGGAAAATATGTTTGCCAGCTGTTCCTCAGACAAAGGATTACTACCGAGAACATATAAAGAACTCAAAAAAAAGAGACCTCCAAAATTTAAAGATCCAAGCCAAAAATGATTATCTGAGATGAATACACACTTCTCAGATGAAGAAATACCAACAGCAAATAAATACATGAAAAAATGTTCAACATCACTGGTCATTCGAGAGATGCAAATTAAAACAACACTGAGATTCCATCTCACCCCAGAAAGAATGGCTATTATCAAGAAATCAACTAATAATAAATGCTGGAGGGGCTGTGGAGGAAAAGGAACTCTTCTCCACTGTTGGTGGGAGTGTAGACTGGTGCAACCACTGTGGAAATCAGCATGGACATTGCTCAAAACACTAGGATTGGAGGGCCCATTTGACCCAGCTATTCCCCTTCTGGGTATCTTCCCAGAAGAATTAAAAACATCCTACCACAACAATATATGTGCACCCATGTTTATAGCAGCACAATTTGTAATAGCTAAATCTTGGAAACAACCCAGATGCCCATCAACCGTGGAATGGATAAAAAAGATGTTGGGTTTTTATACAATGGAGTACTACTCAGCTACAAAGAAGATAAACTGGAGACTTTTATAGGTAAATGAATACAACTGAAGACCATACTCATAAGTGAAATAAACCGACACACATGCGTAAACATTGTATTGTCTCCCTAGTGTGAGAAGGGAAAAGTAAAAAAAAAAAAGTATATATATATATATATATATATATATATATATATATATATATGTATATACATGTATGTGTGTATATAAAAGACAGTTAAGATAGTTATACTACTAATTCCTCTTAGTTCATTGAAAAGAAAGTTTTGTGCTAATATTGTTTGGACAATTGAGTGCCAATATCTTGTACTCTGAGTAACTAGTCTGGAGATAGCAATATGTAATGTATTAACCATTGTTACCCTCCTATTATCTTGTTTTGAATTTTTGTTTTATTTTTTTCTCTTTAAAAAATATTTTTAAATAAAAAAATAAAATAAAAATAAAAATTTTAAAAAGATACGTTAAGCACATGTACTATTCTTTAATATGACTAAACATTATGTACTGCAAACATGTATTAATAAAAAAAATTTTTAAGGGAAAAAATATAGACAAGATTTGAATGAGTACTTTATTAAGGAAGGTGTGCAGATGTCAAGTAAGCTCATGAAAGAATGCTTAGTGTCAATCATTAGGGAAATGCAGGGTGGAACCACGAGATAACATACACACCTAGAGTAAAAAATGTATAATACCAGCTGGGTGTGTGGTACATGCCTGTAATCCCACCACTTGGGTGGCTGAGGCAGGAGGATTGCCACAAATTCAAAGCCAGTCTGGGCCACATAGTAAGACCCTGCCCTCAAAAAAAAAAAAAATACCAAGTACTGACAAGAACACAGAGCAAGCTGTTGGACAAAATACAAAACAGTACAGCCATCTGGAAAATAATCGACTGTTCTTATGAAGAGACACAGGCCACACAACATGGTAGTCTCACTCCTAGCTGGTTAATCAGGAATAGTGAAAATCCGTTTTCACCCAGCTTTTATGTGAAAAGTCAGCAGCTTTCTAAGTGGCATAGTAGAAAACAACTTACCAGGAGACAGAAGGCGGAGTAATCCGGGATATCCCAACAATGGGATACTTTTTCACAATTAAGAACTTACTGGTAGGTTAACAGGCATGAATGTCAAACAAAAGCTAAGTGAAAGGAATCTTAGGTATAAGAAATTCCAGAAAAGGTAAATCTATAATAAGGCCAGTGTAGTGGTTAGGAGTGGAAGGGAAGGAAATGGTCTGTTTCAGCCACAGTGGGTACATGACTACCTTCACTGAACTGTTAACATGAGTGGGTGGGTTTTACTGTATATAAACTGTACTTCAGTAAAACTAATTGGAAACATACACGTGTGCACACACACCAGTGCACATCATCTCAGAATGACCGAACACTGGTTTGCTATTTCTCAGGGTCAGTAAGTGAGAAGTGTTGACACTGTAGGACTGTTGAAAATGGATTTATGTACTCCACTGTCAGACCAGTGTTAACCATGGTTTTCTCTGAGTTCAGGGAAACATCCTCCTGATGTCATTTTTGCCCACGTCCCTGAGTCAGCACCTGATCTGTTTTACAGATAATATTTTGGCTCATTTACATGAATTTTCCTCCCAGAGTTCTGAGCCTGCATGATTCTCAGAACTTCACAAGTCAAATCTTGGTTTGAGCAAGTCCTTTGATCCTTTTCCTCTTGAACATCCACCACTTGCCCCTCCTTTTGGGGAATCTATAGAAACCTTCCTTCCCTCAAGAGAGAACTGGTCTTATTGTAGGACTAAGCTACCTAAGATAAGGATGAATACTATATTACTTACAAGAAAGATTATTACAAGACAGAGTGCCCTTGGTCTGGCGCTTTCCTCTGAATTTCAGGGAAATGTCCCTTCCAGGACCTTGGCTAAGAGGAAGGAAGTTGCCTGGTGTGCTAGGGGTTAGCAAATTGACCTACCAGCGCTGAGACCTGCTTTGTCTTAATTGTGATCCTACCTTGGAGGAAGAAATGTAAAGGTGAGGCAGGCAATCGTCCAACCCAGTGGAAACTCCCACAATGAGCTTTTAGCACTTGGTCAACCACAGGGGAAATACAGTGCCTCAGTGGAACTAGTAAGCTGTTTTTTTAATCTTGTATTAATAAATTATTGGCACTATTTAGGTTTATCACTCATTTATTCTAAATATAATTTTCCTTATCTATGTCAGACTACTTGTAAAAATTAACTAAGATATGAACACAGGAAAGCCTTTGTAAGCCCAAGACCCTACATGTGTGAAATACATGATGCTCTTCAGGGACACACCCCAGCCTGCCACTGTCCTGTATCGCTGTGTCTGCAGTTGTTCCACAACCACTGTTCTGTGGATGGGCTCAGGAGTGGCAGTCTGGCCAGCTGGAGTCCATATTATAGTTTAGATCTAAAATGTTCCCCAATCCAGGTGTGGTGGTGCTCAGAAGGCTGAGGCGGAAGTATCACTTCGAGTTGGATACCAAGCCTGGGCTACATAGAGTTCAAGGCCAGCCTGGACTACATGGTGAAACCCTGTCTCAAAAACAAAAAAAAATAAAATAAAATAAAATGTTTCCCAAACTCATGTGTGTAGATGATTGCATCATGAGGCACTATATTTGTCAGTGGTTTCTTCCATTATAAGTTCAGTAGTTAAATGCGCTGTTAGGAGGTAGGGCCTGGTTTGAGGTGGGTCCATGGGGACATGTCCTGGAAGGGTGTATTCTCCCTGGCTCACCCATGTATTCTCTCTCTCTCTCTCTCTGATGGGTTCACTGTGTGCTGGGGTTTCTGGGAGTTAGGGCAAAGGCTTCTTGCTCCCCGTCATATGCACGGCCTTCATGTACTGAGAGGCCTGGCCTATTTGTGAAGGTATCCTACACTCAGCACATTGATAAAGTTTTTCCCCTATGTGTGTCCTCCAAAGGAGGCTGAGAGATGACTTGAGCTGAGGGCATCCCACATACACTACATTCATATTTTTTCTATGTGTTCTTGGTGTTTAGGAAGAACTGACATGCCAAAAGAATTTCCTGTACTAAGCATTTTCAAAGGTTTCCTTTTCTGTGTGTTTCCTGATACTTGGTTTCTCGATTTCTCTACTCATTCCATTCCAAGGTTGGGAGTTTTTCATTGCAAGTGGAGACTATCTTCTTGCTGAAACCTTTCTCACTCTCACTACACTGCAGTATTTCTTCTCAGTGACAACTCCATGGTGTTTATTTAGAGTTGACTTCTGCCCATCAGATGTCTTCCCACAGTCATTAAACTCACAGCGATTCTCCGGTGTGAGTTTCTGATAGGCAAGAGGTGTGGGCGTCCCTCCTGAGCAGTCTTAGAGGTGAGGAAGGCTGCCCCGTTCTGGAAAGCTTTTCCACATTCACTGTACTCCAAACACTGCCTCAGAGTTTGCTTATTCTGGTGCTGAAACAGGTCCTCATTCTGACTGAAGGCCTCCTCAGGTCTCTCATGTTCAAAAGGATTCTTAAAGGAGTGTGGTGGCACACACGGAGATTGAGGCAGAAAGATCACCGAGAGTTTGAGGCCAGCCTGGACCACACAGTGAGTTCAAGGTCAGCCTGAACTATTTAGCAAGCCCTTGTTTAAGGAAAAAAAAAAAAAAAAAAAAAAAGACTTTTCCCCACTGTAAGGATTGTCATGCTTTCTACACACGAAGAATTTCCCAAGTGCATTCAATTCCACAGACTTCCTTACAGGGGACATACTATTACTAGGAATTAGCTCTGAAACAGAATTCAAACTCTGCCATATGAGTCATATCTATCAGGTATTTTTCTCACCAGAACAGGGTTTGTGTACACACTGATTTTCCACATACATTATTTCTGTCCTTATTCTCCTTAGTTTGGTTGTTGCTAAAATCAACTTTCTGCAAATGCTGATCTTGGTTTTCGTGGCTCTGCCAGGTTATCAACTTCCAGAATTCTAGAAATGACAACAATTTACCATACATTATAGAAGTTAACAGAGCTGATGTGGAAAGGAGAGTGAATACACATAAACCTAGCACAGCACAATTTTCCAGGCTGAAACCCTGAGGGTAAAGATCTCATTCCCTTAGGACTGGACAAAACAAACAACCTTCAGTATAGAAAACAGGAAAAGTCATATGGATGCTTAAAAAGTTCAAATTTGCAGCATTTTGAATTTCAGACCAGAGGTATTAAACTTGTACCTTTAAATGGTTAAAATGGTATGTTATATGTTACATGAATTTCAATAAGAAAATATGTATTTAATTGCTTAATTTTTTTTTTTGAGATGATCTCACTATGTAATTCAGGCTGGCCTTGAACTCACTATGTAGCCCAGACTGGCCTCCCACTCACAGCAATCCTCCTGCCTCAGCCTTTGGAATGCTGCGATTATAGGCATGTACCACCACACCTAGCCCATAGAGCTATAATGTAGTTTTTATGAATGACGATGTCCCTCAGTGTCTATTACTTTGAACACTGAAGGCCACTGTAAATTAGCTTTTGCTGAAAACTTGACAATATCTCTTACAGAAGTCAGCCTAAAATTACAAAGCAAAGCAACACTTATGTAAAACTTACAATTTCGTGCAACAATTATTCACACTAACAATTATTATACTTGTCATTTCAGCAGTTAACACTTTTAGAATCACAGGTAAGGTCAAACAGCACATGTGGTACTTTCAAAAGTTAAAGACTATCTGAGCACAATGGTGCATGCCTATAATCCCAGCTATTGAGGAGGCTGAGGCAGAAGGATCATGAGTTCAGCCCAGGCTGGACAACATAATGAGACTATGTCTCATTATATTAAAAAACTTAAGGTTCCGGAAAAAGATGGCAGATCTGTAAGAAGCAGGCAATGAACCTCTCCAAAAGTCGCCATCCGGACACTGGAATATAGTGACTGGAGGAGGACAAGAAAAAAGTGGCTCTCATGGACCCAGGAAAGATCTGAAGTGCAGTTTGGGGCCCACGGAGAAAGTGAAGAGAGAAACTCCAACAAAGAAGGAGGTGGCCACCGGCGCCTTTTCCCTGTGTCGGGAATCCCGACACGACAGAAGTGGTTCAAATCTGCAGACACGCGGTGACTGCCAGCGCCCCCGGGGACCTCCGCGGAGGAACGTGAGAAGCGGCGGTGCAGAGAAGCAGCGGCCATGAAGGACACACTGACTGGCGGTGAGTGCTGACACCCAGCCGTCCCACGCGAGAGAGCAACTAGCCGGGCGCCATTGTTGGGGGGAGCAGCAGCTGAACTTGAAACTCAGGGCGGCTGCCACTCCATCCACGGCTCCAGCGGGGACCTCTGCAGAGGAACACAAGACACCACAGAACAGAGAAGCAGCGGCCGTGAAGGACACACTGACTGGCGGTGAGTGCTGACGCCCAGCCGTCAGGCGCCCAAGAGAGCCACTAGCCGGGCGCCATTGTGGGGCGGGGGCAGCAGCTGAGCTCAGAACTCAGGGCGGCCGCCACTCCATCCACGGCTCCAGTGGGAACCTCCGCGGAGTAACGCGAGACGCTGCAGTACAGAGAAGCATCAGCCAAGAAGGACACACTGACTGGCGCTTTTCTTCCTGGTATTCCAAGACTGAGATTGTCTAAGGATCACAGAAAATACTGTGGCACAGAACCAAAGAACCAAGGACTGGGCCAAACAGGCAGCAACTTCTTATCTCCAATAAATTGAAGAGGTAGGATATTGCAGCAGGCTCAAAACCCAAAAATAAGCTACACCTGGGAGATACCTCGGAGAAGCAGTCATCTCCTAAGAGTTTGAAATACTAGCAATAAAGCAACCTACCATAGGCAATTTACAAACAGCAACCCAGGAATTAAACTAAAGAAAGAAAAGAAAATGAGACGACACTTAAACAAGATGCAACCCCACTCACCAAAGGCAAACCCAGGGGGCAGTGAGGTGGGACAAACCGAAAGCCACCCACCTGACATCTCTGAAGTGGTAACAACAAAGCAGTTGAATGAGGCTCTGGAAAAATTTAAATCAGAAATAATTTCTCAGATAACTGCAGAGATAATGTCCACAATGAAGACCATGCTTAAGGACGCTAGAGCAGACACAGACAAAAAAATAGACAAGCTTAAGAAAATGATGGAATGCTCAGCATAGGAAAGAAATGGAATCCATAAAGCAGATTCAAGCAGATATCCAGGAGAACAAAAATACCATTGAAAGTATTTGTAGCAGGTTAAGCCAGTGTGAGGACAGGATCTCAGATATAGAAGACAGGCTTGCAATTAGTGATCATGAAAAGAAAGAATTCTTAAAAATAGCAAGAGACAATGAAAAATCAATCCAGCAGCTGCTAGATGATGCAAAGAAGAATAACTTAAGATTGATTGGAGTCAATGAAAAAGCAGGAGATAGCATAAATGACATCAGAACACTATCCACAGACATTATCACAGGAAATTTCCCTGGTAGAGAAAAAGAATTTGACGTTCAGATAAGTGAGGCTTATAGAACTCCAATTAGCCATGATCAAAAAAAATCTTCAGCCAGGCATATCATAGTCAAGATTCCAGAAATTCAACATAAGAGTAGAATCTTAAAAGCTGTTAGAGAAAAGAAACAAATCACCTATAAAGGAAAGCCCCTCAGAATCACAGCAGACTTTTCAGCACAAACCCTCAAGTCAAGAAGAGCTTGGAATGATGTATTTCAAGTTCTAAAGGAAAATAATCTTCAACCTAGATTGATGTACCCCACAAAACTATCTTTCAGAACTGATGGAGAAATAAAATGCTTTCATGACAAAGAACATCTGAGAAAATTTATAACTACCAAACCAGCACTCCAAAATGTTTTGAAGGACATTCTAGAAAGGGATAACAAGGACTACAACTCCAGAAACCCCGACAGAAGGAATCCACCAGGCAGAGCAAATGATTAAAGAGAGGGAGGGAAAAATAAAAATTAAAAGAGGGGGAGCCAACAACAAGAAAATAACATGACAAGGATAAGTCAATACATATCAGTTTTAACCATTAATGTTAATGGCCTCAATTCACCAATCAAAAGGCACAGACTGGCAAATTGGATCAAGAAGCAAGATCCAACAATATGCTGTATACAAGAAACACATTTAATTCAAAAAGAAATTCATAGACTGAAAGTCAAAGGATGGAAAACAATACTCCATTCGACAGAAACCCAGAAAAAAGCAGGGGTAGCTATACTTTTTGCAGACAAAGTGTATTTCAAGCCAAGAATGATTCAGAGAGATAAAGAAGGTCACTACATCCTTGTAAAGGGAAAAATCCAAGAGGAAGAGATAACAATCATAAATATATATGCAACAAATACCAGTGCACCCAACTATATAAAAAAAATTAATGGACATGAAAAATCAAATAAGCACTAATACAATTGTATTGGGGGATCTCAATACTCCACTGTCACAAAAAGACAGATAAACTAGACAAAAAATCAACAATGAAATATTAGAACTGAACCAAACTTTGGAACAAATGGACTTAGTAGATGTCTACAGAGTGTTCCACCCCACAACATCAGAATACACATTCTTCTCAGCTGCACATGGGACGTTCTCCAAAATAGACCACATACTAGCTCATGGAACCTGCTTAAGTAAATGCAAAGGAATTGAAATTATCCCATGTATATTATCAGACCATAGTGCAATGAAATTGGAAATCAATGGCAAAAGAAACCACAAGAATTTGCTAAACACATGGAAATTAAATAGCAACCTACTGAACAACCAATGGGCCACAGATGAAATTAAAGAAGAAATTAGACAGTTTCTGCAACTGAATGATAATGACAGTACAACATACCGGAACTTATGGGATACAATGAAAGCAGTCCTAAGAGGGAAATTTATAGCATTAAATTCCTATATCAGGAAAACAGAGCAAGCACAAATAAACAACCTAATGGTGAACCTCAAACTTCTAGAAAAAGAAGAGCAGGCTAAGCCAAAAGCTCGTACAAGGGAGGAAATTATAAAGATCAGAGCAGAAATTAACGTATTGGAGACTAAAAAAACAATACAAAGAATCAACGAATCAAAGAGCTGGTTCTTTGAAAGATTAAATAAAATCGACAAACCCATATCCAACCTTATTTAAAAAAAGAAAGAAAGTACTCAAATCCATGCAATTAAGAATGAAAAGGGTGATATCACAATGGACCCTGCAGAAATCCAGAAGATCATCTATACCTACTTTGAAAACTTGTATTCTAATAAGATGGAAAATGCAGAAGAAATGGACAGATTCCTAGATACATATGAATTACCAAAGCTCAACCAAGAAGATATAAAAATCCTAAATAAACCAATAATAATCAATGAAATCGAAGATGTACTTAAAAACCTCCCAACAAAGAAAAGCCCAGGCCCTGATGGATTCACTGCCGAATTCTACAAGCAATTTAGAGAAGACCTAACACCACTACTTCTCAAACTTTTTAATGAAATTGAAAGGGAAGCAATACTCCCAAATTCATTCCTGGAAGCAAGCATTACCCTGATACCAAAACCAGAGAAGGACCCAACTAAGAAAGAGAACTACAGGACAATCTCCCTAATGAACATAGATGCAAAAATCCTCAATAAGATACTGGCAAACAGAATGCAGCAAATCATCAAGAAGATTATACACCATGACCAAGTTGGATTCATCCCAGGGATGCAGGGATGGTTTAATATATGTAAATCAATAAATGTAATACACCATATTAACAGAACCAAGGACAAAAATCATTTGATCATCTCAATAGATGCAGAAAAAGCTTTTGACAAAGTCCAACACCCATTCATGATAAAAACCCTACAGAAAATTGGAATAGATGGTCTTTATCTCAATCTGATAAAAGCTATCTATGATAAACCAACAGCCAATATCATACTAAATGGACAAAAACTGAAAGCCTTCTCTCTAAAATCAGGAACAAGACAAGGATGTCCACTGTCCCCACTCTTATTCAACATAGTCCTGGAAACTTCAGCCACAGCAATTAGACAAGAGAAAGAAATAAAAGGAATTATGATTGGAAAGGAAGAAGTTAAATTATCATTATTTGCAGACGACATGATACTCTACGTAGAAGACCCCAAAAACTCCACTAAAAAATTGCTAGATTTAATAAGCAAATTCAGTAGTGTAGCTGGATACAAAGTCAACACTCAAAAATCAATAGCCTTCCTGTACACCAATAACAAACTCACTGAGAGAGAAATTAGGGAAACAACACCTTTCACAATCACATCTAAAAAAAATGAAATACCTAGGAATCAATCTCACAAAGGAAGTAAAAGACCTCTACACTGAAAATTACAGTACTCTGAAAAAGGAGATTGAAGAGGATATCAGAAAATGGAAAGATATCCCTTGCTCCTGGATAGGAGGAACCAATATAGTGAAAATGGCCAGACTTCCAAAACTGTTATACAGATTTAATGCAATTCCGATCAAAATTTCAACAACATATCTCACAGAATTAGAGAAAACAATCCTAAAATTCATCTGGAACCAGAAGAAACCTAGAATAGCAAAGGCAATTCTGGGCAACAAAAGCAAGGCAGAAGGCATCACAATCCCTGATTTGAAATTATACTATAAAGCTACTGTGATAAAAACAGAGTGGTATTGGCAAAAAAACAGACCCGAAGATCAATGGAATAGATTAGAAGATGCAGAAACAACTCCAGACATACTAAGCCACCTTATCTTTGACAAAGGTGCCAAACACATTCACTGGAAGAAAGATAACCTCTTTAATAAATGCTGCTGGAAAAATTGGCTCTACACATGCCGAAGATTAAAATTAGACCCATATCTTTCACCGTGCACTAAACTAAATTCAAAATGGATCAAAGAACTAAATATTAAAACAGAAACATTAAATCTCCTGGAAAATAGAATAGGTAAAACTCTTGAAGATGTTGGTGTAGGCAAAGACTTTATGAATAAAACCCCCATCGCACAGGAAGTAGCACAAAGAATCAACAACTGGGATCTCATCTTATTAAAAAGCTTTTGCACAGCAAGAGAAACCACCAACAGAGTGAAGAGACAACCCACAACGTGGGAAAAAATGTTTGCCAGCTATTCCTCAGACAAAGGATTACTATGGAGAACATACAAAGAACTCAAAAAAATCAGACCTCCCAAATTTAAAGACCCAATCCAAAAATGGGCATCTGAGATGAATAAACACTTCTCAGATAAAGAAATACCAACAGCAAATAAATACATGAAAAAATGTTCAACATCACTAGTCATTCGAGAGATGCAAATTAAAACAACACTGAGATTCTATCTCACCCCAGAAAGAATGGCTATTATCAAGAAGTCAACTAATAACAAATGCTGGAGGGGCTGTGGGGAAAAAGGAACCCTTCTCCACTGTTGGTGGGAGTATCGACTGGTTCAGCCACTGTGGAAATCAGTGTGGAGACTCCTCAAAAAACTAGGATTGGAGGTCTCATTTGACCCAGCTATTCCCCTTTTGGGTATCTTCCCAGAATTAAAAACATCGTACCACAGCGATATATGTGCACCCATCTTTATAGCAACACAATTTGTAATAGCTAGATCGTGGAAACAACCCAAATGCCCATTAACTGAGGAATGGATAAAAAAGATGTGGTATTTCTATACAATGGAGTACTACTCAGCCATAAAGAAAGATAAACTGGAAAGTTTTATAGGTAAATGGATGCAACTCGAGAAAATACTCACAAGCGAAATAAACCGGATGCACATTTGTAAACATCATATTGTCTCCCTAGTATGAAAATGCAATTTCACTGTGACTATTCCATTCCTTAGTCTTCTATTTTTACCTAGCTTTTACATGGCTTAATCTTATACTGAGTAATATTTTTCTCCAAAAGATATTTGTACATTCTCTAATGCTTGAATTTGTTAATACATGAGAATGTTTACTTGTTGTCTTTAAAAAAAATAAAAATAAAAAATAAAAAATTGTATAAGATCATGAAAAAAATAAAAAGTTAAAGAATGTTAAAGAATGTTAAAAAAAAAAAAAAAAAGAAAAGTTTAAGAATGAGATTTCCATTTCCAAATCTATAGTGGATACATTTTTGAAGCTTAAACGATAATTGTGGCATTTTCTAGACCTCAGTGCAAGTCAGACCTCCATGTTTCAAAAATTCATTTAACTATACAATTAGGATTTCAACAACGCTTCAGTAAAAACTGACCTCAATTACAAGGAGCCACCAGAAAACAGGAAAGAATACTCAAAATTTAAAAGCCTACTGAGTTATGAAAACTTTCAGTTGAAGGCATGAAATAGAATATATGTGGGAAGATGGTGAAAAACTCCTAAAATAAAGAACAAAAAAGAGTGCTAAGCCCTCTGTCCCTGAGCATCAACCTGCCTAGGCACCTGGCCTGGCTTCCCTATGCCCACTCTTCTTGTCCCCTGTGGATTCTGCCCTCTCCTGGGCCACAGCTGGGAGGTTCTGCATTACCAACCTGGGCCTGGGGTGTGCCTCCTGCTGTCACTTCCCTGCACCCTCTTTAACTGTGTCCTGAGTGCCTCAACACAGCTCCTCCCTGCTATGTGTAACTATAAGCCATGCAGGCTCAGTGATAGAGTACTTGCTTAGCTTGCACAAGGCCCTGGGCTCAGTACCCAATGCCAAAAAAAAAAACCAGAAGTCTTTAACTGTAAATTCTGGAAGGTAACCAAAGAAGCATGGCAGGTGGTATGAAGACAAGCAGATTTGGACCACAGGATTGAAGCAGCAACACAATGGCAGGGAGCCCTGCATTCCCCCACACACAGCCAGAGAGGGTGAACCAGTCCTGAAAACCCCCACGCCCACCTGACAACAGAAAAACTCAGAAGTGGGCTTGTTCCTGCCGACTGAATAGGAATCTCCAACCTCAGAGCTCAGCACACTAGCAGGGACAAAAAGAAGATGCAAACCACCACTATCAGCAATGAAGGAATGATACTACAGATTCTGCAGCCATTAAAAAGACAATGAGGGGACCGGTGAGATGGCTCAGCGGCGTAAGGGCCTGCCTGGCAAGCGCAAGGGCCCGAGTTCGACTCCTGGAACCCACATACGAAAAAAGGACCGGTGATATCGCTCAGAGCCACGGCGCCTGCTGGCACGCGAGGTCCTGAGGTCGACCCCCGGTACCCACAAAAAAAAAAAAAGATAATGAGGAAATACCACCAAGCACTTTATCCTCATACCATCAGCAGGTCAGAAGAAATGAACAAATTCCCCAAAACCCACAAACTACAAAGATTCAACCAAGAGTAGAACATTAGTCCTATAATCTTTAAAGTTGAATTCATAATTAAAAAGCTTCCAGGGCCGGTGAGATGGCTCAGCGGCATAAGCGCCTGCCCGGCAAGCACGAGGTCCTGAGTTCGACTCCCGAAACCCACATAAAGGAAAAAAAGGGCCGGTGATATCACTCAGTGGCACAAGCGCTTGCTGGCAAGTGCAAGGTCCTGAGGTCAACTCCCAGTACCCACATTAAAAAAAAAAAAAAAAGAAGCTTCCAAAGTCTCCAGACCCAGACTCACTGAAAAATCTATCAAAGGTATAAAAAGAGTGTCACACCAATTAGACATTCTCGTCCAGGAAACAGACAAGGAGGGACACTTCCCAACTCATTTTATAAGGCTATAATTAGCCTAATACAAATCAAACACAGTACTAAAAAAAAACTACAGTCAAATAACTAATTAACTTACACACCAAAAAAATGAAACAAATTTTCACCAACTAAGTTCAATAATGTATAAAAAAAAGAATTACACAGCCTGACCAGAAAAGCCGTTGTATAATCCACCACACCAACAGGCTAATGGAGAAAACCATATGACCATATCGAATGCAAGGAAAGTATTTGACAGAAATCCCACACAGGAGTAAACTCCCCACCAGTTTGAGCAGTAGGTGTGTGAAAAAGAACAGAGCAAACCTGAGGCCAGGATCCTTGAAAAGGCCTGTTCGCGAGGGTGGCCTCGGGCTGGTGCCTGGGAACTTGGATCTCAGTGTTCCCACAGCTCCCCCGGAATGCTCGACGCGCCTCAACTGCTTCTGCAAATAACAGGACCCACGCTGACCACTTTTTTTTTTTTTTTTTTTTTTTTTGTGGGTACCAGGGCTCGACCTCAGGACCTCGCGCGCCAGCAGGCGCCCGTGCTGCTGAGCGATATCACCGGCCCCTTTTTCGTATGTGGGTTCCGGGAGTCGAACTCGGGCCCTCGCGCTTGCCGGGCAGGCGCTTAAGCCGCTGAGCCATCTCACCAGCCCCTGACCACTTCTTCTGTGAAGCCTGCATGTCAGTGCTGGCTTGCAGGGCACCTTGCACAGTCTCTAGACAACACTTCTGGGTGTCATCACAGTTGATGCTGGAAGCGAGTGGCAGCTTCTGTGTGATTCCATCGCCTGTGGACAGTGGACTCCTGAAAGCTTGTTCCTGTTTTCCTCTGAACTCTGCCCCATGTGCCCATTGCTTTTTCTGACTTTATTTTTTTATTCTTTCACTCACTCAAAAATGTGGATAAATGAAACTCCAAGCAATTATGTCCTACATCTCATAGGACTTCATTCATATAATGTAACAGTTAATCTTGGCAACTCACATGGCTTGATAGATGCCGATTAATACGATACACTTCTGCCTGTGTCTGGGTGTGGCCATCAGGACTGTACCTGGTCCCTGATCTCTTTCTTTCTGGTTCCTCCTCTGCTCCCTTCACACATACACACACTTCAAGAGTTTGTAAGTGAAGAATTCAGCAAAGCTGTAAGATACGAGATCAACATACAAAAGTCAATCATTGTTCTATATACTGTACCAGTAATGAATAATCTGAAAATGAAATTAAGAAAACATGGGCCGGGGATATAGCTCAGTGATAGAGTACTAGTCTAGCACATACAAAACGCTGGGTTCTATTTCCAGGAAATAGAAGCAAGCAGCGTCCTCTACCACACCTTTCTACCATGATGTCTCTGCCTTAAAGCCAGCTAACCCAGGTTGAAACCTCTTGAAACCATGAACCAAAATAAATCTTCTCTTTTAGACTGTGTATATCAGGTATTTGGTCATAGCAACAGAAAAGTGAGTAATAAATATAATTTTGAGGGTAGTGTCAGGCCTGACCTGAGAAAGACTTTCACAATAAACATGCTGCCCTCTACAAACAACAGGAATCCACTAAAAGGATCATGCTGCCCTCAGCAAACAGAGCTGATGGCCATAAAGAAATGTAGGGCTGGACAATCTCCTGGATGCCAGAATGTCCAGCAGTGTCTACACACCTGCTCTGATCGTCCTTGGAACTTTGACCCCACATATTCCATCCAGATTCCTTGAGATTATAAACCCCATCCCCAAACCCTATATTAACTTCTCCCCTCCTCCGGACCACCTGCTGGTATCACTCTGATTTCAACCTGCCTGTACCTGAACAGAATTAAATCCAGCCTTTTCCCCACAGGAGCCTGTCTCTGGTGTTTCCTCACATGCCACCTTTAACAGGTAGGTACTGGGGATTGAGCCCAGGGCCTTTATAACTGAGCTACATCCCATCTGTTTCGAAGACAGGGTCTTGATAAGTTGCCCAGTGTGTTAGTTACTTTTCTGGTTGCCGAGACAAAATACCTGACACCCAAAGTTAAAGGAGGGGGCCAGGGATATAGCTCACCAGCACAAGCACCTGCCTGGCAAGTGTGAGGTCCTCAGTTCGATTCCCAGTACAAAAAAAAAAAAAAAAGGTAAAGGAGGAAAGGTTTATTTAGCTCCCAGTTTGTAGGTTTTAGTCCATAATTGGCTGGCTCCAAGGCATGGTGGCACATGGCAGAAGGGCAACAGTTCATGGCAGCAGAAGACAGCAAAAGCAACAAGAGAGAAAAAGAGGAGACAAGCCTCTTTCTGTCCCTTATATTGTATGCAGGCTACCCACCCTAGGGCAGGTGTAGCACTCACCCCCATAATCCCAGCATTGGACCATGAGTCAATCACAAACTCTAGATTCAGCCACCTCTGAAAAGCCCACCCCCGCATGACTGCATGAGGCTTTGGGGGGACATCTAGACACAAACCATAACATCCAGGCTGAGCTTGAATTGCAGTCCTGCTGCCTCAGCCTCCCAGTGTTGGGATCAGAAGGCCATGTGCCACCATCCCTGGCTCATGTGACTGTTTTGTTTGTTTTGTTGTTTTTTGAGACAGGGACTTACTCATTATGTAGTACAGGCTGGCTTTCAACTCGCAGTGATCCTCCTGCCTCAGCCTCTCGAGTGCTGAGATTACAGGCGTGCACCACCATGCTCAGCTCATGTAACATTTTTTTATATGACAAAATTTGAGAAATGGTGAAGAGTTTTGTAGCTGCCAGGAGTTAGGAAGGTTTAAAAGAGACGGAGATGAGTGTGGTTATAAAAGAGCTACCTTCGGAATCATTATGTGATGGACCTGTTCTCAATGGTGATGGTTGGAGGACACTACATATGTGATAAAATTGCATAGAAAAAAGTGCACGTATACTACTGTGATAGTTAACTGTGATGTCAACTTGCATGGATTAAGAACCGCCTAGCAGGGCCGGTGAGATGGCTCAGCGGCTTAAGTGTCTGTCCAGCAAGCGCGAGGGCCCGAGTTCGACTCCCGGAACCCACATACAGAAAAGGGGCCGGTGATATCACTCAGCGGCACGGGCGCCTGCTGGCGCGCGAGGTCCTGAGGTCGACCCCCCGGTACCCACAAAAAAAAGAACCGCCTAGCAGATTAGTGGAGCACAGTGCTGGTTGTGTGCAGATGATTGATGTGTAAACTGCAAAATGGAAAGGGAAAACTCACCCCAGATGTGGATGGCACCAACCAACAGGCTTACAGCCTGGATGGAATAAAATGAGAAAGAAGGAAATCTGCCCTTTTGCTTCTTCAGAAGAGCCCCAGGTTTTTCTATCAGCTGTGGACACTGGACTCCAGGTCCTTCAAGCTTCCAGCACAAGCTCTTCAGCCTTCCAATGCAGACCCTTCGGCTTTCCAACAAGGACTCAAACTGGACTCTGCAGTGAGCTCCAGGCCTTCAACCTGTGACTGAGTCCTCCAGCTCTCCAGTGCATGCCTGCCATCCTGCACTCATCCATCCCTAACACAGCAGATGGCCACTGTAAGCCTACCCGGTAAATCCTTTCTGTATTCAATCTGTTCCTCTAATGAACCCTAACTGATACAACTGCATTAATGCATACAAGAAAAACTGGGAAAATCTGAACATGACTGGTGGATTGTATCCATGTCCTTATCTGCCTGATACTGTACTAGAGTTTTGCAAAATAATACCAATGGGGAGAACTAAGAAAAGGTTATACAGGATCTATTATTTCTTACAACTGCAGCTTACAAATATCTCAGTAAAAACCTTTTCTCAGTCACTTTCCTCATGGCTGGGACAAAATATCCAACAATCACAACACAAAGGAGGTTTATTTTGCCTCACAGTTTCAGAAGTCTCATCCCATGCATGGCCAGCCAGCTCCAAGGCGGGAACAGTATGGTGGAAGGGCCTGGCCTATGGGCCTGCCCGCCTCATGGCAGCCAGGAAGCAGAGAGAGAAGGGAGGAACCAGAGAGGGAGATAAATCCTTCCAGGTCACTCCCCCAATGACCCCCTCTCCTAGTACAGTATCCCCAAGAGTCAGTCACCTTTTAAAACCCCAGCTCTGAATGCACAAAGTCTTTGGGAGACGTTCTAGATCTACGCCATAACAAACCTTCAATACCAAAAAATTACACAGATATGAAGTATGAAACACTTATACATTTCATGTACATATTAAAGACCATGAAAATTATAAAACCTATTTCCTGCAACAATGCTGCATTCCAATTGGGAAATGTAACACAGACTCAACTTACAAAGCATACTTATAAGTATGCTAAGGATGATTTTTAAGTACAAATATATTTTATAGCACACTTACAAAAGGCCTCCATATTTTTTATCAATATTAGCTATTAAATTCATTACTGTTTAAAAATATTTGTTTCATAGTACATCTTTAACAATGCCTTTTGTAAAAATTTTATTATTTTTTCTTTTTTCCTTCCAGTACTGGGAATTGAACTCAGGACCTCACATTTGCCAGGCAGGCACTGGCCGCTGAGCTATATCTCCAGTCCTAAAAATTTTGTTTCTGAAACAGGAATTCTATTCTAAAATAAAATTTTAAATTCATAATCCCAAACTGACACAATACCATTTATTATACATTCTTTTATACAAAGAATAATTTAAGTTAATAAAGAAGTTTTTGAATAAAACCTTCAAAATATTAATAAAAGTTTTCAATATCAATTTTCTAAAAAAATATCAGTTATTTGCTGTTCAATGAAATGTCACATCCAGGCAAAGGTTTCTCATACTTATTGGGTGTCCCATGCCCACTCTGGGTCGTCCAATTTGAAGAGAAAGGTTTCTAAGCCTCCAAGAAACCAGAAGGGGTTTCTTCTGTGAGACATTGCTGATGCCTGCGAAGGTTTCCTGGGGTGCTGAGGACTTCCCCAAAGCATGGGTTCTCTCAGGCACTGTAACAGCCAACCGGGAGATGGACTTCCTACATTCCTTATACTCATAGGGCCTCTTGCTGATGTGGGTTCTCTGAGGATGACTTGTGGTAGAAAGTTTTCTCACATTCGGAACATCAAAGGGCTTCTCCCCTGTGTGAGTTCTCTGATGATTAATGAAGTTCAGCTTCTGGGAGAAGGTTTTCCCCGCACTCCTTACATGCATAGGGTTTCTCCCCAGTGTGCACTCTCTGGTGCACTGAGAGCGCTAACCTGTCACTGAAGGCCTTCTGACACTCAGAGGACTTCCCCCATTTGAGTCCTCCAATGCATGTGGAGATCTGAACTCTCACAGAACATCTTCCCACATGCACCACACTCATAGGGCTTCTCCCCAGCATGTGTCCACTGGTGTACTTTATGGCCTGACTGATGGCCAAAGGTCTTCCCACACTCACTGCATTCATAGGGCTTTTCTCTTCTGTGTATCCTCTGATGCAGGATGAAGGTGAACTTGTGGCTGAAGGTTTCCCGACATTCACTACATCTGGGGGTTTTGCCCCCAATATCTGTTTTCTGATATATAGTAAGCTTATTGCAAAATCCACTTACGTGCTGCCTTTATGGTCTCTCTTTCCTCATATGTTTTTCTTGATCCACAGTGTAATTTAGCCTCCTGGAAAATACTTCCTCATCTCTATTCCATTCAAAGGCTGTTTCTCCTCTGGGAGTTTTCTCATTGCAAGTGGAGAATGTCTTCCTGCTGAAAGCTTTCTCACTCTCACTACACTCACAGTATTTCTTCTCAGTGATAACTCCATGGCATTTATTTAGAATTGGCTTCTCCCCAGCAGACCTCCCACAGTTGTTAAACTCACAGCAATACTCCCAGGTATGAGGCTGAGGCTGGAGGATCACTTCAAGTTCAAGGCCAGTCTGGGCTATATAGTGAGCTCAAGGCCAATCTGAACTACACAGCAAAACCCTGTCTCAAAAAAAAAAAAAATTATTACATTAAAAGACACATTGCCATGGATACCCCTCAAAATCTTCCCTCTCCCTCCAAACACACTTATCGCTTTTTGAGTGTAACTTATTAGTAGAGCACTTGCCCAGTCATGCAAAGCCCTGTGTTCCATCCCTACACTGAAAAGAAGGCTGAGAAGCTGGAGAAGTGCCACAGAGCCCAGGTAAGAACTCTGCAGACTCTGATGTGTGACAGGGAGTGACTTGCATGACAACTACAGGACACTCTGGATGCTCTCCAGGGACCAGGGCTGAGCAACACAGGGCCTGCTCCAATCCAAGCTAGAGACATCATGGAAGGACAGAAGAGGCCCAGGCTATGGGTGCATTCTGGTGTCCAGCAAGATAAGCTGTGAAAGATGTCGCATGTGGAAGAACAGGTCAAAGAAGACCCCAAGGGATCTGCTGCTGCCAGAAAAGAAAGGAAGGGAGGAGGCTTGGTGAGGGAGGCCAGGAGGCCAGTTTTAGTGACGCTCGAGTGGAGAGGCAGTGCGTGGTGGTGCACGCCTGTAATCCCAACACTCTGGAAGGCTGAGGTAGGAGGATCACAAAATTCAAGCCCAGGGCAACTTAGTAACTTACTGACCCTGTCTCAAAGTGAAAAATGAAAAAAGAGGTGGGAGTATAGCTCAATGCGAAGGCCCTGGGTTCAATCCCCAGTACCACAATATAAATAAATAAAACAAATAAATGAAGCTAAGAAGACAGAGATCAGAATAACAGTCACCCTGAGATGAGAGCAGGCAAGCAGGTTCTTGGAGAGGAAACAGGCAGGCTTGGGGAAGCAAAGGCCCCCACAGCATCAGGCTGCCCACCACCAGAAGCATAGCAAGGCCAAGCTCCTCCAGCTGTGAGCTTAGGATATGCACACTCTGCCTGAACTTCAAAAAGAGGAAAATACTAAAAGTTGGTAGTCCTGAGTCTTGGTCACTGGCTAGATGTGCAATAGCTGGTAAAGGCTAAGCAGGCCGGAGGACAGGGTGAGGACAGGATGAAGATGGAAGCTGGGCTGGTCGGGCAACAGGCTGGCTGCAAATAGAGGAAAAAACACAGGCTGTAAGTAGCAACTGTCCCTTTGAGTCCATGGACTCTGAGGGCCTTTGGATGAACAGCACAGAAACGTCAGCAAAGAGACCCCATCAGGGCCCGAGGGTGGCAGAGGTCTAGGGGATTAGAGAGCCAGCAAATCATGTGACCCCAGAGAGATGAGAGCAGGTGGCAGGACAGGAGGGTGTGGACAAGCAGAGATCATGAAGGGACACCTGGAGGGTGGAAGAGAAGAACGCTCCACAGAGAGGAGGGAAAACCACCACAGAGGAAGAAAGACTGAAACCAATCACGATGACACTCCAGCCAGGCATGGTAGCACACACCTGCATTCTCAGCACCCGGGAAGCTGAGGCAGAAGGACTGCCATGAGTTCAAGGACAACCTGGGCTACAAAGTAAGTTCAAGGCATGGCTGAACTACATAGCAAGACCCTGCCTCAAAAAAGAAAAAGAAAAAAGAGCGTTCATGGCCTGCCTGGGCAACACAGAGAGACTCCAAGAGAGACAAAACATGAATATTAACTGGACAGAATTCTCGATGAAGGCAGGCATTGACTTGTGCCATAAGGTCTCTGGTGTCCCTGGGGTTCAAAATGTGAAAGGGAACTAAGGAGATATCGGCCAGAAAATACAGTCTTAACCAATCTACACATAACATTTGAAGAGTTTTTTGAAGATGACATATTCGTTCTTTCTTGCAACTGTCCCAGTGTCCATGCCAGGATACAACCCAACCTCTGCAGGACCCAGGTGTTTCATCCCAAGTAACCTGGACTGACTAGTTCTCCTGCATACAAAGGGCTCTGCTTCCCCTGGAAAGTGATTCTGGGCAGTGGGCTGCACTGATTTCCAGCTCTCACAGAGTGATCACTACTCCATTAACCACAGGAAGACCAGGAAAAGAACAACACAGACTTCAGTGCCAAAAGCGCTGAATGTCCCAGGAGGAATTCATGATTTCTTCTTTTTTCTTTTCAGTACTCAGCACTGACCTCCGGGTCTCAAAGATTCTAAGCAGGTGCTCTGCCACTGAGCTACTTCCTCAGCCCATTATTTATTTTTGAGAGAGAGGTCCTACTAAATCACCCATGCTGACCTGGAACTTATGATCCTCCTGCCTCAGCCTCCCTATCAGCTGGGGGAGGCGTGTGCCACCACCATGGCCTGACGATTTCTTTTAACAGCCAGTACATATCATGTAACAGAACACCTGTGTTTGCCACAACCAGTAGAAAGACCAGACCAATGTTCTGGAAGATCATGAGGCCTCCCTACTTCTGCACCCTGTGTCCTAGGTGTGCTCACATAGGTGAGCTGTTGTGTATTTTCCCTCACGTTGACTCCCATTTACTTTCACATTCACATTCTAAATTGAGACACTGTAAACAAGTAAGGAATAAGAAATAAACAACTCACCTGAGACCTGTTCGTTTTCTGCTGCTCTAGGAAACGTAGAGAACTAGGAAAGTGCACCTGAGAAAGAAGAAACAACAGGACTGAGGAGGCTGAAGTAGGAGAATTTTGGCAAGTTCCAGGCCTGCCTGGGCTACAGAGCTAGATGCTGTCAAAACAAAAACCAAAAAAAAAAGAATGGATCACAAGAAGTGTGATCATTGTCCTCCTGGATTCTCTGTACAGAAAGCTCTACATCCACACTGGACAAAAGTCGGTAGGAGAAAGGCACCTGGCCCTGAACTACTCTGGCAATGCTTTCCCTAGAAACTGCTTTTGATATAACTGTGTCAAAAATTCCAACTCCAGGGCCGGTGAGATGGCTCAGCGGCGTACGTGCCTGCCTGGCAAAAGCGAGGACCCGAATTCGACTCCCGAAACCCACATACGAAAAAAGGGCCGGTGATATCGCTCAGCGGCACGGGCGCCTGCTGGCGCGCGAGGTCCTGAGTTAGACCCCCGGCACCCACAAAAAAAAAAAAAAAAATTCCAACTCCAGGCATGGGCACTCACCCTGTGGCCCCTCGAGCTTTTGTCCTCCATGCTGGACAGAGAGAAAGAGGCAATCCAGGAAGGTCCTCCCACACTGTCCTTCCCGACTGTACGCTGGGGTGGGGAGGGCACCCACATGTTCAGGCCGAGAGGAAGGGGCTGGCAGGATGCCTCCCCATAGGACAGGAAAGGCCAAGAACCAGAAAGGAGGCAAGGGCAGTGCGGTGGAGTGGCACAGGCCTGTAATCTCGTCACCAGTAGGGGTCCCAGGAGGTCCCCAAGGCGGAAATGGCGGAAATGGACTCACCCCCAGGCCCGGGTGCAGGTGTACTGACTTCCATCACAGAAAGGAATTTCAGGACCTATCAGTAGGAAACATAAAGAGGTTTACTGGGGAGAAGTTTTAAGTCCTCACTCAAAGAAACAGTTTGGCCCTAGAGAGGGAATGGGAGGCCCCATGTGGCCTCAGCTGGGTGTCTGTACTGGGACTTAGGAGATCTGCACAACTCATCCATCTATGGGGACTCCGTTTACAGACGAAGGCGGGGGCCCTCCCTCAGGGAGAAGGGCGATGGCCCATTCTTGTTTGACAGCCTGGAGCCGTCATAAGGAAAAGCCTCATTTTCCAGGTAAATCGGGACTGTCTATTCCCGGTGAAAAGGGCCTATTTACAGGCAAAGGAATGCCCAGGTTTACTGAGTCTTTCAGGACCTTAGGAATTTTTGACGGGGTTTGTGTTGTGAAGCTGCAGTTTTTATTAAAAGTCCAATTTTAAAATTACGATTTCCTTTGTCTCCTATCTTTATTCCTTCTAACCTACCTCAATCCCAGCACTTGGGAGGCTGAAGCAGGAGGATCGCGAGTTCGCCGCCAGTCTGGACTACCCAGCATGCTCTCGCCCAGCTGACTACGTGGCCAGCCCGCTAAAAAAACAAAAGCCTCTGCGAAGGCCGGTGATGCTCCCGGTGCCGGCCTAGCTCACAGTCCTCGTTGCGCCCCTATCCTGCAGGAGCCCGCGGCGCTCCGACGCCTGCTCCCCGACCCCATGTGGCCACTGGGGCGCGCTCGGGGACCCAGCACCGCCTGCCTTCATGCGCATGCGCAAACGCCGCAACGCGTGCCGGCTTCCCGTCAGGCTCCGCGTCGACAGTCGCGGCGAGGTGGACTACCGGCCAGCAGAGGGCGCGCCAGGCGAACGCGGCGCTCAGCGTGGGCGGACGGAGCAGTGAGGCACGCTTCACCGAAAGAGCAGGCCGGACTACGCAATATGGCGACGCTGGCTTCTCGAAAGAGCGTGCGAGAAGCGGGACTGGCCCTGCGCACCCCGCGCCGGAAAGTGAAGATGGCTGCATACAGCCTCTTCGCCCGCGGGTGGCTTTCACAAAGTCGCGGTTTCACGGGCGTCGCGTCTGTCGCACGTTTCCGGGAAGCGCGTGAGCACTTCCGGGTAGGCGCAGTTCCGGGCGGGGGAGTGGGCGCTGAGGTGCTGTGCGAGTCCAGCCACGCCCAGGCCTGCGTCAGTCCCCAACTGCCGGGGAAGACAGGGTTTATTGTTGGAAATGAAGATGTTAAAGATATGTGAATTAGAATAGCATGCGTTAGCGGATCATTCACGAAAAGTTGGGAGGTGCGGAAGGCACTGCTGGAGACTGACACCCCGGAGTCAGGTGTGTGCGCTGATAAAGGGGCTCCGTGTGTGATCTACTGCAAGAGTTTGGAATTCTGTGATTCCCACAATTTTTTAAAACATTAAAAGACTGCATATCTCAAGCCTTGTGCATAACATACAACTTTCAGATACTCACTTTTATTTTGTTTTGAGACAGTGTCTCGCTGTGCAGTTCAGGCTGGCCTTGAACTCATTATGGAGCCCGGGCTGGCCTCAAACTCCCTCATCCTCCTGTTTCATCCTCCCAAGTGCTGGTATTACATTACTTTAAAATTGCACAGTTTAAATCCCCGGATGTGACAGGCAGCCCCTGCTCTGCACGGTTGTGACAGGAATTCCAGCCCAGCAAAGGACTCAGATTCTGGGTGACCACGACACATTAATGTGAGCGGGCAGAGAGAGCCCAAGCTTGGCTGCGAGCCCTCTCCTACGAAATTTCAGCACCCACACAGCTGTGCAGCAAGACCAGCGCCCACTCACACTACTCTGACACAGTCTGTCCGTGACTCGTTGTTGTCACCAGTCCCTTCACGAGGTGGCAGAAACGTGTTGTATAGCCTGGTCGCCCATGGTCTCCTGCCATGGGTTGTTACTGAGCACTGACACCTCCATCTGAACCTCAATGCAAAGGTCCTGGATTCAATCCCCAGTACCACACACTCACACAAAAAAGTACAGTGTTCTCTAAAACTAAGCTCTCCCTACTGCCAGTAGTTATTGAACAAAGTCTGTTTTTGACATAGTTATAACATAGGAACCACAATAGGGATGGGGAACAGGCAAAATCCTGGGCCCTACCCTGCGACTCATTAAGAGCATGATTTGTGTTTTCTTCTGGGACAGTCAGGAGCTTAAAAGCCATTTTTGTTATGAGCCAACATACTTCACTTGGGCCTATAGATGCCCAGTAGATAACTAAAGGCAGGCTAAAACTTCACCATTTTGTATCCTTTGTCACCCTAGAACTTTGGACCAAATCCCTTCTCAGCTCTGCATAGACATGTTAACCATTTAAGGAGTGTCTGTCCAAAACTTGGCAAAATAAGGTCTGTTGGCCCTGAATTTACATAAGCTCACTCCCTTGAAGATTAAGGCCCCCAGGATGGGGGATTTCCAGGGACACTCAACATTGCCCAGAATTCTGCTGTAAGCCTGCCAGCACCTGCCTGAGATCACAGAGATAAACCTTTCCTGCAGAGATCACTACTCAGCCATGAGGACTCCAGAACTAGGACTCCAAGACAGATAATGCTGCCCACCAGAAGTTTCATGACCGACCAAGGGTATCTAGTATCTCTGTTATTAAAAAAAAAAAATTTTTTTTTTGAGACAAGGATCCACTACATAGTCCAGGCTGGCCTTGAATTCACTATGTAATGTAGCCCAGGCTGATACTCCTGCCTCAGCCTCCCAAGTAGCTGAGAAAACAGGTGTGTACCGCCTCGCCCAGCAAAGCATGACCTAAGAATAAATCTGGAGATAGAGAGTGTGTAAAGGGAAGTAACCATGGATAGCTCACTGTTTGACCCCCCATCAGGGCAGTAAGGGCAGGGCAGGATCTGAGCAGCTAGTCTGGATGGTCCCATCCCCATGCAGCCGTACAAGGTCCAAGTGACGGTGGACCCTGGGTAGTGACACTGAGGACCCCATGGGGCCATTCCACAGATGGGCTCTGCATGACCCAGGACAGAATCGGCAGAAGCAGATGTTCAGGGAGCTGAGACTCCCTCAGGGAAGTCTTTGAAGATATCTGCTTCCCACCCCTCGCCTGACAGCGGCTCTCAGTGCACAATTTCTCCTGACCTTACTGTCAGGCGTATCTGGAAGCCCTGTGCCACACAGCTGACCTCTCTTTGTGCCTTCATTCATACAGTGGTGGTGGTGACACTGATATTGCACACACTTCAGGGGAGGTGCTCAGATTTCATTTCAATTGCTGGTGCTTCAACACGGTCCCAAAGAGTTTAGCCAGTGAAGCCCTTTGGCGCCTAAGTGTGGACATGTGCTGCATGGTGAGGTAACGCACAGGAGGTTTTAGGTGAGCTTCATTTGGTTTGCACATAAATACACAGTTGGTCTACCCTTTTCTATTGGAAGTGCTACCCACTCAGTCAGGAATTAGCTGGTCCTACTTTTTTGTTTTGTTTTTTTTGAGACAAGATGTCACTGTGTAATTCAGGCTGGCCTTGAATTCACTATAGAGCCCATGCTGGGCTCGAAGTCAAGGTGATCCTCCTGCCTTAGCTTCCTGAGTGCTGAGATTACAGGTGTGTACCACCACTTCTTGTCAGCTGGCCCTACTTGTGTACATCAACATTTGGACTCTGATCTCTCCCACTGGTCTGTGGGTCCCTTCACCGATACTGTGCTACCTCAATTTTAACTTCATAATAAGACTGAGCTCCGTGCCTACACTGGGAACATGCTGTGGGCCAAACACCTGCTTCCCTTCTGTGGTCCACACTGCAAACACGGTGGCTTATGCTCAACAGCCACTTCCTGTCTGGGCATCCGGAGCTCAGTGACTATGTCACCCACCCCCATGCTCAGCCTGGCCAGCACAACCTAAATGACCTACACGACCGGCCCTTGGAGAGCCCAAGGGTTCAGGACACAGCTCACCCTTGGGCCACTGGCTCACATGCATGAGGCCTGGGCTCCATTCCCAGCACCACAGAAAAGGGGGGCCGACTGACCTGAAATGCCCAGCCCCAGCCCCTGGGCAGACACTTCACACAGCTTGCTGCCCAGGACTGAGCAGGCCTGTGTGGCCCCCCATGGCCTCTGAGAAGCTGTGCCTGTTTTACTTCACAACATGCACCTTTTTGCCTTTTGCTGACTCTTAGAATAAATCAGCCACAAGTGTGAGTTTTTCTGTGAAAAATAAATTTCACTTTAAAAATTTAATTAAGGTTGGGGTGTAAGTCAGTGAAGTGTGTTTGCCTAGCATATACAAGGCCCTGGGTTCCATCCCCAGAAACACACACACAATTTAAGTTTCACTAAGCAAACGAGACACATCTAAAAGAGAGCTTCGCATGAGTCTGATTTATTTCACTTATGAGTATGGTCTCGAGTTGCATCCATTTACCTATAAAAGTCTCCAATTTATCCTTCTTTGTGGCTGAGTAGTACTCCATTATATTAAAAAAAAATCTTTTTTATCTGTTCCTTGGTTGATGGGCCTTTGGGTTGTCTCCAAGATTTAGCTATTACAAATTGTGCTGCTATAAACATGGGTGCACATATATCGCTGTGGTATGATATTTTTAATTATTCTGGGAAAATACCCAGAAGGGAAGATACAAAATGTACAATAGATATTGTGAATTGGGAAGAAACTATTCAAAAGAAAAGACAAACTGTGATTGGGGAAAGGGGAAAGAAATGGAAAAAGAAAAAAAAATTTATACACAAGATAATTAAGACAGTTATACAGCTAGATTCTCTTAGTTCATTGAAAAGGGTTTGTGCTAATATTATTTGGACAAGATATCATGCCTATATCTTGTACTCTGAATAATTACTATAAAGACAACAATACGCAATGTATTAATTATTGTAACTCTATTAGCCTGTTTTGAAACTCTTGTTTTATTGTTATTTTTTTTTTCTCTTTAAAATAAAAGAGAGAGCTTCAAAATTGAAGATTCAAAACTTCATGTAGGGCTGGTGAGATGGCTCAGCGGCGTAAGCACCTGCCTGGCAAGCGCGAGGGCCCGAGTTCGACTCCCGGAACCCACATACGAAAAACGGGCTGGTGATATCGCTCAGCAGCACGGGCACCTGCTGGCGCGTGAGGTCCTGAGGTCGACCCCTGGTACCCACAATTGAAAAAAAAAAAAAAAAAAAACTTCATGTAATCACAAAGACCAAAACCCTATAGTATGAGTACTGTTTGTTTTGTTTTTTGAGACAGGGTCTCACTATATAGTTCAGTCTGGCCTTGAACTCACTAGGAAACCAGGGCTGGCCTCAAACTTGTGGCGATCCTCCTGCCTCAGCCTCCCAAGTGCTGGGATTACAGATGTGCATCACCACACCGGGCAGCATACTTACTCTTACAGAACTCCTGGAATTGGTGACGATTGGATCACTAGAATCTCAGAAATTTACAGCTTTGATGACAATTTGCATAACATCCTTTTGTTGTTGTTGTTGTTTTGAGACAGGGTCTCCCTACTTCATTCAGGCTAGTTTTGAACTTACTATGTAGCCCAGGATGGCCTTGAACTCATGGTGAGCCTCCTGCCTCAACCTCCTGAGTGCTGGGATTACAGGCGTGTGCCACCATTCCCAGCTCCCATAACATCCATTTTTAAAGCTTTCTCATATGTTTCATTAAATGTGACTTGCCAGTGGCAATTGCCTCATCTATTAATTTATAAGTCCCCCCCCCCTTTTTTTTTGAGACTTAGACATGGTCTTACTCTGTAGCCCAGGCTGGCCTTGAATTTGCGTCGATCCTCCTGCCTAGCCTCCCACATGCTGCGATTACAGGCATGCACCACCTCACCCGGTTTAAATCCCTCTTCTTTACCAACCATCACAGGGTACCACTATGGGTATACCAGATATGTTGACAAAGTTTGAGGAAAATCACCATTTTTACTGCTTCATACAAATGAAGAGATTTAGCTGTGTCTTTTAATGGTACCAAAGAAGCCATTTCTTCAGTGACATAGTCATAACCAATACTGCTAATTAAAAATGGCAAATTGAACCATATCTGTCACATCAGCACTTTCATCTCTTACCAAAGAATAAAGTTTGAAATTAGCAGTTTTACTCTTAAATCTTTTTCAGTAGATTTGCCCATTTCCTCAATTCATCTGGCTACAGTCCGGTGAGACAAACTGATTTAGAAAAATTAAGCATAGTGCCTTGTCTCAACAAAAAAGCACTCCTGTCCATTTTTCACTAAAGACTCTTCCTTCTTTCATGATTTTTCTTTTTTTGGGTTCTGTTTTCTTTTGAGATGATGATGAAGCCATGCTGTAATAAAAAAAATTAATAAATAAGCAACCATGTATTTATCTAGTATTAGTAATGCTGTATATATAAATACCAGTATACCATGAGCAAAAAATGTTTTTTTGTACTCCTATCAACTGCTTAAAAAAACTCTTTTAACTCATAAAATAATGAAATAACACAAGTCTAAATTTAACAGTTAGAAAACTTACATGTCTGCTGAGTAACAATAAGTACCTGTCTTCACAGGCTCACACACCAATAGGGAGGTTGAAATACTATTAGCAGTAATCCCTTCCTTTTACCTGTCAAGTCACACAAACCCATGGGAAGTCCGATACAGATGGGTTTCCACTGTTGGTGAGGGCAGAATTTACACAGCATCGCACCCTCCCATACACAGCATTTCATCGTCACCTATGCACTCCACCACATAGTACTGCATAGTCCAACCACAATAAATATCAGTAATAGCCAGGTGTGGTGGCCCATACCTGTGATCCCGGCATGCTGAGAGGCTAATGCAGGAGGATATCACAAGTTCAAGACCAGCCAGCCAACTCAGCAAGACCCTGTCTCAAAAAATAAAATACAAAAGGGCTGAAAATGTACAGTAGCTCAGTGTGAAGGCCCTAGTTTCTATTCCCAGTACCACAAAAACAAACAAACAAAATGGATCATAAAGATAATACATGGAACCTGAGAAAAAGCCCTGACCTTACCCTCAAACGCTAAATTTGGGTTCTTCTGACATGATTTTTCAAGACTAATCAGTGCAAATTGTATTTAAAGGTCCGAGTAAAAAAAGGGAAAGAAAACCAAATGGCTGAATGCACTGAACACATGCCGCAGAGCAGACCAGGAAGCAAAGAAAATCAATGAGGACATACATCAGACCAAAATACAATATACGAATTCAGTGAAGCTGATGAACGAAGAATACAGGGAAAGATCCTAACATAAGAGGAAGAAATAAAGGATAAAATGGAAACAAAGCTTTATAAGTGAGGGGAAGAGGGACTGAAGGGAGGGGAGGAGAATGAGAGGGGAAAAAAAAGATAAATCAAGGTATATTATGTACAGGTACAAATTCCCTATGATGAATGTGATCATTGTATATACCTAAATTGTACCAATAAACTTAATTTTTTTAAAAAAAGAGAAAGAAATAAAGCTTTTAGAGATGAAAGTTTGAAGGTTTTAAAATATTTCCTCAGGAAGCAGGAAATGAGCAAAGACGAAAATTTTTGAGTAATAAAACCTGGTGCAAGTTTCTGACTCTTTAAGTATGTGCATGTACTGCCTCAAAAAACAAAACTGAAAAGAACTTTTTTTTTGGGTACTGGAAATTGAACCCAGGGTCTTGCACTGAGCTACATCTCCAATCCTTTTTTTATATTTTGAGACGCTCTCGTTAAATTGCCCAGGTTGGGTTCAAACTTGTGATCCTCTTGCCTCAGCCTCCCAGAGTGCTGGCATTCCAGGGGTGTACGACCATGCCTGGCTGACAAAAAGCCTCTTTCTAATCAAAACGCACTCACTACGGTGAAGAAGGCCCTGCAGACGGGTGCAGCCCTACCGTCATCCAGGTCCTACAACACTCCTGATCTGAGACTTCTGCTCATCCTCAGAAATGATCTCTTCTGAGCCCAGCATGGTGGCGCACGCCTGTAATCCCAGCACTCGGGAGGCTGAGGTAGGAGGATCGTCGCGAGTTGGAGGCCAGCCTGGGCTACATAGTGAGCTCAAGACCGGCCTGAACTACATACGAGAGCCTGTCTCAAAAACGAAAAAAAAATTTTTTTTTTCTAGTTCCAATTGCCTCGGTCTCCCCAGGGTGAGATAGCCCCTTTCTTTACTAAGGGCAACTTTAGCTGGCTCTGGCCGTGAGTCCAACCCCTTGATTCCAGTCCCTGTACCGCTGAGGTGCGGCCCTGGATCTCCGATCCCGCGTCCCGGACCGTAAACCCCAGGCCAGCGCTGCCACCCCGGGTGCTCAGGCGCCACTACACGCCAGATGCGGACCTCCACCTCGGCGCCCCAGTCGCCCCTCACCTGGGGCTCCGAGTCTCCGCGCACCTGCGGGCGGCCCTCGGAGCCCCTGGGTGACTGAAGCCCAGTCAAGGTTTGTTTACCGTCACCATGGAAAACACGGCGGGGTTGCGCGGGGCGGGACATCCGCAGTTACTCGCGACACTTCCGGCGCAAGCCTTCTGGCCCCATGTCCCGGGTACCTGGAATAGTAGTCCTGGTAGCCCCCTCCATGACCCCCGCCATTGCAGACGTGACCGCGGCTGCCCTCCCCCGAATTCCTCAGGCCGACGCAGCGGGAAGAAGCTTAGGGGCACAGATAGAGGGGCCGGGCTGCGAGGGCACCAATGTGACGCCCCAGGATCGGGGCCTAGGATTGGTCAACAGGGAACAGGGCGGGGCCGATAGGGGAATGGGCGGGGCCGGGTGGGGAGGTGAGAGTGGCGCAGGCGCAGTGCTGCCCTCTGTAGGGGGAGGGGAGTCGTCGGGGACGTCGTCGGGGACGTCGTCGATGACGTTAGACGCCGCACGCATCCTGGAACCAAGTGCCGAGGACGTCGCGGGCGAGGGTGGCGCGAGGGGCGTGGGCGGCACTCCCGGGGGGAGGGGAGTTTTCTGGTGTGGCGGAGGCAGTAGAGCCGAAGGGGTGCTCGGTTTCGCTTTCTCCCTCCTCTGCCGGCGATCTGGGCATCGCATAGCGCTCTGTTCTTGGCAGCGCTCGTTGCTCGCGCAGAGCCCTAATTCTCCGTGAGGGGAGCAGTTCTGTCCCCGCGGGGCCTCACGACGGCAGCTGTTGTCACCGAACACCTGCCCATAATTGCAGTTTCCGCTGTTTGTTCAAATGTCTTTCAAACCTCTTCACTGTTTTCTCCGGGGAAGCTGCTTGACACCTTTTTAACTCCTTCTCAAGGGCTTTAAACCCACAGCAGTGACCCGCAGGGCCACACCGATGCACCTGAGGGCCTTATTCTTTATCTGTGTGAAGGAAAACCATACAGCCTTCCACGTAGCCTCACTTTAGCATCTGCGTGTGGACTGGAGAACTTCCTTAGTGAAGGAAGTTTTAAAATCAGAAAATAAGCCGGGTGTGGTGGCGCACACTTTTCATCCCAGCACTCCAGAGGCAGAGGCAGGACGGTCGCCATGCGTTCAAGACCAGTTTGGACTGCACAGTGAGGCCCTGTCTAAAAAAACAAAACTAGAAAATTAGAAAATTGTACTCCGATAGCGGCAGGTCATGAGTGCACTGCGGGGACACTGAGGGAGCAGCTTTGTCAAGAGACAAGCTGGCCTCGGGAATGGAATGGGCAGTGTGGGAACAGGAATTCCAGAGGTGAATGCTGCTGAGAAGACTGTTAAGTAATTTATTGTGTAATTACAGAACAAAGCCACGCGTGATGGTGCACACCTGTAATCCCAGTATTCAGAGGCTGAGGCAGGAGGATCACAAATTCAAAGCCAGTTGGGGCAGTCCAGCGATTTAACAAGAAATTGTCTCAAAAAGAGGAATGAGAGGCCCTGCGTGGTGGTGCACTCCTGTAATCCCAGCACACAGGAGGCTGAGGCAGGAGGATCACTGCGAATCAGCCAGCCTAGGCCACATAGCAAGACCCTGTCTCAAACACACAGGCACAGAGGTGTAGCTCAATTCCATGGCCCTGCTTTAATCCCCAATACCGACAAAACAAATCAGGTCCCACCAAAACCAGCTTTTGTTTTTCTTTTCGAGTTTTTTTTTGTTTTTGTTTTTGTTTTTGTTTTTGTTTTTTTGTGGCGCTCGTTATCTAGGCAAGTGCTAGACAAGTGCTGGACCTGCTAGGCAAGTGCTCTACCACCTGGCAAGCTGTTTGGTTTCTGTTTTGAGAAGGGGGCTTGCTAAGTTTTCTGCTTCAGCCTCCGGAGCAGCAGGGCTCCAAGAGCGTAACCACCACACCCAGCTCAGATGGGGTTTTGGGTGGATTCTGGGGGGCCTTTGCTGTGTGTGCTGGGTCTTGAACCCAGCTACTTGAGCTTTCCCTTACTAAGCAAGAGTTCTGCCACAAAGCTGCCACCTCCCGGTCCAGCCCCCTGGGAATTTTCAGGAAGGAACACCAGCAGAGACTCTATCACACTTGTGCTGGAGGTCTGTTTCTGGAGAGGAAAATGCCAATCTGAGTCAAATACTGGGAAAATTCTGAAAAGAAAAGAACAACAAAAAAGCAATGCTTCAGGACCCAAATCTGTAAATCTAGCTGTAAATCTAGCTCCATGAGGTCGTTCTCACCTCTTTGTCCTGCAAGCCATGCAGGCCCCAAACTCAGGTCTGTCCTCAGCAATGCAACAGTCTCTGCCTGTGACTCTGTGGCCTTGTCTCCTGGTCAGGGGCCTCCTTCCGGTCCTGGAGCTCATCCCAGGTGTGTGATCTTCAGCACTGAGCACAGTTACACCGCCCCCTTCTGCCTGGGTGCCATGGGCCACGCCTTGGGCACGCATGGCTGGCCTCTCACCAGCTGAAAGTTGTTCACACCTGCTTCACTCTGGTTTCCTCAGCCTTTTTTTTTTTTTTTTGGGTACAAGGGAATGAACCCAGGGCCTTCACACAGAGTTACATCCTGAGCTCTTTTTATTTATTTTGAAACAGGGTCTTGCTAAGTCACTAAGGTGCCCACACTGGGTTTGAACTTGTGATTCTCTGGCCTCAGCCTCCTGGAAGTCTTGTCTCTTTCTCTCCCACTGCTTTCTCTATAAAAGTGCCTCCCTCAAGCTCTGTATTCTAAAGAGACGTGGAAAGGGAAGGGAAGGGAAAGGGATGTAGTTCAGTGGTGTAGCACTCGCCTAACATGTTCAAGGCCCTGGGTTTGATCCCCAGCATCTGGGGGGAAAAAAGTGAAAGTACCTGCACAGAGGTAAACCTTTAAGATCTGTAGTTGAGAGCTGCATGTGGCGGTGCACATGTATAATCCTAGCACTCAGGAGACTAAGGCAAGAGGATCACAAATTCTAGGCCAGCCTGGGCTACAATAGCAAGATCTGGTCTCAAACCCCACCACCACCAAAGCTTGTAGTTTAGAAACAATTTTATTCTTTACAAATGAAGGACATAATAAAAAGCTACCTCTTACAGATTGCATTGCCTCTTTTTCTGTTATGTACACTGAATTATCACACATTAGTGCCATTCAGTAAATATTAAACTCTTTGATCTGGGGATGTAGCTCAGTGGCAAAGTCCTTGCCTACCATGTGCAAGATCCTAGCTTTGATCCTCAGCACCTAAAAATAAAAACTAGAAACTTCTCATCTACAATGAGTGGTAAGAGGTTTGGAGTGTCCACTGAGGTCTTCCAGTTGGAAGCCTTTGAAAATTCCCTTTACCCATTAAGCTTTATAGCTGCCCCTGGCCTCTCCAAGGATAGGGCCACTGAGTAGACAGGATTCCCAAGGCTCAGAGACTCATTGCTCAAAATCAAAGTATCTGCTAAACAGCAGTCACAACAGCTAATATGTACTTCATGTTCAGTGAGCTTTGCCTGGTTCCACTTGACCTGATTCAAACCTCATCACAGCCCGGCAGCAGATGTACAGCATCTCATCATCATTCAGTGAGGTAACAGAAGTGTGGGCTATTTCAGGGATCTGCTTCCGGAAGTTGGGTCTGGGCACTGGCCTACAGCCATTGTTGTCTCCTCTCACCCACTGCCTTCTGCATCCTAGGGAGAAACAGGCCATGCAGGCTGTCTTCAAATCTTTTCTCTGCCTTGCTTACCTCTTTAAGAGGGGAGACTGAAGGAGGTGAGAAAGCCAGCACCATATGTGCTTTGTCCAAATGGCGCCTGTCTCTTTCGAGTCAGATCCTCTCATAGGCAGAGATGAGGGGTATATTAGCTTTCCTGTTACTGGTACACAGCAGCTGGCACCTACAATTTAAAGGAGAGGTGTAATTTGGCTTACAGTTTTAGGGGATTCAGTCCATGGTTTACTGGCTCCAAGCAGGAATGTCATGGTGGAAGGGTGTGGTGGAGCAAAGCTGCTTAATTCAGGATGGCCAGGAAGCAGAGCAAGGCAACAGTGCTAGAGAGCGAGGAGTGAGGGGCCAGACATGGACCTCAAGGTCATGTCCCCATGATCCACCGAGGTGTACCTAAAAGTGTGCTTTACTGACCCTCTGGGCAGCTCAACAGCCAATCACGTTGACTTAAATTTAACTATCACAAGGGTAAGATAACCCAGGAGGGGAGTAGCCACATTCAGCAGCCGCAGCCTTGTCTGGTTTATTTTATTATTTACTAGTGGTGCTGGGGGTGGAAATCAGGGTCTGGCATGTGGTGGGCATGCAAGCTATCCTGGAGCCAACACCACCCCAGTTCATTATCTTGATGCCTGTAGAAAAGTGTGTACCCAAGAGGCAGCCCTGAGCTCACGTAAGAGGTGAGCCACCTGCGGGCCCCAAGTAGTTTGCATTCTCTTTTGCAGCGTTTTACATGCACAGGGGTTGGGGTGGGAATGGGGGGACCCTAAGCTCACCAGTCACTTGCCTGAAGCGGTTTCTTCACCATGCAGAACACCACAGCTGGTTAGAGGTTGTGGGTGGTGTTGGTAGAGTGACTACATCTATCATTATCATTATTATTGTTACTAGGCAGTGCTGGGATGTGAACCCGCCTCATACATGCTGCCACTGAGCCACGCCACCAGCCCCACAGAGTAGCCACCTTTGCTCTGTCCATTTCCTTGGCAGCTGAGGCCCCAGCTTGTGCATGGTGAGCGAAGTCCCAAAGTTGGGCTCTGTGGCCATCCAGGGTCACCAGCTTTCAGCCTACCCCGACTCTCCCACTACAAAGTAGTTATGGTTAGATGCCTGGGTCTAGACCAAGGTGTGCCAGGAGGCAGGGCAGCTTGCAGCTTCTCTTTCTTTCTGCATCTCAGTACCTTTTATTTACAAAATTATGGGTATTAGCTGGGTGTGGTAGCGCATGCCTATAATCCCAGCACTTGGGAAGCTGAGGCAGGAGGATCACTGTGAGTTCAAGGCCAGCCTGAACTGAATAGGGAGACCCCATCTGAAAAAACTAAATAAAAAAAAAATTATGGGGGCTGGGACTGCAGCTGAAGCTGCAGCTCAGTGGCGCATGGTTGCCTAGCATGCAGCAGGCTCTGAGCTCCATTCCCAGCACCATGAAGAAGGAAAAAAGTATCACTGTAAACACATTTTTGTTTTGTTTATGGTACATGGGAGTTGAACTCAGAGCCTTTGCACTGAACTACATGGCCAGCCCTTATTTTTCATTTACTTATTTTATTTTGAGAAGTCTCACTAAATTGCCCAGGCAGGACTTGATCTTTCAGTCCTCCCTCAACCTCCCAAATGCTGGGATTGAAGGTGCACACCTCTGGTTCCTGCTTTTTTATTTTTTGACAGGGTCTCACTATGTGCCTCAGGCTAGCCTCCAGTGCACAATCCTCCTGCCTCAGTTTCCTGAGTGTGGGGATTACAGGCATGCGCCACCACACCCAGCCTAGCAAAAAGAATTTATGAATGATGAAATATTTCAGAATTTCAAGCAGAGCATGATGCCATACACCTATAATCCCAACACTACAGAGGCTGAAGCAGAAGGATCGCCTCTAGTTCAAGGCCAGCCGGGGTATACAGTGAGTTCAAGGCCAGACTGGGCTGTATAGTGAGATTCTGTCTCAGAAACAAAACAAAACAAAACAAAACAAAAAAGCTGGGCACGGTGGCGCCCACTCGGGAGGCGGAGGCAGGAGGATTGCTGCAAGTTCGAGCCCAGCCTGGGCTACACAGTGAGTTCAGGGGCAGCCTGAACTATACAGCGAGACCCTGTCTCAAAAAACAAACAAACAAACAAAAAATTGTTTTCAGAAAGAGTTTGAAGATAATATACAGTCAGGAGTTTTGAAGCGCTGGGATCAGAGAGTAACAAAATTTGTTTTACATTCAGGCAAATTTCTTTAAAGGCTACTGCTTCCTGTAAGGAGGTTTGGGTATGGGTGTGCACTGCCTTGACCCAGTTTTTAGGCCCTGCCCAGAGGCCAGTTAGTTCCTCTCCCCGCACAGCCATGGCCGGTTAAACCCACAGCCCCAGCTGCATTCCTTATCCAGGCTCTGGCACTCGGGGCATCACACACCCACCCTAATCTCACAGGGCCAGGTACCAGGCTGCCGTGCCCCGAGCCCCCTGGACCTTTTCCTTCCTGCAGACACCACAGTAAAGGTGCCCACAGCTCCCTGCTCCTATGCCCCAAGCTGTCCCCCGAGTGACCGGCCTGCTGGAGGGCGACCTCTCTGCTGGGCCCTGTGAGGACAGGCATTGCCTTCCTCTGTGGTTCTACTTCCTCAGGTGTCAGGTAGCCCCAGTCAACTGTGGTCCAAAAATATTTAGTGGAAAAATCCCAGATAACTGCTACTTTTAGGTGGTGTGTTGGTTACTTTTCTGTCGTTGCTGAGACAAAATACCTGACATGCAAAATTAAGGAAGGAAAGGTTTATTTAGCTCATAGTTTGTGGAGATTTCAGTCCGTACTCAGCTGGCTCCAAGGCAGGGTGGTGTGGTTGAGGGGCAACCATTCATGGCAGCAGTAAACAGCAAAAACAAAGAGCAAAAGGGGAGGGGAAGAGAGAGACCGTGCGTCTCTTTCCTGCTCTTATATATGCAGGCTACCCACCCCAGGACCGGTGTAGCACTCACACCCATAATCCCAGCATTGGACCATGAATCAGTCATGAACTCTAGAAGCCTGCCCCCATGACTGCATGAGGCTTTGTGGGGAGATCTAGACACAAACCGTAACAGGTGGTGTCCTGCTTTGTGGAGCCTGACCTCGCTGGGGCCACCCTGCCCCTTCCCACCCAGGACTCAGCTCCACCTCCCCAGCATTTCTATCATGTAAACCTAGGCCTGCCTAGAAAAGTAGTGTGCAGTAGTGTGGAGGGTGTCTACCGGCAAACTACTGCGGAATGTTGCTGTCATTTTTATTATTGTTAATCTCTTACTGTGCCTAATTCATAAATTAAACTATCATAGATTCTAGGTTTGATCAAAATACACAGTGAATCCTGTAATTCCTGCACTTGGGGGGCTGAGGCAGGAGGATCACCACAAATTCAAGGCCAGCCTGGACAACAGAATGAGATCATGTTTCAAAAACCAAAAAAAAGTGGTTTTTTAAATAAAAATTTTGGGGGGCCGGTGAGATGGCTCAGCGGCTTAAGCACCTGCCCGGCAAGCACAAGGGCCCGAGTTCGACTCCCGGAACCCACATACGAAAAAGGGGGCCGGTGATATCGCTCAGCGGCACGGGCGCCTGCTGGCGCACGAGGTCCTGAGGTCGACCCCCCGGTACCCACAAAAAAAAAATAAAATAAAAATAAAAAAAATTTTTTACAGTAAAACACATTGCCTTTAATCCCCCACAAAATCCTTCCCCTCATTCCAAAAACACTTATCCTGTTGTTCTTGCCACTTCCTGAAGCAATTCTGGGAGTCCTCTTTCCTGAGTGTCTATGAAATGTGATCAAATATGCAGTGAATGGTGCTGTGCAGTGTCATCCCATGGAAAGGCAGGCTCCTAAAAACATGACATTGTGTCTTCAGCCACCTTAACCAGGTCTGGTACCATGCGACTTCTGGCTCTTCCCCAAAGTCAAAATGACCATGAAATGTAAATGTTTTGAATCTATTCAGGACATCAAGGCAGCCAGGATAGCACAACTAAAGACACTCAGGAAAGAGGATTCCAGAGGTGCTGCAGAAAGTTACAAGGGCAATGGGATGAGTGTGTTTGAAGCGGGCGGGGGGCATGTTGAGAGGCGCTTATGGCAATGTCTTTTACTGTTATACATTTTTAAAAATTTAAGCTGGAGGGGCTGTGGGGAAAAAGGAACCCTTCTCCATTGTTGGTGGGAGTGTCGACTGGTGCAGCCACTGTGGAAATCAGTGTGGAGACTCCTCAAAAAACTAGGATTGGAGGTCCCATTTGACCCAGCTATTCCCCTTCTGGGTATCTTCCCAGAAAAATTAAAAACATCATACCACAGCGATATATGTGCACCCATGTTTATAGCAACACAATTTGTAATAGCTAGATCGTGGAAACAACCCAAATGCCCATTAACCGAGGAATGGATAAAAAAGATGTGGTATTCCTATACAGTGGAGTACTACTCAGCCATAAAGAAAGATAAACTGGACACTTTTATAGGTAAATGGATGCAACTCGAGAAAATACTCACAAGCGAAATAAACCGGATGCACATTTGTAAACATTGTATTGTCTCCCTAGTATGAAAATGCAATTTCACTGTGACTATTCCATTCCTTAGTCTTCTATTTTTACCTAGCTTTTACATGGCTTAATCTTATACTGAGTAATATTTTTCTCCAAAAGGTATTCATACATTCTCTAATGCTTGAGTTTGTTAATACATGAGAATGTTTAAAAAATAAATAAATAAATAAAATTTAAACATGCACTGTATATGTTGATCACACCTTGTAAGTAACTATATAGAGGGGAACCGTACACCCAGGGCTCAGCACAGTCTGAGATTCCAGGCATCTGGTGGGGGGCGCTTGGGATGCTTGCCCTGTGGGTATGGGGGCAGCTGTATACCTCGACTTCAGAACTCATTCTGGTTGTCTCTGGACCTGCATCTGACCTTGCCAGATCTTGTGCAGGTAAGGTTAGAATAGCTCCTTGCCCTCCCACTTCTGCTCCACAGCACCAGGTGGGGGAGTGGAGCCTACCTGGGGCCCCTGGTGAGCCTTCAGTCCTGGCTGACCACCCCAGGAGTGATACAGGGAGCAAAGAGGCCAGGGCTGGCCAGGAGTCCCTGGGCCTCAATGCCCCTGGGGAAGAGGGCCAGGTGGGTTCCAGGTGTTCCTCTGAGAGCTGTCTGCTAAAGACTTGTCTTGTTTTCTGGTACCGGTGACGAACCCAGGGGTACTCTACCACTTAGCTACACCCGAGCCCCTTTAATCCTCTCTCTCCCTTTTATTTTTGTGGTCGTGGGGATTGAACCCAGGGCCTTCCCACCAAACTACATCTCCAGGCCTTTATTTTAAAATTTTGAGACAGGGTTTTGCCAAGTTGCTAGGTTGTCCAGGCTGGGCTTGAACTTGCAGCCTTCCGGCTTCAGCCTCCCAGTGTGCTCCCCATCCTGCCCACACATTGGTCCTGTGCTTGCCTCCTCTCCCCACCCACAGGTCCCCTGGGGCACAGGCCCTGCTGCTGAACCCTGGGGTGCAGGGCTGGGAGACAACAAGACCTTTCCAGACAGTGGCTCATCTGAGACCACAGTGGCCAGGCTAGCCCCAGCACAATCCTGCCTCAATTTCCCAAGTGCTGGGATTACAGGCTTGCACTGCCACACCCACAGCAATAAAATTTTTTTGTTTTTCTTTCCAATCAGATTTTTTTTTTTTTGTGGGTGCCGGGGGTCGACCTCAGGACCTCACGCGCCAGCAGGTGCCCATGCCACTGAGCGATATCACCGGCCCTTTTTTCATATGTGGGTTCTGGGAGTCGAACTCAGGACCTCGCGCTTGCCAGGCAGGCGCTTACGCCGCTGAGTCATCTCACCGGCCCTCCAATCAGATTTTATTGGTACATTTTATTATTTTCTTTGCGAGGGAGTACCGGGAATAGAACTCAGGACCTCATGCTTGCCAGGCAGGCGCTGCACCACGGAGCTAAATCCCGGGCCTTATTGGTACATTTCAGATATACATAATGATAACATTCATCATAAAGAATTTGTACCTGTATATGATATAACTAAGTTTTTCTTCCCATTCCCTTACCCTCCCTTCAACCCCTCCTCCCTTCCCCATTTACAAAAGCTTTGTTTCCATTTTTTCCTTGTCATTTTTTTTTTCTTACTTACTTTTAGCAATAGAATTTCTAAGTGATGAAATATTTCAAAATCTCTCTAAAGGTCTCTGAGCATGCAATGGTGCCTGCGTTTGCAGAAGTGCTGACAGTTGCAGGGCTCCTCCCTGCACCCCGCTCAGAACTCGGGGCACCCACGGGTCTGCAGCAGCCTCAGCTCCCCGCTCCTCAGACATGTGCTCCCACCTCCCAGTGAGGATCTCAGAGACACGGGAATGAAAGTGACACTGAGTCATTGCCTCCGTGCTCCTCACACGTGTGACTGACTCATCCCGGATCTGTACCACACAGCACTGGAAGAGCGGTGGTGTGCAGAAACTCAGACCAGGGAGGTAAAAAGTAAACGAGGTGTGGCTGGGTGCTGAGCACAGACCTAGTATGCCTGAGGCCCTGGGGTTCATCCCCAGAAGAATCTGTCAGGTGTGGCTAGACAGGTTTTGTCTTGCACTTGGCAGTAGATTGGCTACTGCTTGAGACTTTGCACACCAGACACTGAAGCTCTCGGCTGGCTGTCAGAACGCAGAAGCTCCCAGAGCTGTGGCCTCCCTGCTGCACACCCTGGGGACTGACCCAACCAGCACAAGTCCTGGAGCCCCAGGGCGGTGCCGCCGCAGGGCTGTGAGACAGTCTCCAGGCCCCCGGCTGCAGAAGGTGAGCGGTCGCATTTGCACACAATCCGTGTCCCTCAGCCCAGCTACAACAGCAAGAACCTGAAAGCAGCTCGGGCTGGTGCACAGGAAAGCCAGGTTCTGTCTCTGTGCCAGAAACCCCGCTTTCTTACCCGCAGCCCGGCAGCCATCTGCCCAGGATTGTGTGGGACAAGATATTTATATCATCACCAATCTTTTTTCCATTTTCTGCAGTGATATGGTTCAACCCTTGCCAGGCAACACTACTGCTGAGTTTCAGCCCAGCCCTTCTATTTCAGTTTTAGACAGCTTATCACTAAATTTCCCAGGCTGGCTTTGAATTTTCCATTCTCCTGCCTCAGCTTCTCTAGCACAGCGATTACAGGCACATCACCATGTGCAGCATTTATCACTATTTATAGTAACCCTGAGAGATGGGCAGTTTTATATCACCTTCACACATTAGGGACTTTGTAACGTCATCTAAATAGGAAGTGGCAGATCCTGGATTTTTTTTTTTTTAACTGGGGACTGAAACCAGGGTCTTCCCACTAAGATAAGTCCCAGCCCTATTTACTTACTTATTTATTTATTTTTGGATTTTTGAGACAGGGTCTTGCTCTGTAGTACAGTCTGGCCCTGAACTCACTTTTTAGCACAGGCTGGCTTTGAACTCACAGCGACCCTCCTGCCTCAGCCTCCAGAATGCTAGGATTACGGTCATGGGGTACTGTGCCCAGTTGAGAATTAAAAATTTTGATTAAATCACAGATTACCTGGGCACAGTGGCGCA
Source organism: Erethizon dorsatum (assembly GCA_028451465.1). Classification (NCBI taxonomy): domain Eukaryota; kingdom Metazoa; phylum Chordata; class Mammalia; order Rodentia; family Erethizontidae; genus Erethizon; species Erethizon dorsatum. Next base: position 41,461,689 of record CM051833.1, on the reverse strand, counting down.
CACCTGTGATCCCAGCACTTGGGATGCTAAGGCAGGAAGATTGCAGCAAGTTCGAGGCCAGCCTGGACTACCTACTGAGTTCAAGGCCAGCCTCAACTACAAAGCAAGACTGTGTCTCAGAAAAACCAAAACATAAATAAAGTCAGACTAACAAAATAGACTAATAGAAAAATAACACAATTCCAATCAATCTTTGTCTAAAATAGGTGTATACTGAGCATGTATTAAGAATCCTACACTACTAAAACTTGTTAATAAAAATCAGTCACACTTGATGCTGGCTGGCTCTCCTCACCCTCTGTGTGATACCACAGGTCCCTGCACTGTTTACAAATGAGACAATCTGGCTGGACATAGTGGCACATGCCTGTAATCCCAGCCCTTGGGAGGCTGAGGCAGAAGGATCACTGTGTGTTCGAGGCCAACCAGGGCTACATAGTGAGACCCTGTCTCAAAGAACAAAAACAAAACCCACAACAAATGAGACAACCTTACAAGCTGCTTTTGTTTTTCTTTTCTCCTTTTTTTCAGTACTGGGGATTGAACCTAGGCCCTTGTCACTGAGCTATATCCACAATACTCCCCCACCCCTACCCCTTTTAGGTTTTTTTTTTTCCAGATTTTTTTCTTTCTTTCTTTCTTTGAGATCCCGTGCGCGCCACCACGGGATCCCCTTCTTTTATGTTGACACAGGGTCTTGCTACATCACTAAATTATCCCAGTTTGGGTTTGGGTTTGTGATCCACCTGCCTTAGCTTTCTAGAGTACTGGGATTATAGGCATGTACTACCCCTGTCCCCACTCTGCTTTCAATTGTTGGATGGGGGTGACCTCGGTAGGAATTCATCCGTATTAGGGCAAATTTCACAGGTGACTAATGAGAGATACAGTGGCCCTGAAAGTGGAAGGGCAACATATCAGAAGGCCACACTTCTGTACATATAAGTGAAACTCCCTAATGCAAACAGAAGCTCATTATGAAATAATTAGAATAACCAAGATTTCTCAGATAAAGGGATTCCAGCCATTAAGAAGGCAATAAAGGCAGAGGTTTAGGGCAGAAGGAGCTGCAGGGCAGCCTACCCAGTGGCAGATTATTTATTTTTGTTTTCTTTTGAGGCAGGGTCTTGCTATGTAGTGCAGGCTGGCCTTGAACTCGAACTCACAGCAATCCTCCCGGCCCAGCCTCCCGAGTGATGGGATTATAGGTGTGTGCCACCACACTTGGTTTTTTTTTTTTTTTTTTTTTTTTTTTTTTTTGAGACCAGGTCTTGTTACGTAGTACAGGCTGGCCTCAAACTCCTGGCGATCCTCCTGGTTCAGCCTAAGTGCTGGGCTTACAGGTGTGTACCACCATGCCCCACCTTCCTCTTTCTAAGTGTGAAGCTGTACTGTGGGGTACAGGGTTCATTGAGCACTTGAGACTTGCCCAGTGTCACCAAGGAGGAGAATTTCTGCTTAATCTTGCCTAATTATTACCATTTGGTGCTATGGACGGAACCCGTCTCACTCACTCTGGGCAAACACTACACCTCTGAGCTAGTCCCTGCCCCTACATTTATTTATTTATTTAAGAGTAGGAAGAATTTATTCAGAAAAAGCTTCTAAGAGGGACAGGAGGCCCAGAAAATGGGTTGCCCTCCTACTTCTAATTGTAGTAAAATACACATAAAATTTATCATCTTAACCATTGTGAAGTATACAATTTAGTGGTGCGGATGACATTCACATGACGGCATAACCATTCTCCAGAACTCTCTTCATCTTGCAAAACTGCAACTTGGCACACATTAAACTCTTTGCCATGGGGCCAGTGAGATAGCTTAGCGGCATAAGCGCCTGCCTGGCAAGTGCAAGGTCCTGAGTTTGACTCCCAGTACCCACACACACACACACACACACACACACACACACACACACACACACTCTTTGCCTGCTCAGCTCCTGTCCCTCTGGATTCAACAGCTTTGGGGACCTCACAGAGGTGGAATTATCCGGTATTTGTCCTTTTGTGACTTGATTCATTTAGCATTGTGCATGAAGTTCATGCATACTGCCACCTGTGTCTGAATTTCCTTTCTCTTTAAAGCTGAGTAAGGCTCCCTTGTATGTATATTGTTTACCCACTCATCTGTCAGTGGACATTTGGGTTGCAACCATCTTTTGACTTACGAAAAGTGCTACCGGGAACATATGTATACAAATATTTGTTTGAGTCCCTCCTTTGAATTCATTTGGATATAAAGTATACCCCAGAAGTAGTACTGCTGCATCACCAGGTGGTTTTATTTTTGCAAATGGGTTTCTTGGGGTGTTGCCCTCATTGGTTTTGAACTTGTGGACTCAAGTGATCCTCCCACCTGAGCTTCTACAGTAGGTGGGTTTGATGTCTAGCACCGCTAGAAAATACCACCCTTTGCACAATTTTCTCTGCACCTGGAAGTAGCCTCGTTTGCTTCCAAGTAGGGTGCTAGTGAGGCATAGTTGTACACCCTAAGCACGTGCTCTACAATTGAGCTACGCCTCCATTCGGAATTTGTTTTAATGAAAATTTTATTTTGGAATTTTTTTCAGTAATCGAAATTGAACCCTGGATCCATGCCCTTAAGTACATTCCCCAGACTTTATTTATTTTGAGATAAAGTCTTGATAACTCCCTAAATGGCCTAAGATGGCTCAAACTTTCCATCCTCTTGCCTTAGCCTTCCAGAATCCTAGGATTACAGATGTGCACCAACATGCTAGGCTTATTGTGGAATAATTTTAGATTAGAAAATTTACAAAGATAGTACAGACAAGGAGTTCTTGTATAACCTTCACCAGTTAACACTTTTTTGTTTGTTTCTGGAGTGCTGAGGATGACCCAGCGTCTTCCCAGTCGCTTTTTTTTTTTTTTTTTTTTTTTTGAGATAAGGTCTGGCTATGCAGTTCAGGCTGGACTTGAACTCACCATGCAGCCCAGGCTACCATCGAACTCTCGGTGATTCTTCTGCCTCAGCCTCCTGAGTGCTGGGATTACAGGCATGTGCGATACCATGCCTGGGCCTTTTCAGAATTTTGAGATAGGGTCTAATAATTGCCCAGGCTGTGCTTGAATTTGCAATCCTCTTGCCTCAGCCTCCAAGAGTGTTGGGATTACCACAATCTCAGTTATGCACCATCATAGCCTAACTTAGTTAACACTTTTTGTAACTATGGAACATTTGTTAAAACTTGACCACATTTAGGAGGAAGACAAAGGGGTACAATATTGCTTAACAGCTTGCTACTCAACCAGACTTGTTCTTGACTCCACCACTGCTCTGCCCAAGCCCCCCTAGGTGACAACCCTCGGTCCCAGACACAAATCTGGCTGCGAGCTGGAACCCTCCGCGAGGGCCGGAAGCCGTCGGCCCTGTTCAGGGCGGGCGCAGGCCGGAGGGGACATGGGCCAACCGCACTGTCCCCCAGGTCCAGGCCGGAGCCAGGCCCGCGCGCCCTTGAGGGCACTGACGATGTCTCCCCAGCATCGGGGCTCAGGACGTCCCACTCCCGAAGCCGGCCGGTCCTCACACTCCGAGATCTCGGATTCCCCTTTCTTACTCCCACGCAGAGTCCTCCACACTCGGTTCCGGGTTCCGCGCGGGTACCCAGCGCTCTCCAGGCCTCCCTCCCCCTCTACCAAGGACCCGCGCCTGCGCCTGCGCCAGCGCCACGCTCCCCGCCCCCTACCCACTCCTTCCTTCGGGCCCCGGCTGACCAATCCCCGGGCCTGCTCTAGGCGCCTCACAATAGGGCCGTCATGGCTCCGCCTACAGACTTCCGCCGCAGGAGCTCCGCCCCACCGCCGTCATTGCGTCCTTCCGGCTCCGTCGTGGAAGCCTCGTTGTGCCGCGTCTTCGTGAGGAAGGTGGGGTTCGGGGAAGCCAGTCGCGGTCACACCAGCACTGGCGGTGGGTTGGGGACTGGGGCTGCCGGGGCTGCTGTTCCGAGTGCCCAGAGTGTGGGGCCGAGCCGGGGCTGGGCGCGCAGAGAGCCGGAGGGCTTCTTCCGGAAGCGCCTCGTGCGCTCGACGGGCGGGAGCCGAGGCCGGTGCTGCTGCGCGCTGACCCCGCCTCGCGGATGCTCCGCCCGCGCGCTGCCGGGGTTTCCATGGTGACAGTAAACAAGCCTCAACGGCCTGTGCTGCAACTGCCAAGTACCCCACGTTCCACTCTCTAGGTGCTCCGAGGGACGACCGAGACGCCAGTGTGAGACGGGAGCGCGGAGACTCAGAGCCCCAGGTGAGGCCGCCGGGGGACCGAGGTCCGCACCCAGGGTGGAACCGTGGGGCTGGGGCTGGCGTTTAGAGCCGGGGAGGCGTTATCCGAGCTCGGTGTCTGCCCCCAGGTTGGGCAGGTACTAGGTCCTCGTGGTGGAATTGCGGGGCTAGCTTTTGGGTTCAGGCGTAATCCGAGCTTGGGGTCTGCACCTGGGGTGGAGAGAGACTGGGTTCTCGTGGTGGGACCGCGGGGTTCGCGTTTGGGCTCAGGCGGGATCCGAGGTCGGGGTCCACAGCCCGCGTGGACTGGGACTGGGCCCTCGTGTTTACCCGCGGGGTTGGCGTTTGTGCTCAAGAAGTAGAGATCCGAGGTCGCCCCCCGCACCACGGGCTGAGTGAAGACTCGGCCACGTGTTGGGACCACGCGTTTGGGATCCGGAAAGCGTGATCTTTGTGCAGGCGCCGCAGGCCCCCCAGGGGTCGTTTCATGGGTTAGGGTCAGCAGCCTGAGCCTTGGGGCCGGCGCGGCGGGTTTTTGCCGTTCGGGTGGCGGCGGGCTCCAAGGGCCGCGTGCGGCCGGCGCAGGGCCCCGGGGAAACGACTGCGGCACCCACGTGGCCGGGCGCCCGGATTGCACTAGGCTGAGTGCCCCGCCCCTGCGCTCGTCCGCCCTCCCGCGGCCTTTTTTCCTCCTCGTGGCGTCGCGCGTGCCCGCGCCCGCCGGTGTGAGAGTAACTGCGCGGAACTCTGGGCCTGACCTTTGCTTTGGCTGTACGTACTACTCGTGTGTGGAGCGCGAGCTCGCGGTTCCTTGCCTCTCCCGGGACCCGGCCGCCTCCAGCGACTGTTCACAAAATCATCGCCACAGTACCATCTTACGTAATTTTTACTACTTTCGTCGTGTTTTTAAAATCTAGATTTTTTATTTTCTAATAACGAGAGTATCTCCAGTTCTGTGGTTAGACGAAAGTACGTGAGGGTCTGTCCCCGAAAAGGTTTTCAAAGTGCTAATTCTAGAAGAGATTTTTTCAGTTTAAAATACGTAACTAAATTTCTACTTGTGAATTACTAAGAGATTACTTTTAAAGTAGGTCTATTTTTTGCGTTAGGAGGGTTTATGTTCTTGTATGAAATTTTGTAAGGCAGATTTATTTTTACATTTTATGGTCTCTTTCTAATTTAATAACTTTTTCATCTGTCCTGTGAGTCCAGCCCAGGGCCCCCTGCATGCCAGGCAAACGCTTCCCCATGGAGTAGCATTTCTAGCCCAGTATCTTTTTTTTGTAGTGTTTTTTAATTATTGTTTTTAAAGCTGGCAAGTGACTCAGGTTTTCATTTAAGGGTGTGTTATGAAAGTTCTCTTTAACTAAAATACTCAAGTAAAGATGTGATTTAAAAGTAGCAGGCCAAAGCCTTTTGAGAGCCGAGAGACCGACCAAGGCCTAGGGCATTTAACCACCTCATCCCTCCCTGAGTCTGGCCATGCAAGAGGTGTTTATCTCCCTTTCCTGTGTGCTAACCCATGGTACAGATGAGAAAATGGAGGCTGGGAGAAATCACTTGATCAGGGACACAATTTGGACTGGGACCTGGATCTCACCAAGCCACTGTCCCTACCTTGTTCTGAGCAAGTGTTCTTATGAAGGCCTGGGTGGGCAAGAGGGAGAACCAAAATCAGTCCAACTTATTTTTTACAGCAAATCCCAGACCATCTTATAAGATCTTTTTTGTAGGGGAGAGTGTTGCTGTGCTGGAACCCCAGGGTCTGGAACATGCGAAGAGAAAGTGTTCTTGCCCTTGAGCTGTACCCCTAAATCCCCTGTAAGATTTTTATTCACCAATATTTTTTTTTTTTTTTTTTGTGGGTACCGGGGGGTCGACCTCAGGACCTCGTGCGCCAACAGGCACCCGTGCCACTGAGCGATATCACCGGCCCCTTTTTCGTATGTGGGATCCGGGAGTCGAACTCGGGCCCTTGCGCTTGCAAGGCAGGCGCTTATGCCGCTGAGCCATCTCACCGGCCCTATTCACCAATATTTTGCTTGTTCTCTTGGGGGGTTGGTACTGGGGATTGCACCCAAGGTCTCATGCATGCTAGGCAAGCTCTCTACCACTGAGCAACACTCCTACCCCCTTTGTTTTTGAGATGGCCTCACTAAATTGCCCAGGCTGGCCTTCTGCCTCAGCCTCCTGAGGATTACAGGTGCATGTCACCAAGCCTGTTTTCTAAACACTCTTAGTTCACATTTTAAAAAAATACATAGTTGAAAGGTGCATAGTAATGTCTTTACTTTATCCCAGTGCTAGGGATGGAGCCCAGGGCTTTGTGCACACTAGGCACAGCTCTACCACAGAGCTGCACAGCACTAGCCTGCTTAAATGTTGTTTGTACAGGATCCAAACAAGGTCCCACTTTCTATTTGGTAGATAGAAGGTATTTCTTACATTGTTTTAATCCAGAGCAAGTGCTAGCCAAAAGAAATAAAATGCCAGCCATGCGTGGAATTTTACATTTCCAGATAGTTTAAAAAATGTGGTTTGCTTTAATTTTAATTTAACCTAACATCTCCAAGGTATTGTTTTGCATGTAGTAAAAGGTAATCTTTTTCGTATGAAGCCTTCAAACTGCAGTATGAATTTTACATTATAGCACATCTCAACTTACACCACCTGCATTTCTAGTGTGAGTAGACCTAGCAGTCCCCATCTTAAAGGATTCTCTTCTAGGAGACATATTGGTCAAACATAGCAGGGTGTTTCCCTGTGAGTTCCTTCCCCGCAGTCTGGGTTTTCTGATTACATTCATTCTTGTGGTGGTGTTTTCAGTCTCTGCTCTTTTGTGTTTCTTGTAAAATGATAATCACCTCAGAAGGTGTTCTAATTCCCACAAGAGTTTCTACAAAAATACTTTATTCCAAAAGCTAACTCTTAAGATCTGTCTCAAAATAAAAACTTTTTAAAAGAACTGGTGATGTAGGTAAGTGGGAAGGCTGTGGGTTAAATCCCCTGTTTGCACCCCCCCCCGCCAAAAAAAACTTACCAGCAGGATGCTGAATTGCAGACATGAACCTTGCACTCCTGAAATCCATCTTGGTCATTATGTTATTGCTTTTGTGTATTGCTTGTTTTTTTGGACTGATTTGTTTAGGATATTCCTATCTGAATTCATGAATGAAATTGTCTTCTGAAACTAAAGCTGTTTGGAAATGGAAGATTAATTTCAGTTTGATTGTAGATAGAAGTGCAGGTTAAAACAACAGAGCTCTATAAGCTAAGAAAATTCTATACAAAGATCTCTTTGACAAGACACAAAAAGCAAATACCAGCTATTTGCATGGTGGTGCATGCCTGTAGTCCCAGAACTCCAGAGGGCTGAGGCAGGATCACAAGTGACCCTGTGTAAAAATAAAAACTCTTTTAAAAGGGCTGGGGATGTAGATCAGTGCAAAGACCCTGGGGCTGTGGGGGAAGGAGCAGTAATCAGTCATTACTTCTTTAAGTCTGGCTATAGACATTGCAAGGGGATCCGTCTACGACATCACCATTCTTCTTTGCTTCCCCACTTTGTTTTTTTCTGTTTCGTGATACTTCATATGATTTTTCAGGCCATTGTTCTGTCTGTTCCTTATTTACAAATTCAAACCTCAGTAACTTCTAGAACCAGAAAGATTTTTTTATTCTGTAATGGAGTTTATGAAAGTGCTTGTGTTTTTCCCTTGTTAAAAATTGATGGTTTTGTCTAGTGCTTTCTTGTCCTGCCTGGAGTGTGATTTACTCTGGGACTGTATGGGCGCTGTAGTCCCATGCACACGCACATGCACATTTCTGGGTTCCAGTCCTCTTTCTCTCCTTCAGCAGTGTGCTGTGGCCCTGGTGGCCCCCAGACTTGACTATGTCAGCCTACCCTACAGGCTCGGGGAACATCTTGCTGAAGGGGTGTGGGCAGGGGCTCCCTGGGGGCCAGTGCCACACCCTAGGGAGGGGGTCTCGGAGGTGGTGCCCAGGGTGGTGATCTGGGATCTTCTTCCTATCCACTCTTCCTTTAGCAGAATCTATGCATACAAACTTATTAGCTATCCTGTTGAGATTTTCCTGCCTCACCTGCCAAGAACTAGGATTGTAGGTGTGTCCTACCAAACCTAGCAAGGTGTTCTTGTGTGTGTGTGTGTGTACCGAGAATCGAACTCATGATCTCACGCTTGCCAGGCAGGCACTGTGCCACTGAGCTATATCCCTGGCCTAAGGTGTTGGTTCTTAAGTCATTTGCAAAATGCAGTCCATAATCAGTAAAGCAACGATTGCTTGTTCTACACTGGGTAAAAGGTTGTACCTTTCACATACGGCTGTAATCCCAGCATTCTGGGAGGCAGAAGCAAGAGGACTGCAAGTTCAAACCAGGCTGGCCTTTAAACATTAACCTTCCTTCCTCAGCCTCCTGAGTACCTGTGTTACAGGTGCATCACGATACCTGGCTTATGTTAATTGTAAAACAATCAGATATGATTTACCTAACATTACATTACTACTGTCATCTTTGCCTTATAGTAATACAATTTATATTTTATTTATTTATTGAAAAAGGGTCTTGTTGTGTAGATCACACTGGCCTTGCCCAGGCTGCTCTGGAACTCATGGTGATTTGCCTCGGCCTCCTGAGTGCTGGGATTACTGTTATGTACCAGCATGCTCAGCAGTTTCTTTTTTTTTTATTTTTAATTTTCTTACAAGGAAACTATTATTACCTCAGATTTAGCTACAGTAAGCAAGCTAAGGTAAGTAAAGGGCCTCATAACTAAAAGATTCACAGAAAACTGCTGTCTTATTGCATCTAGATCATGATATACCCTCTTAGGTGGATAAAAGTGTAGTAATAGCCAGGTGTGGTACACACCTGTAATCCTAGCACTCTGAAGGCTGAGGCAGGAGGATTGCCACGAGTTGGAGGCCAGCCTGGACCACATAGCAAGACCTCTCCAAAAAAAAAAGGATAGAGCAGAATTTGAAATGTTAATGGCATCATAATTCATTTGCAGCTTCTTGGTCCTTAATAGCCCTTAGGATAGTTTTGGACTTGACGAGGGTATACACTGGGTCAGGTTTCTCACAGCTGATACTGTGAACCCCTGAGAAGTATAGTTGTGTATGTTGTTGGTGCATATTTTAGTTGAGGTTGGTTCAGACTTGCATCGTATTGTCAAGTGAGTCCAGGACAGTAAAAAATGTTTGAGACCCAATGAATTGGACCTCATAAGAATTGCTATCTTGGAGGAATTTTTTGTTTTGTTTTGTTTTTTGTTCGTTTTGGTTTTGAGACAGGGTCTCTCTATATAGTGCAGGCTGGCCTGGAACTCATGGCGATCTTTCTGCCTCAGCCTCCCCAAGTGCTGGGACTACAGGTTTGTGCCACCACGCCCAGCCTGTTTGGAGTTTTCTTTTGGTTTTGTTTTGTTTTGGTCTTGTTTTTTTTAAGGAGTTTTTTTGAGGCCATTGATTCCCATTTCCAGCAGAATTGGAAGACATCCATAACCAATGGGTCGGAGCTCTGTTCACACACTACCACCCCAGAATTTTGCCTCCCTAGACCCATAGGCACAAGCAGCAGAAACTGTAGCCCTAGGTCTATTTTATGAATTTCTTGAGAGCTGAACACATAGATTAAAATGTCTGGCTGCAAAATAAAACAGTACGAGTCAACTAAAGCATACTGGCAAAGGGCTGCATTAAAAAAATACAAAAATTTGAGAAAAAGCAATATGGGCTGCTAACTTGCAGTATTTTTAAACCTTAGCTATTTGGGAGAAGAGTTCCCTTTTTTTCTGCATGGAATTCTATCAGAGAGTTCCCACCCCACCACCCCCACACTCTCCCACCCTGCTGTGCTTCTGTCTAAATGTCACTTCCTCAGAACAACCCCAAGCTGAGCTAACCCCCTTTTTCCATTTTTTGTTCAGAGCAATTGTCATTATACATTCATTAGTGCTTTTTTATTTTTAATTTTTGAGACAAGGTCTCTCACCAAGTAGGCCAGGCCAGGCTTAAATTTGCCATTCTCTTGCCTCAGCCTCCCCACGTGCTGGGGTTACAGGTTTGTTGCGCCCCACACCCAGCTTGGTAAATTTTACTGAACATCTCTCAGTCCCACCAGAATCTTCTAGACGTGTGTCGTTCTTTCCTATCTCATTTCCATGCGTCGGTTACCACTATTCATTCTCCATACAGCACCTGAACTGTTCTCTTAACGTGCCAAACTCCAGTCACACCACATTCCATTTGGAAACAATTAAGTGACTTTTCCTTGGTCTTAGAACACGAAATGCTGGCCAGGCACCGTGCCAAACACCTAGAATTCCAAATAGTGTATATTTAAAGAGAATTTCAAGAAACAGTTAATTGTTAAGCAGTGTGTAGACCATTTTCATAGAGGGTGCTCTTTCTGAAAACATCAGTTTTGCAGCTAGTTTTCCTTCAGAATACTTTCACTTTTCTTGAGTGTGTTTGTAGTTTCTTACTCTCCTCAAAGAGATGGTGGAATACTGACTTCTGAAAATTCTCACTCTGATGGTAAGAAAGAGCAAGGAAGTGGAGTTGATAGCATTTTTATTATGGACTATTTTCAAACAAAAACGAAAGTGTTAAAACTCCCCTATGCCTACCAGCCAGCCATGTAGTTTTTCCCTCTACCTCCATCTACTAACACTGGATAATTTCTAAACCTATCCCAGCCTTTGCACCGTTACATCTACAAAGATTTCAAGGTGTCTCTAAAGAGCAGCTCCCGTATTTTACATAGAAACCACATTGTTGTTTCAGGCAGATGTCATTGTGTAGAGAGCCCTTCATGTCTTAGAGATCCTTACCGGTCCGTTTGCATCAAGAGCCAGAAGTGTTCCCTGCATTGTGAAGCCTCCGGGAATCTAAGCCTTGTGACTCATACGTGTCACTTAGTTGTTTGCTTGGGTCTGTTCCGTGGACAGGCCGGCATATTTCTCGTTCTCGTGTCCCAGCCGACGACATCACCTTGCTCTCATACCTTTGCCCTGTAGCCCTGCCGGGTGGTAGCGCCCGCGGGGCCGCTGGGTCTGCTGAGCTCTCGCATCCCGGTACCTTGGCCTTGGAGGGGCCGGGTGTCCCACCCCCACCCGGGCTCTGCGTCCGGCCGCACCTGCAGGTCCCGCTCCCATTGGCTGTGCCCCAGTGGGCGGTGCTGCCCGCCCCGCCCCGTGACCCGCGCGCGGACTCTGGTCCGGCCGCCCCTCCCCCCCGGAAGCCGCCCCGCCCGCCCCTTCCTGCGCGGCGTTCGCGCTCGTCTCGCTGTTCGGCTCCGTGGCGCGCAGGCCGCGCTCGCTCTCTCCGCCGCCGCGCGCTTCCCGCCAAAAACTTTCGCGCCCGCTGCCCGCCCCGGGAGTCGTTGCGGTCGCGGGGAGGTAGTGCGCCGGTCGGGACCGCGGTGAGTCGGCCGGCGGGGCAGGGGAAGGCGGGCGGGCGGGCGGAAGTGCGGCGCGGGACAAGATGGCCGGTGTCCCGGCCCCCGCCTTATGTAACAATCGCGGGAAGTTCGCGGCGCGCGGGCGCGCTTGCCCCGGCCCCGCCGACGCCCGTCTCTGTTCTCCTCCGCAGGACGACCGACTCGAGTGCCCGCCGTGTGCCCCGCTGTTGCCCGTCCACGCCCAGGTGAGTCGCCCCGGGCCTAGTTCCGAGAGGGACTCGGAACTCCGCGCAGCTGAGAGTAGTTAGCGAGGACGAGGCGGGAAGTAGAGATGGCGCAAAAGTAGCCGGAGCCGAGTTTCTAGACAGAAGGCTCCCTGCCTGGACCGGAAACGGCTCCGTCTCGGAGGAGACGCCTCCGGGAGCCAACGCGCGGTGCCCTTGTTCCCGGGGCGGTGTCTAAGTCACTCTCACAGCCCGGGCCTGCGCTGCCCCGCTCGGTTACCGCTGGCTGAGCCCGCGCGGGGCAGAGTCCGCCCCGAGGCTCCCCCGGGCGGCCCTGAAAACGCTTTGCAAACAGCGACAGTGCTAGGTGAGCACAGGACCTGGAGTTTGGGGTTGTGGGCGAGGGACGCTCTTGTGGGAAGGGAGGAAAAGGGGTAGACCAGAGATCTGGGGATTAGATTAGCGGGATTAAGCCTGCACACGGGCTGTTTACAGGGAGAATTAACCCGAGCGTCAGCCCTTCAGGTCAAAGGGGAGGGAGCCACGGGCACGTGCGTAGCAAAAGCAAGCAAGGGACCTGAGGTGCCAGGTCTGTGGCAATGCTGAGGACCTGGAAGCGATCCTCCAGCTGTGGACGGGAAGGTACGTAGGAATAGACAGTTTTTAAAAGAATTAGCGGAAGAAATAGGATAAAGAAATACTATAAGATGCTTTGTTTTGTGATTGCCCATTTGTAGGCTAATGCAAATGACTTAAGATAGGCTGGATAATTAGTGATGTGCAGTATGGTATGTGGACAATTTTTCTTTTTTTGCTACTGGAAATTGAACCCAGGGCTTCACATATGCTAGGCCAATGTTCTACCACAGAGCTACATTTCTAGCTCATTTTGTGTTTGTTTTATTTAGATACAGGGTCTTGCTATCTAGCCCAGGCTGGCCTCGAACTCACTGCATTCCCCCTGCCTCGGCCTCCTGAGTGCTGGGATTATAGGCCCTCGCCAACATGCCAGGCATGGTTTTTGGGTTTTTTTGTTTGTTTTTTTGACACTGGTACTCGCTGTATAGTCCAGATTTGATTCTCCTGTTTTAGCCTTCCAAATAGCTGGGATTACAGGCGTGTTCATTCACACCTGGTTTAAGTGGATTTTTCTATTTTTTAGTATTTTCAATTTAGGATTATTGGGGTATGGCCCTACCCTTAAAAGCACTGTTGTTGAAGTCAAATAACGAATAGGGTTTAGGGTGAGTTCTATGGAGAATAGGATCACGGTAGAGTTTGATTGGATTTCAGTGTTGGGGGAAGTTGAAGATGACTTGAGTTTGTCCTTGAGTTTCTGGGTGGATGCAGATAAGGTTACCCATGCTACAGTTGGAATGCTATAGAAATCAAGAGCACAAGGAGTTCGTTTGTGTGAAAACACTGTGCAGTAGCTATATTCACCAGTCAGGCTCAGGAAGCTGAAAGCTTGTGCATGACCCTGGAGATTGGGGAACAGGTGGGGGACTGCCTGGAGAGAGGGTTTCCAGAAGAAATGATTACATTCTGCTTTGGGAACAGTACGATGAAGAGGCTTGTTCTCTCGTCTGGTAGGTAGGGTAATGCCCTTCCACCTTGGGTAGAGGTGGCAGTGGAGGGAGGTCCTAGGGAAAGCTTAGCTAGGGGGCTGCAAGTGGAGCCGGCACAGGGAAGGGGCAAAGTGAAGATAAAGGAGGAGTTTGTCCAGGTTTGGGTCCAGAGCAGAGCTGTGGATAACCATCTACAAGGAGAGGCAGCTCCTTGTTGACAAAATGCCTGAACTTTGGGGCTTCCCTTCAGGTGGCCCCTCTTGGAAATGGAAGGTGAGGATAAGCCTGCAAGGCTGGCCTGGCATGGTGGCATGAGCCTGTAATCCCAACACTCAGGAGGCTGAGGCAGGAGGATCACTTCAAGTTCAGGTCTATCCAGGGGTACATGGTTCAAGGCCATCCTGAACTACATCGTGAGACTTTTGTCTCAAAAAACAAAACAAAGGGCCGGTGAGATGGCTCAGCGGCGTAAGCGCCTGCCTGGCAAGCGCGAGGGCCCAAGTTCGACTCTCGGAACCCACATATGAAAAAAGGGCCGGTGATATCGCTCAGCAGCACGGGCGCCTGCTGGCGCGCGAGGTCCTGAGGTCGACCCCCGGTACCCACAGGAAAAAAAAAAAAAAAGATAGCAGGGCTGCCCTGATGCCATGTACCTTGGTTTCCTGCAGTTCCCAGATGGGGGCAGCCTTAATCTTCTGGTACCTTTCTGGGGATTTTTGCCTGGTGTTCATTGTTGTTGCTGGGTAAAGGGTGTACTGACCTCTAGTGGATAGAGACGGGTTGCGGCCACGCATTGACAGTGCACGGGCAGTACCCATAACAAAGAACTGTCCAGTCCAGAGTGTCAGCAGCACTGAACCTTAAAAACCCTGGTCTTCAAGGCACACTTTTCCAGGTGTGTGCACCTGGCCTGCCATTATGGTCATTTAACAGCCAAATGTGAATCTTCTGGAGTTGTCATGGGTTGTTTTACTTAGTTTTTGTTGGTGGTACTGGGATTTGAACCCAAACCTTTCCCACTGGGTTATAGCCCAGGTCTTTTTTTTTTTTGGTACCAGAAATCGAACTCTCAACCTTGTGCTTGCCAGGCATGCACCGTGTTGCTGAGCTATATCCCCGGCCCTTAGGTCTTTATTTTTTGAAACTGTTTTTCCCACTAAGTTGCCCAGGCTGGGCCGGGATTGAACTTGGTATTCCTCCTGCCTGTCTCCTAGTGTGCTGACGTTACCAAATGCTGTTTCTTACATGAGGGGCTGACATTGTACTTGGGGTCTGAGCTGTGTGATGAGAACAGGAGAGTAGGGACTGGATGAGGAGGATGCAATTCCAGAGTGGACTTCCACAGTGTCACTTTTAGACTTCCATAAGCTAGTGTGACAGCGGTGTTTAGGGGACTCTTGGGGAAAGGGGGTGGTTGGAGGTAGGACACAGGGAGGAGATAGTGGATGATACATAGGTCATGCTCCAGGAGGGTGCTGGGCCAAGGCTGGGAACAGAACTTAGTGGCACCTCCAGATTCTGTGTGAGCGGGGAATGTGGGTCACACAGGACAGAGTGGCGGGCCTAGAGGAGGGCGAGGAGCCCCTACTTTGGGGTCCTAGAGCCATCACCCCAAGGCACAGTAAAATGTGCATAAATTTCCATGGTGGGCAGGAGAGAATGGGGACTGTGGTAGCTGCTCGGATGAGGCTTCGGAGGTGGTGCCCAGTGAGGACCTGTGCCACCTCCTCAGTTTATGTGGTGAATGAGTTTATGGTGCTTGATCTTGGCAGCATTTTTGAGTTATTGCATATAGATGTTTTGCTTATGCCATTGCACTATTACTGGGGGGCATGAAGGAATCTGAATTCTTCACTTATAAATAGTTGTGCATGGGGGCGTGTTCTTGTCATCTTTAGTCTGGTGTAGATACAGTGAGTGGAGTCTGCATCATAGAGGGTGTGTTTATATGTGTCTCGCTCTTACTACTCCTTCAGAGCTTTCCTTGCTGTCTTTGAGGATTTTCTGTTGCAGTTGTCATTGATTTGGTGTTTTTTGGTGTTAGTGGGGACTGAACCCAGGCCCTTAACCCTGAGCTACATGCCCAGTCCATTCAATTTGTTTATATATATATATATATATATATATTTTTTTTTGTTTTGTGGGTACCAGGGGTTCGACCTCAGGACCTCGCGCGCCAGCAGGCGCCCAGGCCGCTGAGCGATATCACCGGCCCCTTTTTCGTATGTGGGATCCGGGAGTCGAACTCGGGCCCTCGCGCTTGCAAGGCAGGTGCTTACGCCGCTGAGCCATCTCACCGGCCCTGTTTATATTTTTTGAGATAAAGTCTCAGTAAGTTCCTGAGGCTGGGCTCAAACTTTAGTTCCTCCTGCCTCAGCCTCCCAGAGTGTTGGAATCACAGTCCTGTGTCATCCTGCCTGCTTGCCTTCGCTGTCACATGAGTTTAGTCTCGGGTGCTGTGTGCACTTGACCCTGTCAGCAGAGGTATCTCAGCCCCATTTGATGTGAAGGTATGGTTCATTTTTCGTCCTAGAACCCCTTTCCACATTGTTAGCAAAATGCAGGCATTGTAGTATCTTAACTTACCTCTGAACACAGGAGGGCTAAGGTCCAGCAATTCTACCGCTTACTTGAAGTGTGCACAACTTACGCTTCACAGGTGGGTGGTCTATTCCCTGGGTGTGGCTCAGGCTGCCTCACTTGACCAGCATTTGCCTGGACCTGACCTAACAGTTCAGGGAAACAAATTTAATCAAGCACTGTTACTAGTGAGAGCTTCGATTGTTTTACCCCAGTGGGTTTTTTTCTTTTTCTGCTTTGCCCCCTTTTTGGTAGTGGGAATTGAAGCTAGGTTCTTTGCCTCTACTTTTTTGAGACACAGTCAAATTGTCCCAGCTGGGCTGGAACTTGTGATCCTTCTGTTCAGCCCACCCAAATGCTGGAATTACAGCAAGACTGAGGATTCTTTTTTTTAAACTGAGTTATTTGAATTCCTTGTTATGTTATGAATATTAATCCCTTGCCAAATACACAGGTGGCAAAAGTTTTCTCTCATTCTATAGGTGGTTTTTTTCCAATGATTGTTTGCTTTGCCAAACAGAAGCTTCCCTTGATGTAACACTTACCTAGTCCTGAAAATTTTTTCCTTTTTTTTTTTTTTTTTTTTTTTTCCCCTTTTAAGAGACATGTTCTCACTGTATTGCACAGTGAAGTCCTGGCTTGGCTCAAGTGCTCCTCCTGCCTCAGTTTCCGGAGTAGGTGGGGCTGTGGGTGTGTGCCAGTACACTCAGCTCTGAAAAGTTCTTAACCTTTCTAAATGTTGAATCCAAATTCATTCTCTTTTCTTCCTTTGAAAGGGTGTAGCAGTTGTCTACTAGAAGGTAACATACTTAGCTTTTATACTGAAAATTCCAGATCGCTGCTTTCCTCTTCAAATTTTACTTTCCCTTCTGTGCTTTTTGTAAAACCTGGCATTGACTCTCAGCTCTGAAATGTATTTGTTTTCTTTTCTTGAATTTTTTTTTTTGGAGATGTTGTGCTGTGTGTTGCCCAGGCTAGCCTCTCTAACCCTGGTCTAGGGATCTTCCTGCCTTGGCCTGACGAATGCTGTAGGACTCCAGGCACGGGCCCTGGTTGTTCCTTACTGCTTCATCTAGTTCCATTGTTTCTTTCTAAGTACTCATTGCATATTCTTGTCATGCCTGTTAAAAGTAAAATCATGTAAAGTAGTTTTTGCTTTCTTACAGCCACACAGCTGCGCCCGAGCTTATCTAGCAACTGCCCAGCCAAGTGCTCACGATGCTGGGCCCTGAGGGAGGTGAAGGCTATGTTGTCAAGCTCCGTGGGCTCCCCTGGTCCTGCTCAATTGAGGACGTGCAGAACTTTCTCTCCGACTGCACGATTCGCGATGGGGTTGCAGGTGTCCATTTCATTTACACTAGAGAAGGCAGGCAGAGTGGTGAGGCTTTTGTTGAACTTGAGTCCGAAGATGATGTCAAAATGGCCCTGAAAAAAGACAGGGAAAGCATGGGGCATCGGTACATCGAGGTGTTCAAGTCCCACAGAACCGAGATGGATTGGGTGTTGAAGCACAGCGGTCCCAACAGCGCTGACACCGCCAACGATGGCTTTGTGCGGCTTCGGGGACTCCCGTTTGGGTGCACAAAGGAAGAGATCGTGCAGTTCTTCTCAGGGTTGGAGATCGTGCCAAACGGGATCACACTGCCTGTGGACCCCGAGGGCAAGATCACAGGCGAGGCCTTTGTGCAGTTCGCCTCACAGGAGCTGGCTGAGAAGGCGCTTGGGAAGCACAAGGAGAGGATCGGGCACAGGTACATCGAGGTGTTCAAGAGCAGCCAGGAGGAGGTGAGGTCGTACTCAGACCCACCTCTGAAGTTCATGTCCGTGCAGCGGCCAGGGCCCTACGACCGGCCCGGCACTGCACGGAGGTACATTGGCATCGTGAAGCAGGCAGGCTTGGAGAGGATGCGCTCCGGGGCCTACAGTGCGGGCTATGGGGGTTACGAGGAGTACAGCGGCCTCAGCGATGGATATGGCTTCACCACCGACCTGTTTGGGAGAGACCTCAGCTACTGTCTCTCCGGCATGTATGACCACAGATATGGAGACGGCGAGTTCACAGTGCAGAGCACCACCGGCCACTGTGTCCATATGCGGGGGCTGCCCTACAAAGCCACTGAGAATGATATCTACAACTTCTTCTCACCACTCAATCCCGTGAGAGTGCATATCGAGATTGGGCCCGACGGCAGAGTGACAGGCGAGGCCGATGTCGAGTTCGCCACCCATGAGGAAGCCGTGGCGGCCATGTCTAAGGACAGGGCCAACATGCAGCACCGCTACATAGAACTCTTCCTCAATTCCACCACAGGGGCCAGCAACGGGGCTTATAGCAGCCAGGTGATGCAGGGCATGGGGGTGTCAGCTGCCCAGGCCACCTATAGCGGCCTAGAGAGCCAGTCAGTGAGCGGCTGCTACGGGGCCGGCTACAGTGGTCAGAACAGCATGGGGGGGTATGACTAGTTGCTTAGGGAGGTTGGAGTCCTCAATCAAATTGTCACAGGCAGCCGACACGCAGTGAGGAGCAGTTTATGACTAGAGGAAGCTGTGGGACCCATTTTGCACCATGAGTTTGTGAAATCTGGATTAAAAAATTACCTCTTCAGTGTTTTCTCATGCAAAATTTCCTTCTAGCATGTGATATTGAGTAAACTAAAACTATTTTCTTCCTTCCGCTTTTCTCGATTAACATTTGGTAGTATACTTGGAGTGGTGTTTCCTGAGTTAAGTAGTTTAAGTATGTTAAGGAAACGTGGATCCTTGGCGCCGACCCGTGAACACCTTGGGGAGATGTACTTTTTGGACAACTCAAAGGTGCTAGATCCCTAATTCAATGAGGAACATTTCTCATGTTTGTTCATTCTAGTTTGTATTTTCATTTAAATAAATCTTTTAGGTTAAGTTTAAGCTTTTTAAAAAGAGTTAGTTTTGAGAATTGAGACACAATACTAATACTGTAGGAATTGGTGAGGCCTTGACTTAAAGCTTTCTTTGTAATGTGATTTCCTTTTGGGTGTATTTTGCTAAGTGAAACTTGTTAAGAAAATTTTTGTTAACTAAATTTTTTTCTTAAAATAAAGAATTTTTCACAATGACTGGCACAGATTATCTGCTTAGCAAACAGGTAGCAAAATGATTGGGTGGTTGGCAAGAACTCACTTTATTCCTGATGTATTTTGGTGTGGATTTGAAAATAACAGTACATCAAATCTATGATCTCCCTTCTATTCTTAGTGTTGAGGCTAAAATAAAAGTCTAATAAAATGTTCAACACGTGCATGGTGGAAATGGTGACTGAAGCACCCTGTGGAGTATGAAGGAACACAGCCCCAGGGTGATGCGGGGGCTTGATGTAGTGTCCCGTCCACCCTGGCACATCTGGAGTCTGAATTTGGAGTGTTCCACACCTCAAGTCCATGGGCCACTGGGAGTTGTTTCTAGTCTGCCCTGAGATGTGCTGGCTGCAGTGTTCTCTTGTGCTTCATATGGGACACGCATTCCCGAATTGATAGGGTCAAGTATTTACAGAATGTGCACACTCCTAAGCTTGAAACCTGTTTTTAGATGGCTGTCAAAAACTGCTGCCCACCTGGCAGAGCAGTATCCAAATCCAGGCAGCTGCATGTGGGTTGTTACCAGCCTTCTCACCTGGCAGCATAACTTTACAAAACAGTCTGCAAAAATGCTTCGTTGGTGGTGATTCTCCCAGCTTTATATTTGTTTTGGTGAGACAGGGTTTCATCACTATGTAGTCCAGGCTGGCCTTAAATTCTTGGTGATTCTCCTGCCTTGGCCTCCTTAGTGCTAGGATTGCAAGTGTGTGCCCCCAGCCCTGTTCTCTCTCTCAGACTTCATCTTCCCACTCCCATTTGATAGCCAAAGTGTGACTGAGGTACCCTGGTTTCACAGAGGAAGTCTTTGCCTAGTATCCTTGTTCCTGCTTTTACAGGGATGTGCCCTGGTTAAACCCAAGGGTTTTGTGAAGATAAGTCTGATTACCACATTGGGCTTCCCAGCTCCGCCTAGCCTGCCAGCCTCCCTCCAACATGTGTTCCCTGATGGTGTGACATGGGCATCCAGAGGCATTGGGCACAGACTGTGCTGGTGGGGAGCAGGAGGAGGGAGATGAAAACCTGGGGGCTGAAGAAGGCTCTTCTGGGTTTGAGCCGCTGTTGACCTGGCTGAAGGCTGCACTGGACCCACACTCAGGGTGCACCATGGCACCTGTGTAGACATTTGGGGTAGACTGTGGGCCCCTCAGTGCTCACACTGAGACCTCAGTCTACAGAGCAGGTTGGCAAAGCCCTAGGGCTGGAGTGCCCCATCTAGCCTTGCCCCTTGTGACCCATAGGCTAAGGATGATTTTCTACAGACGTATCTGTTGGAGGGCCACAAGCTCCAGGTGTACAACATGCTCTCCCCAAAGAATCCATTCATAGCAGACTATGTGGTACAAGCAAAGTGGTTTCAAACATGGAGTCCTGCTGTCTTGGCATCTTGAGTGCTGAGATTACAAGTTAATCTAATTGAATTTCACTAACAAAAAGTGAGGATAAGATGGCATCTTTGAGGCATTTTGTCAGCTTTTTTGAGACAGGATCTTACTGTTAAGGCTGATCTTGAACTCCAAGCAATCCTGCCTCAGCCTCCCAAATGCTGGGATTACAGACAGGCAATGGGCCACCATGGCTGGCTTCAAAATTTAAAATTCAAGAAAAAGGGCTTTTGGACCAGCCTGGGCTACATAGTTCAAGGCCAGCTTGAACTACCTTATCTAGAAGGGCTGGGTGTATAGCTTAGTGTGATAGTAGTGACTCATCCCTAGCTCTGAAAAAGTGAAAACAAGTTTTCTCTTGGGCTGCAAAATCAGAAATAATTACTTGGCCCCTTAAAAGTTAGCCAACCCTGTTTGCGAAAAACTAGTTGGGAGGGGGCAGTGCAGCACCACAAAGCACGAGCCATGCCAGTTCAGAACCTGATCAGCCTTCAGGTGGGCTAGGTGTGTGGTTGGGTTGGTTCAGGGCCTTTTCTTGCTAATCCACCAGGCTCTACTTGCAGTGTGGGGACGGCGGTGGTGTGCCAGGGAGGATGGGTGCTCAGGTGAGAGGAAGCAGCTAGGGTGCTCTGGAAGGACCAAAAACACTGAGTTAAGGAAAGGGAAAGTGGGGATTAGAGGATTTCATGTGGCAGCCACCTGGCTCTGGCAGAGGCTGAGAGAATTCTGTCCTGGGTGACTTGGGACTACTAAGGCAAGGAGGTAAGAGCTGGGAGCAGAATTTGGATGTCAGCCTTGTCTGTTGTCTTGGTGCTGGGTGTGGAACCCAGTGCCTCGTGAAGCAGACACTACCCTGGGCCACATCCCTGGTCTTCATGGTCTCATTCTACTTCCTGTCAGGACAGAACCAGGTCTCAGACTGGGAGTGTTATACTATATAGGCAAGTCTCTTGGGCTGTTGTGTACTAGGGCAGCCACAGTGCCCCCATGGCCTCTGCTACACTGGGATCCCAGGAAGGCAGGGTGACATGGGTGGGTCCTCTGGGTCACAGGTTTGCGGATCATGAGGCACTTCTTAGGCGTAAGGGGTCCCTCAGGAAATGGGAGAGGCCAAGGGGACCCTAGGTGGTGGCACCACCCCTCCAAGATAGCAACAAGAGGCACTATGTGCATGACTTCTGCCACAAGGGCCATACATGGGGACAGAAGGCAAGCATCCTATCTATCTATTTGTGGATCAAAGCAGAGGGACCCAGTCATCCGAATGCATCCTTTTCAATCAGCAGCAAGTAGCAGATCTTTAAGCATTTTGCTTTCTCAACACCAGCAGCAGAACACACTTCTCTGTCCCCCGCCAGGATGATGCTAATGTTCCTGCTTTGTTACAGTGGTGTCATAAGAGATTGTGACCGCCTGGCAGTGACCCCTCCATTGGTGCCTGTTTTCTGGACACCCCATGTGCTAGAGGAAGGGCAAATCCAGGGCCCTGTGGCCTTGGCAAGGTGCTTGGGGTCGAGTCGTCTTGGATTAGGGTCTGTGGGCCGCATCTGGCCTGCCTGCCTGGTGGTGCATGGCCTGGCTGCTTGTGCTGCCACTGCGGGGAGCTGGGTGGCTGCAGAGAGACCACAGATGCCCTGTCAGCCTGTGCTCCTGGCCATCACTGTGGCACTCTCCAAAGAAAAAGTGAAGACACCGCGGCTGGGCCTGACCCTAGGTTCCATCTCCAGCACCATAGAAAAGATCCCACCGCTAGGGCATAATTCGTAGCAGGACTTTTGCTTTTCAGTGCTGGGGATTGAACGTGGTGCTTCACGAATGGAAGGGAAGCAGATTACCTCTGAGCTACACCTCAGCTTTTTTTATTGTTTTTGACACGGGGTCGCCTGAAGTTGCCCAGGCTGGCAACTTTTGATCCTCCCTCAGCCTCAGTAGCTGGGATTACAGGTGTCACCACCACATGACCTGATAGGACTCCTGAATTTTGGAGAGTTTCTTTTACACTTCATTTACTCCTCCTAATTATCAGAAAGCTGCAGAGACTCTGCCTGTTGCTGTGCCACCTGCTACACATGACACAGACTCCAGCAGAGGTACTGTGTCCACCATTCTACTGGGTGTCTGGCCAAACCCAAGGGTCTGAATCAAGGCTTTTTTTTTTTGGAAGTACCCAGGGTTGAACCCAGGGCCTTGGCACTGAGCTATATCCCCAGCCCTTTTTCTTTATTTTGAGACAGGGCCTCGCTGTGGCATGAAGGACCCTTGCAATGGACTGTGTGGTGGTGGCCATGTATCTCCACACATGTGTAACACTGCACAGGGCTCAACATGCACACACAAGTACCATGAGACTGGGAGTATCTCAGTAATATGGATGGCTGTGTGGTTGTCATTATCTTGGGTGTGACAGTGTGCTACTGTCATGCAGGGAGTAGGGGCAGGGAATGGACTGGGGATATCTAAATAAACACATCTCAGAATAAATGCAGTGTTTTTAAATTGAAAAAATGGAGTAGGCATAAAGATACCAGGCACAGAGATAGATGTATTTAGTAGAAGTCCAGAATTGGATTGATGTGGTACTGAAGGCTGAACCCAGGGCCTGTCCTAGAGCAGGCAGGCACTCTTCCACTGAGGTACGTACACCTCAGAGCCTGGTATTTATATGGAAGGCCTGTTATCCAATAAAATAATGACAACAGTAGTGTGGATTCAAGTCAGAAGAAAGCACCCTTTCCAGTTGTCAGCTGTGGGTTCTGACACACCTGAGTCCTCCAGGGCAGGTGGGGGAATGGTGGCGGAAGGTCCTGCTCGCTGCCCTAGATGGTGTTGGAGTGCTCTCAAGCGGGTTTGCTGTGAGTGAGAGGCCTCTATACTGTAATAAGCATGAATAATCAGTGAAGCAAAATAATAAAGCCTCAGTGGCACATGCCTGTAACCCCAGCTACACAGGAGGCTGAGAAAGGGGGATAGCAAGTTGCCAGCCAGCAACTTAGTGAGACCTTGTCCCAAATAAATAGATTATATAACCAACCATCTGGAAAAAAAAAAGATTTGTTCAGTTAAAAAAGAAGGAGTTCAAAAGGCAAGCTTCCTCAGAGCTCAGGAGCAGGATGCTGAGTTAAGCCAAACAGCAGTTTTCTGTGAAGGTTTTTAAGATAACAACCATAAACTATTAACAACAACAAAATATCTGGGTGTGGTGGCACACACCTTTAATCTCAGCACAGTAGTAGGCTCAGGCAGGAGGATGGCAAATTGGAGCCCAGCCTTGATAATTTGGTGACTCAGTGAGACCCTATCTCAAAAAATAAAAAAAGGGCTGGGGATGTAGCTTAGTGCAAAGGCCCTGGGTTCAATACCCAGTACTGAAAATAGTAAAGATTAATTAAAAGCCAGGAGGGCATGTTACTATCAGGCACAGCCCTTGGCCTGCTCTGGGACCATTTATCAGGAATACAGCCCAGGTGCCAGAAATGCCAGAGGCAGCCAGTCCCTGTGCTGGCTCAAGAGAACCCCTGGGTGCCTCAGTCTTCCTAGCACAGGCATTGTTCCATGCCATAGGTTGCTGGGACACCAAGCCAGCACTGGGAAGTGTTTGGGGCAGGTCCCTCAGTACTAGGTGCTCTTTTAGTGAAAATTCCTGGTGCCCTGCACTTGTGTTTATACCCAGCCCACCCGGTCCCCTAACTTAGCCAAGGGAAGCCTGGAGGGGACATCTCATCACCTAGCCATGTCCCCAAGCTCATACGGTATCCCACCCAAGGACTGCCTGTCTGGGACTGGATGTCAGCAGTTGGGCTCTTGGTGACATGGGGACAGGCAGCACAGCAGGGCTGAGGCGCAAGGAGGGCTCATGTCTAGCTGTCCAGCAGGGCTGACAAGATCGGGCATGTTCAAGGGTGGTATGGCCATAGACTCCATTGGGGTAGAGATGCTGTGTCTTGGGCCGACAGAGGTTGTGTGAGTAGAGCCACAGTCACCTTGGCTGGGGGCCTGGGGGCTGCTTGGCACTGCCTGAAGACCCTATCCCCTCCACTCCCCATGGATGCCATTCTGACCCCAGGAGCCCGAGCGTGGCTCAAGGGATCTGCACCCCGCTTCTCTCCCTTGGAGACCCTAGAAGGTGGCAGGCAGGATGGCGTGCCCAAGTCCCCACTGTCCCCTTTGCCACCCAATTTTGGCACCCGTGGTCAGCCACTGCAGGCTATGGTAGGAAGAGGGTGAGGACTTGGGAGGCACGACAGATGGATTGGGCGTATAAGCTGCCACCTGCAGGACTCCTGGCTGTGGTTCTTCCTGGGGTCTCATGAAACCCCAGGGGTGGGGGTTCCTTGTGCTGTCTGGCCAGGGGAGGGCATGAAGGAACTGCTGCCCTGGGTCTCAAGTCCAGGGAGCTGGCGGGTGAGGAGGTTCTCCGTACTCTCAAGAGGGCGCCCACTAGGCGTCATTCAGGGCCACAGGCTCCCTGGGTCTTCGGGGCAAGGGCTGAAAACTGGGTCTCTTGTGATACAGCTCTGTGGCCTCACGTAGCCCTGTACCCCTGCGGGCTTGCTATGGTGGAGCCCAGCCTTGGGCCATGCGGGGATAGGGCTCCATGGTGGGGGTTGAAATGGGGATAGAAGGGACAGCAGAGTGTACCCCAACTTTTCCCAGCAGACCCACAGAGCCCACACGACCGCAAGCACAGTGGTGGGACCATTTAATAGATAAATAAGCTCTGGAAGTGACCAGGCCATCCCAGGAGGGAGCCGGCAGCGAGGCGGTGGGCAGAGTCTCACTCAGCTGGTCCTGGGCTCAGCAGCCACTGGCGCCTGCAGAGAGTGGGGCAGGGCTTTAGGGACATGTGTGACTTGGGACGCAGGTCCCACCCACCCGCTGGAATCCAGCTCACCTGCTGTGAGGAATGAGGTGCCCTCGGGTGGGGGGCTGCAGGAAGGATGGAACCAGTTTGCACCATTCAGCACTGGGGCCCTCTGTCCCCTCCCCAGGGTGCAGAGCTGTTCCTGTCTGAGCCCTTGGGGGGGGTGTGGACAACAAACCCACACTGGCTTCCCAGTCCATGGACCCCACCCTTCCCACAGGTCCCCCTCACCTGGGTCCCTTGCTTTGTTTGCACTTGCACTTGCCACCTGTGAGGAGGGAAGATAGGTCAGAGCCCTCCCAGTCACACCCTCGCCTCCCCACCAGCCCCCACTCACTCAGGGCCCAGGCGATCCCGGCGATGCACAGGAGCCCCCCGAAGATCATGCCGCCCAGCTGCAGGCTCTCCCAGTCTGGGCAGGAGAAGGAGGGCAGAGAGAGCCTCACTCAGCCCAAGACAGTCATGGCCCGGGCTGGGGTTCAGGGAGGCCCTGTGTGAGCCCTGACTCTATCCCCAGCACAGAAACTGGGCACATGTGCTGCCCATCAGTAATGCCTGGTTGGGCAGGTGTGCAGCACTTGGCAGGGTTCTTGCCCACTGCACTAGGCCAGGGGCAGGGCTTGCGCAGTGGGAGAAAAGCCTGTCCACCGGCCCATTTCCACATCAGTCACCACCGTGTAGGGTCTGGTGGGGGCAGGTGGCAAGGAGGGGGCGCACAGAGCAAGAAGGAAAGTGTTACTGAAAGGTGGCCTGAGCTGGGACCTCTGCCCCAGTCTGTACAGGAGCCATGATGATGATCAGGGAGATAGATGGTGGCCTCCCCAAGTCCCGTCCCCCCTGCCAACATTCCTGCTCTCTTGAACCCTCAGCTGAACTGGAGTGCAGCTCCCTGGGGAAGCAGCCTTAATCCCTGTCCCCCACGTCCCTGCCAGCCTGTCTGGCAGAGAGGTCCAGGGTAGGCCAGGGTGGGGTGGGCAGGGGTAGCAGTTCTTACCATAGTAGAAGGGACTGTCCTTCTCTGAGGAAAGAAAAAGAGAAAGTAAAGGCCAGACCCACGAAGAGATGGGGCTCAGGGGAAGGGGGGTGCTTCTCACCAAACAGGTCGCTGGGCAGGCCTGGGCAGGAAGAGCAGAGGACAGCAGGTAGTGGTGGCAAGTTGCCATCTGCAGGGTTCAGAGGCTACCCTGGCCTACTGCAGCCCTTTCTGGTGCCTTCCCCAACCCATACCCCCAGCCCCCAGCCCCAGGCTTCCTGTGGTTCTGGCTTTGTGAAGAATGGATGACTTGTTCATGTATCTGTAGCTTCCTGTGGTACCTGGCTACTCTCTGCTCCCCAGGAAACAGGCTCAGTGACCCGGGGCCTATGAAAACATTTCTGCAGTGCCCACATTCCGCCCTCAGAGCCATTCCCTGCACGCCCCAAACTCACCTGCCAGCGCCAGGAGGGAGGCTTGGGTTGCTGCTTCCATGGCACCACCTGTGGGCAGGGCTGTGGGCAAGAGCGGTGGAGAGGCAGGGGCTGAGCGGTGGGGAGCAGGGTGCAAGCCCCCAGTCTTGGGGACAGAGGCTGCCTCCCCTTTGGTCTAGAGAGGCTGGCACCTGCCTGGGGCCCTGCGGGTTGGCTAACTGAAGGGAATGGGCCCTGGACAGCATAGTAAAGTCTACAATAATCCCGCTCCCTGAAAACATGATCATTATCTCTGTGTCACAGGTGTGTCACAGGGGGAGACAAATGGAATTCAGGGAGGAGTAGCCAGATGGCCAAGGTCAGCACTGTGGTCTGAGCCAGGGTAGCCCCTGGGCTATTCACAAAGGCCTGGGGCTGGGGCGGCACTGAGTTTCCCAGGTAGCCTGAGCCCAGAGGCCTGGGCCAGTGCAGAGGAGTGAGCTGGGGCCTGACGGTGGGCAGGGGGTGCTGGGCTGAGTGCCCCCAGCCCTGCTTCAGGGCCCTAGATCACACTGCTCACACCCTGCCTCCCTCTGGGGTGTGGTTCCACCCACAGCCCCTCTAGTTGTCCCTGGTGGCCAGGTCCCAGCTTTGTGCACATCGGCATCAGCCTGGCTGTTGTTATTGTGGGGTCAGCCCTGAAGCTGCCATTGTCATCACTGGATGAGATCACGGATCACAGCCACTTAATGAGGTCCCTTAAACTCTCTGGGCTCCAGTGACCTTGGAAGCTGTACAGGTGGAGTTAAGTGAACTATTTGTTGAACCTAAAAATAGCCACTGAAACCCTGTTACAGTATATAAATATGTATTATACCCTGGGTGTGGTGGCACACCCCTATAATCCCAGCATTTGGGAGGCAGGAGGATTGCCATGAGTTCAAGGCCCAGTCTGGACTACATAGTGAGTTCAAGGCCAGCCTGAACTCTACATAGCAAGACCCTGTCTCAAAAAGCCAAAAGAAGGGCCGGTGAGATGGCTCAGCGGCTTAAGCGCCTGCCCGGCAAGCGTGAGGGCCCGAGTTCGACTCCCAGAACCCACATATGAAAAAGGGGCTGGTGATATCGCTCAGCGGCACGGGCGCCTACTGGCGCGTGAGGTCCTAAGGTCGACCCCCCGGTACCCACAAAAAAAAAAAAGCCAAAAGAAGGCAGGGCGTGCTGGCAAACACCTGTAATCCCAGAACTTGGGAGGCTGAGGCAGGAGTACAAGGCCAGCCTGAACAACATAGTCAGACCTTTTCTCAAAAAACCAAAAAACATTTTAAAAATATGTAAGTGCATAAACAAGTGGTCATTTGCCAGACGGGGTTGGTGGACACTTGGCTTCTGAATGAGGCTGGAGCAGGTCAGGCCCAAGGCTGCCCCCCACCCAGCCCCTGGCACTTGAGGGCTCCTCTCCAGACCAGCTCCTCTGGCCCAGGGCAGTTCCATCCCTGCACAGTGGTCAAAGCAGAAGCTTCCAGGCCTAGGAAGGCTGCTGCAGCCTCTCTGTCCTCAGAAGCCCAGCAGCAGCCCACTATCCAGAGTCCTCCAGCACCTGCCACCCTCCCTCAGATACCTGGGGCCACCCCCTCCTCTGGCATCCCCAGAGTCCCTCGGGTACCTGCACACCTGGGCGCTCACCTGGGCACGGTGGGAGCAGGTCTGGGCTGCACACAGCCCTTTAAAGCCCATGGCCCCACCCAGGGCTGCTGAGGGAACTGGTCTGACTCCTCCTGCCACACCTGGCTGGGGCTGAGGGTGAGGGAGGGGTCGGCGGCTTCCTCTTCCTGAGGAATGAGGAGCAAGCAGTGTTGGGCTGCTGTGTGGTCAGCACAGGTCCTGGGCTTGTGTGGGCCACCTTGGGCACAGGGCACATGGCACTTGGGGGCTGACCTGAGGCCCCTGTCCTGCTGTCCTTCCATGCTGAGAGGACACTTGGTTGGCAAGGGGTTGGGGTCTCTGGCTAAGGAGGTGGGCGGGTCTTCTTGGGCAGAAGGAAGAGAGTTGTGGGCAGCGAGCTTTGCAGTGGCTGCCAGATGGGGAGGCGTCCCCAGGCTCAGCCTCCATGAGGTCCCCTGCACAGGACCGGAGTGTTGGGGATCACCACAGGAATCGCCTCACGGAGCTCAGGCAGGGATGGGTCTGTGGGAGTCTTTCCTGGGTGATATCCTTGATCTCTGCCCAAGAGGGGGGTGGGGAAGCGGGACCACTTAACTTCAGACGGCTCTGGGACCTCTGTGGCTAAGTTGGAAATATCTCCCAGACTTTTTCCCCCCAGCATTGGGGATTGAACCCAGGGTCTTTGAACTGATCTACATCCCCAGCCCTTTTTTAGTTTTTATTTTGAAACAGGGTCTCATTAATTTGCTGAGGCTGGCTCAAGAACACGATCCTCCTGCCTCAGCCTCCCAGAGTGCTGGGTTTACAGGCCTGCACCACCATGCCTGGCTATCTTAGGCATATTTTTAAATGAAAGAGTATAGGCCCTACAGTACTATAGGGCAATCTTAATAGGGCACCGTCAAGTCGTGTGAAAAGGTGAACTGTGAGTGTCACCACCTGTGGGGCCACTCAGGAACTGCTGCTGCCAGCGGGCTTATGGGAAGAGGACTGCCTATGGGGGACAGGCAGGAGGGACACTGTCCACCCCGCTGGCTTCCGTGCCAGCCGCGCATGTTTAGGAAGAGATTACACACATGGATGGCAGGGCTGCTGGGACAGGGGCTTCTGGAAGCTCCTGATGCCTTAGCTCATGAATATCTCTGCCTTGACTTGGAGGTGCAGACTCCGCATCCCCAGGTATGGTGAGGAGGCCAAGGGAGAGCAAGGCTCAGTAACCTGCTCTTGTCACATGCGGGTGGCAGTGATCATGACCCAGCTGGCTCTGTCACTGGGCCTTCATCGCCTACGGCAACTGCCTCTATGGGCTCTTTCCTGTGTCCTAGGGATGAAAGCCAAGGCCTCCTGCATACCAGGCAAGTGCTCTACCACTGAGCTGCATCCTCAGCCCCTTTTCAGTTTTACTTTGAGCTGCCTACATTGGGTTTGAACTTGAAATCCTCCTGCCTCAGCCTCCCAAAGTGCTGGGATTGCAGGTGTGTGCCACCTTCCCTGGCCTGGCTGTGCTTTTGACAGAGTGGCCTGTGTGCCACAGTCTCCCACAGGCCAATCCCAGCCCTCAGGCCCTGACACTGCAGGGCTCTGTTCCTGTTCTCAAGATGCAGGAAGTAGTCTGGGGGCAGAATTGCACCTGGAACCCATGCTGGGGACGCTGGATCTTCATTGATTAAAGGGACCCTGAGAGCCTTGTTTTGCAGCAGCAGCAGCAGCTCGGGTCTTCTCTCTTGGTGTGCGTGTATGAATACAGATGAGCATGCACTGTGACAGCAGCCACTTCTTTTACCTCTGGTCAATCTTTTCTTTTCCTGTGGTGGGGGGCATGGAACCCAGGGCCTTTACACTGAGCTACATCCTTAGCCCATTTTATTTTGAGACAAGTTCCCTCTAAATTGTCCAGGCAGGATTTGAAGTTGTGATCCTCCTGCCTCAGCTTCCCAAGTGTCGGGATTACAAATGTGTACCACTGCACCCAGCTTCTGTGGTCAACCTTAAGAAATTCCTGTTTTATTACTTTTCCTCCAGAACATTAAAACCTTCAAGGGTTCAGGAGCATCAGCAGCACGGGGAAGGAGCGTTTCTGGGCTGAGGCAGGCTCTTGACAGGGACAGGATCCCAGGAGAGAGCCCCAGGGGCGCTGATGTCCAGGTCACTGTGCCACCCACCCCCAGGGCAGAGTCCTTGGTGTCCCCAGCAACATTGGCTCGCTGGCTCCAGAAAGGGAGAGCTTGTGCTTTTTCTCCCTGATGCCTCTGACACCAAGGCTCTGACCCACGCTGGGTGCCCACTGCTGGCTCCCTGGTGTCCCTGTGGGTGGCGGTGCTTGTCACCCAGCCTTCCCTGTCAGAGCAATAAGAATTCAGAGCCTAGTGCTTTTGTGGCTCTTGGGCTCTGACCAGGAATGGCGTGTGGGAGGTGGGAGGTGACCCCAGGCCCATCGGACTACTCGACCAGAACGCTGCTCCTGCGGGTGGAGGGTACTTCTGCCTTGCCTTGTTTGTTTGCCAGTGAAGCCAGGGATTGAAACTAGGGCTCATGTGCTGTAACCACGAACTGTAGCCCTACTGAGCCACCCCAACCCCAGCAAATGCTCCTTAAGGCATGAAGTGTTCAGAGACTTGTGCATCTCACAGGCCTAAGTTTCGGGTTTAATATCTAAGAAGATAAGCTCGTTAACTAAGAGCTGGCGGTGTGCCACTTCCTGCCTGGGAGGGGGTTGCTGACACATCCTGGGCCTGGCTACAGACACGGTGCCCAGGTGCAGAAACTGGCCTGCCTCAGCTTCCCTCCAACCTGGGATGGGGACAAGTGAGCTTTCCACTGTCAACTGTGACAGTAACCCGAGACAAGGCTGGGGCATGACCCTAGAGAGCAGAAGTCGTGGGGTGAGGGGCAAGTGTGGGGCCCCCAGACAGGCGGAGCTGTGGGTCCCTTTCTGGAAGCTTTCCCCAAGCAAAGGTGGTGACTGTGCACAGAGGTCCCTACCTGCACATGCCTCCTTTCTTTTTTTTTTTTGTATTGTTTAATTTTTACAGGAGGTTGAACCCAGGGCTTTCGCGCTAGATTACATTCCCTAGCCCTTTTTTTTTTTTTTTTTAATATGCGGGTACCGGGAGTCGAACTCAGGACCTCGCGCTTGGCAGGCAGGTGCTTATGCCGCTGAGCTATATCACCGGCCCACTCTTTCTATTTTAATTTTGAGGAGAATCTTGCTAACTCGCTAAACTGCCAGAGCTGGACTTGAACTTGTGAACCTCCTGCCTCAGCCTCCTACAGTGCTAGGATGACAAGCGAGTGCCACCACGCCCGGCCTCACGGCTAGCTCAGACGGCCCAAAGAGGAGACAGTCCTGCCTGAGCCTTGCTAGCTGTTCGTCCGCTGTGTAGCTCTGCCCGGTGCAGCGCACCTGGCCGTACCCTCCTCTCCTCGGGCTCCCGGCGCTGGCCCTACTGAGAGCACCGCAGAGGGCAGTGGTGTCACGCAGGAGGGGCGGCCAAGTCCCCGGGGCCAGGCATGGAAAGGACGCGGAAGCTGCAGAACCGCGGCAGCGGCCCGGACCCTCCCCGCGCAGACACGGTCTCCAACAAGGCCAGTCCGGGCCTTCGCGCCTAGGCCAGCAGCCAACCTATCGGAGCCGGACGTGGCGAACAACAGCCAATCAGCATCAAGGGATGTCGGTTGAAGCAGGCCCGCGGTGAAGCCTCCAGAGAGGTCCAGGCCGAGGCAGTGTGGTCGGAGCTTTCCACCGGCGGAAGCGATCAGCTTCACTTGCGTGGGTTGGCTGCTCCGGTTACCGGAAGCGCCAGTCGGGTGGCCGCCCTTCCACGCTTGCGCAGTTGCTCGCCGGCGCTCGGCGTCCCCTAGCGGCGGTGGCTCGGGTCGCGTGGAGAACGTAGCGCACGGAGGGCTACAACCTGGAGACCCGTGGAGGGGACCCGGCCAGGGGTTCCGGAGGACCCTCGAGACGGTCGGGGAGGCGGACAGCAAGACCCGTCCTTCTCCTCCACTTCTCTTTCTCCTCCACCTCCACTTCCGCCTTCTTCCCTTCGTCCTCCACTTCTCCA
This sequence comes from Erethizon dorsatum, assembly GCA_028451465.1. Classification (NCBI taxonomy): domain Eukaryota; kingdom Metazoa; phylum Chordata; class Mammalia; order Rodentia; family Erethizontidae; genus Erethizon; species Erethizon dorsatum. The sequence goes on along the minus strand of CM051833.1, from coordinate 41,429,183 downwards.
CTTCTCTTCCTCCTGATGTTCCTCCTCTTCCACTTTCTTCTCTTCCTTTCTCTTCCACTTCCTCCTGCTCCATCCCAGGCTCCTCCACTCCAGCCTCTTTTTCCTCTACCCAATCCGCCACCGCCTCTCCCTCCCCTCTCCATCCCGGCCCCACCCCTCCATCCCGGCCTCCTCCCGTCCCTGGACCGCTGTGTTCCGTTCCTACCTGCTGCTCTGCCATACTCTGGGCAGCCCCTCTTCGCCCACCTCGTGTCCAGGTGCTGGGTCCATCCTGACCCCTGGCCTCCCTTTCCCATGGCCTGGCTGCTCCTGGCGCTGGGCTCAGAAATCCGAACAGGTGCAGGGATTCAGCATGGAGCCTGGATGCGTTGTAGGACGTAACTGTTGAGCAAAATGACACGATGCTGAGTAGCTCGTGTGGATGGACACGCTTATGGGTAGATAGTTAGGGCTACAAACTCTAGCCAGGGGTGGCGACATACCTCTGTACTCCCAACACTGGGAGACTGAGACAGGAGGATCACAAGTGTGACCCCATTGAGCACAATGTAGCGATATGGAGACCCTGTCCCCCCCAAAAAAAAATTGTTAGGGATGTAGTGCCCTTTGAAGGACTTGCGTTCAATCCTCAGTTCCACAAAAACCCAAGAGCCGAATTATCCCAGCATCATGTGAGAGTTGAGCGCTCCCCTCAGCCTCCTCTCAAGCTGCCAACTGCAGATCCTGTGCGCTTCCTGCGCTGTCCGCACTGGAGCTTCACAGCGCTAACCCTTGGTAGGCCCCACACTCACCTCTGTGCGCATCCTGAGAGGAGCCTGCGTCCTGGATCCCCATTTCCTAACGATTCTTGTCCTCCAGCTCTGAGTCTCCCTGTGACTCTTCCCCTCCGCTGCTGGACACACAGTGCAGACTCCGGGTTCCCAGGCTGTGCCGAGCTGCCTGCCCCGCACCCCCGGGCTCCCTCAGCGCTCACAGAGCACCACAGCCCCACACACACCTTTTCCCAGCCCTTGTGCAACCCCAGAGTACTCCCCTCTGGAGAGGCGGCTATGGATGAGGTCTTTTTTGGTTTTAGTTTTTCCCAGGACTAGGGATTGAACCCAGGGCCCCCTTACCAAGCTACATCCCCAGACCATTTTTTTGCGACAGGTTTCATTAAACTGCCCAGGCTGGGCTCAAACATTCAGTCCTGCCTTAGCCTCCCAGAGGGCTGAGATTACCAAACGCTGTCTGTTACAAGGGGCTGACATGGCACATGTGGCCTAAGCGGGTCCTGAAGGGTGAGAGAAGGAAGGGGCTGTGGCTCATGACACCAAGTGGTAGATAGAGGCAGAGGGTGCTTCCAGCTCCCTGGAGGCACTGTCACTTGGAGCCCGGTCGACAGAGCCTCGGGCTCCCCCACTCATCCCTCCTGGTCCCTCCTCCCCAGGGGACATCGGGAAAGATGGGCCCCCCAGTCTGCTGCAGAGCCCTGTGTCTCCCTCTTCTCTCCCGGTTCTTGATCTTGAGCAGCCTCTGCCTTTACTTTCTTCTGAGAAACTGCAGTTCACAGGCACAGCTAGTGGGTTGGACTCCCTGCTGTGCCTCTGGCTCCCCTGCAGTACGGAAGCAGAAGCGGAAGCCACTGCTAGGAGGAAGGACACAGCCTCCAAAGGCCTTCCTTGAGGATAAACTGCTGCACCTTGCTATCTGTGACCCAGCAGCCCCCGCCCCCACCCCGCCCATGTCCCTGCTGCAACTATGTCACATCAGAGTCTGGAGGCCCAGGGTTCCCATCTCTCCACACCCCAGCTCTTCGCTCCCGGCCCATCACTCACCCTTCAGAACATCAGTTTCTTGTGTGGGATGTGGTGGGCATCTGTTCTCCCCTGGGTGCTGTGCGATGAGACCACAGAGCTTAGCACAGTGTCAGAGATGAGGGAGCAACATGGGGAAGCTGCTGTCACTCCATCCTGGGCCTCTAGTGCCCCTGTCACAAGTCCCCACACACAACAGCTACTCGTGACCAGTGGGGATCGCTCCCCTGCTTCTGCCTGGCTTGGCTCACTTGTGTCTCATTGACTTTTGTGTGAACCTCAGTTTACCCTCAGGCGTGGTCACTGTAACAAATACCTGAGATGCACTGGTTTACACAGAGCAGAGCTCGCTTAGGGCAGATATGAAGGTCTCAGGCCCCGTAGCTGGGAGTCTTGGGGGGGCAGCAGATAGGGCAGGAGTAGGTGGTGGAGCAAAATGCTTACCTCATGGCCAGGAAGTGAGAGAAAGAGACCCACATCCCATGGAGAGACACAGCTCCAGTGACCCAAAGTCCCCCCGATGGGCTTCATCTCTTCAAGTTCCTACCATCTCCCAATAGCACTCTCAGGGATGAAACCCTAACACCACTGTGAGCACACTCGGGGTCCAGAGCACAGCACACAGGACAGGCACGCCTGCTTCCCCGCAGTACCGCGGTGTGTCTGAGTTCGCCTGGGAAGGTCTGACCCTCCCTGTGAGTCCATCCAGACCGCCCGGGGCAGGCCTGGCCGACGGTGGACTCCAGCTGGCCAGTCTCAGTCTGTCGGCTCCCACAGCATCTTAAGGATGACTCGTCTCTCCCAGGGAAAGGAGTAGCTTTTCCTCTTTGTCCTTTTGATCTCTGCCCAATTCCAGAGTACAAGGTCTCATGATGTGTGGGGCCGCAGTATAAGTGTTGCAGGCACAGCCTAGGTTATTCAGATTAGGCCCCAACTTGAGACCCTCCTGCCCCAGCCTCCCGGAGCCCTGAATGACAGGCATGTGCCACATGCCTGGCAAACCTCAAGATGTTTGTGTCCTTGAAAGTCCAGGTTGTAGACGCCAACTTTGTGTGTCCTCAGCACACACAAATGTGCGATTACCATTGCCAGCACAGCCGCATCCACGGTCACCCTCGCCTCTGTCCCCAGAGCCTGATCCCCAGCATTCTGGAAGAGGGGGTGGTGGGAGGAGGGAGTCGGGCTCAGGGAGGGCCACAGCCTTGAGAAGGCAAGAGCTCTGTCACAGAGCCCGTCTTGGGGGCCAGGGCACAGGGGCTTTTGGAAGGAGGAGAAGAAAGCTATGCTGCTGGGGTGCCTTGCCCAGGGCCTGTCCCGGCGTCTGGTGGGGACATGCTGGAAACCTTGGCCTCCTGCAGCTCCTCGGACAGAACCAAGCCTGGGAAGGCATCACCCGGGCGGCAGTGTTGGGGCTCTGTGGGTCTAAAGAGTCAGGACCTCGGCAGGCACAGGTCAACCCCATTAACCTGAGCCACTGAAGACAAACACATAGCAAGATATTTTGTGGGTTGGTAGCCTGGGGCTTGAAACAGTGCCTCTGGGTGGACTTTGTCATTGAGTCCCTGCCGCACCCTGTGCCTAGATTTTAGATTAGACATTTATGCAAAGGCACGCTTATCTCAGACCCCCGCTCTCATTCCCAGAAATCACTCTCCAGAAACTGCCTTTATCCCCTCCTTTATCAAGTAAGACGGTTCCATGAGATTGTTTGATAGGGAGGCCGCTGGCTGGAGCTGGAGGACTGAACGCTGAGAGACCAGGGGGCACACAGTTGGGAAACGTCTGACAGCTAAGCTGATCTCACCTCCTGCTTGTTAGCACAGCATGGCCTGCAGGGCTGCCCTTTTCGTAGCTTCTCTGCTGAGTAAATGACTGGCTGGGCTCAGGTGTGGCTAGAGCTGGGCCGAGTCTTCTGTCTCCACAGCAGCAGTGGATTTAAAGCCCGCAGTTTGTCATCATAAACAAAGGGACAGCGTTACGCTCCACTCCATCGGGCTACCACGAATAACAAGTTCTTCAAAGTGATGTTTATAACAAACGCAGAAGACTTACCAAAGAAGTTGAAATATAGGGAACAAGGAGAAAATCCAGTCACATTAAAAAAAATTGGGTAGCAATTTTAACTTTTTATAAAATGACGTGAAGTTAAAATGTTTTGCAGTTTGAAACACTAAATTTGCTGTGTGCTTCTTTCTTTCTTTCTTTCTTTTTTTTTTTTTTGAGACAGAGTCTCACTGTGTTGCCCAGCCTGGCCTTGGGTTTTGTTTTCATTTCTTTTTTTTTTTTTTTTTTTTGGGGGGGGTACCGGGGGGACGACCTCAGGACCTCGCGCACCAACAGGCACCCGTGCCGCTGAGCGATATCACCGGCCCCTTTTTCGTATGTGGGTTCCGGGAGTCGAACTCGGGCCTTCGCGCTTGCAAGGCAGGCGCTTAAGCCGCTGAGCCGTCTCACCGGCCCTCATTTTTTTTTTTGAGACAGGGTTTCACTATGTAGTTCAGGCTGGCCTTGAACTATGTAGCCTAGACTAGCCTCAAACGCTGTAATTCTCCTGTCTCAGCCTCCCAAGTGTTGGGATTACAGGTGTGCACTACCACACCCAGCAGCTCAGCCTGGCTTTGAACTCCTGGGCTCAAGCAACTCTTCTGCATCAGCCTCCTGAGTAGCTGGGACTATAGGTGTGCCACTTTGCCCAGCCAGAATACACATTCTTAACCAGGTGTGGTGGTACACACCTGTAATCCCAGATTTGGGAGGCTGAAGCAGGAGAATTACCAAGAGTTCGAGGCCAGTGTAGGCTACATAGCGAGTTCTAGGCCAGGCTGAACTACACAGTAGGACCCTGTCTCAAAAAACAAAACAACAACAAAAAACCCACAAATTCTTGAGAGCTACTCCTTGCCTCTAAGTCCTTAGTAAAGAAGTAAAATGTTAATACATTAACTTCTAGTGAGCAATGCTGGGATTTTCCAGGCTGAACAGTCGCCAAGAAGAGATGCAGAGTGGCCTTCACTCGAAGGTTGGGTGTTTTCCACCCTGTGCAGGACAGGGGCAGCTGGGTTTGCATGGCATCAGGTTGGCCAGCATGGAGCACCCGGGTCTCAGCTCCCTCTCTGGATCGCTCCCTGAGATGACAGGGCTACCCTGAAAGCTGTAGCCAGCCACACATTGCCCAGTGTGCAAAGTGGGTCCCAGATCCTGAAGGAGGGGCTCCCCAAGAAAGGAACTCAGAGGGATGAAAGGCGGTGTTAGAAAGGTAAGGAAGGGTGGGGTGTGGCTCAGTGCCAAGCTCCTGCCTCTCGAGCCCTGGGCACTGTGAGCAAAACAAGCAGAACCACAAGACAATGAGCAGAGCTCAGCCAGTTTCCAGAACTAGGCTTTCACATTAACTGCCTGTCATTAACTTTACTGTGACATTGCTGGACTGTCATCATCATGACTCGGGGACATTAGAAATCATTTCTGATAGAAGAACGGCAGGCAGGTGCCTGGGCAGTGCCTGCTCCCTCAACACTTCCTCCTCTATGACCTGTGGCCCCTCCTTGTATGACTGCTACTGTCATCTGGGGACCCTCCATCAAGTGTTTATGCTGTAGGAGCAGTGGGACTCCAGGGTCCCCCTTGGACAGAGCCTGTCCTAACCGTTCCTGGAGCCTGAGACACTTATGGGCCATCACCATGCACACTCCTGAGGTCAGGGGAGCCCTGGTGTGTGCAGGCTAGGTGAGGGCCGAGGGCTCCAGAAGGTCCCAGCTGGGAGGGTGTGGGCTTGGGGATGGGACCCCACACACGGTACACCAGAGCCCAGGGCGTGGCCAGAGTGTGGCAGGGGTGGAGGCTGGGGTGAGGGACAGGGTGGGAGGGACGCTGGGGACCTCACGTGGACAGGACACACCACATGGGGTGAGGGTGGGGCTGGATGGGTGTAGCGCAGGGGTGAGGGTCAGCTCTGGGGGGTCCACTGTGGATAGGGTGGGGACTGGGCAGGGGGTGGCACAGGGATGGGGTCAGCTCTGGGGGTTCCACCGTGGATAGGGCGGGCATAGGGATTCAGCTGTGGAAACTGACTGGTTTCTCGTGGTTGTTTTGTTTTGTTTTTTTGGTTATTTTGCAGGACTGGGATTAAACCTTGGCACTGAGCCACGTCCCCAGCCTTTTTTTATGTTTTATTTTGAGGCAGGTTCTTGAGAAGTCGCCAAGTCCCCAGACTGGGCTGGAACTCTCAATCTTCCTGTTTCTAACAGAAAACCAAAGGCTGCAAACAGTGTGTGTTTGGCCAGGAGCAACATTCCATGGATGGACGGAAGTGACCCTGGTGTCTCGGGACATCAAGGGTGAGCCCCAAGGTGTGGACAGAGTTGTCTCTCAGGCCCTTTGCATTTACCTTTTCTGAAATTTCTTTTTCTTTTTCTCTCTCTCTCTCTCTTTTTTTTTTTTTTTTTTTTTTTGATACTATAGATTAAACCCAGGGTCTTCACACTGAGCAACATCCAAGCCCTTTTTTATTTTTATTTATTATTATTATTATTACTTGTTTTTTTTCAGACAAGGTCTTGCTATATAGTTTAGAGTGGCCTTGAACTCACTATGTAGCCCAGGCTGGCCTCAAACTCGAGGCAATCCTCCTGCCTCAGGCTTTTGAGTGTTGGGATTACAGGTGCGCGCCACCATGCCCAGCCCCTTTTTTATTTTTTGACACAGGTTCTCGCTATGTCCCAAAGTTCCCCAGGCTGGGTTCTAACTTGCGATTCTCCTGTCTCAGCGTCCCAAGTGCTGGGATGACAGGAATGCAGCGCCACGCCTGGCTCCTTTTCTGTGGTTCCTGAGCAGATGTCTCTACTGTCCCACCAGGCCCCCAGGCCAAAGCAAGGGGTTGGGTCTGGGATGCATCTTTTCACTTCCCAAGCCTTCCAGTGCAGTGGCCAGCCCTCCTGTGGCCAGAAGGGGGCAGTCCAGGCTGCCTTGCATCACATCGCATCACTCCCATGCCCGCTGCTCCAGTGCTGAGACGAGGAGTGTGGGGGAGGGTCTGCAGATTTGTCCAAGCCTGAGCTTTTCTTCACCAGTCGGGAGGAGCACACCAATGCTCAGTCCACTGCCAAGGGTCCTGAAGTCCCTTACGGCCATTTCCTCCCCTCTGTCTGTGGGGTGACGGAGTCATCTCCCTGGGACAGGTGACATGAAGTCACTCCTGTGCCTGAAGCGCTTTCCACCCCAGCTCCTGCAGTGGCATCTCATCGTGGGATAGGGAGCGCCCAGATCCACAAGCTCGGTAAACAGATGAGCAGTTCCTGAAGGCGGAGTCCCCAGCATCTCTGCCCACCTGGTCTCACTTCTACACCACTGTCTCGAAAGGAGGGTTCAACCTCCACACAGGTTCTGGGTGACAAACCACGGCAACCACACATAGGAACCTGGCCAAGTCAGGAGTCACGCAGTGGATCCTTGACTCAGGATGAAGTGTGATTCCCACAGCAGACATGCCCAGCGCCCAGCGGTCCAGACACAGATGCTGGCAGCCTAGGGGTGGTCCCCCCGCCCCCTCTGACTCTATTTGCTGACTCTGTGGTAGGGAAGATGCTGTCCCCTGGGAGATGCACAGGGTTGCTCGTGAAGGCCAGCCCATCTGTAGCTGAGAATTAGACATCTCTTCCAAAAACCTAAACACTCCCCACAGAATACTCCTGGACCTCAAGGGGACAGGACCCATCGAGAGACCTCAAGTGACAGTGTCTGAACCATGTTGGGGGCAGCAGTGACCACCAGTAGCAGTGTCTGTCCCATTGGCCTGGGCCCGGAGGTGGCCCAGGTCGCATGTCACTCAGAACTGGGGTTCATGATGGTACACTGGTGGGAAGCAATGGCCAGGCCTGGATGGGCTACTCAGCGGGGACCTGAAGAGCAGCCATGCCACTGTCCCCATGAGGACACAGGGAAGACTCCAGGCAGGCCAGCAAGGCCTATGTGGCTCCACTGGGTGTGAGAAGACACAGCCTAGATAGAGATGTGTAGACCCCCTGCAGGGGCTCCTGGCCTGGAGGAGGAAGGAGGTCCCCCACCTCCAGATCTGTCCTTGTTCTCTCCTGGAGCCTGTGAATGTGACTTGTCTGGAAACAGCGTCTTTGCCCATGTGATGAATCTATGAATCTTCAGATAAGATTGTCCTGGGTTGGGTGGCCCTAAGTGCCATCCCTTGTGTCCTTCTGAGAGAGCCAGTGGCAGAAAAGTCATAGAAGAGGACCAGGGTGCAGATATGGGTGAGAAACTGCAGGGGGGCTGGCCCGTTCCAGGACAACCCATTCCCAGTGTCCAGAGAAAGGCACACAGATGGCATAGGGCCCTGTTTATGGGTTCTGAACAGCAGGAGGACCAGATAGATCCCACAGTTTGGTTCAGGGGAGGGCGTGTGTACTGGGTGGGACAGAAGTGCCTGAGTCCAAGCTGGAATGGACCTGACTTACCTTACACTGACCTCCCAGGCACAGGCACAGGCACGGGCACAGATGTGAGTGTCACATATCACTAGCAGTCGTATCATCTTTTCTAGTTCAGGGATCCAACCCAGGGCCTGTGCGTGGGTTATCCAGGCAAGCACACTGACACTGAGCTACATGCTAGCCTTGTTTATCTAGATGTGGCATCCTGGAAGACCACACAGGGACAAAGACCAGGGTCACTCAGGTACCGCTATGCTGGTGACAGTTCAAGATGGCACAGTCACACCCAGCTGAATGCACACCAGCTGTTGCCCTGAGCCTGGAGAGGTGAGGCATGGACTTCGGCCGATGACACCTTGGTTTCCTTGATTTCAGACTTCAGCCTCAGAACAGTGAGCAAAACTTCTGGGGTCTGGAGTCCCACAGTTTGTGATCATCTGGTCACAGAAGCCCAGAAGAGAGATGCAGTAAAGGTCAGGATTGAAGAGGAGTTCAAACAGCTGGGGGAGTGGCCTGTGGAGCCTGGGTGCTCGGTGCAGCCACAGGTGCTGTCACCCCGTGTGATGCGTGATGCGCAAATATAGTCCGCTTGTGCCACATAACCGCGGCCTGGGCTGGTTGAGCCCCAAACGCTCTGAAAAGGTTTCGCATGGGTTTTCTGGTCTCATGTGTGCCTGTGAGGCATCTCATGCCTGCCCTTCTGGCCCACGCGATGGTAGAACCAGGCGCCTCCTTTTGCAGCTTTCATTAAGGAAGCTGTCTGGCGACCCCTGACTTCTTGCTCCCTGTCCTGGGGCACGTTTGTGCCAGCCGCAGCGCCAGCCACAGCAGGGCTTCCAGACACACCAGGCGTTGATTGCATGGGGCAATCGAGGGCAGGCACTGCTTTCCTCCTACCTGGAAGGAGCCCAGCTTCCACCTGTCAGCAGTGTTTCGCTTCAATGTTGGGGTGTTTACCTTTTAAGATTTTGATCTGTGAGATTATTTTATGTTATTAAAAATTCCTTATAAAATTGCAGTTACCATTCCAGTATATTCTTTAAATTATTTTTGGTTTAAACAAGCAGTTTTTCTGCTAATAGTACTAGTAAATCTTGTTGTTGTTGTTTGTTTTCTGGAGACAGGGTCTACTAGTAAATCTTTAAACCCAGGGATCTCTTCCAAGAGATTTTTATATTGTGTACTGTGCTTCCTTGAATGTAGGGGGTGTATTGTTTAGAGCTTTTCTTTACTATCTGACAAAGTTTTAAGCCCTTCCTTTGTGTTTTTTGTTTTGTTTTGTTTTTGTCTTTCACTATGCAGTTCAGGCTGGCCTTGAACTCACTTTGTAGCACAGGTTAGCCTCGAATTCGCAGCGATCCTCCTGCCTCAGCCTCCCGAGTGGTGGGATTACAGGTGTGCGCCACCACACCCGGCTTCTTCCTCCCATTTAGACTGGGGGGTTGAACCCAGGCTCTTTACAATGAGCTCCATCCCCAGCCTTTTATTATTTTTTAATTTTTGAGACAGGGTCTCAGTAAATTGCTAATCTACCCAGACTAGGCTTGAGCTTGCAATCCTGCCTCAGCCTCCCGGAGTTCTGGGGTGACAAGTATGCTCCCCGCGCCCGGCCGGTTTTAAGCACCTTCTACAAGTCGTGTGCATTTTGGCTCCGCTGGTATAGACACGCACCCCCAGCTCCCCGGGGGCACCGGCTCCCACGGCTCCTTACTCAGCGCCTGCAGACACCCGCCCACCTCCGGTCTGGGCGAGAAGGCGCCGGCCGGCAGTTGCCGGCCTCGCCCGCGGTGGGCAGGGGTGGGCGCCCCTGTGCCCGCTGTCTGCCTGCCACCCCCTCCCCCGTCTGCTCGAGTCTCTGAGTGGAAGCAGGACCTGGTGTGGGGTCGCGGCGCTGGGACAACTGCCGGAGCCTCAGCCTCTGCACTGCATCTTCTCCGCCCCGCCCACAGCGTCCTCAGCCCAGCTGTGGTCCCCACGCAGTCGGGCCGCCGGCCAGTCAGAGCCTCCGCTCGATGTGTCTCAGGGAGCGCTCGGGTCCCGCTCCCGCAGCGCGGCGGGGGGTGGGGTGGGGGTGGGTGGAAGAGACGCGATGTTCCCATGGTGACGGCGTTCCCAGGGCAACAGCAAACAGCCAGACTTCACTAGAGAGCTTACCGCGAGAACGTGAGGGTCAGGTGGGCCGAGGGGACCACGGTGCACGAGGACCCGAAGAGCGAGGACGGGACCCCGCGCGGGTGCCTGAGGTGGGGCGGTGGGCTGCGATTGCGGGGAGCGGGCCCTCCACCCCTGCCGCCCCCCCACTGCTGGCTTGGCTCCTGCCCTTTCCTGAGTCCTTCTCCCCCTCCCTCCACTCCTCTCCTCCGGCTCCACCTCTCCTTCTTCCTCTTTCCAAGGCTAGGGATTGAATCCAAGGCCTTTATGGTGAACTACATCCCCAGCCCCCAGTCCCCTTTTATATCCTATTCTGAGATAGGGCCTCACAAGTTGCCCAGGCTGGGTTTGAACGTGTCCTCCGGGACTGCTGGGATTGTAGGTGTGTGCCACCACATCCAGCTCTTTCAGATTTTTGTACCCAGGCTTCTCAGGACCTTCATCCCTTGTTAGGAAAACAAAGTCGTTTCTTTCCCAACAGATGAATGGATAAAGAAAATGTGGTATTTACACGCAATGGAGTACTACCGTGCCATAAATAAAGATAAACTTGAGGTATTTGTAGGAAAATGGATGCACCTGGACACCATAATGTTAAATGACATAAATCAGCACACACACCTCAATATCATCCAGCAGTCGTCCCTTTCTTCCTCAAGGTCATAGGATTCTTGAGGCACCCTGAGTCACGGACGGGGGACAGTGGAGCCCCCTGAGGGCTTGTCCCTTTGTCAGGGGTCACACTGATGGTTTGGTGCAGTTCTGACTGGTAGGACAGGAGAGTGGGGAGTGTGTGTGTGTGTGCGTATGTGTGTATGCATGTGTGTGCATTCATGTGTGCACATGTGCATATGTGTACAAGCGCATGTATGTGCATGTGTGTGTGTGCAGGTGCATATGAGCGCATGTGTGCGTGTGTGTGGTCTTTGAAGCATTCTTGCTAAGCGATGTGGTGCTGCTGAGCCCTTGGGACCCTGGGGAGAAGAGCACCACCCAGCAGGTCACCGGCAGCCCTGCCTATGGCCGGCCCTCTGGACCTGGGAGATGGCACCTACTGTCCACACGACCTTGGCTGGTTCCTGTCGTGAGGCTGCTGTCCATCCTTCCTGACATGTCTCTGTCCCACGCCAAACCCCTTGTCCCACCGGACCTCAGCACCTGCAGGCCACCTCCCTCACATCCTGGTGTCCCTGACTGAGGCGATATCCCTGGTGTGCATTGGTCCCCCCAGCTGCCCTGCCTCACCTCCTCCACCTTGACCAGGGACACCTATGGACCCAGGCCCTGGACTTCTCATTTACTGTCCTCCTCCTCGAATGAACCCACTTGTGTGAGCCTCTCCACACCCCGGTCTGCAACCTGGCCACACAGACACGAGGCTCGGAGACACTGGCCTCAAACCCATCTCTGCTCAGCCCACCTGAAGCTGGGCATCCTGCCCGAAGCACCGGAGAGCTGCCCTGCTGCCCTGTTTACCCAGCCCACAGTTCAGGAGAGTGCTAAGATCCAGAGTCTGGATGTTAATTCTGTGTATGTGAAATGTACCAAGTATTAATAGAACATGATATTAATAAGAATGTCCTAGAATCCGTGCAGCTTTGGGGGAGGCTGGCTGTGCTGCTGTCCTCCCAGTCTCGTCCTGGGGACATCCTTATGGAACAGCTCTGCCTTCGCAGTACTGCCTCTGTGATCATTCAGCCAGGCTGCTTGCTCTTGTCACTGCCCATAGCTCCTGCCTTTCTGCTGTGCCTACCTGAGGCCCATTTTAAACTAAAACCCAGAAACTGTGCTCAACAAGTGACCAGCTCAAGGCCCAGTGAGGAGGTGAAGACTGGATACACAGAACATGATGCTATGGGAGGCCGAAGGGAGGCCAGGTGCAGGCTGAGGCTGGACGACCCCCTGGAGTCCAGGGTTCGAAGCCAGCCTGTGCAACACAGAGACTCTGTCGCCAAAGACAGAGCTCAGCGAGGCTGCAGCCCAGGTCACATGCAGAGCGAGATATGTCCTCACAGGGTACAACACAGACACAGGGAAATGGGAAGGACAGCAAGGGGACCAGGACTGGGGAGCCATTGATAAGGGCTGCACTCACCTCCAGGTTGGCAGTGCCTTCTTAAGGTGCAGTGTCCCTTCCATGAGCCAAATCCTTGTCATCAGAGCTGTCAATGCTTCAGCTTTGCAAGGCCTGGCACACAGAGGTGAGGGGAACTTGAACCACAGTGAGGACCCCTCCCTGGGCTGCCCAACACGGGCATCCTCCGAAAATCTGGTCAAACACACTCGCCCTCAGTGGTGGTTGGGAAGGCCGGTGAGGGGTCACTGGGGGGACAACGCCTGGCGAGCCTGAGGGTCACAGAGAACAGGTGACATCAGATGACAGCAGCCATCGAGGCCATCATCACTGCAAACCAGGTGCATGTGTGGAAGTAGAGAACTCACCTTCCCCAGGGTGGAGCGGCCCAGCCAGAGGAGAGGACGGAGGAGAGGATGCGAGGACGAGGATAATGAGCCCTGCCAGGGTAGCTGAGTTGTGGAGAGGGGTGCGCTCTTCAATCTCCATGGGAAATGCTTACAAGGGCCCCTTCACTTATGGGACTCCGAGTCCCCAAGGCTCCTGGTTCTGCTCCCCCGACCTGTGGCCCTCAGCTTCCTCTCTTGGGCCTTTCTCCCATCCCATCCCTTGATAAGCTGAGTCCCCACTGTGGTCTCATGGTGCACAATCCCTGTGTCAGAGCTGCCTCCTCCTGCCCAAAGGACCCTGGCCGCCTGTCCACCCTCCCCAGGCCCTGGTCACCCTGTCCTGGCCCTGGTCACCCTCCCCCAGCCCTGGTCACCTCCCCATACCCTTGTGGAGGTGAGGTGGGGGCTGGAAATGATGCCGGGGCCAAGTGGAGGCTCTGTGAGCTCTGGGTTTGGTCTGGGGTAAACAGAGGCAAGCTGGGGCAATGCTAGTCTACACCCAGTGTCGAATTTTTTTTTCTTTTTCTGCCATTCTGGGGATGGACCTCAGCACCTCATGCATACTAGGCAAGTGTTTCACCCCTGAGCTATGACCCCAGACTTTTTTTTTTTTTTTTTAAGAGATAGGGTTTCAAAAAGAGAGTGAAAGAGAGATGGAATATTTCTAGATTGCCCAGACTGGTCTCTGGGACCACAGGCATGTGCCACCATGCCTGACTTCCCATGTGACAGTTCTTGTTTTTTTTTTTTTTTTTTTAAACCATGTAGGTTTTTTTTGTTTTTTGTTTTTTTTCTTTTCTTTTTTTTTTTTTTGTGGGTACCGGGGGGGTCGACCTCAGGACCTCGCACGCCAGCAGGCGCCTGTGCCACTGAGCTATATCACCAGCCCCTTTTTCGTATGTGGGTTCCGGAAGTCGAACTCGGGCCCTCGCGCTTGCCGGGCAGGCGCTTAAGCTGCTGAGCCATCTCACCGGCCCATTTTTTTGTCTTTTTGAGACAGGGTTTCACTATGCAGTTCAAGTTCAGGCTGGTCTTGAACTCATTTGTAGCCCAGGCTGGTCTCAAACTCACAGTAATCCTCCTGTCCCAGCCTTCTGAGTGCTGGGATTACAGGCATATGCCACCATGCCCAGCTCAGTTCTTTTTTTTTTTTTTTTTTTTTTTTTGTGGGTACCAGGGGTTGACCTCAGGACCTCACGCGCCAGCAGGCGCCCGTGCCGCTGAGCAATATCACCGGCCCTTTTTTGTACATGGGTTCCGGGAGTCAAACTCGGGCCCTCGTGTTTGCCAGGCAGGCGCTTATGCCGCTGAGCCATCTCACCGGCCCTCGGCTCAGTTCTTGTTTTTATTTTTTATTATTTTAGAGATCAGTAGCATACCATTTTGTAAATGGGTACATGCCTTTAACATACCTTGGTATTCTTCTGCCCTGTCATCTCTCTCTGTCCTCCGCCTCCTCTCGCCTCTTCCCCATCTTCAAAAATCTACCTCTTAGTTTCCTGCTGTCTCTCCCTCATTTTTTTTTTAAAGTCAGATTTCCCCCTTATTTTTTTTACTGAAGAGAAAACATGTACATTTTAATTTAATTTAATTTAATTTTTTTTTAATGGCAACAACCCAGGTTCTTCACACTGAGCTACATCCTCAGCCATTTTTTTTTTTTTTCTTTTAAATTTTGAGACGGGGTCTTGCTAAGTCACTAAGTTGTCCAGCCTGTGCTCAAACTGCCATCCTCCTGCCTCAGCCTCTCAGAGTGCTGGGATTACAGGCGTGCACCACCACCCCTGGATGTGTTTGTGTTTTTTTTTTTTAATTTGTGTTTGTGTTTTAAGGATGGTTTTCCTACCTCAGTATATATTCTCTTATATTCTCTTCACTTGTACATGTCATAGGGGAATCCTGTTTGATTGTGGTTGGTGCTGAATTTAAATGCTACACTAATTTGCAGGAAAGCTGACATTGTACCCTCTTTAATTTTCCCATCAAGGAACACAGTGTATCTATCTATTCATGCAATTTTTCACAGAAACTCACTGACAGACACTGCACTTACACCCTTCTCTGTAGGGCTCAGCTGGGTTTGACAGCGCTGCTCCCAGGAATCGCCTTGGTCTCCTGTATCCTAATTCATCCTGCTGAGGCTGTGTGGGCTTGGAGAAGCCAGCTGGGCTTCCCTGAATTTGTCCCCATTTCCCTACGTTTCCCTTCTCAGGATGGAAAGTCATAGAGTGGTGGCCGCAGCATCTCCAGGCCAACCATGACCCTCTTGTCTACTTCCTGCCCCACAGTTCTTAATCTCTGGGATTTTTGAGCCTTCGAGCCTTCGTCTCACACATGCAGTGGGGGACTGCTATTGAGTCTCCTGAACTTTCTGCCAGTTTTTTTTTTTTTTGTGTGTGTCTGTGTGTGGGTACCGGGGGTCGAACTCAGGACCTTGTGCTTGCCAGGCAGGCGCTTATGCCGCTGAGCCATCTCACCGGCCCTCTGCCAGTTTTTATGTGTTATTATCTTTAAAGTTTTTTCAGTATGGGGGATTGAACTTGGGGCCTTCCACATGAGCTATATATATCTTCAGCCATTTTTTTTTAAACCAAAAAGTAAACATTCTCCTGTATTAACAAACTCAAGCATTAAAGAATGTACAAATACCTTTTCGAGAAAAACATTGCTCAGTATAAGATTAGGCCATGTAAAAGCTAGGTAAAAATAGAAGACTAAGGAATGGAATAGTCACAGTGAAATTGCATTTTCATACTAGGGAGACAATGCGATGTTTACAAATGTGCGTCCGGTTTATTTCACTTGTGAGTATTTTCTCGAGTTGCATCCATTTACCTATAAAAGTTTCCAGTTTATCTTTCTCTACGTCTCCAGCCATTTTTTGAGACAAAGTCATGCAAGTTGCCCAGGGTGGGTTCGAACTTTCAATCTTCCTCCCTTGCCTCCCAGAATGCTGGGATTATAGGCATGAGCCACCAGCCCAGCTTCTCCTAGTTTTTAAAAACTGTTTTATTAACACATAACTCATATACTGTAGACTCTATACAATGTACTATTCAATGGTTTTTAATGTATTAAATTATTATAATGTTTTTAAATTGTGGTTGAATGTATCTATATCTGTATGTGTATCTGTATTTTATGTATCTATAAACCCATATATCTGTATATCTATAGCACACATTTGCCTTTGTTTTTGAGATAGGGTCTTGCTGTATAGTTCAGGCTGGCCTCAAACTTATGTCAATCCTCTTGCCTCAGCCTCCCGAGCACTAGGGTTATAGGCGCTCACCACCATGCCCAACCATATTTGCCATTTTATTTTATTTTATTTGTAATGGGAATCGAATGCAGGACCTTGTGCTTGCCACACTTGTGCCATTGAGCTATATCCCCGGCATATTTGCCATTTTAATCATGTTAGAGTGTACAGTTCAGTGGCACTGATTACATCCACAATGTGGAACACCCATTGCAGCTGTCTATTTCCAAAGCCTGTTCATCACCACAAGCAGACGTTCTCTCCATCAAGCAAAACTCCCATCTGTGGCTGGGTGTAGCTTAGTGGTAAAGTGCTCACCTAGAGGCCTCTCCAAAAAATGAAAGAAAGGGATTAAGATGTGTTTATAGGGCTGGGGATATAGCTCAGCAGCACAAGTGCCTGCCTGGCAAGAGCAAGGTCCTGAGTTCGATTCCCATTACCAAAAAAAAAAAGATGTATTTATGTACATGTATCAACTTCCCCCATAAATGTAATCATTATGTATGCAAACTGGTACTAATAAAATTTTTAAACATCTTTTAAAATATTAAGAAAGAAGAAAAAAGGAAACAAAGTAACAACATTCCATGTCCTTCCCCCAGCCCCTGGAATTTGCTGACCTGAGTATCCTATGTAAATGTCAGGATGTGACAGTTGTCCTTTCGTGTTAGGCTTCTTTTACCGAGTGTCATGTTTTCAGGGTTCATCCATGTGTAGCATGTGTCACTTTTTCATTCCTTTGCATGGCTGTGTAGTACTCCACAGCAGATCACACATCTCATGTATCCATCATCTGTTGATGGGTACCTAGTAGTTCCCACCTTTTGGCTTCTGAGAACGATGCTGCATGAATGCTGGTAAGTGAGGCCCTTCAAGTCCTGCTTTCAGTTTCTGGGGTTGTATACTTGGGCACGGCCATGGTACTGCACACGCTATTTCTATGTCTTGTTTTGGCTGCACCATTTTAACATCCTACCAATGTTGTGCAAGGGTTCCAGTAGTTGTGTTTTTGGTGTATGATCCAAGAACTCATTGCCAAATCCAACATCAAAGATTTTCCCCATGTTTTCTTCTAAGTTTCTTAATTTTAGCTCTAAAGTTCAGGTTTCTGTCTTGTTAGGTTTTACATATGGTGTGAGGTAGGGGTCCAGCTTCATTCTTTTGCAGGTGAACATTCACCTGTGCCAGAACCCTGTGTTGAAGACTCTTCTTTCCCTCGTGGGCTTGACTGGTGACCTTTTCAGAGCCCACTTCTTGTCAACGTGAGGGTCTATTTCAGGACTCAGTTCTATTCCATTCAGTTGTGTCCATCTTTCCCATGTCAGTGATTACTGTAGCTTTGAAACCAGGAAATGCAAGTCCTCCTACTTGGTTCATCTTTTCAAGATCATTGTAGCTATTTTGGGTTCCTTGAATTTTTGGAACAGCTTGTCAGTTTTTACAAAGAATTAACTCTTTTTTTTTTAAGAGATTGTATTGAATTTATAGATCTTTGGAGAATTTTGCCATCTTAACAATATTGAGCCTTCCAATCCATGAAGATGGAATATCTTTCCATTTAAGCCTTTTTAAATTTCTAATTTAGGATTAAGCCATACTGCAGCAGGGCAGGCTCTAATCCAACATGACATGTGTCCTTATAAGAAAGAGACACTTGGGTTGGCCATGATGTTGCACGCCTATAATCCCAGCAAGTTCAAGACCAGCCTGAACTACATAGGGAGACCCTGTCTTAAAAAACAAAACAAGCCGGGTGTGGTGGTGCACACCTGTAATACCGCCACTTGGGAGGCTGAGGCAGGAGGATTGCCTCAAGTTCAAGGACCTGCCTGGGCTACAGAGCAAGACTCTGTCTCAAAAAGCAAAAAAAAAAAAAAAAGCAAACAAAACCAAACAAAAAACAAACAAACAAGCAGGGACACTTGGGGAGGGGCACACAGGGAGAATGCAATGTGAAGACTGGGGTTGCTCTTCCGAAGCCGAAGATCTGCGGAGACAGATCCTCCCCTAGTGTCTTCAGAGGCAGCACATCCCTGCCAGCCCTGGACTGGGGGCTTCTGGCTGGTACAGCTGAAAGACAGTGCAGTTCTGCTTAAGCCACTGAGTTTGTGCCATTTTGTAATAGCAGTGCTAGTGCATCAATATTTTATTTATTTATTTATTTTTCTTTCTTCCTCCCTTCTCTCCTTCATTTCCCTTTTCCCTTCTTTCTCTTCCCCCTCCTCCCCCTCCTTCTCTCCTCTCCCCTCCTCTCTTCCCTTCTCCTCCTTTTCTTCTCTCTTTTTCAGTGCTGTGGATTGTATAGGGAGCCCACTCTGGCCTCGTCATGGTCTGGAGGAGTTTATATTTGTTTTTATTTTGCTTTGTTTTGTTTTTTTGTGGGTACCGGGTGTTGACCTCAGGACCTTGCATGTCAGCAGGTGCCCGTGCTGCTGAGCGATATCATCGGCCCTTTTTTCATATGTAGGTTCCGGGAATTGAACTCGGGCCCTCGCGCTTGCCAGGCAGGCATGTACGCCGCTGAGCCATCTCACCGGCCCCGAGGAGTTTATATTTGTAATCCCAGGAAAAAGTTATTGGAATTCTAGTAAGTAAATTCCAATCTACCACTTCCAGTGCAACCCACGGCAAGAATAAAGAGACAAACACATCTGCAGCTGTGGAGAGCCAAGGGGGTCCTAAGTCCAGTCGGAACAATGGCTAACTGGAACAAAGGCCCCGACCCAGGGCTGAACCCGGGTTTTGTTAATTCATGAAGAGGGGAGTGGCTCAGGGTTGAGTGACTGTGAGAACAGCAGGAAATACGTGAGTACTGTGAGCTGGACTAGGTGCCTCAGCTTTGATGTCTGGCCTTCCTGCCCCGGGATGTCAAGGACTCTTTCTTGAGGCTCGGTTCCAGCAGACGGCACAGCATCACTCAGCCTAGCTCACGCTTAATAGTAGGGGCATCACTAACCTGTCGCATTGCTTCAAAGTCTACACATCAGTGCCTTGGCCAGACCCATTTGCGTTGCTTAAAGCCAATTGAGGGGGTAGCGTATTATCCTAGCCAGCTCTGTACATATCAATACATGGAATTAGGGCAAAGTTTAGCTGAAATGGAGACAAGTGATCTTTCAAGGAGAGCTGTCCCTGTGGTCCTCCACAGATTGAACACACAGGACCTCAAATATGCCGAGCTGAGCTGCCACCGAGCTGCATCCCACCCCTCATGTTCATTTTCTTCACCCTGTTTTCCTGTTGCTCAAGGCTGCTGTACAGAAACACATTTGACTTTTGCACATTGACCTTGGGCCATGTGGCCTCCCACATGCATTCCGCAGCTCTGTGGGTGCATGTGTGTGTGTTCCTTAGGACTGTCCATGGACAAAACTGTCATCTGTACACCTTTTCTATACAAATGCTGCCAAGATTTGTATCTAAATCTTTTTCTGGCTTCCAGTGCACTCTTGCCTCTCTGGGATGTCCGTTGGACTCATTCTAAAGTCCTCTTTGGTTTGCTCAGTTGACTCTGAGTCCATGGCTGCCCAGGTTTCCTGGTTCATGGTGGCTGCTTTCCTGGGTATGCTACATGGCAGGGACCCACCTCCAGTTGCTTGCCCTCCCCTTGTCCATTTCCCATCTGCTGGGCACCAACATACTGGATCTTCTTGCAGCGCCTGCCCAGGATGGCGGGGCCCAGTCAGGGCAGCTGTGAGCACTGGCCTGGGTGTTCTGGAGTGGGCCTGCTCAGGCTCTGTCTCCAGGGGCCACACCTACTGCCCCTTGTGGGGCACAGAAAGTGGGAGGACCAGGTCCCAACCTCAGGTCTCAGGTCCTTGTGCTTTCCAGAGCCCTGGCCACTCCATCTGCTGCAGAAGTCCTCACCTGCAGTTTCTGTGAAGACATTTTGTTATTTCACCAATTTCTGGCTGCCAGGAACTAGAAAGCTCCCCTCAGTAAGATGGGCACATGATTCTCTTTTTTTTTTTTTTTTTTTGTGGGTACCGGGGGGTCGACCTCAGGACCTCGCGTGCCAACAGGCGCCCGTGCCGCTGAGCGATATCACCGGCCCCTTTTTCGTATGTGGGATCCGGAGTCGAACTCGGGCCCTCGCGCTTGCAAGGCAGGCGCTTATGCCGCTGAGCCATCTCACCGGCCCGCACATGATTCTCTTGCAAGGTCACTGGAAATGAACATGGCTTGTTTGGAACAGTGCACTGTACACGGGGGTCTGCTCCTGGACAGCTGCACCTGGGTCCTGTGTGCTCACACTGACCTTGGACAGACACCCTCGCCCTGGGTGCCCTGGTGAAGCTCTGGCCCTCTGGAACCAGCTGTTCTCCCTCCCCACAGCCATCTCCTCTGCAGCTCCCACCCGTTCCTGCCCAGCCTCAGGTAGGCATTGTCACGGCTCATGGCTATCTCCCGAGAGCACCTGTCCCTGCCATGGCAGGGACCTGAGGGTCCCCGTGCATCACTCCTCTTCAAGGCCCGCAGCGCCTCTAGCTCTGGGGCCCGAGTTCCCCAGAAACGAGCCTTTGAGGGCCCCCATCATGTGCAGGCATAGTGCCCATTCCCCTGGGGACACCCTGCACCGTGTGGGGCACAGACATTAGCTCACCCTGCGGGACAGTGCCAGTGTGTTTGAGGGGTGCCCTCCTGCTAGGCACCTCCCTCGTCCCACACAGGTCACCTGTCCATTCGAGAACCCAGCCTCGGCTTACCCCTCTTCCCGATGTGGCAGTGGAGAGTGCTGGGGACCCGCCCACGTCCACACAGCACCGGGTGGCTCCAAGGTGGTCACTCCTGAGCGCTCTGCCTCTGCCTGGGCCTGCGATCCCAGGAAGCCCCGCAGGACGCTGTCCTTGATGCTGACGAACTGCGTAGCTCCGTGGCTACCGCCAAGGGCTGAGTGTGTTTCCCAGGGGCACACAGAGCCGGCCCTGGCTGCAGAGCTGACACCGGGTGGAGCTCCCCGGAGTGGAGGTGTCCGTCTGGGCTGCGCCCTGCAGAAGTGATCTCTCAGGGACCCATCTGGGCCTGTGCCCTGTTTTGAAAGGTTATTCACCATCAGTTCAGTTTCTGCAGTAGACAGAGTCTCATTCAGAGGGCATGTTTCCTTTCATGTGAGTGTGATCCATTTCATCCAGATCGTCGGCTCTGGGATATGGGTTGTCCCTGTTTGTTATTGTTGTGGGGTCCCTGGTCTCTGTAGTGGTGTCCCTTCTCATTCCTCATATCTTTCTCTATGTTAGCCTCACTTTTCAATTTTATTGATCTTTTCAAGGAACCAGCTTTGGGTTTTATTGATTTTGTCTATGATTTTCTCTTTCCAATTTCATTGCTTCCTGCTGTAATTTTATTAGCTCCTTTCTTCCTTTTATTTTAGACTTAGTTTGCTCTTCTTCTAGTACCCAAAAGTGTGAAGCTAGATTGATTCTTCTTTCTAATACATACATTCAATGCTATAAATTTTCCTGTAAGCATTGCTTTTGCTATATCCCACACTATTTATTTATTTATTTATTTATTTATTTGTTTATTTATTTATTTGTTGTTTTTGAGAGAGGGTCTCGTTATGTAGTTCAGGCTGGCCTCGAACTCATGGCAATCCTCCTGCTTCAGCCTCCCAAGTGCTGGGGTTACAGGCATGTACCACCACACCTGGCTCCCACACACTTTTTAAAATTTGTAAACATTCACTTGTTTCTATGTCAAATTGGTATCATGTTAACATACATAAACATATGCCCATATGTAGACATAAAGCCCACATGCACACATGATATCCACATGCACACAAACATGCATAAAAACAAAGGTTTTGTAGCTTTCATGTGGCAGTTTTAAAGTATATCCCACACATTTTGATATGCTATATTTCATTGTCATCTAGTAAAAAATATTTTAAAATTCTCTTGAGATTTCTTTTTTGACCCACATGTTGTTTAGAAGTGTGTTGTTTAATCTCCTGTTGTTTGGGATTTCCCAGCTATCTTCCTCTAATTGATTTCTAGTTTAATTCCATAGTGAGAGCTACACTATGAAATTTCTACTCTTTGAAATTTGTCCATTGTACTTTAGAGTCCAGGGATGGGTGCCCCTGTCCGAGGTGGGTGAAGTGGTCTATGTGACTGACTTCCTTCCTGCTGGACCCATCCATTTCTGTCTTGCTATGTAATGGAGGCTGGCCTCACTATGTAGCCCAGGCTGGCCTCAAACTTGTGGTAATCTTCCTGCCTCAGCCTCCCAAGTGCTGGCATTACAGGTGTGAACCACCACACCTGACTTGTTACTTACTTTCTCTGTGCCATGCTTTTCCTCTGTTCCTACTTCAGTCTTCCACATTTTTTTCTGCCTTTTTTAGTTTGAGTTGAACATTTTCTATTTTAGTTCCAATTTCTATCCTTTCTTAGTGTATAAATTATACTTTTTAAAAATCTTTTTTAGTAGTTGCCCTAGAATTTGTAACATACAATTAAAACTTGTTGAAGTACACTTTTAAATAACATTGTAGTATTTCACAGGTAGTTCAACTACCTTACAACAAAATAACACTAGCTCCTCAGTCATGACACCTTTAAACTCTGGGCCACCTGTACCCTTCACACCATGTGTGCAACCTGCAAACTGGGTGTAGACTTGTCCAGCCCCCACTGTGTGCACTGACCTTGGGATCTGGCCAAGGGCAGTTTCCCGGGGCACTCTTGACCTCTGCCAACCTCCATGTAAGGCACCCTTCCCCCAAGCCTCAGAGGCCCAGCCACACCCAGCCCTTCCTGGAGGTGGCTGGCCCTCTTCCTGCCCTGACTGATGCTCCTGTGGCTGGAACCAGAGAACAGTGCCATTCCTGACACACTGGGGCATGGTTTCGAGATTGCTTCCTTTCACCTGTGTCTGGGACTGCAGTCCTAAACAGCCCCACATAAATGCAATCTTCTTTGTTCTTGATTAAATTGAATTCACTCTCAGTCAACACTAGTGATTTCCTGTTGAAATCCAGACAGAGCAGGGTGGCTGAAGGAACTCAGTGCTTCCATGAAGAGGAAAGGAGCCTTGGGTGGCCCTATCCTTGGTCTCAGGTTTGGGGAGACCCCTCCCCATGGGCTGCCCACATCCTTTTCACATCTCCCGCTCAGGTGGGAGCCAGGTTGTTGGGGCAGGGTGTCTCCTGTAGTTCAGGAGGGTGCAGGTTGGGCTCTACTCCAGTTTCTCCTGAGTGCACCGTTGGGGACAGATGCTCTGAGGTTCTTACAAGTCGACTTTTCCTTCAGGATCCACTGAGGACCTGGAGACGCTGCTGGGGGGGGGACACAAACATGGGCTCCCAGGCTGGGCACCTTGGGCTTAACCCTCCAGCTGATGCACACTGAGCCCATCCCCCTTCATGCCCTGTGAAGCATCCCGAGGTGGGCTCCGCTCTGGACCTGTCTCCTGTCTCCCTAACTGGGACCCCATTTCTCCAATGGTGTAAGAAGAAAAGTTGGATTTCAGTCTGTCCAGCTTTTCAACCTTAGGACATAAGGACAGTGTTCAGGATGCTGATGTGGTGGGCCAGAAACTCAAGTATTTGGAAGTTGGTGTCCTCTGTGCAGAAATGGATGGTGACCTCGAGAGTCCTCTGTGCCACAGGGAGGTCTACTGGTCACCAAGGACTAATTCCTCCAAGGAGTCATTGAAATTCATAATGTTACACCTTTTTCACTGACAAAAGGACAAAAGTTCCAAATCGCTGACATTAATGGAACTTTTTCATGATCCTAAATGGGATGGAAAGTGACTGTCACTTCTCAAGGGAGAGAGAGACCTGTCACATTTAACAGTTTGAAATCCCTGTGAAGTCACTGACAAGCTGAGCAAGAATTGTTTTAATCCTTCAATCCCCAGCACCAAAAAAAAAAAAAAAAAAAAAAAGGTTTACCCCAGTGCTTGGGTGCAGACAGATGGGAGGAGTGGGGGTGATTCTTGAGTGTGTGTTGGGGGCTGGGATGGAAGCCAGGGCTCCACATGCACTAAGCACTCGCTCTAGCCCTGAGCTGCACCCCCAGCCTGGCTCTGAGTTGGGGACAGGTGGTGGGATCTGGGGCCCGGGGCCTCCAGTGTCTTCTGAGGAGAAAGACGTTTAAGCGGAGGACATTAGGAGAGATGGAGGGTGCAGGACGGCAGAAGATGCGCCTAGGACACCTGTGGGGCAGCACGTGGCACCTGGCCCAGTCCTGTCTGGGATGCAGTGTGCCACCAGAACACATCTCAGCACACGTGATTCAGAGCTGACCGTTCTGAGGACTCGGCCCCGGTGCCGGCGCAGGCTGCACTTGCCATGGGGAGCCCAGCTCTGGGTTGCAGGATGCACCTGCTGGGCTGCCCTGGGGACCGCGGCATTGTCCACTGCCACCGAGCAACCGCTCCCTACCCTGGGTCCTGACATCAGGAACGCTGCACCGCACCTTGTCGAGGATGACACTGCTGCTCCCAGGACAGCTGAGCAGGTGTGCATTCTGTGACCCAGAGCTGGGCCCCAGGAGGCGACTGCAGCAGGACCGAGCCCTTGTGTCCCTCAGGTCTCCTTTACTGCTGGATGCACACTGTGCCGTGGCCCTGACCCTGGCTGCCAGGAGGGAGGCACTGGGTACTTAGGGTCTCCAATGTCCCCAGCCCCTGGGGCCACATCTGAGCCTCCTTGGAGAAGATGGCTTCGGACGGGCTGGTCACCCAGAAAGACAGAGCATGTGACCGGGGCTGGCAGGCAGCCACCAGCCTGAGTGAGGGGTGGGGAGCTGGGGACTGAACCACATGGTGATGATGACTCAGTTGTCCCTGATGAAGCCCTGGACACATCCCTGAAGCTCTGCACAGATGCTCAGGTGAGTTTCTCTGGCCAGCAACACTGTGAAACAATCACCTCAGGAGGCCCAGCCAGGCATGGGGGTGCAGTGCAGGATTGTGATCCCAGAACCCTGGGATGCTGAGGCAGGATGATCGCAAGTTTGATCCCAGCCTGGGCAATTTACTGAGACTCTGTCTCAGAATGAAAAATAAAAAGGTGGGGGCGTGCAGCTCAGTGTGAAGGACTTGAGTTCAATCCCCAGTACCAGGGTGGGGGATGAAGTTTATATAACAATACGTCCCAGAAACACAGTGGTCTGGAGTGTCCTTGCCCTGACTTCCAGCAGGGGACCTGACACTGCCTCAGCCCTCTTGACAGCATCCTCTGGGCCCTGGCCACCCTGATGCAAGCTCTATTGCCGCAGTGAGCTGGGACTTGAGACAGTGCTCACCTGGCTCCCTGAGCTGCTCCAGGGGTGGTGGGGACCCCCAAGTGTGAGGCTGGCATAGCCTGTGCCCTTGCCCCATGCAGCCCAGGCTCACTCCAGGTGTCACTGCTGCCCCACTGTGCAGTCCCCACCTGAGCCACTCCCCTCCGAGGATACCTGGCCACAGGGCCCAGCCGCACTCCTCCAAACCTCAAGACTTCCTGTCAGCTCAGCAGTGCCTCCTCCTTCTCTTCCTCCCCACCTGGAACTTTTCACTTCTTTCCTTTTTTTTTCTTTTGAGACAAGATCTTGCTATGTAGTTCAGGTTGGCCTGGAACTCACTGTCTTAGTTACTTTTCTCATTGTTGAGACAAAATAACTGACACCCAGGGGCCGGTGAGACGGCTCAGCGGCTTAAGCGCCTGCCTTGCAAGCGCGAAGGCCCGAGTTCGACTCCCGGATCCCACATACGAAAAAAGGGGCCGGTGATATCGCTCAGCAGCACGGGCGCCTGTTGGCGCGTGAGGTCCTGAGGTCGTCCCCCCGGTACCCACAAAAAAAAAATAATAAAAAAAAAAAAACTGACACCCAAAGTTAAAGGAGGAAAGTTTTATTTAGCTCACAGTTTGTGCAAGTTTCAGTTGATAATTGGTTGCCTCTAAAGTAGGGTGGCACATGGCAGAGGGGCAATAGTTCATGGCAGTGGAAAACAGCAAAAGCAACAATGGAGAGAGAGCAAGACAAGCCTCTTTCTGTCCCTTATATTGTATTGAGTCTACAGGGGTTATGGAGGTCCCAATCTAATCAGTGGACTGATCCAGCAATCACCCACCCTTAATCCCAGCACCCTTAATCCCAATATTGCATGGCCAATTAATCACACACTCTAGGTTCAGCCACCTCTGAAAAAGCCCTATCTAAAACTGCATGAGGCTTTGGGGGGGCATTTAGACACAAACCATAACATTCCACCCCTGGCCCCCACAAAGACTCATGCACATCCCTTTATGCAAAAGGCATTTAGTCCATTTTCAAGAGTTGCCAAAGTCCTAACAGTTTCAGCATTGCTGAAAAGTCCAAGTCCCTAGTCTCCTCTGAGATTTAAGGCAAACTCTTAGCTGTGAGCCCCTGTACAAATGAAAAGAAAGTCAGAAACTTCCAACATTCAATGGCACAAGATAGACATTTCCATTCCAAAAGTTACAAACAGGGCATACAAAAGAATAGGACTCAAGCAAGTCTAAAATCCAGCATGGCAAACATTAAGTCCTGTATTTTCATGTGCAGCATCTGAAGCAATCTGTGGCAAGATGTGAACTCCAAAGGGTTTGGGTGGCTCCTTCCTTATGGCACTTCTGGTGGTTATAGCTCACATGGTTTCTCTCTTGGCCCCGCTCTGCTCCCTCCTTACAGTTTTCCTCAGATGATCCATGCTCCTGGCTTCTCCACACTTCTGGGGTCTCCACTGCACATTTGGCTTCACACTCACAGCTTCACACACTGCCCCCTCAGGGGCACACTGCCTGGCCTCCCAGGCCTTCTTCTGAAATCTGGGTGGAAGCCTTCCTGACACAACAACTCTTGCATTCTGCATCAACCTAAAACCAGTGCCACATGGATGATACCAAGGTCTGCTGCCAGGAGCACTAGCCAGGCTTCCCCCTCTCTTGGCTGTAAGGGTTGAGTGCCTGGATCGCTGAGCACTCTGAATCCAATTCTGAGGAACAAATTCTCTAGGATGCTTCCATTCTGGAACATGGTGCTCTGGGACTCTTCTCAAAGCAAAGTCTTTCACTTTCACAATTTTGAGGCTGCAATTGGTGGAGTCCTGCTGCTGCTTGTGATGCCTTTAGGCCATCTTCTCAATTTCCTGTTCCTTCTCAGCAACCAAGACCTCCTGTGTTCTATCTTTCCAGTCCACAGCTTTTCTTGAGCTTCCTCTCTGGCCAAACTCACAATATTTTAAATCATTCTGCTGGGCTCTTTGCTCCTGATTCTCAACGTAATCTTGCTAAAAGCCCCCAACAGTAGCCATGCCACAGTCTCAACATTAGACTGCCTTGCAATTTCTTCTGCAAGATTTGTTAGTCTGCTGCCCTTAATCTGAGTCTCATGCAAAGTCTGTGTCATGAGGAAAATGCAGACAAACTTTCTGCCAAGCCATAACACACATTGCCTGGAGTCTAACAGCCAATGCAGTCCTTCCCAGCAGAAACCTCCCTACACTTTTTTTTTTTTTTTAAGATTAGGAAAATTTATTGGAGAAAAGGAATAAGGAATAGGAATGGGGGAATGGGAAATAGAAATAGCTCCTGAGAGACAGGAGGGGTCCCAAATGGGTTGCTGGTCTTTTCTGGCAGGATTTCTATCAGCTTTCTGGTCTTCTGAGCTCTGACCAGAATCTTCCATCCAGCATAACCGAAGGTGCTCCAGCTCTACTTTTCAGCTGGTATTTCTGAACCTTTCCCAACTCTTCCCCTTCCAACAAGCCTGTTTCAAAGGCTCTTGAGCCACATGGCCAAGTAATGTCACCGCCACAACCCCACTCTCAGTACCAAATTCTGTCTTAGTTACTTTTCTCTTGTTGCTGAGACAAAACACCCAACACCCAAATTTAAAGGAGGAAAGATTTATTTAGTTCACAGTTTGTAGAGGTTCCAGTCCATAATCAGCTGGCTCCAGGGCAGGGTGGCACATGGCAGAAAGCAACAGTTCATGGCAGCAGAAGACAGCAAAAGCAAGCAAGGGAGAGAAGGACAAACCTCTTTCTGTCTCGTATTTTGTATGTAGGCTACCCTCCCTAGGTGGGTGTAGCACTCAAACCCTTAATCCCAGCACTGGACCATGAATCAATCACAAACTCTAGATTCAGCCACCTCCGAAAAGCCCACCCCCCATGACTGCATGAGGCTTTGGCAGAACATCTAGACACAAACCATAACACTCACTATGTAAGCCAGGCTGGCCTGGAACTTGAGGCGATGCTCCTGCCTCAGCCTCCTAAGTGTTGGGATTACAGGCATGCATTACCACACATGGCTTCACCTCTTCTCTGCAAGTTACCCCCATCAGATACTGGGGATTGAACCCAGGTAGCTCTGAGTGACATCCTCAGCTTGCTTTCTTTCAGATACCCCACCCCAGCTCTTTCTTTTGATGCAGAGGAATGAACTCTGGGCCTTCACACCAAGCTAGTGGGTGTCAGGTGTTTGTCCCAGTGATGGGAAACCTGATGATACAGAGAGTCCCATGTTGGAGACTGAAGATCATGTCACAGGCAACAAAACGTACAGTCAATGCAGCCGTGATGCCTGCGCCTTGCTCTCTAGGTGGAGGCCGATGGCGACCCTATGAGGACAGTGCTGTCACAAGGTCTCTTGTATCCTAGCTACACCTGGTGGCAGCAGAATCTTGATGGGAGAGGCAGGGCAAGAGCTGCCCTTGCTCCCAAGATGGCTGTGCTCAGGGAAGATGCGTGACGCTGTAGCTAGGGTTCTTCCATGTCTTCAAGAGGACCAGAGCGAGTTAAGGCTTTTACCTACACATGGTTTCCCTCCCTTCTGAAGTTTTTATTTTTGTTTGTTTATTTATTTATTTGTGGGTACCGGGGGTCGAACTCAGGACCTTGTGCATTAGCAGGCCCCTGTGCCACTGAGCGATATCACTGGCCCTTTTTTCATATGTGGGTACCGGGAGTCGAACTCAGGACCTCGCGCTTGCCAGGCAGGCGCTTAAGCCGCTGAGCCATCTCACCGGCCCTGAAGTTTTTAATCTTTTTGAAGGAAACTGGAACATCTGAAGGTTCACTGGGGACTGAGGGACAGATTCGGGTCCTGGGTGGTAGCAAGGTGGGAGGATCAAGAGACAGGAAGGATGGGAGGACAGCTGCACTGGCTGGGAGAGATGGGCCGTGGCAGCAGGGTCCCGCTGGCTTCACTAAAACATCCCGACCCCAGCCACCACCAGCTACACAGTTGGCATTGTGACTGCAGGCCCACCAGGCTGTCTTTACCACTTCCTCTGTCCTCAGGTCTGGAAGGTGTGCCAGGGTCACTCGAGGGCAAAGCGGCAGTTACGACCAAGATGGTTGCTGTGTCACTCAGCTTCCTGTGGCTGTGATGAAGCACCTGCGAAGGTCACCTGCAAGGAGGAGAGGGTCACTTTGGCTCCTGTCCATCATCAGCTGGGGCCATTGCTGTGGCCTGCGGTGAGGCAGGACATCATAGTAGCCAGGAAGGGGATAGGAAAGGGTGAGAGAAGGAGAGAAGAAGGGAGAAAGAGGGGGCAAGAGCAGCTGTAGTCCCCAAGGTCA
The DNA here is from genome assembly GCA_028451465.1 of Erethizon dorsatum. Lineage (NCBI taxonomy): Eukaryota > Metazoa > Chordata > Mammalia > Rodentia > Erethizontidae > Erethizon > Erethizon dorsatum. The sequence continues at coordinate 41,399,526 of CM051833.1, read as the reverse complement.
CACCCCATGACCCACTCCCTTCAACCAGGCCGCACCGCATTCTGTCACCTGCCAATAGTGCCACCAGACATGGTCTCCTCTGTGGATTCAGCACCCTGCCTGCTGGCAGGGTTGGAGCCTTGTGACCCAGTCACCTCCCCAAAGGCCCTCAGCATCTGGCCTCAATGCCCTGAGCCTTTGGGGACATTTCTGGTCCCAGCCAGGACAGCTCCAGTGATGCCAAGCTGGGCCCCACCCAAGCCTGCAGAAGTCCTCGGTGCACTACAGGAGGACACTTTCCACGAAGGGATCACAGGGCCAGGGCCCAGGTGAGGGGCTGGGGAGCTGTAGAGGAGAGAGGGCTCAGTCCTGCTTCTTAATAACACCCCCTCAAGAGAATTATGAGGTCCTGTGAGAATTGCATTCCCACCAGGCTCCCCTCCTGTCCTGCTCTGGGAACCAAGCCTCTGACTCGGGCATCCGGGATGCTTACGCCGTATCCAGACCGTACCTGGCCGTGTATTGCAGGCACCAGTGATCTGCGGATTCCCCAGAAAACAGAGTAGCAAAAAAGAGGGGAGATCCTGGAATTCATGGTCACACTGGCTCCCGCTTGTATTGGAAATTAAAATTATCTTAGAATATATATACAGTCAAATTCACTCTTAATAAATGGCCATTTTAAATCTTGACAAAGACACAGGCACTGTCATTGCCCCTAAGGTCTTCCCCATGCCACAGTCAACCCCTCTCCCCCAACTCAACCCATTTCCACGTCTGTCATTGTGCCTTTACTGGAATGTCATTAAATGGAATCATTCAGTTTGGCTCTTTCAAGTTTGGCTTCTTCCACTGAACATAATGTATCTGAGAATCACTCAAGTTACTGTTTCATTCTTTTTTCCTGCTAAGCAATATTCCATTGTATGGATGTACCACAATTTGTTTATCCATTCACCTATTGAAGGACTTTCAGGTTGTTTCCAGTTTGGGGCCATAGAGGAGATTTTAAGACACTTCTTTCAAAGTCAGCTATGGTGGTGCACACCTGTCATTCTAGCACTCTGGGAGCCTGAGGCAGGAGGATTACAAGTTTGAACCCAGCCTGGGCAACTCAGCAACTTAGTGAGACCCTGTCCAAAATTTAAAAAAAAACAATTTTAAAGGGCTAGGGCTGTAGCTCATTGTTAAGACCCTCTGTTCAATCCCCAGGACTGAAAAAAATAATTCTGGGAATGTAGCTCAAGGCCTTGAGTTCCATTCACACACAGAAATCTTGAGCTAAATGAAAATTAAAAAAGAAATTTGAAACTTGTGAGGGAGCAGGCAGTGTTCAAAAGGCAAAGTTATAGCTCTAAATGCAGAGAGTAGGAAAGAAGACTGAAACCACTGAGCCCACCTTCCAACTTCACCAGGAAGGAGGAAAGGGAGGCGAACAATAGATAATGGCCAAAGTAGAAATACAGACAAAACCAAGTGAAGCTAATGAAATAGAAGGCCCAGAGAGAAAATTCAATAGTCAGTTGTTTTTTAAAAAAATCATAGGGCCGGTGAGATAGCTCAGCAACATAAGCGCCTGCCTGGCAAGTGCGAGGTCCTGAGTTCGACTCCCGGTACCCACATATGAAAAAAGGTCCAGTGATATCGCTCAGCAGCATGGACGCCTGCTGGTGCACGAGGTCCTGAGTTCGACCCCTGGTACCCACAAAAAAAAAATTATAAAATTATCTAGGCGTGGTAGCGCACACCTGTAATCCCAGCACTCAGGAGGCTGAGGCAGGATTCTGCCACAAGTTCCAGACTGGTCTAGGCTACATAGTGAGACCCTGTCTCAAAAAAAAAAAAAAAAAAAAAAGAAAGAAAGAAAGAAAGAAAGAAAGAAAGAAAGAAAGAAAGAAAGAAAAGAAAATTGACAAAACACTAGCAAGACTGATGACGAAAGAGCAAAAAACACAAAGATGGCCAGTAGCAGAAGGAAAGGAGTCACTGCAGGTCCTACAAATGCCCGTGTAACACAGGGTGATTCGAACAACTCACCAGAGATTCTGAAAATTTAGGCAAAATGAAGTCTGAAAAACTTGGTTGGCAATGGTGACCTGAGAAGAAGCGAACGATGCTCCGAATCTAGCAGGGAAAAGGGATCTGTGTTAGGCCTTTCCTACCGCTAGGCTCCATTCCCACGGAGCGGTCCAACTCTTCCTGAGAGCCCATGAGTCTGCATGGTGCACTTGCAAATGCTTAAAGTTCATCTAAATGAACAGAGCAGCTGGTGAGGAGGGCAGGGTGGGCGCATGCTGCTGAGACAGCACTGGGGAGCCCTGATGGCTGCTGAAGCCGGGCAGGGCAGGCTTTGCATCCCTTTGGCTGTCATCATCACCATCGTGGTCATCATCATCATCATCATCATCATCATCATCATCGTTATCTGAGGCGGTGGGCCTCGTGCATGCTAGGCAGTTGCTCTAGCACTGACCCACATCCCAGCCCTGGCCTCTGTTAATGTAAATGTTTGAGATTTCCCATAATAAAATATTTTCATAAAAAGAAAAGTCAGACCATAATATTACTCTCTGCAAAACCCTGCCCCGCTGCACAGCTGCTCTAAACAACGCCTGGCCTGTCACCTCCTGGCACCCGCCCTCTTCCCATGGCTCCTCTCTGCGCCTCACCCCAGGGCCTTTGAACCTGCATCACCCAGTGCCCCAAGCGCTGGTTCTTCAGAGCTCTGGACTCCGCTGTGCTAAGATGTCCCCTTGACAGCAAGGGCTTCCCAGGGTGCCCAAACACTGCAGCCCACGCTGCACCCCGGGCCCCTCTCCCTCCTACTTTCCTCCGGTGGCTGCTTTCTGTGTCAGTTGGCTGCGTCTTCCCGCAAAGCTGCAGCGGGGCAGGACGAACAGCTGCATCCCCTGTCAGCCCTGCACCTGGCGCACAGCAGGCCCTGGTGAATGCTGGGGAGGCCTGGCCTCTCCGCGGGGCCGAGGGCTCCCATTTTCTACGCAGAACCCCTCCACCTGCCCCCGTGCGGGCGTCCACTCTGCTCGGGCGCGCTCCGCAGAGGCCCGGGTTCCCCTGCAGGGCGCGGGGAGATGTGGGCCACGGGCGCCCTCAAGGTGACTTTGGACCAGTGTGTGCAGGGGCGCGGGGACCCCGCCCTCGGCGCGCCACAGTGGCGCAGGGGACCCGGCGTGGGGTGCGGGGCCGCGGCGCCTCCGCCTCTGGGCTGTTCCTGCCTCGGCCTCCCGCTCCCCGCACACCGCACCCCGCACCCCGAGCTCCGCGCCCCGCACCCCGAGCCCGGCGCCGAGGAGCCGCTCGGCCAGGCGGGGGCGGCGCGGGGCGGCGCGGGGCGGGCGGCGCGGAGCCGAGCAGAGCCGAGCATGAGCCGCCGGCGGCGCGCGTGGCGGGGTCCGGCTCGGCAAGGGCGGCGGGGGCGCGGCGCGGGCAGGGACCGAGGTAGGCGCGGGGCGTGGGGTCGCGTGGCGCGGGGAGCTGGGTGCGGGCGCTGGGTGCAGGGCGCGCGGGATGCGGGGCGCTGGGAGCTGGGTGCAGGGCGCGGGCTGCAAGGCGCGGAGACCGGGGCGCGCGTGGCAGGGTCCGGGGTACGTTGTCCTGGACGCGGGCTCGGGTGGAAGTTTCCGTCCCCACCCCGCCCAGGCCAGCGCTGCTGGTGTTGAGGACCCGAGCCCACGCCAGTTGGGGCTGTGCAGTACCGAGCTCCGCGCCCGGGCTGGGCAGGGGCAGCGGGCGCCGAGCAGGTTTGTTTGTGGGGTGCGGGGGTCCCCGCCCCTGTGTCTCCAGTCTCGCTTCCTACTCAGGGCAGTGACCACCACGCTCTCCCCCAACGTGGACGCGAGAAGGACCCGGTGGCCGTGTCCCCACGCGGTGTCTCCCAGGGAGTGTCCCCCAGGCAGTGTGTCCCAGACCCTCTGCCTACCTCAGTCCAGCCAGCCTGCCCTGCGCCTGGACCATCGCTGGGTCTGGGTCCAAGCAGAACAGCAGCTCCTAGGTCCTGGCAGCCACGTGTAATACAAACTGCCAGCCTACAGGCCCCAGACTCGGTTTCCCCATCAGTACCATGGCACTGGAGGTTCTGGGGCCTCCTGAGGGTGTTTCTACACTGACACCCGTGATACTGCTCTGGCACCTCGGACCCTATCCCAGGACGCCGGCCTTTCAGGGGCAGGGGCACGGGTGGAACCTCGGAGACTGCGGCCTGGTGGGGCTGGGGTCCTGTCTGAGTGCTGTGGGCAGGCGCAGTGGGCAGGCTGTGGGTGGCATGCAAACGTGTTCATGTGCACAGGTGAGCAGGTGTCCCCAGGTGTCCCCCGCCCTGAAAGCCAGCAGCCAGGTTGTTTTTCTCCGGGAGGCGTCTTGGAGCTGCCAGCCTCATGGCTCCCATCCACCTGGCAGTTGTGGGAACGGAGCAGAGCCGCTCACACGGCAGAGAGGATTTTGGTGTAGCTTAGCAACTGCAGCGGAGGAAGATGCGGAGGAGGAGGAAGAGGAGGAGGGGGAGGAGGGAGCAGAGGAGGAGGGAGAGGAGGAAGGCGAGTGGGGAGAGGAGGAGGAGGGGTGGAGGAGGGGGGAGAGGAAAAGGAGGGAGAAGAGTGGGAGAGGAGGAGGGAGAGGAGGGAGCAGAAGAATAGGACAGAGGAAGGAGAGGAAGAGAAGGAGGACAGGAGAGGAGGAGGAGGGGATAGTTTGCCCCTGGCACTGGTGCCAGGCAATGGCCCATGGGCAGCAGGGTGGACAGGGCTGCACCTGCACCTGTAGCCCCCAGTGGGAGGGGCTGGGCTACCCCCCTGGCCAGGTGAGGAACACACCTAGGAGTCCTGTGGAGTCTGGATGCAGGAGAGGCCCAGGGGTCCCTGTGTACACCTGTCTCCACATGTAAGGGATAGTACTGGATGGCTGGAGGCACTGGACAGCTGGGGGGCTCTGGATACTGGGGGACACTGGGGCACTGGGTTTGGTTTTTGATGTTCAGCTTCAGAACCACATGCTTCCTGGAGTCTGCGTGTGGGAACAGGCCCTGCCAGTGTGCCCTGGAGAGCAGGGCAAGACTTTGAGACCCTGCACCCCAGAGAGTCCTGCCCAGAGGAGAGGAGGGGAGGGGCGGGAGGGCCTCATGTCACCTCCTAGCCTTTCTCCTCCCTTGTCCCTGAGGCCATCGTCAGTGCCCCATGGCTCTGGCTTTCTCAGTGCTTCCGCCCACCTCCACTTGCAGGGAGGGTGCTCAGCAGGTGCCATGGGCAGACCAAGGAAGGGAGGGAGGCACCTGTGGGCAATGGTGGGCACCGAGGGCCCGTCCCTGTGCTCTGGGGCGTCCTGACCTGCTCAAGCTCAGTCGGGGGCTCAGGTCCTAGGCATGGAGAAGATCCCATGCTGACACCTGCCAGAGAGGGGTCCCCTGCGATGGCCCTCACAGCCTGAGGAGGACAGTGGAGAGGGAAGTCACAGAGACTTTAAGGGCCTCCAAGAATCATGTGGGTGTCTTTGAGTGTGACCCCACCCCAGGAGGTCCCACTTGCCTCATCTGCAGGGGTGTGGAGGGAGCCAGAGTACAGAGTGACCAGGATCCGGGGCTGCTGACACTCAGGGGCTGAACCCAGGGGTGGAGGCTGGGCTGAGAGGGGACCAACCAGGGTCCAGCCCCAGCACCCCTCCCCACCCACCCTCGGGCTCCTGCATGTGCGGCACCAGCCCCTGGAGGAAGTGCTGCACAGAAGGCTGGCTGCATTGTAAAAGCAGCAAAAGCAGCAAAAGCAGCACCTGTCCTTGTTCACCCACGTCCTCACCTCCCACGCACTCGCTACCCACAGCCATCTGGCCCGAGTCCTCTCAATCCCAGGGCTGAGTCTGACTCTGAGCCTGGCCCCCCTGCCTGGTCCTTTTCCCTGTCCCTGGCCTCCCAGCCCGGCCCCAGCCAGTGAGCCCCATGGCTCCTTCTCCTGTCCCAGGACTGCACACCACTTCCCACCTGCAGCTTCCGTCCTCCTGTGAGCAGTGCGCTGTGCCTGCAGGATGCTTCCGGGGACTGTGGGTGGCCTGTCTGCTGTCACCATGCCCCCAGCCTCACCTGCCTGCCCCTCAGGCCTCCTGCTGCTCCTCATTCTCCCCTGCTCTTGCTACCTCTGTCCCTGGGCCTAGATGGTGCCCCTGCAGGGACCCTCTGGCTCTCAGCGTCTTTCAGTCAGGGGTGACACACAGGGGCTGAGGCCTCTGCAGTAGGGCTGCCCATGGTCCCTAAGCCCAGCTTGGAGATGGTGACGGTGCAGTGCATGGGGAGGTCAGGTTGGCAGGGGTATAGACCTGCAGAGATCCAGGTTGGTCCTGTTGCCACCCCACTCAGGGATAGGGGAGGGGAGCAGGCTGGGGACAGGCTGAGCCACCGCAGGGCACCTGGGGGGGGCATTGGATGGTGGGGTGTACTGGATAGCTGACAGGTGCTGGAGGAGTGGGGGTGGGACCGGAGGCCAGCAGCCGCTGTTGTTACCACCACTTCCGTTCCCAGTGTCACCCTCAGAATCTACCTTGAAGAGAGTTCTCCCTGGATCCAGTTGCCGTGGCAACACTGCTAAAGAGTGGCTTGAGGAAGAGGCTGAGGAGGAGGCGGAGGGTGCTAGGGAGGATGTTGAGGTGTGCCGGGGTGTGCTGAGGATGCTGGAGGGGTCCTACAAAGGGTGCTGGGAGGTGCTGGGACATGCTGGAGGATGCTGGGGAGGGGATGCCTCCCAGAGTAAACCAGACCTTGGGACCTCCCCACCCTCTGCCCATGGGGGTCTCTAGATCTCTGGTGCCCAGATCCACACATGTGACCATCCAGATGGGGCTTGGGCCCCAGCACTGGGGCAGGTGCACGGTTCTCCCACTGGGGCACGGGGATATGCTCCAACTTGGAGCTGCTGCTGTCACTGTGGGAGCCCAGGCCTCCTGCAGGGGGCCTTCACCCTGCCAGATGGCTGTGGGCCCTTGGGCTGTTTCACAGGCACAGCCTGGGTACATGAGGTGGCACTGTGCAGCCTGGTGCTGGCTGACCAGGAGGGAGCCGGCCAGGGCAGAGGGCTCTCCTGGCTGCGGGACCCAGGCCTGTGCCTTCGGAGCTGGGCAGGCAGATCTGGTGGGGCAGGGCTGGACCAGGGAGAGACTCACCGGGAGGCTGGGGGGGCTCCAGGGTTCTTCCCGGGTCTCTGACTCAGAGTGGGTGGTGTCACTTATCCGTGTCATTTCTGCTGCTGGCAGTGGGGATTCCACTGGGCTCAGTGAGGATTGGGGTTTCTGAGGCCAGCCCAGCCCATGAACATTGAGAGTGCCTGTGCCCATGCAGGCCCAGACCTTCTGACAGAGGTGGAACTCTGGGCCCTGCTGGGAGATGACTGAAGTCACCTGGGGCCAAGCCACTGTCCTGGTGTGCAAAGGGCTGAGGCCCCTCAGGGATGGTGGCACAGGTGTGGACAATGGCCTGGGCTGGCAGGGAGGGCACAGACTTGGCTGTTCTCCACAGAACACTTTGGGGTGGGGGCCTAGAGGGGACCCCACAACCTACAACCCCTCTGGGCCACCCTAGTGAGGGGGTGGAGGGCCCACAGGGAGTCCCAGGTGGCTGGGGGTGCACTGGTGGGGACACCTTGGTGGGCAGAGAAGCATCACTGTCCCAGATCTCGTGAGGGAAGCTGGGGACATTCATGGAAACTCGCTCTGAAGCCTCGTCTGGGAAATGCACAGGCCTGAATTAGGAAAGGTCCCAGAGGAGACTACACTGGGATTGTACAGAGTTTAGGGTCACTCGAGGAAACACAGTTGAGGGCATTTGTGGGTGTGGCCATGGTGGCACTGAAACTGGCTGACCTGTGGGAGGAGCCAGGTTCCAGGGTGGGGATTAGGATGCGGGTCAGCAAGGGGTCAGTTCCAGGAAGGAGTGGCAGCCTGTGGGTACCTGGGAGGGGCAGGACTCTGGCTTCTCCCTGGGGGCTGCCTGCTGGTGACCTGATAGACACCAGGGTTTCATGCAGCTCTCCAGCCTTGGTGGCCCAAGGTGTGGGCCCAGAGCTGTGTGAGGGTGACAGGGACACTATGGGAGAGGTGGACAGATTTTCGAGGCAGGACCCACATGAGCAGGGCCCAGAGAGGCTGCAGCATAGGGGTACAATAGGTGGCAGGTGGTGTGGCCCCCACTGGGCCTGCTGTGTGCCACATCCCCCCCGCCATGGGGTCCATTGGATTTGCTGAGCAGCCCAGCTGGACGGTATCCTTCGCCCAGTGGCCCTGCGTGGTATCCCTGGTGGGGAGTCATCACTAGTATATGGCGAAGCCCAGAGGGCTGCAGATCCCCGCCAGGCCAATGGCCAGGAGTGGTCTGGCCAGGGAGACCCCTGCCCAGGTATGTGGGAGCGGAGCCCTGTGGTGGGTCCTGGACCAGGAGGCCTGGGCCTTCCCACAGGCGGGGTAGTATGGAAGGGACAGGGCAGGGCTTGGGATTATCCATTTGGGGTTCAGCCCGATCCTACACTAAATCGTGTAAAGTCTGTAGTTCTGAGCCTCAGTTTCCCTGTCTGTGGAGCAGGATCCATCTTTCCTGCTTAGGAATGTGGGGAGGATGGGATGACCCAGCAGTGACACCTGGTGCGGGGTCTGGGGTGACCAGCAGTGGGGAGGACCTGTCCTGGGGTCTCATAGGAAGCAGTGGGGGTCGGAAGTTGTCTGGGCCCTGCAGGTTGTCATGGGCTGTGGCGTGGGCCTTGGTTCGTATGCTGGAGCCATGGTGTGAGGGTCTCAAGGCAGCTGTGGACCCCGGCAGTGGCTCTGTGTCCTCAGCAGTTGGCAGCACTGGCTCCGCCTCAGTTTCCTGCCTCTCAGTCCTCAGCTGCCATGGCAATGGGCCCAAGGCTGCCTTCCGTCCACCTTACTCAGAAGCTGCTGCAGGAGGCAGGGGACAGAGAGAGGCTGCAGTTCAGCCACCCCCGTCCCCAGATGGGAGGAAGCCAGGGACATGATTTCCTCGGGGTCCCAGGCAGGTGGTGACAGAGCCTCTTCAATGCACAAACCCTGCTGCTGTGTCAGGGAATGACCCTGGGGGTCTCCCCAGCCTGAGCTGCCCCCCTGTGGTTGGAGCCATGTCATTTGCTGCCCGGGGTGTCCCTGGGCACTCGCAGTATGTCACTCCTTTTGATGTCCGCAGGGGTGGGTGTCACAGCCAATGCTGCCTCTTGGACTGGACCCATCCCAGAGCTGTTCCTGACAGCTGCCGTGGATGCACTGGTCATGGTATCCTCCCCACAGTGTTAACCCAGCTCTCGTGTGATGAGCATGGCAACCACTGCCCCACCCCTCACCCTCGCCCGCCTGGTGAGAGGCGTCTCCTGCAGTTTCAGTCAGCATTTCTCTCGCCATGAGTGAGCCCAAGCCTCTCCTGCATGCCAGGCCTGCTGCTTCTGGTGTCTGTGATATTAAGTGTTCTTGCTGGTGTGTTGGCCACTTTCTTATTGGTTTGAAGAAGCTCTTTCTAGAAAGGAAAAAATACTTTGGAGGATGAGTTGCAAATATTTTTCCCCCTAACTTACTGTACTAATTTTGTGTACTAGGATTTTTGCTATGCAGAATTTTTAAAATGTAGGTAGCAAAAGCTGTCGTGTATCTCGAATGATTTAGGGGTTTGGTAATGTTCACCTCAGGTGGCAGCCCTGTGACATTAGTTTCTGTGGGTCACAAGTGGTTGCCTGTCAGTACTTTCTCAGGGTTCAAACAGAAAGGATTTCTTTGCTCCAAAAGACATTCTTGCATGTTCTAGACCTACGCTGTCTTTTTCCAAGAGTGGCCATTCAACCCACCTGGTAGAGCCCCAGCCTTGCTGTTTCCAGAGGGCGCCCGCGTCCCAGCACCTTCCTCCTCCACCTCCGAGCATCACCTTCCAGCGCGAGCCGCGCTGCGTGCAGACGGGGCTATTTCTAGCCTTTCCCGTTTGCTGCTCAGAAGGTGTGGTCACGTGATGACACCGTGTTTCTAATTGAATTTTTATTCTGAAAATTTTAAACATATTGAAATGTGGAAAGCAAGTAAGCCCCCCACATCCTCACCACTGGATTCAGCACGAAGAGCCCCACCCCCGTTGTGTGTGCTCATTTTCTCCCCCTCCGTCCATCCCTCTCTTCTCTTTCTTCCTTTCCTCCTCCCTTGCACTGTCCTCTCCCTTCTCTCCTCTCTTTGCTCCTTTCTTCTCCTCTTTTATTCTTTCTTACTTTGGGTGAAGTATTTGGTTGCACCTGACCTCAGTCACTGGCCCTGTATACTTTTGGATGTGGACTCTAAATTGAAATGCAAATGTGGACATTTTCTTATCAAATCTCCTAGTCATCATCGCTCTTCAGTTAACAGCAGTTCTTGTCATGCAGCCCACCCAGCTTGCTTAGTTTCCTCAGTTGTCTGAAGACCTTGCCAAGTTGGTTTGTGAATGGGAACCAAAAGCCTTTCAATGCTAGCATGGCCCCATCTTCCTGATTTCTGCTCTCTCTGACGCTCAGCCATTTCCTGTCCCATTGCCTCCCTCTAGGTGCCCATCTTCCCTAGCACCCTTGTCTTCTGGAGGGCACAGTTTTCCAAGCTGACCTCCCCTGTTGTGATGCCACATTGGGGTGGCCCCCAACCTGCTTTCCTAGCAGTCCTTTAATATTGAGGCAACTTGACCTTGGGGTGTTTCCCTCTAAGGATGCTGGGTCCAGTAGCAGAGATGCTGGCTTGTGCAGGGCAGGGGGCACTCCCCCAGCTACACTGTTCTATCCATAGTCCTCCCAGTGGGGTCCCTGGGCAGCCATCAGCAGCCCTGGGAACTGCTGGACCCTGGGCTGTGCCTCCTGGACATGCCGGGGCCACCATGTTTCCACAAGTCCTCTGGGGGTCCCAGAGCCTGCTGACACTTAGAACCCTGGGGTTCAGGCCCCAGTCAGACCCTTCTGCATGGTTATGGAATTGCCCAGATCCTTGCCTGTGGTTCCAAGTCCACTGAGCCCTGCAGAGTGCTGGAACCATAGTGCTGGCCGGGATGGTGAGAGGAGTGGGGGCCCGTGTGTGCCTGTGATGACCAATGGCTTGGGCTGGGAACCAAGTGTGACCAGTCCTCAGGGGTCCCCAGGGTGCAGAGGACATGACAGTGGCCTTGAGCTGGCTCTCAGCTTCAACTCAGACAGCGTTTCCCGGTGTCATGGCCTAGTTCTTCTGCACAGATGACATCAGATGTCCCCCAATTGGCACGTAGGAACTGGGACTTGGACAGGTTCCCATGACCCCTGGGGTGACCTCACACCCTGGCATCTTTCCCACTGCCCTGGGCCAAGCAATACCCAGTCTGTGGGTTGGGGATAATGCTCAGTGGCATAGCGCCTGCCTGGCAAGCACAGGGTCCTGAGTTTGATTCCTGGTACCAAAAAAAAAAAAAACCCAGTCTGGGAGACACCGTGTGAAGGTGGCACCGAGTGGAGATGTCCACGTGGCACATTTGACAAATGATTGCTGACTTTGCCAGGGAGGAGGTGGAGGGAGCTTTGGAGTAGAAGGAGAAAGAAGGCATCACCCTTGGGAGCTTGTGCCGCTACCCAGCGCCTTTAGCTCAGCAGAGGCACAAGCAGGCTTACAGAAGCCAGGAGCCCACAGAAGGAACCCAGCCATAAGAGACTCAGGTGCTGGCTGCTCCCCCAGAACCCCTATCAGAAAAAACGCGGCCTCCAGGAGTGAGCGCTCAGCCTGGGGCGCCCACCTCCCCCAAAAATAAGGTCCCCACGGGACTTGGTGTGGTTCGTGATGCTCCTAGTAGGACGGAGTAGGCAGCGAGCCATGGCCTGGAGGGCGGGGTTCTCCCTAGACCCCCACGGCTGCAGAGGGCAGAATGCAGGGAGGTCACGGGGACCTCTGTCCACCCAAGGGCAGGCGCAGCTCCTCCTTCACCCAGCTCAGGCCACAGCGGGCCCTCACAGCCGCGACCCTCTGTCCCCCTACCACAGGCTGCCACATTCCAGACCTGGCTGGAGGCCCCAGGCTCCTGTCCTCTGGGTTCTGGGTGTGTGATTGGTGCAGGAGCCTGGCCCTTCCCATCCAGGGAGAAGCTGAATCTGAGCCCTCCCGGCAACCCTCTCCAGTGATTTCCTGGCCACATGGTGCTGTCCCACCTCCCTGGCCCCGCCGGCCCTCAGCCCAGGCCCCTGACTGATGGATGAGGAAGATGGTCTTGCGCTCTGATCCTCCACCCCACGGGGTGACGCCCCTGCCCTGGCCGGGGCCCTGTCCTGTCCTGGCAGAGCCCCATGACCTGCCTTTCCTGCCCCTGCCTAGGCCTGACCTTTACCATCCCATCCTCACATCCCGCCGGGTCTGCTTGTCCCTGCCCATCGACCAGGACCTGCTTTACTAGGCCCTACCCTAGTGCCCCTCACCTCCCTAGCGGCCCCGCCCCTAGGCCCCGCCTCAGCCTGCATGTCCCCTCCCCTCGGCACAACCACGCCCTCCTAGGCCCCGCCCCTCAAAACAACCCTTCCGCGTCTCCTCTCCTAGGCCCCGCCCCATGGTTCGCCCTCCTAGGTCCCCCCTCCAGCCCCTGCCTTCTAGGCCCCGCCCCTCCTGCCCGCCCTCCGCTCTCCCCTAGGCCCCAGCGCCCGGGCCGCCCCGTTGAGTTAGGGCCTCCTCCCTTCCCCTCCGGCAGGCGCGGGCCTATTCCCCTAGTGTGTTCAGGCCAGGTGCCCGCTGCCCACGTGACCACCCATCCCGGAGCCCCAGGTTTCAGGCGCAGCCCTGTGATGACCTGCCTGGGGCAGCCACCCTTCTCTGGGTTGGTTGGGATTGTGTGGTCTCCGGTCTGGCGGGCTCTGGGCTCCAGGCTCCCAGCTCTGACCCAGGCCCCAGGCCCAGCTGGCCAGTACTCTCGAGCTGGCCTCTGCTGGAGTGTGAACTAGGGGAATGGGCAGCAGGGCAGGGAGCGCTCAGCTTCCTGCTGCTGGCCCTTGCGGAGGGAGGAGGGTGTGATGGACTACAGAGGGCCTCACAACGCCTGAGCTCTGGGCCAGGCCCCATGGCCAGTGTCAGTGGATGGGAGAGGGGTGGCCCAGGCCAGGCTCTTCCTGCAGACCAGGAGCCACCCCGTGGCCTGGGTGCCTGCTGTGGAGTACAGGTGTTGGTTTCAGCTCTGGCCTGACCAGTGCCCTGTCCATCTCCAGCCGCAATGTGCATTTGTGAAGCGGCCACTCCTTCAGAGAGTGATGGACCCACTGTGATGTCGTTCCTGGCTGGAGTGGGCGCTGTGAGCTCTGGCCCGGTCCCTATTCCTCCCACGAGGTGCAGCCCTGAGGGCCCTCCAGAACTGGCCAGCTGTCCCTCTGTGGCCTGTGTGCTGACAGGGTGACTGTCAGAGCAGCCCACCAGGCCCTGTCCCTGTGGCGGGTGTGATCCTGGTTGCAGGGTCAGTCCACACCCTGGGAGGCTTCCCTGGCTGTGTGGTGGCAGGGGTGGGTGCGGGGAGCCCTGTGGTAGAGCAGGAGGATGGGAAAGGTGGTCCCAGGGGGACTGTATGCCCTGCAGTGCCCAGCCAAGAGAGTGAGGTCTGGAAGACCCAGGGGTGCGGCCACGGGTGGGTGGTGGGCTCCACGCCCTCATGGCCCATTAGGGTCCCCAGCTGTCGTGGTGCCCAGTCACAGTCTTGTGCCTGCCCCCTGCAGTCTCACTCCTGAACCTGCTCACCCTTCCCAGAGCACAGCTGGCCCTGGTTCCCAGCTTCGGACACAGCAGGGTGGTCGCGGCGTGAGGTGTCAGTGTACAGTGCAGCGCTGTCCTTGGTTATTTCCTCTCAAACCTGCACTGATCAGTGCGCAAATCCCAAGTTCCGGTCCCCAGTAAAGTCCAAAACCTACCCCTTCTCACCCCTGCTGTGTGCCCAGGACAGACTGCCCTCCCTCCACGGCAGATGCTGGCCATTTCATGTGTCCTGAGGGGAACTTGCAGGGCAATTTGACATGGACCCTGCTGATAATCGGGGCAGCTCCTGAGGGCCCAGTGGGGAGGTGCCACACAGTAAGTAGAGTAGTAAACATGGATAGTTCCATCCCGGGTGGGCATGGAGGGCATGGAGGAAGGCCTGCCTCTTCGAGGATACTGACCTGCCTCAGCATCCCTTGGCCCTGCAGTCGGCCTGTGACTCAGATGAAGTGGTTCAGGTTAGGTGGGGCTGTTCTCTACTCAGACCCTCTGCTGGAAGCAGGGAAAATATGTGCTAAAGCACCGGGGCCACCGTAGACAGACGCCAGGCCCTGCAGAGCGGGCCCAGCCTGGATGACTGGTGTCCCCCATGCCCACGTCCCCCGGAACCTGTGAGCAGGCCCTTTGCAGATGCAGTTGAGTCACAGCAAGGCCACGCTGGGCAGGCTGGGCCCTCAACCCAGTGACTGAGGCCCTCAGGGCGGGAGATACAGTGACACAGAGAGAAGACTTCGGGATGGCAGGGGTCATCTCATCGCAGATGCGAGGGGTGAGGGGCTCCCCTGGACCTGGGACAGGCCCTGCTCACACCTTGGCTGCAGACTCCCAGCTGCCAAACCCAGGGTGGATACTCTCCGGTCACTTCCATCACTATGTGGGGCGCAGCCCCTCATCTGCTGTCCTGCTTTCCCAAGGGTTCAGTTACCCACAGTCCACTGTGGCCAAAAGACAGTGGATGGAAAAGTCCATGAATAAACAATTCTCACATTTTAAGTCATGTGCTGTTCTGAGGGTGCAAGGAGATCTCACGCCGCCCCTCTGTCCCATCTGGATGTTGGGTGTCCCTCTGCCTGGCGTATCCGTGCTGTCCGCGCTGCCTGTGCATTGGTCTCCATGTACCTGCCAGGTACTGAGTTGGCTGTGGCGGCCTTACAGGGATGGTGTTCAAGTCGCCCTCGTTTTACTAGTGGCCCGAAAGCACGAGTCGTGATTCTGGCAACCCGGATCTACCACAGGGAACCTGTTAGCATAGCTGTGTGCAGCTCGCAGGAAGCAGTAGGTACGGAGCTCAGTGCCATCCATGGTTTCAGGCACCCGTGGGGTCTTGGGCTGCATCCCTTGTGGGTAAGGTGAGGTTACAGTCACCCGTGCAGCAACCCTAGGGAACAGGTACAGCCCTCATCCAGGCCTGTGTGGCCCCTGGGGACCCTGCTCTGCCCCAGCAGCATTAGCTGCTCCTCAGTGACATTCCCTGGGCCATGTGGACGGGTCACACAGTCTCTGCCTAGAAGTCACATGATCAGGGATGTAAAGCCGCCCCCTGCCCCTTTTTACCCTCCCCCCTCTGGGGCTCTCCTGGGCACTCGAGGTCTGGTACTCCAGTCTTCCTGTGGCAGAGCAGCCTCATGAGGGCCAGACTTGTGGGTCACAGCCATTTGCCGGGCCTGGAGCGTGGGAGATCCCTTCCACCTCAGCAGGTGACCATTGGGTGAGTGAGTAGGAAAAACCCACAGGATGCAGGCAACGCAAGGGATAAAGCCTTGCTGGCTGCTTACTCGTGGTGGGAAATGCAGATTCATCTGCGGCAGGTCCCTCTCCCTCATTTTGTGGAGGATGGAGGCAGCTGGGTGCTGCCCTGTTGCCCTCCTTTTTAAACAGCGGAGACAGATCACTCACACAGCATCAAACTCCCTATTCCAAGTGCACAGCTCTGTGATCTTTAGCAGACTCAGCACTGTGGGACCATCCCCACGTGGTGTCTCATTCCAGAACACTTCCGTTATCCCAGAGAGAGACCCTGTACTCATTGCTAGCACCCCTCATCCTGCGCCCCCAGACCGCTGATCCAGTCGTGGCTCTGTGGCTTTGCTGCTCTGGATATTTCACATAAATGAGAGAAAACACACAGCCTCTGGCCCCAGCTCCTGTCACTCAGCATGACATTCTCACATCATCCACATCGTGGCAGGGATCAGTACTTCTCTCCTCTTTGTCGCCACGGGAGATCCCAGCCTGTGAATTGGCCTCATTTTGTTCACCCTTGGGTGGTCTGGTGGGAAGAGGTGGGTCCCCGTGTGCCTCCTCACTAGCTCCTGCTTCTGTCTGCTTCCGGGCTGCCGTGAGGCGAGCAGCTGTCCTCCACCAGGCCCTTCCACCCTGTGAGGCCTGAAACTTCTAAAATGAGCCAAAATAAGCATCTCTGCCTTTAAGTTTCAGATGTCAGGTACTTTGTCCAGTGACAAGGAAGCTAGGACATGTATCTTGGGTACGTACGTGGGAATGGCAAGGTGAGGTCTCTGGGTGGCAGGCTGAAGAAATGCCAACCCATTTTCCCTCGTTTTCTGCCTTCACAGCCAAGCACCAGCCTTGCTTCTCGGGGCTTTCTGCCTGTTCTCTTATCTAGCACCATCTTTGGCCAGGTCCTCTTGGGAATGAGACGCTTTGACTGCCAAGGCCTGAGCTGGCCCTGAGCACACAGATGTCCCTCACCAAGAGCCACCCCACCCTCCCTCATGGCCAAGCAGGCACCAGGAATGGGTCCTGAGAGCCATCTAGGGCTGCCCTCTGTCCATGCAAGCATCTGCATCCTCCATGGCCCATTCCTGTGCTGACTCGAGAGTTTTCCTGAGACAAACCCTCCCTGTGCTCCTGGAATAACCCTTGGGGTCCGGCTCAGTTGTGCCTAAGATGTTCGAATTCCTTTCGCTGCTTCTCAGAGAGTTTTTCCTCTATAGTCCCGGGTAGGAATCTGTGTGACTGCCCACTGGGGACACACTTGTCCTGGCTATAAGTCGTGGTCACGGGGCTCCACAGAATGAGCAGGACAATGTTTCAACGTGGATAGTGTAGTGCAAATGGTTTTAAATCACATGGATCACCCAGGGCCCGCAGCCTGGGACGCTCACTGTGGACGTTGTCTCTGCTCCCATTTCCCTGAGGTTTCCTTGGTTGTCAGCTGATGTAATTTGAATGTAGTTATTGGTTCTCTTGAATTGTAAACATGCGTAGTCTGGTTTGGTTATTAATGTTCCTAGAAATATCCCAGAGCCTCCTTCCATGTCTGACATCCTCGTGGATTCTTTTAAAGTTTCTCCTTCATGTCCACGGTGAGAGCCTTTTCCATGCCCAGTGCAGGTTTGCATTTTCTCCCTTCCTCCCTTCCTTTTCTAGGTTAGAATTCCCAGGAGTTCTCTTTTTAAAAGTTTTTGGGGGCCGGTGAGATAGCTCAGCGGTGTAAGCGCCTGCCTGGCAAGTGCGAGGTCCTGAGTTTGACTCCCAGAACCCACATACGAAAAAAGGGCCAGTGATGTCGCTCAGTGGCACGGGAGCCTGCTGGCGCATGAGGTCCTGAGTTCGACTCCCAGTACCCACATAAAAAAATAAATAAATAAAAATTTTTAAATTAAAAAAAAAAAGTTTTTGGCCTATGCTGACCAAACCTGAGCCCAGCCTCGCGCGCTGGACAAGCGCCCGCCCCCGGCTGCACAGCTGTGCAGGGTTCACCCCTTCAGTGTGTTTTCAGTCAGCCTTGAATTTAACGCGCGGCGCTGCGCTCGTTCTTGGATTAATCCGTGCATGTGCCGCTCTGCCGGTCCTTTCGCGTCGGCTTTGCTGCCGCCTGTCTTGTTTAAGAACCTTTTGTGCCTTTGGATCCAGAGCTTAATTTTTCTTTCCTATGGCGCCTGAAGTCTCCGACTTTTCTCTGTGCAGCTTTGTCTGAATTGTCCTTGTTCCCGATGCGGGGTTTTCTCCTGCAGGTTGTTCCTGATGAGTCTGGGTTTAGAGTCTGCATTTTTCTTTCACACAGACGTGGTTTAGGGAATGTGTTTTTTAACAGGTGGGTGATTTATTCTGGTTCAGTTTAGTGTCCAGTTGTGTGATGCTGTGTCCCTGCCCCCCTGTCCCCTCAGCTCCCTGGTGTCCTTGGACAGTATGGATGGAGCTTGCACAGGAGGGTGTGCCTGTGTGGTCCTCAGGCCCAGGACCTGTGCATCTGTCTGTGCAGGTGTCTCACTGCCCAGGCCCAGGACACAGCTGTGGGAATCTAATGGCTGAACATCTAATGGGTCCCTGTTGGGACCAGGCCGGGTCCTGGCATCCCCTACTGTCCTCTGCCCACAAGGAGGCACTCACAGCTCTGTGTTCAGTTTCCCTCTAGCAGGGACAGGACAAGTTTCCTGCTCGCTATTCTCAGCCTGCTGGGCCTCCCTCCATCCCTCCTTCCCTCCCTCCCTCTGTCCTGACACCTTTGGCCTGGAGGTCTCATGGGGCGGGGCTTGGTCCCTATGACTGCCCCACTTCAGGTGCCGCTATGACCATGCCCCTGACAGACTGATGGACACATCAGGATTCCTGCCACCCTCAGCCTCTCTCCTGGGGCAGCTCATAGGGCTCGGGAGACCCTTGTGTGTGCTGGCTGATTGTGAGGGACATGGACAAAGGACACACGGTCACCAGGGGAGAGATGCATGGTGAGGTGTGGGGGCCCAGCGTGCTCTGCTCTGGAGCCGGGTCTTTGGGGTTTATGGAGGTGTCACTGTGCCACGGTCAATGATGTGACTCCCATCTTGACCCACTCTGACTCCAGTCCTCCTCTTCCAGCCCAGCCTCTTGTCACCTCATTTCCATTCAGAGCATGTTAGGCACCTTGGGGGACCGGGGGGCTTAGGAGCTGTGTGCTGGCATAGGTGACAAGGGCTAGACGTGCATCTTACTGTGACTCAGTACTGCAGCCTCTCTGGTCAGCACTGGTCCTGCGGGGGGTTTGGGGTTGGAGCTAGCTACCCTGCCAGTGCCACTTTGTCCTGGGCAGTTTCAGGGAGGACCATGATCCAGCTGCCCAGTATGGGCCCTCAGACCTGGGCCAGACTCTGCTTTTGTGGCCTCACACTCAGGGTGGCCTCTCCTGCCCTCTCTGGAACTCACATTGGCCCCACTGTGCATCTGACCATAGTGCCACAGTACAGGTTCCAATCCCAGCCCTGCCCCTCGGGAGCTGTGTAACTCAGGTCGGGGCTTCAGCCCTCTGGGCATTTGTCCTTCATCTGAAGATTGGCGTCCAGGGCAAGTGGCCTGGGGAGGACAGAGGCGGCCATGCCGAGCTGTGGGACACAGCCCTGTCCTGCCCCAGGCTGTGGCTAGGGATGTGCCACGACCAGCCAGGAGGACAACAGTCCATGCAAGGGAAGTTGGTTTTTATTTGTTACTAAACACACAAAGCAACTTTGCTCCATCTAATCAGATGTCACTTAAAAGAACTGTGTGCTCCCCTTCCATCCCCGGCACCCGCATGGCGTCAGCACCTCTGACCCAGCCACATGTCCCTGTCTGTGGCCACACCGCGGTCAGAGTCACAACAGCACCTCCTGCCCCGTCTTCAGGGGATGTCCATGGGGGGGCTGCAGTGGGGCGGGTTCTACACAGCCTGCCCATCCTCCCTACTCCAAGGGCGTCTCCCAGAAACCTCAGGGCTGGCGGCCCAGTGACTGCGTAGGCCTTCGGGAGCCCCAGGGCTGCCCACGCATGGTGACCCCTGGGGCAGCCCGACCCTGCCCAGCCTGAGCCCAAGGGGCAGCGAAGCCTGGGAAAGGGCAGGGTCATCTGAAGTCCCACCTGCCCCGCCCGGGCCTCCAGCCTCAAGAATGGGGCCGTTATTATGGACAATGACAGTCTGTCCCCCAGCAGCCGCCAGAAGAAGCTGACTGGACAGAAAAAGAAAAGAAGAGAAAACCCAGGCTTGGCAGAATTCACATTCGGGGGTGTGAGGGGTGAGGGTGAGGTTCCTCAGCCAGTGTGGACGGCACCAGGCATAGAACAGTGCTTCGAGAGCCAGGACATGAGCCTGCTGCAGAGCTTGGGACCTTGCTCCCGGGGCCGGGCCTGTGCAGACAGGACGCCCTGCGAGGCCCTGAAGCCACTCTGGAGTTATGCCAAGGTAAATGGAGGCCCTTGTCACACACCTTGAGGGTGATGCGACCTTGCCTCGGCCCTCGGCCCCATCTAGCTGATGCCTGCAGGCTGGGAGGATGGGATGGGGCCCAGGAGTTCTCCTGGCCCACAGGTCCCACCCTGCAGAGCCCAGGGACCTGCAGCATAACGCAGGCCTCCTGCAGCTCTCATTCCACAGGCCAGTGGGCCCTCCCACCTGCTGGGAGCAGGGGCAACTCCTGTCCATTTTGCATCAGTGGCAGGGCCACTGCTGTGATGGTGCTGGAGATGAGGGGGCCCAGAGGAGCCCAAAGGGCAGTGCCCATCCCACTATCCACTGGGCCACAGTGGGCAGCTGTGGGACAGAACCTGTCATGGTGGTGGGCAGCCACTCAGGACCCTGCCTGCCATGTGGGGCTGCAGGCAGAACTGGGATCTGTGGAGGCTTCAGGCTGGGGAGGGGCAGGTCCTAGGGGCACCCCACAGGCTGGGCAGGTTATGAGGGGACCAAGATGGTGGCAGCAGGATTGGGGCCCAGGACCCCAAGGAGGGTGCAGCAGGTCCCTAGGCCCACGCTGAGCACTTGTGCTGTAGCCCAGGCCAGGATGGGACTGGATGCAGCTCCAGGGCCAGTGGGGGTGGTGGGGCACTGTGTACAGGCACAGGTTCCACAGCCCCAGGGCCCCCACACCTGCCCATCTCTCCTGACCAATATCACTTCCCCCGGAGAGCCCTGAGCCTCCCCTGGCAAGGCAGCCCTGATCTGAGAAGTCACTGGTACCTGCCTACCCACTCAGGGGCACGCGAGGGACCAGAGGCCCATGGTGGCTGCCTCACTGGTCTCCACCTCTGGCCGTTCTCGCCAGTAGGAGTGCGTGAATGCATGACTGAATGAATGAGTGAATGAATGAGTGAACGAATGGGCAGGGAATAGGCTCTGAGAAGCACCCTACCCCCCACCCCCAGGAACCAGACCTCGAGCTCTGGAGGGCGACTGGGTCCCCTCACAGTGGCCCTGACAGAACTGGCTGTGTCACTGCCCTGCTCCAGGTAGCCAGCATGGCCCCAGAGCCTCTGAGCCGGCCTAAGGTGCCATGGCCCAGCCCCCCAGAGCCCCTGGAGACCCTGCTGGGTGGGTGAGACTGGCAGGAGGTGTAATCTTCAGCTGCTAATTTCGATGCCGGCAGCTTGCTGAGCTAAAAATAACCTCTGCTCTTGTTGAGTTGAAAAATAGAATCTTTGTCACTGCCTGAGAACGCAGCCCTTCCTGGCCCCATGCACACTGAACCCTGTCCCCAAGACGCTGGGCTGCCGGCTTGGGGTCCTGGATGAGCCTCTAGCCTGGCGTCTTCAGGATCCCGAGCAGGATGCTGTGGGAATGTGTGCTTGCCAGCTGCCAGGCAGAGGGTCCGAGTGTCTTGGCTTCGAGGGACAGTAGGGGCACCGCGCGGGGGTCGGGGGGGGAGGCAGTGCAGGGCGGGCAGCCTGCTGTGTCCCCAGCTGAGAGGTGGCTCTTTGTGCCCTGCTGTGGACAGGAGTGCACCATGCCAGGCACTCTGCCTCCTTGTGGTGGATGTTTGAAGTGCACAAGGCTGGTTGTGTCTGTGTTTCCCACCCATTCGCAGAGCTGCAGACCAGGATCCAGGGATCTAGAATCCTGAAACTGTGCCGGGAATGGAAAGGTGGATGGAGGAGGCCTGGCCCTGTCCTGGGTCGGCCGTGCCAGATGATGTTTGTGATACCTGGCCACCTCCCACGTTGCTGCCTCAGTCCCTCTGGGTTGGACAGACCTGAGTCATAGTCTCCCGAGACTGGACAGAGTGGTGGCATGGGCACAAGTGCCACGCAGACCCTCCAGGACACAGCTTTTGCTTAGCTTGGAGTTCAGCTGGACCACCCTCCCCTCTGCCCACCTTCCTGCCTGGGTGTGACAACGTGGCCCTGTGGGGACTGTGCCAGTGTGTTCTGGCCAGCATGGTGGGGTACCGTGCCTATTCCCCTGTGCACAGGAGTCAGTCTTTCTGGAGACCACAGGCCGTGTTGCCCTGCCCATGGGGCTGGTCCCTGGCTTGGGGGCAGGGGGCACACCTAGGATGGGCAGGGTACTGTGTGGCCAGGCCTGGACAAGTGCGGATGTGGAGATGCCACATGCACCAAGACATGGAAATGCCACATGTAGCAGGCCCTGCACAGTGAGGCTGGGATGCAGCTGGGCCCCCTGAGTCTCGAGGACACTGCCACTCTGAGGTCCAGAGGCTCCTGGGTGACAGGTGCCACCCCCCCCAACCTAACATGGGGACACTTGGAGGTCGAAAGTGGAAGGAGCATGGTGTCAGGGCAGGAAAGGGTCCAGGTGTGTGTGGGCTTGGGTGTCCTCTTGGGGCAGCTGCCCAGCTTGTGCCCAGAGTGCCTGTCAGGTGCCCCCTCCTGTGCTGCCTAGGATGGCGGGGTCCATGCGAGGAGTGGGCATTAAGTGTGCAGGTGCCTCTGACATCCTGCGAGGCTTCAAAGGGCGCTCACTGCCACTTGGCAGAGCCCTAGTCCTCCAACCCTCCTGGAGTCACCACCTTGTGCCACGGAAGCTCTGTACCAACTCTCAGCTCTGCAGTTCTGAAAGGCTGTTGGCCTGGGTCCCCTACTGCTCTGGCACAGCTGTCCCTTACAAGGTGCGAGGGTGTGTGCACCTGTGTGCAGTGTGTGCTTGTGTGTGTGCCTGTGTTCACCTGTGTGTGTGTGTACCTGTGTGTGTCTGTTCCCATGCGTGCCCTGTGTGCATGTGTTGTGGTGGCTAAGAATTCTCAGAAGCTGAGGCATCTGCCGTGTTCCCAGGAGGCCTCTTGCCCCAGGCACCTGCTGAAAGGACCTGGGACCAAGGACCTGGTCCCTGTGCGTCCAGCCAACAAGGAGACATGTGTGGCCATCTCCATCTCCTTTGAGGTCCAGCAGTTGGACTCCACACACAGAGAGGTCTGGACATGGCTGCTGGAGCTGGCAGAGGCCCCTCCCTCTCCTAGAACCCTGAGTTCCCAGTGTCTCCATCCCTTCGTGGCCCATGCATCATGGGTGGTGAGGAGCCCTGAGGCTGACTTTCAGGAGGCCATGAGTCACCCACACCCCTCTCCGTGTTGACGGCTCTATACTTACAAGGTGTTGCCTTCCTCTCGGCACAAGAGGAGCTGCAAGGGCCACTGGCTGTCAGGTGCAGCCTGCCTCTGACGTGGGGACTGCGTGACTCCTGCCTGGCCTGCACCCTGCTGTGCCTGATGCTGCAGTGGGGGCACAGCCAGGGCCTGCCAGGGCCTCCCCGGGCACTTGGAGACCTCAGGGAGGGGGAACCTGGGCTTCCCCAGACCCCAGTCAGGCTCTTCGGGGTGGGAGCTGGGCAAGGTGACCTTGGGATGTCCCCAGGTGGTCTTGGTGCACGGCTGGCCACCTGGCTTTGCAGCATAGCATTCTGCACTGCTGCCTCCTGGCTGTGTGTGGAGGCCTGGCCTGGCGGAGATGGGCCGAGCTGCCGCTCTGGGGCTCAGAGCAGTGGTGGTGAACGTACAGTACATGCACTGCAGTGGGCGGTCTGTATTACTGAAAGCTCTAAAAGGCTCGATATCACTGGCCTAGAGCATCGTGTGGGTCAGCTGTGGGTCCAGGGGACGGAGAGCACACGGTGGGGTGGGAACAGCTCTGGGGTGAAGCTGACTGGCTCAGCTCTTGCTCACCCAGCCTCCCTGCACACAGTGCCCTCTAGGTCCTCCCATCGTCACAGCCTGCCACCTCTGCAGAGGGAAAGCACCCACCCTAGGCTGGGTCCTGACCAAAGTCACCACCACCTGTTACCTTGGGACCCACTTTGGGACAGCCATGGCTTTGGGTGAGGCGCCAGGTCCAGCAATGTGGAGGGTGACAGGGCCACCTGCACTGTTTCACCACACAGGTGGTCACTGAGCACCCCGGGCCTGTGAAGGGACATGGGAAGGACAGCTGCTCCCACCTCCCACTAGCTGCTGAGCCTTAGAGAGCTTCCTGGAGTTGGGGTGCCTGGAGGCTGTGGAGCTGCAGGGTTTCCTTACCTGGCTTCTGTTCCACCATTTGTCCCCACAGATGTCAAGTTCACCCACATTTCTGTCAAGTAGAGCCTGGGCCCTTTGCTCCTGAGTGAGGTGCAGGCCCTGGCTGCTGTGGTGTGGGGCGAGCACCCACGCTCTACAGTGGCTGGAGAGCCCTGGGCCTCTGGGACAGTGAAGCCATCATGGCTATCTGTGCCTGCACAGCAGGGAAACTGAGGCAGCATGGCTCTGGGCTTGCGGTGGTCAGTAGGGTTGTGCAGGGGCCACGGAGCCCAAAGTGGGTGGGCTGTTGTCTGTCACTTTCTGAGCAAGCCCCTCCCTGCAAGGGGGCCCTCAAGGGCCACCACACAGGAGGCAGCAAGACCTCAGGCTTGTGTGGGGCCAGGACGGACAGGGAGGTTGTGGGGACTGCCTTGCATGACCCAACTGTGGCCTCCTGTGCCCATGCCCACTGACCCTGAGACCTCGGAGCCTTTTGGCCGATGGGAGGGTGAGCTTCCAAGTTGCTGGCCTGCTGCCTTGCACAGTGGAGAAATTGAGGCCTCCTAGCAGAGGCCAGGCTGCAGCATGAGGTGGTGGTGGGGAACTTGCAACCCCGGCCAGGGCAGCCAGGCCCCGCTGGGTACCTGCCTCTCACAGTCCTCTCACTCTGAGTGCTGGATCTTCCCTGGCCCTGGCCTAGGCTCTGACTCCTGTGCTCAGTGGCCCAGGCCTGGGCTTCTCCTCTGTGTCCAAGGTCCGCCCTCCTGTGCTGCACCCAGCCTGACCAGCTCCCCTGAGTTATGGCAGAATCTGCCCTCAGCTTCTGATGCCAGCGTTGGTCCCTGCTCTGTGCCAGGCGGGGTGTGCAGTCAGCCCAGGCCTCAGACCACTGTCCCTGAATGCCCCCTTCCACACACTTGGGCTGCAGGACCTACTACCTCTGCCCTCATGCTGAGGACCCATGTCTTCTCCTGGGAGCTGCATAGTCAACACCAAACCCTGCCTGCCTGGGCCAGGTCCCTGTGCTTTCTCTGTGTCTCTCCATACTTGCTGTCTGCCTGGATGTCATTCCGGGGGTAGGGCTGGTGTGCGGGAGCACAAGCAAAAGACATATTCATCAAACCACACCTATGGGCTGCAGGCTCCTGGGATGAGGCCTGAGGTACCCCAAGCCTCATGGGCTTGTTCCTCCCCAGGAAACTATGCCCCAGACATCTGTGGTCTTCTCCAGCATCCTCGGGCCCAGCGGTAGTGGACAGGCACAGCCCAGCATGGGGGAGCGGGGCAGTGGAGCTGGTGGTGCTGGGGACCTCATCTTCCAAGATGGACGCCTCGTCTCTGGGTCCCTGGAGGCCTTGATGGAGCACCTGGTCCCCACTGTGGACTACTACCCTGATGTGAGTGCCTGGGCTTGGGGAGGGACACAGGAAGACTTGGCTCCAGATGTGGGGGACAGACAGAGCTGCAGAGCAAAAGGGGACAGTGGGCTTAGGCAGGTGGGAGGGCACCGGAAGCCGCCAGCCCCAGGGGAGGAAGGTGCACAGAGGAGGGCACCGCCTGGAGCCCAGAAGCCTGGTTCTTGCATGAGTCCCCGGGTCCAGAAGGAGAGGGGACAGCCGCCGAGGTAGGGTCCCACGGTTCCCTCTCCACCCTGGGGACAGAGACTGTCCCCTCATTTGCCTGCTGTGGAGCAGCACGTGGCCAGGCCTGCCTGCCCCTCCTCCACTAGGACAGTCACGCTCTGAGGTCCCCACAGTGTGGAGGTGCAGGGCCAGTGCCCTCGCCCGGCCCAGGCCTTCGGGAAAACGTGCTCATGTATGGCCACGCCTGTCTGTCCACCTGGCCGGGGCTGGGAGGTAAAGCCAGGAGCAGGCACCCTAGACTGAGGAAGGCCTGGCTACATGGGGCAGAATCCCGGGCCACACGAGCGCCTGTGGAGGTGGTGCGGCTCAGAGCCCTCTGTGGGGGATCCCCTTGCGCACAGGCCACACCCCCACTCACCAGCTCCGCCCACCCCGCCCTATTACTAGCCATCCCCCACCGACCAGGCTTTCCCAGCTCCACTGATGGCCCCGCCCCTGCCAGCAGGCCACACCTCCACTGTTGAGACCTGTCTGGGTCGGTGGCCCGGCCCTGCCCCACGAAGTCCCCGCCCACCAGCTGGCCCCGCCCCACAGGCCTCTGGGTACTCAGGGGGCGTGGAGTGGGCTGGGCAGCAGGTGGGCACACAGAGGGTGCGGGACGCCAGCAGCGCTGTGTCGGAGGTTGGGGTCGTGCAGGCACCTCTGAAGGTGCGGTCTGTGTCCTGTGTCACTCCCTAGAGGACGTTCATCTTCACCTTCCTACTGACTTCCCGTGTCTTCATGCCCCCGCACGACCTGCTGGCCCGCGTCGGGCAGATCTGCCTGGAGCAGAGGCAGCAGCTGGAGGCTGGTCCCGAGAAGGTGAGCTGGAGGGGAGCTGCTGGGAGGGTGGGTGCCAGCACCCTCGAGTGGCGGCCGAGCACTCCTGCCAGGCTACGGCCCCGAACCTCCCCCAGCCGCAGTGGTACCCCTGCCGGCAGAGACGAGGGCATGGTTAGGCTGTCTGGAGAGCCCAGGATGCAGAGTCTCCAGGCTGGTGCCAGCTCACTGTAGGTATCCTCAGTGTCGCTGACCGGACTGGCTGGAAGCCACCGCTGGACCTCAGGTCCCAAACCCAGCGTCCCTGCAGAAGGGTGTAGTGAGCTGTTCTATCTTCTGCCTCCACCTATGTGGCTCAGGTTCCCGACACTCAGGTTTGCAGATGAGGCCATGGGTGACTTGTGGCCCATCTGTCTCCTCAGGGTGGCCGGCTGCAGGTGGCATGGCCCAGGGCACCTGCCAGCTACAGCGTCCAGATCCCCAGAGCAGCAGGCAGTCACCCTGCACTGTGGCATCACAGTCTGGCCTGGAGCGGGCAGGCAGGGAGCTGAGCAGGGTCCCGGGGAGCTGTGGGGCAAGGAGGGCTTTTGGTCTGCATGGCATTTCGTTGGTCTGGGGGGACAGGGTGAGCACCACATCCCTCCCCTCCTCTCTGGACAGAGGTCCCAAAGCATCTTCTGAGGACAGTGGCTTCCCTGCACCCTCACCCCTCGGCCCTCTGTGGGGAGCAGCACCCACCCAGGTGTGGGTGTGGAGTGGCCTGGGTGGCCACAGGATGCAAGGCCCTTGCTGATGTCGTTGCAGCGCAGCCCGGCCCTTGCCGTGGGGAGAGTCTCATTTAACGTTACTTCACTGAGTGCTTTTTATGGGTGATGTCTAACTATAGCAAATGAAACCAGTGTTCTGTGTCAGGGTGCTGATGGGGTAGGGTTTTTGAAAATGAATTTATTTAAGTGACAAAGCTGACCTAAGGGGCTGGGAAACACACAGCATTCCCTTGGTGGGGGGCGTGGCTGCTGTCTCGGGGTTCACATTGACTGGGGGAACCACACTCTGTCCCCACTGCCCAGGCAAAGCTGAAGTCCTTCTCTGCCAAGATTGTGCAGCTCCTGAAGGAGTGGACTGAGGCCTTCCCTTACGACTTCCAAGATGAGAAGGCCCTGGGCGAGCTCAAGGCCATCGCGCACCGTGTCACCCAGTGCGATGAGGTGAGGGTGCGGGCAGTGCCCTCAGGAAGGGGAGGTCTAGGGACAACCCCATACGTGGCCTCTGTCACTTGTGGCTTCACGGGACCCCACCACACCCCCAGGTGGTGGCTTAGCTGTACTCACAACAGTCCACATATGGCAGCCATGGGCATCTCCTGGCCCTGGAGTGGACTGTGTGCATGCAGGTCTGGGTGGGTATGTCCCAGAGGTGTGTGGGGGGTCCCTCCATGGTGGGTGGGGCCTGGCAGCACCCTCACTGTCCCCTCCCATCAGGAGAATGGCACAGTGAAGAAGGCCATCGCACAGATGATCCAAAGCCTGCTGCTGTCCCTGGCTGCCCGGAGCCAGCTTCAGGAGCTGCGGGAGAAGCTACGGCTGCCGGCCGTGGACAAAGGGCCCGTGCTGAAGGCCAAGCCACCGACAGCACAGAAGGACATCCTGGGCGTGTGCTGTGACCCCCTGGTGCTGGCCCAGCAGCTGACCCACATCGAGCTGGTCAGTGCCCCACATTGCCCAGGCAGGCAGCCATGTTCACCACCACAGGGCCAGGGCTGCTGTCAGAGCTGCCCTCTGCCCAGAGCCACAGAGACCCTGCTGGCCACACTGGTGATACAGGGTGCTGGCTTCCCATCCTGCCACAGGGCCACTGGCTGTGTGCACAGGGCAGCAGGTGTCTGCCTGCACCAGGCACCAGGAGCACAGCAGCCCTGGCAATGAAGGGGCTGGGTGGCAGGTGTTGCAGTGGCCCCGGGACGGAGGGCTTGGGGTGTGTGTGGGTGAAGGGTCACGTTGCTCCATGGCGCCATCCCTTCCTCAAGCAGGCAGGTGTCTTCCTTTGCTGTCCCCACAGGAGAGGGTCAGCAGCATTCACCCTGAGGACCTGATGCAGATCATCAGCCACACAGATTCACTGGACAACCACCACAGGGTGAGTGGGCTGGGCACAGCACCCTCCGGGTGCAGCGTGAGGACCTCCCAGTGCCTGCCTCGGGGGTTGTGATGGCCACACGGGGTGTACATGCTGGGAAGGCATGGCTAGGCCTCGGTGGGGGACCAGGGCCAGTGGGGGGCTTGCCGTGCAGCCAGGATCCTCTGGATCTGTGACCCGCCTTGTCCCCCAGTGCCGAGGAGACGTGGCCAAGACCTACAGCCTAGAGGCCTATGACAGTTGGTTCAACTGCCTGAGCATGCTGGTGGCCACCGAGGTATGCCGGGTAAGTGCCAGGGCAGGGCGGGCACTGAGGTGTGCCAGGCAAGCATCCTAGCAGGTGAGCAGCTGGCCCCTCCATTCCAGGGAGGCTCTAACCCCTGTTCTACCTGCCTCAAGGTGGAAGATGTGACTTTAGAAGTAGGTGCCCACTGCCAGGGCCGAGGCAGTACCTGACCCCAGTGCGAGGGTTCCTGAAGGGACAGTGGCATCCCTGTGCCAGGGTGGGAGCTTCACTGGTCCTTGGGCCCCCAGGGGAAACTGAGAGCAGAGTGTGCCTGGGGGTCTCAGGCCCTGTGCCCAGTGGTGCCCGCACTGAGTTGCCCCACTCCACAGGTGGTGAAGAAGAAGCACCGGACCCGCATGCTGGAGTTCTTCATTGACGTGGCCCGCGAGTGCTTCAACATCGGGAACTTCAACTCCATGATGGCCATCATCTGTGAGTGGCTGGGCCAGGCTGTGCAGGGGCCTCACTGCCCTCGCTATGGATCCTGACCCCTGCCACTGTCCCTGCAGCTGGCATGAACCTCAGTCCTGTGGCACGGCTGAAGAAAACGTGGTCCAAAGTCAAGACGGCCAAGTTTGACGTCCTGGAGGTAGGCATCTGGGTGCAGTGCCTTCATCCCACATGGCATCCTGAGTGGCCCAGGGCCCTGGGGTGGGTTGGAGCTTTCTTTCCACTCTGCCCTCAGGTGGTTGGCAGCCAGAGAACAGGTGTCAGAGTCTGACTGAGGTGACCCTGCCCACTGAATGGCCTGGCCGCCTCCTTGGGCTATGTCTCCTGGTCCCTGGTCCCCTGGGTGGCCTGGAGGTTGGGAGACGCAGATCATCTGCGGCTCTGCCCGGATGTGTCTGAGCACGGAATCCATCTTTTTGCAAAACGTGTGTCTTGTGGAGCAGCTTGGGTCTGGGAGACGTTGGAGAGCCCAGAGGAAGGAAGGGTTGGGGGCATGATTGGTGTGGGCAGGGCCGTGGCTGCCACAGTCTCCAAGGCCCTGGGCTCAGCAGGCACCTGCTCCAGGGTGCCCCATGGTGGTCTGGGGCTCAGCAAGTCCCCTATCCTGCCTGCAGCACCACATGGACCCATCTAGCAACTTCTGCAACTACCGCACGGCCCTGCAGGGTGCCACGCAGCGGTCCCAGACGGCCAATAGCAGCCGTGAGAAGATTGTCATCCCTGTGTTCAACCTCTTCGTCAAGGACATCTACTTCCTGCACAAAATCCACACCAACCACCTGCCCAACGGACACATCAACTTCAAGGTGCCCATCATGGTGGCTGGCAGGCCATGTGTCCCTGTGCCTGTTAGGGCTCTGAAGGGCCATCAGGATGGGTGGGCTGCTGTCTGGCTGTGAGGTTTGAGGCATGGCTCCTGCCCTCTGGGGGGCGACCTGGTCACAGAGCTCAGGCCATGGGAACCTGTACTGACCCAGGTCGCTGACTTCAGCACTGGACTCACCAGGGAGCCAGAGGAGGGGCTGGCCCAGGGTCAGAGCTTTGGGCAAGAAGACGAGGGCAGGACAGGGTGCCTGGGGTAGCCTGTGTGGCAGTGGGCAGGTGTGTGGTTCTTGCTTGGGCCTTAGTGCGAGATGGCACAGGCCCTGCTGCTGCACTGGGCAGCAGAACAGAGGGCCTCAGGGACCGGACCAGCTCTGGGGCTCATGGCCATCATGGCTACAGGTTTGCCACACGGACACCAGACCCAGGTCCCTGTTCTTGACCATGGGTTTTAAGCTCCAGGTGACAGACATCCCACTGGCTTCGTTTCTCTTTAGAAGTTCTGGGAGCTCTCCAGGCAGATCCATGAGTTCATGACCTGGACGCAGGTGGAGTGCCCCTTTGAGAAGGACAAGAAGATTCAGAGCTACCTGCTCACGGCGCCCATCTACAGTGAGGAAGGTGAGCACCCCAACTCCACCCAGCCCCAGGCTTCTGAGGCCACCTGAGCTGCCAGCCAGGAGGGCAGTTGTGCAGAGTGGGTGTGGGCAGGTGACAGGACAGGAGAGGCTGCCAGGAGGAAAACATGCCTGGAGTCCCCAACAGGCAGCCTCACAGTAGATGCCTGCATTCGGTGGAAGTCCTAGTCCCCTAGCAGGGACAGCTGGGTGCAGTGGGCAGATGCCAGGAGCGTGGATGCTGAGCCCTCCTTGTCCCTCAGCTCTCTTCATCGCCTCCTTTGAGAGCGAAGGCCCTGAGAACCACATGGAGAAGGACAGCTGGAAGGCCCTGAGGTAGGGATACGGGGATGGGAGGCTGGGGCTTGTGAGAAGGCCCAGCCCTCCGAGCTCCCACAGGAGACTGAGCACCTCTGTGCCCTGTCCCCCAGGACCACGCTCCTTCACAGAGCCTGAGGAGGACGCGCCTGCACCTGTGGACGCCACGACGCTCACACACGCGCTGTCTTGGTGGATGTGGGTTGAGACCAGGAGGCCTCACTGGTTGGGGTCCATTTTGTATATAACTTTTATGAAAAAGAAAACGGTAATTATTTCATGCATCAACCTTTGGCACTTACAAAGATTTTTGTTTATTTTGAGTAACAGGGCAGGGCCCTGCTTTGGGGAGGGGTGGGAAAGAGTATCAAGGGAGATGGTATCCATGATAGCATCTTCTAATGAAATGTAGAGTTTTATTTTCTACTTTTGATTATGAACATCTTATGAGAAAATATTTAGAAAAACCCAACCAAAAGCAGCAGCGTGAGCCCTGATGCCTTCCCAGCCAGTCTCTGATGTTGGGTTAGTGCCTTAGAGGGTACTGGGGTCCGGTCTTCTGCTCGAGCCCTGCCCTGGGCAGCGGCTCCTGGGGAGGGGCTGGGGTGGCCGGAGGGCGGCGAGCCTTCGGATGCGGGCTTTTCAAAGTTTACATTTTCATTTTCCTTTATCAGGGATTTAGGGGTCAGGGAGGGCAATGGGGTGGCCTGGCAGTGTGTTTTCTGCAAGACCACATCTTACAGATTGATCTTTAATTGCATTTTCGAAAAGAGCAAATGTAAAATAACAGGGGAGGGATTCCTGGCCTTCCGTTATGGCTTTTAACGGAAAAACACCCTGAGCTGTCCTGAGATCACAGGGAGGACTCGGGGACGGTGCCGTTCAAAGCTGCTCCTGGAGCCCCACCGAGGGACGAGGAGTTCCATGGGTGTGTGTGCAGTGCTCAGCGCCCCCTTGCACAGCATCTGAACCCGGAAGGTCGCCAGGCAGGTCCACTGGAGCCCTTTCCACAAAACTGCCCAACCAGGACAGGTCTGCACGCCCACCTGAGACACCCATCCACGTCCCACGTCAACCTCCTGGCACGAACCCTGGGCCTTACTGACTGGGTTGGTGGTGCTGTCGGCCACACCGACTGTCTCCCTCCGGGCGCCTCACCCTGCCCTCTCGGGGCTCCGGGGGCCTGAGCCGCACCATGCCCGGTGTCTGCACTTTCTTGCCCGAGGGACGGATTGCACAGGACAGTGCGTACTGCTCTGTTTATGCTTTGGGATAAGAAGGGTTGAAATTGAGAATATATATTTGGATACAAAGTTAGAACATTTCCCATGTGTTGAGCCTTCATGTCAGTGTGCACTTGGTCTCAGTTCTAGTACTTGAAACAGTGTCTATGTTTGCTACTTTCCTTTCCGGATTTGATACATGGCCTAAATTCGATGTTTTGGTATCTGGAGATGATCTCTGAGTATAAAGCTGTACCATAACGCAGGACGTCAGTTTTGGTGTGATTGGTCATACTTGCATCAATAAAAGAACATGTCATTCCCTGCCTGCCTGTGCTTGTGTGTGTAGTGAGGCTGGGCGGGGAGGGGGGGTTGGAGGGGAAAGGGGGAGGGGAGGAGGGGGAAGAAGACGAGGAATGGGCTGGGGAGGGGAGTGGAGGGGTGGGGCAAGGGGGAGAAGAAGGGGAGGAGGTGGCAGCAGCAGCTGCCAGAACCCACCATGGCCCTGGGGCCTGGGCAGGGAGCTTCCGTCTGCTGCCCTGGACAAGACTCGTCCTGCTCCCTCAAAGCACACTGCAGAAGACATTGCTGGGTGTGGCAGTGCACAGCCACATTTGGAGGACACCTGCTTAAACAAGGTCACAGAGGCCCCTTCCCTGCAGGACTAGCCAGTACCTTGGCATGGTTGGTGCCATGAGTCACACACATAGCAGGGTATGCTGAGGGCACCCCAGCCTGGGAAGGAAAGAGGGGAAGCTGGTGTCCTGCTCCTCCAGCCTTCCCTCCTTCCTGCTGACAGCCTGCTGGATGAGCCCTTGCTGCAGCTCTGTAGGCCTTGATGAGCTTAGTATCTGGCATCCTGCAAGGCCAGAGCTGCCTGGCAGGAAGCTGTCTGCAGTGGCAGGACGTCCTGTGGTTGCACTGCCCGGGATACTGGTCATGAGTGCATGTGAGCACTGAATGCTGCAGTGTGGCCAGCATGCCCATCCCTCCAATGCCAGTGGGGTGGGTGGCACTGATGGGCTCCTCTGTGCAGTGGCTCTCGGGCTGGTGCTAGGCTAGCAGCCTCTATGTCTTTTGCAGTCCCACTGAACTGGGCAGCCTGTGTCCCCGACACCCTTGCACACAGAACCCACATGCCCACCAGCACACCAGCTCCCCTAGAGGCTCCCACGAGTGGCGGCTGTGCCTGGGCTGCCCCTCCCCATGCACGCAGCAGTCACCTGCCTGTGCACTTGTCTGGCCTCCAGAGCAGAGCTGGCTCCTCTGCAGCAAGCATCACCTTCCGCCTCACTCATTCGGGGAACAGACCCGCTGTGGGAGACCCCTGTGATGGGATGTACACACCCATGCTCCAGGGAGGCCGAGCAGGCCAGGGTCAGAGCTGTGCGTGGGAAGAGAGCTCTGGGCCTGAGGACTGGTCCCCAGCTCCCAGCAGCTGGGATGAGTCACTTAGCTCTTCAAGTCCCACTTGCTCAGAGTTAAATGGGCATCATGATCACCTCTGTCTTGGGTTGGAACAGGGGATGGCTTAGGGTGCAAGCCTGACTACAAGCACCTTCTCACAGGACACTTGAAGTCCTGGGGCAAAGGCACACTACCATCATGAAAGCCACTTTGTGGTTAAATTCAACCACTACACAAGCTTATCTGAGGGAAAAAATTTGCATAAATTTAGAACTTAAAACAATTTTCTAAACACATACCCTGCAACCCACCCACGGCCAGTTGAGATCCTATCTAACAGTGTCTGTCTGTATTCCCCCAAAAGAAGTCCTAATACTGCTAGGAAGGCGAGGAAGGGGCTGTCAAGTGTATTCCCAACAGACCCGGGACCCTGGCACGCATCTTCAGCAGACACCAGCCCATCACGCCCCATGCATCATGGCCCATGCGTTTCCAGCACCCTGAGAGACCCAGGTACTCCTGCAGGGGATGAGAAGGGCGCTGGCACTCATGGAAACATACCTCAGGGTGACGGTGAGCTTGAAGCCAACTGCTGCCCCAAGCCCACCGCGGGGCTTTAGGGGAACCACCTGGGCTGAAGCTGGGGACCGAGTGGAGCCCAGGAGACCTGTGACCTTCACAAGGCTGTGCAGCACAAATCATGCTGCCCCAGACTTTAAGCAGAGGATTTAGTCTGGCGTGGCCCTGAACCAGCCCTGTCTCCAACCACTCAACAGAAGCAAACATCTGACCTATATTCTAGGTTTTAAAATCTCCCCTTGGCCCTGTCTCATCTTTTGTTATTCCTATCCATTGGGTTTTAAGCATTCGATTATTGCAGCTTTCATTTCTACATGTTCTATTTGGTGTTTTCAAAATCTGTTTGGCCACAATTCAGAAGAAATTATCATTATGCAACAGAGAACAACAGAGCCAAGAACTCGGGCGTGAATCGTGGAGGCTGCAGTGAGTTTCAGTACACAACAGCAGAGCCGAGGAAGGGCCAGGCAGAAACAACATTCGATCACACGACAGCGGAGGACTTCCCACAACTAAACAACAATCCCATGAGCCCAAAGAATCTCAAGCAGGATCAGAACATACCCACGTGCAGACACACAAGAGGGACAGAGTCCAGTCAGGAAAAGGGGACTGTGGGACACCAGAGGACGGCCCATGCTCCGTCGCTCCAGGCCAGCACCATGTGGGCAGTGCACAGTGGGAACTGCAAGCCCAGGAGATGGGAACAACATCTGGTGCGGCTGAAGGGAGCCACCAACAGCACTCCCTACATTTCAAAAAACATCACCTGAAGGAGGACATGAAGATGTTTACAGGCAAACTGAGATGGAGTTTGTGATCAGCATTTTCACCAAAGAAACAGTCCTGTAATCCTGTGCAAAAATTATTTAAATACATAGCGCATGGTCTTTCTTATACAAGAAACTCAATATACAAGTAAAGTGCAAAATAAAAAATAGAAGAGAAAAAAAGAAAAAGTTACTGTAATCCAGCATGGAAAATGTATCTAAAGGTGTACCTTGACTTAGTATAATTGTCTTAGGTGTTTTATACGTTTTTTTGGCCTGTTGTCTGGCTGTTAATCCGTATGTATGATAGCTGACTTTATGGGGAATTGGTAAGTCCTTATAATGAATATCACTATGCACTGAAACATGACTAAATCAAACTAAAAATTTAAAAAGAAACAAAAGAATATTTCCAGATGGACTGTAGACCTAAATTTGAAAGTCAATACAAAAAAGTATCTAAAAGAAACATGAAAAATTCTACTACAAATTGGAATAGGCAAAGGTTATTTAACATTAAACTCTCTAGCTATGAAGAAAGAAAATTGGTGAACTAGACTTTATCATAATTAAGAACTTTTGTTTAAGAGAGTGAAAAATAGGGCCCTTCCTCAGAGAAGGTGTTTGGAATAGATAAATCTGACAAAGGACTCAAATCTGGAATACAGGGTTGGGATGTAGCTCCATGCAAAGGCCGTGGGTTCAATCCCCAGTAGCACTATATATATATATAGACATATATATATATATATATATATATATATATATATATATATATAGACATATAAACAACTTTGTAATTCCATCCAAACTTTCAAATGTATTAGTATAAATTTCTAGAAAATTATAATTTACCCAAAATACTTCAGACAAAACTGACTTTAGAAAAAACAAAATCTGAGCAGTTCTACAATCATTAAATGAATAGAAGCAGTGATCCTAAATCTCTTACAGGAAAGTTCATGCCCAGGTGGCCTGGACAGCACGCCAGAGCCTCAAGGAAGAACCCAGTGCGTCTAGAAACGGTGTGAGGGAACACTGGTGACCTGTTTCATAAACTCGGATAACCTTCACAGAAAAGGTCGCCATGGCTAAGAAAGGTAAGGGACAGGCAGTCTTCCTCACAGACACAGATGAAAATATCTGAATCACTCATACACACACACTGCAAAGATGCACACGTGTGTGCACATGTGTGAAACCAAACTCAGCAACACTAAGTAAGGATAAAACGTGACCAACTGGAGTTTGCCCTGGGAATGTAAGGCTCCATCAGAGAACCTGTTAACACAGTTCATCAACATATTGAAGGAGGAAAAAGTCAGGATCGTCTTGACAGCTGTAGTAAAGGTATTTGATAAATGCTCTTAAGCATGACAGAAACTCACCAAGCAAAACCAGAAGGAAATTTTCTTAGCCTGTTAAAAGTTATTCTTGGGCCGGTGAGATGGCTCAGTGGCGTAAGCGCCTGCCTTGCAAGCGCGAGGGCCCGAGTTCGACTCCCGGAACCCACATACGGAAAAGGGGCCGGTGATATCGCTCAGAGGCACGGGTGCCTGTTGGCGCGCGAGGTCCTGAGGTCGACCCCCTGGTACCCACAAAAAAAAAAAAAAAAAAAGTTATTCTTGTGGGGGATACAGCTCAGTCGCACAGTGCCTGCCTGGCGAGCGTGAGGTCATGAGTTTGATTCCCAGAACCAGAAAAAAAAAAAAAAAAAGTTAGTCTCCAAACCTTCCAGCAAAAACTGTGCTTACAGATGACATGCTAATGCGATGGCCTTGGGCCCTGTCCCACAAGCCCCATCCCATGGCCACTGTCATGGCAGGACACATGGGAGAGCGCAGGGAAGCAAGGTACAGAAATCCAATGTCTGAAAATGGAGAAATTAAAGAAAGCTCTCACAGATATGTTATGGCTGTATAACAGGAAAAATGAAAAATAAACTAGCAATACAGTGGTACCTTGGGTCACGAACTTAATTTGTTCTGATTTTAGAAAAAATGGCCATGTTTGTGTGGAAAAGATGGTTTCAGTCATGTTTGTCACCCAATGCAGAGTTTGCAAACAAAAGCAAAATTTTGCCAAATGTTGCTGGGTGCAGTGGTGCATGCCTGTAACCCCAGTTCTTGGGAGGCTGAAGCAGGAGGGTCACTGCAAGTTTGAGGCCAGCCTGGGCTACACAGCAAGTTAAAGGGCAGCCTGACCTACACAGTGAGACCCTGTCTCAAAAAACAAAAACAAACAGAAAACCAACCCAAATTTTACCAGATGCTCTGTTTGTGAACCAAACTGTTTGCAAACAGAAGCATTCATGAACCGAGGTACCACTGTACATTACTGGAATTAAGAGATTTGGGGAAGGTTTCTGAACACAAATATTAGCACGCAAAATCAATGACTTCTAAACACCAGCAAGAGACAATAATAGGTACAATGCTATCAAAAAGCAAAAATCTAAACAAAAATACATGTAAGTCCACTATGTGAAAAAATTATAAACTCACCTGAAAGACAGTACAGTCGACAGATATGTCATGTTCAGGGATTGAAGACGCCATGCACATCAGGCAGATGCTGTTCTTCTTAAAGTGATTGTATGGATTCAGTGAGATCCCATATTCATAAAACTTTTTTGTGAAACAAGTTTATTCTAACATTTATATGAAACTATAAAGGCTGCGATAGCCACAGTCGCTTTCAAAAAAAAGGTACCTGGCCAAGTTCTCCCAGATGGGGACAAAGGTGCAGTGTCTCTGCCCTCAGCTGGTCAGGGTGGGCAGGACTTGTGGGGGTGAAGTACAGGCCACCCCACAAGGCAGTACTGGGGAAAGAGGAATGCAACCCTCATCTGACATCACAAAACTTTTCTCCATTAGGTTGTAGATCTGAGAGAAGCAAAGCTGTTTATGAGATGTTTAGAATATGCGTTATCTTCAAGAAACCCTTCCCTATTATGAAGTCATAACAAATGATAAGAACTAGAAGCCAACATCTCACCAAAGACTCACAGATGGAACGGAAACATATTCAAAGATGCCCCATAGCTGTGTCCACAGAGAAATGCAAATCAAGGCACCAGTAAGATATTACTAGGACTCGATCTGAACAGCCAATTACAGAACAGACCCACCGATGCCATGAGGAGGTGGAACAGGACCACTTGTTCACAGCTGGTGGAATGCAAAGTGATACAGTCATTTTAGAAGACCCTCTGGGAGTCTTACAAAACCAAACACATGCTACCATACGATCTAGCAGTTGGTTTCGCCTTGGTTTTGCCTAAAGGAGCTGAGTACTTACATCCCAACAAAAACCCACCCATGGATGCTTACAAAACTTTGTTCAAAATTGTCAGAACTGGGAAGCAACCAAAGTGCCCAACAGTAGGTGAATGAAAAACTGGTCTATCAGACAAGCCAATCCCAAGAGGGAGCCCAGTGTGAACTGCAGACTTGGGTGACAATGTGTCGATGCAGGTCCATCAACCCTGATGCATCACTTCAGGGCGGGATGCTTGTGGGGAGCTGCGCACGTGTGTGAGCAGGAGGAACAGTTGTCCCCTCATCCACACAGGCCATGCGCCAGACCCTGTGCATGCATGAAACCTGGGTAGATCCTAACTCCATATATATACACACAGATGATGAAAGTTTGACTTATAAATTAAGCACATTATGAGATTAATGATAGAACAATTGCAACAATATACTACATACAGCTTATGTCAATGTGGTCTCTCTTTGAAAGATCCTGTATTGCACTCACCCTTCATGTAGTGATATAGGATGCGACCACACCTGCGTGCTGAGGTGCATGAGGTAAACCACACAGCACCGTGCTACAGTGCAGGTGAGGGCTGGCCTTCCCGCAGAACAGACACTGTGATCTGCCACGGTGGACCTGATATCCGAGATGGCCATGCAGACGTGGGTAGCAGACGTGGTGTGGACCTGCTGGACAGAGGGACAGTGCATGCCCCAGGCAGGATGGAGCGGGATAGTGTGGGATTTCATCACACTATTCCAAAGGATGTAGATTTAAGTTTTATGAATTATTTCTGGAATTTTCCACTTAATATTTTCTAACCATAGTTAACTGAAACTGCAGAAAGTGAACCCATGGGTAAGAGGACGCTGCTCGTTATGGACACTTTCTGCACCTTCTGGTCAGCCTTGCTCTGAACTTAGAACTGTTCCAAAAATAAAGTTTTAAAAAGCAGAAATCATAAAGGAAAAAAGATTATCCACATTAACTGTTGTTCATCAAAAAGTACCATCAGAATGGGAAGAGACGAACTACATCCTGGGAGAAGATATCCGCAGACATTTAACCAAGAAGAATCGCTGTCCAGAGTATGTGAAGAATTCCTAGGAACTGCTAAAAATGGGCAAAAAGTTTGAAAATGCAAATTATAACTACAATTCACCTCTATAGCCCACTCAATTGGCAAGAATCCACAGGTCTGATGAAACTGGGTACTGCCAAGGCTGCAAGGTGAGATCCATAGCTGCTCCTGCTCCTAGAGAACTGCAGGTGGCTTCTAGGAGATGGGTCTGGCTGTGTCACAACGCACTCTTGTGACAACAAATGCAGACAAGCAACACCCAAACTACAGACAATGGAAGAACAAAGAACTAGAAACACCACAGATATTTATCAATAAAATAGAATTTTAAAGTATCATGGTACATTCATAATGGAATACTATTGAACTAATAGTAATAAAAGTGAACTAATTTCAAGATTAACAATGGGTGAACCCCAAAAACTTAATACTGAATAAAAGAGAACATACAATGAAACGATACATATATAAATTCAAAAAGAGGGAAAATTAAACAGCATATTGGGCAGAGATACATAAATAGTTGGGAAAAATATGAAGAGAAACAAGTGGAAACATCACACAAGTCAACTACTGTGGAGGGGCGAGGGACGTGGTGCAGAAGGCTGCCGAGGGGCCTGGCACCGGGAGGCCCATATCTTCACCTGGGTGGCAGTGCGCTGGTGTTTGCTTTATTATTCTTTAAGTACATAATGGCATATTATGAACATTTCTGTATTTATGAGATTTTACAATAGAAATTAATTTACTATGTTTTTATTTAACTTCTGGTAATAAAATACTTTATTAGTACCATTTAATGTCAAAAACATAGTGCTTAGCTTTCATCTTTAGATTATAAGCTAGTTTAAAAAAATGGAGTAAAGGAAAAATCATTCGATTCTCCCACAAATGGCAACTTACTTTTGCAAATAATTTAATTCTCTCCTTTTAATACCATAACTCACTGGTCTTCATAATAAATAGCTGCATACAAAAGAAGACAATGGCCTGCAGTACTTTGGGGAGATCTTTTGTATAACTTAAAAAACATTCCCCCAACTTAAAATTTGTAAGAACAATTACTTATTGTGGATTCATGCAGCACCTAGAAATTTGGAATTTGTAAGATTTCAGATGATATGATTTACTGAGCAAAAACAGTAATAATTTTTCTCCTGTGAATTTTGGGGGTTTATATACAAGTATCAGGGCCCTTTTAAAAGCCAAAGGTTATAGAGCTTATGCATGCCTTTCACCTTTTCTCCCAATTTCTGGATATAGCAACTGCCCCAATGGTAAAAGGGCCATCTGATAAATAATGTAGTACAGTCCTGTCTGAATGTAACTTCTTACTCATCTGGCCTCACTGATGTAATACTTGAATTAAAACATCCTGTTTGCAATCGATGTATTTCTCTAAAGCCACCAGCCATTCTCATTTCTGTTAGATTGTCATCCTTTCTCTTATATCAGACTGACCGTATACCTCATTTGTTCTTCTTAGTGAAATGCTCTTTCCAAACTATTATAGTAATGCAAATATAGATGTAGCAAATATTAGCATATTAGAAAATGTTTTTTTTTTTTTTTTTTGTGGGTACCAGGGGGACGACCTCAGGACCTCGCGTGCCAACAGGCACCCATGCCACTGAGCGATATCACCAGCCCCTTTTTCGTATGTGGGTTCCGGGAGTCGAACTCGGGCCCTCGCGCTTGCAAGGCAGGCGCTTACGCCGCTGAGCCATCTCACCGGCCCCATATTAGAAAATGAAGGATAATAAATATAAATGAATCCATGCTAAATGAGGAAAGACAAAGCAGAAACCAAACCCTTCTTACGTGTCCAGTCTGCGCCTTCTCAGGAAGGCCCCATGTATCTGCTCATAGAAACTTCTGCTCGGGACATAAATGGTAGTCTGCACGCCAATATATTGAACGCTCTGTTATGTTTCCATATTTACTTCTTTCATTCAAAGCAGCTGACAGCAATTCTGACTACTAATCCAGAAAATGGTGATATGCTTTATATTCTAACCTACTTTGTACTTTTACCCATTTGCTTAGAACAGACCTCTGTGGGCTAAGCAACAGTAGGTTATGGGGCTTTATTTCTACCTTCTGTTGACTGAGTGGGATTTCAGATGCAGCATTTCATTACTCACTGCTTCTTCATGCTACCAAACAAAGCTCTCATTTAAAAATGAAGCAGGCTGACTGATGTGCTGGTTGGCAGGTGGAGCAGCTGGTCTATGCGCCACAGGAAGCCGCTGTCCTACAGGTCAGCCCAAACACCCCACCACCCCGTCTGATGCAACCGTGCCATATAATCCCGCAATCGCAAGGTAGGTCCCAGGTACAAATGAACCCCAAGCGACTTCTAGGGCAAACACTAATTTCCTTTTGTTGACTGCTCCACAGTGCAGTACATCACAAAGCAGGCTTTGCACTGAAACACTCATTTTTTTCTTCTTGTAACTTGGTGAACTGCAAAAACAACATCAGAACAAACACGAGAAACATGTCTTCTCCAGGAGAGGCATGGCATCTGGAAGAGGAATTAAGGCTAAACAAATACTGCTGGCTTGTAGTCAGACTGCGTGCAACGCACTGCAAGCGCTACCCTGCAGCCTCACTGTTCGTCCGGTAGGCCTGCTTGTGAAGGTGCATCTCGATCTCCTCCCGGAAGACCATCATGCCTAGGTGGGAGTGCGAGGCCTCGCTCATGGCCTTGGACTGGATGCACATGCGGTACTGCTCTGGCGTTAGCTCATCTGCACAGTGCTTCTCGTGCCAGAGGTGGAAAAGACCAGGAACTGGGGTCCGGATCACAATCAGGTCGCTGTGTAAGTACTTCCGATACAGGTGAACATCTTCTCCACCCCAGCCTTTCACTTCCATGTCGAACCCACCTGCAGGATCAAAGTGCACACTGTCAGTGGCTGCCTGGTCACAGGAGCGCAAGCCTGTATCAGAGGGGACTCAAGGGCTCTGTCTCAGTGAGATGGCTTGGCCCTGCACAGAGCACTGCACAGCGCCTACCTGCTCATGGAAGTCAGTTGGTAGCTGCCTCACCCTTGGGTGCTGACAGCATGAGAAAGAGGTTAACCACCCAAGAACATGGTGTAAACCTCAGAGTCCTGTAGGAAGTCAGCAAAGAAGAGGAAATATACATCATCTACACTGTTACCACGATCAAGGTTTCATTTTTATTCTTTTATCTTTTTTTTTGTTTTTTTTTTTGTTTGTTTTTTGAGACAGTGTCTTGCTATGTAGCTCAGGCTGGTCTTGAACTCCCTGTGTAGTGGCGATCTTCCTGCCTCAGCCTCCTGAGTGCTGGGATTACAGG
Organism: Erethizon dorsatum; assembly: GCA_028451465.1. Lineage (NCBI taxonomy): Eukaryota > Metazoa > Chordata > Mammalia > Rodentia > Erethizontidae > Erethizon > Erethizon dorsatum. Next base: position 41,356,937 of record CM051833.1, on the reverse strand, counting down.
CATGCACCACCAGAGCGGCCCTTTATTCTTTTATCCTTTGAGACACAAGTTTTCCTGGGCTGCAGAAAACTTCCCAGAGAGGAAAACAGAAAAGAGGACCAAGCTGGAGACAGAAATTTGGAACGGGGTAAATAGATGATTTAAAGCCGCAGGAATGAGTGAAATTATTTAAGTTTCTGAAGGAAAATAAGGGCGAGGCCTAAACACTAAGAAATGCCCATCTGCAGAGGTTTAACAGGCAGAGAAAGGCAAATCAGCAAAACAGACTGAGAAATGACCCCAAATGAAGAAGAAAAATCCTCTAATGGTTCTGGCAAGGGAGGGGAAAGGTAGTCATTTTGAAACATACCAGGGCATCCTATTTTCTCCACAAGGCCTGACCTCAGGAGAAACCACATCACCAGGGCCTAGTGAGCAGTGGAAGGGAAGCACTGGCTCCAGGCCCACGAACCATCCTGCTCAAGGGAAGGGTGGGCCTGCAGGGACAGAGCCTCTGTAAGGACTGGACCTCTCAGAGCTGCAGCGTGCCCCTTGCCCCACCTCCCATGTCACCCAAGGCCCATGGACTACAGTCCTGTACACCCATTGCCTTAAGTTCAGATTTGAACAGAAAAAGTAAAAGGCAAAGGACAGTTTCAAGAGAGAGTAAACACCAGACCAGAGTCAGATATGGCAGAAATGTTGGAATTACCATGCTGGGAATTTAAAACAATTACGATTAACATGTCTAATGGAATAAGTAGACAACATGTTGGATGAATAACGTAAGCAAAATGGAAATTCTAAGACGGAATCCAAAAGGAATGCTATAGATCAAAAACATGTAACAGAAATGGAGAAAGTCTTTGATGAGACCGTTAGAAGACTGGACATGCCTAAGGAATGAATCTCTGTGTTTCAGGCTATGACAACAGAAACTTCAAAGCTAACAGCAAAGAGAAAAATGACTGGAAAAAACAGAACAGAATATCCAAGAACTGTGGGACAACTACAAAAGGTACAACATATGCACAATGAGAGAATGTGACAGTTAAGCTTGACTGTTAATTTGACTGCCTCAAGAGCTATGCAGATTACTGGAACTCACTCTGGGTGTATCTGGGTGGGTCATGGAGGTGTGACCTCGGGGTATATGTCTGGTCCCTGGTCCCTTCCTCTCAGGCAATGTTGTTCACCTGCTCTGCTTCCTGGCTGCCATGAACTAAGCAGCACTGTTCCACTGCACCCCTCTGCCATGATGTTTCTGCGTTGGAGACTGCTCAACCATGGACTGAACCATCTGAAAACTGTGAGTCAAATAAACTTCTCCTCCTTTAAGTTGTAGGTGGTACTAAGAAGTGGGGTTGTTGCTGTGACTCTACCTGACCATATGGTTCAGTAGCCTTTGGAACTGGTTTGCAGAACGTGTTTAGGAAGGCTCAAAGATGTGGCTAGAGAAGCCCTAGAATGCTGTAAGCAGAGCATGATGGGCAATTCTGGTCAGAGTTCAGACCAGAATGCTGACAGGAATGCAGACATAAAGGCCAGGCTCATGAATTTTCATTTGGGAAGTAAGACTTAATGGAGAATTGGACTCAAGGCCATGTGTGTTACACTCTGGCAAATAAATTGATTACATTTTGCCTGTGTCCTAAAATTTTGTTTGAGCATGAATTTAAAGGTGGCAGACTAACTGATCTGGCGAGGGAAATTGCAAAGCTGCTGCAGGTTCAGGTTGTAGCATGGGTACTGCTGATTCTTTTTAGCCAGATGTACAGTGAGAATTGGGAGCAAAGAACAGAGCAGAAAAATCTGAAAAACTTAAATTTTGGTCCACAAAGAAATCATGTGTAAACCTGGGGCCAGAGGAGGTGTTCTGAAGAGATCAGTGCCATTAAAAAGACACCAAGCGGGCCGGTGAGATGGCTCAGCAGCTTAAGTGCCTGCCCGGCAAGCGCAAGGGCCCGAGTTCGACTCCCGGAACCCACATACGAAAAAGGGGCCAGCGATATCGCTCAGTGGCACGGGCACCTGCTGGTGTGCGAGGTCCTGAGGTCGACCCCCTGGTACCCACAAAAAAAAAAAAAAAAAAAAAAAAAAAAGACACCAAGCACTTTGAAACAGCTCAAGATGCCACCTTGAGGGCATCTCAGGAATCAGCAAGACCCCAATCATTGTAAGATCAAAGGTGCAAAAGTATAAACCTTTCACTTGAGAAGGGCCCTAGGCCCTCTGCTAAAGAAGGCAGCCTAGCGTATTGGTTCCCTGGGGCTCACTTCACCATGCTCAGCCATCCAGGCATTCAGAGGCTACCGCAGCCATGGTCCAAGGTCATCCTCTTGCTGGTGTCATTCATGTGATACTCCTGACCTTGGTGTCATCCATGTAATACTGATTTTCCAGGTATGTCAAATGCAAGAGTTGTGGTGTCATGGAGGCTTCCACCAACATTTGAAAGGCAGGCTTGGGAGGCCAGGCACTGTGGCCCTCAAGAGAAAGTTGCTGAAGCTGTAGAAAGGAAACTAATGGTGCAGTGGAGACCCCAAGAAGTCATGCTGGGAACATGGAATATTTGCCAAGGAAAGGTACAGGCAGCAAGCAGAACCAGCCCAAGAGAAGACATGTGGATTACAACTGGGAAGACCACAGGGGTGGGGCTACCGAAGTCCTCTGGACCTCATATCTCACCATCATGTGCCCCAGAAGCTAGACATGGAGCTATAGGACTTTATATTTGCCCTGCTGGGTTTCTGTCTTGCTTTGATCCTATTTTTTTTCTATTCCTCCTTCTCCCTTTTGGAATGGCAATGTTTGACCTGTGCAATTGTATTTTGGTATTAAGCAATTTACTTTTTGAATTTTACAGAGGTTCACAGCTAAGAGTTTGCCATAAATCTTAGAGGAGACTGGGACTTGAACTTTTAAGCAGTGTTAAACTGTTGAGACTTTGGGAGAAGGAATTATTCCATTTTCAGCTGTATGTAGAATAGCTGTATCATGTGAGGCAGAATTATAAACTTGTTACTGCCTTTATTTGGAGATTAAGCATGGTTTAAAGAGATGTGTTTGAGCATCGAGTTGACAAGGAGGGTGTTATGGCTTGTGTTTAGATGTCCCGCCAAAGCCTCATGTGGTCATAGGTGGGGCTTTCTCAGAGGTGGCTGGATCTAGAGTGTGTGATGCTGGAATTGATTCACGGTGCAATGCTAAGATCAAGGGCACTAGGATTGAGGATGTGAGTGCTACCTGCCCTAAGCAGCCTGTATAAGATATAAGGGATAGAAAGAGCTGTGGTCATCCCTTGCTTGCTTTTCTACCTTCTGCCCACCATGAACTGTTTCTCCTCTTCAATGCTTGCCTGCCATGCCACCCTTCCTTAAAGCCAGCTGACTATGGACTGAAATCTCTACAGACTGTGAGCCAAACAAACTTTTCCTCCCTTAACTATGGATGTTGGGTATTTTGTCTCAGCAATGAGAAAAGTGTGGAATGTGATGATTAAGGTGTATTGTCAACTTGATTGGCTTGAGAGCCACCCAGAGATTAGTAAAGCACACTCTTGGTGTGTCTGGGTGGTCATGGAGGTGTGACCTTAGGGTTTATATCTGGGCCCTGGCCCCTTCCTCTCTGGCACTGCTCCCTTTCTCTGCTTCTGACCCACCATGAACTAAGCAGCTTTGCTCCACCATGCCCCTCCACCATGATGTTTCTGCCTTAGAGCCAGCCAACCATGGACCGAACCATTTGCAACTGTGAGCCAACATCCATCTCTCCTTTTAAGTTGTAGGTATCAGGTATTTTGTATCACCAATGGGAAAGCTAACTAATACAGAGAGGAAATAGAGAAAGGGATAAGCTCTATTCCAAGCGGTATCACTCCCTTCCTCACCAGCTAGTGATACCACTAGTACAGAGGCTTTACTCTAGACATGCAGTCAGAGAATACTGGGGGCCCTACTGCTCCTACCCAGTACCTACTCATACCACAGGGATGTCACTTTGCTTTATGAGAAGTGCACTACTATTGTTGTCCCAGGTCCAAGCAGAAGCTCAGGGATTTTTTTTTTCCCAAGGGAAGAAGTCACAAGAACACACAGCTCCAATGCTCTTTTCAAAGGAACTGACTGTGTTTGAAACAGAGTGTAAGGAAGGTCAAGCTTCAAGAAGGGGGCTCTTGAAAATAACAGTGTGTGGTCACAAGCAATTAAGAAGAGGATAGTAACTCCATGAAGACAACAAGCTAAACTGCGGGCCACCTAGGTTACTAGAGAGCAGCACAGAGAAAGACAGCTAAGAAGATCCCTTCTGGGCTCCAAACCAACCTCAAAGACTGCCTCCAAAACTACCCCTTTAAAAAGCCCAAATTAGGGACGGTGAGATAGCTCAGCAGCATAAGTGCCTGCCTGGCAAGTGCGAGGTCCTGAGTTCGACTCCCAGTACCCACATAAAGGACAAAACGGGCCGGTGATATTGCTCAGTGGCACAAGTGCCTGCTGGCAAGTGAGAGGTCCTGAGTTCAACTCCCGGTACCCACATAAAAAAAAAAAAAGTCCAAATTAATTGGTTCACATCACAGAGCAATTTATGCCCTGACCATTGTCAAAAACAAGACAGCAATTAGTGAGCAGCCAGTGACCTGACAGTTGAGAGTGATACCAACAAAGGCATGGGAAGAGACCAAGACAGCCCTGCCAAACTCAGTGCACCCAGGAAGAGAGTGTATGTGCTCTGAGAGTGGCAGCAGAGGCTCAGCACTGATAGGGGTGAGGGAGGAGGGAGAAAGAATTCACCAAATAGTTCAGCCACATCAGTGTGGCAATAAGGAAAGACAAAGACAAGCCTTGGAAGCATGGGGAGTCAGTATCCAGAGTTACCACTATATGTTACCTAAAACGTTCAGTTTTCAAAACAGAAACTACACAGCATACAAAGAACAGGAAGGTGTGGTCACACACCAGAGAAAAAGCAGGTGATGAAGACTGCAGTGATAGGGCCAGGTGTTTTCTTCGACGGACAAACGTCAGTCCCAAAGCAGTCATTACAAGAATATTCACAGCATCAAAATAACTCATGCTTGAAGAGTAGCAGACTGTAAGATGACAGTGTCTCATCAGATGGAGACTACTACCAAAGACACACATATTACACATACAAATATATTACTACATATGTGGAACTGAACAGAAATTCTGTAGTTAAAAAGTGTGATAAAGGAAATGAAGGATTCATTAGGGCAACTCAACAGTAAAAGTGAACAAAGGAAAAAGTCAGAGAACTTGAAGACAAATTTATGGAGAGCAGGTACTCTGATGAACACAGGAAGAAAGAACAAGGAGAATGAACTGGGCTTCAGGGAAACACGGGATCCACTGGGTACACCAACATACACACGCTGAGAGAATCAGAGGGAGAGAACGATAAGAAAGGAGCAGAAAAAAATATACAGACATAATGGCAAATAATGAAAAATATTATTGTATATATCCCAACAAACCCCAATAACCCAATTAATAATGTGCAAAGGATAAGAAGACATTCCACTAAGCAAGATACATAAATGGGCAGTAAGCACACGAAAAGATGCTCATCATTATTAGTCATCAGAAAAACTGGTCAAACACACAATGAGACACCACCTCGCACCCACTGTGATTGCTAGAAACAAGAAGACAGGTAAGTGGGACGCTACTCATGGGGATGTGAAGACACTGAGCTGGTGGAAAAATAAACTGATACAGCCACTCTGTAAAACAGCACAGCAGTTCCTCAGAGGTTAAACAGTGTTACCACGTGACCCAGCAAGTCTATGCTAGGTATACAGCTGAAAGAACAGAAAGCCTATTTCTACACAAAGAGGTATACACAGGTGCTCCTAGCAGCAGTATTCGTAACAGCCAAAAAAAGAGAAAGAATCCAAATATCTACCATCAAACAGCTAAACAAAATGCGGCACAACTATACAAAGGAGCATTATCCGGCTACAAAAATGAATGAAGCACCAGACACATGCTACACCGTGGATCAACCTTGGGAACATTACGCTGAGTGGAAGAAGCCAGGGACAAGGACCACAGACTGCACGGCTGGATTACAGTAACTGCCCAGAAGAGAAAGGCAAGGCCACAGTCGTGGACTGGTGGATGCTTAGCTCTGGGGAGGAAGGGGGCTGGCTGGAAACAGGGATGAGGTTTCTTTCTGGGTGATGATATTCTAAATTTGATTGGTGATGACTGTACAACTCAGGTAATGGGTACATTTTAGATTGATAAGTTTTATGATATATGAATTATATGTCAATAACACTGTAATATAAAAAAGAAACAAGGAATTCCAAGCACTCAAGATACTGCTAAAAATGTATAAAAATCTATTTTTGAAAGACATTTACTGTTTTATTAAGCAACACCAGGGAAAAGGGCATTAGTTTAATTTAGTAGGCTTTTATCATTATTTCCTAATTTTCCATTATTCGTGTATAATGATAAATAGACAAAGTGAAGAGATTTCCAAAACAAATGGCTAACTATGAAATTAAATGTCACATGGACCTAGAATGTACATAGGACATATCCTATGACTTCTATGCTGTGGAAAGGGATAATAAATAATCAATCAATCAATCAACAGCCATGCAATGATTTCAGCCTACTTCCTTGATCTGGTCTCTGGCACTTTATCTTTATTTCTGTGGGGAAGACTGATGCTGGGGTGGGGAACAAGGCCAGCTGAGACTCCTCCTCACAGCTTTGGGCTCAGGGTGGACAGCTAAGCCAGTGACTCCAAGGCCTAAACTCCACCTTCAGTCAAGCTGGAAAGAGCAGCTCTTTCCTGTGTCTATAATACAGAGATTTTGCATAACAGTCCATTAGACAATTAAAAAGGGGTTCATCTCTAAAAACTATGCAAGTCCAAAGACTAAATAATCCACGGTAACTTGCAGCTATAACAACCTAGCAGCACAATAGTAAAGTTACAGCAGTATCTGTGGGACGGGTCTATGTAGTCTGGGTTGGCCTTGAACTATGTGGCCCTGGCTGGCCTCATGATCCTCCTGCCTCATCCCCTTCCCCCAAGGCCTGGCATTACAGGCATGCGCCACTACACCTGGCTAGAGAGGCTTTTTTTTGGTCTTTTTGAGACAGGGTTTCACTATGCAGTTCAGGATGGCCTTGAACTCATGGTGATCCTCCTGCCTCAGTCTCCTGAATGCTAGGATTACAAGTGTGTGCCACCACGCCCAGCAAACGAGGTATTTTTAAGAGTACTCCAAACAACTGCAAATATGGTAAAACATTAAACAAGTGTTTTTAAAAACTAGCAGTGCTTTGAAGTATCATATTGTACTTCTATCTTTATGATATCATTTTTGCTAATAACATTAATTATAAACTCATTCTGCATTTTATTTCTCTAGATATAACTGGAAACACTTAATAGGAAAACCTAAACTGGTACCTTTTAGAAAAATGCCATAAAGTCTAGAATAAATATGTAAAGTTCTATCCTTAAACTTGAGGCATACTTACCAATAGTCAGGAAATCTGATCGATATTGACAAGTCATTCCAAACCCAAAATCTCGCCAAAAACCAGAATCCTTTTTATGAACCTTAAGTTAAAAAAAAAGGAAAAAAAATTCAATTTAATCCCTTAAAAATTAGAAGTTTCTTTTTTTATTTTTGGTGCTGGGGGTTAAACCCAGAACCTTTTCATTGAGTTATATCCCCAAATGTTTTGTTATTTTTTGAGGCAGGGTCTTGCTAAATCACTAAATTGCACAGGTGCACTTGAATTTGTGATCCTCCTGCCTCAGCCTCCCAGAGTGCTGGGATTACAAGTGTGCACCACCAGACCTGATTTAGAAATTTTAATACATAACAAAACAAGTTATTTTCTAAAGGATACTTTTTTCCTGTCCTTTATATGACTGATAAAAGATTACCGTTAGCTGGGCATGGTGGCACATGCCTATACTTCCTGTACTTTGAAAGGCTGACTCAGCAGGATCCAAATTTGAGCCCTGCCCGGGCAATTTTGCAAGATGCTGTTTCAAAACAAAAAAAAAAAAGCTGGAGATGTAACTCAGTGCAAAGGGTCTGGGCTCAATCCTCAGTACTGCAAAAGAAAAAAAAAAAAATCACATATATTTAAGTTACTAAATCCTGACAAAACCGACAAAAATACAGGAATCTGCATAAGATTTTCCACTAGCAAATGAACTCAAGCCCTGTGTGCCACGCATGTTGAGGTTATTCTTGGTCATGCAGTCTGTGCTGATCTGCACGGGCAGGTGCCCTGGAGGACAAGAGCCATCAACTTGACAGAGACCTAGCTGGGTACCTACTCAGCACCCACGGACTGTGCAGGTTGTCCTCAGGAATACCTGGAGCATGGGGATGCTCGTGTCATCAGGGAGACAGGTTCCCTTGCCTACTGTCAGAGATGGCCCACGAACCAGCATGAGACAAATTCAGGCCGGCAAGCTGTGCACATTTATTGCAAACCGTTTGTGGCTTTCACAATACAGTGAGCTGAGCAGTTACCACAGGGCAGTGTGGCCCCAAAGCCTGAAATACTTCCGTTGGGCTCCTTACAGAGTGTGCCACTAACCTCAGGTGTGGGATGCAGACACAAAGCTCAGAACTGCCTGTGCTTCTCTACCACAAGGGGAACCAGCTTTGTGCTGTCCCTGCTGTGCCCCAGCTACCCTGGGAACCCAGCAGCTGTTCTGCCTGGAGCCGCCTCCCCAGCCATCACTTGGCTGTCCCTAACATCCCTTCTCAGGAAAGCCTGACCATGTGCGCGCGCACACACACACACACACACACACACATCCCCTAATTGGCCTTTACGGCTTGCCTGCTTTAATGATCTGCATGCCATTTACTACCTCACCTTATTTTCTGCTTCTACCACAACAAAGACCCTCTGAGCCATTACCCATAAGGTGCTAGGTCTGGGGTTCCAGTGAACAGTGCTGGGTGAGGAGAGACCTGTCATCTGTGCTGAATTCAGACACCAGAGGCACCTGTGCCATGCACAAGAGCAGGCCCTGTGGCACGCTGCCCATCTGTGCTGCCAGTGGTGTACGTGGGCCCCCCACACAGCCCTGCTGTGCCATCGTATGTGCAGAGGATCCCATGAGCTAACATGCAGGCAGAGCACGGCAGTGCAGGGCACACAAAACACTAGCCACTGTTACCATTAACATGTTGCCTAAAACATACACACACCATTTCCATTTCCCTTTTACGGTGCTCTAGTTACATCTCAGCTCTTTTCCCCTCGCTTCACGGTATTTGCTGCAGCACTGTAATTCAGGCTCATTTCACTGTTACTATTGTGCTTGTACCTCATGCTGTCAACGCCTGTGCCTGGCTACTCTGCAGTTCCAGTGACCTGTGTGGGGGACCCTGGGCATGGAAGTCACTGGGTCAGAGGATGAGCCTGCCCCCTCACCAGTCTCATGCACATGGCTGGGAGTTTTTTATTTTTATTTTTTTGTGATGCTGTGGATAGAAAGGCTGTGAGTTTTAAAAGCAGCGATTTCAGGGCCAGTGAGATGGCTCAGCAGTGTAAGCGCCTGCCTGGCAAGCGCGAGGGCCTGAGTTCGACTCCCGGAACCCACACACGGAAAAAGGGCCGGTGATATTGCTCAGCGGCACGGGTGCCTGCTGGCGCACGAGGTCCTGAGGTTGACCCCCGGTACCCACCAAAAAAAAAAAAAAAAAAGCAGCAATTTCGCAGCAGAAAAAAGTATTATACAGGTGCTCTGATTTATTCTTAGTAAGGTTGACTATTTCAATGTTTATTGTGAATTGTTTTTATTTTTTTAATCCATGTGCTATTTACTTCTCATCCAAGTTTAAAAGTGGAGCAAGTTTCTGTCTTCAGTGAGATGACTGAAGCTTAGTGAGGTTAAGCAGCATGCAAAGGCTAAAGCAGGAGGACAAGGCTCAGCACACGCCCAGTCACGTCCGCACTCAGACCCTTTCCCCACTGCTCTCCAAGTCAGACAGGAGCACTAGCCCGCACCTATGTGCCTTTTACCCATTTGGCACTTTTTTTTGGTCTTTCGGTTTGTTTTCCGATGAGGTTTAATACATAAGCTTTCTATTTTATGACTTTAGATTTCCAGGAAAATTACAACACAGGAAACAGTTCTCCTATATACCTCACCCAGTTTTAGCTTTTCCTAACATTACCTCTTGCACTGCTGTGGTGTTTTGGGAACCAAGGAACCATGGCAGACATACTGCTATGAGCTGAGCTCTAGATTCTGGATTTTGCCGGTTTGCCCTTTCGTGTCCTTTATTGTTCAGGATCCAGGGAGGGACCGCACTGTGCTCGGCTGTCTGTCCCCTCGTGGATGCTGGCTTCTCTGAGGACTGAGTGTGAGGAAGGGTGGCTAGGCACTGGGGGGGTGGGCAGCACCCTCTTGACACTGACACCACCAATTTCTGACCTGGTGCAAGGCGCTACAGCACCTTGCTTGTCACCCTTGTGCCAGGGACACACGCACACTGGCGATGTCATCTCACTACTTGGGTAAGGAGTGTTTGCTGGGTTTTCAAAAGCTTGTTTTCTGATCTCTTTCCTATGTAGAGTTTAAGAAGCTAACCTCAGAAAGTCAGCATAGGATGCTGGTGACCACAGGTTGAGGAGCTGGGGAGGGAGGGACGGGAGAGGCTGACGGGAGGTAAGTTACAGTGAGACAGGAGCAAGAGGTTCTGGGCGCTACACCCAGAGGGTGGCTACATACAGCATGGATGTACTGTGTGTTCAGAAGACTAGAAGACAGGATTTGGAATGTTTCCACTATAAGGAAAGGTCAATATCTGAGAAGCTAGATACGTTTACCCTGATTTGAACACTTCACAATGTGTATGTGTAAACATCACATGGTGCTCCATAAGTATGTACAATTCTTTGTTTCAGTTAACAAATAAATTTAAAAGAAGTTCATTTTCTCTTTCCACATGACTCTCTGGAAGGGACTTACCTTGATCTACCTTTGGGAAAGAGTCTACTTACTGGACTTCTGTAAGGAGGACTCACCGCTTCCCCAGCTAGTCCAGCAGTCTATCCACTGTTTATTCACTCTTTCATTTCTATCAGTAGGGATCAAGAGTATTTATTTTATGCTGTGGGTTATAATCCAGGTCCAGGTCATTTATTTGCTGCTTGGGTTGTCCCAGCCCGGCTGTCAGGAGCTCTCTCAGTTAGTTCTTGTGCCCCTTTGACAGACCCTGTCCTTTTGTCATGTGGCATGTTCTTACTTTAGGGTGCTATGAAACCTTCCAGTGTCTTCTTGAGCACTTCCTGCTCCAGCCCTACCCTTACACCCTCCCCAGAAGCACAGGCCCCTTCTGTTGTAGAACAGCACTAGAAACCAGGATATGGGAGCTGGGTGCTTGCTGCTACTGGGAGGTCCTCGCTGCTGGGAGACCTGAGTCAAACATATACGTATATACCACACATGTACACCACTCACGTGCCCTTTCATTCTTAAATCCCCAAGGGCTATTCGTTTATCATATGTCTCATCAACAACTATTTAGAATTTGATCAAGTGTTCTACTGTGTTCTTGTTGTTGATCACTATTTTATTCTCTAGTTTCTCAATGTCCCTTTCTCATCCTGCTGAACTAGAAAGAAAAGGTCCTTGAGAAGAAAACTCTGAATCCTTGAATGTTCAAACTGTTTTGCCTTCAAACAGTTCATTATGGATTCCAGAATCAAAGCTATCTGCCTTCAGAACTGTCATGGCATTGCTTTACTGTTCTGGCACCAATGTTAGCAAGAAGAGGGAGATGCAACCTGGTTCTTCCTGAGCTCAAGGGGACACACTGAGCTGGGTCGGGGTCGCTGGAGGCCATCAGGATGGTCCCTTGCTGCTCTCTGCACTGAGAGGGTTTTTTTCTTTGCTCTGTGATGTCCTCTTCTTTCCTCTACTCGGCCTATCCTCTTCCTCTTCTCTCTGAAGCTCCTACTAAGCTATCTGAGAGCTCCAGACTGATTCTCCACGTCTCAGCTTTCTCTCTTGGTTTCTGTGTGTCCCAAAGGCTTGTCCTTCAGTATTCAAATCTTTGTTTTGGGGGGAGCTTTTTGAGACAGGGTTTCACTATGTAGTTCAGGCTGGCCTTGAACTCACTACGTAGACCAGGCTGGCCTCGAATTTGTGGCAATTCTCCTGCCTCAGCCTCCTGAGTACTGGGATTACAGGCGTGCGCCACCAGACCTGGCTCAAACAAATCTATTTTATCTGTGACCACTGTGCTATTCAGCCTATTCATTGATTTTTGTATTTTATAAAAATATATTTGGGCCGGTGATATAGCTCAGCGGCATAAGCGCCTGCCTGGCAAGTGCGAGGTCCTGAGTTCGACTCCCAGTACCCGCATATTTAAAAAAATATATATATATTTTTAAATATTTTATATATTTATACAATTTCCAAGTTTATTTTGTACTAACAAATCTTATTTTATCAATTTAATGTTTTCTCTAACTGCTCTAAAACTGAATTTATTTTAAAGTGATTTTCTACTTGTACTCATGTTCTTGTGTTAATTTTTCTGTTCATGAACATTTCATGATATTGGTTTCCTTAAATATATGGTTAGTCTTCACTAGCTACTACTAATTTTCGTTTAAAAAAATCCTTGTTCAAAACCCATGGTTATGAGCCATGACTGCAGGACCTACCTCAAGTAAGAGCAGTGCCGGCAGAGGCAGCAAAGGGGAGCTTGCCGGGCCTGTCTGGGGAAGCCTGGGCTCCCCCTCGCCCTGGCCTTGTTGCCATCCTGCACAGACTTCTCAGAACTTCTGTCAGCTGACAGCGCCTCTCACTTTCCAGTACTAATGTACTTATTTCTTTCCTTCTCCCTCTCCTTCTGTCTCTCTTGGCAATACTGGGGGATGAGCCCAGGCCTTCACACGAAACTAATCCCCAGCCCTTTTTGTATTTTTTATTTTGAGACAGTCTTGTTTAGTTACTAAGCTGCCTAGGCAGGGCTTGAACTTGTGATCTTCCTGCCTTAACCTCCAAGAGTGCTGAATTACAAGTATGCACCACCATACTCAGCCCCTATTTCTCTGCAATAATTTATCTTTTATGGATTTGAGGTGTCAGAGTAGTTTGCCATTTTGACCCTACTTGTATTTATATTCCTAAGTCACACCACCCTTCAGATGAGACAGAGGGATATGTGTGTGTCAGTGTAACGCTGACAGATGTTGGGCATGTTAGTGGCGTTTTTTATTTTCAGTGCTGGGGATGAAACCCAGGGCCTTGCATGTGCTAGGCAATCATTCTATCCTGGCCCAACGGTGGAGTTTCTAAAATTAAAATTTCACTGTTACTAAAAGTAAGTTGGCAGAGATGACTGTATGATTTCCACATTCTGGAACATGAGGTTCTCTTTATGGCCTACATTGTTCTCCTCACCACTTAATTCTGAAAGCATTTTACTGGGGGTCAGAGACTGAAAACAATGTGCTTTGCTATGGAAACTTGTGTTCGCTCCTTGCACAACAAACAGAAGGCTCTCTAAGGCATTCAGGACCAACTCTGTCAAAGTCTCACCAGCTGCTGCTCCACGGGGGGTGGGGCGTCCTGGTTGGCATAAACGATGGCAGGGTTGTAAAGGCTGAACACCACAGGGTAAAACACCTTTCTACCTGTAAGTTAAAACATATTTTATATCACCCAAGGAAGTATAAAATGAAGGACATCTTTATTACTATATAGGGACTTCAACAAAGCCTTTTAAAATCGCGTATTATCAATATTCAAGCTACAGAACATCATGTTGATTGGATAAATATGATGATGATTTTTTCAGTAGGTCAGGCGATGAAACTGTAACTTTGCAAAAACCAAAACCAAAAACAAACCAGACTAAAGGGAACTTCGTGCGTTTAGTCCCTTTGACTCTGGGGAGATACACAAATGTAGTCTCTTTGTTATTCATTAGTTGAGCATTTTATCACTCATTAGGTCATCTAGCCAGCAGGAAGATGTACATTAACCTTTGACAATCATCAAAGAACTTACAAACCTCTGTTAAATCCACCTTTCCAAGAAAATAGTTAAAAATAGCAAATGTAAAAAACACTGTACAATACTTAGATATGTAGAAAATAATAGAGAAGTGTAGATAGATTTAAACCAAGATCTGGGAAGGCTGGGAAGACAGGGATTAAAAATACCTGCTGTCATAGCTCTTGTGGAAGACCTTGTCATCAGCATTCAAACTGAGAGCCTGAAGTGCCTTGAGGCTAACGGTACCTGGCCACCTGCCACATGAGAGGCCCTTGGCAGGCCTGGCGGCCGGAAGTGCCAGCTGCTCGGTGTCTGTGAGTGACACACAGCCTTCTTACTACCAGAGCCCAGCAGATGCCAGGCCACTTCCTTCAAACCCATTTAGGGACAGGAAGACACAACTTCCCAGAGGCAAAGCTATTTCTGGATATGAAAATGTCTTTTACACTGGGCAATGATGTCTCCTTCAACATCCACATTTTGAATTTCATGCTGCCTGGAGTAACAAGAACAAATCAGACCCACACGTACTCATCAGGCTCTCAGAAAACTCTGGACAGCTCTCCCTAGCCAAGGCCATTAGGCTTTGCACGATATGAAGAATTTCATGTGAAAAACATGAGATTCTTTCATTTAAAAATTATTATTTTTTTGTCTTGTTGAGACAGGGATTCACTACGCAGTTCAGGATGGCCTTGAACTTGTGGCGATCCTCCTGCCTCAGCCTTCCAAATGCTGGGTTTAAAGGCATGCACCATCACGCCAGGCCTAAAAATTACTGTTTTTTTTTTTTTTGGTGGGTACCGGGGGTTGACCTCAGGACCTCGCGCGCCAGCAGGCGCCCGTGCCGCTGAGCAATATCACCGGCCCTTTTTTTGTACATGGATACCGGGAGTCGAACTCAGGACCTCACGCTTGCCAGGCAGGCGCTTATGCCGCTGAGCCATCTCACCGGCCCTTGTATTTTTAATTGACAAAAATTGTATATATTTATGCATCTAATGTGATGTTTTGATATACACAAGCCTGTGTGATGATTAAATCATGCTAATTAACATATCCCTCACCACATAACTCATACTTTAAGAGCATTTCAAATCGACTTCTCTCAGTCATTTTCAAGTACACAGTACACTATCACTATCTAAAGTCACCATGTTGCACAATGTTCCTGAACTTACTTTTTAATACAGAAAACCTTCCTTTCTACATTTAAAATAAAAGTTGATTTATAAAACTGTCATTCACTCATTTTTTTTTTTCCCACCAGCAAATGAACTCACGACCTTGCGTGTGCCAGGCAGGCGCTGTGCTGCTGCGCTATATCCCCGGCTTGCTTATTCATTTTTAAAAAATATCTACAGCATAAAGCACAGCAAATCACCCCAATAGGTATCATCTGGAGACCATACACTGAGTGTGCACGTGTGCTTGTCAACGTGTGTGTGTGGATGTGTGTGCCAGTGCATGTGTGCTTGACCCCCTCCCCAGGTTGAGTTCCTCAGACTCGCACATCTTCACACCACCTGGGTGGCTCTTTTTCTGTCCAGAGTTGTTTCCTTCTTATCAGTTTCTAGACTCCTATTCCTTTGCATTTCTTTACTCTTTCAATGTAGTCACTGGAATTTGGCTCCATGAGAACAAAGGCTAAAAACTACAGAGGGTCAAATTTTCAACTTACTTAGTTTTCCAGTTAAATCGTGCCTAATACCCCTTACAAAATAACACCCCAGGTTTTAATTAAAACTCCCTTTCCCTCAAATTAACTTGATTCAAAACATGGGACATGCCAACACTGTTCTCAATTCTATACTCAGCTCATCTACTCATGGTTTACGCACCTGGCTCAGCATTTAACCGGCAGCTGTTAAGGAACTCGGCTGAGAAATATATATCAACATCACAGAAAAACATCAAGACCTCTCCCTTGTCCCAAGCTCGGGCACCCACATTTAGTCCTCGTCCACGATTAAATTCTTCATTCAATGAGACCAAGGTGTAATTGTGAAAATTAGACTCACTATGAGGAAAGCACATATAACAAATGATGAGTCCCACTTAGAGTTACAAGGCTCTTCCTTCAACAGAACATGGTTTACACTTCAGATATTTCATGATGCTGGTTCTCATTCACGCAGGGAAAGGCAAGTGCCAGCTTCTCTGGCATAAGGCCACCAGGGACTGAGGTTCACTGAGAGCCCACAGGACAGGTAGCAGACATTCTGGTGGTGTGAGGCTTAATAGGTGCTGCTAAGTGGCCACTGCCCACTGAGCCATCAAACACCTACTCTAGAGACGACGACACACCATGCATGGAGAAACCACCATGTGTCTGGGAACTGGTGCATGTCACACATGCCAAAGACACACGCAGCGCTCTTCTCTCGCACCCTCGCCTCTGCACATGCTCTGGTCACAGGCTCCTCCCCGATGCCACCTGGGCAGTGGCTGCCCTGGCTGCTCTCCTCAGCACCCCTGGACATGCTTGTTTACGCATTCCCCTCCACAACAGCAGGCTTCTGTCTTGCCCATGAATATGCAAAATGTCCTTGCAGAGTCGGAGTTCAGTGCATTTCTGCTGAACGAATGAGTGAGCAGTAGTTCTGGGGAGAGATGGCTGTGTCTAGAGCAGTCAGAGAAGATATCAGAAGTGGAATGTGAGTCATGCCTGTGTTGAAATCCTGAATTCAGTGTTGAGTGTAAAGGTCATTCCCAGTAATTACTCTTAAAAACAGAGAAAGTAGAAAGCATCTTAGAGGAAGCGTTTAGAGGTCAGACAAGTGAGATGGTAACAAAGGACCCTATAATAAGCTGGACAAGGGACCCTAAGATGGGAATTCAAGGAGTCCAAGTGAGGAGCACCTTCTGTACGAAGCCATGGAACGTGGGCCCAGAGGGGTTGGTGGGGTTTTCTGCTAGGAAAGTGGTTCTCACAAGCAGGCTTCCAGTCTCACAGTGTCAGCCCTCCCTGGGAACATGTTAGGAGCAAATGGCAGTCTCCACCTCTGGCTCCCTGACTGGGGCGGAGTGTAGACTGAGCCCTTTGTGCCTTCGCGCCAAGCTGAAAAGCCACTGTACCAGGAGGCAGTGACACCCAACAAAAACAGGGGAAGGCTGTTCTTACCATGGTACAGTGTGCGCCATGGAGATGGAAGCACAATCAAGCTGTTTTTGGGGGCCTGGGACTCCTCTCCCCACCTTACAGCATGGAAATCTCTCCTTTCTTTGGGGGAACTGCGCATTACCATCCCATTGCCCAGCATCACCTGGAAGCCCTGATCACAGAACAGCCTTACTCCACCCACCCCACCGCAGTAATTGCCTGGGAGTGGGGATCAGGCTCAAGTGGGGCCAATCACACCCCCACCCCACCTGGCCACAGTGATTGGCTAAAAGAGTGGGAAAATGTCCTTCCCTGGGATTTTCTCAACTGGAGCTCAACTGCAGGGAGAAAGCGCTTTCCTCTCTGATGGCAAAGCTGAGAAGTGTGAGCCCAGAGCCGCCAACAGCCACATCCCTCAGCATGTGGAAGAAGCCAATCTGCAACAGGAGAAGGAAGTCAACATGCAGAGAACAGCAAGACGACGGTGAGAGAACTCTGACGGTGTCCACACCTCTCGTCCCAGACCTGAGACCCCAGAGCTGTCTTGATCTTCTCCGAGTTTGCCTGTAACAGTCCCTCTGGTTCTGAGAGATATCCCAGGATTCTTTAATCCTGCTCCTTCCTCGATATCCTGATGACAGGGATGACTGTGCAGAAGTACCAGGGCAAGCACCCGATACTTAGCCAGAAGGAGGGAAGAGAGGAAGGGAAGAAATGGAGGGAGAGGGAGCTGATTAGGGGAAGGGACAGATGCAAGTAGGAAGTAACTCTTCAGACAGATACAGATGAGTAAGACTCGGCTCTCAGGTGTTAGGCTGAGGGGCCTATGAGAATGGTCTGACTGGGCTGAAAGAGGGCCACCCAGGGCAGGTGTGGAAGGGGAAGAGGGTGAGTGCACTGATGCACTTTTCAGCGTTGTGAGGGTCCCAAAAGCCACTCAGGTGCCCCAGCTGGGCCCTGGCCTCCTCCAATCACCCTGGACTCCCATGAAGTATACCTGGGACACAGAAGGTGGGGTTGGTGTGTTAGTGAGTGGCTGGAGACAAGCGGTGGCACAGTCTGGCGCTCAGCAATGGCCACCTTCAGGGGAAGACAAAGGAGCAAGGGAAGAGTGTAGCGCTGCTATGGCTAGAGTGGACAAGCAACCTGCACGCTGTTGTTATTTCACGTTTACAGACATTTGCATTTTTCAAACGTAACAACATTTAAAAATAAAGTACTGGTTAAGGTGTCATGTAAAAAAGCAATCCAAGAAGGTAACAGAGAAAAGGACAAACTTGCCAATTGGGCTGTACCTTTGCGCCCTCGATTTAGAGAAAAAGGTTGAGAAGCTAAAGAAAGGAAAATGATACATTAAAGAATGACAAATTCATCCCTTCAAACTTCTGGGTACCTACACTATGTACCAGGTACCCAATAGGCTGCTTAATGACCCAACCACTGCTCCATGAGGTCTGACTGTGAGAGGACAGCACTGTGACAACAGCTGCTGCACCCTGCAGAATCAGGGGTTCTTAGACACACGGGGACCTCGGCATCATCTACAGGGTGAGAAGAAGTGGAATGAGCAAGGAGACAAGTAAAAGCCAGCTCAGGAGATGAGGAGAGCAAAGCACGGGGCTTAGATCTAGAAAAGGGAGAGAAGCAAGTGTCCAGAAGGGGGTGGCCCCAGAGGACAGCATCCTGACCAGGGCTGGAACCTGCTGGGCAGCCAGCTGTGCAGGGCTGCTGTGAAATGAGGCGCTCCGCACCACCACCCCATGCTCCGCAGCTATTCAAAAGCACAAGCACTTTACATGTCTGAAATCCTCATTCTTCCAATGTCATCTATCAAGGACTTCATTATGGACATGACTCACCAACCTTGTGACAGATTCTAGGATAGATTTGACTTCAGAGAGTCCTTCTTTACCAAAGTACACCACCGTGAGATGGATCCTCTTGTCCTGATGAATACAAACATCCCTAGCAGAATTGAGAAGTAAAGTTTCAGAAAACACAAGGTACTACTTACTCAGCAATCAGGTGAAGCTCTAACAAGAAAGTAAGCAATGGGCCGGTGAGATGGCTCAGTGGCATAAGCGCCTGCCTGGCAAGCGCGAGGGCCTGAGTTCGACTCCCGGAACCCACATACGAAAAAAGGGCCGGTGATATCGCTCAGCGGCACGGCGCCTGCTGGCACGCGAGGTCCTGAGGTCGACCCCCGGTACCCACAAAAAAAAAAAAAGAAAGTAAGCGAGGCGCTCCTGACAGAGTGACGTCATAGGAAGCATCAGTGATGTAATGGTGACAGTGCTGCCCAATCGTCAAACATATCATGACAAATCACGAAGTCTACGCCAGCGGTGACCTCGGAGGGCTGCAGGAGCAGTCCAGTATTATTGCTCCATTGCAGCATGTTTTTGGAACTTTTATTTTGATATTGGTTTCAGAATCAAATTATAAACTATTAAAGGAAGTAAGTCTGATTAGTTCAAAACCACATAAATAAATATTCAAGTTTTGGATCAAGAGTTATTTTGCCCTCAAACTGGCTAATTCCAAAAATTATACCTATCATCAAGGAATAAATTTTTGCCATGAGTAAGAATATTTACTGTAAGCTGGGTGTGGTGGCACACACCTCTAATTCCAGCACTTGGGAGTGAGGCAGGAGATCGCCACAAGTTTGAGGCCAGCCTGTGCTACACAGTGAGTAGCAAGACCCTGTCTCAAAAATAAAAACAAACAAAAAGAATATTTACTGAAAAGAATAATACAGCCTCTGAAGGCAATTCCAAGGAAAAAATACTTTAGGGAATCAGCTCTCAAAAGAGCTGTTTCCAACAGATAAAATCCATTCATAAGTACAACTCCTAGATATTTTGCTACAGCACAGGGTTAACTACCTTTTTAATGTAAGAATAAAGGTTAGGATCACAAAGCACTAAAAGTAGCATTTTAAAGTTACTAAAACATGGAAATGTTAACTTAAAAGAGCAGTATTTTCTCAAACTGTTATTCCAATGTGTAGTTATTAACATTCCAGCATTCTAAAATGCCAAAATTCGGGCCGGTGAGATGGCTCAGCGGCTTAAGCGCCTGCCCGGCAAGCGCGAGGGCCCGAGTTCGACTCCCGGAACCCATACGGAAAAGGGGCCGGTGATATCGCTCAGCGGCACGGGTGCCTCCTGGTGCGCGAGGTCCTGAGGTCGACCCCCCGGTACCCACAAAAATAAATAAATAAATAAATAAATAAATAAAGTGCCAAAATTCGATGACCAAAGAAAAAGAATAGAAATACTCTACTTCACAAGATGGAATAACCTTCTCCCACTTTAGTTCAATATTTATATTTTTAAATTCATTTCAATCTTAAATTATTTCTTTTTTTTTGGTACCAGGAATCGAACTCAGGACCTTGCGTTTGCCAGGTAGGCACTGTGCCCCTGAGCTATATCCCTGGCCCTTAAATTATTCTTAAGATTTTCTTGAGATAAAAATGATTTTGATTTGGATGTAGTTTACAAGTGTATACATCTGTCGAAAGTCACAAAAACATCCTTAAAATATATGGATTTTATTGAATGTAAGTTATGCATTAATAAAGTAATTTTTAAAAATTCAAACTTGACCTAAAATGAATTCATACACAATTATAAAGGTCACTGAATTTAGTTTCTAATGGTTGCCACTCTTAATTTACAGTTCAAATTGTCAAGACACTATATGCTCTTTAAGGAAAAAGAGAATTTAAAAAATAAAGTTACCCTCAAGCCTGTAAGATTCTATAATCCTAAGTAATCACACTTAGTGAAGATAAATCAGAAAAAGCTGCATGAAATGTGATTTTCTAGAAAAACTTAGCCAAGCCCTCAGCACCTGATAGCTACCTGAAGTTCTGCATGAACTGTATGAATGCTTCCGTTCTTTGGGCAAGGGGCACGATGATGTTGATGACGGCTCTGCTGATGTCAACCACATCACTCTTCACCTTCATGAGAGGCCCAAAAGGGCGGAAGAGAGTCACGTGTTTGTACTCCATCAGGTCTGCTTTCTTGAAAAAGAGCTCATACTGTGTGCCTTTATCTCTCTCGGTGCGATAGTAACCTAAAGTAAAGAGTTTGGAACAAAGACGTATTCACGTCAATTTACAAACTCAACCGGAATACAGACTTCACTTCAAGATCAAAGTATGACGCCAAACCTGTAGAGTTTCTATTTGTGAAAATATTCCCACAGTGTGATCAGCACAACCATTCCTTTAAAAGTAGGGATAAAAATAGGCTTACTGCTCTGCTATATTATTCAACTCATAAAATACGTTCCAAAGGATACAGTGGTACCCTCAGTTCACGAACTTAATTCGTTCTGCGATTCTAGAAAAGATGGCCATGTTCGTGTCCATGTGGGAAGGATGGCCGCAGTCGTGTCTGTCACCCGATGCAGAGTTTGCAAACAAAAATGAATTTTGCCAAACACTTCTATTTCCAAACCAGACTGTTCACAAACATAAGAGTTCATGAACACAGATACCACTGTAATTATTCCTTTTTACATGACTTTCTTCAAAGTCTATCAGTACAGTAACCATATGAAAAATAAACTATTTCTAGCAATA
Organism: Erethizon dorsatum; assembly: GCA_028451465.1. Lineage (NCBI taxonomy): Eukaryota > Metazoa > Chordata > Mammalia > Rodentia > Erethizontidae > Erethizon > Erethizon dorsatum. The sequence goes on along the minus strand of CM051833.1, from coordinate 41,335,209 downwards.
TTAAATTCTGAGTCCAAGAGTCAAACTATTGTTTGTTTTTGCTCAGAAAAATGAATCAGAGCCTTCATGGCAGTCACTGACGACCTCTAAGACCACAGGGTCAGCACTGATGGAAAACTGGTCTAATGAGCTTGATAGGAAAAGGAAACAGTAAAAACACAGCGTGTGATGTACATGTATGTGTGCATGTGTGTGCATATACATATTTTTTCACTGAGTGAAGTCAAAGAAAATTAGTATAAATTTTAAAACAGTTGAGATGCCTTTAGGAGGAAAGTATAGGAGGCTACTGGGGAGTCTGTTTTTTGTTGCTTTTTTCTTTTGGTTTTTTGAGACAGAGTCTCAAAGTGTAGTTCAGGCTGGCCTCAAACTTGCAGCAATCCTCCTGCCTCAGTCTCCAAAGTGCTGGGATTACAGGTGAGTGCCACATACCCAACCTGGGCAGCCTGAGTTCCAAGTGTGATAGTCAGGAAACAGATTAGACTTATAGATGTGTGAGCCACTCAGTCAATCTCTGGGAATAAATAAAACGGTAGATGGACAGGTGTGCCCAAGCCTCGAGGCCTACCGTCTGGCAGGAAGACAAAGCAGGAAGCGTGCAGACCACACACCACAACCAGTCTGAGAGGGTGCAGGGCAGTGATGACAAAGCAGAGCAAGCACTGCCATCTCAACTTGGGGCTCGGCGGCTTCCTGAAGAAGTGACATCTGTGCCACGGCCTGGAAGAGGGCAGGCGTCGCTCAGGGGTTGCCAGCAATGACTCCAGGGGACAGGTGAGGGCACAGAGGAGGCAAAGGGAGCCACAGAACAGGTTCCATTACAGAGAACCCTGAGAGTGCGAAGCCAAGCAGAAGCTAAGCAGAAGCTGCGGAACGTGAAACAGCTGTGGCTTCCTTCTCCCAAGCAGAGCTGTGAGGACATCTCACATGTTCCTAACTCATTTCCCCTGCAGCTTTCAATTCTGCCACAAGCTATGGAGTGAGAAGACAAAAGGCTGAGTCTGCAGACAAGTCATTAGAGCTTTTAGAGAAATAACCCGTGACAAATGGAAAGAAGTAACAGTAGCGAAGAGTCCACAGGGAGAAGAAAGTTGGGAGGTCCCGGCCCAGCAGGACACCCTGCCCCCCAGCTTCAAAGGCCACATGAGTCCATGCTGTACAATAACAGCCAGGATGACTTGGAGTGAAAAAGCAAAGCAAAATGCAAGGAAAAGCTCCATGTGTAGGCTGTTTATAGAACCAGAGGATTTTTAAGAAAGATTTATATCCAAAATGGTTTTAAGCCTTTCATTGAATGTCTATCAGGAGAGGTTAAAATGGAGATGTGTAGGGATTTAGAATTATTTCTGTTTGTATCAATCAACAAATATCTTAAATTTATGGCAGTGTTCCTTCAGCTCTGAGTTAGGTCCCATCTTAAAAGTGCCACGCCCTTTCTGCAATTTGTACAGGAAAACATGCCATTCCTTATCTTTCCAAATACCCCAAACCTAAAATTGTATGTGCCCCATTGATGTTCTGGCCCATGCTTCTCCCTTGTCCAAAATGGAAAACCACCACAAGTCTACTAAATTAGCTTTTCTCTTTCCTTATCAAATGATTTTCAAATTTTGAGCCTGAGTTCATACATTCTTAAAAACAAGAAAAGCAGCATCAAGATAAGACAGGAATGCAAATCCTACACAAACGAACACACACCCAGCCCACAAGGGCCCTTCTACCTTGGTGGCTGGGATTCTTGTACAGAGGCATAGATTCTTCTCTTTCCTGGTCCTTATTCTCTATTTTTATTATGATTTCATTATCACCTTTTTCAAAAATCTACTTAGAATTCTTGGTGGAATGAAGGGGGTAAAAAAATGTTTTAATACTGTGGTAATGACTGACAGGTAAGCACAAATACTAGCAATATTCTCCTGCTACGTAACCATTTACTAATATATTTTCCATATTACCTTCTGTGAAGTCATTTTCATTAAATATCAGTTTCTCTCCAAGGGGACCCTCCTCATCTTCCTGTTCATCCTCTTCATCAGGATTATTAAGGACTTCCAATCCAGCTTCAATAACTTCTACCAACTCATCTCGCTTGTCTTTTCTAACCGGCTTTTCTTCAGGATGGCGGGTGAGACCCATTTCCAACTGAAAAACTTTCATTAAGGTAAAGCTCTCGAAGGGGATAACACCGTACTCACTGGGCAGTTTGGCTCCTATACTGACTTCGGCCTTGTCAATCTGGGAGTGAAGGAACTCTAAGAGGTCACCGGGGGCTTGCTCGCCATTGCTGTGGTAGCCTATGCCATTAGCCCCTATGTTCCTTCTCTCCTGCAGTGACCTCATCTTCTCACTCATTTCTTGTAATTCTTGCTTTAATTGGGCAATCTGGCGCTTCAGACTGGCTGCCCTGGTTTGATAATGTTCCTCCTGCTCCTGTAAAAGGGCTTGATAATACTCTTTACCATAACTTTCCCCGACAACCCCAGGAAGAGATGCATTTCCGTCGGTCTGGGGGGCACATTCCAGAAGGTACAGGAACAGCACCAAGCTGCAGAGCAGAGCCAGACCCAGCAGCAGCCAGTGGGCACGGGCGGGAAGAGCGGAGCCTCTTCTAGACATTCTCAGCAAGGAGCATTTGCCTAACCAGATAAGCTCTTTGCTTATTCGTACCTTTAGCAAAAAGCTATCAAGATTTAGAAACAAAATCAGGATTTCCATAAAAGGGACCAAAATAAATTTTGCTGTAGCTAAAAAAATTTCTTTCTTCAATTGTCATGATTACTTGCAGAAATGAGAAATTAAGCACACTTCCTGTATTGTTACCATGATCTCCAGAATGCAGCAATCTGGTCTCTAAAATCCATGACGTGAGTGGAGACTTTTCTGCAAGAAACAGATGAGAGTCAATCAGAATTTTGTTTCCTTAAGTTCATCAAACTGCTGGCAGCGTTGACAAACGTAGCTATGTGACTACTACAGAAAGTGCCATGAGAGGTGCTAATTGAGGATAATCAGTTAATACTGGTATAAATCATTACTAAAAATTCCTTACAAAATATTGAAGTATTAGGTATAAGAGTTTTAACCAGTGTATCTAGACCCCCATAATCTCCTGAATCAAAGAAATACTAAAATTATATTCAACAGTTTGTTACATAGATTCCAGTATTTTAAAATTATTTTAAAATAGCTTATAACTATTAACACAATATTTTGATTAACACACCATTAGGAATTGAATTTCTATATATTGTTTCTATTAAAGTGCTAAAATAGCTTTTTCATGACAGTTTCTTCTAATTTATTCAATTTAAATATCCAACCTCAATAATTTCTGCTGCTCAACTTCACCAATCTAGGAGCCTTAAATTAAGTGTTGTGTGTGTGTGAGGGGCAATTTCAAAAGGTCACAGACATCTGGAATACACATTAAGAAAACATTTTTATATCCAAAGTCCTCTGGTAGATGATTTGAACATTAGCTCACACAATTCTTTCCACTGTATTACACAGCAACAAATTTCCTACAAGTCTGGAAAGGTTTAGAGAGTTTAAAGAAGAAACACAAACATTTAAATCATGTTTATCTGTTGAGAAAAAAATTTTTAAAATTTATAAATTTATAAAATCATATGCTACTTTTCATGCTACAACCAGTTCCGTGAGCTCCCTGTCTACATTAGGATTCTTAACTCTAAAATCAGACAAGGTCAACTTAGGAGAGGGAGGGAGGGATGCTTTCACCCTGACAGAGTGCAGGGTGCTGGGACAGAGAGCAGGGTCCAGCAGACGGCTCCTCCAGCACACACAAACCACTAGGGAGCATAGAGTGCCAAACAAACTGTGAGAGGTAGTTTAGCTATTTAGCTTATAAACTGGCCGCCAGCAAGGGACAGGGCCTACGATGAAGTCAGGCCTGTACACAGGGTTAAGAGTCAGCTAAGTCAGGAGTGGAAAAGCAAACACAGGGAAGGGAACCATTGAAGTCAACACCCTCCCTTTACTTTGTTCTCCCTAATTACACAGCAAGACTCCTGACTGGCCGAAGAGTGTGTGATTAGTGCCTGAGCACTGTGTGTTCTGCTTCTCCGCAGGTCATCTGAGTGCGTGGACGGTCCATACCCAAACTCTAGAGGATAAGCCACCTTGACCTGTTATGGCCAGGGACCTGGCCATCTCCATGTCAGAGACCCTAGACCCTCTTTTTCTAGACCCCACCCAACTACCGGGAGCTTATACTTCCAATTGGCACTGCTTTTTTTTTTTTTTTTTTGGTGTGTACCGGGGGTCGAACTCAGGACCTTGTGCCTGCAAGCAGGCGCTGGTGCCACTGAGTGATATCACCGGCCCTTTTTTGCTTTGTATGCGGGTAAGCGGGAGTCGAACTCAGGACCTTGCGCTTGCCAGGCAGGAGCTTATGCTGCTGAGCCATCTCACTGGCCCCAGTACTGCTTTTAACTGCCTCCTTCATCCACAATTTCATTCTCTGGCTTTGTGACACATCTGCCCAGTTCAGATGATAAAAGAATGATACATCTCGGGACAAATTTTTTGTGTTAAGATGCACTGAGTACCAAATTAAAGGAATTTCAAAGCAGTCAAGTACTAAGGTGTGACTGACTGTATGTTAAGAATATTAGAAGGGCTGGGGACAAAACACAGTTGGTAGAGTGCTTGCCTAGCATGCGCAAAACCATGGGTTCAATCCCCAGTAACACACACACACACACACACACACACACACACACACACACACACAGAATATTAGAGAATACACCCATTTTCCTGCTGTTACATCTTGCTCACCATCATTCTGTGTAATGTGTTAATATCATAAGTAAGGTTCAGGCATAGCTCCAGAATTAATCTGGCCAACCTTCCAAATACAGATATAGATAGTGACATGTTTTGAGGAGAAAAAGGTATACATGGGCCGGTGAGATGGCTCAGCGGCGTAAGCGCCTGCCTTGCAAGCGCGAGGGCCCGAGTTCGACTCCCGGAACCCACATACGAAAAAGGGGCCAGTGATATCGCTCAGTGGCACGGGTGCCTGTTGGCGCGCGAGGTCCTGAGGTCGTCCCCCTGGTACCCACAAAAAAAAAAAAAAAAAAAAAAGGTATACAGTGGAGTTGGAAAAATGAGCTGGTAAAGAGTACATAATATAAAAATCAAAGATTTTAGGGTTTAAAGAAATCTCAGAAGCCACTGATTCTAACTCTAAGACAGACTAAAGGGGCCGGTGAGATAGCTCAGTGGCATAAGCACCTGCCTGGCAAGCACGAGGTCCTGAGTTCGACTCCTGGTACCCACATATAAAAAAGGGCCAGTGATATCGCTCAGCGGCACGAGCGCCCGCTGGTGCGCGAGGTCCTGAGTTCAACCCCCAGTACCCACAGAAAAAAAAAAAGACAGACTAAAGAGAAGTCCTCTTATAGCCCAGACGGAGTAACAGGGACAGATTTACTCATGTTTGAAACCACAAAAAACTAAGACAATCGAAAACAAGTCCCCCCACCAAAAACAAAAACAAAAAATTCCCAAAATGAAACAAGAGTTTTGAAGATATGGAACTTCCGGTAACAAAGGATAGTGCTCCCTGGAGAAACAGGAAACAGGGCCTTCGCAAGGCACTACCTTAGCTCCAGGCCACCCCGGTGGGTGAGGGGAACCCAGGCAGAGCCCAGCAGACATCTGAGCTGATGGGTGGAAGTGACAGGATGAGGAGGCCCAGGCAGCTGGGGTTCGAAGGACACAGTTCTGGAGAGGACAGGACACAGAGGGGGAGCTGTAGACCTTGCAGAAGACTCCTCCAGTACCAACAGTTGAGTGCTGGTCAGAGTAGGATTAGGAGGAACCTAAAGGCCAAGAAAAGGACCACCCACAAAATAAGAGGACACAGAACCCAGCATTCACACAGGGCCAGAAACAGTGCATGTTCCTACCAGCCAGACTGGAAAACTGGGTATTCAAAAAATAGTGTGAAATTACCTCTAAATGGGTCTGGTCCTGCCAACAAATCCTAAAAAAACAAAACCTGAAAGGATTCATGGAACAGGGCAAGTCTCAAAAATATTTATAGGAATAATATCCAGCACACAACAAAATAAAATTCATAATCTCTGACATTTAAACAAAAATTCCCAGCCACAGTGAAAAATATCCATGATTAAAACTGATACAGAATTGACACAGAGGTGGAAATTCACAGAAAAGAACATCAAAACACTTACTATATTTAAGCCAGGCGTGGTGGCGCATGCCTGTAACCCCAGCACTTGGGAGCCTGAGGCAGGAGGATCACCTGGAGTTGGAGGTAAGCCTAGGCTACATAGTGAGTTCAAGGTCAGCCTGAGAGACCCTGTCGCAAAACAAAAAACAAACAAAAAAACACTATATTTAAAAGATGTGCCTGTTCAAAAAACTAAGCAGAAGCATGATGACATAAAAAAGATGCAAATTAAACTTCAGGAAATGAAACCTTCAATTTCTGAAATGAAAACTACACTGAATGGGATTAACAGTAGTTTAGATATTTTGGAAGAAAATGTCAATGAACTGGAGACACAGCCATGGAAACTATGCAAAATCCAGAAGGAAGAAGAATGAAAACTATAAACACAGCATCAGCAAGCTTGTGATGATGTCAAATTGCTTAACGTACCTCTAATTGGAGTCCCCAAAGAAGGGGGGAGATTAGAAGAGATATTTAAAGAAATAAGGTGGTACATTTGCAAATTTCGTGAAAACTATAAACACGTAGATATAAGAAGCTTGACAAACCTCAAATATAAGAACCATGAAAACAACAATAATAAAAAAGCACATGATGATCAAACTGCTCAAACTCTGAGATACAGAATCTTAAGAATGCCAGACAGAACTATGCCTCACACATGGGAATCAAATATGACCGAAGACCACTCCGGCACAAGGCAAGTAAGAGGACAACGGAGCAGTAGCTTTCAAAAGCTGCAAGGAAAAACACGCCAACCTAGAATTCTACACCCAGAAAAACTACCTTTGATAAACAAAGGTAAAAGGCTTTTTCAGATATAAAATGCTAAAGAATTCATCACTATCAAACATGTACTATCAATCCTTTAGCAGAAGAAAAGTGATACAAGATAGAAATAATGATCTACCTAAAGCCATGCAAAACATCAAATTTTGAGTTCATTCTTTACCCAGCAAAAACAAAGCCACAAAATTATTTGAAAAGTAGCCACTAACAGAAAACGAAAACATTTGGGAAAGAAGAAATTAGGATCTTTTATTCCTTAAGCACTTGATGAGATTTTATAGTTATACGTGGATGGTACTGAATAAATAGTTCATAAGTATTTGGAAATAAAAGTGCTGATCACCAAGAGCATAACAACAGATGGATCATTTGATAGGGTGTTTCTGAGGAAAACTATACTCATGGCACTTGGATTTTAAACAAATGAAAATAATATTCTCATTGGGCGTGGTGGTGCATACCTGTAATCCTAGCATTTGGAAGGCTGAGGCAGGAGGATTACCACAATACGAGGCCAGCCTGGGCTACACAGTGAGAGCCTGTCTCAAAAAAGAAAACAAACAAACAAACCAACAAGAAAGAATGAAAAGACTATTCTTAATATCATTCTAGGGCTGGTGAGATGGCTCAGTGGCGTAAGCGCCTGCCTGGCAAGCGCGAGGGCCTGAGTTTGACTCCCGGAACCCACATACGAAAAAAGGGCCAGTGATACTGCTCAGTGGCACGGGCGCCTGCTGGCGCGCGAGATCCTGAGGTCGACCCCTGGTACCCACACCAAAAAAAAAAAAAATCATTCTAAGTAAAGAGGAAAAATATGCCAGCCTGCAGCACAGTAAAAACAACTTAAGAGTCAAGTTAGCTACTTAGCAGTCATGTAACTATAGGTACAAGATTCAATGACTCTGGGCTTCCCAAATGAGGCAGTTTGCCTGGATAGCTAACTTTCCTTCCAAGACACTATGATTCCTTTAATTAAAGACAAACTAAACATACACATTTTTGAGACAAATTTGATTTAAATACATATATTCCTTAGTTCAGCAATTCATAACTTCTTTTAAAATTCTTTACTACAGAAATAGCCACACAAATATATAATGTCACAAGCATGTTTACTGGTGTTATATGTAAAAGCATAATAAAATGGATGCAACTCGAGAAAATACTAAGTGAAATAAACTGGACGCACATTTGTAAACATCATATTGTTTCCCTAGTGTGAGAAACTGAAAGGATAAATAAGATCCGAAATCTACAATAGACATGGTAAAACAGGAAGAAACTGTTCAAAAGGAAAAATATTGTTTAGACAATTGAATGCTGATAACTTGTACCCTGAGTAACTAATTTAAAGATAACAATATGGAATGTATTAACCACTATTACCCTCCTATTATATTGTTTTGAAATTTTGTTATTTTTTTTCTCTTAAAAAAAAAGCATAATAAAAACGAAGCAATTTAGTGTCCATTGGTAGCGGAAAGATTGAATAACCCACAAATGGTTGCACCATGGAATGTTTAGGAGGAACAAGGTGAGCCTTACTGCTGACACAGACCCTACACAAAGTGGCGAGGTTGTACGCAGCTCTCTCAGGTTGTCTCACTAGTGTAACTGGCTTGGGAACCAGGCAGCCTAAATTTGCGTATCTGTCCTACCTAACCCTAATTCTTCACTGCAGGTAAACTCGCTGAGCTCTAAACTTCAACCTCCTCATCCTTTATCAGGGATAAATACAGAACCAACCTTGGAGTGTTACTGTAACAACTGATCAAATAAAACCCAACAAGCACATGAAAGTTAGTAGGCACAGGTGTATTCCAGAGGACGCTGAAATTTGAACTTCTATAACCTTGGCGTATCACAAATATTATCATCCTCCTACCCAAAGGTATTTAAAGATGGAAAAACCACTCTTTGGTCACAGGTCATAGTAAAATGGGTAGCCAGTCAGATATGGCAACCCATGTCTAAATCCTTAATTTTTCTTTTTATACTTCCAAAAAAGATTTTTTTTTTTCCTGAGATGGTGTCTAGTTATGTAGCCCAGGTTCAAGTGGTCCTCTTGCCTCAGCCTCCTGAGTAGGTGGCACTACAGGGGTATGCTACTATGCCTGGCTAAAAAACTTATACTTCCAAAACCTCACAAAATAAATACAAAGGATAAAGAAGTTAGGCCCACAGTGACACCTCCCTCCTATCCCCAAGGCTCAGGTCCTTCCAGTTTCGTGTGTCCCTCCAGATCCACTGCACCAGCACACACCTCACCATCACAGTCTTAGGGACGTGTTCTGATTCTGAGCAGGTGACTTCACCTACTAACCCCAGGAAGGGAGACTGCTGGGCACATGGCCTTCAAGAGAGCACTGAACACGCACTTGGTCCTTGCCTGGAGCTTCCTCTGCTTAGGACGAGCTTCCAATGCATTTTGCCCACCTCCCACCTTCCTGAGCACTAAGGACTACATCAGAAGTGTCTCCAGCCTGTGGTGCTAACGGGAGCCAGATGGTGGAGGCTGCAGGAGGAAGTGTGATCATTTTCATCTGGGTGTACCCTTCAGGGGATATGGGTCCAGCCCCTCCTGTCTCTCGATTCCCTCTGGCACCAAGCGAACAGCCTCCTCTGCAGTGTGCCAAGATGCGCTGCCTCTCTGCAGATCTAAAAGCAGGAGGCCAGCCAGCCATGGCTTGAAACGTGCAGAACCACAAGTCAAAGTAGCCCTTTCCTTCTCCAAGCTGACTTCTTCAGGTATTTTGTCACAGCAACACACCAACAGGAAATGACTATTACATCAACCAACTTTAAAATCACATTACAGTGGGCCAGTGATATAGCTCAGCGGCATAAGCGCCTGCCTGGCAAGAGCGAGGTCCTGAGTTCAACTCCCGGTACCCGCATACAAAAAAATAAATAAAAGTCACATTACATTTTTCCTCCAGATTATTAAAGACTTAAAATTCTGCTACTCTGGCTTATTAATCCTTCCTTAACATTGCATTAAATTTCTTAGCTATAGTTATCCATGACTTGGAGTTGGGAAATGTTCGTTTTCTTTAAATTCCATATACTTCTCTTTTTTATTTTGTTAGAGTACATCCTAGGGTGTTTCTAGTGGGTATAGATGACAATGGCCTTATTTTGCCCCTCAGTTTAAATGACAATTTGATTAGGGATAAGATTCTGAGTTCAAAATAAGTTCCACAGACACTTTTAAAATATGGCTCCATTGTGATCTAATACTCCATTTTAAATTAGAACTCTATTCAGAAGTCTAACTTCCATTCCTGTATAAATACACATACATTTCTCTTTGGAAGCTTATGAGATTATGTACTTACCCACTCCATTAGTCAGCTTTTCATTGCTGCTACCAAAATATCTAAGATACACAACCTGAAGGAAAAGGTTTATTTTGGCTCACAGTTTCAGAGGGTTCAGCCCATGGCTGCTGACTCCAAGGCAGAAACATGGGAGACTCTGCAGAGGAAAACTGCTCATCTCCTGCAGCCAGGAAGCAGACAGCAAGAAGAAAGCCAGAGAGAGGGAGGGACCACGGACAAGATACACCCTTCCAGGTCAGGCCCCGGTGATCCATTCCCTCCAACCTGGCCCCACCTTCAAATAGCACATTCAGCTATTAACTTATCAATGGATCAATGTGGTCATGAGTTTAGCCCCCTCATGATACCATCACCTTCCAAAAGCCCCTTCTTGAACACATGAGCCTTGTGCAGGACATTTTTGATCCAAATCCTAGTACCCATGAAGTTAATGAACGTCACAAGAATGATCTAAATGTATGTCTACTCTTTTAAGATTCTCAGTGTATTTATCCCATGCACAGACTCAGAATTTTGCTGAGAGAAAAGTCCTTGTTTTCTTGATACAGTATTTTGACTGTCTATTCCACTGTGAAGTGGAAAGGGAAATCTGGCATGTACTGTGAGTTGCTATGAGAGGAGAGTTGGGAACAGGAGCTGTCAGCACAACTAACACATCTTTCCTCCACTCTGAAAAGGCACCCTTCCTGACCAACCCCACTGCACAGAGGAAGAAACAGGCCAGAGAAAGAAGGGTTGATCTCTACTTGCCAGTAATTTGTGCCTTGACTGACATATATGTCTGTCTGGCTCAGGCGACCTAAAGTTTGGCCTGGTTATTCCTATCTCTGTAGCTATTTCTTCTCTTCTAATTCATTCCTGGGTCTACTAGCAGATGCGTGTTGGCTCTTCTGGTTTTATTCTGCATGTGATGGTTATTCTTTCCTACTTTCTATATTTTGAAATTCAATAACTGGTTGCTTTTTTTCATGGCAGCCTATGTGCGCTCAATAGGCAGGATACACTACCGAATTTGAGGGCACTAATATTTATCTTAATGTTTCCTTCTGTTTCTCACATTATCTCCACTGTTTCAGGGCTTAGTTTTATTTGTTCAGTTTGGGCTTCTCTTACACACTACTAATTTCCCACAAATGTTTAGTGATTTCTGTTCTCTGTTCACATTATAAATGTATTAGTATTTCCATGCATGTGGAAATCACTGTACTCCTGTAATAAATTCCTCTGGGAAAGGGCAGGGTCTCACTATGCAGTTCAGGTTGGCCTTGAACCCACCATCGACCTCAGGCTGGCCTCAAACTCACAGTGATCCTCCTGTCTCAGCCTTCCAAGTGCTGGGATTACAAGCATGTGCCACCACGCCTGGCATATATTCCTATTTGTAACTAACCCTGTGATTCACTTTTACATCGGTACACAGTACTTGTGTAGCATGACAACAGCAATGTCAGTTCCTTGTCTTAAATTCTTAGGATTTTTCAATCCGTTTTTAGTTACACCCCTTTGATGTTTCGTTTCCCCTAACAACCACTTTGTTTTCCCTAACAACCACCTAACTTGAGAAACACAGAGTCAGATCATAACCAGCTCTAACAGACCTGTCTAACACAGTTAGAGGAGTAATGACAGTCTGAGACAAGGCTGTCACAGATGTACAATGGGAGGGGTAGATAATAACATGGTAGTGAATCACCGAAGTCTTGAAGTCGTAATAAAAGCTTTTTACCAACCTTTAACGTTACGCTGGTTAAGAGATTTTATTCCATTTTTTATGTTAGTTTAAATGTAATTCTGTGCCTAGTCTAAGACGCAGTCATGCTACATCTGACCACTGTACTCACACGCTCACCAGACACTGAAGAATATTCACAGCATTCCTAATATGAACAATACATAATATACAAACCCTGGGAACATGAGTGCCTATCAGCAGAAAAGCCCTCATACATCACACAGTGGAATATTACACAACAAAAAAAAGCGAGAACTCCGGATAAAAATACCATAACACGTATAAATGACACCTATCATGAAGTATCATGGGTGAGTTCCACAAGCAATGCGACAAGCACACGATACAATCGCACTGATAGGAGGCTCAACACAGCACTTACGGCGGAGGCGGCTGGGAGGAGCAGAGGGTCGACGCTGGCGCTGGGTCCAGCAGGTTAACTGCGTCGCACAGCGAGATTCAGGCGCGCGCCGACTGCACGCCTATTTCCCAGCTCCGTAAAGTCGAGCCAGCTGTAATTGCCGAGCTGCTTAGCGGCACTCAGGCCGGGCTTGCATGGGCCCGGACACAACCTCCCGCCCGCGCGCTGCGGGTCACGGGCGATGCTGCACCGCAGCGGCGGAGTCGCGAGGCGGGGGTGGCGATGTCACCGTCACCGGGGCCGAGAGCACGCAGCGCTGCCCGTCGCCGTCAGTGTAGCCGCCCTGGGGCCCGAGCTCCAGCGGAGAACGTCCGCGGCCCCGCAGCGGGCGACCCCAGGCCGGAGCCGGCTCTTCGGAGCCCACCGGGCTGGGCCGGGAGCTGCAGGCGGCGGGCGGTGGCCGGGTATTCAGCACGCTCGCCCGCCAGCCGCGCCCCGCCGCCTCCGGCAGCGCTGCCTCAGCTGCCCACCTAACCGGCGCGCAGCCACCGCCCGCCACTTCCGGCGCGCGAGGAAATGAGGCCGCCGGCCCCGCCCACCGCCGCCTGCGGGGCCAGCGCACGCCTGGAGCCAGGTCCACAGCCGCGGGCCAGCAACGCCCACCCCGCCCACATCAGTCCCCGCCCACATCAGCCCCCGCCCACACCAGGCCCCGCCCACTCGGCTCACCACACAGGGCCGCCACCCCTTGCGCACCCCCGGCGCCAGCGCCTTGCACCCAGTCCCCGCCGCTGCCAATTGGTCCCGCCCACCTGGCAACCGCCTAGCCCTGCCCGCTCCTGTCGGCCCCGCCCACTCCACGCGCCCCTTGCCCGGCACAGACGGCTAGATAGTGGGCGCTTACTTTCCTGTGGGTACATCGAGAAGCTCGTGGGTGTGGACCTTGACAAAAGGTTTGCAGAGACCAGCAGGGTTTTTGAGCCGGCGCCCGCAGGGTTGGGTCAGCCGGTGCCCTCGGGAGCAGCAGGCACCTCCGAGCGAGGGCCTCGAGATCCGGGCCTCGAGAGCCTGGGGTGGGCGAATGGAAGCGGTGCCGCGCTAGGCCCGGCCTTCTCGCGTGGGCCCAGCGTGGCCCTGCCGCAGGCTGCTTCCACGAGCCTCTGTAGCCTCAGTTACCTGGGCTGGGTTTGGGGAGCGAACAGTAAAATTGTAAGGATGGGATGCAATTCCATACTGAAGTGTTGGCACTGTGCCGGGCGGGCGGCCGCACCGATCACCATGGATGGTATTGGAGGGGAGGGCGGGATGACTGGGTGCCCCCAGGAGTCTTTTGAGGGGAGCGGCTTGTTCCTAGCTACGCTGCTCTCCTTGGGTAGCACTTGCTGGTGTCTTTAACCCGGATGTTCACAGTGCCCCGTGGGAAGTTCTGGGGCGCTGAGGGTACTACTCAAAGCCAGGCCGGCTGGGTGTCCAGTTGTCCAGTCTCTTCCGACTCCAGGGCCTCGGTCCTCTCTCTCGTTTCTGAACAACTGTAAGCGTTTACAGTTCCCACACCTCTTCCCCCCGCCTGGGCCAAGAATCAAGAATCCACCTCGTCACAGCCAGCCCTGGCCCAGGAGCTCTCAATGAGGACCAGTGTGTTCCCACCTCCAGTCCCTGGCTCACAGCAAGTGTTGCTCATGTGACAAGAACAGCTCCTTGGCCTAAGTGGGGCTGATTATGTGGCCGCCTCCCCAGCCTGAGCTGTCTGGTGGGCAGGTTCTGCCGCCCTGTGCGTTTCAGCCTTGTGAGTCTGCTTGGGGTGAACCAAGTGCCTCTGGTGTCAGCGCTGCCCTGGGTGTTTATCCCACCATTCCAGGAGGACCCAACTTGGGCTATGAATGTGAAAGCGCAATATTCTCTCCTGAGATAACTAGAGATGTGCACACTGCAGCCTTGGCAGGTTTAGAATGATACAACACAATTCCTATTGAGTGTGAACACAGTCAGTGGATGCGGCAGCTCACGGAACTCAGGGTTGGCATTTCCAGGCTGGCAGCTTCCAAGTTCTCAGTACAAGTCTGGCCACTCCGTGTGGCCCTGGACACCCTCCGCCGACGGTCTGTAGGAGTCATGTCCTCGGGCACACAGGTAAGCTGTCCCTTTCCTCCCAGACTCTCATCTGTGCTGGCTGTCTGCTCCTTGGGCAGGGACGCACGACTCCTGCTGTCTTTTGCTGTCTTGCTTTGTGCCAAGCACGGGGCTAGGCCCCTTTCAGACACTGCGGACCTCCAGAACTGTGGATGAATCCTGCAAACTTTCCAGATGGAGTCTGTTTCTCCACGAACCAAATTCAGAGCCACCACGCTCCCTGACATGCATAGCCACCCCACCACACCAGTTGCTTTCTTCTTCCCTGTCCTTTGTCCTCCCTTCTCATTTGTGGTGTCTGCTTTCCCCTTGCCCTCCTCTTCCTCCTTCCTGTGCAGCACGCTTGCCAGGGATCCCACACGCTCTGAACCTCTGAGCCCTCCCAACAAACAGCCCTAGGTCAAGGCCTGCAGTTTACAGTGGATAAAACAGAAATTCAGGAAGGAAAATGCCAAAGCTCTTCCAAGACAGGACCTGCATGGCATTGGGGCAGCCAGGTTATGCTCAGTTGTCACATATTTTAAACTGTGATTTACATTTCCCCCTAGAATTGTTTTTATAGTAAATGAGGTTCTTCCATCAGTGGATTATATTTTTAGCTTCTTATGACTTTTTACATAGCCAAGTTAAATAATAAATGTATGTATTTTGGACAGCAGATAAGGCACAATTCAAAATCTGTAGCAGATCCTGGATGATACATACTAGGGCTTATACAATAAATAGTTTCCTTGTGGAAAACACTAAAGCTCAATTGTGTTTCACGTCAGGAAAATGTTTTTTCAAAGGTTCTCCCAACAACAGCCAATCCCCACGACACAGCGTTTCAGCTTCCTGGCCACCAGCCGTAGACTCTGCTCCACGCAGGTGATGGTGGCCAACGCCTGCGCAACAATAAGTCCAGCCTAAGTGCTTCCCCTCTGCGTGGTCTTCTTTTGTTTCTGGTGTCCCTGGTGGTCCTGACATTGTTCTGCACTGCTTGTCACCGAGAACGCCAGCCTCCCCTAGCTGTGGGCCCTCATGTGGCAGTGGTCTTAGTTTATGGAGTCCACACCAATGTGGCTGAGCGAGCGCTGGATCTGAGCTCTGCCCTTGCTCTGTTTGGTACCTAGCAGTTGTGACTGATGCCCACATGTGTGGCATCTCTGGTAGAGTCAGGTCATTCCTCTCCTGTCTCATGTGCTGTGCTGCAGTGTGATGAGAAGGAACTCACAGGGGAACACAGGCCTGGCCCCAGGAGCCTATGGCTTGAGCTGTGAGTTTGCTGTTCTTACCGGACCAGTGTTTACTTGGACAGGTGTGGTTTGGCCACCAACAGACTGGAGGAGGCTCCCCTCTCGACTTTGCGTCCCAGGAGACCATATGTTGCACCCCTGCCACTGTTGTGGCTCTCATAGTGCTAAGTGTAAGTAAGCCTGTCCCTCCTCCTACAAAGCCCCTCCTTCTGAGATGGTCCCTGACTTACAACTGCTTGACTTCATGATGGTGAGAAAGCAAACAGGTGTTCAGTAGAAAGCATAATTTGAGGGCCGGGGATGTGGCTCAGTGGTAGAAGACTTGCCTAGCATGTGCAAGGCCAAGTTTTATCCCCAGCACAACACACACACACACACACACACACACACACACACACACACAGAGTATTTTGAATTTTGATCTTTTCCAGGGCTACTGATAAGGGGCTCCTTGTTCTGAACCTCCGTTTGCAGTCAGCCCCCCAAGCAACTGGCCTCCACCATGCAACACACCATTGGACTGGGATGCAGGCAAGTGAGGTGTGTCACACCACCTTCAGCTTACACTGAGCTATCAGGCTATTGGGATGTGACCCTTTGTAGGATGAGGGGGCATCTGTGCACTTTCTGAAGAGCATTAACTCCACGAAAGGTGATGTGGATCATCCAACTGGAACAAAATTGCTCATTTGAGAGAAGCCCTAGAAAATCAAGATTCTCGGGCCCAACAGGCAGTAGTTTTGATTCATAATCACAGTCTCCAAATGGAATTCTGACACAAACACTGCTTCCCTAATAGATTCTTTGGCCAAAGCTAATGAACAACTTGACAAACTGAGCTCAGCTTCCTAGTAGATCCCCCACTTCTTCCCTTCATTACTTCCCTGAGTCCCTCCCCCACATCCCTCTGCTCTGTCTCTTGGACCCAAAGAGTGAGTCCCTGTCTCAAAATAAAAAATAAAAAAAGGGGCTGGGGATGTATCTCAGTACAAGGGCACAGTGTCAATCCTAGCACCACCGAAAAACAAAACAAAACAAACAAAAAGAACTATAAGTAAGGAGTTCTCCAATCTCAGACAAAACCAGCAACTATTCCTAGACTAATTTAGAATACTGTGGGGGTGTGCAACCCAAGGTTACCTGATTTCTACCACCTTGCACACCCCTTGATTGGACCCTCCAGGGCTAAATCCTGAATGGTATAAGTAGACTGGACTCACTAGGATAGGATACAATACAATAAACTCAAGAGGGTACAAAATGGCTCAAAACATTGGATGAAATATCCTAGAAGCCATACCTAAGATATTTCCAACATAAAAGACTGGTTTATAATTCAATCTTGCAAACAGAGAAGATGCATCTATAAGAGAGTTCAGATGATGAGCAGCCTTTTGCGGGAACCACAGTTCCTGGCACGCACTCTGCAAGTGAAAAGCCAGATGGGACCCAGAGCAGACTGTGGCCCTAGAAACCAAACCTGGGTGTCCACAGCCCTACCTACTGTCCACCGACAAGGATATTGACTGGCGTTGCCAGTAGAAGGGACACTGGAAAAAAGTCTGTCCTTTCTTACAAAAGAAAAACTAAGACAAGAGAAAGAACCTTCAGCCTAGCCAGTGAAGTGTGTGCTCTGGGGAAGGAAACATTGCCGCATAAAACGTGGGGGAACCCACTGTGAGTACAGGTGCTGTGCTAGTTTCCTGGGGCTGCTGTCGCTAATTGCCACAAACTGGGTGTTGCAAAACTACAGAAATGTGGGCTGGTGATATAGCTCAGCAGCATAAGCGCCTGCCTGGCAAGCGCAAGGTCCCGAGTTAGACTCCCGGTACCCGCATATAAAAAACAAAAAACAAAAACTACAGAAATGTAGTCCTTTCAGCTCTGGAGGCTGATGGCCCAAATCAAGGTGTCAGCAGGAGCCTGCTCCCTCCAAAGGAGCTGGGGAGGAGCCCCCTGGCCTCTCACAGCTTCTGGTGGTCACCATCACTCCTTGGCATTTCTGGGCTTATGGCCTACATCACTCCAATCTTTGCTTCTGTCTTCAAATATGTCCTCCGCCCACCTTCTTTTGCAGTACCAGGATTTGAATGCAGGGCCTCTTGAACGCTGTCACCATGGAGTTACATCACAAGCCCCACGCGTCCCCGTCCCTCTTTCTAAGTGGCCCAGTTACTGGATTCAGCTCCCAACCCTCATCCAGTATGATCTCATGCTAACTTGATACATCTACAAAGACCCTGTTTCCAAGTAATGTCAAATCCACTGGCCTAGGGGTGGGGACTTGAACATATCTTTTGGGGGGCACAATTCTACCCACTACCCCTCATCAATTTCTGGTGGTTATAGCACAGCTCTTTCTGTATTAAACTCTGCCCTCTTCCTCTTCCATGGGGTAAACATAGAGCATGGACGTGTGTGTTTCCAATGACTCATGGGTGTTCACTCTTCCCACAAGCACTTGCAAGCCTTGAATCTTTGCCAAACACTTCTTCCTGCTCTATGGCATCACCCCTGACAATTTAGGGAGAGATTTACTTTTCAAGTGGAACCCTAATATTCAATGCCAGCCAGAGCCTTCAGGACTACTTAAGTTGATCTCTTAAGACATTGATAGGAAGATCTCTTTATGGGCAGGCAGGTGGCAATTGCTCCGACACGTTCCTGATTCTCCATTCACGGGTTTCAGATCTAGGTAAGGAGCCTGACACTGTACCTGGCACATTATGGATCCAAAATTCCATTGATACAGGAAAAATAGCTGGAGCCAAGCCAATTGAAGTTCAGCTAGATCTACCAAACCAGAATCCAGACCCCCCACATCCCTTGAAGCCAAGCCAGGGAAAGGACCAAACCTGCACTTGAAAGCTGATATCCCAAGGTCTTCTGAGCCTGCACTAACCCTCCTGACACCCATCCTGCCAGGAAGAAGCCAAGCACATGGGGACATCCATGTTTGCAGTCCCTAGAGCCATCTGCAGAGTTGCTATCCTTCATGTCCTGGCATGCAGGGTAGAGTCAGTGCCCTACTTACGCTTTCTTGCCTTTGACCTGGGTGCAAAGTTAGGGCAAAGCCCCACGAAAAGATTTGTGGCTGCTTCTCCTGACTAGCTAATCCCCCGCTTGACCTCCAGATTCCTCACACAGTGCAGACCTTGCTAGTGACCAACTGGTTAGCACACTCAGTGGGCCACTAAGCTCTGAGGATGTTCTGATGTGCTCTCCCTCTCACACAGCCAACACCACTGCACCATGGACTCGCCATGCTGAGGCCTCAGTGGGAAGCAGCCACCAAGGGAGGCTCTGCCTACTCCCACGCAGGCTCCTCTCCAGCCTCAGGACCCTCCCACCTTAGGGCTCTCTGGCCTTCCTCAGGGGTGGATCCTCCTTTTGCGCCCTGACCTTGTAGTATCTGTTGAACCGCATCTCAATAGTAAAGCTGGACATTATCAAGCAGGATGTACTATCACTAACTTTAACTCCCCTTTAGAAAGCAGTCTTCTACTTGTGATAAACTCATTTCAGGTGACTAATGTCACTTGGGCTAGCTGGCCTACTCACCAAAGCCAGACAGCAAATACCCATAGATAGGAAATATGCTTCCGAGTAGTACATGACAGGAATGCTGGAATCCCTGCTGAAGAGAACAGTATCTTAAGCCGCTTTTCAATGCCTTCTGCCTCCCTAAAGGTGACTCTGAGAAGTCAGAGAGTTGGAGGACTATGCAAAAGGGATAAAACTGAAGCTAAAGCAAGCTCAAGCAGGTCATCATGCCAGCCTCAACCCAGGTCATGTTCTCATCTAGACCCTCAAAGGATGAATGTCTGGTGGGACTCAAACAGGGCATTGTAAAATACAAATTGTTTAGTCTCTGACTCTGAAAAGGAAGAAGGGGGAAATCTGTGCCCTTCGCTCAGATACTTAGGTGCCCCCAAGGTGGTGGTGTGGTAGCACTAGATGGATATTAGCTAAATTTCTCTGTGCAACTACTTTTTTTTTTTTTTTTGTGGGTACCGGGGGGGTCGACCTCAGGACCTCACGTGCCAGCAGGCGCCCGTGCCGCTGAGCGATATCACCGGCCCCTTTTTCGTATGTGGGTTCCGGGAGTCGAACTCGGGCCCTCGCGCTTGCAAGGCAGGCGCTTAAGCCGCTGAGCCATCTCACCGGCCCTTTGTGCAACTACTTTTAAAACACAGGCACACTGACTATTTTAAATCAACACAGAGGAGAAGCGTTAAGGAGAAGTTGAGCTCATTTTGGGTCACGCGTTACCTGTCAACATTTCCTGAAAATACTGTCAAGGTTGAACATGGCCAAGAGCCCAAGCCTCAAGGTCCCTTTGACACGCTCAGGGCACGGCGTCCGCCCTCCAAGGAGCGGAGGGTGTTTACAGCAGTGAGTCCTGGTCTAGCCTGAGCTCTTCACATATCTCTTCTGAACAGTTCCGTTGTGGTCAGGATGCCTATGCTCAGGTAACATCTCAGGTACTTTAGAAGTATCACTCCAAGAGAATCTAATTCTGTAAGTCACCCAGGCTGAAGATTCTAACTCATGTGTGCTCCAAACATAAGCTACCTATCTCAGTCTGTTTTGTGTGCCTGTAACAGAACCATCTGAGCAATGCATAATGAAGGACATTTATTTCTGGGCTAGGGGTGAGCTCAGTAGTAGAGCACATGCTTAGCAGCTGCAGCCCCTGGGTTCCATGCCCAGCACACAACACCTTCCAGTTTCTGGAGGCTGAGATGCACAAGACAAGGCATGGCATCCAGTGAGGGCTCCGTGGTGTCATCGTATGGCAAGGGGGGAAGGGTGCAGCACTCAGTCTTACAACAGCACAACCCCCATGAGGGAGGGATCTGCATGGCCTCATCCCTCCACAGTGGCAATGGACTACCAGCGTAGGTTTGGGAGGAGACAAACTTCAAACCTGGAAAGGAAGACTGCAGACCCATCTGTGGGAACCACATGGTGGGGAACATGTCAAGAACCCTGGCCAAGTCACTCCATCCTGCTTGTTATTTGTGCATTGATGGCCTCTGCTAAGGCTGCACCTGGGTTGGGGAATGGGGAGGGCAGAATGGGCCTCACAGCACTGGCCAAGGCCACTGGCTCTCAGGTGTCCTCCTGCCTCGTGGGATCTGCTTTTGCTGTGGGTTGGTCAGCTGTGTCCTTGGTTCAAAGCACTGATTGTTCTTGTCACACTGGTCAAGACGCCATCCCACTGCATCCTGCCATCGTTGAGCCATTGCCATGATGACGTGACAGAAACACGAAGACCTCCCAATGTAGCCGGCTGGATACCCCAAGCTGTGAAGATCCGGCTCTCCTGCCAGCTTGGATTGGTCAAGGAAGCAGGATCGAGACCAAGAGGGGAGACTGGGAGAATATTTCCAACAGCCAGGCCACGCAATGGGGGGACTCACACAACACCCACAGTGGCTGTGTGGCTGTCCCAGGTCCTTTGACTCCAGTCTCCAAGATGATTGGCCCAGAATGGTCAGGACTCGGTCAATAACTGCCAACTTCTCTATTTTTTGCCATTGCCAACTCAGAGCTGACCATAGAAAGCCAAATATGTTCCTCTAACAAGAACCCAAGGTGCCCTGCTACAACCCAGCAGCCAGCAGCTTCCAGGCTGGCAACCTCCAGCCTCGGCAGACCGAAAGCCTCCCCCACACCCCTGTATTCCTGATAAAGTGTTCCCACTCCACCTGCCTTGGAGTCTTCACCAGAAAATGACAGGTAAAGCTGGATGACTCCATTACCGTACAAATCCAGGATGAAGGGCTTCTTCTTGCTCTCATCTGAGTAGTATTGGTTTAGTTTTATACGGTGGAAGATTAAAATAGTACACCTTATCTGTGGTTTTGCTTTCCACGTTACAGTTATCCAAGGCGTGAAATTTAATGAAAACCAGAAATAAGACTCTGTGTCTTGTGTGCCCTAGTAGTGCAAGACGTCCCCTGAGACGAACCACAAACCCTGCCCTGCCCAGTGTATCCACGTGGTACACACCACCCGCTGCCTTGTCCTGGCTGTTAGAATGGAGGGTTTGCTCTGTCTAGTTTCCGGAATCCACTGGGGTCTTGGATCTCTCTCTGGCAGATAAGAGGTGACTGCTGGATAGGTAACTGGACATTTCTTAAAAAGCACAATTTCCTGTGACAACATTTCCTTTACCTCTTCCAGTGATTCTGGTGAAGGGTCAGAATTCTTCCATCCTCTATGTCATTCTTTTTTTTTTTTTTTTTTTTGTCTTTTTGAGACAGGGTTTCACTATGCAGTTCAGGCTTGCCTCGAACTATGTAGCCCAGGCTGGCACTCGCAGTGATCCTCCTGCCTCAGCCTCCTGAGTGCTGGGATTACAGTCATTCCTATTCTTAAAAACTTCCTGTAATTGCACCTTGCCTTCCAGACTCTGATGAAGTCCCCAAACACTTGATGTGCTCCTTTGCCCTGGTGTTCTGAGGATTTCAGCCTCCCAGGTCCTGTGGCCACAGCTTGCAGGAAAGTGCTCAAGTCTTACCATCTCTCAGAACAGAGGCACAGGCACAGAAGTCACAGAGGGCCTCAGTGGGAGAGGAGGCTCCAGGCCAGTGTGCTGGTGCCAGCCCTGCAGTCCTCTGGCTGAGGCCTCGCCTCCCACAGCCTCATATGCCTTCTTCACTCGGACTAGACCCCAGGTCCCAGAGACCACTGAAAGCCCCAAGACCCATCCCTCCACTGGGCGTTTGGATGAGGACTGGCCTGCTGGCAGGTACTGTTCATGCAGCCAACAAAGATAAACAAAACTCTAGAACACCTGAGATGGACTTCACATTTTTATTGAAGAAGTTGACATTTTGCATGGTAAATATCATCTATATATGAAATGTCAAAACTCTCTTCTCCAAAACAATGACTATTCATTTTTACCTTTGGAATGTACTTTCAATGACTATTAATTTTTACCTTTGGAATGTACTATCCTCACTTGCTAGCAGCATTTCCAACTGCAATTGCAGAGTGTCATCAGGAAGGATATAGTCCGTGGTCTCTCCTGCATGAGTGACTGGACCTACTGATTTCCCCTCCATACCACCTGGCCCAGTTCCCATCACCCCTGTGCGACATGCCCCATGCTGCCCCCCGGGGGGGCCCAGCTGAGATCCGGGTCCTGTGATGAACACGTCCTTGTCACTCAACACAGTGCTCAAAAGCGTGGAGCAGAGACAAACCATGATTTCCCTGGGGTGTTCACAGTGTTTGCTTGGTGAGCCAGGGAGTGAAGCTGGCACTCTTGTAGTCAGACGGCCACCTGAGCCTCACTGAAGGACACAGTGAGTGCCTAAACTGAGCCGTGGGCTCTGGGTCCTTGTGATCTTGACTGAGATGATCCTCTGTAGGTCCCGGCTCCCTCTACAAAGTTCCTGCAAAGTTCCAGCCAAGGCTGCTGCCGGCCACGGAGAGGACAGAGGCAGCTTCGTGTGGGCATGGGAGCAGAGGCTGAGCATGTCCACCGGAGACCAGGCCTGCAGCGTGTGCCCTCAAACCCTGCTCATGGCCAGAGGTGCAGAGGCTGAAGCCCTCCTGCACCAGCCTCCAAATGTGCTGAGTGCCTGAAGGAGTGGAGGGACCCTCACTCCCTGCTCCACAGTTCAGGTGAGAGTGCATTTTTTTTGCTTTTTTTTTATGCAGGTACCAGGAGTCGAACTCAGGACCTCACGCTTGCCAGGCAGGTGCTTATGCTGCTGAGCTATATCACCGGCCCGAGAGTGCTTTCTTTATATGGGTGGAAACAAATGATTTCCCTTGTATTTCCCTTTGCATGTACTTATCCAAGCCCACTCTCACACAAACTCAACTAGATTTCTATCCAAATAAGCTAGGCTCATGTGGCAATGGTTAGGAAACAAAAGAACAAGAAACAAAGACACATGAGTGCTCCTCACAGGTTGTCACTGTTCTTGAAAAGGGGCTGACAGGATTTCACTTTTCTCAGCCAGGGCCTCTTGCTCCTCCAGGTGAAGGCTGGAGCAGGCTCGGGAGGCAGTGTGGAGGCGTGGAAGGAGGTCCATCACACGTCGGAGGACAAACACCACCCGGAGCTACTCTCTTATGTCCAGCCTCTGTGGTCCAGATTGGAGAAGGGAGCTGTGAGCAGACACAGGCACTGAGGGCTGGGCCATGGCCTGTGGCTGATGAATGCAGGGGCTATGCACACACACACGTGCAGGAAATAGGACACATGGAGCTACAGGTCAGGTCTATGCTGGTGACAACTTGCCTTTGTCAACTGCCCTGCCTGCCCCTGGCAGGGCGTGGAAAGGAGCCCCAGGATCCCACCTAGGGAGAAGGCACGAGGGCAGTGAGGGTGCTGCATGGTCAGCACCAGCCTCCTGTGGGGCTCCGCCCATGGCCATGTGGATTTTAGTAACAGATTGGTTCTACGTCACACTCCTAATGCACTCCAGCTCCAAGTACTCAGCTGAAGAGATGGCAGAGGACTGTGAGGGCCTGCGCTCAGCATGACCCGCTCTGCCAGGGAGGCAACCTGGAGCAAGGAGTGGGCGCATGTCCAGCAGCTACTGCCGCCGTGGTCGGTCATGTGGCCTGAGTGTGAGCCCCATCCTTGGTAACTATCAGTCCCCAGGTGGCCTCTGAAACAGATTCCCGTGTACACGTTAACTCTTGTGTGGAAATGTCAAAATCACAGATCTGATATTGCCAACTGGAAGTTAAAAAAATAAGTTTGCACGTTTTATGATGCATGATTTTATTTACACAACTGAAATTACTTCCTTAGTCACCTTGACTACAAAAACAAATTAACATGGCATGGTGTAATAACCTTTCTTAAATGGATTTCACATATTTAATAGCTGACAGATTGCTACTTAATACTCAGTAACACTTAATACTTAGCAATGCCTGCATATATGCGAATAAAAGTTGTCTGATGGGACTAATAGGCATGGGTACTTATGGGTACTTTTGTAACTCAGATGGCTGGGTTACTAGGCAAGTGTTAGTTCCCCATCCCTGGGTGAGTGTTTGGACCCAGAGGTCTCGTGCCATGAGAACAAACCAACTCTAAAATTCACACTTACTTGGTAGGCATTTTAATAACTTTGAGTTTATCTTTAGTTCTGCATTTAATAAAACTATCATGAAACTCATCTGAAAACCAGGAGTTTGCCATGACTACAGTATTTGTAGAACTTATCACAGTGTATCTGGAAAATGGCCCAAACTAAAGCCATGTTACACATCCCCGTGAGCGTGTTCTGGCTTCCTCTGGATGTGTGTATATGCATATGTGCACACCCACCACAGGGCTGTCACACACACATCTGGGCCCTCCTGCCACACAAATGCCATCATTCTCTGCTTCGTGAAGTGCCCACGAAGTGCAGCATTTATGGAGACCACTCGAAGTCCTCTCACAGTGCTGACGTCTGATAACCAGGCAGTGTTCTGGTGGTGCAACTCCTTCCTGCGACATGACAGGCCTGGACTCCTATAGTCACCCCCACAGCTGCAGAGGTGCAGGGTGTGACCACACCAGGGTGCAGAGTGACAAGAAACTTATGTCTGAGTTACGGTCAGAATCGAAGAAACCAAAATGCCTTGCTGTCTGCCAACAGGAAGAGCTGGACAGCGTCTTCCCAAGACAGAGCTGCAATCGGGCGCAGTGGTCTGTGGCGCTGTCAACGTCACTTTTAACTTGACTAGCAGGTCTCCCTTCAGGAGAGTACACTAGGGACCCACTGATACACACACAGCCCCACCTGGTCTGGGTGCTGAGGCCCGTGCTGCTCTCCAAAGAGGGCATATGGCAGGGTGGTGGTGGGGGTGATTGAGCACCAGAGACCGCCATGTTCTGTGCTGTGGTGGCAGGGTCGTGGTCATCTCACACTGCCACTCAAGGCCTGGACCTGTCGGCGAGCCCCTCCCTGAAGCTGCTGTGCACACAGCAAGGGCAGCATCAGATCCCCATTGTGCTAAATCTAAGAATCGCTTTAGTAATGGTGAAACTAAGTGTCTTCCTAAGAGGCTATGTGATTTTAAAAACCATTTCTAGGATCTCAAATTGGGAGCTGAGGCCCGTCCTGGTCCCCCCCCCTTTCCCTCCCACCCTGGGGTGGGGGTGAGGTTTTCTGTCACCACTCAGGCCTTGCAGGCTTCTTTTGAGTAACGCCAGGCTGCTCTGGCCAGGGTTTTCCTACTGCCCGTGTGTGTGTGTGTGCGTGCGTGTGTGCTTCATGGTTCAACCTTGTTGCACTATTTTAGTGGCAACCAGGAAAATTCAGACAGTTAAGGTACAATTTCTCACACAAGGTAGCAAGTGGCAAGCCCACACAGGACTGGGAGCACATGGTGGTCACCAGTGGACACAGACTGAGGGGCTGCCTGGTGCGAAAGGGGAAGGACAACTTAGCGCCAAGACTCAGCACTCACCCGGAGGCCACGTCTGCTAGGAGGGACATCACCAGCCATCAGGAAAGAAACCACTTTGGAAACCAGTTACAACCAACTACCGGGAACGAGCCTGCCACCCGGGCCCGGCCTGGCCAGGGTGACAGGCACAGGAAGGGCCGGTGGACTGTCCATTCTCGGCATGTTCTTCCCCTTGTGAGTCCATGACCGTGCACACAGAAATGTTAGCTATCAAACGTGTCCGTTAACTTCGCCGCTGCGGGCGAAACCATCCAGTTAGCATATACACTATCATTTGCATATCTTGGAAACCCAGTGTTAGTGCCATCGGCTCTCGGGAGTGGTACAGGACTCTCTCCAGGCCAGCTCGGGTCTGACATGCCTAAAAATGAAAACACATCATTTGTTCTGCACCGAAGGACCCACGTGTCAGGTGCAGACAGTGAGGCCTTGGCAAAACTCCCTTTGATGTTCAAGCCAAATTTGTGCTTTCAGTGCTAATTACACTCATGGCTTTACACTCCTGGTTTCCAAAACACTGTCCTACTGGGGCAAAGATCACGTGCTCTTAGTAAAATGGAATTTAGCAGACACTAACAATTTTGACCTTTCTGGGCTTCAGACTCTCAAATCTGCTCTGTTTGCTCAACTGCTTAACTGTCTTCCTCTGGGAGTGTGAGGCACTGGCACGAGGCTGCACAACACGGCTTGCTGTTGCGGGCGCATCCTAGAAAAGGAGCCTATTTTTCTGTCCATCGGCCACCACGGTGAGGAGCATCCCTGTGCGAGTGCTCAGTGCCCACAGCCTCGTCAGCACACGCCAGCCCCAATGTCAGTGGGGACTGTGAGCTGGGGGGCAGTGGAAGGAGCATCCTGGCTCGAAAGATGCCTGGATCTCCTCAAGTGCTCAGTGATGAAGTTAGGAAGCAGAAAAATTTTCAGGTATTTAATCCAAGACGAAGGAGTTTTGGCAAGAACCATATTTACTGTCCATTGCAAGGCCACAGCACCACAGACTACGTTCTTTCAAAAAGCATCGGCTCCAGCATTTAGCACTGGCTTCATAAGTGACGACCATGGGGGAAGGATGTGAAAACATCATGTCCATGTGTCCAGCAGGGCCACCCAGTGCTGCCTCACTGCCCGACAGTACACCGGTGGGGCTGGGGCCCAGGTGGCCTCCGCGAGGTGCCCCCGGCTGCATCTCAGTGCACACAGGGTACAACCCTCCCTTCTGATTTAAATCCCTCCCCCATCAGGCAAATTTATCCAAATAACTGGAAGTACTGTGACTTATACCACCCCTGAAATGACTTATCATTTCTACAATGTCCCATGAGAATTTGGACCTGATGGTTTCTACTGTATTTTCTTTTAAGTTGCTGGGCAGTGTGGTAATGACGCTTATTTTCACATCCTTTTAGAAAGACATAGTCAAAAAAAAAGGCCCACATGTAAACTGGATGCAAAGTCAGACATTTACAAAGAAAAGGGTTCAGCGTGGACTTTGGTTTCGTTCAGGTCAGAAACACTTTTAGAAAGCATTACAGACAGTGAGGACAGTGCAGAGGGCAATGCTGCTAGAACCGAGTAAACGCATGGGAGATTCTACCATAGAGTTTGTTTTCAATCCATGTGGAGGGGAGGGCGCGAGGGAGGGGGGCGCTGCTGCAGTCCACCAGTGGTGTCTCCTCCTCTGAGAGGCCGTCGTCATACAGCAGTGAGTCCGACGGGGTGGACGCTGCAAGATCCAGGTAGTCCTGGAAAACAGGGATGGCCAGTCATCACCCCTTGATGCCAGGACAAGGGTTCTGGATGCGTCCCCACCTTGAAAGACTGGCAGAGCCCCTCGCTAGAGTGGCTCTTGCTTCGCTGGCACCTGAGTGTCATCTGTTTTCTCTGTCCCCTCTGTAGATCTCCAGGGCCTTCGGAACAGCCTGGGATGCCTGCCTTGGAGCGGAGGGCTGGGGATTGCTCATGTCAGACACTCTGGCCTGGGAGAGCTCATTTGCTACACATCATGTGTGGAAGCGACCTGTGTCAAGCAGCAGACGTAGTCTCCCCCTCGGCGCTCCCACCAGGAGCTCATGTTAGAGCTCAGAAATATGAAACACTCCACTGGTATGGGCTGTGCCCAGGACACTGCCACAGGTGGCAGCTCCCAGCACGACTGTCACATGTGTGCGTGTGTGTGTGTGTGTGTGCATGTACGTATGCACAAGAGGCTAGCGCAGGCCACGCTGCTCCCTGGCACTGTCCCTGGAGCTGGCTCTTGGAGTCAGGACAGCTTGACTCACAGGACTCAGGGTTCCGCCCCAGCACTGACTATGCTGTGAAGCTCTGCTGCAGGGGCCTCGCCAGTACCCTGTGTCCTGAGTTTGTAAAGGGTGCTTCTGGTAAACGTGCCAACGAGAAGCAAGA
The DNA here is from genome assembly GCA_028451465.1 of Erethizon dorsatum. Classification (NCBI taxonomy): domain Eukaryota; kingdom Metazoa; phylum Chordata; class Mammalia; order Rodentia; family Erethizontidae; genus Erethizon; species Erethizon dorsatum. The sequence continues at coordinate 41,306,549 of CM051833.1, read as the reverse complement.
CCTTTGCATGAGGGTGTGAGGGCCGGGCTGGTTCACCAAATCCCTGGCATCCAGTACTTAATAGTTACTCAAAAAACACTAGCCCAAGATGAGTCGATGCGCTCACTCCCTCAGTCGTAAAGGGAGGTGTGCAGGTTGACTAACTCCTCTAGACAAGCTTTGTTTGGCTCACACTGGGTTTGAAAGTTTATAAATGAGTTAACAATATGAACTGGGAGATCTGACATAGGCCTCTTGAAATCAGGGAACTCTGGCACCTGGGGCTTCTGTCCTTGGCCACACATGGTGGCAGCCTGGGGCCTGTGGAGGGGCTAGAGCCACAGCCCTGCCACCCTCTCATCTCTGCTGCCCCCACTGGACACCACCGGCTGCTACAACCCTGTGAGAGCTCTTCTAGGGGTCAAGAGAAGAGCTGTGGTTTCTCTGTGATTTGAGAAGCACCTGGGCCTGGCCTGAGGAGCAGCTCTCCCTCCCTCCAGACTGCCTGCCCTGGGGACAGCACACTCTCTTCTTGCCTCCCGCTGCCCTCCACTCCAGGAACTACAGCCCCCAGGGGAGGCCGGGACTCACTCTGCTCTTGACCATCATCTTCTCCAGGTCTTTGCTGATGTCAGCAAACATGGGCCTCTTGTCTGGCTCCTGCTTCCAGCACTGCAGCATGAGTCGGTACCTGAGGGTGGGGTGGGGTGGCGGTGAGGATCTGCAGGGCCTGTGGAACCACAGCTCCACTGCCTCGCTGGTGTCTCCCAGCTTGCGGGGAACTGGGGCATGGCATCATTCCAGACCCAGGGGCTCCCCTTCCCTCCAGAAAGTTTACTTTCCTTTTCCTCACAGAACACCGTAAACAGCGGGTTGGGTATCACTTCAAGTCTGGTGGCTGAGCAGGAAGTTCCAGGACGAACTGACTGAGTTTTCAGGTGTGGGTGGCTCATCACACCTCCGACTGACATATTCCCAGCCTCTGAAGGAGCCCAGGCCTGGCCAATGGGCAGTGACCTTAGCATACTAAGGTGTTGTGGTACCATGTCCCAAGCAGTGCACAGACTGTGGCACAAATCTCTGACTCTGGACAGCCCCTCCTTGTCTGCTTTCACCCTGCTTCCTGGAACCATCTGGCGCCATATGGGTCTATGTGGAACCATCTGGGACCATCTAGAACCTTCTGGAACCATATGGAACCATCTGGATGAACTGCCTGGTGGGAAGCAGGATGGCTCTGGTGCTCTCAGGCTGGGTGTTCTCCGGCACTTGCCTGTGTATCCTATGGGGCCCTGGGCTCACTCTGCCCCACAGCCTGCTGCTGCCCCAGCATCGCCTCCCATCTAATGAGGCTCTCTGCTCTACCACTCTGCACTCCCTGGAGTGGTGGCCCAGGGCTGCTTAGGAGTGCGTAGGAATGGGGTGGCTGTATCTACTCCCTGGGAGGCCCAGTGTGTGGAGCAGAGTGTGGCTAATGAAGCAAACCCGCTCACATCTCCTCGCTGCAATTATCCGGCCTGTCCATGCGGTGGCCCGTCTTCAGGAGGTTGAAGAGTCGCTCAGGAGGAATCCCAGGGTACGGGTTGCCCCCCAGGGTCACGATCTCCCACAGTAGGACCCCGAAGGACCACCTGCAGCAAGCAAGGGAACAATGAGCGTCTCTACCTGCCCAGGCGTCAACCCCACAGCTGCCAGGCCTGCCAGCCCCCAGTGCCAGGAATGGCCATGCTGGATGTCAGCTGGGTCTTGATGGCCCTCCTGCCCTCGTCCCCTGGGTCCCCTGCCGTCACGCCCAGTGCTGCTCTGACCAAGCTATGCAGAGGGCACTGTGGCCTCCACCACCCCAGCCAGACAGCCATAGCCACACTTACACATCACTCTGCGTGGTGTAAATGTGGTCGAACAGGGACTCGATCGCCATCCACTTGACAGGAATCCGGCCCTGTAGGGGGCACTTGTGTGATTCTGCAGTCCTAGCTCTGGGAGTCCTGGGTCAGGGCCAGCCACAAGGCCTGGAGGCCCAGCCACAGCTGCAGCTGCAGACAGCTGCTGAGATGCTGGCGGGAGTTGGGCAGCTGCCCACTGCCACGCGGGGTGACAGGTCCCAGGGCACACCCTGGGGCCTGCAGGTGTGCAGGCTGCGTCCACCTCCTCTACAAAGCCTCAGGAGCAGTTGGCTTAAGGCCACAGCATTTACTGCAATTCCCCTTTCCCGAAAGCATTCTCTGAGACCCTGTGCTCACATCCACTCCTTCTCAGGGGGGCTGTCTGTGAGGCTGCAGTGCCCTCCCCGTCCTGTGTCATGGGAAGGTGCCATCACATCCCCTGGGATGGCAGCAGCCCCCCCTTTCCCTTCAGTGGTTCTGAGGTCTCTGTTGCCATGGAAACCCTAGAAAAAGTAAACAGGTCTCTCAAAACTTGCATCAGTGTCTCCTGTCCCTCATAGCAGAGCTAAGCTGAGAAGCTGTGCCCAGTGCTATTCCTTCCCTGTGGGGGTCAGCCCTGAACGCCTGGTTGCTGGGACCCCTGGTCACGAACTCGCCCCACCTGGACCATCACCAGGCTTTGGGAGAGTGGTGGAGACAGTGACAAAACTAAGAGGTCAAGGTGGTTGTCCTGGGGAAGGACAATGTTAGGACCCCAAAGACCCTGAGCTATGGCCCCACAGCAAGGACCCACAACGTTTTCCAAGGCCTAAAGTAGCCTTGTAAAGTGACAGTGATGACAAACAAAGCATCCTCTTGAAGGCCTTGGGAAGGAAGGATGGGATGCAGGAAGAGCAGCAATGCAGGGAGAGCAGGAACAGGGTCTCTGCAGACCCAAGGTGGGGACAGAACAGGGTTGGCAGCTTGAAAGAGTTCAGTACCTGGAAAGCTACTGCATCTGTCCAGAGGACCTGAGGGCACCATCCCCACTGTGACCCCCCCTTGGCGCACTCTGTACAGGGTACCTTGCTCCTCTTCACGTAGGAGTCCTCCTCGTATACATCGCGGGACAGCCCGAAGTCTGAGATCTTCATCTTCCGCCCCTCGGCCACCAGAATGTTCCTGGCTGCCAGGTCCCGGTGCACGAGCTGTGGGGAAGGACAGTGGGACACTCAGGTGGCTGGCGGGTGGGTCAGGCAGGGCTGGGGCAGGCCGAGGAGGGCTGGGGCACCGTGCCCACACCTACCTTCATCTCAGCCAGGTACTGCATCCCCCTGGAGATCTGCCAGGCGAAGGAGATGAGGTCACCCATGGTCAGCGCCCGCTCATCCGGGTGGTCCAGGGCACCAGAGTTGCGACTGCCCACATAGCCAGGCCCCACCTTGCGGCTGTCCCGGAGGAAACCCCGCAGGGACCCATACTTGGCATACTCCACGATGAGGAGGAGTGGCCCTGGGGGCGGGAACAGCGGGCATGAGGCCACATGGGCAGGTGGGGCAGCAGTCACCCAGTGGGCACAGGACCCTGGCACAGCCCTGCTGGGGTGGCTCTGAGGAACGCAAGACCTAGAATCCCCACACCCACCCCTGCGGGCACCGGCTCCCTCCAGGGAACAATGGTCATCAGGAGCCCCGACCCTTTCTGTGTCCTCATCCATTACTGCAGGGCTCTGAGGGCCAGTGGAGGTGGGCAGACCTGGGAAGGTATGAGTGGTCCTGGTGCTGGCCAGGTGCTTGCTGCCCTGTCCCTGAGTTCCCTGTACACATGCACACATAATGCACACACACACACACACACACACACACACACAAATGCTGAAAAGCCCTGGGGAGCACCGAGGGTTGGAAACCAAGACATACGAGGTGGTCTCCTTGATCTCGGCTGAGAAATGGTAACAGTGTCCTGCTGTGCGGGTCTGGCTCAGGCCACCTGGAGGCCACACACATCCAGGACCTGCAAGTCCTTGGAGCTCAGCCAACAACTGGTGCCCGCTGGGGAGCCAGAAACACCACAGGCATGAACCTTAGGGATGCAGGGGGCAAAGAGTGGAGCCATCGGCCTGCTCACCGTCCTGGCTGCAGGCCCCGTACAGCCTGATGACATGTGGGTGGTTAACTTGCTTCAGGAGGTTGAACTCAGACATCAGGTCACGCAGCTCGCTCTGGGATGCGTTCTCTGGAAGACAGTTGGACAACAGGCTGCACCACAGCCCCTGCCACAGTGCTGGCCTGGCACAGCATCTCCCTCACGGCACAGGGACCAGGATTTCCTAAGGGCCTTACCGTGCCCCACAGGGCTGGGGCCAGTGGCGGAGTAGAGGTCCGGGCACACATCCGAAGCACCCTCCTGTATAGCCCCCACCTTGCCCTGTGACAATGGCTCTATGCCACATGCCAGCTGCCACTGTCCTGCATCTGCAAGGCTGGAGCCCGGCCACAGGGGAGTTCAACGCCCACATGGTCACTGGAAGGTGTGGAGGTTGAGGGGCTGCCTGGTAGGGGCTCCTCACAGGACCCCGTGGGATGGGGGAGACAACTGTCACAGGCAGATGCAGCACTCATACCCTGGGACACCACGGGTTCTACTGCCTCTCAGGGGCACGGCTGCCCTGTGCTCAACCCTGCGGCTCCACATACCTTTTAGCATCTTCACGGCCACCGTGGTGTAGCCAGCTCTGCCCTTCAAGCGGAAGGCTGTGGCCTTCACCACCTTCCCAAACTCGCCCTCTCCCAGGGTCTTCCCGAGAACCAGGTCCTTGCGAGGGAATTCCCACTTTGGGTCCTCCTGTGGAGGTTGAGGGGGGATGGAGGAGAGAGAGATAAAGTGAGGAGGATGGAAGAACAGCCATCAAGGAGCCCTGGGGATGAGGCCTGGGTGAGGAGTGGCTGCCCTGGGCCGGGGACCCTCACCTGGATCTTGACAGTGTCCACGGAGACCTGGTTCTCCATGGAGTCCAGCGAGGGCCGGCGGGCTCCTGCCGAAGAGTAGCTGACTGGGAAGGCCTGCGCGGGCCGGCAGAAGGTCATCTCTGCAGACGCGATAGGCGGCTTGTGTGCATGCTTGTGGTAGCGGTGGACACAGAAGGTGGACAGCAGCACCGAGACGATGAAGGAGAAGAGAACGGCTGCTGCGATCACCGTGCGGCACAGGTCATCACACAGGGGGCCTGTATGGGTGGACAGCCCTTCGCAGTGAGACCCTGTGAGCCTGAGGCACCCACCAGAGGACCTGCCCCACCTTGGACTAGCTCCTCCTGACCGCTGTGTGGATAGAGAGGTTGGGCGGCCCACCCAGGTCACATAGAGGGACAGCACCCTCTGCACCAGCCCCCCAGAGCTCCCAGGGAGTCGGATGCCCAGCCTTGAGGCCCCTGGAATTTCCTTCACAAAGGGCAGGAAGAGAGAACACAGAGGCAGAGCCTCGGACCAGAGCCCTGTCACAAGTCAGGCACTGCGAGTGTCCTGGGTACAGAGGAAGCCTCCCTGGTGCAGTCATTGTGGCCTGTGCCTCCTGTATCAGATGCCAGGGACCCAAAGGTGACAGCTGGACAGGGACAGGAGGATGGGGCCCAGGAAGGGATAGGTGTCAGAGGAAGAGCTCTGCACTGCCCCAGCTCTCATCAAAGAACATGGGACAGAAGATTCTTTGCAGAGGCCTCTGTGCCTCTCCTGGGTTGCACCCGTGGGGAAACTGAAGTTTAGTAAGGTACAGCCTTGGAATCTGCACCCCTCCTCCTCCTAGCAGCCGCACCCTCACCCTGGCTGTCCTCAGGTTCGCAGAAGCACTTCTTTTCCTCTGGGAAGCAGCTACAAGTGCCATAGCCAGCTCTGATCCCCCGGCGCTCCCCTGGCTCGTGTCCCCCAACGATGCTGCCCCCTGAGGACAAATGTGATGACTACCCAGGGTGACCTGAAGCCTGGAATCCGTGGACATGAGGGCTTCCCCCACCCCATGACCAGGTTTGCAGGCTGAGTCAGGAACTGCTTACATAGGCAGGGGGCTCTGCCTTGAAGTCCCCCAGGCCAACTCCCTGGCTGTGCAGGAGGATCCCAGATTGCCCAGCGCCCCGCAGAGTTCCCAGAAAGCACCCCTGGGTGTTTCAAGAGCAGAGCAGGGGTAGGGTGGCTCACAGGGAGCAGGAGAATGCAAGTGCTGCGAGTGAGGCCAGGCACCAGGGCCACCATGTCACGGACAGAACCCTTGTCCAGCCAGGTGAGAGGTAGGAGGAGCCTGGCTCAGCCTCATGACCATGACACCTGGTCCTGTGGCCACACCAGGGATGGAACCCAGGGCTGCACAGGAGCACAGCCCACGCTCTGCTGCCACGCCCAGCCTGCTCCCTACATATGGATTTGGCCACTGTTCCCTGCCAACCCCGCCATCCTCAGCTTACGCAGGCAGTCTTGGGGGCAGATGTGGGGGTCCTGGTTCTCTACGACATCGCAGTGGCCATCGGGGCATGTCTTGATGCTGGGGGAGCAGGTGGAGAAGTTTCTGGAGATCCCTGCAGTGTGACACAGCCGTCATCACATGGATGCTGCCACTCAGACTCCCCACGGCCTCCTGGGCCCAGCATGGCTCTCTAGAGAGGGTAACTGAGGCCGAGGAGAAACCTCACACACCCCTGGCCACTGTGGAAGGCCAGGCAGGGTTCCCAGTGGACCACTGTGGTGACAGGCAGCTCACCGGGAACCACTGTCCTGCATGTCTACCCTTGACCCTGACCTGCCACATGGGCAGTGCATCAACCTGGGCACCTCTGGTCCCAATGGCAGAGCCTCCCTGATGCCGTGGGCACCCAAGGACTGGCAGGCTGGAGTCAGGCAGGCTGGGCGTGGAACCCATGTATGGAGCCACCCTCCCCAGCAGCACCCGGCCCCTGGCTTGGCCCACCTTTGCCGTCACCCTGCCGCCACTCGCACCGGCCGGACAGGGCACCCAGGCCACCGCACTCCTCGCACTCAGGGCGCCTCTTGCTGACTGCACAGGACAGGGGGCAGCCCGCTGCCTCGGCCACATCTGAGAGGCAGACAAGCCAGGGTCACGGGCCATGCTGTCCCCAGGTCGAACCTGGTGACCCAGAGTACATGGTAGGATAGGGGCACCTGGGTCACAGATGGGGGTCACTCCTTGGAGAAGGAAAGACAGGGATGGATTGAGGATAGCTAGCTTGGTGTCATACCACACACCAGGGGCACCTAGCTCAGTTAAAGATGGACTGTGAATGTCAGTCCCTAATGCAGATAGGACACCGTGAACTTTGATTTCCGAGAAACCTCACTGTGAGCCTCCTCAGACTGAGTGTCCCTCACGTGCAGAGTGGGACAGAAACTCCATATTGTGATCTTGGGACAGTCATGTGCGTATCCTGAGGTGTCCTGGGCAGGACCAAGGCTAAGTGGGAAGTCTGCTCTGGCTCACAGCACATCTGTTCTGGAGCCCCAAGCCCACCTAATTCCACCTGCAAGTCTCAGTGCACTGCATTCTGTGACCCAACACTAAGTTGAGTGTGGGACTTCCCACCTGTACACCAGGTCAGCCACCGAAAATGTCCCGATTGTGAAGCATCTCGGACTTAGGGTTGAGGGACACTCATCTGGCTCCAATCAACTACATACTGATCACGCAGAACTCAAGTTTAACCTGTGTCCCGCGTCTTACCCAGCAGCCTCAAGGCAAGTGCATGTGTACAACACACTGACCAGGTGGCAAGGATGTTCACCACACAATCACACTGTCCCCACCAACTTCCTGCCAGGCTTTGAGGAGGCATCATAATTCAGGCACAGGGAGGAGGCTCAGGCTCAGGGAGAAACCGAGGGTGATTCCCCCCAGCCTGGACTCACATGTCTTCTCCACAGTGACCAGCAGTATGGACTGGGCCTCAGTGTGGGTCTCCAGGTCAGTGGCCACCACTGTGTACTGCAGCTCATCACACTCGAGCCGCCGTAGAGCCTCCGTGTCATTCACAAACAGGGTCCCTGAGGTGTCCTTGGCCGAGCTGAGCACCCCCAGGACGCTGCAGTTGGTGCTGGAAGGCTGTAGCTTGTACTGGACATGGACACCACTGAGCTCCCGGCAGTGCTCCACACAGACCTTGCCGACCTGGGGACACAGATGGCTCAGCAGGCTTGCCTGGCCTCAGGTTGTCCCCCACATGACCTGGGACATCAGATCCCTGAACTCTCCAGACTGTAGACCTGCCTGCCCACCCCAGCCCTGCCCAGGCCACTGAGTCATTGCTACCTCTGCTCCCGGGAGCCAGAGGTGAGAGCAACACCCTGCCCTGCTGCCTCCCAGCGGTGCAACTGATGCAGCACAGTTACCTGGTCCCCACAAGACCAAGGGGCCAACCTGGGACTCTGGAGATGAGGGCCTTTCCTTCCAGGGATGCCAGGCCCCACAGCCAGGCAACTAGACTGTCTATCTTTTGGCCACTCGAGACTCAGCCACAACAACCAAAGCCAAGAGCTCCAGACGGGGTCGAGGTGGGGCAGCTGGTACCCATAGGCCACAGTCAGCCCTGAGGTTGCCCCGCCAGGGCCCAGTGCAGAGCCAGGCACCCCTTCCTCAGGGGAGGGGTGAGGAGCCAGAGTCTGAGCTGGGTGGAGAGTAACAGGGCAGGTGGCCCTCCACCCATGGGGTCTGTGCTCCCAGCACCCTCTGCTTGTCACCTAATACCTGACACTGCTGCCCATGCCCAACTTTTCAGAGATGGGTCCCTTCTGTGGTAGGGATGAGTCCCTTCTGTCATAGGGATGAGTCCCTCTGGGCCAGTGCCAGGATCAAACGAGAGAACTGGCAAACCACTGGGACAAGAGGAGCCAGGCTTGATGTGACATTCTGCAGAGAATGTGCCACTCCATGAGGAGAAGCCACTCACATGCATGGGGACTCCGGGCTCAGAAAATGCTTAAGAAGCACAGTGCCCATTCGGCTGTGGGTGTGGAAGGGGCCCTCTTCCCCCTCCTCATCTTTAACGAGTACTTATGGCTTTATCTGACCATATCTGATTGCTTCCTTTTCCAGCACAAACGTATGCACACCACAAGCTCTGGCAGACGCACCCAAAGAGTAGAAGCGAGGCGTCTGTCTTCCCCTAGAGGGCGCCATTGCTCGCCATACTCCGCACTCTTGCAGACTGAGCAAGATTTGCTCCTGCAGAGACCAGGCCTGAAACCTTTTCTGCAAACACCCTCCCACCCCGAAAATCTACCAGGGGCGTGTTTCCAAGTTAGCATGCACAGATTCACCCGGTAGTGCTCTTACAGTAGTGCAAAATATGATGTAAAGATACCAAAGAAAAGGGAAAAAACAAAAGGGCTCAAGGAGCCCCAAACTGCCTCAGCAAATTCCCCTGGCCTGCGTCTACAGCCCACCTGGCTACTTGGGCATCACCCAGCCAGCCTGCCTGCCACCTGCTTCCCCGCCCTCACCTGGGCGTAACGGTGGGCCTGCCTGCTCACGGAGAAGGAATAGGCGCTGGGCAGGCGCAGGCGGATGGGCATCACTGACACGTTGAAGTGGAGGGGGAGGACGCCTGAGCCCGGGCCCTGGAAGGTGGAGTCGTTGACCAGCACATCCAGCTGCAGGGTTCGGCTCTCCGAGATGGGCAGGCTCTGGTTGAGAACCAGCTCTGTGGGCAGGGACATGATGGTGACAACCAGGCTTGGACCAAAGCCCAGCACCTCCTCCCAGACAGCCTGCACACGCATGTGCACACACATACTTTCACATGCAGAGCCCAGACAACAGGCCAGGGTCAGCCCTGAGAACCTACGTTGGATGCTGTCTGCCCAGTGAGCTGCATGCCACAGGAGCTTGTCTCAATCAGGGTAGCATTTGTGTGCATACAAGTGTGTGTGAAAACTGTGTACTGTGAGAAGGATCCGCACGGTATACATATGTACAGTGTGCAAAGATGTGGGTGTGAACGGGATGTCTGTGGTGAGTACGTATGTGTGTAGCATGTGACATATACATATGGTGTGTGGTGGTGTACATATGCGAGTGGCCTGTAATGTGTGTGGTGTGTTCGTGCAGTGTACACACAGGAATGTATGGTACACACAGTGTGGTGTGTGCATGGTGTACAGATAGGAGCCTTCTGTGTGCACACAGGGTGTGGTGTGTGCAGGGCATACACACAAGAGTGTGCAGTATACATGTGTGGTGTGTAAGGTGTGCACCCAGGAATTTGCAGTGTGCACAAGAGCATGTGGTGAGCACACGATATAGTGTGTGAGGTGTGCACACGTGTTGTGTGTGTAGTCACATGCAGGCAGATGACCCCCCCTTACTGAAGTCGTGCACAGTGGCCCGCACGGTGCCACCGTCCTCGGCTGCCACACGGGTCTCGTTGGGCACATGCTCCAGGCGGAAATGCTGCTGGGCCCAGGGATCCCCGGGCAGCAGGGTGCCAGTGTAGCGCCGGGCCAGCTCTGCCGAGGCTGGCACCACATCCGCGTCGAACACGCGCAGCGTGGCCACTACCGTGCCCTGTACGGAAGGGCTGTTAGACAGGATCCAGGCAAACCTCAACTCTGCCAACCGCGGTGGATCCGAATGGCTGCCTTGGGCCACTGCGCCCAGCCAAAGGAAGCCCCGCCCACAGCCTATTACGAAACTCCCCATCCTCACGCCCACCAGAGACCTCGCCCACAAAGCCCTTGCCCCTCTCCAGCCCACTAGAGCCCCACCTAACAGATACCCCGCCCACAGACCATCAGAGACCACGCCCACAAAGGCCCCGCCCCTCTCCAGCCTACCAGAGAGCCCCGCCCCCAACCACTAGGGAGGCACCGCCCCTACATTCCTGCAGGTACGGAGGTTCCTCTCACTGTCGCGAGGCTAGAGCCTCAAGGTCCCCAGGGAGCGCATTCCCGCCTCTGCAGCTGGGAGCTTCCTCCTCAGGCCCGCGGGGTGGGGCAGGCAACAACTAAGGGCCCGGCGCACTCGCACCTCCCTTCGCCGGAAGGCCACTTCGGCGCTGGCTGTGTCCGCGGTCCCCGCGACGCTGGGCGCCGAATCGTCCTCGTCGTACACGGTGACCGGGAAGGGCTCCCGCACCTCGTCCTCACGCGCGCCCGAGCGCACGGCACATGCGGCCACGAGGTCAAAGCGCTCCCGGCGCTCGCGATCCAGCGCGCGGCGCGTGCTCACCTCCAGGCTGTCCGGGGCGCAGCGGAAGGGGCTGCCGTCACCATCACCTGGGGGCGGGGACACGGCGGGCTGACAGCCAGCCTGGCATCGGGCGTCTCTAAGAGCAGTGCTAATGTTATTTACATTATGGGGACAGCCTTTGCTCCTCTTAGAAAGCACGATAAGTAAAACCACAGCTCTGCCCTTGCTGAGTGTAAGTGGTGGCTTTCCCTTCTTTGTGGAGATTTCACCGATGCTGTCAGCAGGCTGGTGAGTGTGGGCCTGGTGTAGACCCACAGCAATGTGGGTCCCCAGCTGAGTGGCCTCCATGGGCGGTCAGCCTTATTCTCTCCTCTCCTCTGGGGTCACCACCCGTCCCACACCAGCCCTCCCCAGGCCCAGCTTCCGGAAAGGCGGGCTATCCCCCCGGCTGCTCAGGAGAATCCTTGGGAAAACGCTTAACACCCACAGCCAGCCGAGGAAGAATTCAAAATCCCCGGGTCCCCTGCTTCTCAGGGGCCTGCTGGCTTCCAGGCTCACACAGCCCCCTCGTCTGGCTCAGAGGTCTCTTGTAGCCTCTGTCTTCCTGCTTCTGCCTACACCTGCAGAAGGCTGGAGTGTGGCTGATTCGTTTCAAGATAAGTCAGCCTTCCATGGCTCCCATCCCCCTCAGGGTGCAAAGCCTTGAAGGGTGCTCTCAGGCCTGGGGAGGAGCCGCTCCCCAGCCTTATCCCTGTCACCTGTTCTAGTTCGTTTGCCCTGGGGCTCCCACCCTGCCCACCTGGCTGAGTCAGTGTCTCCACTATGCCCACCCCATCCTTTCCTGTCCTCTCAGAAGCCACTGGCCCTGGGGAAGGGAGGACACCAGCCTATGACTTCCCAGCCACTGCCTTCACGTCAGGACAGCACGTGGCCAGCACAGGCCCAGGACTAACCAGCCACTCACCCTGCAGGAGCCTGTAGACCACACTGATGTTGGGGCACAGGAAGTGCACGGGCAGCAGACGGAACTGGTGGAAGGTGCCAGGCGGCCTGTTCTCTCGGATTCGGAAGGACAGCCCATTCTCCGGGAAGCAGATCTCCCGGGATGAAAGGGAGCTGCAGGCTGGGAAGGAGGCGTTGATGAAGGAGAAGTACACTCGGGCACACCCTGGCCAGTGACACTCGCCCTCTCGCAAGGGTGGGGACGACAGGAAGACATGGAGGAAGATGGTCAGCAGGGGGAAACCACCGTCTGTGGGGAGAGAAGAGTCAGGCCCAGTGCAGGCCTCACCTTTCTGGTGGGCATGGGGCACGGGGCAGACAGGTCCAAGGTTCACATCTGGCTAGCTTTTGCCTCACCTCCCAGCTCCATGCAGGGCCCTGAGGCTGCAACACTCGACCCACCATGCCCACCTGCTGTCACCAGTACTGGCCTCATGATGTCCCCACCTTCTATGGTGAGCAGCTCCCCAGGGTGGGCTCCTGCGCACAGCCCACTGCCCTGGGGCTTTGCTTGGGACCCACCAAGGACAGATGTCCCCGGCCCCGGAGGACATTTCCACAGCACTCCCACCACGGCACCATGTGGCAGGGAAGCCAGGGTTCAGCAGGATGGGGCTCTCCGGGGCCCTGGCTGCTCCCCCGTCTGCTCGCTGTGCTCCTCCGTAGCCAGCCCTGCTCCATCCACCCCCATCTGTGGTCAGTCATTCCTCACACAAACCCCGGGCTCCTTCCCTAATGGGACCCAGCAGTGTCTGGACACAGCCTCCCAGGAAATGCAGACCCCACGGGGCTTAGGAAGAGCCTCGCCACAAGCAAGCATATCTAGAACCCCGGCCTGCCTCCAGCCACCTCCTCCAAGACCTGGCCAGCTGCTTACCCCAGGCCTCTCCCTGCCCAGTGACCCCAGCTGGATCAGGGCTGGGGCTGGTGTGAGCCCGAGACACTTGATCCACCCTTCCCCAGACTGGGTTCCATGAGACCAAGACTCGGGCTGTGGCCAGGTCTCCCAGGCTCCCTTCGTTCTGAGACACCTTGGCCAGGCCAAGTGTCTGCCTGCGGGAGGGAGGAGCTCTCTGGGACTGCTGCCCCTCCAGCAAGCTCTGGCAACTGGCTGAATCAACCCCTGAGGCTTTTCTAGCCCCCTGCACCCCTTACAACCTCCAAACCCTTGCTGGTTCCTGGAAGGTACCCAGGTTCTGCTGTAGTGAGCACCCAGACCATTGAACAGGTCCCCAAATCCAGGAGCCTCAGGAAGCCCAGGGGCTACCCAGACCCTTGAAGACTCCTTCATCACTGGACACAGGCACCAGTGCCACCTTTCCCCTGCCCCCACCTCCCCAACGGGAACCTGGGGGTCATGCAGCCTCTGCCTGAGCTGGATAGGCTGGGGTAGTGCTGGCCATCCTTACTTCGCAGGCTGAGCTGCTCCCAGGAGCTGAGATCCAGGCTGCGGTTGAGGTAGAGAAGGCCGGTGTCCTCCACACGGATCCAGTCGTTCCTGTGCAGTGGCTTGTGGTAGACACCATAGAGGTGCTGGCCCAGGTGGAAGCTGGGCACCTCCCCGGGCGCATCACGCAGGGCATGCACGTAGAGCAGCGGTGTGCCAGCTGGCTGGTCCAAGTACAGCCGCTCCCAGTAGGCATCCCTTGGGAAGTACAGGCCCAGAGGGGCTGCAGGAGGCAGGGGTCAAGTGAGGAAGGCATGGACAAGAAAGCCGTCAACCTAAATTTCTGGTCTTAACGGGATTCCTCACCTCTGGTCCAAAGAGCAGAAACACAAGAGCATGTACAAATGGCTGAAAACGCTTTTCATTACAACAGAGAGGAGAAGGAGGGAGAAGGCAGAAATAAGACATGCAGAATCACCATCAGCCACCCCGGTTTCCCGAGTACCTAAACCCCAGAGTTCATGATGGCTTCTGAGCAAATCACTGTAGTTTGCAAGGGCACGAGACACCACCAGACAAGCAGGGTGGGCAGTGGTGGCCAGTAACAAAGGTGGCCCTGGGTAAGAGACTGACAGACCTTTACGCAAACCCACTGCTGCCCCAGGACCCAGGAGTTCGACACCGTTCAGTGGAAACACACCCAGGCGAGACCTTGATCATACACAGAAGAATTACTTACAGCGGCCTCCATGCCCTCTGGAGGTTTCCCAGGTTTGCACCATGGAACCCCACACAGTGACAAAGGACATGCTCCTGGGACACGAGGCCACGGTACAGGCCTCACAGACACCACACAAACCGAAGTCATGGCAGGAGGCCACACACCATGGCTTCCAGAGTGAACCCAGTGGGCAATCAGACAGCTGCCGACGGGGTGAGTAGCCTAGGAACAGCAGGAAGGTGTCCTGAGGAAGCCAGTGTCCTGTCCCCATGGGCAGGTCATGTGTAGTATCTACACACTGACTTGGCACAGCTGAGACTCAGGTCTCCCCCTACAAAAGTCCTACCTAAAAGACTGGAAAACCAATCTTAGTCTGAGAGTGCATGTGTGAGGGCCCCAAGAAGCCGGGATGCTGGCCACGCCTGGTCTGGGCCTAGCTCATTTCCTGTGCTGTGGCTGCGCATGCCCAGGCTTTAAAACTACAAAGCATGCTCAGTGAGTGTGTGAGCCCTGTGCACTGCTGGGGAGGGGATGCGAAGCAGTGAAGCTGTGTGAAAGGGTGTGGGGCTCCCCAAAACATCACACACAGACTCCCACATGTCCTAGCCATCACCATCCCAGCCCTGAGTCGAGACCCAGAATTTGAAGCTGCATCCAGAGGACCCCGCACATGCATTCATAGCAGCACTGCTCACCACAGCCAGAGGGCAGGCACCCACGTGTCCATCCACCCACGGCCACTCACAGCAGAGTGCTAGTGAGCCCTCAGAAGGAAAAGGAAGTTCTGCTGAGTGACACAAGCCAGTCTCAAAGGGACCAACCCTGCACCTCACTTCTATGAGGTCTCGGAAATAGTCACATCTAGAGACAGAGTTGAACGGTGGCGGACAGGAATGGGGCTGGAGAATCACCACCTGGGTGGATGGGAAAGCTGTGTGGGTGAACAGTGGTGTTGGCTGCACAATGCCCAACACAGATGTTCTTTTTTTTTTTTTTCTTTCAAACTCACAGCGATCCTCCTGCCTCAGCATCCTAAGTGCTGGGATTACAAGTTTGTGCCCCAGGCCGGGCAGCACTGTGAATGTCCTTGATGGTTCTGAACTCACACAGTTGAAAATGATTAAGAAGGTCCATTTTATGAAGACTTTTGGATAAAAAATAGCAAGATGTTTTTAAAAGATGGGTAAACAGATGAAAAACGCTTACAACACGTTTTAAAAACTTAAAATAATTCTGTAATGCACAAAAAGCACTGACACACAAAGCAGCTACCTGAACCCTATGCTCAAGGCCAAGTGATTGATTCTTCTGCTCTCCCGGGTAGCCCTCCTCCTGAGCACCTGCAGAGGGCGCGGTCCCTGCGGCTAGGACAAAGTCCAGGGCCAAGTGGGCCTGGCAGGAAGAGGACAGGTCCCCAGTGGGAACCAGAAGGTGCTGCACACACTGGTCCATTCCACAGGACGGGTGCAAAGACAGCTCAGAGGCTGAGCAGGGCCCCTGCATGACTGAAAGAGGCCCTGTTCCCAAATAAAAAATAAAGAGGGTTGGGAGGTGGCTGCATGAGAAGGCCCTGGGTTTGACACTAGGAAAAAAGAAAAATGCCAGCTTGGAAGGGAGCCTGTCTGTTCTGGTCGTGCCTGGCCCAGGGTGGGGGAAGCACTGGGCCAGAGCCTGGGACGCAGCAAAGGTCATCCTTGGAGACGCCTAGGTCTCTGTCATCCTACTCAGGCCATGGGGGCAGTGTGGGACCTGGGGAGCCAGGCTGAGCCTTGCCACCTGGCGGACACTCAGGGCCACAATGCAGGGCAGCTGAGGGAACCCTAGAAACCACACCCTAGGGTGTTGCAGGAGGGAGAGCCAAGACCCACCCAGCCTCACCAGGGACCCTGTCAGGAGCCACCTCCCTCCCACTGGCCCAGGGGTCAGAGCCTCCACGATGGCACCAAGCTGACCTCTGCCAGTCCAGTCACCGGAAGGGCAGTCCTGTCCTGTCCTCATTCTTGGGAGCTGCTCTGTGCACCCGCCCTCTGCCTGGGGACCCTGCCACAGCTCTGAGATGCCTCTTGCCTTCAGGGGTGGGGGCTGGAGGCAGGCGGCTCACAGGGCCCCACATGGGCAGGACAGGGGTCTCCTGCTGCCTGGAAGGACCTTGGGGCAGGCGACAATGTGACCACAGTCCAAATGCACTTAAGATGCCTCCCAGGAGGCCCACAGCAGGCACGCCCTCCTGCAGTGCTGACCCTTGTTGGCAACAGGGCTGGAGACAGGTAGGCACAGGCAATGCTGGTGCATCCTGAGCTGCCCGCAGGGCTCACACCGGGCTGGACGCTCTGCTGCACGTCTGGAAATCCTGCCCACAATCGAAGCAGCCAACTGCAGCAAGGGAACAGAATGAGCCACTAGCACGTGACACCACAGGGTTGGTGGCTCCCGCAGAACACTGGCCCACTCTGGGCCTCAGTTTCTCTGAGGTGCTCTGGGGACAGGAGCAGCAGCCAGGCCCTCACCTGTGTGCTAGACACGGCTCCCTCATCACCCATCCCCAGGCAACATATCCCGGCCTGCCATGTGGGAATGTGGCAGGGTATCTGGGCCCTCACACTGCAGCCCCCGAAGCCCCATGGAGCCCACCCTCCCACACCCTCCCAGACAGGTCTGCACCTGGCTCTTGCTCCCCAACCTAGGGGCTCAGCATGACTCCCTGCTAGGCTGCAGATCAGGTGCCTGAAAAGTCCAGAGGACTCTGTACCGCCTGCCACCTGCACCCCTGGTCTTGTCTACAGGCAGCCGCAGCCCTCATGGCTCAGACCATGCCTGCGGATCACCAAGCCAAGCTCAGTCAGAGGGACCTGTGACCTGTCACAGGCAGTATGTGGAACGAACCCACACAGGGTGTGCAGGACACAGACAGAAAGGGACATGGAGGGCCCACAGCCCAAGACCCCCACCACCCAGCTCCCCCTGCCCTAGCCTGGTGAGACCTCTCTGTACTCCACATTGCCCAGATGTGGGTTTAATGGCATCTGGGTTCAGTTGGAACCAGTCTTGGGGCCCCTTCCTTCATGCACACACATAGGGCACACACACGCCTTGCCACACACCCTGCCATGTGTGCTTGTGTACACACAAAAGGTACACACACAAGCCTTGCCAGATACCCTCTGCCCACGTGTGCTTGTGCAGGGGTCCAGGCCAGACTCTGAGATCACTCTCTGCAGGCAGCATCACACTTGCCTTGTGTTTCGGCAGCCAGTGGAGTATGGTGCAGGCACACAAGGGGGCACAGGGGTGAGTACCAAGCAGCACGAGTGCAGGAACCCAGGGGCACAGGTATGGGGACATCAGGGGCACAGGTGTGGGAATACCCAGCATACCCCACCCCAGCCATGAGCCCAAAGCATGCTGTGATGGTCAACCCTAGCTGTCTACCTGACTGGCCTGGGAGCTACCCCCAGGATTAATAAAGCTACTTCTGGGTGTGTCTGGTGTGTCATGTTGGTGTGGCCTTGGGGTCTGGTCCTCGCTTTCTCTCTAGTGCTGTCCCCTGCTCTGATTCCCTGATGCCATGAACTAAGTAACTTTGCTCTACCACACCCTTCCACCATGATGTTGGAGCCAGCTTACCATGGACTGAATCCCCTGAAACTGTGAGCCAAAATATACCTCTCCTCCTTTAGGTTGTGGTGTCGGGTTTTGTGTCCCAGCAGCAGGAAAGTGACCCCCACACACTGTCCTTTGGTGCATGTGTGACCACTGCCTGAGCCCAGTCATCAGCTGACCATGACCCCCAGACAGGGTCTGTTGTGTCAGATGCAGTCTTGGCTGCCCAAGCCCCAAGCTCCCCAGTGAGCTCTGATCCTGCAAGGGATGGCGCCCCTTCCCTGTGCCCTGCTTGGGCTCTTCCACACTCATGGCTGCTGTCACCTGGGCCCAGGAGCTCCTGGGACATGCTCCTCCTGTGACCTCTGACTCACATCATGCGTGTTCTCTCACATGCCGAGCACTACATGCTACCTCTCACCTTGTGCTTGGGCACAGCACACACATGCTCACCACATCCTTACAGTCCCCTCACACCCTGCACACTCACCGCTCTCAATATAGTGCTGCCCACTGTTGCCCACCACCTCACACATCCTCCCATGGGCTCAGCACGGACCTGCTGTGAACCCTCACCGGGCACTGGGTTCTGCTGCACTCCCAGCCTGCTGCCGGTCACTCACAAGACCACACACCCAGCCCCTGACCAGAGAGACTAAGGACACCACAGGCCTGCCCCTAGCCAGCCCCTGGAGCAGGCATCCGTGGGGTGAGGGGTGACCCCTGTCCCTGACAGGCCCCAGCACGGGGGTGTGGGGGTGAACATGTTCAGGGTGACATTTACTTTAGAATCAAAAGGAGAAAAGAAATATGAGGAGTGTAACAGGACAAAGTAGCCTGGGTTATATTTGTCTTATACCAACACAATGATGACATGTTTTTATTGCAAAAGGCCTCACTGTACTGCCCGGGCTGGCGTCAAACTCCCAGGCTCAAGTGATTCTCCTGCTTCAGCTTCCCAAGGGCTAGGACTACACCTCTTCCTCAGGGAAGGCAGAGACTGTCTGGGGCTTTTGGAGAAGGTAGCTGAGGCCCAGACCGCACACCTTTTCCCATGCCTCTTTGCCCATAGGCTGTGGTGCCCACTGGAGCCCTGTAGCAGCCATGGGCACTGCCTGCCAGCTCAAGGCACTGCTTGGTGCGTTGATCTGCTTCCCTGACTGCCTGTGAGCTGCAGGCTTGGTGGCTGCCTGGCCTTGCATCTACCTGGGGCCACCCATACGTGTCCCCAGCACCCACCTCCCACCGTCAGCCCAGGGCTGCAGGTGCACAGCCTCCCGTCCTCTTCGCCTGCCTGAAGCCACCCACTGCCAGGTCGGCCCTTGCTCCAGACCCACCTCCTCCCTAGGCCTGGCCTCAGTGCCCGTCTGATGACCACAGAGGATGAGGCCAGTGCCTGACACAGTCTCCTCATCCTTGATACTGGTCTTGGGGAGCTCCCCCAGCCCAGCCTCCAGGGGCAGTGAGCCCAGGGACCATGGAGGCCCCAGATGTGGGCGTCCATAAAATTCCCAGACAACACGAAGCAGGAGCACCCAGACAAGGAGGCCCAGCTCCAGCTACTGACGATGCCACAGGACCCTATGACTGGTGTCCATCCCCACGCTGCCTGCCTTGCAGTGGGCCAGGGGCACTGCCAGGGCCTGTATCTCCCGCTTGTGTCCCCCTCTGCAACCATGGAGATGGAGCCACCCTCACAGGATGTTGCAAGCCAGACTGAGCCAGTGACACGAGTTCTCATAACAGGGCCTCACGTTCACTGCCGTCCCCACATCCTTATCCCTCCCTGCACGGTCCCAGTCATCAATACTCCTTCCCTGTGACCTTCACCCCAGCCTTTCACCCCCACCATCTTCACCCCAGCCCCGTGGCCTTGATTCCCTCCCTATGACCTCTGCCCTGTGTCATCCCTACCATTGTCACTGTCCACACCCCCATTGCCTACCCCACAGCTGTCATCTACATCACCACCTCCTCTGTCCCCTCCATCACCCACGTGCCAGGGGCACCAGCTACTGCACATGGGTAGAACTGAGGGGCCATCCTGGCAGGCACCAAGTGACAAGCACTGGGGTCTCCATGCCATTGTCCCCAGAGCCAGGCTCTTGCCCAGAGTCCTTGTGCCTATCTCTTGGGGCTTCAGGGCTCTGCCAACACATCCTCACCATCTGCTGTGGAGTGCAGGGTCTCTAGCAGCCTGGGGGGGCAGCTGGATGGAGGGAAGACAGACACTGTCCCTGCCTGCCCAGCATGCCCTGTGCTGTGCGAGCTCTTCCTCCACACTGCTGTCCCAATCAGCGCTGGGACACAGAGGCCAGCGCTCACCTGGTACCTCTTCTGAGGTCAGAGTGGCAGGGTCCAAGGGGCCAGCACCTGAGGGCACCCTTGGCACAGCCCAGGCCTGTACCCGTGGGCACCATGCCACCACCCATGCCCACCCAGAGCAGCTGCTGTGCCCCACAGGGAAGATGGATGCGTGCCCACGTGTGACTCCCAGCTGCTGCTGACCTCATCTGGGCCACTGCAGCCCTTCTGGCTGCTGTGTGAGGAAACTGCCAATTAAGTGGCAATTAATTCCTTCCCAGGACAGGGCCTGGTGGAGAAGGACTGGCCACCCATGTGGCCACTGGGGACAGTGTGCAGGTCACCAGACCCCAGGGTCTTGACCCTCTCTGCGCCCTGTGCCCCCAGCTGACGGCACCATGCAATGGCCCAAGGGCCACCTCGTGTCCCCCCGGTGGGGTCCTCCATGCACCCAGCAGTCACAGCTGATTTAGACATGTCAGTCACTGTGTCCCTGGTGCTGGGGACAGTCCTGGCCCTCCTCACACACCTCCAGAAATGATGCTAGTGATGGGGACGGGGGAGGAGGTGGAGCTTATGGGGATGGGGACAATGATGATAGTAGTGAAGGGGATGGGATGGAGGTCACAGGGATGAAGTGATGATGATGGTGACAGTGATGGCACAGGTGTGGGAAAGCTGGGGGCCTCCCAGAAAGCAGCTCCTGTCCCCAGCCCTGGAGGACCCATGCGCACAAGCAGACCAGCGCTGGGAATGTCACTGGCATCGCCATGATCAAGCAGGGGCTAAGCAGTAAAGAGAACCCAAGCCCTGCTCCAGGGTCATTCACAGAGGGGGCACGCGGGCCCATGGCACGGTGTCCTTAGCAGGACTCCACGGCTGACCACTGTGCCTCCTGTAGCCTGTTTCCCCATCTGCAGAACAAGAGCACCACACCTGGCATGAGGCCATCCCTGAGCCCCTCTGAGCGCGTGGGACTCACAGAATAAACCGCTGGGCCTGGGTCAGAGGCAAGATGCGGGCTGGACGGGCCCCTGAGGCTCGAGGGCCCAGGGAGAACAGTGTCCTCTTAGACCCACAGGAGGACTCAGCACAACACCAGGAGCAGAGACAGGGCAGGTGGCTTGGCCTTGCCTGTGCCTGCTGGGCTGTGTGGCGGGGTGCAGAGCTGTGGGTGGGACAGGACCCCTCCCTGGGGCCAGTGGGCACGGAGCTCCTGCCTATGGGGCATTCACCAACCCCAACTCCTGCCTGAAATCAGATCTGCTGGGGCCCACAAAAGTCCCCACCCCCATGCCAGCCCCCAGAGTGGGTATACAAAAGGGAGGCCACTGTGCACACGGTGCCGTCCCTGGAATGGGATCTGGCCAGCAGTGCGGCATCACAGCTGTGATGACGGTAATCAGTTTACACTGGATCCGCTGGTTATTTTTAGTCTGGACAGAGACTGTGTGCCCTCAGGGCAGGGGCAGGGGCAGCTGGTTCCCAGCACCACCCCCTCCCTCAGTCCACAGGGTAATGCTGATGCAGTGCCCACACAAGGATACCGGGGAACCCTGTCCTGCCAGAAGGACCCAGAGACCAGGGCACTGACTGCAAGGCTGCCAGATAGGGCAGCTTCTCAGCCACATTTAGCAGAGCTGGGACTCATCCCAGATAGGCCAAGACAGGGCAGGACAGGACACCTCCCAGGTCAGACAGTGGCAGGGGACCTGAGACTCCTCCCCAGATACACCTGGCCAGTGAGCCCCGAAGTGCAGAATGGGGAACCCCCACCAGCCCCAAGGAGGCCCCTGTACTCAGCAAGACCCCAAGTTTAAATAACAAGTATTGCTGAGGACATGGATACATTGTAACCTTCATGTCTATTCCTCCAAAACAACACAGGAAAGATCTAGCAATTTTATATACCTCACAGACTGGAAAACAGTTGGAAAGACAGCCTTATAGTCGTGTTATAGCAACATTGTTTATGGCCAACTGGTGAAAACATCCGAATGTCCTTCACTGATACCCAGGAGCAGCAGATCCTCAGACGGGAGTACTATTCACTCTTGAAAAGGAGCCACACCCCGGGCACTGCTACAAAGTAGAGGTAAACACTGCACCCAGTGAAACCAGACCATGGTGAAGTTGGATGAGGATCTGGAGCAGGCAAACCCAGGGAAGGAGGATGAGTTGGAACCATGGGGAGGGGATGCTGTTATGTGAATTCCACCTCAAAAACCTGTAATGAATTGTAATGAAGTCCCCTCCCCCAGCTTCTGTGCTGACCAGAACTCTGGCAGAGGCGGAAAGAGGCACTCAGGGATTCCCAGGGAGTGGGCACAGACACCCCGCACACCACAACATCCTGTGCCCATCTCCCCTGCCCAGCATGCCCACTGTGTCCTGTGCCTCCCATGCCCACCATGTGTGCCCCACTCATCCCACCCTCCGGTCCTGGGACCAACCTGCACCTCTTCTCTAGCACTTTCCCAGTCATTACTAGGTTTAGAAAATTTCACTTTTCTCTTTCCCTTTTTGGAACTCAAAGTGAGAATTTTCTGGAATCACAGAGGCATTTAAGGGGTGCTTGTTTCTTCTTTAACAGAAATGGGGATGGAACACAGGGCCTTGCACCTACCAGGCAGGTGTTCTGCCATGGAGCTACATCCCAGCCCCTTTTATCTTGAGACGGGGTCTCACTACTTTGCCTGGAGTATTTTCAAACCTGGGATCCTCCTGCCTCAGCCTTGAGGTGGAGGCTGAACACCATCTAGCCTCCCCTACCTCCTGCTCTGGGGCCACACCGCCCCCAGACACACCCTTGGAGCCCAAGCTCTGCAAATCCAACATGAGCCCCCTTGTCCCAGCCTGCCCAGACCCCAGCCCCGTTGGTCTCCCTGGCATTGCACAGGAGGCCTGCAGGTGACTTGTCTGCAGGACCTGGGCTGCTATACTTCGGAGCCACCCCCGCAGCAAGAGCACACATAGTGTTGGCTCAGGGCTGATCACCTGCTCTCCTCAGGGCCCAGGGTGGTGTGAGGTCCCTGAGTGCCACTCAGTGTCACCTGCCACACCAGCCGGGAAGGGGAAGGCACCGGCTCCGGCCGGGAGGGGCTCGGGGGAATAACAGCACCCTTGTCCTCCTGCCCAGCTTGCCCAAGGCCCCTGTGGACAGCTCAGCCTCAGAGGCCCAGGAGCTGCAGGTGGCAGAATGTGGGAAAGAGGGAGATACGCATGTGTGGGCCTGGTTGGGGGATCGGGACGGGAGGGGGAGGTGAGCCCGGCTTCAACACCCAGCCTGGCACCTCCCCCCCTGCCCCATGGGCTCACTGCCCAAGGCAGTGGCACTGGGACGGGTCCCAGATTCCATGCTCTGGGGTCAAAGCACTCCAGCCCACAGGGCCTGGCAACCCTGCAGACCCTGTCCTCACCTGCCAGGTGCTCCTTGCCCGGCTCCCGGCATCCACTCCCACCCACACCCTGCCTGTGGCCTGTCGTACACACCCTGTCCAAATCAAACACGTGTCCCACAGAGGTGAGGGGTCACCTGTTGGCGTGAGCACACCCCTCCTGGGTGTTTGTGGCAGATCCAGCCCTTCACACAAATGAAGAACTGGGAAAGAGGGAAGGAGGTGAGGCGTGGAGGACACAGTGGGATGCAGATGAGCCTGAGCCGTGACCCAGGCAGGCAGGTGCCAACATGCCAACATGGCTGCATGCAGGAGGGAAGGAAGTCGCTGCCTGTCGGCTTCTCCCCTCCTGGACCCACACCGGACAAGCATGGGGATGTCCTTCTGCCATGCTCCATACACACATGCCTGTCCTGACACCCACTGAAGAGCCATCCACAGAGACCCACCTGGGGGTGGCCCAGTGCCATGTGTTCCTTCAGACCTGGGCAGGTCCAGGCCTGCAGGTGGTCAGGCTTGGGGCCATGTCCCTCCCTGGGGCCCTCTCTGGCCCCAGAGTCCACAGCTCAGGGAGCCCTCAGTCTGCTATCTGTGTGTTGCAAAAATGAGACCAAGGCCCTCCCAGAGCTGCTGGGAAGATCAAGGGGCCTGGGGCCATTTGCTATGAGCCTGTGGGTGACCATGGCTGTAGTCATCATCCTAAGACAGGGCATGCAGGGTTCTCTGTCACACTGCAGAGAGAGAAAGCAACAAAGGTCCCGGGGACACACAGCTTCCAGGTTATACCCCTCAGCACCCCTGCTCCGTTTCCTATGTACACTGTAATTTTTAATTACTTTTGTCCTCCCTGGACTAAGAGGCCATTAGTGCCCCATTAGGTGAAAGCTTCCCGTTTTCTCCCACCATCGAGGAAACAGTGATTTACTTAGCCCAGCCCTAAAACAATTCTGCAGAATAAAGGCAATTTAGCAATGGGGCCCCTAAGCGTTCGCTGGGCTGCCCTGTGCTTGCCGTGTGCAGGCCCTGCCCAGGGGACGGAGAAACGCAGGCAGGATCTTGTGTGTGTGTGTGTGTGTGTGTGTGTCCGCACACGCGCGTGTGACCAGCTCCATAACCCTGGGTCCACTCTGAAGGGACCGCCTGGGGAGCTGAGCCTAGGCACATGTCACTCTCAGGGCGAGGTCCCCTGTTCCAGGCCACTAGGCTGGGGCAGTGCCCAAGAACATGGGGGGAGGGCAGGGGTCCCAGGTTGTGCTGGTTGGGGTGAGCAGAGGGGCCTGGCCCTTGGTGGGGGTTGGGGTGGGCAGTGTGTCCACGGCCTACGAGAACATCCTCCCAAGGAAGGGCGAGCGCGAGCCTCGGTGCGCCTGCACGAGCGCGCGAGCGTGAGCTGAGAGAGACCCTCCCCTGCTGAGACCCAGCCAGCCCTGGGCAACAGAGGCCACCGGAGCACTGCGTCCACTAGAGGGCGCAGGAGTCCCAGCTGCTCGGTTCTTGCACTCAGGAGCCGCGCCAGGGCTCAGCTCGAGACAGCCAAGCTCCTAGCCTGGTACAGAGTCCCACAGCCCCTCAAGGCCCTGCCATTCCCTCCTGGGTGTGGTGGGGCCACCACTCCATACCCAGTGCCTCTAATCGTGGCTTGTTGGTTCTCCCTGGGGAAGGGACCGACGTTCCCTGGACTGGAAGGCTGGCTGCGATCCCCCAACTCTGTGATCAGGGGTCCCACGGACTGCAACCTGCATTCCTACAAGTGTGCTGCCACTCCCCGGCCTGGCTCCCACAGCCTCACCAGGCACGCAGAGGCCGAAGCTGGGGACGGGGCTGGAGGCGCCAGCACAGGGCCTCTGGGTCACACTGGCCCACAGGGGTCAGGCTGGACGGAGTCACAGGTGGAGATTTCGGCTGGCTTCTGCCCTGTACCCAGCCTGCTGCCTGATGGCTTGGGCATCGTGTGACCGAGACCCAAACCCAGGAGTCCCCATTCCTGTCCCATGGGGAGGGACAGTCTTCACCTGCGCCCCTGCGCTGCGTCCCTGCTCTGAGCCCCACCGGCTCCCTCCTTGCTAGGCGGTGTGCAGCACAGGGCCAGCGGGGACAGCGACCTTTTGTGAGGAGCGGGGGTGGGGGTGGGGGGTCCCTTCTCTCTTCCGGAAACTCAGTTCGTCCTGTCTGACTTGGGCTCAGTTAAGGCGGGGGCCGGCGCTCCAGGCGTGTTCACCATTGAGTGCTGGGGGTGCCGCGGGGCGCCCGGCTGGACCACACCTCATAACGGCCCTGTGCAGGACACGACGGGCCGCACCCTGTCCTGCCCGCGCGGGTCCAGAGCCCTGGGCCGCCCAAGGGTACTGGCGGGGGACTCGGCCCAAGCGTCCCGGGAACCACAGCTTTTGGACCAAGACCCGAGTGGCAAAGCCACCTGGTGTGAAGAGCAAGGAGACCTGAGCCGCGGGATAGCGGGGCTGCGTCCGTGCGCCCCGCCTGCGTCCGCCGCGGGTCCTGCGCCCCGCGCCCAGCGCCCCAGGACTCACCTTCGCCGAGCAGCGGCAGCAGCAGCAGCAGGAGCCGCAGCCCTACGGCACCGGACGTCGCCTTCGCCATCGCCGCGCGCCGGGGACACGGGTCCGGAGCGGCGCTCAGGCGGGGCGGCCCATGCCGCCGGGCGCGGGGTGCGGAGTGCGTGGTCCAGGTGCGGGCGCGGGGTCCGGGTGCGGGATGCGGCGGCCAGGACTGCCCCGCGCTGCACTCTATGCTGGACCCTGGCGCTAACCGCTGCGCCGCGGGACTGAGACCGGCGGGCTGAGCCGCAGGAGCGGGCGGGGTGGGGCGGGGCCAGGGGCGGGGCCAGGCTGCGGGGCGGGGCCAGGCTGCGGGGTGTGTGCGGTGCGCGGGGTCCGGCCGTGCGTGGGGTATCGAGCCCGCGCGGCGCGGGGCGAGCGGTCCCCGGTAGTTGGGGTCCTTCCGCAGTCGGGGTCCAGTGCGGACGGGCCGCGCCCCCAGCACAGCTGCCCTCTCGCTCCTCGCCCAGCCTACAGTCCCAATTCACCTCTTCCTGCCGCGCGCGAAAAGGACCCAGAGAATAGGTCCTCCAACCCGACCGGTGGCGGGCCGCGTTCCCCACGGTTTCTCGGGGGCGCGGAGAGGTGTGGTCCACAGTTCCAGGGCGCGGAGAGGGGCGGAGTCCCCGGCTGGACCGTGAATCTCACGCAGGCACACCTCTCTCCAAGGCAAGAGCGGTGGACTAACGAGGTGCTTGGGGCGGGGCTCCCAAAGTTCCCCCAAAGAAATGCCTGTGAACGCACAGATAGGAAGCCTTGGGCCTCCTAGGGAGGTGTGGGCGAGGCCAGATGTGGAGGACTCCCCGCTTCCCACCGGAACGTCCTTGGAGGACAGGCCCGTAGGGCGCAGGGGTCGGGGAGACCCAGGCCTGGGGTGCAAGCGACCCTTCCCCTGCCGCCCCGCCCTCCGTCCGGAGCTGGCTGAGTAAGCGCAGCACACATCACAGCGCTCTGCAGAGATGAAGTCAAAGTGAAGTCACTGGGGAGGAGGGGCTGCCAGGAGAGCCGGCTTGGGCCCGGGGCCAGCTGAGATGTCCATTCCGCTGCCTTCGGTGGGCGGCCAGGCCACAGGCCTGCCAGCCAGGACAGCCATTATCCTGGACCCTGGGCCCTGTTCTGCCTGCCGTCTGCCCACAGGAGCTGGAATCGGCCGTGGGGTCCCTCCGGTGGTGTGGGCTGCTGGCCGAACCCTCAACCTGTGCCTAGGGAGCCCTGCTTAGGAAGGGGGCTGGGACTCTGGTTGCAATCAGCTCTGGGGCTGCCGCTGGGAGGAGCAGAGAAAAAGGGGCCTGGGCCCATTTCTGTTTGAAGACCCCTGACCAGGGCTTGTCTGACCCTGGATAGGCTGACGTCTGGCTAGGCTCCTCCACCTCCAGGACCCCCTGCACCATGGTGGGGTCTTGCCCTTTCCATCAGAGAAGGCCTGGGGGGTGTCCATGTGAATCCCTGCACACACACCTGTACACACACAGGTCTTGCTCACACATGGGGATATGCTGCGGTGCCTGTTCCCACCCCAGTGGATACCCAGGGAACTGCCCAGAGGGAGGGGCACCAAGCCGAGGGCAGAGAAGTTCGGCCTGCTGTCCTGGGGCCTTGGAGCAGGACCAGAACCTCAGAGGTAAGAGGGAGCTTCCTCACCTGGCCCAGAAGTGGGCACCGTGCCAGGCCCTCTTGTGCAAGGTTGGAGCCATAAGCACCTGTGCTATGTGGAGGCCCACCTCGTCGCCTCTGTCTCGGGCACAGACCCCCTGAGCCTTGCTTTCCCCAGCTGTAGGCTGCTGTCTCTTGGAAGAGGAAAACATCTAGAGGGGGAGGGCATGCATGTGTGGCGAGGCCGGCACGCCACGCCTCAGCCTGGGCAGGGAAGATCTGCGTTGTTCTGCTTCTTGATTTCGCAGTGCAGGGGATGAAAGTCAGTGTCTAGGGGAGCACTGTACCAGGAGCCCCAGCCCCAGCCCCAGCCCCGAACCATGTCCATGGAGAGGAAGTTCCCTGGGCTGCTTCTGCTGAGCTTGGATTCTGTCACTTAGAATTGTGCGACTGCACAAATCACTACCTCTGAGCCTCAACTTTGTCATCTGCCACATGGGGACAAGCTCGTGTCCTCCTGTGGTGGCTGTGAACATCGGGGTGGGCAGCTCTCAGGGCATCCTGGAGCGAGGCAGAGTGTGATGGGACCCCTCATCCAGCCCCAAAACACAACATGGGAAGGGAGGGTACAAGCCGGCTCTGCCTAGCCGCATGTCCTATGCAGCCTTGCAGTGGGAGGAGCTGCTGGGGGGAGGCAGGGCTGGTGTGCTGTACCACAGGTCGGCTGGTGTGCGTGTCCAGAGGCACCAAGATGGCCAGGGCAGGGACAGGAACCCTGGCTGGGCATCATGCAGGGGGTGGTCACAGATCCCAGAGCATAGCCCAGCCCTGGGGGCACTGGAGGCCGGGTAGTGACCTGGAACTGGTGGCTGAGGCCACCCAGAGGGGTGTGGATGGGACGCGAGTCCCTCCTGCAGGTGGTGTGACTCTGCTGGGAAGCATAGATGCTGAGTTACCAAACTGCCTGATGTCTCAGTTTCTCTCCTTTAGGGTGCTGAGATGGGTCAGGTCTGTTGTTCCCTGCTCCTGCTGGTGACCCCCTTCCAGGGCAGCTGCAAGGAGAAAACCATGCCCCCACCCACTTGGCCTGGAGGACAACCCTTGTTGAATATGCAAATGTGCCCTCCTCATTAGCATACGGGCCCCTCCAGCTCTTAGGAGTGGTGGCTAGGAGGCTGGCCAGCAAGACCCTCACTTGCACCTGTCTGGATTCTGAGGTGCCCAAGCTTGTTAGGGTTGGGATCCACAGTGTCCCCAAAGCTGGAGAGCTCAGAGGTAGGGTTTTGGAAGGTGCCTGGATGATGCGGGGGGGTCTGACCACATCAGGGGATCCATTTGCTGAGGGGATTGTGGTTGGTGGCATTCCTGGGAGGTGGGGCGTCAGTCAAGGCAGTGGGTCACAGAGGCGTGGCCTTGGGGACCCTGTCTGGTCCCTAGCCCTTCCTCTCTCTGCATCTAGGCTGCTCTGGGGGGAGCATATTTGCTCTTTAATGCCCTTCCACCATGATGTGTCCCCCTCACCTGGAACCCTCTGCAACCTCGAGCCCAAACAAAGCATTCTTCCTCTGTGTTGTTTATGTCAGGAGAGCTGATTGGCACGGTGCCTGGGTCGAGCCCCAGATCCCAAGTCAAAACAGCCAGGCATGTGCTATCTCCATGGAACCTGAGGTCCAGGCAGAGCCACCATGTGCTACTCATCCTCTCTGCCCTGTTGCTCTCCATGTGTCCCTCCTGAGCCAGGTTTCTTCTGTGAACTTCCTCATCCTCCTGCCCCCTTCTCTAGGAGGAATCTGCTCCATCAAGGTGGCTTTGGCAGCATGGGGTGACTGCGGGGGATGGGCTCAGCAGACTGCTTTTCTAGACGCTCCACCTGGGGGCAGCTGGGGAGAGGCGTGGTGTGAGGTGGTGACCTGGGCAAGTTACCTGCTTTGGGGTCTCTGTGGGGAGGCAAGTCCCTCCTCCCCGGGTTGCCTGAGGTCAAGCTGGCAAGTCCATAAGGAGCCCTAGCCAGGGCCACCCTTGTTAGTACCATTCACCTGGCAGCTGTGAGGACTAAAGCCAGAGGACATTGCTCAGAGGACGTTGCTAGGGCAGCAAAGAAAGCCAGGTGGCCCTAATCCCAAACCACCCACTTCTCTCTTCTCTGGGCTTCCCACCTGCCCAGTTAACAACCACACCTGTGTGGGAAACACAAGCCCGGCTGCCACAACTAACAGCTGTCTTCCCCCCTCCACTTGGCCCAGGCTGGAGCTCTTCTGGGGTAGAAAGCCCCAGAACCCCAGAGCTGTCTGTGCAGCAATAGACCTCCTAGTGACCTTGAAATCACACACATGGGAGTGGCAATGTCCTGGGCTCTGCGCACACCATGTCGCTGGGCCTGTGGGTCACAGTGGAGGCCCCCACCTGCCAGTGCCTCTGTGCCAGCCTAGAGCCAGGAGCTCAGTTGCAGGCTGGGTCGGCATATGTGGCCTGAACTGCCTCTCAGGAAAAAACATCTCCCAAGGCAGCTTCATAATCTGCCTTGTAATGCAGATTTAGACAACTTTTTACGAATGCACTTTTAAAAATAGGTCTTAATGGATGCTTTGCAGTAGTTACAGTCCATTGTGTAAATGCAAACAGAAGGCTTTTTGAAAACATGTATTATTGATCAGAAAGGCAGCAGCAATTAGGAGTCGGTGTGTCATATTGTTCAATATACACTTCCTATACAGCCCTGCTGGACACACTCATAACTTTCTGACAAATTATCCTGTCACTGGGAAGCCCTTTCTCTTCCTTTCAGCTTCTGGAAGCCAGGGAGGCCTGCCCATCTGTTATTAGCTGCAGGTAAATGAAAAATTAAGCTTACGTCGTCATTGAGAAGCCTATTTATGACTTCTCAGATTTCCAGACTAAAATGGTGAGGCCTTCAGGTAAGATAGATGATGCTTCCCGATTTGGTCTCCAGTTCGGTGGACCAAGAAGAGCAATCAGGTAGCATTGCTGGGACAGCAGTCTCAGAGGACCATGGAGAAGCCACGCATGGGGTCCCCATGTTTCCCTTCCTACGCATGGAACCTAAAATGATCAAAAGAGACTTGTTTTTGCTCAAAAATTCACACATGGCTCTTATTTCCCCAGTCTATATATGGTATTTTTCATTTCACTTTCTCAAACAATCCATGTATTTCCTGGACATCTACTATATTCAGGGGCCATTTCCAGAAAAGGGGATGCTGATGTGAATTAAACAAAGCCCCTCGCACAACGATCCCCTTAACACGAGGCCACACGTGGTGCACCTGCTCAGGGAGGGCAGGGACTATGCAGCCTGGACCCCCACCCAGGAAGCTGACTCTGGGCACAGGGCATGGATATGGGCAGGGTGCCGTCTGTAGACACCAGGAAGTGAAGGCCATGGGCCTGGAGTCCCATGGTGCCCCAGCAGGGACAGGCACCCCTGGCCACGTCCCAGCAGAGCATCCCTTTGCAGAGCGAGTACTCTGCTGTCTTGGGACTGTCGATGAGCTGACGTACATGGCCCGTAAGTCTCTGGGTGGCGCCCTTGCCTGGTCACGGTGGCCCAGCTGGTTCGGCCTGGCACTGTCAGGAGCAAAGGCAGGAGGGCTGCAGGCTGCTGGGGGTGCAGGGCAGGGGGGCAGCCTGGCAGCTCCCACCCCAGTCTCACCTCTGTTTGCAGATGGGACCAGGAGCCTGGCACCCACAAGCCCACTCTGGGGGATCTCAGGGCCCTCAGCGCCCTTCCTTCTATGTACCTGCTTGGAGTACTGCCAGGGCTCCTGCGCCTGCAGACCCTCCCCACTCCCTGGAACTGGAACCCAGCTGACCACATCCCCCAGGGTGCTCTGACCAGGTGGACAGGTTCCCACCTGTGCTGTCAGAGCACTCATGTGACACAGGCACTGAAGGCTTAATTTTGTTGATTTTAAAATCCTGTAAAATCAGGCAGCCACCCGTGGCATACACACTGGGCAGTGCTGCTCTGGAAATGAGCTCCAGCCTCTGCCTGGGTGCCTGGTCAAGGGATCCCCACCTCCTGCAGTGGAGAAGCAGTAAGGCACAGCCTGAGAGGGTCTCAGCCGGGCCAGGCCCTGGGGTTGGTGGTGGCTTGAAGCTGCCACTGCCCCGAGGGCAGGGTGGCCCTTTGGGGTACACTCTGGCACCCACCCCCAGGGGACCCCGCCCTCTGGGTGCAGGCCGAGCCTACAGCCTCCTGATGTTCTTTCCTGTGCAGCCCGCAGGGCTGTCTTCCAGTCCTCTTTGGAAGCGCCGAGGGGCTCGTGCATATTATGATGCGGTGATGAAGTGCTGTCCAGGGACTTGGGCCTGTGGCTGAGGCTCGAACCTCGCTGCCTGCCCCTCCCCACTTCCTCCTGGACTCTGTCACTCAGGTCCTCATCCTGTCCATCAAAGTCACCCTCTCCCCACCCCTGCCCAGCGCTCTGTGTGGGGACCACTGCAGGCCCCCTCTGCCTCCTGGTCCCAGGCACTGGACTCATCTGTAGCCCTGAGACACTTGCAGCTTGGTGGCTCCTGTCCTTAACATTATCACATATCTTGTTGTCATGGTTGTCGCCGTGAATGGTCTGTTTTCCCCTGCCATGGGGACAGTGGCTCATT
Organism: Erethizon dorsatum; assembly: GCA_028451465.1. Classification (NCBI taxonomy): domain Eukaryota; kingdom Metazoa; phylum Chordata; class Mammalia; order Rodentia; family Erethizontidae; genus Erethizon; species Erethizon dorsatum. Next base: position 41,274,339 of record CM051833.1, on the reverse strand, counting down.
GGTGCTGGCTGCCAGCCCCTCGTGCAAGTGAGGCCCTCGTGAATGGTGCCTGGACTGGTGGGTGGGTGAGAAGTGTGGCAGCCCCCACGGTCCCCACCCCCTCTGCACCCCTCTCCCTCTGGGGGTCAGGGTCTGTACACAGCAGCTGAAGGAGACAGAACAGGGCTGAGCCAGGAGAGAGGAAGGCGCCCCAAATAAATCACCTGGGGCCCAGCATTTGGAGCTTTTGTGCTGGAGACCAAACACAGATGCCCTTTAGATAAATACGTTTTTGAGAAGCGTCCGCAGGCAAAGTTTATGACTTTAATAGGTTTTTAGTGTCAGACAGGCATCAGGAAATGTTTTGTGGAGAGAATCAGAAAGCTCAGGAACGTGTTCTTCCCTGTGGTCACAGGAGCTGAGGACCTCGGGTCCCAGTGGGGGTGGGGGTGCCACCCTCTAGTTGCGGGTCTGGCAGGACTGAGGCAGGTTCAGAAAGGTTCTCTGGGCCTCAGGGCTCTGGGAGGCAGCTGGTACAGGGATCTCTGGAAACTTGGTTATAAACTGAGCCACCATGGATCCCGCTCCGATGTGGTCCTCAGGGACATGGGCGTGGGTCCCAGGCCCCAGCAGTGGCCGCGTTCTGCAGAGTCCATGTGGAGCAGAGCCCAGGAGTGGGAAGGAGCTGAGCTCACTGTGGGCCCCAAGCCAGAGCCGGAGACTGGGGAGAAGGTCGGATGCAGTCATGTCTGGAAGGTGCTCCTTCCGGCCCAGGGACTGGCCCCCACCTGCCTGCCTGGGCTCTGCCAGCCCCACCACTGCCCTTGGCTCACTGCATCTGAGGACCGGGCTGTAGAGGACAGATGCCCAGCTCAGATTCCAGCCCAGATCCAGCTCACCTGGATGAGGCCATCACCCTGGAGCTGAACCAGTGTGTGTGGGCAGTAACATTTGGAGGGGGTGGCTGTCTTGGCTGGGCTGGACCATGGTAGCTCAGCTCTGCAGCACAGTGGGCAGGGTGGGTAGGGGATGCCTTGAGAGGAGGGTGGGTGGATCAGAGCTGCCTGGAGAGGTCTGAGCACATGGCCAAGGCTTTTGCCATCTCTGGGACATCTGCCCTCCGGCCCAGCCCCTCTGAGGGACTGTGTGAAACCAGGGCTCCCTGCTGTTCCACGCATGTTCATGGGTACTGTGGGCATGGACAATGAGCAGGCAGGACGAATGACCCGGCCCACCTGTTCCACACAGTACCCCTATCCCTCTGGGGTCCTGAGTCTACCTGCTCTGTCCCTAGGACCTGCCGGGAGCCTCATCCCAATAACATAACAGATACGTGGTGATGTTGTGCGAGACACGGCCCCGGCCCCATCCTTTGCATCTCTGCAGAGCCCCTGTGGACAGCTTATTTCTTAGTCACACTCACAACCTTCCATGCTTTCGTCTCAGTGGTGTTTCAGATGCAGTTTCCAGCATATCAACCATAGCTCCACACCCCACGAGGCATCTCCAGGCTCTCCTGACCTGTGTGTGGTGTGCATGGTGGAAATGATCTCTGTTCCATTTTGTAGGGCTGGTGGGGCCTGGGTATTGCCTGGTTATCCCTGGTCTTTGTCATTTGTCAGCGTTCTCAGATCCTAAAGTGACTGTCTCCTGGAGGAGAAGCTGGAGGAGTTGCTCTAGGAAGGAGGCCGCTGGGGAACCCCTGGTCCCACAGGTGAGGCCTGGGGCGCAGCCCGGTGTCCTGTCTCTTGAGTCCCGTTTTGTTCCCAAGGCAGGTGGCTGTCAGTGCCCAGGTCTGGGCAGGGGTGGGTCACGGGCTGCAGGGCTGCAGGCCCCATCTGTGGGGCCACCGATCTAGAGCAGATGGGGGGGCGAGGAGGTGTATTTCAGGGTGACTCTCTTGGCCCCATCACCAGCCAGCCGGAGTCCCATTTGTTCCTGAAGCCTCTCCTCCCTGGGGCCCCTGGGTTTGCAGCCTGCATCCCCCAACTTGAGCTGCAGGCCTGGCTTCACTACAGCCCAGGGTCTGGTAGATTCCTGTGATCAGGGACCAGATCCCCCAGGTAGCACTGAGCCTCAGGGTCTCTGCCATGGTCTCCTTTCCTGCAGAGTGGCTTCAGGACCGTCCCTCAAAGTCCCCAGGGTGGGGCACCTGGCCCTAGCCACAGCTCCTCTCCAGGTTCCCCTGGGAAAGGCCTCTGGCCCTGGGGAGGCTGCAGACCTGTGGTCATGGCCAGGGCTCCCAGGCAGTGCTAGGCCCCAGGCATGGGTGATGATGGTGGCAGTGACACAGGCCTGGGTTAAGTTATTTCCAAGGACTGGGGCTGTGTGTCAAGGAAGTTCCATCCTCAGTGCAGCCTTGGAAGTGGGGCAGCTATTTTTGTGACCCTCACCCGTCCATACTCAGTGCCACATGCAGTCCTCAGGCGTCTCCACACCAGGGAAGAAGAGAGAACAGTCAAGGAGGGAAATGAATCTGGCTCCAGAAGGATCTCGCTGGAAAGCTCAGGTGCTCAGCTGCAGGCCTACAGCAAGCCCTCCTGGGTTAAACCTTGGAGACGCTGATTTACAGTCTTGTCCTGGGTCTCAGCCACCATTGTCCATAGGGACAGGGCTGGGACAGCTGGGCCTGTGTGAGGTGGAGGATGGGGCAGCTGCCTGGAGGGTGCTGGGGACAAGATAGAACCTTCTTGGTCGCCCTACTATGTGCTCCTGGGTGTGGGGGCAGGAAGGTGGGAGATGCAGGGGGTGGGGCCAGCAGCTGCCTGTGCCTGATGGTGGAAGAACCTGGTGGAACTTTCCAAGGATGTTGCTGGTACCTCTTGGTGTCCCCCCCATTTGTGGCCAGGGAAAGGTGACCTCAAACCATACTAGGTCAGAAAGGTGCCAAAACCCACACCACCCAAACCTTATTGTACAGCTGGAGAAACTGAGGCCCAGAGAGACCTGCTGGGCCTACAGCAGAAAGGTTCCTGGCTCTGGGGCAATGCCCCTGCCCTCTGCTGCCTGGCCTGAGGGTCACCCTGAGTCTTACTGATGATGCAAGCGTGCACTCAGATGTCAGCATCACAGTGGGCTGACCTACATCCACCCAAAGTCCCTATGTTGAGGTCCCAACCCCAGGATCTGGGTGTAGGTGTGTTAGGGATGGAGTGATGACAGAGGGGTGACAGTCCATGCCTTTAGTGTGGCCCGACCCCAGTGTGACTGGCATCCTCATAAGGGGAAATATGGACACAGACACACAGTGGGGGTCATTGTGAGGAGACCCGGGGAGACAGCTGCCTGACGCCCAGGAGAGAGTGACTGTGGCACTGTGGCTGACCTCAGCCCTGGCCCCTCTGTTATCGGTGACACCAGCAGCTTCTCTGCTGGGTTTGCAGCTTGGGCGGCACCCAGCAATGGTGGCCTGGTGCTCAGCACTGCCTCAGGCAGGGTGGCAGCTGGGTGGCCAGGGCGGGAGTGGGACCCACCCATGCTCCTTCCTGTGGCTGGCCGGGCTTGGTTGACACCAGCTTCCAGTTAGAACCCTAGCTCCAGGAGGCTCTGTACTTCCTCACAGCATGGCAGCTGGGGTAGGTCACTTTCTGACCTCAGGAGCCAGCATCCCTCACTACCATCTATAGTGACAGTCACCAGGGCTGGGCCAGCTCCCTGGACAAGGACATAGGCCCTGCCAGTGTGGGCCCAGAAGTCACCTATGGAAAGTGAGGTCTTTGGGGTGGCACCATAGGCAGATGTCCCCAAGGGCAGGCACAGGGGTCCTCATCAGGGGTCACGAACAAGGTCCAAGATAGCTGAAGCGCACATGAACTACCTAGAGCACGAGTGTCCTTCACGACCTGGGGCCCAGGAGCACCGAGCTAAGAGGCAACAGAGCCTCTCAGCTTTGACCACATGGGGCCAACGCAGGACGACTTCACGCTGCCACCCGGGTCTCCTTCAGGAGATGACCACCACGAGGAGGACCCTGTGCCCAAGCATGTGCAGATCTTGTTCTGCTGCCTGCTTAGCTGGTTTGGTGGCTGGATGATGTCCTCAGGGCACAGGCTCTGGCCAAGGACAGGTGGAGAGGGGCAGGGCCTGGCATCCACTGCCACAGCAGAGCTGGGTGGTCAGGTGGGTGGGCAGCCTGGGGATAGCCACAGGGTGACATTTACTTTGAAGGCTGACATAGGCTCACCATGGGGCTGTGTTCAGCGTCAGAGGATGGAGGTGGCTGGCAGGCCTGAATCCCTGCGGTGTAGACAAAGAAGAGGCCAGATCCCCCTTTCCAGGTGGAGACACTGAGATGCAGGATGGAGGAAGAGGGGAAGGAGGAGGAGCTGCTGGACCACGCTGCCCAGCGCTGACTCAGGTACAGGGTTGAGGTGAATCCTGAGGCTGCTGTTTTGGGAACAGCTTTATAGTCAGAGGACCAAAAAACAGTGCTGGTGAAGGCCAGAGCAGGTCACACAGTGGGACACATAGGGACAGGGACAATAGCACACTCAGGAGTCACCAGGAAGGGTCTTGCTCAGGGGGACTCAGGACACTGGTGGGAGGCAGGCAACTGACGGGACCCAGCGAGGCCAAGCAGGGTGACGTGTGTTTGTCAGAAGTGGGGTTCCAGAGGACACAGGTATCCCAAGCGTGTGCAGGTCCTCTGCATGTCCCTGTGCCTGGCCCTGAGCAGAGGAACCCCATGGAGGGTATTCAGCATTTCTGATTGGGGCTGTGCCCCTGCCTGGCCTCGGGTATCTGGGAGATACCGAGGACCCAGGTGGAGCAGGTGCAGAGGGGAGAGCCAGGTCAGACGGGCATGCTGCGGCTCTGCCAAGGCCACCAGGAGCCTGTGCCTGAGAGACCAGGCCAGGTCAGGTCTCGATGTCCCCACCTGGAAAAGGTGGTGACATGACATGACACAGGACAGGGCCATGGCCCCACCAGGCCTCCACCAAGGAGCCATGCCAGGGCCACCTGAGCATGTAAATCTGCCAAGCAGAGAGACAGCAGCGCTGGACGTGGCCTCTGTTTCCTCGTTGTCGGCTGGGGATCTGCAGCCTCTCAGTGGCCAGCATCCCAAGTGGTGACAGCCTAGAATCTGGCAAATTGAATTGTCCTTCCTTTCTGGCCTCGTGGGAGAGGTGTGGCATCCTCCACCCACACAGACTCACTGAGGCACAATTCCCACAGATTGGGAAAGGGCAGGGAGGGAGCGCACCTGCCTGAGAGGAGCTGTGTGTGAGGGAGGTGGGGACCCCTGCCCAGGGTGGTGGGCACAGAGCTGCACCTGTCCCTCTCAGCCTCCCTGTGAGGAGCTGGGCTGCATGCTATGGCACGGAGCCCTTCTCCCCCAGTGTCCACACAGCCTGCTGTTTCTGGGAAGCAGTGCTGGTGTCCAGGCAGGCTTTGGGCCCCAGCCAGGGCTGGTGTTGCTGGAAGAACGGCGCTCTCAGGAGACTGCTGCCTTTGGGCTGTAGGTGTGTTAGCTGCCTGTCTGCCAAGTGAAGGGGCAGTGGCCCGAGCCAAGCTGGTGAAGCCTGTAGACAGGTTACAGGTCACAGGTCACAGGCCACAGGTCACAGGTCACAGGCCCACGATCCGGAGGCACTGTCTCTCCCCAGCCCACAGGTCCCTACCCACGGCTGGACTCCCCTGCTTCTTCTCTCCCCAGCTGGCCCTACTCAGATGGACCCCAGGAGCTAGGACAGGAGGAACTCTTGGGGTGCTCTGCCAGCCACCCTAACTCACTGGAATTCAGGCCCTGTGGGTTTCTCAGTGGGGTGCAGAGGAGCAGCCCTCTGAGGGTTTCTCACCCCCTCTGCTATCAGCACCATGAGGCCAAATGCTCAATATGATCCATCTCTCTAGATCTAATTGTGGTCCAATGGCACAGTTCAGGCAAATGAGGCTCAAGTGGCACTCAGCAGAGAGATTTGGGTAAGTATTGTTCTCTTGATAAAGGAACAAGTGTGGCTGGTATTTCCAGTTTTTTCTTCTTTTTGTACATTGAAGGTGGAAGTGATGCCAGGAGCTGGGGCAGCCACGATGCAACTCTGAAGCAGAACACATGAAAGAGGATAAACACTTGCTGAGACAAAGCCCTGGCGTGGTTGTGTGGTTGTGGTCGATCTGCAGAATCTGGGCCAGAGGCGAATCCTCTACTGTTCTAGTGGGTGGAGGCAGAGTGTGGGTGTGGAAGCTGCAGTGCTTGAAATTCCTGTGGCTAAGGGCATTCCTAGTAGTACACACCACCTGCCGTCCCCCTCGTGCAGGACCACACCTTTGCCCCAGGCCCATTTTATTTGGAGACAGACAAGGATGTGCCAGCTGTGACTGCCAGAGTGGGAAAAACCAAGCCGCGTTTCCTGCATGTACGCCGCATGCTGCTGCTGTCCTGCACTCTGGGTCTTGATCTTCTTCCTGCTGCCTTCTGGGGACGCTGTGCAGATGGTGAAACTGAGGCAGAAGGAGGTTCGGGGGTGTGCCCAGGCTGGTGAGCACTAAGGTAGGACCTGGGCAGAGCCAGGTGCACAGCTGTCCTCCTGCTAATGTGGGGCTCCACTGGCCACCACGCTGCATTCACATGGGCAGTTGGGAGGCCAGGATCAAAGCTGGGAAGAAGGAGGAGGGGGACCCTACAAGGCCACCGGCACCCAGGTGAACATGGCCGAGGACCCCGTCCTCATGTAGAGCAATGACACCTTCCCTGCATCACCCTCCAAGGTGTCTCCTCCAGGATGCACGGGCAGCTCTGAACCACTGCTCACCTGATGGCAGCTCATGGTCTTGAACCCGACTCTCATCTGCAAGTGCAGAGGGAGCCCTGAAGCTGGCAGCGGCTATGCTGTGGGGCTCAGCACATGGTGCCAGTTGGGTCATACAGAGCCAGTTCCCCCAGGAGGGTAGCTCTGTGCAGGGTCAGGGTCCCTCCTTGGCACTGTGCGGGACCTGCCCCAGGTGGGAACCTGGGAGCCTGCGCCATGTGCTCTGCTGGGCTTTGCTCTCCAGCAGCTTTGCTGACATCTGGTGACACCCATCACAGTCTCCACTGAAAGGAGCTTGGATCCTTGAAGAAGAGATTGCAGGGTGGGAGAGGGCAAAAAATGAGGCTGAGCATCTTGCTGTGATGGAGGAAGAAAGTGCTCCCAAAGGGTGGGGACACCGCAGGGGCAGAGGCTCGACCTGGGAGACATTTGGAGTGGCTCAGTGAACGAGGTCATGGATTACAACTGTGGGATGAAATGAAATCCCGTGAGTCCATAGTGACATGAAGGAAATATGAAAACGGGGAGAACTTGTGCGCATAGTGGAGTGTCAGGTAATACATGTAGATGGGAGTCCATGACACGTCACTCGACAGCAACTGTAACAGTCAGTTCAGGAGAGAGTATCAGCAGATGCTGAATTTGTGGGTGGGGTGTGAGTCTGAACAGGAACACGGATCACAGCACCAAGCATCTGCCCACAAAAGCACGCATGCGCTCTAGAGGGGAATGGTGCCCGGGCCACCAAGCAGCCTGGTGAGTGCTGCTTTACCCTAGTGACCAAAGGCATCTGCTCAACAGTGGGAAGAGCATGCTGTCCACTCAGGGGCACAGCCCGTGTCCCTGCCTAAAGCACAGGACTTGGATTTGACCCTGAGGAACACACCAACCCAGGTCCAACTGCATTCTCCAACCGACACAGAGAGGTCCTTCCAAACACCCACCTTGTGAAGGCAGAGGAGGATGGAGGCTGTCCCAAATGGAAGGGGCCCCAGGGGTGGTCCAGTGCAGCACTGGACCTGGACGGAGAATGTCACTCTCTGAGGTGAAGCCTGGAGAGCACTGAAACCCAAGGTGGTTTCAGGTTAGAGAAGAGCGGGACCAGTGCAGAATACATGGTGGTGTTTTCTCAGTGCCAACTTTCCATGATGGTACAAGTACCATGGTTAATAAGTAGGAGCAAGACCTTGTCTGCAGAAGATGGAGGTTGAAATATCTGGGGGTGAGGAGGCATGGACAGATGGGTGCAACATATCCCCAAGTGGCTCAGAAAAGAAATTACATATGCGTGTCCGTGTGCAGATATGTATACCTGTGTATGTATGTGTGTGCGTGTGTGTAAGGAGGGGAGGGAGAGAGAAAAAAGGTGAATCTGGGGAAACGGGATGGGGCTTCTTCGCGCTGCTCTCTAACTTTTCCGCAAGTTTGGGATGTGTTAGGAATAGACAGACACCTCACAGGTGCTTCACTGTGCCTTGGCCTAGCTGCTGGAGAGCTTGAGCATGTTTTCACATAGCAGCTGCACCTAGTTCTTTTGTAAATTGTCTGTACTCGTAATCTCTCTTCATTTTTTTTTATTAGTTTTTGTTTTGGTAAATGAGATGCTTTCTGAACCTGCATTAAACTTTTCTGCTTTGCACATTGTGCACTTCCCTCCTATCTGCTGTTGACCTGAAGCCTGCAGCGGTGTCCTGTGTTGGCACCTGTCACCCTTTCTTTGCCATCTTCCCTCCCACCTGTGCGTCACCTTTGACCTCATAACAGTGTCTTTTGTGTAGCAGAGGCTTTGAATTTCAATGGAGCCATCTTACCAATATTTCCTTTGGTTGTCAAATCTGTGTGCTGTACTTTAGCATCACATCTAGGAACACCTGTCTAGTCCTAAATCTCAAATATTTTATCATTTTTTGGTAAACATTTTAGTTTTCGTTTTATGTTTTGCATTTAACTCCATGACTCATGTGGAGTGGATTGCTGTGAAAGGACAGAGCTTGGCTGGAGGTCCATGTTCAGACCCTGGCTGTCCATTTGTCCCAGCATCACTTGTCGCAGATGATCCTCCCTTTACTCCTTGCTTTTAGGTTTTTGCAAAAATCCCTTGAACGGCGTGCCTGTGGGTCGGCTTCGGAGCTCTCTCCTGCACAGGCCTGTGCCCCTTGGCTCTCACCGCATGGTCTTCGGCCTAGTGGCAATGTAACACAGCTTGTGAGCAGGTGGGCTGCTCTGTTCCAGTTTCTCTTTTTTCAAGAGAGTATTTTAGCTATTCCAGTTGTTGTCTTTCCATGTACATGCTAAAATAGTCTTGTCTGCATCAGCCAAAGAGTTTCCTGACATTTTCACAGGGCTGTGTTGTACTTCCAGGCCAATGCAGGAAGAAGTGGCATCTTTCCTATGCTGATTCTTTCTCCTGACCATGGCATTTCTCTCCAGGTCCCGACAAGGTTTGCTGGACTTACACCAAGGTGCTTCGTTGTCTTGAGTGACTACAAATGTTACTGTATTTTTAATTTTAATGTTCACATATTCTTTACAATGAAATACAATGGATCTTTGTATGTTTATCTTATATTCTGAAGCTTACTGGGATTGTTTATTAGTTTTAAGGGGTTTTCCTTTTTAAATGAAGTCCTTAGCGTTTTCTATCTCTAGTTGTGAGAATACAGTTTTGTTTCTTACTTTCCATCCTATGTGTCTTTTATCTCCATTTTGTTTTCTCACAGCATGACTGGGACTGTGTAATAGTAGAGGGGACTGTGGACATTCTCGCCTTGGCCCCGATCTTGGGGCAGTATTCAGTCTTTCGGTAATGAACACGATATTGGCTGCAGACCTCTACTTTTTCTTTTCATTTGTCTTCCTGTCTTCCCTTTTCTTCTCTTTCCCTCCCTTCCTCCCTCCCTTCCTTTCTTTCTTTTTCTTTCTTTGCATTATTGGGTCTTGAGCCCAGGGCCTTTGCAGTAAACTACATTCCCAGCCCTTTTTTAAATTTTGAGATAGGTCTGACAAAGTTGCTAATTTGCCCAGGCTGGGCTTGAATTTGTGATCTTCCTGTATCACCCCTCCCATAGCCCTGGAAGTACAGGTGTGTGCCACCCCACCCAACTTTGTTTTTCTTTTTGTAGATGCTCTGTGTTAAGTTGAGGAAGTACTCTCTACTACTATTTTCTGAAATTTCTAAAATGAGGAGTGAGGGCCAGGGATGTAGCTCAGTAGTACAGTGCCTGCCTGCTGAGTACGAGGCCCTGAGTTCAATTCCTGGTACCAAACAAGAAAAAAATAAAATAAAATAAAATGGGGAGTGAATGTTGGATTTGTGAAATGCATTTTCTGTATAAACTGATAGGGTCATATAATTTCTCTTCCTTGTCTCATTTACATGGTAGATTCCATTGATTGCTGGAACTGGGCTTACCTTCCTAGAATAAACCCCACCTACTCGTAGTTTGTAATTAGTTTTTTGGAGCCACTGAGTTCTTTTTACTGTTATTTTGTTAAGTATTTTTGTATTTTTATTTTCAAGAAGATTATTGGTCTAGTATTTTTTTTTTTTGGTAGCATTTTTGTCATCAACGTGATGCTAGTTTTGTACAATGAGTTGGGAATAGCTCTCCCTTTTCTATTTCTTGGAAAAGATTTGTAGAGTCATTGTTAATCCTTTTTTAAGTGTCTGGGCTTAGATATTTCTTTTTGTGAGTTTTAAAAATTATAAACTCAATTTCCCTTAATAGTCATAGGCCTACTAAAATTACCTATTTCATATTTTATACCTGGTGGTAGCTTGTGTTTTTAAACAAATTGGTCAGTTTTGGCTAAGTCATCAAATTTATTTATAGTTTTCCCTTATGATCTTTTGATGTCTGCAAGATGTTGTAGTGATAGCACTTTTTTCATTAATAATATTATAATTTGTACCTATTCTTTTTTTCTTGTCAATCTGGTTAAGGTTTTTGTTGCCTGTCTCTTTCTTTCTTTCTTCCTTTCTTTCTTTCTTTCTTTCTTTCTTTCTTTCTTTCTTTCTTTCTTTCTTTCTTTCTTTCTTTCTTTCTTTCTTTCTTTCTTTTTGAGACAGGATCTTGCTATGTAGACCAGGCTGGTCTTGAACTCAGTATGTAGCCTAGGCTGACTTTGAACTCACTTCAATCCTCCTGTCTCAGCCTCCCAAGTGCTGGGATTAGAGGCGTGTACCACCAAGCCTGGCTTGTCAGTCTTATTAATGGTTTGTCAATTTTGTCGATCTTTTCAAAGAACCAGTTCTTTGTTTTATTGATTTTCTCTGATGTGTTTCTACATTCACTTTCACTGACTTCCCCTCCAATTTTTATTATTTCCTTCTTTCTGCTTTCTTTGCAGTTATTTTGCTGTTCTTCTCCTAGGCTGTTGAGGGAAGAACCTCTGCCCCTGCCTTTTCTGCTCTTCTGTTACATGTATGTAGTGCTATGAATTTTCCTTCATCAGTGCTGCAGCTATGGACCATAAATTTTTTGATGTTTCCTTTGTTTCCTGATCCATGGATTATTTAGAAGTTGTGTTGTTTCATTTCCAAGTGTTTGGCGATTTTCCAACTCTCTTTCTAGTTTTATTCCTTTGGAGTCAGAGGAAACACTGTATCATCTCAACTCCTTCACACTTGTGGGCACAAGTTTTGCAGTCCAGGCTGGCGCTCACTGTGGTGTGCACTCTGCGAGCTCCTAGAAGGATCCATGCTCCACGGGTGCTGTGGCGACGTCAGTGTTGATAAGGTCCTGCTGTTGCATGGTGTCATTCCAGTCTTTCTGTCTCGTGCTTCTAGGAGCTGTTGGAAGAGCCAGGGTGAAGTCTTCAGCAATGTGTGGGTTTGTTTCCCCCTCTCAGTTCTGTCATATTTTGCCCGCATGTTTTGCAGTCTCTTGCTTGGTGTATTTAGGTCATTACGTCTCTTGGTTGATGGGCTCTTCAGTGGTGTGTGATGGCTCTGTCCTGGAAACTTTCTTTGCTCTGAAGTCCATTTGTCTGATGTTAACATAGTTGTTCCTGCTTCCCTTTAATGGTGCTTCTGTGATGCGCCCTTCACCATTCTTTTACTTTAATCATTACCCAAATCTTTATACTTGAAGAGAGTTTCCTGCAGAAAGCATACATTGGGTCATACCTTACAGTCCACTTTGCCAGTCCTCACCCTTTTGATTGGTGCGTGGATCCCACCTCCTAACAGAGCTGTGCCCAGGGCTGACGTCCTTCTCCCTGCACCTTCTCCTCTGAACCTGCTCTTGGAGTTTGAGGTACAGACCACATTGTCCTCCCTCTCCGCACGCTCTGTCCACAGATCCAGGATGCAGGTATTCAGAGAATATTAGGTGTTCTGGCTTGTATCTAGATGTCCCCCCACAGCCTCATGTGGTCATAGGTGGGACTTTTTCAGAGGTGGCTGAATTTAGAGTGTGTGATTGATTCATGGTGCAATGCTAAAATTAAAAGTGAGTGATTACTAAATCGGTCCACTGATTAGGCACCACCCTAATCCTGGTAGACTAGATAGGGCCTTGCTTGCTTTGCTACTTCCTGCCCGCCATGGACTGTTTCCCCTCTGTGATGCCCATTTGCCATGCCACCCTGCCTTGGAGCCAGGCAACTTTGAACTGGAACCTCTACAAACTGTGAGCCAAATAAATATTTCCTCCCTTAACTTTGGGCATCATGTAATTTGTTTCAGCAATGAGAAAAGTAACTAAGACATTGGGTCTGTGCTGAACACATGCAGGATTCTTTCATCAGTCCCTAAACAGCACAGTGCGACACAGAATAGTCACAGTATGTTGGGGATCAGAGTGACGCGGGGGACGACTTCAGCACATGGCAGGATGCATAGGTTCCGTGCGCATACTACTCTATTGTTGGAGGGACTTGGACATCCCTGGGTGTGGTGTCCTCTGTCCTCACCCATAGGTGACCGTGCACACTGATGGTTCCCAAAGGTGTGTTAGCCCAGATTCTCCCTAAATCCCAGTCTCCCACACTCATTGCCTGGTTGACCTGAGGTCCTGCAGGAGCCAAGACTTAGCAGGTTCGAAGCTGAATTCTTAGTGTTCTCCCCAAGGCCAGCTCTTCCACACCCTCCCCCACCTCAAGTAAACACAAAGCTGTCTGTATTTGACTGTGCTGCCATCAAATCCTGACTCTTCTTCTTGCATAGTCTGTATTCGTGACCATGAGGTGACACAGACCCCCTCACTTAGCCACCCAGAAGGACCAACATCATCTGGACATGTCTAGAGCCGGTAGTGGCTTGTGTGTGAGGTTCGGCCCCAGGTCCTGTGCATCTTGGTGACAGGCATTGATCCAAGAGACTGAGACAGCAAGAGTGTGCCCAAGACAGAGGACGCAGTCTTCTCATCAGCCAGTCTTGGAAGAGACTTGTCATCATGTCAGCTGTTCTGTGCTTTAGAGGGAGCCACCAAGTCGGGGACACAGGTGTGAACCCAGGACACAGGCCATCCTACCCATCACACGGCCCTGACCCAGCAGTTGGCAGCTGACCACTTGCGTCCCCTTGGCCTTGTGCTTGCTGTCACAGCCCTGGCCACGCTGGCCTGCTGCTCCCTCCAACCCACAGGTATTTGCTGTCCCAGTCCCACTGCCTGGGACCCTCTTGCTCTGACTGGCAGGATTCGCTTCCTCGGCTCCTTTGGTCCTGTTGCACCGAGGCCTCTGACCGCTCTGCTTAAAGCTGCAAACCAGTGCCACACCGGTGCTGCGCCTCCCCTGCTGGGCCCACAGCACCAATTGCCAGCTCAGGCGCTGCACGTGTTGATTCGATGACTTCCTGTTTCCCTCAGAGGGGCCACTTGCGTGGGCAGGGACTTTGTTCATGGTTGCACCCCAGCCCTGGGTCGGAAGACCCAGGAACTTCCAAACTGGCTCAGGTAAGGGAGTGGCTGAGGCTTTTGTTTGAATGATTCCTTTAGGTACCAGTCTATGTTTATTTTTCTGGTAGTTACTCTGAAAATTTGAATACAAATATTTTTCTATCAATGCATTTAATCAGCCATGTTTTCCATGACAGGAAATAAAGACCACAGCCTGCTTCACCCTCTGCGTCTATCTTGGACGAATTCATCCAGAGCTGCGCCGATCTGGGGTTTCAATCTCAGTATTTATTTGTTCTTCCTTACATTCGACCAGGATTTAGAGAACATCTACTGGGTTTACAGCAATTAAAAATGACTTAAGCCTCGTTCACCATCATGTCAGGTCTCTGCGCTACCCGGCTGCACCTATTTATTGAAATTGTACAGCTAATATTTGCACATCTCCATGGAGGGGCTGAGGCGTACACAGACGAGGGCCAGGCGTGTGTAAGAACAGAACTTTGCCCTGTGGCCGTGGCACTGCCTGGAAACTTGCACCATCCCATTGTCTGTTAGCCGTGCAGGGAGCCAAGCTGCTATCTCTGGGTGTCATCTCAGAAGCAAGACAGTGGCTCCTGTAATGTCAGGCCCCATGTGGCCAGTGACCGGTAACCGACAAAGCTCACACAGGACGCCTGAGCCTCCAGGCACCTCCAGCCTCGCTGCCTCAGCCTCTGATCAGAATCCCCAGTGCCCTGTCCACTCCAGCCAGAAAAGAGACCGAGGTGGCAGTTGCCCTAGTGTGGCAGGCCAAGTACACAGCTGTGCTGGCTCTTGCAGCTGGCCTTTATTTCCACACAATACGGATACACTGATGGCTTTTTCAGGGCTGCGGATCTAATGCTGGGCCATGTGCAGGTTAGGCAAGGGCTCTGCCCCTGAGCCACACCCTGAATTTCTTCTACACAAAGAGTTGCAAGAAATGAGTGGAGGTGAGGTCTTGGCCCAGGGACAGGGATTGGTGACCATCAAAGCCGGTGATGGCACCTAGGGGTTTATGCTGTGCTTCTATTTACTTTCTGTATCTGAGCTTTTCCGTGATGAATGTTTGTGTTATGCAGGTGTGGCCCACACTGCTCTCTTGGTCTCTGTCTTTCCACTGGCTGTGTTTTTCTGGAATGGGTTCCCTCCCCAGTCACAGGAGAGTGTTGCTTGGCACCCATGCCAGGCACCCGTGCCAGGCAGCCAGTGGATGAGGCTGCTGTGAGACCATAAAGGGACCCTTGGCAGGAGGTGACAAGAGGCCCGGCCTCTTCTCTTTAGTGCAGGATGAGGATCAGGCAAAGATGGGGCTCAGGGTTGCTCTGGACAGGACGAGAGAGCCAGAATCTGAAGGAAGAGAGCCGGAGCAAATCACCAGGGGAAGAGTGTCCCTGGCTGGGGCTGGGACAATTCTGGAAGCTTCTCAGGGTCACCGCATCCCCCCAGCCCAGTGCTCACACATCTTGCATTGGCTGCTTCCCCCAACCCTGCTGGCTGGCATCACATCCTGATCAACTGCCAGCGTCTGTGCCGTGCCTGAGGCTCTGCTTTGGGGACAGTATGCCTGGTACTTTGGAGGAGGAGCAGAAGGCTGTGGTGCCTGGTACACAGGGTAGGAGGGTAGGGAGGTGAGGGTGGGGGTGGGGGGAGGAGATGGGGTACTCTGCCCCGGGAGAGATGGTGGCCCAGGAGGGGAGCAGAATGGCTTGAGGACTAGTTTCTGTGCTCTCAGCAACACTGTATTGGAAATCATGCTGGAGGACAACCAGTGCCAGGACCAGCAGGGCAGGGATGGGCAGGACAGTGCAGGTTGCCAGTGACTTGGGCTTTCTGGTACGTGCCTGGGAGTGTGAGGAGGGCAGCCTGGGGGTGTGTGTGAGTTGGGGACAATGGGGACATCTTAGGAGCCTCTGAGAAGGTCTGAGTGATGGGCAAGGGCCGTGTGACCTCATGGAGGGGGATCCCAGGGCCACATGAGACCCCTAAGGAGGAGAAAGAGGCTGGGGGTTGTGGACTTCTAGAGTCAGAGCGGAGGAGCAGCTGGGGCACAGGTGAGAAAGTCCAGGCCACCTTCACGGACCTGTGGACCCCAGAGAAAGGCGGCTCCAGGGGAGAGGACTTGGCACGGGGCCTAGGTGCAAGGTGTGGGTGAGGGCAGGCCCAGGGGACAGAGACTGCGGGCATGTGGCTGGCAGGCCCCTGGGACTGGGGTCCCGCCAATGTCCCTACTTTCTCTCCCACATCATTAGCTCTCAGGAGGAGCAGTGATTTATTTTTTATAGCTATCTCTTTCTCAGTGTTCTGCTTTGAATAGATTTGTATAAGATGCAAAATCCAGCTAAGTTCTTGGTTAAAGGCAGAATTCTAGGGCTGTGGACCAGTGGCAGCCCCAGCCCCCAGGAGGTTGGGGTAGGTTCCTGCCAAGAAGCCCACAGTTTGAAATCCCAGGACCTTTGAGAAGTAGCCTCTGGCCGGGACCAGACGTGGTGGTGGTTTCAGACAGGGCATGCAGCCTCGGGGAGTCACAGTCCCTCCTCTGACTGCAGGGCTTCAGCAGCAGACTCGGTGCCTCTCCTGCCCACTGGAGGACTGGAGTGTTGTGTTAGAGCTGCCTGTCTTTCCCAAATTGCTCACAACAGATGAGTTACTTTTCTAACTTAAAATTCAGTGCTTTTGTTAGAATGTCAAGGAAGGGCTGGGCTTGTCCAGCGTGTGTGAAGCCCTGGGTTCGCTTCCCAGCGACACAAAGGCAAACAAATAAATAAGTTTTAAAAGTGTGAAGTTTGCAATTGGCAGTTAGAAAGATGGAAGCAGCTGACACTGAGCACATGTATCCCAGGCTGCTGCCAGTCCAGTGTCCATCCCTCCAGCCACTCCTGACCCCTCAGAGCCTCTGTTATCTAGCAGCCACGTGGACACCCACTGCCTGCTAATTTATTGCACAATCTCATAACTGGGCTGGTAACCTCGGCCTCTAGTCTCCTCTTGTTCCTGCTCCCTCCCATCTTTCTTTTTCCAAAATGACCAAAAGAAATACAACTTCCCATTTAAGTGAAAAAAAAAAAAAAAAAAAACCTTCATCTACGTAGCCTTTTCATAAGAACAGAGGCTCTCCCCCATCACAAAATCAATTAGCAGCAGAGAGTTTTATTAGTCAATCATGTAAGTAATTAAAAATATTGATTGATGGGCAGTCTGGCTGAGGACTGCTTCCCCTGCAGCAAGTGGGCCATGGCTGGCGTGTGGCTGTGGGGGAGATCTGGACCAGGGGCTTTTAAATCACTCCAGCGTGCTACCTCCAAGGTCACATGGGGACACAGGAGGCAAGGGTGTCGGTGATCTGGACAGAGCCAGCTTTCCCTGCCTGTGCAGTCACAGTCCTTGCATCCCAGAGCTCTTGGTGACTGCATAGTCTAATGGGGAGGGGCTCAGCGCCCGGCCTGTATTCCTGAGGGGCAGTTGTGGTTCCAGATCCATCCTTATCTTCAGCCTGGGAGGGACAGAGTGGTCATGGGCCCTAACCTCTTGTATGGAGCTCTTGGAGTGGGGTCTCTCAGGTAGTCCGACTTGGGGGTCCATTGACCAGCTATTTGTCGCTGGGACCAAATACCTGACACCCACAACTTTAAGAGGAGAGGTTTAATTTGGCTCATGGTTTCAGAGGTTGGCTGGACCCAAGGCAGGAACATCATGGTGGGAGGGCTTGGCAGAGGAAAGCCGATTACTTCATAGGAGCTGGAAGCTGAGCATGAAGAGTACCAGCACGAGGTGCACCCCAGTGGCAACCCCAGAGACCCCTCTCCACCATGCCTTACCTCCTAGCAGCGTGCTCAGTGGTGAAGAATATGAACTCATTCACTGAGGAGTATAGCGCCCCCTCAATCTGGGCACCTTTCCTGGGTCTCCTGAACTGGTTGCATTGACAACCAGCTTGACTGTCACAGGGGTGCCACAGGGTATGATGGGGCTTTGCTTCCCTCTGCTCAGCCTCAGCTCAGGGTCCAGGAAAGCAAGGCCAAGCCCTGGATGCTGACACTTGGCCCTTCCCCACTGTGTCACCAGCCCCTCCAATGCTGGGTGCTTCAGGACCAGCTGGCTTTGTCCCTGAAGCTGCACATAGGGTGGGTGTGGAGGGGACACTTTGTCTCCTCTGCTGGCATCATGGGGGTGGCGGGGTCATCTGGAGACTTCACTGGGCCCACCTTCCCCTTCCTTCCCTGCCTGCCAAGGTCACTGTGACCCTAAATCCTCCCCCACTGGGAGGGAATCTGCTTCCTGGTGCAGTTTCCCAAGCCACCTCGGAAAGTGGACCCGGGAGGCTCCGTACAACGTCTGCTCATCCTCCATAAACCTGGCTGTTTGTTTAGACTGGCTGACATTTCCACACTCTTTTATTAAAGAAAATATCCTGGGGAGAAGGCAGGATGTTTGCACAGTGCTTATGCCTTCTGCCTCTGGCCCCTGCTCCCCAGACCTGTGGCTCAGAGGAGCCCCTGGGAGATGGGGCCTGCACACTGCCCCCAAGGCAGGGCTGGGGTTGTGTCCTCCCTTGTCCTGTGCAGAGAGGTGGAAGCAGCACTGTCCACATGAAGGTGGGCTCCAGGTCCCTGCTTGGCCCTACCCTGGGCTCTGAGTGGTAGCTGGGCCTCCCTGAGGGCACCAGACCCTCTTGGACTTCAGTGTGCCAGCCGCTTCCTCCCTGGATATCACTGCATTGGCTTGAGCCAGTGGGAGGGTGGCTGATGGTGGACATCGTATAGAACTCATGATCTTAATTATGCTTTGAATCCATCTCAGCAGCCACATGCGGCCTGCAGCCTCTCCTGCCAGGGCTACCTGAGGCTCCATCCTTGGTCCTCGCACAGCCTCTCTGAGTAGGGGATGACTCTAGTCAGGCTTTCACTCCATAGCCACTTCCTTCCAAGCACCAGACCACATTGTCACCCTTGCAGGACCTGGCTGTGGGTCCAGCTCTGCCAGGTGCTGGCGGAGTGACAGAGAGCGCTCTGTTCAGCTGAGCTAGCGCTGAGGGCATTGTGCTCCGTGGGTGCCGTGAGGGTGGTGGGTGTGGTGAGAACCGTGGTCCATGTGCTGAAAGCCCTAGAACTCACTGTGTGGGTGAATCCTGCCCAGGGCTGCCCTGCTTGTGTCCCTATCTCCCACTGTGGCCAGGGCTCATGTGCTCTGAGGGTAGCCTGACCTGGGGACTTGGGGGCCTGGAGGAGGACAGAGGCCACTGAGCAGCTCTTTCCAATGCAGCCCCGGCCTGGCCAGCCAAGGATGGAGGCAGACTTGGGTGCCACCACCTGCCTTGCTTCCCATGCTGTGAGGAGCTCTAGGTCGGGCCAGGTCCCCGCAGGGCTGTGTGAACAGTCTCCACCCTGCCCGCCAGCTTGCGGGGACATCACCAGTCACATGCAAGGACTGTGATGAGACCGACTGCTGTTATGGTTGCTCAAGGTCACACTTCCCTGCCAGGACAGGCCCCATGGGCCTGGCCCCTCCTTCCTCAGGGTGCGTTGGAAGGCGCCTCCGACCCTACCCTGCCTTTCCCTTCTTGGGCTCTTCCCGCAGAGCAGTAGGGACCATGGATGTCTCTGGGACTCAGAGAAGTGGGTTGGGGAGGGGTCGATGCTGGAGCCCCAACTCCCAGCACTCCAGGGCCCTGGGTGAAGCCCAGGGTGCGGTAGGAGTGGGTGGCCCAAGGCCCAGATGTGGTGGAGGCTTTCAACCCGTGGTTGCTGTGCCCCAAGGATCCTCCTGGAGCAACTGGGTAGAACCAGAGCTTAAGGCAGGGGGCATGAGGACATCAGTGGGACGACAGTTGCACAGCCAGGGCTTCCGGGAGGACACAGCCTATGGGGTCCTGGCAGGACCTCAGCAGGATGGGGACAGCAGGGAGGACTGAGCTTGTTTCTGGCCAGGATTTTTTCCGAGGTGCACTATAGCTGGGAGAGATCATGTCAGGGTCAAAGTGTCCCCAGTATGAGCCGGGGACCCTGTGCACACCCAGGCCATCTGGAGCAGTTGGCTGGGTGCCTGTGAGCTGCCTGACTCCAGATATGGCATGGTTTCAGACTCAGGGGCCCTGTGCCTGTGACCTGGACAGCAAAGTCACACCATTTCTGCCCCAGTCAGTCTCCATGAAGTGTGGGCTGCACTCTCCGTGCCCATGCAGAGACCATACTGTGAAACGGCGGGGTTCTCACCCTCGGTGGCTGCCACTGCTCAGATCCCTTCCTGTGGGGTGCAGTGGTGCAGTGGGGTGCAGTGCTATGGAGGCAGGCATAGCCCCAAGGTCCCAGGCATCTCTCAGCTGCAGGGAGGGGCTGCTGGGATGTCCCCAGAGGCAGGAGATTGTTCCTGGCAGTTTCGTCCCAGTGTGGCCCAGGGTCCTCTGGGAGGTGCAGCCCTCACTCTGCCGAGCCTCTGATCATCCCAGGGTGAGGGCTCTGGAGTGCTCAACTGGGGGCAGCCAGAAGGTCCCCCAGCCCAGACACAGCTGCCAGGGCTCCCCCCGTGGGGCCCTCTGCTTCATCAGCCTGGCCTGGTCCTGCTGCCTCTGGTGTGGAGCTGTCCTGCAGCTCTCTCAGCCGTGGCTTCAGAATGAGAACCCATGCTGGGGGGGCAGTCAGGCGGGGTAACCTCACCCGGCATGGACCTGTCCCACCACCACAGGCTCCTGGGATGTCTCTACCCGGATCCCAGGGGACTTGCTGTCCCAGATGTGGCACAGGAGTGAGGAGCAGAGGGAGCCATCAGCCCCATGTCATGGGAGGTGGCCCGGGCTGGAGCTGCCCTTGCTCCACTGTTGACCCCTGACATTCCCAGGTCACCACCAGCCACTGCAGAGTTTTCAGAGTGTTTTCCCTGGAGCCAGCGCTCCCAGAGGGGACAGAGACATCGAGCAGGGATAGGGGACAACTCTGACTTCTTGTTGTACTTCAGGAGTTTGTTATGGTTCAGATCAAGCTGATGCCCATGGGCGAGGGTCAGGTGAATGGTCTGGAGGGCCCAGAGTTGAACACACTGTTGGAAGGTGGGGTCTGCTGGGAAGACAGGTTCAGGTAGGGAGCTGCCCACTGGAGGCCTCTGTCTAGTCCTCTCGCACCCTGACCTCACACAGACTTTCTGTCCCGGTGAGGCCTGGCCCCCCTCCAGCTGTGCCGACATCTGCTGCAGCTGGACCTGGCCCGCAGCTCATCCAGGTGCTCAGTGAGCTTTCTGCCAGGGATGTTCTTGTGTCTTGCTGCTGCCGCCGTTCCTATGATGTCATGAGCTCCTGAGGCTGGCTGAGGTCCCTGCTGCAAAGTGACAGCTCCTCTGAGACTCGCAGGCTCCTCTGCTCATTAAAGGGACAGTGTTGTGAGCTGCTGAGCCGTGGAGACTTCAGGTCCCACTGTCCAAGGTGTGGCCCCAGTGGGGTCTTGAGCACTGTGAAATGGAGTGGGGCTGGCCCTGTCCTCAGCTCTCTGGGAAGAGGGAATGCAGGCCCCCAGAGCAGTGAAGAGGTGCAATGAGGGCATGTGGGCTGGGAGAGGGACCAGTGTCCAGCTGCTGGGCCCTGAGTTGTATGTGGGGTCTGCCGGACTCAGGTGGAGGGAACAGGGGCTGGGTGAACAAGGTTTCCCCACAAAGGCACACTCTCGCTGCAGCTGAGTCAGGAAGGACCACTGTGTGCAGAAGGAGCATGCACTCAGCGGCTGGGGACCCCTGAGGTGTCCTCCACAGTGTGATTTGGGCAGAGAGGCCTGCCTGGGGCAGGATGGGAGGGACACTTGCTCTCCTGCTGTCCTGAGCTCTGTACAGGCCCAAGTGCTAAGTGTGACACAAGGGGACCTGCCTTGTCATCCTGGATGGGTCGGTGGGGTCCCTGAGGCTGGAGAGGAGCAGGACCCTGCCCTCACATGGCTGTGTCCCGGCCAGGCCTGCTGGGGAGAGGGTATCCTGTGCAGTGGGGACCTGTGCCGAGGTGGCTCCTGCCCATCTCAGGTATGGTTCCTCAGAGTTCCCCTTGGCCTCAGCTGTTTCAGGGCCACCACAGGACCTGGGCACCATGGAGTGAAAGGATTGAAGCAATAAAATAATGAGAACAACCACGGCCGGCAAGCCCACGTTATTGTTTTGCCCTCGGTGTCCTTGCAAGCTCACTCCGCAGCTCTGGGGATGAGACGGGGACAGCTCATTCCCTGCCACAGACCAGACACCAGCCGGCTCTGTGTCTGCACCAAAGGTCCCCTTTCCCATCTGGGCTGTGCACCCCTGGTTCCCTGCTCCTTCCTTTCCTGAGAAAGCTGGCACTGGCCTAGAACCTCTCTGTTTCTGAGTGTTTTTCTTGGCTTCCCCAGTGCCTTTCCCTGGGCAGAGTGTGGACCGGTCCAGCTTTGCAGGTGTGCGGTCTGGGGTACAAGCTGACCCTCTGGCCTTCACCGTCTACCCTCAGCCTTGTGTCCTCATGTCCTTCCCTAAGCATCTGCAGGAGCCAGGTGGTTGGACTGGTGGGCTCCTTGGGCCATGCTGGCTCCCTGTCACTCTCCTCTGCCCTGTCCCCACTCTGGAGCACCCAAGAGGACCATGGCCATCAAAAAGGCCACCAGCTCCCTGGAAGGTGCAGTTAGCACCCCATGGTGCCACAGAGTGCCCACCTCAAGTCCAGTCCACAACCCAGACCTGTCCTGCACCTCCCAGCACCCCATGCATCAGGCATTCAGCCTTCTCCACTCTGTACCCTCTGCCTCCACCATGGCTACCTCTGCATCCACAGTCATCCCACTGGGGAGCTTCCCATGTTCCCTGCCCTCCTTAGGAGTGGCCTTCATCCAAGCTCCAAGCTCTGGCCCCTCAGCCCTGGCCCTTCCTCCTGTTCCCTCCAGCCCATGCTGCAGGGTGAGCAACGAGTGTATCATAACCAGCTCTACGTCCTGCTCCATGCTGAGTGGGCTGCTGCTGTTGGGTAGAGACCAGGGGAAGGGATCGAGTTGCAGCTCACAGGCTGAGCACAAGGGTGCTCCCAGCCCTAGCCAGGGAGAGAGTAGATGGGTCAGGGCAGGGCTGAGGCAGAGCTGGAGGGCAGGAGACCATGAGCAGGGACCGAGGACAAGGCTCTGCAGCCTCCCTCCACTCTCAGACAGTCCTGGGCCCTGAGTTCCTGGCTGGACTCTGACCATAGTCTTCTACCCATGGAGTAAATTGGCCTTTCTGCCAGAAAGAGGTGGCAGGTCCAACTCCTGGGAGCCCGGGCAGGGTGGGCAGGCAGGGCACCTCCTGACACCTGGGCACCATTGCTGTCTCACTCCTAGGAACTGAGAGTCTACAAAATCCTGAGCTGCAGATCCCACGTGGGAGCGGAAGCTGTAGCTGTGTAACACCCGGCACTCCCCACATCCTGGAGAGGCCCAGAGCTGCTACTGCCCCAGAGCAGCCCCAGGCAGCACTGCGAGTCTGTCCACACCTCAAGAAAGCCCAGCCTTGCCAAGGGCTTCTGCCGGATACCAGACCCAGGCTCAGCGGCCCCTAGAAGCCCTCAAGAACCTGATTTCTCTGTTGCTTACTGTTAGCCCTAACCCAGTTTCCATGACTGAGAATAAATTGAGTTATCACAAACCTGACTTGGTGAATGCACAGCTCAGGAAGGGGCGTCCAGGCCGGTCCTGCCACAACGGATGCAAAACCTGAAATAGAGTCCAGCGGCCTCTGTGTCTGTGGGTTCTGATCCTCAAATTCAACAGCTGTTGAATTGTTGAAATGACTGAATGAATTGACTGAATGAAATGACTGAAAATGTTTTGGGAAAATTGTGTCTGACCGGAACGGACTTGTTTTCCTTTCATTACACCCCAAATGGTACAGTGTAACAACCATTTACATAGCATTTACATAGTATGAGTTTTAAAACTAATCTAGAGCTATGGGGGGTGTTCCTAGGTTATCAGCACAAGCTGCATTTCACACAGTGGACTTGAGCAGCCCAGGGTTTTGGTACCCAAGGGAGGTCCTGGGATCCATCCTGCAGATACAGAGGGCTGATCAAATTAGTGAAGGCGTCAGCTGTCCATTGAGGGAGGAATCATCCACAGCCAAGGGCCCTGCTGGTGACTCATGCACAGTAACAGCAGAGCATTCATTACAGGATTGGATCGCTCAGGGTCAGAGGTCAGAGCTCACAGAGGGACGTTGGGGCCGCAGGGCTTCACTTTCTGACCTGAAGGATGACATGGACATTTGCACTTTGGGGACTTCATGGAGATGGCCCTTAGTATGATGGCCTCTGCATGGTGTCACCTTTCAAACAAAGATGAAGACAGCGACCACTGTGGGGAAGAGGTTTGCCCTCCATGGAGCCAGCCAAGGATTAACAACAGAAGGATCAGTGAGAAAAAATACAGGCAACCTATGGAAAAAGTGAGCAAAGGATTCCCTGGACAGGAAGTGTGCATGGCCAATAAAAATAGGAAACACCTTCTGTATCTTTATCTGGGAGCGAATACAAGTTAAAATAATGGAATACCATGTCGATGTCATGTGCGTCTGACAACCTCAGGATGGTGAGAGTGTGGCCTGGGGACCCGTGGGCAAGAATGCGCATTAACCCGTCCACTTGGGGAGCAGAGCACAGAAACAATATGTGAATTTGGAAAGTGCGTTCCTGCAGATGCTGAAATTCCTCTCTGGACACAAGCCCTCGGGTACAGCTAGGAGGCTGAGTCAGGATGTGCCTTGGGATGGAGTTTCTCAGCGCAAAGTTGGAAGCAAACGTAGTCTTTAGGGAAGTGGGTGGACATGTGAGGTGTCTGAGCTCGGATGCTCTTGAAGAGGCTGACATGTATGAGTTAGAGTTGGTGTAGCAATGTGGATAAGCTCAAAAATCTGTTAGTTTGCAGCCAGGGACTCCTGGGACACTATCATTCATGTGGCACTGTGCATGCAGCCACAGACACGTCCTCATGTGTCATGAACATGGACATGCACCCTGTGCAGACTGCAGACCCCGGTGACCCACCTCCTCCTACCAGCCCCCTCCTAACAGCACATTCAGCTGTGAACTCATCAATGCATGAATCCACAGATTAGTATAGCACTCCATGATCCAAGTGCCTCCCAAACGCCCTACCTCTGAACACAGGAGACTTTGGGGGATATTTTAGATCTAAACCATAACATTCCACCCCTGGCCCCCAGAAGGCTCATGTTGATCTCATGATGCAAAATGCATTCAGTCCATTTCTAAAAGTTGCCAGTGTCTTAACAGATTCAGCATTGTTCAAAGTCAAAATCAAAAGTCTCTTCTGAGATTCAAGGCAAACTCTTAGCTATAGTTGCCTATAAATCTAAAAGAAAGTTACGTGCTTCCCACATGCAATGACACAGGATAAATATTCCTATTCTAAAAGGGAGGAATAGGGGAATAGAAAGGAATCCAGCAGGACAAACATGAAATCTTGCAGCTCCACGTCCAGCACCTAGGGTGGGTTTTGGTAAGATGTGAGCTCCAAAGAGCTTGGCCTATGGCCTTGGTGGTTGCAGCCCTCATGGGCTGTCTCTTGGGCTGGCTCTGCTCATGGCTTTCAGCTTTCCTCAGCAGATGTTTCACATGCTCTAACTTCCTGGAGTCTCCACTATACCTTCTACTTCACTCTCACAGCTTCATCTATCACCCTCTCAGGAGCTCCTTGCCTGGCCTACCAGACCTTCCTTTGCATTCTGTGTGCCTGTAACACCAGCACCACCTAGTTGACACCAAGGTCTGCTCTCAGTGGAAGCAGTAACTCTGCTCCTCCAAGTGCCTGGATGACTGAACTTGGAGATACATTTCCCTAGGCTGCCCTGAATGAGCAGGGCATCCTGGAATTCTCTTCTCAAAGCAAAATCTTTAAAGTAGTTTACCCTTTACATACTTGAGCCTGGGATGGGTGTAGTGTGACTAATTCCTGAAATGCCCCCAAGACATTTTTCCTACTGTCCCAGTATAAAGTACCTGTATTCTTTTTTAATGGCACTAATCTTTTCAGCAACCACACTTTCCTGAGCCCCAACTTTACTGCTGCTTCATTTCTAGCCAAACTGCCATTTTTTCAAATCTATCGGTTCGCTTTTCACTACTAATTCTCACTGTAGCTCTCACTAAAAGCAGCCAGTGGTACCCATGCCACTGCCTGAATGTTGGGCTGCTTGGAAATTTCGCCCACCAGATCAACATGTCTGTCACCCTTAAGCTGCGCCTCACACAAAGACCCCTGCAGGGCCTGACAGCCTGACTCAGGGGAAGCCATGGAGGGGAGCCCACCACAGACAGCAGGACTCAGAGTTTCAAGGACTCTCAAGAGAGGGATATCCTTCTTCTCTGGAAAAACCTCGAAAGAGCTGAAGCTCTGTTTATTGTGGGGACATCATGTAGCCACCAGAGGGGTGATCGGGAGCCAGGCAGCCTGACTGGGTCACATATGCGGAGGGTGTGGTACCGGGCCCTCCAAGCCCCACAAGGCGGATGTGTGCATGCATGTGTGTGTGTGTGTGTGTGCACACCCATGCATGTTCGCGGTGTGCCAAGCCTGCACAGAAGCCCAGACTGTACCACCCTATGTCATTGCAGTGCCATGGCCCCTCTTCCTCCTCTGAAAATGTCACCAATGAAGAAACAGTATAAGATCTGCACTTGGGTCCCATATTAGGAAAAACTAAAAACACTAAAAAAAGGGTACAAGGTGGGAAAATGGGAGAAATTAAAATATGAACCAAATATTAGAAATCAGAACTGCTTCATGGTTATGTTCCCTGATTTCGATGGTTGTGCTGTATCCCTGCAAGGCGGCCTTTCTGCGGACAGTTGAGGCATCGTACAAAGGGAACCTGGAGTTTGTCACACTCTTCTTGTAACTTGTAGGTTTGATGGTACTTTCGAAGCAAAAAGTTGAAAAGACAGACAGTGGTCTTGACAATGCTGTTTGTGTGATTTATGAAGAAGGAAGGAGAGGAGTGGAGGCCGAGGCTGAGGACCCCTGGGAAGGGGGGTTGGCCCTGTGACCTGTGCCCTGATGGCCTCCTGAGGTGTTGAAAGGCCCAGAGTACTCTGAAGTGTAAAGTGGAAGGCGGAGGTCAATTGAAAATCGATGTATGCGCAGGAGCAGGGGTCAGCTGCAGGCAGGGAGGCCCCTCCAGGCTGGGGCATGGGAGGGTGGAGCCACTCCAGGGCCACTAGCTCCCTCTCCCCAAGTTCCTGGGTCTCCTGTGGGTAGAGGCTTCTGCACAAAGAGGAGAGCCAACAGGGTGAACCCCGCCAAGAGCTTGCACTGTTCTGACAAGGACAAAGCCCACGTGTAAGCGTGAGCCACAGGAATACTGGAGATTCCATACATTTGAATACTCTTAGATTTGCACTTAAAACCAGCACTGAGCAATATACAGATGAACGGTAAAACTCTTCTGGTAATGTAAATTTTTAATTTTCTTGACTAGCAAATGAAAACACCACACACAAGAGAGGCTCAAAAGAAGAGAGGACGCTTCCTGTGAAGTTCCTGCTTCCCTCTGCCTGGAGCTCCGCAAAGAGGGGCAGATTGTTGCTTTCAGCACTCTGGGCCCCTCCCTACCTCTGTGTCTGTCCGGGGTGACCTGGCTTGGCCTCTACCCCAGAACTTGCCCGTGAGGCTCACTGCTCTCTCCTTTCACTCCTCAGCCTGCTGTGTGTTCTGGGGACTCTGGTGTCTGGGGAGCGCCGCAGTCCACTTGAAAAAGGGGTGATTAAAGGCCACACCAGTGGTGAAGGATGCAGCTACATCAGCTTGGGTTGGTGGCCCGTGACCTGCCCTGTTGTGCTTCTGCTCCAGGACACCCCCCCCATCCCTGGTAGCATCTCCTGGGGGGAACCAACGCTTGGGAATGTGCAGCTAGTCCCAAGGGGGGACTTGGGGAGCTGCCTCGGTGTCCCCAGGGTCCCCTTGCAAACATGAGCCTTATAGGAGAGGAAGAGATGCCTGTTCCAGGCTGGGCCCCTGGAGGACAAAGCTGCAGAGCCAGGAAGACGGATGCTCACAGTTCCTGTCCTGCAGACTGGGTGGCAGGGCTGGGTCCCCAGATCCTGGCCAGGGCTGGCCAGACCCAGGCTCTACCACAGCCTCCCTCAAGGCCATTAATTGGCCCAGTTGATGACTAGAGCTGGTGCCTGCAGCCGTGGGCAGATGCCAAGACTGTTGCTTAGGGGGAAATAGGGTTTTTAGAAAGATTTCTGAAAAAATGTCTTAAAAATGAATCTATGGGATCCAGCAGTTCTGAGATTGTGCATGTGAGAGCTGGGAGGAGGGATGGGGACACTTGGGGCTGGGTGGCCAAATAGGCACAGGCTCAGAGGGTTGAGGGGCAAGGGCTGGCTGAGGTCACCACACACCCAGGTTCCCGCAGAGGCCTTTGGAGTTGTCAGTGGCCTGGCTAGAACCCAGCAAGGGTGAAGGGGAGGCTGAGTTATGCTCCTACTAGGCTCCAGCCAGATTCCAAAGAAAACCACTAAAACAAAACCGAAAAAACTCAAAACACCACAGAATGTTAAATTAATTGCTGAAAGACATGATCTTTTAAAACAATGTCCTATTGAGGTGCAATACACAGAACATGGAATTCGCCACACAAAAAGTATGACAGTTCAGTGGTTCATAGAGTGGTGCCATCATTGTCATATTTCCATTGTCCCCAGAGAAGCCTGGGACCAACTAGCCCTTCCTTTCTCAATGGACTCCTCCACAGAGTCAGGTTTCAGGGTGCGTCCATGGTGTGCTATGTATCAGCACCTCGTTCCTTTTCATCGCTGCGCAGTGCTCCGGTGTGTGGAGAGGCTGCATCCTTTGTCCGCTCATCCGGAAGGATGTTTGAGTCCTTCCCACTGCATGGCTATCGTGACAATGCTGTTAATGGACATCAGCTCCTGAGTGGATTCCCAGGAGTGGAGTTGCTGGGTCACATGGCAACTGTGTCTACTTTCTGAGGAACTGCAGAATGGTTTTCTAAAGCAGCAGTGCCACCCCATGTCCCACCTGCAGCAAGAGGGCTCCGATTCCTCCACACCCTGGCCAATGCTTGTTGCCTGGCTGTTTGGTCCTAGCCATTCTAGTAGGTGTGACATTGTGTCTCACTGTGGTTTTGACTCATATTTCCCTGACAATGGATGAGAACACCTTTCTGGTGTTCATTGGTCATTTGTATATTTCTTTGGAGAAATGTCTATTCAGATCCTTTGCTTTTTTTTGGTACCGGGAATTGAACTCATGACTTTGTGCTTACCAGGCACACGCTGTGCTGCTAAGCTACATCCCTGGCCCTCCTTTGCTATTTTTAATCAGGTTGAACTCAGAGTTCTTCATATATTCAGGATATAAGTACCTTATTGGATATGTGGTTTGCAAATATTTTTCCCCATCCTTCGTATTAACTTTCTTATTTCTTTGTGTGTTTTGAAGCTCAGAATATTTTAATTTTAAGGAAATCCAATTGATGTCTTTTGTCACATGATTTAGATGTCAGAGCTAAGAAACCATTGCCTAATTCAAGGTTAGGAAAATTTACTCTTATGTTTTTCCAAAAAGTTTATAGTCTTAGCCCTTACATTTAGATATAAAATCCATTTATGTTAGCCTTTAACATGCTGTGAGGTAGGAATCTAAATTCATTCCTTTGCACATGAATATCTAGTTACACCAGCACCATTCTTGAAAAAACTATTCTTTCCCATTGATTGACTTATCTTAATCGTCCCATAGAAAATCAGTTAATTGTAAATGTAAAGGAGCATAAGCAAGGCTCCAAGAAATGGAGGATAAGCTTAACGCCAAAACCCTCCTGCCTCCTCCCTCCCATCTCTCCGCTCTTCCTGGTGGTAACTACTGCTTCTCCACGTGGACAAGAACAGGCAGAGCTTTCTTTTTTTTTTTTTTGTGGGTACCGGGGGGTCGACCTCAGGACCTCGAGCGCCAGCAGGCGCCCGTGCCGCTGAGCGATATCACCGGCCCCTTTTTTCGTATGTGGGTTCCGGGAGTTGAACTCAGGCCCTCGCGCTTGCCAGGCAGGCGCTTAAGCTGCTGAGCCATCTCACCGGCCCAGGCAGAGCTTTCTTGTAAAATCTTTTGATGCATTTCTGCTCTAGCCCTGAGGGAACTGCCAGCTCACAGGAAATGCCTGGGTGGGAAGTTTCAAACCATTTTCCAAGGGGCTCTGCAAGTTCACATGCAATTCCAGGGGCCCAACATTTTGCCAACTCTTAGGTCTGCAAGTTTTGTGTTGAAACCTGCATTTTAGGGTCCAGTGGTCTGCTTCTCCATTGTTTCTGTCATGTTATAGATCTTGTGGCTCTGTTGTTTTGTGCATATATGTTTATAGTGGTTCTGCCCTTCTGGTGGGCAAACTCTTATTGTGATAAAATGTCTTTCTTCTTGTTTTTCCTTGTCAATCTTGTATGTTGGCACAGCCACACCAGCTCTCGGATTTCCTACATGACTGATTTATCAAAAGATAAACCCATCCTTCCTCTTTCAGCCAACTGTGTCTCTGAGTCTAAAGTCCCCTTCTCGCTGTGGCCTATGTTGAATCTTGCTTTTCAAATATTTCGTTTTGCCAATCCTTGTCTTTTGATTAGATGTTTAATCTATTTACATTTAATGCAATTCCTGACAAAGTTGGATTAGTTTGTCATTTTACTATTGGTTTCCTATATGTCTCATTTTTCTTCCTCTATTCCTCCATTATTGTCTTCTTTTGTGTTATATGAATAGACTACTTTAATGTTCTTATTGCTTCTTTTGCCATGTACATATATTTAGTTATTTTCTTAGTGGGACCCTTGGAATTAAAATCAGCATCCTACTTAAAAGAGCATAGTTTGAATTAATACCAATTTTATTTCAATATTGTATAAAAAAATTTTGCTCCAATACATGTCTATTCCTTGCTCCCTTTCTGTTGTTGTCATACAAATCGCATCTTTATGCATGGTACCTTTATACAGCACAATTATTACTTTGTGAACTTTTTCTTTTTTTCATTTTTGTGGTGCTGGGGATCGAACCTAGGACCTTGTGCACATAAGGCAAGAAATCTACCACTGAGCCACATCCCCAGCCCTGTCATCTGTTTTTAAATCAGATAAGTGAACAAAAATTATAAATAAAAAAACCCTGTCTTTTATATTTAACTTTATGAAGACCTTACTGGACCTTAATTTCTTGGTGTAGATCAAGTTATTCTCCAATGTCCCATCAGTATTTCTCATAGAGTAGGTCTGCCAACAATGAATTCTAGCAGTTTTTATTTAGCTGGGAATGTTTTAATTTGTATTCATCGTTTTGAAGGCTATCTTTGCGGTTTGTAAAATACTTAGTTGAAAGTTGTTTTCTCCCAGCACGCTGAGTGCATCATCCTCATGCTTTCTGGTGTCCATGATTTCTAGTGAGCAGTGAGCTGTTAGTCCTACTAAGAATACTTTATATGCAATTAATTACTTTTCTTTTGGTACTTGCAAGACTCTCTTTGTTATTTTGGCAATTTGTCTATGATAAATCTGGATGTGAGTTTTCAAAATTTACCCTATGCTGAGTTAAGTTTCTTTTATGTATATGTTTCATAAAATTTGGGACATTTTCAACCATTATTTCTTCAAAACTCCTTTCTGCCTTTCCTTCCCTCTGCTTGACTCTATCTATATGTTGGTACATTTAATGTTGTCCTGCAGATTTCTAAGGCTCCATCCATCTTTTTTTTTTCAGTACTGGGGATTGAACCCAGGGCATTCACGATAAGCCACATCCTCACCTCCTTTTTGTTTTTATTTTGAGACAGGGTCTCACTAAATTGCTTTGACTATTTGATACAACCTGATTGGATTAATAAATCAACTTGATTGGATTAACGAATGCCCAGGGGATTGGCAAAGCACACTTCTGGGGGTGTCTGGGTAGGTCATGAAGTTGTGACCTTGGGTGCTATATCTGGTCCTCCACCCCTTCCTCTCTGACACTGTTCTCCTGCTTTTCTTCCCGAGCACTACAAACTAAGCAGCTTTCCTCCACTACACCCTTCTATCATAACACTTTTGCCTTGGAGTCAGCTAACCATGGACTGAATCTTCTGAAACCATGAACCAAATTAAACCTCACTTTGTGGGTCTCTGATACAGTGGACTGGTGATGGGAAAGCCAACTAACGCAGCCACTAAATTGCCAAGTTGTGGCTCAAATTTTCAATCCTCCCAGAGTCCTGAAATTATAGGTGTGTAGCTTTCTTCTTTTTCTTTCTGTTGATCTGGGTGATCTTTATTCATCTGTCTTTCAGCTTACTGATTCTCTTTTCTGCAAGCCGAAATGTGCTATTGATCCCTTTTAGTGAGTTTGTCACTTCAGTTATGTGCTTTCCCACCATGGAATGTCTGTTTGGCTTCACTGATATTCTCTGTGTGGTGAGACATCACTGTCACATGTTCTTTAATTCTTCATTAATTCTTCACACCTATTCACAGGAACCATTGAAGTCTTTGTCCAGTAAGTCCAGCACCTGGTCTGCCCTTGGGACCATTTCTACTGGCTGCCTTTATTTCCTGGGTAGAGGCAACTTTCTTATTTCTTTGCCTGCTTCATAATATTTTTTGTTGAAATGGTTTTTTTCATAAGACAGAGAAAAATCAGACCTTTGAGCAGGGTTTGCTTTTACTGCTGTTGCTGTTTGTTAGCTTCATGTGCTTCCTGGATGGAGTCTGGGAAGTCCATCTTCTTTCTCATGTGCAGCCCCTGATGTCTCTCCCTAGTGAGCACAGTGTCGGCTGGTACCTGGGCAAAGATGCCCTTAATTCATCTCCCAAGCCTTGCATGCCATGTCCTCCTCCACTTGGCTCCTGCATGTGCAGTGAGTGCTTCACAGAGAGGTCAGGGCCACACGGGTCCTTCCTGCATGCTGGCCCTCTGCTGGATGCCTCATTCCCAGCTTTATTTTAGGTTTCTATGGCCTCTGCTTAGCTGGCAATGCTGCCTTAGGTGGACACTAGGGAAGCACCACCAGTCACTGCAAACACCCCCAGGCACAGAGCTGTCTGTGGCGAGCTCTGCTTTGGCTCAAATGAAGATGAGTGACGAGACAAGCATGCAGCCCAGTGGTGACCGGTGAGACTCTGAGATGGGGCTTTTGATGAAGAATAAAATGTAAAGGATGACTACTCAGAAAAACAAAACCAGACAGGGTGCACCACCAGATCTGCCCTGCAAGAAAGGTTTAAAAATTTCCTTCAAGCAGAGGAGATGCTGAAGCAGTCAGAGACTCAGGTCTGCAAGAAGAAATCGAAGGCATCTGACAAGGACTAAGGGATTCATCTCCCTTGTTCTTAGACCTAACAGATAATGACTTCGAGTAACAACAGTAACAACGTGTGGTGGTGCAGGTTTGTTTCCAGTCTGTGTGGAATCCTGGGCCATGAAACACAGGCCAGTGAATCTGACAGAATAGAGGGCGGGGGTGTGGGTCATGGCGGAGTCATGGTCTAAGAACTTCAAGGTCCTGGCTTTGATCCCCAGCACTGAAAAACAAACAAGCAAGCAAACAAAAAAGGAACAGAAACCCTGCAGAGTGTGTCATCAGACCATAATGGACACCCACTAGAAATTAGAAATCAGCAGCAGAGAAGCAGCTGGGAAATCCC
Organism: Erethizon dorsatum; assembly: GCA_028451465.1. Lineage (NCBI taxonomy): Eukaryota > Metazoa > Chordata > Mammalia > Rodentia > Erethizontidae > Erethizon > Erethizon dorsatum. The sequence continues at coordinate 41,241,085 of CM051833.1, read as the reverse complement.
CCAAATACTGGAAATTGGACAAGACACTTAAATAATACAAACCAAAACAAAATTTTCAATAGAAATTTAATAACCAGTTGTGGCAAATGAAAATATAATGTAACATCAAAATGTGGGGTGCAGTGTGAGCAATAGAGGGAAACTTAGAGTATCGGATGCATAACATTAAACAAAATAGAATGTGAAATTTATAACCTAAGTCCATCTTTGGAAACTATGTAGAAAGAAGTAATTGAAGCCTGCACTATGGAGGAAAAAATGAAATAGTAAAAATTAGAACAGAAATCAATGTAATTGAAAAATAAAAATAATAGAAAGAACAAAGCTAGTGTTTGTTGAAGAGATCAGTAAAGGGGATCTGGACATAGCCAGGTTAGGGAGAAGATACAAATCCCCAATATTAGAAATGAAAGAGAGGCCCCCGTGTCTGTGGACATTTAAAGGAGCACTGCAAGCAGCTCTGTGGGCTCCAGCTCGACGACCTTGGCATGGAAAATCCCTAGAAAGACACAGACTACCAAGAGCCACAGGTGGGGGACTTTGCCCAGGTCTGTTAGAGACAATGAATTTACAGTTAAGAACTTGGCAAAGAGAAAAGAATGCACCAGACCCAGATAGTTTTACCTGTAATTTCTATCAGATGTTTAAGGAATCCCCCACCATCTCTTTCAGAAAGCAAAAGAGGGAAGATTTCCTAACCCATTCTATGAAGTCAGCATGACCCTAATATTGAAAACAAGTGGACCTTACAGGAAAAAACACCAGACCAATATGGGTGTATGTTGAAAACTCTTTAATAAGCCAGATGTGGTAGTGCATACCTATAATCCCAGCACTGTGAAGGTTGAAGCAGGAGGATGATGAGTTCGAGGCCAGCCTGGGCTACATATCTAGACCTTATCTCAAAAAACCAAAATAAACAAATAAATAAATGAATAAATGAAAAAGTTACACAAATAGTAAATAAACATATAAAAGGATGATCACCATCATTTATAATTAGGAAATTACAAATTAGAGAATAATGAGATACCACTCCACACCTGTCACAGTAGCTTACATCCAAAAATGTAGCAAAGTTGGTTGCTAGTGAGGGACAAACATCAGGAACTGTCATTTGTTGCTAGGGCCTTGAATGGCAATCGTCCTGCAAGATAGTTTGGCAGTTTCTTACAAAGCTTGACACAATCTTGCCATGTCATCCAGCAATCACGCTTCTTTTTTTTTTTTTTTTTTGTGGGTACCAGGGGTCGACCTCAGGACCTCGCGCACCAGCAGGCGCCCGTGCCGCTGAGCGATATCACCGGCCCTTTTTTCGTATGTGGGTACCGGGAGTCAAACTCGGGCCCTCGCGATTGCCAGGCAGGCGCTTACACTGCTGAGCCATCTCACCAGCCCCACACTTCTAAATATTCCCCCAAATGATTGAAAACTCGTGTCTACATAAAAATCTGTCCAGATTTTTATGTCCAGAATGGATTTTATGTCCAGAATGTATAGAACAGTTTTATTTATGATTGTCAAAACTGGAAGCAACCAAGACATCTTCAACAGGAGGATGGATAAACAAACATCTGTACAATAAAATACTACTCAGCGAGGAAGAGAAATGAATCATCAAGCCATGAAGACACGAATGAGTTTTGAGTGAATGCATATTGCTAGTCTGGAAACATGCATGCGGCATGATTCCAATTACACAATCTGAAGAAACCCAAAACTATAGTGAGTGTAAACAGATTGGCAGTTAGGGACTGGGGGTGTTGAATCAGTAAAGCACAGGGGATATTTTACTGCAGTGAAATGATTGTGATACTGTAAATGTGAGTCGAGATTTGAAACATTTATCTAAACCCACAGAACTTTACAGCACAAGCGTACACTAATTAAAAAGATAATTTAGGATGTTGGAAGATCCAAGGATGGAAAGCAGAATGTAGCAAGCGATGAACCAGTCCCTCTAGGGTTGGGCTGACCTACGTCACTGAAAAGGTGTGGGTGGCAGCGGCTGAAGACCAGGAGCTGGCAGGACACGGTATTATAGCCAATGCCACTGCTCTCCATAGCAGTGTGGGCCGTGCAAAGCGCACACGTCCTGGGGCTGAGCAGTGCCCCACTGCCTGGCTGGGAGGGCAGGGGGGAAGCTCAGGATGACACGTGTGAGTTGGAGTTGCCCATGCCAGTCCAAAACAATGTTTGGCTTACTACAGACATAAACAGACTCTGATAAATAAAGACTCGGTGGAGAAAAACACAACAAGGTTAAAAATCTAAGCTATCAAGTTTTACTTGGGAATAGCGTTGCAATGGGAATAATATGTGTCCCATAGTAAACGTGGATCTACTCAAAGAGGTTGGGGCAAGGGGAAGTCTTTAAGGCAGATTGAGGGGGACTGCACAGAAATCTGGCTGTGATGGCGAGTAAAAAGGTGACACCGTCTGCTGCTGAACAGGCTGCAGTCGGGGTGAGCGGCAGACATCCATGCAGAAGCGCTTCTCATCCAAGGCCACGGAGGCTTGTGGGCCTGGTGGTCTCTCACGATGGCTGCTACCAGGCAGGCATGTGTACAAGCCTTCCTCCACCACCCAGGGCTGCATTTGTTAGGACTGACATAGTGACTCCATACTGATTCCGACAACTTTCACAAAGAACAGATATCGACATGTGTTATGCTAGGGTTCTGTAGAGAAACTGAAGCAGTAATTGTGTGTGTGTGTGCATATATATATATTTAACAAAGAAGAGACAGACATCCAGACAGACAGACGTTCAGAGCCTGGCCAGCCCCACACCACTGCAGAGCTGTGTCTGTGATATGCAGAGCCAGCTGGCAGCCTGCAGTTGGGGTCTTGGGTGAGAAGTGAGCAGACTGGAAACCGAGGCAGGGTTTCTATGTCTGAGTCTGCAGGAGAGCCCCTTCTTCCTTGGGAAACCTCAATCTCTGCTCTCAAGGCCTTGCACTGACTGATGAGGTCACCCACTCTCCAGGGCAATTGCCTTACTCTAGGTCTCCTGACCTAAATGCTAATCGCCCCTAACGTGACCTCTGCAGCAACTCTGGACTGGTATTTGGCCACACAACTGAGTGCCAGAGCCTGGTCAGGCCAAGGGGCTGTGCACAGATGCGTGTCGTGCATGGCAGTGGACGTGGCAACGGCGCTTAGTCCTGCTCAGCCCTGCTGCAATCTTAAGGGACCACTGTCACATCATCTATCTGTTCGCTGAGATGCAATCGTGCCTCCCCTGCCTGCATTTCTTGTGGGTTTCAGACTTCTGTTTTTAATTATGGTCATTTTGTTAGGACCATTTTGGAAGAGTGAAATAAATGAGGTGTTCAATCCGCCAGCTTTAACTGGCAGTTTCCCTGATCCTTTCTGGCTTAAACATTGTGCAGAGAATGTGGAGCAAGGTCCTTCCTACCTAAGATCCTGGGACTTTGCTGGCCAGAGTTTCTGGACCGACAGAAACTAAGCCCAGGTGTGCAGGGAAGTCGCTGCAGCTGAGAGATCAGAGTTCCAATTCCAGTCTCCCCAGAATCCCAGATCCCTTGGACCCCATGACCTCATCACCTCAAGGGAGGGACAATGACACAATGCAGGACAGCTGCTCTGAGTGCCAACCCTGAGCTCCACCCAGGGGAGCCTGAGTGGCCATCTGACCATCACAAGGCCACCCAGCACCCATCCTGTCCCCACACATTCCTGGGCAGCAACTCTGGGAATGCTCCAGTGTCTTTAGTTGCACTGTTGTGGCTGTCTTGATGTCTTGCGTTGATTCAAACCTTCTCCCTTTCACGGTCATTTTGACTTTGGGGAAGAGCCAGAAGTTACACAGTGCCAGATCCAGTGAATAAGGTGGATGAGGACACAGTGTCATGTTTTTACAGCCTGCCTTTCCATTGGATGGCACTTAGAAGCAGCACTCATCAAATTTTTCATCACATCTCATAAAGATACTCATTAAAGAGAACTTCCAGAACTGCTTCAAAAAGTGGCAAAAATGATGGAATAAGTGTGTTCAATAATGGAGTACTATTCTGCCATGAAAAGGATAAGCTTGAGTCCTTTGTAGGAAAATGGATGCACCTGGAGACCGTAATGTTATGTGAAATAGTATAAGTGCTGCTGAAGTGAGCATGGGTTAAGTGAAATAAATAAGACACACAAGCTTGAATATCTTATGGTTTCTCTTATATGAGAAACCCAAAATATAAATAAAAAACAAAATAAAAGATAACAGTAAGTAGCGAGATAGATCTTTCTCAACTGGGAAGGGGATCAAGAGATGGAGGAAAGAGGGAGAGAAGGGAGGGAAAGGGGATGATAATAGATGGGTTATGAACATGGACCAACTCCACACAAGGAGTGTGATCATTATGTGCTGTTAATGTAGACTAATAAAAAACAAAAACAAGAAATAATAAATACATACATACGTACATAAAAAGTGAGGGAGGAGCAGTGTGAGGGGCATTAATGTCAATGAGTCCTCTACTATAATGAAAGCTTTTAATTTAAACATTCATCATATACTTTGACCACACCTCACCTGTGTGTGTGTGTGTGTGTGTGTGTGTGCACAAAGACAGATCTGTTAGAAGGAACGGGCTCCTGTCGTAGTAGAGGCTGAGAGGCCCCATGAGATGCAGTAGGAGGCTGGTGCTCAGGCATCCGCAGCTCCCGTCTGAAGGCTGTAGGTTCAAGCACCGCGAGCAGCCGGGGCTCAGCTCAGTCTGAAGTCAGGAGAGAGCAGTGTCTCTGCTGGGTGTCATGGAACAGCTCTGTGCTCCATCCTGGTCCTGAGCAGGCCTGGGGCCTGGCTGAGGCCCTGCTATCTAGCGCCAGCTGAGGCCCTTGGTCTGTGACCCAAGTGCTGGCTTGGCAGGAGCACCCTACACACACACCGGGGCAGTATGCAACCACACCTGGGTGCCCTGTGCCTGGGCTGACACGGAAGTCAGTGTCCTGGCTGGTTCCAGGACGAGAGCTCCAGCTTCCACGACACTGCCCGGGGTCCTGGGTGGCCTTGGCCATGTGGCTGGTAGTGCTGGCCAGGGTGGGGATGGGGCCACTAAGTGGCATGTACTCTGCATTCTGTGTACTGTCCATGGCCAGTGACCCTTGTCACAAGCTCTGGCACCTGGCTTCAGCTGCAGTAGTCAAGCTGGGCCCTCACGGTGAGGGGCTGGCCTTCTTCCACCAAGAGGAAGTCACGTCTTACCCAGTCCTGAAAGGGGCTGCCCATGGAGGAAAGGGGCTCCATAGGCCCCAGAAGCCACTGTGGAGACCCCCAACAACACAAGACCCCAGCCAGGGAGGGCTCAAAACAACTCCTGAAATCAACACAGACACTTAACATACTGAGTGGTTCTGGAACACTCTGAAGTCTGTGGGAATTGGTTCCAAATCCTGGTGTACATGGGCATACGTGTGTGCATGGGTGTGCATGAGTGTGTGGTGTGTGCATGTGTGTGTGGGGGTGTGCAGGTAAGTGTGCAGGGTAGAGTGGGGTGAGGTTGTGGCAGAGAGGCTACAGCTTCAGCTGCCTTCTGAGTACGAGGGACCCCATGTGGTCCTGCAGGCTGGAGGCCGTGGGTCCGGCACCTTGGCAGGGGAGGACCCGCACACATGGCCTGGGCCTCAGGGCACAAGTGCATCCCTGGGCACCCCAAGGGAAGGCACGGGTCCCCCTAGGCTGAGGCCGTCAGGCTCTGCCCCTCCCATCCTCATTCTCACCTGCCTTACCCCACAGAGCTGCAGGTTGGTCGCCACTTCCTGTGAAAGCTCAAACACCTGGCCTCATCCTAGTGCAGTGGTGGACTCTTGATGCGCCTGGGTTTCCTCCCTCTGGACACAGGCTCTGTGGAGACAATGTCCTGGCTGTCACCCCAGGGGGATGGATGGGGCCCGAAGGCAGTTTCAGGGAAATGCTGTCTTCTTTAGAAGCCAGGTCACTGCTCTGACCGGCTCACCATCCTACATCTCTGTTTTATCATGGAAGAGTCGCCACCTCCATCCTAGGGACATTTTGTGCATCCTAGCATCTATCTGGGGATAGGCACAACCACCCAGCCTTTTCCCTGGAGGGCACATGGCTGCCATCCCCAACTTGCACCTCCATCCCTCTGTGCTGCGCTGGGACCTTGCTGGGCACCCTGGTCGGGTTCTGTTTCTGCATACTCTCTGGCCGTCTCTGTCCAGGACATTTATGATTATTGTTTTTATTGATCTAGTAAGATTTATTTCTACCACTCAGTCTTTTGTCCTGGCCTTTTCTAGACATCTATTTTCCCCTCTCCTTCCCTCGTTTCTGTCAGAGTGATGGGGTTTTCCGTATTCTCTTTCCTCTTCCTAATGGTTGGGAAGTTGTTACTGGCTGATAATGGCTCACAAAGGTCTGTTCACATCCTGATTCTAGGAACTGGTGAATGGGACCCCAGGTGGCCCTTGACATGACCCAGCCCAGGACCTCAAGAGGAGGCCCTTATCCTGGTTACCCAGTGGGCACTGTCCTGATGGAGAAGCGGGGGGCTATGCTCAGACCACAGGGCCAGGGCCCGTGGAGACTGGTGTGGCCGTGCTCAGGACATGGCTCGCTGCCGCCCTACTTCTGGGCCTCTGGCTCCAGACCGGGGAGTGTAGGCTTCTGCTGTAGACTCGAGATTCACCGTAGCCTGGGTTAGCAGTCATGGGAAGCCAATGCAGAAGTTAGACTTTCTGTTTCTAAGACTATAAATTCCCATGAAAATTTTAGTGTGCATGGTCTTTGCTTAGACTTGGCCGGCAACTCTGTCCTGCTCCCCAACTGGGACCCAGTGTCCTGCACTCTGCTCTTGGTGGCTGCCTTGTCTTGCTCTCACTGCTGAAAATTATCATTGTTATTTTCCTTGGAACTGTGAGTGCTGTCTTACCTCTGCCTTCAGATTTACCAACATCTTTGCTTGACATTGTCCATTTAAATTTTTTTCTGTTGCAGTAAAATATAAAAAAGTCAATTCTAGCCATTTTAAATTCACAATTCAGTGACATTAATGACATACACAACATTGTACAACCATTACCACTGTTTTCAAAGCTTTTTGTCACCCCAGACAGAAATTCTGTGCCCCTTAAGCAATAGTTCCCTGTACCCCGCTCCTAGCCATCAGTAGGTCTAACCTATTTTGTCTCTATAAATGTACCTATTTTAGACACTTCAATACTCATACTTCTAGGCCAGCTTATTCTATTTAGTGTAGGTTCTCCAGGCTTGTCTATGTTGTGCCACAGGTCAGGATGCTGTCCCTTTGCATGCTGGTAACATTCCCCGTGTGCCCACGTGGACCACAGTCTGCTCATTCATCTGTTTGTTGATGGACATTGTCTGCTTCCATGTTCTGGGTCTTGTGGATGCCGCTGCTGCACGCTGTGTGTAAAGTGCTTCCTGCGCCCCTGTTTTCAGTTCTCTCGAATGCATACCTGGGATTGGACTCACTGGGTCATGTGGAGACCGTGTTTTGGCTCATGAGGAGCAGCCACACTGTCTTCCACAGCAGTGGCACCAGCAGACATCCCCGACAGCAGTCTAGGAGGATTTCAACTTTGACAGTTGACAGGGCCCAATTTATCTGTCATCATAGTTACTGCTGCTTGTGCTTTTGATGTCTGTTATGGTTTGGATCTTAATGTCCCCTAAAAGCCCATGTGCTGAAGGCCTGGTCACTAGACAGGCATGATTGGGAGGTGAGGAAACCTTAAGGGAGTGGCGCCTATGGGAGGAAGTGAGGTCATGGGGCATGGCCTCAAGGGGACCCTGGGACACTGGCTTTGCTCTTTCTCTGCTCTTCTCTGTCTCTGTCTCTGTCTCTCTGTCTCTCTCTTCTCTCTCTGTCTCTCTGTCTCTGTCTCTGTCTCTGTCTCTCTCTCTCTCTCTCTCCCTTCTGCTTTCTGGTTGCCCTGAGGAGACCAGCTTTTCTTCACCATGTGCTCCTGCCACAGTATGCACCCTTGCCACAGGCCCAAGAGCAACAGAGCCAACTGAACACAGCTGAAATCTCCCCAAAACTGTGAGCTGAAGTAGATCTTTTCTTGTTGTAAGTGGATCACCTCAAGTATTTTGCCACAGGGATGGAAAGCTGACCTACACACTATTATGTCTAAGTGTCCACTGTTGTACTGAAGTCATGAAGATTTACCTCTATGCTTTCCTCAGAGTTTTGTAGTTTTAGCTCTTATATTTAGGTTGTCGTTCCATGCTGAGTTAATTTTCACATAAGGTGTGAGGTAGGGGTTAGTCCAATTTCATCTGTCACATGCAGAAACCCAAATTTCTCAGCACTGTGTGTTGAACAGCCCATTCTTTCCCCACTGAATGGACTTAGCATCCTTGCCAACACCCACTTGCTTTTATTCCACAGGCTTATGTCTATGCTGATGCAGGTTTGACTCTGCTCTGGGTGCAGTAGCTCTAGTAAATTTTGAAATCAAGAAGGGTTCATCTAACTTTGTTCTTCATTATCAAGATAGTTTTGGTACTTGAGGCTCCTTGCAATTCCACGTGAATCTGAGGATCTTTTTCCCATTTCTAAAAAAAAGCTGTTGAAATTTTGATAAGGATTGTGTTGCAACTGTAGATCATTTGGGTAGAATTGACATCTGGAGGGTATTAAGTCTTCTGCCTGTGAACATGGGGTCACTTTGCATTTATTTAGGTCTTCAGTTTTTTTTTGGTAGTGTTTTATAGTTTTTAGTGCACAAGTCTTGTACATCCTTTGTTAAATCTATCCTGAAGTATTTTGTTCTTTTTGATGCTATTGTAAATGGAAGTTTTTAAAATTTCATTTTCAAATTGTTCATTTCAAGTATATAGAACTGCAGTTGATTCTTATTTATTTATCTTGTATCTTGCAACCTTGCTGAATTCTTTTTGTTTGTTTGTTTTTTTCAGTACTAGTTGGAACCCAGGGCCTTCACATTGAGCTACAGCCCCAGCTGTCATGGCAACATTTGAACAAAAGCTGGGGGAGACATCAACTGTTTGATTGACAATGGTTGTGTCTCCTCAAAATATGGCAGGCCCAAGCTGGGGAATGGGGGATCTTCAGGAGGGTGAGCTGTGTTCATCATTTTGTTGGGGTTTGAGGGGTTGGAGATGTTAACAACAGGCCCAGATCCCTCCTTGATCCTGGGCACATTTGGGTGGCTCCTTCCCCCTTCAGTGTTTGAGGTGCAGGGACTGGAGGAGGGGACCATGGCTCAGTACTTCGCTTCCTGTGGAGTGCCCTGGGAAGTGGCCTTGAAGCAACTGCAGGGGTGGCTGGAGGACACTGAGGCAGGTGCAAGTTGTCCCAGTCCCTCCTCCGAGGACTGAGGGGGAGAGAAGGGAAGGAAGGGAGAGTGGGTAACAGCTCTGGCTGGTGGCAAAGTGGGGAGAAATTGTTGCTTCTCATCTGCCTGACTTGCAGAGGACCAAAGTTACATCCTAATCACAGCAAAGCCAAGGTACCCAACTCATCAGTGGCCTAATTCCTGGAGAACCAATCTGCCAAAAGGCAATTTTTCAAAGTATGATTTTGCTGAAGACAGAACTTGCTAGATGATCAATCTTCCAAATGTATCAATTTAAGGGCTTTTTTTATAATAATAAAATTTACAGCTCCTGGGTGGGTCAATTTAACAGCCTCTGAAGACGTCCATGTAGCTTTCAGTGATGGGCTGGCTAAGCAAGAGAGGTCCACGGAGCACAGTTGCCTCTATACCCACAGGCTCCACATCCACGGACTCAACCAGCGGTGTGTGAGAAGTATTTAAAACAACCTGCATCTGTACTGAGCATGCACAGACTCCTTTCCTGGTCACCATTCTGAAACAATGCAGTCTGTTATGGCTTGTGCCTAGATGTCCCCCAAAGCCTCATGCACTTGTAGGTGGGGCTTTTCAGAAGTGGCTGAATCTAGAGTGTGTGATACTGGGATTAAGTGTGTGATTATTAAATTAGTCCACCAATTGGTTTGGCATAGTTCTGGGTAGGATTAAGGGTACCCCATCCTGGGCATGAGTGCTACCCACCCTAGGGGTGGGTAGCCTGGATGGAATATATGGGACAGAAAGAGGACTGTTGTTGTTTCTTGTCTCTTGCTGCTTTGCTACTTTGCTGCTTGCTGCCTTCCACTTTGCTGCCCTCTGCCCGCCTTGAACTGTTTCTCCTCTGCCATGCCACCCCGACCTGGAACTATGAACCAACTAGGAACTAAAACCTCTACAAATGTGAGCTACAATAAACCATTCCTCCTTTAGCTCTGGGTGTTGGATATTTTGTCTCAGCAACAAGAAAAGTAACTAGGACACAGTCTAATAACTAAACAGCATCTGCATTGCACCGGGCACTGCAGGTCGCCCAGAGAATACTCAAAGTGATGGGAGGGTGCGTGTCGGCTGCGTGTTAACACCACACTGTTTTACACGAAGCACGTTAGCACCGAGGCCCAAAGCTGCAAAGCCACTCACCTGCCCTCAGCTGGGCAGCAGGTAGAGACCCACTGTCCCATCTCCCACCTGGTGGTCTCCACAGAGATGAGGGTCCAAGTCTCATGCCCTAGCAGGGGACAGTGTGAGGGGAGCTGGTGGCTCCACATCAGGCTCTGCTGTGAAGGCCCCAGGATGTGCGGCCACTCTGAAGCCGCAGCTTTTTCCCCACTGGGGTCACTCTGCTGAGATACCTCGGACAGCACCTGCTATGACTTCTTCACGGGCAGATGACACTTGCAGAAGAGGGAACTGAAGGAAGATGTGCAGATCTCAGCTGTAGGTTCCATGGGGACCACCATGGATGGTCACCCTGTCCTGCCCAGCTCCATCTCCAGTGGTGGCAGGGGCTGTGGCCATGTAGAGAGGGACAAAGTGTGTGGGGGGGTAACCAGGTAAAGATGTGGCAGTGCTGAGGGTCTGTGGCCATGGGGGGGTCTCCAGCTCTGCCCTCAGCTCACTCCTTGGAGTTGCCCAGAGTGGGTGCTGGGCAGAGAAGTCCCCAGGTGCAAAGGATAGAGAGGATCCTCAGGGGTGATGGTCTTGGGCTGGAGAGGATCCTCAGGGCTATGGAGACCTCACGGGGACCCGCCTTTCTCCCCATTGCTCCTTCTCTCTGGCCCAGTTCATGGTGATGGCTCCTTCCTTCTGGTGGTGCATCCCTTCCTCCAGGTTGTCTGAGCCAGACTTTTGGGGTTCATCCCTGTGGCTGTGTCTCTAAGTCACTGCTCTGGCATGTAGGATTCAGGCCTTTTCTGGAGATGTTCCCTGTGGTTCAGAGTGGGAGAGCAGAGGACAAACGTGGGGTTCAGAATCCCTGTCAGCTGTGCCCTTGGTGCCTCTGCAGTTTGGCCTAGATCAGCTTCTCCTGGGGTGATGCAGCCCCTCCTTCTCCAAGGCCCCTAGTGGCCACCCCCGTGTCCGGCTCAGCAGGGTCCCTCAGCCTCAGTGTGCAGCCCTCCCTGCCAGCCCAGAGCCTCAGCCAACTGTGTGACTGGAGTCTGGGGACAGAAGCCGCCCCTCCCCTGGGAAAAGACCACCCTGCTGTTTCCATCAGCACTGCTCAGGGTGCCTGGACCATGGCTGTCCAGACAGGATCCCTGCCAACAATGACAGCTCCATTTTCCATGGTGAGAATTACAGGCCCTGGCCAGAGAGGGCTGAGTGCTGGGAGCTGACAGACAGGAACCTCCTGGTGCACAGAGCCTAGCCTGGGAGGGACATCAGCCAGACCTGCCACCCTGCTGCCGAGGAGGGGTGCTGGGGCTGGGCCAGGCTGGACCAGGCCTCCCAGAGTTAGAGTTGCTGCGGCTGTCTCTGGGCTGGCCTGGTCTCCCTTCCCTTGCTGGCGACCTGGTTGGATGACACTGTCATGGGGGTGTCTGAGGCTCTTTAGCAAGTGTCTCTCCAGTGTCACAGACCTGAGTGCCATTACCAGGAGGGATGTGGGGGAGCTCAAGGCACAGAACAGGCTTGCATCAGGGCTCTGATGTCCCCCACATTTCCCTGCAGGAGGTTCTGAGAATACAGAAGGTAGAGCAGGACGGCAGCAGTATGAGTTTCCCCATCCTTCCTTCCTTCCTCCCTGCTCCCCTGGGGCTCCGACCTGAGGCCCATTAAGGTCAGGGCAGGAACTGCCTTTGATCTCAGGCCGCAGGAAGCAGAGGGTCAGGAAGAGGGGCGACCTCTTCCCAGCAGTTGCGGCCTGGCTCGCCTCTCAGGACCAGGGGCAGAGGGCAGGGCTGCAGGGCCAGGTCCTGGAAAGATACAGGCCGGCTATCTGAGCAGGTGTCCAAGGGGCTCACTGAACTTCAGGGTGTGTCAGCCAGGCCCAAGGCCCTGGGACCTCCTGGGGTTTCCACCTCCACCCATGGGACCCCAGGCCCTTTAACAGCCCACTCTGCTTGTTCCTCGGGACCAAGGCCCTACCCTTGTCTGCAGCCGCATGCCCTTCTATGGCAGCCTGAGGTGGGGGAGGCCCCAGCTGGTGGTGGCTGGGTGGGCTTGGGTCCCAGCACCAACTGTGGTACATCAGCACCCCCTCCCTTTCTGCCCAGCGCAGATGCTCCAAGGAGCCGGTGTCCATGCTGGGCTTTGAGGGTGCAGGTCCTCAAGGTCCAGGTGGAGGCCCAGTGGTGCTGCCCCTTCCTGGCATCCCTGACTGTCCCCTGGCCCATCTTGGGCCCTCCAGGGCCAGCACTTCACAGAGGTGAAGTCCAGGAAACTCTCATTGCTACCTGGATCCTGACCTCCCCTCCAGACCATGGCAGAGCAGGTGGGAGGGGACATTGGGACATGTGGCACCACCTGGTCTCTGTTTCTTTGGAATCATCCCCAGCACAGGTGTCCCTACCTGCTCCTGTCATTGGAGCCCCTGCAAGGAGAGCTATGGGCCCTGCAGTGCTGGGCCCTAGAGGAGCCAGCAGCCTCCACAGTACCTGGGGTGGGGTTGGAGGTGGGGGTTGGGTTCACCCAGGCACTGGGGCAGAAGTATCACACGTGACAGAGGGCCCAGAGGTGCAGGGCCAGACGTGTCATACAGGCAGGCCCCCAGCCACACTTAAGTGCCTGACACCTGCATGTAGATATCACCTGTCCTGGGCCAAGGGACCTGGTCATTGTGAGGGTGGGTTGGAGACATAGTGTTTCACAAAGAGGTCAGGAAGAAGTGTGGAGAGAGGAAAATAGATACCAGCGGGGGGGAGAGGGGAGAGTAATAGAGGCCAGGGCAGGTGGAGGGTGTGGGGTAGCTGGGTTTGACACCTGTAAGCCTGCCACCAGCAGCGGGCCCTGGGCATCCAGAGGGCTGGACTGGTGACCTGGGTCTGTCTCATGGTCTCTCCAGACCTGGCTTTGTTGCTGTGCCTGGGCCAAGCTGGCTGAGGTCTGAGCCCTTCTCAGGCAGCTGCTGTGGCTGGAGGGGAAGTGGCTTTGGAGGCTGAACAGGGAGGTGGCCAAGAGGATGCCACAGGCACAGGCCTCTGCTCCAGTGCCCCACTTTGGAGGACGGGGTGATCCTTCCTGAGGTAGGCCCACCGCTCCCTGTCAGACACATCAGGCTCCACTTTATCAGGTGCCCGGGCATGTGGATGTCTGGTGGTGTGTGGGGAGGGGACAACAGCAGGGCTCAGGGCAAAAGTCACTTCCAGCTCTGCTATGATGCACCTCAGCCTCCTTGGGGACCTGTTCAGGCCTCTCAAGGGACGTCTAGCCCTGGAGCCCATGGGTCAGGTGAGGGTCGTACTTGTTCCTGTGGCCGTGCTAGCTGGACTCACATCTCCAGGAGGCAGCTGCTCAAGACATGGCCTTGGGCCTCTCATCTGTGAGACTCAAGGCAGCTGGTTCCTCCTCTTTGAGGTGCAGTGGGGTGCCCCCTACTAGGGCTGCAGGAGAGGGGAGAGGGCATTGCCTCAAGCACTTGGGTCCTGCTCCACGCATGGTGGGTTTGGGGCCTCAGGGCAGCCCGCACCGAGGCACAGAGAATCCCAGCCTGTGAGTACCCCCCTGGCGTCCGCACCAGTCGATACCTGGCTCCAGGAAAGCCAGGCTCAGCAGAACGAGGCAGCTTGCCCCCCCCACCCCAGGCGGGTGTCCCGGGGGGCGAGGCCAGGCCATCAACGCAGAGGGCACGTCCAGCAAGACACTAATGGTCCTCTGTGGAGGGATGGAGAGCCGGGATTCACGGTGGAGTCCAGATCGATGCCTGTGTGGTGATTTGCTGAAGAGGCTTTTATGAAGTTTAAGCAGAGTTCATTGTTAAATACTCTTATGTTCAAAGGATGTGGGTGGCCATATTAATTCCTTTTCTTTTACAGATCAATAATTACATTGCTGATTTGCTTAAAAGGCTCAGGTCGAGGAGGCAGGGGTGAGGGAGGGATCCTCACCGCTCCAGGGAGCTGAGGTCCAGGCAGCGATGTGTGTGTCCCCTGGTGATGGGATGATGGGCAGCCCTGTGGCAGCCTGTTTATGGCCCTGAGCATCCCTTTGGACCTGGCTCCCTCTCCTGGTAGCGTCTCGGAGATCTGGGCTGACCCTGTGGTCCTGACTTCTTCGGTGGCTTCTCAACTGGTCCTGCTACCTGGGTGTCTGGACACCTCAGCCCCTGTACATCTACTCCATGGCCAGCACAGAGGGGCTGGGACAGGTGGCTCCATGACCCAGCAGGTCATGCACTGACCTCAAGACAGGAACAGCTGGGAGGTGACATCTAAACAAGCATCACTCTGTGGGGAAGAACACAAGGCAGTGTGGCCACTCCCGCTCCTGGCTGTGCTGTTGTCCTTGGCAGTGCTGTGGGTGGAAGCAGAGTGGACCTGCAGGCCCTGCTCTGTCCCCAGAGCCTGGGCCTTCTGCATGGTGGCTGTGCAGCAGGAGGCTGGGCCGTTCATCCTGCTGGAACAAAGTCACGGGCTATGCAGGAGGGTGGCTTGGGCATCCTGGCCCCCTCTTTTATGCACACTCAGGGCCGAGGGACATACTGTAGACAGAACAACAGGACAGGCTGGGTGGTGAGAGACACCAGCATCTGCTTTTAGGGTGGCCGGCTGAGAACATTCGTATCCAGGCCACTGTGTGATCCGTTGATGGCCACGTGGGGCTCAGCAGTGAAGTGTCTGATTAACCATGCGTGTGGGGGACGTGGCAGCACCTGTGTCACCTCTTTCCAGCTTCAAGTGGATGATGAGGTCTGCTGGGCACCAGAGTGCCATGCAGTTAGTTGGAGGCCCGGTTTCCAGATGTCTCCTGCCAGCAGCCACGGCTCTCTCCTCCCTGGGCGCTCCCTGTACCGTGCTGGCTGAGGCAATTATGAATCCTATTTCACCTGGCAGCCTGGTCAGGAAATGGGAGGCTGTAACACAGATCATTAAGTGGGTGAGGAATTCGACAACCTTTGATCCGAGTTGGGAAATAAATGGCAGGAATTAGCCCACAGGCTATGAAAAGAAGGAAAGTCGCCCTTCAAGATCAGTGGCCGGCAGGGAGTCCTGCAGAGGCTGCCCTGTCTCCACAAATGCCCAGAATCTGACCTCTGCTGTCCTTGCCTCCTCCCCAGAAGGTCCTGTGTCCTGTGTCCCCAAATGTCCCCGCAGTCTCTTTCTACCTGCCATGGTCACCTTGTCTTCTCCAGGAGCCTCAGTGCTCCTCTGTGACCTCAGACAGAATCCCACATGGCCACCTTCCTCTGTAGCCTCCTCTCTGACCAGATCTTTCTGTACCTCTGTTCCCCTTACCTGCTCTGTAACCTGTCAGGTGACCCCCAGATATAGGCTCAGCCCTGGTGGCCCCCTGTGTCACATCTGCAGATGTCTGCATGGCTCGTGACTCCTTGGTGGGCCGTCCTCCGTGAATCCTGTAGCCGAGGCTGCACCCGGAGCCTGTGCCATGGGTGCAAGTGTGTGACCTCAGATCTGGAGGTCAAAGTCCTCACCCCAGAGTGATGGCCTCAGGAGGAGGGGTCTTTGTGGGTGACCAGGTCCTGAGCCCCACTGGATGGCAGGGATGCCAGTGTAGGAAGAGCCAGAGAGAAAGGGTCCCTGCCATGTGGGGTCGATGTGGGGAGTGGCTGTCTGCACACCAGGAACAGAAGCCTCACCACTTCGACCTTGGATGTCCAGCCCAGAACTGCGTGCCATGTTTGTCCTTCTGGCCACACAGTCTGTGGTATGTGGCCATGACAGCCCATGCAGACTGTGACAGCCCAGAGCAGGGCCTGATGCACAGGGGGCCCTCCATGGATGTTTGTTGAATGAATAAAGGAGATGGCTGAGCAGGTATGAGCCCAAGGCTCTGGGGGCCACACTCTGACCACTTGTACCCACTCTTCCCTGCCTGGAGAAGCCCCCCGCCCAGATGTGGAGCTCACAAGAAGCAGGGACTTCAATGGAACCCAGCAAGTGCTATGGTAGGTGCAGCCCAGGGCACGGGTGGCAGAATGATGTCCAGGGGAGTGGCTGTGACCTGGGGGGCACACAGACACTTTCCTCTCAGAAAGCAGAATGCGCCCAGGCCCAAGGATGACCTGGAGGGGGTGCAGAGGACTGGCATGGGCAGGCAGGGCTCACCCAGGAGCAGAGACAGCATCGTGCCACCCCAGACACAGGGTGAGGATCTGCGGAGAGGGGAGTCTGCCCCAACAGCATCTTCCCAGAGGATCCCCCAGCCCGACTTCCATACCAGTCCCCTCCTACGGGTGGAAGCTGTGTGCGCATGCCACTCCTTACCACAACCTGTAGTGGGTCCTATGTTTGCCTCATTTTACAGATGAGAAAACCAAGGCAGGGAGGGCCATTTAGTGCATGCTAGGACACGGAGTTCTGGGGTGGGCGTGGGATGCAGTGATGAGTGAGAGGTTAAAGGCTGGGTGTTGGGGAGCACGGGAGGCTGTTCAGGCCATGGAGAAGGATGCCCACGTCTGCTGCAGTGACAGCTCCTACACAGCCACTCCTTCAGAAGAGGAGGCTGAGGGAGGGATGTGCTGAAGGCATGGCCTGCGGACAGGACACATCTGCAGGAGGGCAGGATGAGGGACAAGTAGATCAACCAGGGAGGGAGGATGAGGGAGAGTAGATCCTGCAGGGAGGGAGGATGAGGGAGAGCAGAGCCAGTAAAGGTAGGGGCAGGTAGAAGCCCTGCTGGGCATGTGCCGAGCAGTGAGGTGCAGTCAGGAGCTGGCATCCGACCTGAGCCGGGGCGGTGCTGGGCCTGCAGGGGCTGTGAGGACGGCGAGGAGAGTGTGTTAACCAGGCTGTGGCCCATGGCATCCAGCACACTTTCCAGAAACTTACCACTGTGGGACACAGGGAGGCGGAGTTTGGGAGATTGGGGGAAGGGGGAGAAGCGGCAGACAAGGGTGCAGGCTGAGGTCCAGGGAGGGAGGGACCAGGAGAGCAGGGTCCGGGTAAAGTTCTTCCTGCTGTGAGATGCTGCTACATGTGAGGATGAACAGCAAACCCTTCTCAGATTCTCATGTTTGAGGACCTGGCTAGTCCCCCAGAGGTCTTGCCTGAGTGGCAGTCAGCCCAGTTCATGCGGGTACATCTGTGAGTGTCCTGGTCCCTCCTGGCCTTGACCAGGGCTGCTGAGTCAAGAGGATGCGGATTGGGCATGGGCGAGAGTGGGGCAGGGCAAGGCGGGGAAGGTGGGCCTGGGGTTAAGGACAGGGACAGAGGAAGGCAGGGCGGGGAGAAACTGAACAGGGAGGGCAGGGCTGGAGGGCAGCAATGTCCCTGGCTAAGGTGGCACCAGCCCAGCAGGGACTGGCTGAGGCCAAACAGGGACAGGAACAGAATCAGGGCGCACTGACCACGAGGCCATTTGCAGAGAGTAGAAGAGGCTCCTGGCACCGCCATCTGCGGCAGGCTCTGGGCCACTGGCCTTTCCCTGTCACCGCTTGACAGGCCTGGGGCTTCCTCACAGCCCACCTGTCCCCTGCCAGGGACCTGAGGTGCATGCACCCATCTGACCCAGCAAGGTGGCCCTGTGCCCACCTGTCATCCAGAAGATGGAGGCTGCACCCCTGCCCCAGGCCCCAAGCACCAAGCCCCAGTGACAGTGAGCTCATGGCGCTGTGCCTTGAGCTGCAGAGCCGACCTGCCTTATCTCAGAGAGCCTGCTCCATGCCCTGCTGTGCAGCCCAGCGCTCTGCTCCTGATTAGCATTGGGTCAATCCGGCTTCACTGTCCTCCACACCCGTGCGCGCGATGATCAATAGCCCTCCCTGCTGGTACGGAGCGCGGCCGGGTCAGACAGATCCTGGGACAGCAGCGTCCTGTCCACCACAGACGCCCTGGGACCCACGTGCCTGGACTCTCAGGAAGGAGGAGGGCAAGGGACAGCTGGGCCAGTTGTGACTCCCTGTCCACCACCCAGGCTTCCCAGACCAAGTGGAGCACAGAGATCACCTCGTGCCATTGCTGCCTGTGTCTCTGGCATTGCTGGGCCCACACCTGATCATGCCTCCCTCAGACCCTGCAGGACAACACTGGGCTACCGATGTCCGAGGAGAGATCAGGAACTGGCAGCTGGGCACAGAGGGGCCACAGTTCCGCTGAATCAGGATGCTCGCCCTGTCTCAGCTCTCTCTGGGCCTCTCTTAACCTCTCCTCTGCTCAGTGCCCTTCGCCAGTGGATCTGGGGAACTCTGGGACCAGCCCCGGGTCTCTGTCAGTCCTTGGAGTGATTCCAAGAGAAGGGTGTTTCATTCCTGTGTCACAGGCAGGAATAGGAGGACTCAACCTCAGGGTCTTTTCTGGGGCCTGTGTCTCTGTGGGACCTCTCTTCCCAGGAGACCCTCCTCGGTCAGGACAGTGGGTTTGCTTGGGGCCTCCAAGAGCTCCATTGCAGTGGGGGACATCTCTGGAACTGCAGTGTGTGTGACTCCCTCATCCGCCTATTGGCCAGTGCCCAGCCCTCTGGGTGTTGCAAAGGACATGGGGCAGCAATGTAGGGACAGAGCCTGTTCCTTGGGCTGCAGAACCGGCCGTCCCTGTGTGGTGGGGGTGAGGTCTCTATCCGATTTCCTGAAGCCTGCACTGGCCCTGTCCACTGCGCTGCTCAAAAGTGGGACCTCTGCCCAAGTGCTCCAAGGTGAGGAATGCTGGTCCCCTCCACCCCAGCTGGACCATGAGGCCCCATGGCACTGAGAGGCTCTGGTCACTCAGCCAGGGTGTGGACCTTTAAGCCAAAGAGATACAATGAAGATATTCTCATTCTCTCTCTCTCTCTCTCTCTTGCTCTCTCTCTCTCCTTTCTTCTCTCTCTCCCTGAAAACAGCCTCTGGAGCTCACAGAGGCCTGGCCTTCCCGCCCCACCCCCAGTGCCTCTGGCCCCTGCAGATCCTGGTCCCCTCCTTGTCCCCTCCATACCAGCTTCTCACACTGGAACAAGCACGTCCATTAGTTGTCATAGCAACTGAGACTGGGCGAAGTCATTTTCTAGAAGGGGCCCTGTGCAAATTATGGCATTACACCAACTTATTGCCAATCTTTTTAATTAAAACATTTTGCTTTCAAGTCAGCTAATGGCAGAGATCAGTAAACAGGGGAGATTGAATTACTGGTATCGAAGCTCCCCCCTTAACAGGCTTAATGACCAGTGGGACCGCTGGGGACTGGGAGGGGCCACTCACCAGCAGGTGGCCGGAGCTTGTGCCCCGGAAGGAGATCAGATGCTGCACACAGCCCTGGAAAGAGATGCCTTTTTAAAAATTTTAAAACTCTTGAAGGACATAATGAGCTTCTAGAGTTATGGCTTCAATTCAGTTTCCAGGAACTATGATGTCACGTTGCTGGCTGCTCAATTTCTGCTTAATTAAATTGCCTGGTTTGACACTGGAGGTGGAACTGGGTGTCCTGGGTGTGGGGCTGAGGAGCTGGCTGCACCTGCCCCAGGGTTAGTGTTTTCCTAGCAGGGAGGAGGGAAGGGAAGGTCACCCCCAGCACTTCACACTCCGCCATCCCTGCACCAAACCCGGGGAGCACCTCCCTGGGAGGACAGAGGAAACCACCCCTGAGAAGGGGCTCCCCCAGCCCACTGGCTCCTGGCTACCATGAACCATGTTAATCATGGTCACCTCTTTCTTCTCCTGCAGGTTATGCAATGCCCAAGTGTGGGACAGGGTGTGCAAGAGCATGTGCATGCTGCCTGTGAGTGGTGGGTGTATGCGTGTGCACTGGCGTGAGTGTAAGAACATGTGTGAAGTGCAGTTGCAAGCACACAAGCACACACACTTCCAGTCACTCTCCTCCTGTACAAAGTGGAACTGGATTCCGCTTGAATGAAAATCCGGATCAGAGAAAAAGGTACAGGGATAAAGGATATTCCCCAGGAAGCCCTAGACCAGGGCATGAAAAGGGTGGCACAGATCTCACAACAGATAGGAAAGAATGTGAGGCCGCACACATTAGCGAGGACAAAGAGGGCACTGGCGTTACCTCACCAGGCAGACGCGCTGACGGGAGCGGGTGCCCACGCAATGACACAATCGGGAGCGGGAAGAAACTGACCGATTTGCTCTCTCCGTGGAAGCTGTCAACATCAGAAAGGGACACTTCAGCCTCATGAAAAATAGTAAGTAGAAGGAAAGACAGTCTCGGGAAATCTCAAGGAAGGATACTGTACTGCCCGCCCTCTCTCACCGGAACGTGATGAACTGGAAATCAAGCATTCAGAAAGACTTACATAGTGTGCTTGGAAATTTACAAGTGTTCCCCTAAATGACTGAAATCAACATGGCTATTTCAAGTCATTCAGTATGACAGAGATAAAATGCAACAGAGCAAACTTGTGACATGCAAAGAAAGTGGCGTTTAGAGGAAATGTACATTGCCTTTCATGCCTGATTTAATTAAGCAGCAAGAAAGCTTAAAGTGGTTAATATAAAAACAGGAAAAGAAGTACAAGTGAGGAGAAATGAATAAAAACTTGTAAAGGAAGGGAGAGCAAACAAAGACCAAGTCTATTTCAACTTTTTAGATGAGATCAGGGTGGAATGGCTGCAGACTATTTCAACTTTTTAAATGCTAATTAAATAGGGATGGAAGGAAGAAATTCAGTTCTGAGAGCCCTGATACTGCGCTGTCCCCTCCTCTCTAGTGCTCAGGACATCTGACTGTCCCCTCCCTCCTCTCCTCACCTCTGCCATGTCCCCTGCAGTGACTCTGTCCCCTGTGGTGGCTCTGAGCCTGGCTCTGCTCTTCAGTGCTCAGGACACCTGGCCACCCCTCTCCCCTCCCCGTGACCTCACAGTACCCCCCAGACTCAGCCACCTGGTCTCTCAGGATGCCTGGCGATCATGGCCAAACACCTGGGGTTTCCACTATTAGACGCTTCATAGAATGTCCCCCTGCTCCAGCTTTCTGTCATCGTGGCAAGGCATCTGAGGTGAGCAACTTGAGAGAAGAGAGGGCGCTCTGCTCATGGTTCAGCATTTCCAGTTCAGGGTCCCATGTCCTGTCCGCTCCCTGCTCACCACAGCACACCATGGGGCAGCAGGGGAAAGGAGGCTGCTCAAGCGCGGAGTCCTGGAATCAGAGAGACAGGAGGGGGCAGGGTCCCTGTCCCCTCCAAGGTCATGCCCCCAGTGACCCACTTCCTCCCATGAGGCCCCACCTCCTTATGTGCCACTGATGGCTTTAGATAATCCTTCTGCATGTGGCTTTTGGCCTCAGTCCTCCTCACTGCTCCTTCCTCAAGGAACTGCATTTCCTCTTTCCCATCATTGCCCCATTTCATGGATGAGTGTGTCAAGGTCAGGGAAGGTGAATACTGGGGCCCCGTGCTCCAATCCCTCCATGCTCTGCTCCTCGGAGCCCTTCCTTCCCTGGTGCCTCAGCCTCCCCTGCCAACACAGCGCCTCCCCAACTGCACTAACCCTGTCTACTTCTGTTGGAGGCCTAGCTGCAGCGGTCACCAGAAGTCACCAGCTCTATCCATCACCCTCTGTGGTGCCTGTCAACACGAAGGCTTGGGTGGGGGTGTGCAGGGTGTCTGTCTTCCCTCTTTGATGGATGTACAAACGCAGACCCTGGCTGTCCAGCCATCAGGACCTCCGCCTCTGCCCACAGTGTCCCCGAGGTGAGGTGGTCAGTACTGCAGCTGTGGTCCGGGGCTCTGTGCCCTGGGTTTGCTGTGTAGATGTGGATCTCTTCGCTCTGGTGGTGGCTGCACCTTCCCAACCCACTGAGTCCCCCTCAGGTGAGCCAGCCCGCCTCTGCTCAGGATCTCCATGTGTGCCCTGGGGACAGAGGAGGCGTGTGGCATCTTCACACAGTCCTGCTCAGTACCCCCAGCAACATCCCAAAACTCAGTTTCTCCACCTGGGAGATAATGAGGAGCCCCATCCCACTGAGGCAGGAGTCTTTGCACCCCCAATGGGCAGGCCACTTCTCTGGACCTCAAAGGACTGAGGGGTGGACAGCCCGTCACCTGCTGATCTCACCTGGTCGAGCTGGGACAGAGCTCTAGGCCACAAGGCTGCTGCCCCGAACCAGGGGACCTGGGGAAGTCTGCGTCCCCTTCCACCCTCCAGCCACAGCTCCAGGACAGTCATGCTCCCACCAGGTCCCAGACCTCTGTCTTCCCAAGGTGGGTCTGATGGGCACAGGCGCAGTGTCGTGGCTCTCAGAGGCATGGTGCTGGGATGTGGGGAGCCCGGGGCATGAGCTCCCTGCAGGAGGGAATGGGGGAGTGGGAGGGGACAGGAGAGGTGGGAGGTGGGAGGGGACAGGTGAACCTGGATGGTCTAGGGAGGTGGCCTTAGCCGCCTTGTTTGTCTGAGTGCCAGGCTGCACTGTGCTCCGCTCTGGAGCACACGCCATCAGGAAGCGCAGGGGCCTATCCCCCTGTTCCTCTCTTTTAAAATGGGAACCTTCACCCTGTGCATTGTATCATGGGATTAACTTGCTTTTCGACTTTTACAGAGGTTCATAGCTCAAAGTTTGCCTTGAGTCTTAGAGGAGACTTTGACAGAGATTTTTGAGCAATGCTAAAACTGTTGGGGAAGGGATTATGGCATTTTCGGTTGCACATAGGAGAGTTCATCCTGTTAGGCAGAATTATAGCCTTGTTATTTTGTTTATCTGCAGATCGCATGTGGTTTTAGGAGGCATGATAAGGTATCTAGTTGACAAAGGTGGGCTTGTGCCAGGTAATCTTTTTTTGCCAACTTGACTGGATCGAGACTTCCGGAGATCTAATTGGTTTGTGGGGGCCGTGTTCTCATCAGTGCATTCATCCATGGATGAGTCAACAGCTGAACGTGCTGGTAGGAGACAGGGCCATTTGGGAGGAGATGGGTCACTGGAGATGTGACTGTGGACAGTGCATCTCTCGACGACACTCTGCTTCTGCTGTGTGGCCTATGTGCTCTGCTTCATGACCACCAGGAAGCAAGCAGCTTTGTTCTACCACACCCCTCTGCCATGATGCTTCTGCCTCGGAGCCACCCGATCACGGACCTAAATCAAAAGTCTCCTCCCTTAAGTTGTGTTGAGTGTTTGTCCCCGTGACAGGGAAGCTGACTGATACAATGTATTTCCACACAGGTGTCCCTGCGGCAGGGGTGGAGCAGTGACAAATCCTGTCTTCTGCCTGTGCTTCACCCTGGGGAGAGGCAGCCATCTCTCCCCTGCACAGTGTGATCTGCTGGACCCTGTGAGCCTCTGGACAGGGTCTGGCATCTGGGACTAGAGGATTTGGGGTCCTAGTCCCAGTCCCCCAGGGAAAAGCTGAGTGGATTACAGCCCCATCAATAAGGTCCCCACTTACTAAGACTTGTAGGGTTGGAGCTGGCCTTGCCCGGATCCTGCCAGCCTCAAGATAGGTGCCATCATGGCATGTGGCACAAGCTGGGTTTCAGCCTCCACTTGTCCACTGCAGGTATCTCTGTACGGTTGCCCATGAGGTCCCTGATTCCCTGGTTGGCTGGGCACCCTTACATCCCTCTTTGGTAGCTGCTGCTGGGCTCTGCCTTCTCACTCTGAGAGACAAAGATTTTCCTGCAAGGAAAAAATCATTTACAGTGGGGAGTCACCATCTCTCTGTGCCTCTAGGCTGGGGCAGGTGGTTTGCAGAGCCCCAGTAATGGCAAGGAGGCCCCTGACTATGGGAGGGTTCCCCAAGTTCACGCAGAATCTATGCGAGCCTCCAGTGTGCGGAATGAATGAAGGGTGGGGAGGGGGACATAGCCTGCCACCTGCAGTTACAGTTGGCTGCCAATGTGGGCCCAGACTGAATTCTGGCTTTTTAAAAAGCCATGAAAATCAATCTTGTGTCCTTTGTCAGACCCGAGTCTCAAGGGGAGATTACATGACATTTTGGGGCACTTCTTGATTTTCTCAGGTATAATAACGGAATTGAAGCTCTGCAAGGAAATGTGCTCCTCTCTGTGTGATGTGGCTGAGGTACTGAGGGATAAAGTGGCATGCTATCTGCAACTTCGTAGATGTGTGCATCTGTGTGCAAAGAGATGGGGAGGAAAAGGCAACGTGGCTCACGTTTTAACACCCCCAGCCTGGGACATTGGAATGGTTCTTTCAATTCTTCCAACTTCTCTGTTTGGTGGTTTTCAGAGTAAAAAGTGGGTATGGAAGCACCAGCCTGGGCCAGCCCTGGAAACACTGAACTCTTCTCTAAGAGCACGTGCTTGCCTGTCTCCGGCTGGGGCCAGGCGGGTGCCACCCCAGGCCTATCACTGTCCTGCAGGCATTGCTATCGGCAGCTTTGGGTCTCTGCCTGTTGTCCTCTGCCTGGTCCCTGCTGTCTTACTCCCCTGCCACAGGGGTCCCTGTGAGCATGCCAAACAGGGTTGGTGCACCCCATGGTAGGGTGCCATCTTTTCCCATTTGACATCCCTTTTACCTTCTACCAGATCATCATGGACTGTGTGTGTCCGGCCACAACTGCCAGGGGATGACTGGGCTGCCGTGATCCAAGCTGACTCTGGTGGCTTCTATCGGGCCTGCCAGGGACTGAGGACACTGCTGCAGGGGGCATCCAGCACCAGTCCTGCGTCTGGTCCCTCTCTTAGCTTCCATCCCTTCCCTAGGCCATGTAACTGTGCTGGTCTGCCTCAGCCCTGGCCTGGACATCCAGTGCCCTGGGGTCATTCATGTCCCCCTTACTCCCCCCTATTTGGGTGGTCCTAGGATGACATGGGGTGTCCTGGGGCTGTGGGTGCTTGTGGACTAGCCATACCCCCCAGCTGGCTTCTGCCCCACCCTGGAACCCCTGATTCCACAGAGGTCGTGGTAGCATAGGAGGAACCAGAGCAGTTGAGCTGCCTATGTAAGTGTATTTTTCATTTGGAGAAAATTAAAAATGCTCTGAAAAGATGTCACTAGACGAGCTGGATAATGTCCAGTCTTCCTTACTGAGGGACAGCAGTTTTCTGCTAATGGAGCAAGTGTCCCAGACCTGGCTCCAAGTGAGCTGGATACCTGGCCAGGTACCTGGGCACAGACTCCTGGAGAGACAGGAAGTGCCCTGTAACCTCTCGTCCTTAGGCTGCATGGGGGTGTTGAAGGTGTCCACTTTAGGGTTCCCTTCCATTCACACTTGCTCTGATGCAGGTCAGGTGGGAGAAATCAGATCCTTACTGGCCAGGAACCCACCTGGGTCAGGGGCTCATCCAGAAACGGAGCCCCCGGGGTCCCTGAGCCTGGCTCCCTTCACAACATGGCAACAACAGGAGTGGCTCCCGTGTGGGCTGTCTTGGGGGTCAACAGAGGTGGCTGCCCTGGGCATGGGTGCAGCCCATAGCCTTAAGCCCAGGCCTGCTCCTTCTAGCCAAAGGGGTACCTCTGAGGTGCAAGGATTGTCCAGAACCACAGGACTACCAGGAAGGGACATGCTGAGAGTCAGCCCTCCTTCTCAGCCAGGTGAACTGGGTGCGTCCTCACTGCCACTTGAGGCCCTGTGGCCGCCCCTCACATGCCGTGGAGGAAGCCCCTGGCCAGCCTGTCCCTGGGCCTGCAGGACACAGCTGGGTGTCCCTGTCTCTGCCGCAACCTGGAAAGGTGAGTAGCTGTGTGGGGACTGCTCTGAAAACAGCCACGTGTCCCTCACGCCACCTACTGTGTGGTGTGTGTTTTGTGTTATGTGTGGTGTGTGTGCGTGCGGTGTACAGAGTGTGGTGTGTGGATGTGTAGTGTGTGGTGTGTGGATGTGTGGTGTCTGTGGTGCGTGGATGTGTGGTGTGTGGTGTGTGGATGTGTGGTGTCTGTGGTGTGTGGATGTGTGGTGTCTGTGGTGTGTGGATGTGTGGTGTGTGGTGTGTGGATGTGTGGTGTCTGTGGTGTATAGATGTGTGGTGTGTGGTGTGTGGATGTGTGGTGTCTGTGGTGTGTGGATGTGTGGTGTCTGTGGTGTATGGATGTGTGGTGTGTGGTGTGTGGATGTGTGGTGTCTGTGGTGTGTGGATGTGTGGTGTGTGGATGTGTGGTGTTTGTGGTGTGGATGTGTGGTGTGTGGTGTGTGGATGTGTGGTGTTTGTGGTGTGGATGTGTGGTGTGTGGTGTGTGGATGTGTGGTGTGTGGTGTGTGGATGTGTGGTGTTTGTGGTGTGGATGTGTGGCGTGTGGTGTGTGGATGTGTGGCGTCTGTGGTGTATGGATGTGTGGTGTCTGTGGTGTATGGATGTGTGGTGTGTGGTGTATGGATGTGTGGTGTGTGGTGTATGGATGTGTGATGTGTGGTGTGTGGATGTGTGGTTTCTGTGGTGTGTGGATGTGTGGTGTGTGGTGTGTGGATGTGTGGTGTCTGTGGTGTGTGCATGTGTGGTGTGTGCATGTGTGGTGTGTGGTGTGTGGATGTGTGGTGTGTGGTGTGTGGATGTGAGATGGACAAGGCAGAGTCCAGAACTAGATGTTGATGTGGACATTCAGCAGGAAGCAGAGGGTCTGTGTAACATGGGCAACAACAGACAACTCAGTAAAGAGTGAGGTGATAACAAACCAGCCATGTGGAAAAGAGAAGGATGGTTTCTGATAGAATAAAGTTACCTTCTTCTAAATCAATCCCAGACATAAAATAAATTTAAGTAAAAAACATGAAACTATAAAATTATTAAAAGTAAACAAGGGCCGGTCAGATAGCTCAGTGGCATAAGCGCCTACCTGGAAAGCACGAGGTCCTGAGTTCGACTCCCAGTACCCACCAAAAAAAAAAAAAAGTAAACATGAGTTTTTAAGAAATAAAGAACTGGGCCGGTGAGACGGCTCAGCGGCTTAAGCGCCTGCCTTGCAAGCGCGAAGGCCCGAGTTCGACTCCCGGATCCCACATACGAAAAAGGGGCCGGTGATATCGCTCAGCGGCACGGGTGCCTGTTGGCGCGCGAGGTCCTGAGGTCGTCCCCCCGGTACCCACAAAAAAAAAAAAAAAAAAAAAAAAAAAAAAAAAAAAAAGAAATAAAGAACTTTCTAAGTAACACCAAACAAAATAAAAAATAATTGATATATATATACACTTCAAAGCGTTGGTATGGTAAAACAAAAAAACGAATCAGGGAAGAGTATCTGCAACAGAAATCTTATTTCCTAAATTGACTAAGAGTTCTTGTGCACCAATGAGAAAAAGATAACCAATGGAAAAATGGGAAAAAGTATTTTTGAAAGTGCTCAACCCTGCTCATAATTTAATATAGCAAATGCAAATAGGATGATTTTTTTTTCATTTGAAAGTATTGATAATATCATACCCTGCTGAAAAACATAGAAATTTTTTACAAAGCAACTTGGCAAGATCTTTTGAAGAATTAACTGGTATGTTTTCTTTTGCCCCAAGTTGTTTTTAACCTGTATTCTTTTGGTTTTTACTACCAGAAATGTATCCAGGTAAAATTGGAATGAGTAAGATGTCCTGGAATGTTGCTATAGGGCCCCATGGCTGGACATAGCCTTAGTGTCCATCAGGGGAAAACTGGGCACCATGATTCACCACTCTGTTGTACACGGGGCACAGGGTGACACCTGTGAAGGATGTTTGTCTGCAGTGGGGATGCGAAGGGTGGACAGGACGATGATACTTGTGCATGAAGCAAATCTGGATGGACGCATTTTTGAAAGGATCTAGCAGAAATGGTTAACAGGGTTATCCTGGGGAGAGGGACTCCTGGGGGGTAGTTTTCACACTTCCTTGCATGTGTTTTTACTTATTTTGGTCTTGTTTGAAACTTATCATGTGCAGGCATTACTTTTAATAAAAACCAAATCAAGGAATGGATAAAAAAGATGTGGTCTTTTTATACAATGGAGTATTACTCAGCTATGAAGAAGGATGAACTGGAGACTTTCATAGGTAAATGGATGCAACTCGAGTCCATACTCATAGGTGAAATAAATCAGACTCACATGAGTAAACATTGTATTGTCTCCCTAGTGTGAGAAGCTGAAAGAGTAAATAAGATATTATAAATATATATTAATTCTGGAAATAATGTCATGCTTGCCTTCCAGTTTCTCTTCCTTTTCAAAATTGTTTTAATGATTTCAAGTCTTTTGGATTTTCATATCAATTTTAGAAAACCTGCCAATTAAAAAAAACTGGAATTTTCAATAGTATTAGATCATTAGATCAGTTATTTTGGAAAATGGTTATATTCAAGTGTTTCATCCTAAAATGTATTTCTTGAACTCTTCAATTTCTTTGTAATGCTTTTTAGTTTTCTGTATATAGATCTTGTAAATTTTGTGGTGAGATTTATTACTATTTTATATTTTAATACTCTTGTAAATGATGTGTTTTGTTTTTGTTTGTCACCATGAAGTGGAAATACAGTTGCTTTTCAATAAACATTTCAAAAGATAAAATAAAAGCCAAATCAAAACAACAGCAAAGAAAACCAACAACAGACAAAGCAAAAACAGCTCACTGTTTTTGTTTCTTTGCTTTGCTGTTCTGAGGATCAAACAAAGGCCTCCCACATGCTAGACAATTGCTCTACCACTGAGCTATATCCCCAGCTTAATATCCCACTTTAACAGGAGAAGACAAAGGACATAGTTACCCTAAAAGCCTATAAGTGTTAAATCATTTTGAGAACTTCTGGACAGTAGTGAGGATCCTAAGATAGAAGGACCCAGGACAGAGCATCATGGAATTGTGTGAGAATATTGGACAGAGCAATTACTGATTCACCTGGCCCATTGTGTGAGGAGAGAGGGCTCACTGTGTGAGACTAGGCTAGTACATGAAGAGGATAGGTCCCCCATCGTCTGAGGAGAATAAGCCAGCCTATCTAAAGAGGAGGAGCTGCCGGGCATGGTGTGGCACACCTGTAATCCTAGCACTCAGGAGGCTGAGGCAGGAGGATTGTTGTGAATTCGAGGCCAGCCTGGGCTACAAAATGAGTTCAAGGCCAGCCTGAACTGCATAGTGAAACTCTGTTTAAAAAAAAAAAAAAAAAGCTGGAGAGGAGGAGCTGGCTTGTGTGAAGAGGATAGGATGGCATCTGTGAGGAAGATGGACTCCCTCTGTGAGGATGGTGGGCTGCCTATGTAAGGAGGTCAAGCAGCCTTGTGTGAGAACAGGTACCTTGTATAAGGACAATGGGCTGATTATGTGAGGAAGAGGAGTCAGTCTGTGAGGAAGACAAGCTACAGTGTATGGAGATGGGCTGCTGTATGTGAAGACGGCCATTGTGTGACAAGGACAGACTGCCTGTATGAGGAGGACAGGCTGTCACATGTGAGGAGGTTGGTCTCTGTGTAAGGAGGACAGTTTTCCTCTGTGAAGAAGACTGGCTCCCTGTGTGAAGAGAATGGGTTGGCCTGTATGAGGATGCTGGGCTGGCAGCCTGTGTGAGGAGAGTGGGCTGCCATGTGTGAGGATGAACTGCCATGTGTGAATAGGATAGGCTCCGAGTGTGAGGAAGATGGTTAGTCCTGTGTGAGTAACACTGGATGCTCGTGTGTGGACAACAGGCCTCCTTATGTGATGAGGACAGTCTTCCTGTGTGAGGATGGGCTACCTGTGTGAGGAGGATAGGCTCCCTGTGTAAGCAGGGTGGTCTCCC
Source organism: Erethizon dorsatum (assembly GCA_028451465.1). Classification (NCBI taxonomy): domain Eukaryota; kingdom Metazoa; phylum Chordata; class Mammalia; order Rodentia; family Erethizontidae; genus Erethizon; species Erethizon dorsatum. The sequence goes on along the minus strand of CM051833.1, from coordinate 41,211,069 downwards.
TGCGAGAGGACGATGGGCTGCTCTGTGTGAGAAGGACAGGCTACTTGTGTGAGAAGAAATGTTTTCCATGTAAGGATGACGAGTGTCTCTGTGTGAGGAGGGTAGTCTCCATGTGTGAAGAGGATGTTCTTCTTGTGTGAGGAGGATAGGCTGTCTCTGTGAGGAAGAATGTCCTTTCCACTTGAGGAGGAGAGGTTCCTTGTGTAAGGTGCACAGTTTCCCTGGGTTAGGAGGGCAGGCTCTCTTTCTAAAGAGGATGGGCTTCCTCTGAGAAACTTGGGTATTTTGCTGAGGATGGGCTGTCTGTGAAATTAGGGCCATCTCCCTGTGTGAGGAAGACAGCCTGTTTGTGTGACAAGGACAGCTCTCCTTGTGTAAAAAGGATGTTTCTTTCTATGTAATGATGACAGGCTCTCAGTGTGACAAGTACAAGCTCCATATGTCTCGAATACTGACCTTGTGTGAGAAGGATTGCCCTTTCTATATGAGCAGGATGGGCTGCTTCTGTGAAAAGGAAAGGCCTCCTTGTGTGAGGAGGACAGTTTCCCTGTGAGGAAGATAGGCTTCCCTGTGTGAGGAGGCTGGGATATGTAAGGATAACAGGCCGCCTGTGTAAAAATGACAGGTTGCCTGTGAGGAGAAAAGTCTCCCTGTCTAAGGAGATTGGGCTCTCTCTGGGGAGGACCTGCTCCCTGTATGAGAAGGATGAGCTCCCTGTGTGAGAAGAACACACTGCACAAGTGAGGAGGATGGGCTCCTTTGTGAGGAAGACAAGCTACCCTGTGTGAAATAGACCCCTGTGTGGTGAGAACCTGCTCCCTGTGAGGAGGGTACTCTCCATGTGTGAAGAGGATGCAAAGAGTCACAGTCAGTGTGAGGAACATGTGCTCTGTGAGTAAGGAGCATAGGCTTCCCTGTGTAAGAGACAGGCCATATGTGTATGGAAGATGACCTATCCTGTGTGAGGAAGACCAGTTTTCTGTATGAGGAAGACGGACTATCCCTTGTGAGGGGGAAGGGCTGCCTATATGAGGAGGATGGGCCCTTTCTGAGCAGGACAGTCATCTTGTCTTGTGAAGAGGACCAATTCCCTGTTTGATGAGGACAGTTTGGCCTATGGGAAGAGGATGGGCCTCCCTGGTGAGGAGGATGGGCTCCCTGCATAAGGACTAGCTGTCATGTGTAAGGTGGACAGGCTGGAGTGGGTGAGGACATTGGGTTCCCTGTGGGGAGGGTAGTCCCCCTGTGTGAGGACTGTCCAGTCTGTTGAAGAGGACAGGACTTCCTTTGAGAAGAGGACAGCCTCCCCGTATCAGGAGTACAGGTGATCCTATGTGATAAGGACACGCTGTCCTGTGTGAAGAGGATGAGCCATTCTGTGTGAGGAGGATGGGCTTTTGGTGTGAGGATAGGCCTTCTCGTGTAAGGAGAAGTGGTCACCATGTGTAAGGAGGAAGGGCCATCCTGTGTGAGGAGGACAGGCCACCTCGTGTATGATGATGAGCTTCCTGTGTGAGGAGGATGGTCTTTTTGTGTGAGGAGGATGGGCTCTCCCCGAGGAGGACCAACTTCCTGTGTGAGTAGGATAGTCGCTCTGCATGTGGGGAACAGCCTTCTTGTGTGAGATAGACAGGTTGCTGTGTATAAGGATAGGCCACCATGTGTGAGAAGAATGGTCAGGCAGTGTAAACAATATGGCTTCCCTGTGTGAGGAGGAAGAGGCACCTGTGTGAGAATGACAGTCTCCCTATGTGAGGCAGACAGTATCTCCTGTGAGAGGGATGATCACCCTGTGTGAGGAAAGGACAGGTTTCCTGTGTGAGGAAGACAGTCTCCCTGTAACAAGAGGGTGATCTCCTTGTGTGAGGAGGATGGTGTCCCTGTGGAGGAGAATGGTCTCCCCATGTGAGGAAGAAGGCTTGCTTGTGTGAGGAGGATGAGCTTCCCTGTGTGAAGAGGAAGTTCCTCTCTGTGATGATGGGCTCTGTGTGATGATATCAGGCTCCGTATGCGTGGAGTACCGACAATCTCCCTGGTGAGGAGGAAGGTCTCCCTGTGTGAGAATGATCCCCTTGCGTGAGGCAGATGGGCTGCTGTGTATGAAGAGAACAGCCTGCCCTCTTGTGAAGAAAGGCCAGGCTATGTTAGGAGGATGGCCTCCCTTTGTGAGGAGGAAGCACTGCCTGTGTGAGGATGATGGTCTTCCTGTGAGGAGGATGGTCACCCTGTATGAGGGAAGGACAGGCTTCCTGTGTGAGGAGGATGGGCAGGCCTATATGAAAAGGACAGATCTCTCTTTGTGAGGAGGACCAGCCTCCCTGTGTAAAGAGGATGGGCCTGCTGTATGAGGACATTGGGCTCCCTGTGTGAGGAGGACATCTTCCAAAGTGCAGATATTTGTCCCTCTGTGTGAGAGAAGACAGGCTGCCTCCTGTGGTTATACCCCTGCCTTCTCTCCAGAAAGTGACTCTGAAATTCATGGGACTGACTCAGTTATATGAAACACTCTGATTGGAAGGACCTATGAAACACCTGTCATGCAGTTTACAAATATTTCAGCCTTTTCTCTAGTAAGTCAGAATGTCTTTGGTCTCAGCCTCTCTTGACCTTGCAGTCCCCTCATGGTGGGACTTTGCTCTTCAGGATGTACCAACACCAGCTGGGTTGGGAGTTGGGCTTGGTAGTCTGTATATCTCCTCTAACCCTAAGATGCCAGGCCTTGCTGGGCCCAGGTTTAAGCTCAATGAAGGGACCCTTCCAGTGTGTTGATGAGGGGTTTAGGAGTTTGGGAAACAACCTTCCACAGGGAGGAACCCTCCCCATGGCAGGAATGATGAGGCCTGGATTGAGGTTGCACAGAGTCCCTCCTGCCTCCTTCCCCACAGCAGAAGCCCTCCTGATTGATTTTCACCCCCAGCATTGCTCAGAGCATGGCACCTCATGAGGAAGGGGCATCCACTCGAACATTCTTGCAAGATGGGCCTGGGTGTGGCTGTGGGCTTCCTGTGCCCTGTCCCTGGCGTTTTGAGTCTTCTTCCCTCCCAGGCCAGGCACCCCGATATCCGAGGTGGTCCTGGTGGACAGGAGGCTGGGTGGAGGGGCGTAGCTCCTGTGGCTCCCAGGGCAGGGGTGGGAGCTGAGTGGCCAGGCCTGAGCGGAAGCGGACATGCTGATGCCGCATGAGCTGCAAAGCAAGGCCTTCATTCGATTTGGGAGCGCCTCCCTGCCCAGGCCTCTGGTTTGGCTCCTATTGAATTAGTCAGCTAAACAGAGCAGGAAGGAGCTGTTCACCTAATTGCACTTGATGGATCTCTCCATCTTGTTCAGATGCCAGACGCGAGATAGCTGCCCCTTCCAGCCTGGCGCTTTGGGGGCCCAGCCCCCAGAGGAAGCCTCTTTGGCAGAGAAGCTGGACCCCAGGGGAGCTCCACAGGGGCTGTCAGAGGCCAAGCTCTGTCCCAGATGGATGGAAGGGGACCCGAGGACGAGCGGGTGTCACCGCGGAACTCCGAGGGTGAAGGGCGCCTCGTCTGCCTGTATTCCCTTCAATTAGCATGACTGAAAGCCCCTCCTAATTTACTTTAGGGCCCTTGGATGACATCTTAAGAAGGATCACATCCGCTCCCCACACATGCCCAGAGGATCCTTTGCCTGTTCCCACGTCTGCTCCCCACCCCCATCTTCCCCTCCCTGCCCCCACTTCCACCCCATCCTTCCCCGCCCTACACCCACTGGCCCATCCAACACAGTTTTGTGTCCACTCCAGTACGAAATGTAGACCCATTTCCTGTCCCTGAGACCCAGCTGGGAACAAGGGGCCTGTGATCGGGAGCCCCAGCCCTGGGTGCTGTAGGACTGGCACTCTACAGGAGACAAGCTCTGTCAAGCACTGGGAATGCTCTCTGGGCTGGGGGAGGGAAGGAAAGCCTCAGAGGACCTTCCCTTGCCTGGTGGGCTAAAAGGAAAATCACCTGCGGCCCTGAGTTCTCTTCCACCACAGGGCAATGGTGCCTAGGTTGTGGACGGGCCCCCTGGGCCTCTCAGCTTGCTCATCCCCAGGACACCCAGGGCCTCCCTGCTGGGGGGCTTAGTGGGCTCTCATGTGTCCTCCGACTAGTGAGAAAGCAGAGTCCAGCACCCCATGACCTCTCATACTCATTCCAGAGCCACCAAAGTCCCATGTTAACTAAGAAACCGTAAAAGGCTTCATAGGGAGGCGGGAAAGGCCTTCCCAATCAGAAACACACAGTGAAAACCAGAAAACAAGAAGGCTACAGCTTGCTTCAAAATTAAAAAGCAAAGCAAAAGGAGCTAAGCTCCAGGCTAAGTTCAAAGGCAAATAACTCCTCCCTCAGGAGAAATATCACATGCACAGTGGTCTGAGGACTCGCATCCTCCCTGTGTGAAGACCTCGTGGAATGCGCAGGAACACAGGTGGCATCTGCCAGGGTGCCGTGGAAGGGATGGGGTGCCGTGGAAGGGAAAGGGCTCAGCGGGAGGGACGGTCTTCCTAGACCTTGTTTCTTGGTAGTTTGCTTCTGTTTTTCAATTTTCTTCAGTGGAAATGTATTGCTTCCATAACCATGTAAAATAAATGTTATTTTACGTTAATCACAACATTGGTGCTGAAGCTAAGAAATGGGAGCAGAAAGGACAAGCTGTGTGCTGACTATGTGGGGACCCCACTCGGAGACAGGACGCCCCAAACTCCAGATGTCCAAGGCGGTACACGAAGCATCCCGCTTCTGGAGGAGGAAACCAAGAGTGGAGATAGCTCACCAAGGACCAGGCTGAGCGGCAGCGCAGCCCACCCGGCCCTAAGTCCAATCATCTCCCACCAAACCCATCTTCTCTATTCCAGGTTGCCTTAGTGAAACTTTCATTTTCAAATTTAAAAACCCTGAAGCTCAGAATATACAGCACTGGATGTTCACATTAGAAAGAAGACATTGTCTCAAATCAGTGATCTAAATCCCTACCCCAGGGCCAGTGAGATGGCTCAGCGGCTTAAGCGCCTGCCGGGCAAGCGCGAGGGCCCGAGTTCGACTCCCGGATCCCACATACGAAAAAGGGGCCGGTGATATCGCTCAGAGGCACGGGCGCCTGCTGGCGCGCGAGGTCCTGAGGTCGACCCCCCGGTACCCACACACACACAAAAAAAATCCCTACCCCAAGAAACACGAGAAAAGAAGAACAAAATAAACCTAGAGCAAGGCAGGATGTTGGAGGCAATAAGGAGCAGAAATTAACAAAACTGACAACCAGCAAACAGTAGAGAAAGCAATGAAACAAGAAAGCTGGTTTTGGGGGGTACACACCTATAATCCCCATGCTCTGAGGGGCTGAGGCTGGAAGATCACAAGTTCAAGTACAGCCTGGAAAATTTATTGACTTAGTAAGAACCTGTCTCAAAATAAAAAATAAAGGGTTGGGAATGTAGTTCAGGGCAAAGGCCCTGGGTTCAATCCCCAGTAACACACATACACACACATAGGCTGGTTCTTTAAAATAAACTTCTGGCAACATTGCCAAAGATAAAATGAAAGAACATTCAAATCACAAACATCAGGAACAAAACAGAGCTATCATTACAGACCCTGTAACAAGAGGAATAGTGGAGCCTTGAGTTACGACCAGCCTGACATACGAACAACTTGGGTTATGACCGGAATTTTAGTTTTAACTGACAACCAAAGTCTTCAGTTTTGATCCCAGTGCTGGCCACTTGTGCTTCTAGATGGTCTCAGATACAGATTTAACCCTGAAAGAGCTCTGGAAGGAAGCTTTCCTGTATGGGATTAATTGAGAAATCCTGGGCCCGTGTCTAGATCTGCCGTATACAGGGCAGAGACTTTGGAGGCTGTGCAGAGGACCTGAACCTTCAGTCGACAACCTGAGTTACAATCAGCCCTCCGGAGTAAAATGCGTTTGTAAGTCAAGGGTCCACTCTACACTCAAATTTTGACAGTGTAGAAGAAATGAACTAATTCCTCAAAAACCGCAGGCAGAGCCGGTGAGATAGCTCAGCGGCATAAGTGCCGGCCTGGCAAGCGCGATGTCCTGAGTTCAACTCCCGGTACCCACATAAAGGAAAAAGAAGAGTCGATGATATCACTCAGCGGCACAAGCGCTTCCTGCTGGCAAGCGTGAGGTCCTGAGTTCGACTCCTGGTACCCACATTAAAAAAAAAAAAAAAAAAAAAAACCACAGGCAACCAAAACTCAACCAATATGAAATGTGTAAATATCCCACAGTCTGAATGGTCCTATAGCAATCAAAGAAACTGAATTTAGAATTTGAAAGAAATCTCTAGGCAGGCCCAGACATTCTCAACAGAGAATTCTACCATCTCTTTATGAAGAATTAACACCAGGGTACAAAATCTCTTCCAGAAAAAAGAAGAGGAGAGAATGTTTCCCAACTAATTGTATGAGGTGAGGCCTATATCAAAACTGGACAAAGACACAGAAATAAAATTACAGACTAGTGTCTCTCAGAACTTCAATACAGAAATTGTCTGTGAAATATTAGCAAATCTATGTGTTCAGCAACATATAATAGGAATTACACAGCCTCACCGACTGGGATTAACTCCAGGTGTGCAGACTGGCTCAATACAAAATCAACCCACACCATACACACTACCTACAGAAGAGTAACAACCACATAATCCCATCAAGTGAGGCAGAAAAGGCATTTGACAAAATCCAACACCTATTCATAACAAAACCTCTCAACAGACTAGGAATAATTGAGGCTTTCCTCAACTTCCTCAAAGGTATTTACAAGAACACCCCACCCCTAATATCATACTCAGTGCTTAAGGACCGAATGCTTCCCCTCTGCACTTGGAACAAGGTGCCTGTGTCCACGATCACATCTCTTACTCAGTGTGGTACTAGAAGTTCTTCTATCTGCAATAGTGGAGGAAAAGAAATAAAAGCCATTTAGATTGGAAAGAAAGAAATTAAGCTGTCCCGATTTACAGATGATTCAACAGTCAATGCAGAAATCCCTAAGAACCTGCACAAAAACTTCCAGAATTAGTAAGTGAAATTAGCAGACTTGCTCTGTGCAAGGTGGACCTACAAAAATCATCCTCATTTCTATACACTAACAATGAATATACAGAAACCAATTAAAATACAATATCACCTATGGTCACTACAAAAATAACAAAATATGTAGGTGTAAACTTAACAAAACATGTAGAGGACTCAAAATGGTAAAGCTGTCAAGGCTTCCCAAATTCTATAGGTTTGATGCAGCTCCTATCAAAATCTAGCAGAAATTTTTGGTGGTCAGGAACAAGCTTATTTTCCTACAAAATTTATAGGGAAAAGTGTAGGCAAAAATAAATCTTGACCTAAATTTCACACCATATATAAAAATTAGCTCAAGGGCCGGTGAGATGGTTCAGCGGCGTAAGCGCCTGCCTGGCAAGCGCGAGGGCCCGAGTTCAACTCCCGGAACCCACATATGAAAAAGGGGCCGGTGATATCGCTCAGCGGCACGGGAGCCTGCTGGCGCACGAGGTCCTGAGGTCGACCCCTGGTACCCACACACACAAAAAAATTAACTCAAGATGGATCATGCATGTAAATGTAACACTATAAATCTTTTAGAGAAAAATGGGAGAAAAATTTCAGGACCCAAGACTAGCCAGAGTTCTTAGACTTGACACCAAAAACAAGAGGATGTCTTCAAAATGGAAAGCTTTTGTTTGCTGAAAGATCCTGTCAAGTGAATGAAAAGACAAACAACAGATGGGGAAAAAATATTTACACATGACATGTGTGACAAAGGTAGTTGGTGTCTAGGATAAAGAACTCTCAAAACTCGATCGTAAAAAATAATAATTTAAGAAGTGGGGAAAAGATACCAGTCATTTCACACACGAGTCAACACCGATGGCAACGAAACTTGTAAGAACACAATCATCATCATCGCCCATTAGGAAATGCAAATTAGAATCACACTGAGATGTCACCACTGCTGACATGAAAACAAGGACAACCCCTCATAGTGGGATGGATGTGGAGAAACTGGACCTGTGCTCAGTGCTATGGGAGCGTGGCAGGCAGTCTGTCCTGCAAATGTGCAACTGCAGTGTGACCCAGCAACTGTGTGGCTCAAAGAAATGGAGATTTTATAGTTACACAGGAGCCTGGACCTGAAGCTCTCCTCCTAAGAGTCAAAACCCAGGAGCCCAGCAGACGTCCTCAGATGGGCGAAGGGTTAAACAGGCAGCAGCCCCACTCCGCTCAGCTCAGGCAGCGATGGCTGCTGATACACAGGGCGGATGGCTCTCCAGGGACTGAGCAGAGTAAAAAACGCCAATGCCAAAAGGTTACATAATCGAATGATTCCATTTACATAACGTTCTCGCAATGACAGAACAGAAAGAGAAAACTGAGTCGTCCTGGTTGCCAGGGCTTCAGGAGGGGATGGGTGAGGCAAGCAGATGTGGCTTTAGAAGGACAACACATGGGTATGGTGGCAAATGCCTGTAATCCCAGCACTTGGGAGGCTGAAGCAGGAGGATTATGAGATTGAGCCCAGCTCGGGTAACTTAGTGAGACCCTATCTCAAAATGAAAGACTTTTTTTTTTTTAAAGGAGTGGAGATGTATCTCAGTGCAAAGGCCCTGGGTTCAATCCCTAGTACCACACACACAGGTACATCACCAGGGGCCTGTGGCTTTGTGGTGCTCCATGCTTCCCCTGTACTGATGTCTGTCTTTTTTTGTGTGTGTGTGTGGGTACCGGGGGTCGACCTCAGGACCTTGCACGCCAGCAGGCGCCCGTGCCTCTGAGCGATATCACCGGCCCCTTTTTTCGTATGTGGGTTCCGGGAGTCGAACTCGGGCCCCTTGCCAGGCAGGCGCTTACGCCGCTGAGCCATCTCACCAGCCCCGATATCTGTCTTTTTTGCAAGATATTACCCATGGGGAAAGCAGGAGAAGGGTGCACAGATCTCTCAGCACCGTTACTTAAGCTCATATGTGAATTGCGTGCATGTTCCACAACTATATAAAATAAAAGTTTTTAAAGGCCCAGACAGGCAGTGTGGCTCAGGGCATGGCAGACACAGGCGAGGTGGTGGCATGGCCTCCTGCTGGTCTGCAGTGGTCCTGAGGCAAAGTGGAGACTTAATGATCCCACAGAAGGTATCTGGGCCCCTCTGCTTCCATCCAGCCCACCACCCATGCCACAGCTGGTTTTGGTCCCTTGTGGTTGGGCTACTGCCCCAGTGTCCAGGGTGCTGCCCAGCCAGGGCTGGCTGACACCCATGCCCCAGGGGTGCTGGAGACCTTCAGCCAGTGGGGTGGGGCAGCTGCCAGTCTCCTTCTCTCATAGTCCTGCCCTCAGCTGTGCGGGAGGTGTACAGAGGGAAGACAGCGCCTTGCTCCTGGAGGGGCTGGAAGGAGGCCGTGCAGCAGGACATTATTGCTCCCATGACCAAAGCCAGCACATGGGCCACCAGGCCGCAGCTGCCGTCCTCAGGAAACCTCTGCTCCCACACTTGCTCCTGACCAGGAAGCCTGGACTTGGGCAGGATGCCGGGAGAGGGAGCTCACATCTGCTCTGGGGGCACTTGGTCTCTGTCCTGATGTAGCAGTTCCTGACCACCCCCCCATCTCCCTCTCTCCTGTAGGCCCACCCTGGCCCAAGAGGAGGGGCGGAACCTCGAAGCTGCCAGGCTGACCCCAGGGCATATCATGCAGAGGAAAGCAGTGGATGGGGGCTGCAGACAGGGAGGGTCCCAGGCCCTGCAGATGTTGCTCAAGGTTATGGGAACCTGAAGGGAAGCCTGAGCCAGCAAGGTCTGGGGCAGCAAGCCCAGGCTGGGCAGGCTTGATGACAGCCTTGGCTGGGGAGATGCGTGGGTCCCTGGCTTGCTCCCCAGTGGAGGGGTAAGGATCTTGCTTCAGTCTCAGGCCCCCAGTGCAGTGTTGGCTCCAGCCAGCAGGGGCTGGGATCCAGGCTCAGGCTCAGGGAACTCGCCTGACCTGGCCTCTTTCTCCCCGGTTCTAAGCAGCTGGGCTGGAGCCTTCGGCCAAGCCAAAGGGGCCAGGAGAGGAGCAGGAGGAGGCCTGCACAGAGCTGTCCCCTGGGGTCTACAGCACGGTGACCCGGGCGGCAGCAGCACAGGCAGTTGGGACCTGCTCTCCCCAGGCAGAGACACAGCACGTGGGCACAGGTGTGTGGGGTACCTGTGCAGGTCGGGGCCAGCACCTGAGGGGCTTGGAGATGTCCTGGAAATACTGATGCTGGGGCTGGAGCACGATTATGATTATGAGCAGGCAGCGATCGCTTCCTTTCATTCCAGGAAAGGAAACAGAGGCCCAGGGGAGTCCTGAGAGCACATCAGGCCTTGCACTACCCAGCACACTGGCTCACCCCTGTCTGTTCCCCTTGGGAGCATCGGGACGTGAGCAGGTGGGGTCCAGAGCACCAATGCCAGGCAGCAGTGGGGAGCAGGGCCACGCCAAGCGGTCTAAGTGGGCATCCATGTATCCTCAAGACCACTTTGACCACAGCTGCCTCAACAGAAAGGCACGTGAAGGGCTCAGGGTCCCGGACCGAGGCCCTGGCTGCATGGCAGAGCCTTAGCCTCTGCTGGCCTCGGCACTTGTGAGGGGCCTGGCTGGGCCCCAGGACAGCTGAGTGTGCGTTGGTGATGGCCAACATTGGCCGTAGCCCTGAGAGGATGAGAACAGCTGCTTCTCGGTATCCTGAGCAGGAGTGGCCGGGGGCACCTGGGGCTGCCTCCTGCCAGGAGGGAAGGGCTGGCGGGGCATAGTCAGATCCCCACCCAGGCCAACTTCACCCATGCCACGAGACAGCATCTGCTCCCAGGGCACTGTCCTGCATCCTAGGACGGTGACTCCCACCCTGTGTGATCTCATCAAGGCCACGAGGCCTGCCCACTCAGACAGCTGCAGCCTGGGTTCCCTCCACGCCCACTGGGCTCGGTGCCAAGCACAGCTGTCCACATGGACCAGGGAGGTCCTGGCCAGAGAAGCCACTGTCCTGGGAAAGTTGCTGGGAGGGACATAGTGCTGACCCAACTGTCCCATGAATGCCAGGGACAGGGCTCTGATGGCTGCAGGTCCAGATGCCCACTGAAGACCTGGCCAGAGTCTCCCGGAGGCTCAGAGAAGCCTGGGAGGAGTCAGGTGGGGACAGCTGACCATGGTCTGCCCTCCATCCCATCCTGGGCAAAAAACCTGAGCAGCAGGGCCACAGAGAGGTGCCCCATGAGAGGGTCTGTCCAGCCAGCGACAACACACAAGTGTACAAGAAGTGACGGGGAGATCACCCGGCACGGGAACTCTGTCCTAGAATCTGATCTCATGTGCGAAGATTCACGCTCCTCCCGAGGTTAAACCGCAGGAACTGCGTCCCTCATGCTCACTGAAGCTGGTCACGCTTCCTTCATATTCTGAAAGGGGACCATAATGCAAAGGTCAGAACTGGGTCCAAGACACGGGGACTCCAGGACCTGTACCTGCACATGTGCTGTGGAGGTAGAAGTTGTTGCCAGTAATCCTCAGGCCAGGCCAGCTGGGGACCAGAGCTCACATCACAGTGTGTTTGTTAAGGGGGCAGGGGTGTGGGCAAGGGAAGAGATTCCAGTGGCTTCTCGGGATAAAACAAGTTCTCAGATCTCTCACAATTGTACAGACACGACTGGCAAGCGCGAGGCCCTGAGTTTGAGTACCGGTACAAAAAAAAAAAAGTTGTACAGACATGAAACACTGTATAATTGTTAAATTATTTGGAAACTTGAAAGTTGGGTTGTTTGTATGGTTCTTAATGATATGGTGGCCTGGATTAAGTCTTTCAGTGAAAGCCTGGAACAAATATAAAAACTATCTTCCAAAGTGTACTAAAGTAGTCATAGCTGCTTGAGTCAAAACATGCGGAGTGTGGAAACCCAGGAACCCAAGCTAAGAGCTTAGAACTTCCGGCCCGAGAGGATTTGCCGAAAGCGGTCAACTTGAATTCTGACTCTGTGACTGCCTGGGCTGCAGCTGACCTAAATCAAAGGCCCATATTGCTACAGGAGATTCTCCTGAACCTGAGACCCAGTGGAGTATATGCTGAAATAAAGCACTAGGGTAAACTAAAGTAAGGGCAAACTAGAAATGATCCTACGTCTGCCATGGGAATAAGAGAGTCCACCATTTTGGGCCTCCATGTGACAAGAGCTACTCAGGGGAACCTGGCTGAGAATGTGTGAAGTCAACAGTCTTCATGTAGGAGTTCAGCCCTCCTTCACAACCCTCAAACTGGTGATTTAATTTTAGTGATACCTGGTATTAATTTTAAGGTACCTGGATGATGTGAGACAAATCTTCCCTGGAGGAAACCCAAGTAATATTTCAAAGGAAGATAAAATACATTAAAAAATATGTTAAAATCAAGAACTTCTGTTCATTAAAAAGTTCCATGAAGAGAGAAGAAAGTATAAACCTCACACTGAAAGAATATATTTGCTAGTCAAATAACTTGAAAGTGGCCTGATCCATATATATAAAGAATTTAAATGAATCATTAAGAAAAAATACAATTGGTAACGCCACATATTTACACACCCATGAAATTCATCACCATAATCAAGATCAGCAAATCATTCACCACACCCCAAATTTTTCTTTCAACCTCTCCCTGTGGACCCTGCCTCATATTAATCACCAATGATTATTCTCATGTTTCCAAGAGTTTAAAAGACCTAGCTTTTATGTTTAGACCTATGACTCATTTGAGTTAATTTACATGGTGTGAGGTAGGGCTCAGCTCTCATCTGTTTGCGTATGGACATCCAGCTGCCATATAACTGTTCAAGACTATTTCAAACTAACAACGCTATTGTCAAAAGTCAATTTATTACAAACATGAGGATTTATTTCTGGACTCTCAATTCTGCTTCACTGATTACAAGGTCCAACTTTATGCTAGCACCATTTGTCTTAATTAGTAATTTTTGAAATGGAAAAATGTGAGTTCTTCAATTTTGATCTCTTTGAAGATAATTTTGGCTGTTGTGGGTTCTTTGTATTTACACATGAATTTTAAGATCAACTTGTCAGTTTTTGCAAAGAAAGCAGTTAGGCTTTTTTTTTTTTTTTTTTTTAGCAATTAGGCTTTTGATGAGGATTGTTCCATGTGTAGATCAATTTGGGGGTTGTTTCTATTTCAATAACATTAAGTTTTTAAATCCATGAACATGGCTCTTTCCATTTTTTAGGCCCCTTTTAATTTCTTTCTTCACTATCTTGCTGTTCTCAGTATACAAGTCTGACGCTTCTTGTGATGTTATTTCTAAATATTTTATTCTTTTGATGCTATTGCAAATGGAATTGTCTTTTAAAAATTCATGCTCAGTATGTCCATTCAAATACAATTGATGCTTAGGTATTGATCTCATCCCCTGAAACCTTGCTAAACTCATTTATTGACCCTAATACTTTCTTTTTATGGACACTTTAGGATTGTCTATGTCAAATATCATGCCATCTGCAAATTAAGATAGTTTTACTTATTCATCTCAGATCTGGATACTTTTTTTGCCTAATCTCCACTAAATTGTCGAATAGAAATGATAACAGCAGATATCCTTTTCTTGTTTCTGTCATTAGGGGAAATTATCTAGTCTTTTCCCATCAAGCATGTTAGCTATTGGCTTTCATAAGTGCTCTTTAAAAGGATAAGGAAGTTCTCTTCTATTCCTATTTTGATGAATGTATTTTTTGAAGAGGTGTTCAATTTCATCAAATGCTTTCCCTTCATGTATTTAGATGACTAGGAGGTTTGCCTTTTCTCCTGTTGATGCAATCTTGAACCAGTTTGGGTAGCCCATTGAGTCATGGTATACAATCCTTTCCGCATCCTGCCAGATTCACTTCCTAGAGGTTTTCTGTCTGTATTAATAAGGACTGTTACTCTCACTTTCTTGTGTTGTTTTGTCTACTTTTGGAACTAGGGTAATTAGTTTCCTCATAAAATAAGTGGGGAAGTGTTCCCTGCTATACCAGTTTTGGGAAAAGTACATGAAATATTGGTAGTAATTAATCTTTAAATGTTTAGAATAACTATGGCCCCACAAGGAATTAATCATTATTTACTGCAAACATGTACTAATGAAAAAAATGAAAATTTAAAAAATAGAATAATTTATGAATAAAGATACCCAGACTTAGGCTTTTATTTGGGGTAATCTGATTACCACTTTATTTTCTTTACTTTAGATACTCTATTTAGGTGTTCTAATTTTTGGGGGTCACTTTCAGTTTGTGTCTAAGAATTTTGTCTAAAATATTGTATAATTATTCATAACATTTCTTTACAATCCCTTTTATTTCTGTAAGGTCGACTCTTGAATTTCCATTGGATTTGGTTTATAGTTTCTTTGTTGTATTGACATTTTCTACCTGGTGAGATATTTTCATGGTAGCTCCTGTTAGCATGTTTTCCTTGAGTTATTTGAATGTATGCTAACAGCTATTTTGATGTCTTTGTTAATCCCAACATCTAGGCCCTCTCACATCATCGTCTTTCCACTCCCCAAGTACAAATCACACGTTCATGCGCTTTGCCTGGCGGAAAATGGACCAAGAGTTTGCAGCTGCTCTGGTTGCCCATTCCCTCCCCCTCTCTGTGGCATGCTTCTGTTGCCATGGCCTTGCCTTAGTGAGGTCTAATCCCCTGAGCTCGAAGGCTGTATCTTGCTCTCGGGCTCGTGCCAGCGCTCTGGGATGGCAGTGTGGTGGGGCTGCCTTGAACGGGCTCCTCGCTGATCTCCCTGTTAAGCTTTCTGCCTCCCTACTGTCACACCCAGCTCTTAGGCACCACTAATGGATGGTAGATATTGTTTCTATAATGATACAAGGCATAAATTTCTCCACAGTTTTGTCCAATTAATTTCAGGCAGAGATGATTTTTGGATTTTTTCTGGACCCAGGAGGGCTTTTCTTGGCTTTCTTTCTCTCTGACTCTTCCTGGTAAGCTGGCTGGCCTACAGTTTAGCTTGTTCTTAGAGTAATCAGCTTCTTCTTCGCCTACTACCGAAGTCCCCCTTGTTTCTGAGGCAGCCCTCGGACTGTGTATCATATCTCCCTCTGCGCCTCTCTAATTAAAGCATTTGTGGTGATGTTCAAGGCCCACTCAGGTTGTCCAAGGTCCCCTCTGATCTCAAGATCCCTGGCTCAACCACGTGGGCAAAGACCCTTTCTCCTTGGAAGGTGAGAGTTGCAGGTTCCAGAGAATGTCCAGGGAATGTCTTGGGGGGCCGTTATTCTGCTGAGCATCTATGTGCCTCTTGCTGGGGAATCGAGGGGTGGGGACCCCCAACTTCAGTGTCATAGGCACCACAGTGAGGGCTCTGTGGCAGGGAGTGGGCCCGGGGCAGCAGGGATCCCGTGGGCCATGGGTTGAATGCCACAGCCTCTCCTGTTCTGTGCTCTGGTGTACTTTCTTGAACAGGTGTTCCTGTGCTTGCTGCATTCCTCAGAATAATTTCCAAAGGCTTTAAATGCTTGGGTTTTTGAAGATAATTGTGATCTGCGTGTGTACTCTGCTGGGGTGATCAGCACAGCACCTCTCTGGGCTCTTCCAGGGTGGCATCTCCTCTGAGCCTGCACCCTCAGCCTCTTTTCTGTCTTCCTCCTGCACCAATCAAGCATTTGCTGGAATCCGCCTCACCTCCTGGTCCAGCTCCTCAGTGGCAGCTCTTTGCTTTGTCACTGCAGCGTTTGCTTTATGGTTTGCAGCGTGTGTCTTTAGTGATCTCGGTCCACTCCTGTGTGTCTCCCGCTTGCTGCACAGCTCAGGCCTCTGGCATGGACTCTTTCTGCCCCTCCTCTGCTGTCTGCTGCTTCTATGAATGCCAATATACATTGGGATTATTTCTGCAGGAGTAATCAGTTGTCCTTGTAAGGAAGTTAATGATACATTTACCCTTGTGGTTCCCATTGGCGGTGACCTTCACTCCTGTTTCTGGAACCAGAGCTATGTTGGCATCAGTGGTTCTCAGATCCGCTGCAGTGATCGAAAGCTGACCTTCAGCTTCGTGTTGGGAAGACATTTTTGCCAAGTGTGTAACCCTCCATTGGCATTTTGTCCTCGGGACTCCACAACCATTGCCTGCCCTGCTGGCTGTGTTGGTTCCGGGGAGAAGTTTGTGACTGTACTTGTCTCTGGCCCTGTGGATGTGGCACCTCCTCTTTCTGTTGACCCTTGGGCAGGGCTCTCTATGTTGCAGAATCTCCGCGCTTTGTTACAAGGCACCGTGGGGTCACTTTCTTCTGCTTCTAGTGCTTGGGGTGGGTTGTGCATCTCAGTTCTGTGAATTCTTATCCAATTTGGAAATTTTTTGATCTCTGCTTTGTCATGTATTTTTTTCTGTCTTTACCTTCTTTGGTGCCACAATGACAGTGTGTACTAGGCCACTGAAAGTTCTTCCCAGTTTCTGACATGTTCATCTGTCTGTGCTCCCAATGTTCATGTGTCCCATTTTGGGCGGTTTCTGTACCTGTATCTTCACTTATCCCTTCCGTGACGTCTCCTCGGCCACTGTCCCCGACTGGTGCTCTTTCCTCCTCAGGGACTGTGGCCTCATGGGTGCTTTTCGTGTCCTCCATGCCTCTACTTAACTGAGCTTTAACTTTCTGTTTAGAAGTAATTGTGCATTCACAGGAAGTTATGGCAAGCACACAGGGAAGTTAGCCAAGGACAAGGCAGTGGTTTCTGTCAGAGAAGCCTGGAGAAGGAATGGGCTCCGGCGGAGATGGGCACCGCAGCACAAGGCTGGGCCTGTATGCTTGGCACGGAGCATCTGGGGTGCATGGCCAAGGAGCCCCACCTTCAATGAGTCACTGGCCAGTGGAGGGGCAGAGTTTTCCTCTGCCTCTGGCCCTGGACCTAACCTCTTCCATATCACAAGGACAAGGCAGCAAACAGCCCACCATGTCATCCTTGCCCCCCTATGTGCTCAGTTCCAAAGTTACAGTTGTATTTGGTCCAATCTGATCATGGCAGTCGAGGTCTCCTTACCAGACACTAGCTGTGCCAGATGCCTGTGTTTAGCAATGGGCTCGTGATCACAGTTCTGGTCAAAGTAAGAAGGAGCCATTGGCAATGGAGCTTTATCTTCCTGGAAAAAGAAAGATGGGAGAAGACATTTTGCTGGTACCACCTTTTCCTTCTCTGATGGGTGTGATGTTGGATCCATGGCAGCCACCTTCGACCCATGAGGGAAAGGTGAAGGGAAGAGAGACAGTGAACCAGGGCCTAATGTGGTTAAACTGCAACAGCCCAGAGCCACACAGTGTGAGCATCTTTATTGTCTAAGCCAAGAGTCGGCAAGGCGTGGCCTGAGGTGTGGACTTCTGGGCTGTGTGCCCCTTGCAGGCCCCACAGTGCCTCGTGTGCCTGGCTGAGGGGGACTCAGGGTCCATGGTGCAGCCCAGGAGCCCCACCAGCCCTGCTTCTCTCTTGGGCCTGGGGGGGTACTCAGTGCCCAGGAGGAACGAGGCTCCCTGTGATGGGCTGGCACGGGGCCACACGTTGGGGCGGGATCACACTTAGGAGGCTCAGTCCCTGGACCTGCACACTATGCTTGTGCTCAGAGCTGTGGACACCTTGCGGGAGGGGGCGTTGGGGTCCATCCTGGGCGGGAGCTGGCAGCCACCTTACCAGAGGGGCACAGGGTTTGGGGCTCCCTGTGCAGAACTCATGGGTCAGGGCTGGTGCTCCAAGGCAGGAGGCTGCATGGCCTTGGGTGGGGACGAAGACTCTGGGAGGATGGGGCTACCACAGCACCCCAACATGGGCTGCATCCTTTTCCCAGTTTCTATGTCTCTGTGATGTCAGGATGGTTCCAGGTCCCCTGCCAGCCTCCCCAGGCAGAGGGTGCAGACCTCTCACCAGGCTTCCTGACCCCCCCCACACTGAAGTCACTGGGCTGCTGGCTCCTGCAGCGGGAAGAGCAGAGATGAGGGCGACTCTGGGACGAGGACCCCACAGAAGCTGCAGCTCCACTGTGTTCCCGGCTTCCTGTATTTCTTCCCTCCACCCACCTGAGAGTTCAGCCCCTCACCTTGTCCTGTGCCACCAGCCATCCCTGCCGTGTGTCCCCGCAGAAGCTTAGGTCATCTCTGACTCCCATCCTCAGGCTCATGGCGCCCACCTTGCTGCTGTCCCCTGTCACCTCCCAGACTTTTAGGGCTCCAGGGCCACAGTAAGCTGGGTCAGGGAGTTGACTCCTGGGCCCAGATCCCAGTGACCAGCACTGGGCTATACCCTCTGTGCCTTGGTTTCTCCACTGGTAGGGTTGTCTGAGGTGAGGGGAGAGTGTCATTGTTCAGCTCTTGCACACCCAGCAGGATGGGCTGGGGAGGTGCCAGCCAAGTGCTGTGACAGCTCTGTGGGGACCTGGCCACGGGAGCACAGTGGCCTCCTCCTCATTGCTCCAGTTCATATACGAGGGTCCTAGAGCCCAAGCTGGGCTCTTGGGAGGTGATGGGGTCATGCAGGTGAGCCCCAAATGCCACGTGTGCCCTCCTAAAAGAGGCCGTGAGCCTGTCTTTGTGCATCAGGTGGGGACCTAGGAAGTGGCCTCGCCGGACTCCCAGGCTGCAGTGCTGACTCAGGAATCATGGCTTGGTGTCTGTAACACAGTCCCACCCCCAGGCAGCGGTGCCTTTTTATAGCAGCCCAATCACACTGAGGCAGGGAGGGACTTTCTCTGGATGGTTACTTTGTCCCCTGGTTTAAAATAAAGGGGGAAAGTGAACAGGACATTAGTGGCTTTTCTGGGTTTTGAGGGGACACAAGCTTTGGTACCAACCCACAGACAGTGGCACTGTGACAGAGCTGCACCTGCTGGAGTCTGTCCCTGCTCCAAGGAACAGTGGCCATAGCCCTGCCCTGTGACAGCCTGGCACTAGGGTGGGAAGGACCCCTGCACACCTGCATCCCTGCCTTGAAAGTGCCCATGGCTTTAATGACCCTAACTCTAACCCTAAGGCCAGGCAGACGCCCACCTGGCCACTCCAGGCACTGACCCTGGGAGAATATTCATCAGACTTTGCTGGTGTTTGGCATTCAAGTCCTGTATGTGTTTTGCTACAGGCACTCCTAAGTATTTCATTTATTTCAGTGAGTGTAGGTTGTATTTTTAATTTCAGGGTCTCTGTTCATTCTAGCATATAAGAAATACATTAATTAATTTTTTTTTTTTTGTGGGTACCGGGGGTCGACCTCAGGACCTCGTGCGCCAGCAGGCACCCGTGCCGCCGAGCAATATCACCGGCCCTTTTTTCGCATGTGGGTTCCGGGAGTTGAACTTGGGCCCTCCTGCTTGCCAGGCAGGTGCGTAGGCGGCTTGAGCAGTCTCACCGGCCCCACATTAATTTTTTTAAATATTTATCTTGTTTCTTGAATCTTGGATCTCTCATTTAGTTCTAAGTTATTTTTGCTTATTTGCTTTTGGTAGACTTCTTAGAATTTTCTATGTTGACAATCATGTCATTTGCAAAGAAGAATAACTGTATTTTTTCTTCCTCAATCCAGAAGCCTCCTTTTACTTCCCCTCCTTACCTTCTTGCCTTGTGTAGAATTGCTGATGCAGTGCTGCGTAGGAGTGGCAACAGTGAGCATCCCTGCTTTTTCCCTGACCTTGGGGGAAATCACCCAGTCTCTCACCATTAAGTACAGTATAACACTAGCTGGAAGTTCCTTTCTGTTCTTATCTTTCTGAAAGTTTTGTCGTGAAAAAACATTAAATCAAACTTTTAGTGTTATAAAACACATGTAACCTAAAATTTGCTATTTAAGCATTTTAACATGTACAGTCAATGACATTTAGGGCTTTCATGATGTCATGCAACCCTCACCACTGTCTGGTTCTAGATCATTTCTGTCACCCGAAGGGAAGCCCATAGCCCTTGAGCAGTTGTTCCCGTAACTTTTCCACCAGGAGTGCAGAATTTTGTCAAACAATTTTTCTGCCTCCCTTGCTATGATCCTGTGGTTTTTCTCAGTTGGGCTGTTATATGACGGATTGCATCAATCAGTCTTCATGTATTGAGAGTCTTTGCTTCTCTGGACTAAATCCCACTCAGCCATGGTGAATAATTGTTTTTAATCCATTGCTGAATCCCATTTGCCAATATTTTGTCAAGGATCTTTGTATCTGTATTCATGAGGAATGTTGGTCTGCAGTTTTCTGTTTCTGTATATTCTTCTTCTGATTTTGTGTCAGGTGATACCAGCAGGAGCACTGGGAAGCACTGGACCCAGTTCTGCTTTTCCCATTGCCTTCCTGTGGGCGACTTAGGGTTTTGCAGAGTCCTGCTCTGTTATCTACACTCTTTCTGAGTGTGGCTCTTGTGTCAGTCTTGTAGTGGCTGCTCTGTGTGTTATATATAGCTTTGTCCATTAGTGCCAACATTTTACCACTTTAAGTGAAATGTAAAACCTCACCTTTTTTTTAGGTCATTTATCCTCCCATATTTACAGTGTAATTGTTTTAAATGTTTTCTTTACATGCACTTAGAAGCACATTAAACAATGTGGTAATATTTTCTAGAATTGTCAAACATAATTTGGAAAACTCAAGGTGAGAAAGAAACGTTAACCCATATTTTTACTCCTGTTTTCTCCCTTTCTGATGTTCCAAGATTCCTTCTTTTAATGTCTTCTTTCTGTTTAGAGAAATTCCTTTGGTCATATTTTAGAATTGGTCTATTCTTGTGACATTTAAATTTTCTCCTTTATTTGAGAATATCTTTATTTCCTCTTTGTTCCTGGAGGATTTCTTTGCTACTTATGGAATCCTGAACTAACATTTCTCTACTTTCAGCTCTTGAAAAATATTCCCCTTCCTCTGATCTCTGTCCTTCCTGATGGGGAGTTTTCAGCCATTTTTTCTTGGGGTGTTTTCCTAGGCTCACCTCTGTGTCCAGCCCTGAGACCGTGACGGTATTAGGTCTCTTTCTGTAACCTCAAAGGTCCTTGGGGCCCTGCTCTTCACTTCCTGTCCACTCTACCATTGCTCTGTGCGTGGGTTAGGTAATTTCTACTCTATCTTCAAGCTCCTGGTTTTTGTTTCCTTTGTCTTCACCATTCTACTGTTAAACTCATCTCTTTTATTATTTTTATTTTTTGGTTATTTTTTCAGTTCTAATATTTCCATTTGTTTCTTCTTTATCTCTTCTATTTCTTTGCTGAGAATATTTTTTTCATTTGTTTCAACCATGTTTGCAATTGCTAACAGAAGTATTTGTGTGATGGCTTTAGGGCCATTTTGTCATCACTGTCACCTCAGTGTTGGTGGCTGTGGATGGTCTTTCTCATTCAAGGTGAGCTTTTTCCCAGACCTTGGTGCTAGGCAGGGCAAGTGCCCCGCTGAAGCCCTGGGGCTGCCTCCTCCAGGAGGAACCCAGACCCTCTCCTGACATTCCAACTGCTCTTGGGCCAGTTCTCCTAGGAATCAGCTAGGCCAGCCCTTGCTCTGGCCCCGCTGCCCTGGGAGTGGGCATCCACATGTCCCTGACTGGCTCAGCCCTGTCACACAGCTTCCTCCTCCTGCCCAGACACCACGAGTGTGTGCCTGCCACAGGACCTTTGCTTTGATGCCCTACACAGCTGTCTGCACATCTGGTATCTCCTTGTTGCCACCAGCAGAGACACTGCCCATCACCCGTCTGCACAGTGGCCCCAGCCCAGGTGCTGTTGCTGTCACCCGTCTGCTCCCTGTTTAGTGTCCTCCCTGCCTGTGCATGTCCTTCTCTGGAATTGTCCCTGTGTCCTTATGCTTACAAGTTTGCCATCAGTCTCCTCCCTGGTGCCCTGTGGAGCGGAGTGGGGCCATCTGGTTCCTGCCCAGGCTCAGGAAGAGCCAGGCCACAGTGGCAGGCATGGTAAGCTCCAGCTGCCCTCAGCCCTGCGTGGCACCCACGAAGTTTGTGGACACCCCGGGCTCCAGGGCCCAGGAAGCTGAGAGTGGAGGCTCAGTCCCCAAGGGCATGGCCCCACCTAACCCAGTGGCCTCCTAGGGTCCCTGTCCTGGGCCTGTACCACCCAGCCCCATTGTCATTCTCCCTGTCTCCTACTCCCTGTAGAGGTGGAAACTCCCACAGCTCTCTGGCTGGTTAACCCGCCCACCTAGCCTGCACTGCTGTCTTCAGCCCCTGCCTACCCCAGTGCCCACAACCCCAGTGCCACGCAGAGGAGGAGCTATGTGCTCTGTGGGATCCCCAGGGCAGGTGCCCCAAAGACCCAGACCTGGCAAGGAGGGGCTCCCCTGTTCTGACTCAGGGACCTCCCCGAGGAGACACTGCCTGCAGCTGGGCCCTGCTGAAATCCCCAGAGTTTGGGGATGAGCTGGGCACATGGGTGGTGGGCACATGCACGCATCACAGATGGACAGCAACAGACAGGTAGAGACACCTGGTGAACGGGGGAGATCGCTGTGTATCACAAGTGTATTGGAATCGGGGCCTGGTGGCCCACACCTGTAGCCCCAGCACTCTGGGAGGCTGAGGCAAGAGGATCCCAAGTTCATGCTCAGCCTGAGCAATCTAGGAGCTTAGGGAGACCCCATCTCAAAATAAAAAGGGGGAGGTGGAGCTGGGAATGTAGCTCAGTGCAGAGGCCCTGGGCTCAATCTCCTTTATTATTATTATTATTTGAATTTTCGTATCTGTCACCCTCTTGTTGACACACACATGCCTGGGAAAGCAAAAATGTTCAAGGTATAGCACATGGCAAAGGGCAGATCCAGAGGAGGCTGAGGTGAGGACCATGCAAACCTCACTGGTGTGTGTGCACACATTTGTGTATGTGTGCATATGTGTATGTGTGTACACATGTGCCTGTGTACATGCATTGTGCAAGTGTGAGTGCACAGGGTCGGGGGTGTGGGCCCAGAGTGGTTCTACCTGGTCACTGGGGTGGCAGCTGTCCCCACAGGGCTGGCTCCTGGACACATAGCCCCAGCCACCTGCACCCCATGGCCGAGGGAGGCGGGGTGGGACCCGTCACTCCTCATTTCCTTTAACCAGCTCAAGAGGAAGCAGAGCTTGGATTTCTGAGAGGCACATAATTAAATGAATTAAAATGTTTTCCTTCGCGGTGACTTTGCCAGCTCCCATCCACCTCCCTTGGCCCTGTTCCCAGGAGTGCAGCGCTGGAGGACAAGGAATGACAAGGTGGCTGGGGCAGGCAGAGAGCCTCCAGAGCCATTAGCTTCCACATCGTCATTTTGGGAGATTTATGGCTGGCTCTGGAGATCCCAGCCTGACCTGGTGGCCCAGTGTGCTGCTGGAGAAGTTCCTGGAAGCCAGCCGAAGAATTCACTCCAATTGAAGCCGACAGAGCCCATCCCTGAGGAGCCATCACAGAGTCATCCCCTGACCTTGGCCACCATGGCCACCACCAGCGGGAGAGGAAGCTTACAGGGCTTCCCGCAAGGAAAGGGCTGTGCTTGAACCCCTGGTGGATGGAGAGCCCAGGGACATTCTCAGAACCCACCTGAACCTTTGAGGACATGCAGAAGGCCCTGCCTGTGTCTGAGTCCTCCCAGACCCAGGGCCACTTGTGGCCTTGTTTCCAAAACAGCTCCTCCGTCCCTGGGTACAGGAGCCACGTGGCCACTCGGGCCCACATCTGACCCAACTGCAGCTCGGGTTCCAGGGGAGGCAGCTGCCGGTGACCTCCACACACCCATTAGCACATCCACAGATGGCTGCTCCTTGCGGCACCAAGACCCCAAGGACTAAATAAACCCAAGGAAGCAATTACCCAGGTATCGATTATGGATTAGGCTAATGACATTACTAATTACATCTAAAGATGTGGATCCCGCACCCGCCTGTTAATGGTCTGCCTGATGTATTAAGGCTGCTAATTAGAACAAACAGCAGGTTTATCACCCGCTGTAATTGCTGGCTCCCCAAGGAGGATGACAGCTCCCGAGGACCCCATCAGCTGTGGCCTCAGGTTTCCTCCGCAGGACAGATGCGCCCCGAGCACCTCCTGCCACCATGAGGGCCATGATGGGTGCCATGGGGCCGACAGCCACGGGCACTGGAAGGGAGGACGGTCTGTGCAGGCTGGGGAGGCAGACCGTGAGCCACATCCTGCCAGGGGAGCAGCAACTCTGACTCTGTGAGGTCTGATCTTTCACAGACCCAAGGATGAGGACAAGCACCCAGCCAGCCAGCAAGGGTGTAGTGCCGGCCCTGTCCCACAGCCAAGCCAGCCCATGGCCCCCTGCCTTCCACCTGGGCCAAGAGGTAGCATCATGGACTCCTCTCCGGGACAGGGCCCTTGGGCCACCATTGAGGGGTCGGCAGGGACTTTGTCCCACCTGCACCTTGCTGCTGTGGTTCTGCTCTGAGTCACTCCAAAGCCTCCTCTTCCCTCCTCTCTGTTCACAGAACCCCCTCCATGCCCACCTTGTACCCCTAAACTACAGACTCAATAAATGGAGGCCAAGCTGGCCTGCCAGGGAGCCAGGCACAGCCCTCTTTATGTTTGCTTGATTTTTAAATATCCTTGGGCTTCCCATGGTTTTGATATCATAAGATCTTGTTCTATGTCCCTTCAATCTGCTGTATTCTAGTTACCCAAGGAACACAAAAGTGTGTGTTTTGTTGAAGATGCAGACCTTATAGATAAGCGAATCCCCCTTGCTACAGCCACAGGTGTAGAGTATACCTGCAAGGCCCTCTGGATGAAGGATGCAGAGGGTGCTGGCCTGGCCACTTGTCCTGTCTCCCAAATCCCACACCTGGTGGTGTCCCTGGAAAACACGAACCTTGGACTCTGAACCCTTACCAACTCCACAGTGAGATCCGCACTTGTTCCATCTTTTGGGGACAGAGCAGGGACGCTGAGCCATCACCATTGTGACATGGAGAAAGCCATGTCTAAAGGACCAATGCTGGGCACAGAGCAGAGGCACATGACAACCAGACTGATGTCTCCATAGGAAGGGGGCTCCCAGAGGCCTTGGAGCTCAATAGACACCGCAGGGACAGAGGCCCAAGACGAGGAGGGTCACTTGGTCACTAGGGCCAAGGTGGTGCAGAGGGGGTGGCCAGGGCCAGCAGAAGCCCCTTGCCCCTGGCTCAGTCACTGTGGGCTCTGAACCCCTGTGCCAGCTCCACCCCTGGGGCCTGGTTCTGCCTATAGGGAAGCAGAAGATGATGATGCTTTAGGAGTTGGAAACCCACACATGGCCACACCATAGGGGGACAGCCCATGATCTGGAAGCCCTGGCTTCTGGCCTGTGTGTGTGTGTGCATGTGCATGCATGCATGTGTGCGTACCTGAGGGCAAGGTCAGGGGCTTGGGTGAGCCCAGGTCGGGGTGGCCAGGGTCAGAGTCCCAGAGCTGTGGCCCTTTCTTTCCCCTCATGCAGAGCCTGTCCTCTAGGGTTGGGGGCCAGCAGTAAGGGGTCTATGTGGCCCAGGGGAAAGGAGGCCATCAGCTGGAAGTGTGGCCCCCACAGAACCCTGACGCCTCCCCACATCCCTCCACTGTCTGGAGCAGCCTGGGTCTACACCGGTCACCACATTGCCCTTCCCGTCCTCTCAGCTCTGTCCCACTGTCTTCACCCCTCTTTAGCCACTCAAGGACCAAGACCCTTCCTGGGGTCCTGGGGATGACGAACCATCCTCTCTACACTTTAGCCCCTCCCATTTCCTGACTCAGAAGCCACAAGGAAGACTCCCAGAGGCTCCACATCCACGGAGCCCACTCAGCCGGCAGGGATCCTTTCTCCAACCTTGCTGGTCTCACCCATTTCCTCTAATATCTGGGCACCCAGGACTGGACTTAAGCCCCAGCAGGGCCCAGCCTGTGGGCCCCTTTCCCCCAGGATGGCCCAGCTTGGCCCCTCACTCTCAACAGCTTGGCTGCAGGCTCCTCACACTGCTGTCCAACCCTGTAGCATCAGGCAGGTCTTGTCCCCCCTCCAACCTGGTATCTCTGGGTCCCTCACCTTTACTCCCATGAAGAATCGAGAGGTGAGGGGAGGCTGGCTCAGAGCTGAAGGCCCCAAAAGAGAATGAGAAACTCAAGTTCCAAGCAGAAAGAGGAAGTCAAGAGTCAAAGTAGTGTGAGGCAAAAGTTTATTTATGAGGTTGTGAATGCCAGGAACAGCTGCCAAGCAACGGGATGGGTGCTGCAAGGCAGGGAGAATTCTATCAAATTTCCCAAGGGTCAGGGGACCTCTGTACTCATACTTATAGGGGTAAGCTGGTTTCTAAAAATAACTGTTTCACTGATTGGTGTAATCTAGGCCAATCAGGATCTTAGCCTTTCTTTCTGGTTAAGGGTTGGGGAAAAGGTTGGGGGCTAAGAGGTTATAGCAAGGGCATATTATAGTTTCACAAGAGCTAGCATTCTCAAGTACAAGTGTACCTAAGCCTGTGGTAAATACACAACCATCAGCCACCCAGGTGATGTCCTATATCATCCCTATCTACATCCCCCTTTAACTGGCCCTACACCCACTCTGAGTGCCAACTTCACAGAGGCACAGCCCAAACGATGCCTGCTGGACAGCCATTCCCCACACCTCCCATGGGGCGGCACTGTCGCCACAGAGACACCCATCTCCCAGGCTTATCACTAGGGCACGTCTGAGGTCGGACCGACTGTCCCCACCCGCCCTGCCCATCAGCAGAGGCTCTGACGTCGCCTCTCCCACCTCCTCTCTTGCTCTGCAAAGACACCAATGTGATGGTGCACGCCTGTCATCCTAGCACTCTGGAGCCTGAGGCAGGAGAATCATAAGTCTGAGCTCAGGCTGGGGTACTCAGGGAGACCCTGTCTCAAAAGGAAAAAATGTTAAAAGGGGGCTGGAGATGAAGCTCACTGAGAAGGCCATGGGTTTAGTCTCCAATACCGTGCACTCTAGTGCACACACACACGCACACACACATGCACACACAGAGGTGCACGCACATGAATCAGGTATTAAAGCATGACCTGCAGCGGCTTTGGGACAGGAAGCAAAGGACAAGCCTAGGAGAGGCAAGTGGGTGAGGAGAGGCCAAGGAGCTCCTCGAGGCACTGGTTTGTCAGTTTGTGATGCACAGGATGGCGTGAAGCAGCCCCACCCTCCCCATACCTGCACGTGTCAGCAGCCCACAGAGTTCAGACTGCAGTTGGTAACTGGGTTTGGCCTCTCCAGGGACCTCGGAGCTGTGTTCGGCCACCCCTACACAGGAGCTCATGGTCAGGTCCCTAGTAGCCCTGCGCAGACAGAGCGACAGGAATCGGTTCTGGCTGCCTCTCACCAAGAGCTGTGGGCCACTCCATGCCTCACCTGGCTGCAGGCTGCTGAGGACACCCTGCCACCCACACCTGCCCTGCTGTCACCTGTAAACTGCGCCCCAGCCCCCTACTCTGTGTCCCTGCGTGGGGGGTGACGGAGCAGCTGTCCTCCTCTGCAGGTGCAGACGTCTTCAGGACAGCGGGGCCACCTGGGCAGCTGACAGGTTGATGGCGGAGGTGGGACGCTGCTCCTGGCCTCATCTCCAGCAAGCAGGACTGAGTGCATCTGCCGCTGGCCACAGCAGAAGGAATAAGCAGCCAGGTGCTTCCTGGAAAGGATGATCTAACCCGACAGGCAGGCCAGTTCTGATGGGGGACAAGGCAGGCGGCGGGGATGTCCATGCCCTGCCTGCTGCAGTGGGGGGCTGCAGTGACCCTAGAAATTCTGGCCACTCTGAGCCACCTGTGAGGTGAAGCGGCTGGGCAGATACGAGGCTGGAAAGCTGGGTGCCCCTCACCTGGATTCCAAGGCCCTCGCCTCTCCAGGTGGGGAGGCAGGAGCCCGCTGTCCCTCTTGTTCCTTCGCTACATCAGTAACACTTGTCGTGAGATATAAGCCAAGAAGAGAGCAGGAACCTTTGCAGACCCCACACGGAGGGGACGTTGGGTGTCCAGGAGGCTGGGGCTCTGGAGTCGGGCTCTGTTTCCCAGGGCCACCCTGGGGCTACACTTGAGAGGCAGTGTTTTCAGAATGTATTCTTACATCTCCTGCTTTAATGTTTCCATAAGGCGCATGCTACTTTGTGGCATGGCTCAGTTCATAACTTGTTATGCTCTTCCTCCTCATGGGAAAGATACTTCCTTAAGAGCACTATGCTTCTGAGCTGGAGAGTTTATTAAACCGATCCCCTGTTGTTGGACACATAGATTGTTCTCAGCTTTCATAAACAGCCCTTGGAAGGCTGAATATCGTCATACATCCTTAATTATTTCTTTAAAACTTCAATGAGTAAAACTGGAGATGTGCACAGGTTTAGGGCTTCTGTGTAGACAACTAAACTCCCTTCTGCAAGGTTCACCAAGGTTTTGTCACAGTCGCTCCTGTTTATGACAGTTCTGCAAGGATACAAAATCAGGGGGCATCACCACAACCAGAAACTGTCCATGTTCCCAAGGAGAAAGTGGAGGTCTCATTCCGGCATTTGTTATACATTTAGTCAATGCCTATGCCAAAAGAAGTGTCACCATGAGCACTTGAGGGACACAGGATAAACCCAGGTGGTCGCCACCCAGAAAAGAACCAAGATCTGTTCAAAATGTCTCTAAATACTCTTAAATCTTCAAAGAGTTGCTCTCTTGGAAGAGCCTACGGAGACCTCCGTTCTGTGATTTTTTTTAACACAGGGTTTTCTATCACAGAGCTACATCCCCAGTTCATGTTTTATGTTGAGAAGGGTCTGACTAGGTTGCCTGAGCTGGTCTTGAGCTTGCAACCTTCTTGTCTCAGCCTCCCAAGTAGCTAGGATAACAAGAATGTACCGCTATGCTTGGCTGCTGTGATTCCCCATGAGGTACCTGAAGCCAAGCATGCGTGACTTACCTAGAGCCTGTCCTGGGTCTTGGGTCTCTAGGACACCTGCCTGGGGGGCTCTCCTTCACCCCCGACCCCACATCCACCCCTCGAGCCCCACGAGCTTGGTAAATGGCGTCAGTTCATGTCTGGTAAGGGCCCTGCGCTGTGCTGTGGTAAGGAGCACAGTGGGCCACAGGCTGAGAGGAGCACATCTGTCCATGGGGCAGTCCTCCTGGCCACCACCTCCCCACAGTCTCACATTCAGCTCCTGCAGGGGACCTCTAGGGGCACTCATGCCACCGCACTGGGTTCTCGCCCAGGTCCTCTGGTGCCTGAGGAAGCACAGCTGGTGATGAGTGACTCCACCAGGAGAGGGAGAAAGACGGAGTCCTGCCTTGGCTGAGGCAGGAACATCTCCCTCAAAAAGAACATTAAATCCCCAATGCAATTTTCCTCTGATCCGCAACTCTATCTCCAGGAATCTGTCTGCCAATAGCACTTCCGCAAATGCCTGAGGTGCTTCCAAAAATGTCCCTGCCTTCTGTGCAACAGAGAAGCTGGCAAAAGCTCCAGGGCAAAAAGCTGCCCGGGCACGAAGAGGCCCCTCACAGCCATTTGTTGAATAAAACTCGATTTCATTAGCAGGGAGAACTGCGCTGTGGAAAATGAGGCGGATTCAGAGAGCAAAGCAGCGGCCGTCACAGGAAGGAGCCATGGCACCCAGTGCTCAGGACACACGGAGGCTCCTTCCGGTGCACAGCACCTGTTGGGGAGGAGACCTGGACACAGCCTGTGAGGCCCTGGTGGGGAAAGGGTGGTGGCGAAGAGAAGGGAGGTCGGGGACCCTGGGCACGAACAGGAACTCAGAGCTGCCCGCCCGTGGAGGCCTGAGCTCTGCTCCCACATTTCTCGGTCCCTGGCTATGACCCCTGTGGATGGCGCAGACACCCCAACCCCCCCGGCTGTAGATGGGACTTTGCTGAAGACAAGTCACAGTGTCGGCGGGACGGGACAGGCACAGCGGCTGGGTAGTTTCACCACGGGTGTGCGTGCATGTGTGTGTGTGTTCAGGTGCACAGGGAAAACCTAACGGCTCTGTCCCCATGTGTTTGTGAACGATAGTTCACTCTGAAAGTGGGGATGGGAGCGGGGAGGCAGCAAGGAAGGAAAGTGCCTGTTCTCGACTCGCTTCTGTATGTGGTGTTCCCTTGCCCACCAGGCTGCACGAAGACTCGGGGGAAATTCTGCAGGTGGGGACAGCAGGGCTGAGAGGCCAGGGAAGCACGGGCCAGGAGCCTCGTCAGGCCCCTCTGCCCTCCCGCCTGGCACACAGTGCTCCTGCTCTGTGATGAGGGTCTCTCCTGTCTACTGAAAGGGACTTCATGTCCTGAGGGAGGCAGGCGCGAGCCAGCTGTCCCTGCCCCGATGGGAATTCTGCGTCTCATCTAAGGGGAGTGGGGCCGCTGGAACTCGAGGTGTCTCTGACCCTGGACAGCAATCCCCAAGACAGCCCTGGGGACCCAGCCCCTCCTGCGCCCACCACGGCCAGTGGGACAGAGAGAACCAGGAAGAACAGAGCTGACTTGAAGAGGGGCCACAATCAACCACGATCAGCCCCAGAGGACGCCCAGATCCTGCTGCCCGAGGTGGGCATTGCCCACTGGCACTGATGCTCTGGGTCTCCAGGGAGGAGGAGACTGTGAAAGTGCTCGGCCATTCTGGCCCAGCCCCAGTGGGAAGTAGATCACCCCAAGGCACACGCAGCACTGACACAGAGCAGAGGAACTGTCGTACACCCGCAGAGACCCAGGACCTCTTCAGGGAGGGCTGACATCCAGGAGGCAGCCAGCATCTGCAGTAGCTGGGCATTCCCACCCTGGTGGCTCCCTGCCTGGCAGGCCTGTTGGAGGAGCCAGGTGCAAAAAGGAAACAGGAAACACGAATGGTGGATGAATTAACAAGGCAGGTACAGGCGACAACTGCTATACCCCAAGCTCTGAACACCAGGGCTGGCTCTTCCATCTGTCACAAGGAGTGACAGCTGTTAGATGTGAGGTTGCGAGGCTGGGGTTTGATGAGCATTCTGGGTGACATGGACCCTAGTTCAGACATGGCAGCCAGGTCGCAAACTACACCTTCACCATCCTTGCAGAACCAGAGCCCGAGACCTGCCATGCAAGCACGGGTGTCCAGAACAGCGGTTTCCCCTCCATCCAGACAGATGCAAAGCCACAGGGGCTGAGGTATAGATGTGGTTTGTGTCCTGACGGTTCCCGTGCCAGGGGCTTGGTCTCCATGTACAGGCACTGAGAGGTGGGGGACCTACAGGAGATGTGGCCTGCAGGAGTGACCGGGCCAGGACACGACCTCTGGGTTGGATTCCGGACTGGGCCAGGGCTCGAGGGCTGAGTGAGGTTTCAAGGGACAGGATTAGCTACCTGGAAGGTGAGCTGTTAGCAAGAGGTCAGCCTCCTCTCCTCTTTCTCTCTCTCTCTCTCTCTCTCTCACACACACACACACACACACACACACACACACACACACACACACACGCTCTTTCCACACACCCCTACCTGCCTGTTCCCTTCCCCGCCATGCAGGAGCAGCATGAGCTCCCACCAGAGCTGGGTGGGCACTGGCACCAGGCTCTTTGGCCTTTAGGACTGTGAGAGGAATAAACTTTTCTTTATAAATCACCTGGTCTCAGGTGTTTTGCTATATAACAGGAAATGGACTGAGACATGGGGTAAATAGAAAAAAGCACAAACTGCATCCTTGGCAGAAGCAGGTAGCCCAATGCTCTGCAGACTCCATGCCTGTGCAGGGATGGTCAAAAATAACCCAAGCCTGCTTGGAAATCACCAGGCAAGGGAGGGAGAGACTGGGGCAGGCAGCAAGTTGTCAGAGCAATAGCTTTTGGACTTGTGGGTGCAGGGACCCAGGACACGGACCTCCACCCCACAAAGCCCAGAGAATGAACAGGAGCCATCGATGGGACAATGGAGGGGTCACAACAAACCCCTGGCAGTGAAAGCAGCCAGTTTCAAAACTTACATATCATACCATTATTAATGTGTAATTTTAACAAAACCACACGAGGGAGAGCAGGTCAGTGCTGATGGGGGTTGTGGTGACGGGAGTCAATGGCAGGAGAGGTTTTCTTTTTAGGGCACACAAAGTTCCTTATCTTGGCTAAAATAGTGGTTACATGAC
Source organism: Erethizon dorsatum (assembly GCA_028451465.1). NCBI lineage: Eukaryota > Metazoa > Chordata > Mammalia > Rodentia > Erethizontidae > Erethizon > Erethizon dorsatum. Next base: position 41,178,984 of record CM051833.1, on the reverse strand, counting down.
TGTACACATCGTGTGTATAATTCATAAACTTGTACACCAAAAGACGTTAAAAGTCAATTGTTATATAATTGTTTAAAATAAATGCATTCAGACATTAAAAAATAAACTGCAGGAAAACACAAAGCATTAACAAAGATATATAGATATAGATTAGGTGTACATACATATTTAGTGACTGGAAAACAGGAAAAACAGCACAACAGAGAAACCTAAAAGCCTGTTCTGAGGGCATTCGGGTCGGGTGGAATAACAGAAGGAAAAGTGTTTTTAAACATCACAAAGAAGAAATAATAAGAAACCAAAACTTAAAAGAATCGTGAAGATTTACTTGGTTGATTCTATTCAGACATATTTGAAACATTTAGGAAGTGGATAATTCCCTGGAAAAGTGTAACTTCCCAGAGCTAACTCCAAAAGCTTTGGAAAATTTAAGTAGACTGATTTGCGAGAAGATGGATGAGACTCTTGTTCTGGGTTGAATCATGTCCAAAACTTCACACACTGACGTCTTAACCCCATACCCCAGGACGTGACCTTGCTTGGAAAGGGGTCACCCCGATGTGGCTGGATACTTCAGGGTGAAGCCACATCGCAGCAGGCTGGCCCAGTTCTCACTGGAGGGGAAACAGACACGCGGGGAGAAGGCGTGCGTGGGCGAGAGCCGGGCTTCGGGAGCTAGGAGAGCCCAGCCAGACCCGCCCCAGCAGGGGCGCTCGGTTCGGGTTCCTCACTGCAGTCCCAGCAGACGAGAGCAGGCACCATTCCTCAGAGCAGCCTCGGATAATCCTGTAAGGGAATTTACACAGCCTTTAAAAAATAGACATATTCAGTGTCTTCAAACTACTACAAGACATTAAAAATGGGGAAAATTTCCAAATTTTTTCTATGAAATTCATGAAACATTGAACATTGGCAGAGAGTTTACTCATAAAACAGAGACTATATAGTCCAACCTTAATTATTACTTCTAATTTTAAAATCCTAAATAAAAACTAAATAAGATATTGCAAAGTGTACAACAGTGCATTAAAATAAGAATATATTTATCATAACTAAACCAAGGAGAATTTAGAATAAGGAAAAAGAGGAAGGAATATTATTAGGAAGTTAATATAACTCACGAAATAAATGGCTCTAAAGGGAAAAATAATATGCTCACCTCTATAGACCATACAAATTTTAAATCCAGCCTTGATTTTAATATTTTAAATGAATCAATAGTAGATTAATACTTCATAACATGATAAATGTATATTTATCTCAGCCCCAAATGGTATCACCAAGAGGATTCCTCCTAGTGTCATATATCAGGGTTCATTAGAGGAACAGATTTAATGTAAAATTATATGATATGTAAAGGATTTATAAGGTAGGCTTGCAATGGTCGCCTGCAGGCAGGTGTGGAAGAGTTCAAAATGGCCATCTGATGCTGGAGGTCTGATGGATCCACTCAGAAATGCAGCGCCTGGAGTTCACCACAGAGTCCTGTGTGAGGCCAAATGAGGAAGCTGAAGGTCTGCACCGGAAGCCTAGATAAAGACGGCCCAGGCGATGGTGAAGACTGGAGTGCCTCTGAAGAAGCCAAAGTGAGACTTTTTCTTTCCCTTTTTAATTCCATCCAGGCGCCAAGCCTATTGGTTGGTACTGCCCACACCCAGGATGGGGCTTCCTCTTCAGTAAGTTCATCATTCAGATATAACCAGAACTGTGCAAAACCAATCTGCATTTCTTATTCAAATTGACACCACAGTTAAATATCACATGTCATAAACAAAAGGAGAATGTTTACATTGCTATTATTATTTAACATTTTATTGGAGATACTAGTCAATGCAACTAGATAAAAGAAATAAATGAGAAGTAGAAAACAAAGAGAAGCTATCACTGTTTGTAGATAATATGCTGTATACCTGAAAAATCCAAGATAATGAAAAAGTACAAGGAGAAAAATTACTAAAATAGCAGAGAACAAAATTAATACTAAAATTCATAGCTTTTCACATGCAAACAACAATTAGAAAATAGGAATTAACAACTCAATAAAAAGGACAAATAGGGCCAGTGAGATAGCTCAGAGGCATAAGCGCCTGCCTGGCAAGCACGAGGGCCTGAGTTCGACTCCTGGGACCCACATACAAAAAAAGGGCCGGTGATATCGCTCAGCAGCACGGGCACCTGCGGGCATGTGAGGTCCTGAGGTCGATCCCCGGTACCCACACAAAAAAAAAAAAAATAGCCTAATTTTCAAAATAGACAAGACTTGAATATCTCCAGAGATATACAAATGGTCAATAAACACATAAAAAATGTTCAATATCATGTGTCACTGGGAAATGTAAAACAAAGCTACTTTCTCTAGAATGGCGACGATAAAGAGGAGAGACAGCAGCAGTGTCTGTGAGACTGTGGAGGAGTTCAGACTCTTGTAAGCTCCCGATGAAACGTGAAACGGAGCAGCCCCTTTAGAAAACAGTACAGTGGTTTCTTAAATGCTACAGACAGAGTTACGATATGACCCAGTCCTTCCACCCCTACATATAGACCCAAGACAGTTAAAAACATATCTCCATAAAAGACCGTGTCAGAAATGCTTGTAGCAGCATTATTCACAGTGGCCAAAAAGTGGAAGGGACCTGAGGGTTTCTTGATAAATGATGTGACCATTTGGTAGCACCTTGAACAAAATAGTATATTTATACTTGACCCCTTAAACCAGAATGAATTTCAAGTAGGTCAAAAGTTTACAATACCAAAAACTGAGCACAGACATTTCTTGAAGAAAACATTACAAGATTCTGTTCTGAAATTTTTGAAGTAGAGAAAGCCCTTCGTATGCTCAAATCTAAAATTCATGGAAGAAAAGATCTGTCAGTGTGACCATAACAGAACTTTTAAGCCCTCATTGCAAGACATCATCTACTATAGCAGTAAAGAGACAAACGACAATCTGAGGGAAACGCCAAGTGAATCTCCTGTGTATAGAGCTCCCAGGAGTGTCATGAATAAGACCGGAAATTCGTGCTTTTCAGATGTGGAAATGTGTTGAATAGAAAGCCCATTAAAAATATAAAGAATTCTGAAGAGATGTTCAACTTTACTCATATAGAGAGAAATTAAGATACACTAACAACTATTTTTTACTTACTAGAGTGCAAAATTTTTTGAGTTCTGTTTTTTTGTTTGTTTGTTTGAGGCTGGGTCATCATGGACTTGGACACAGTTTATTGTAAATTGCCCACTCTGGCACAGAGCAATTTAACTATCAGACATAGAAAATTCTGATGCCCTTTGACCCCAAATTCCAATTGGGGACATTTATCCTGCAGCAACCCTTTCACACGTGTGAAGTCGTGCAGATTATTCAAGGCAGCACCGTGTGTAACAGAATAGCACGGGACAAGGGAAGGAAGATAGACCTGAGGGATGGTTAGGGGTTAAAGGAGTAGGTAGGGGCCGCTTCAGGAAGCAGGAAAGAACAAAGAGAGGAAGGGCATTAATGTCTGCCTGCTAGACAGACATTAAGACATACAGCAAAGTTGTGTCAAAAAATAAAAACAGCATGGCATGATGTAGGTGCATGCAGAGACCAAAGGAACAGAGCGGAGACCTCAGTGATAGAACCATGTGTATATAGAAGCTCATATTAATAATTTCAGTTCAGTAGAGGATGTTAAGAAAATTGGGTTGGTCACTCTACAAAACCGTAGAATCAAAAATGATAGAATCAAATTTCTACTTAAAACGACTACAAAGTTCAAATCCAAATGGATAAAGAACAAGATATTAAATTCTGGGGGCAAATATATATATATATATTTACATATACACATGAGGTGTAATAAAAATATACAGTGAATGCTTGAAGTTTTAAAAAATGTGTTACAGTAAACAACACATCATGAATCCCCCTCAAAATCTCCCCTTGCTTTGAACACACTGATCCCATCATTCTTTCCACTTTTTTGAAGCGGTTTTGGAAGTCTTCTTTCATGAGTGTCTTTATGAGGTGTGATCAAAAATATGGTGAGTGTTGCTGCTGAGCATCATTCAACAGAAAGGCAGGCTCGTAAATACATGACGCTGGGTCCTCATCCACCTTACTAACTGGATCTGGCACCATGCAACTTCCAGCTCTTCCCCAAAGTCAAAATGACCATGAAAGGGAAATGTTTTAATTGATTCAGGACATCAAGGCAGCCAGGACAGGACAACTCATGAATGGGTTAATCCATCCCTGTGGTCGGTGGACCTGGGGTTGACGGGTCCTCTCGACAGTGGCCAGGTGTGCACACTCAGTGTTTCTCACGATGAGATGCTCAGAGCCACTTTGGGACTCTGCCAGCACAGACATCACCCGATGTAGCTCCTCAACCTTGGACCAGAACTGTAGCCAAAATAAACCTCTTTGTAACTTCCCCAGCATGCAGTAGTGAATTCTTAGCCATGAAGAATGAACAAAGACACCAAGAAAGCAGGCAAAAATCTTGTTTCTGGGTGTGTCTGTGAGGGTGATTCTGCAATGGATGAACATTTGCAAGGTGCCCCATTCAAGGTGGGTGGACCTCTCCCATTCCAGAAGCACAAACGGGAGAGAAGGGCGAGCCCTCTCCTCTCTCTGCTGCCTGGCATAGCACTCCTGGCTCTCTGGCCTCAGACCACAGCACTTGCCTTGGAAGGTCACGGGACTTCTCAGCCCCTGTGACTGTGTGGCCAATTCCCATGGTAAATCACCTAAGAACACACGCGCATGCCCTATGGTCCCAATTCTTTGGAAAGCACTGATTAACACACACCGTGAGCCTGGAACAATTAGTGGTGCCTGGAATGCGTCTGAGAACCAACGAGGACATCATGAAGGACACAGGATGCAGCTTGAAGATGCTGCCACTGGCCACGCCTGAGGTCATCGGAGCATGAAAACAGTCCTGACACTTGGTGTATAAAAATAGAACGCACAGTGTCACAGAGCCAGTAATAAAGGGGTGGGTGGGTGGCTGGACTGTCCTTTACAAAGGACAAACTGAGCTGGAAAAGTGCCATTTTATAGCCTCATGGTTGACTCTGCTGCTGTGAGCTCAGTGCTGGGACTCAGAGCATCACAGGGAGCTGACCAGGGAACGGATGTTTGTGTAGATTATGTATAAACTTGAAGGAGAGAAAAGGCACTTTGGAATGGAAAAACCTGGCAGACAGCCTGGATACTGACTCAAGGGTGACACACAGGGAATGGGATAGGCAGCTTCTGAGGATGCCCTGAGGAAGACAGCATCACTGCTGCCAAATCTGATCACAAAAGAACATCAGACTCAAACAGAACACCTACACGACAGCCCCAAAGGGAAGGATGTTGAACTAGATAGTGATACTACGGTTACAGGAGAGACTGTCCTTGCTTTGGGAGACAGGGTGAATGCCTAGGCATGGCTGTGTGGGGTGGCAGGGGTAATCGGCCACCAGGTGAAGGACCCTCAGGGAGCGACCTGCTCATCCAAAAGCCAGCGCATGGTGGCAGCCCAGGGGTACCCTACTGCTTGGGCACTGAAAGCAAATGCTTACACTTAGAGCTGAGACCATGCAACGGCAAGCAGAAACACCGAAATGACACCCAGGATTTGGAGGCAGATTTATTTAACATTGGACGGGCACTGACTAGGAATCAATTGTTTCTCAAAATGTCAGGTTCCGATCTCTGGTGGTCTAGGGCTTATATGGGATAAGCAAGCAGGAAGTACAAGCAGAATGGCTTGTCAATTGAGGAATGGTTCTTACAATATGCATCGTAGTGACCAGCTATGCATCACAGTGACCAGCTGTTTCTAAGAAACAAAAGTAACAGGAACTGGAACTGGAACTATTACCTGGGCAACTAACAAACTGAAGTATACTGGCTGGGGGTCATTTTCTGTTACCTGAATGTAGCTTCCTGCTATCTCTGTTGAGAGTGGAGCAGGTTTGCTGAATCCCCACCACTTGCCCCAGCTGGTGACCTCGTCGAGCAAGGTGCCAGCTCTGTGAATCAGATATACTAAGAGAGTCCGTGCCAGGATGGGTTGAGGACAGCAGGGGTCTGTTGTCTGTAAGGCTTATACAAGTGCCCTGCACAGTGAACACACAAATGTTAATTATTACATCACTATTTGTTATTAATTAGAAGGACTACAGAAAAAGCAGAGTCAGCTGTCTCCATTCTTTAGCCTAAGACTTCTCTCTCACATCGTTAGTAGAATTTGAGTGAGTCCTGGTCCAGAAAGTGAGTTCTTGATTCTGCAAAGATCTGGTAGCCTTGGGTCCCTGCCTGGATCTCCCGCTTGTCCCTCTTGGAGAGCACAAGCCTGGCTGCAGAGCAACCACACAGGAAGGAGGACAAGGAGATGCAGAGGGACCACAGCGGGGTGCCATCATCCTCCACTGCCACTCAGGTTGCCAGATAGGCTCACTTGCTTTCGTGAGCAGTTTTTGCATCCAAGAGTAAACCTAAACCAAGGGAAGAATGCCGAGGCTGTGCTGAGAAGTAAATGCATCGTTTCCCATGGTTTGAACACTTGGAAAGACAAAGGTGTTCATCTGATGCTCCTCTCACGTGCTGTTTCCTCCCAAGCCGCAGCCACCCTGCTTTGATCCTGAGGTGGAGATGATGGTGCATGTAGGTGAGAGTGGGGGACACGGGTGGGGCAAAGAGCCATTAGGACAGGGAGGATGAGGATGCGTGTGTGGAACAGCAGTGACATGGGAGCATGGCCACATGGACACCATGGATGAAGCCAGAACGCCACAGAGAGACTATTGCCAAGGGCACACCCAGGATGACATTTTGGTGGACATTGACACCAAAGTCAGGACAGGGTGTCTGGCAGGGGACAAGGGGATGGAGGAGACCAGGCCAGGGGGAAATGGCCGCACCTGGGTGCAAGTGCAGCATGGGTGCCCAACATTGGCACTGCGCAGATTCTCCTGCCGAATGCTTTGCCCTTTGTTTTGTGGCAAGAAGTCCAAGCACGGGGGGCTTGGCCATCAGGGCCCCATGTCAAGCATGACGCTGGGACAGCTGCCATTACAAGGCAGAGGAGGGCACCATTCCTGCCCAGGTGGTGGCAGAGCGGAGCACACCGAGGCGTGAGCCCAGGGGCACCTCCTGTAGGGGGAACTGCATGTGTGCAAGGATCAGCCCGGCCCAGTCTGTGTGATTGCACTTTTCTTCACGCCTCTGTCTGAACACACAGCATACACATGTGTGCACACACATGACAGCCACATGAACATTGGGCCCAGCATACTCAGAATTCGGCAAACTAGAAGCAACTGTTTGCTCTGTCCTGATGCCTCTGACACTGAGTCCCCTCCCCCTGTGCCCTGGCCCTTTCTCTGGTTGGGCCTCTTTGTCCAGCTGTGACCTTCATGTGTCACCCCACATCTGTCCCCGTGTTACAGTCCAGTGTGCTCAGAGCTGCCCAGCTGTGAAGCTGAACCCTGCACCCAAGCAGCTCTTTGGCTCCTTTGGGTGCTGTTTCCCATTCGTTTTCTGTGGCTCAGCGCAGGTCTCCCTGAGTGGTGCCAGCCCCCGCCCTTTCTCCTCATCCCGGCACCACAGCCAGGGTGACAGCATGGAAGCCTCAGCTTCGTGGAGGTGGGGACAGGCAGGGGATGACAGGGGATGATGGGTGTTGGGCAGAGGGGCTGCCCGTGGAGTGGTGCCCAGCAGGCTGGGGGCTATATGACCCAGGCAGCACCCTTTGTGCCCTCGATGCCTGCCTGTCCGGCCAAAGCTACTCCTCCCAGGGGGCCAGGCAGCTGAGCCGGCTGCCCAGACTCACTCCACACCCTTTCCAAGAAACAGGGAGACTCATTTCCTTCCCAAGGTCAGCGGTCAGCATTGAAAGGCTTCTCCTCACTGCATTACTCCAGCTAATGATAGAAAAAGGAGGAAAGGATGGAAGGAGGGGAGACAGAGACTCCAGCCTTTCTCCATTCCAGAAGTAGCCACAGCCCTGAGCCGTGAATGGTCTTGATTCCCACACAGCCCTTGGACTCATTTCCGCCTGGGCCTGGGATCAGCACTCAGCGCCCCGTGGCCCCAGACGCTGCCTCCATGGGGAGATCCTTTCAAGAATATCATCACCTGCAGAAGAAAGCGGGTGTTGGGCTAATGGGACGGTGAGGGCCTGGGTGGCTGGACTATGCAGGAACTCACCGGCTATGAGTGATCAGGGTCCCCTGGTCCCCAGCCCCAGCCCAGGTGAACTGGCCATGCCTCTGTCCTTTCCCACACACACAGGGCCAGACATGGAGTGCGGGTGTTCTCCTATGAGCTCTCCTTGGGCCCAACAGTCCTGTCAGAGCAGCCTTCCATCAAGTGGGAAACTGACAAAATGCACATCGCCCTCATCACAGGGTGATGTCTGAGTGTAATACAGTTTTGTATTGACACATAAGCGTCAGTCTTCGTGGAACACCTCAAATATGCTCCATTTCTTTGTGGTCAAAATCCTTTTTCTAGCAACTGAAATACAGCACTTATTATCAACTACTTTGTGCATGGAACCCAGACTCCCTCCAGCCCAGCTGTGACTTTGTGCCTTGGCCAGCCTCGGGGACCCCATACTGTTCTTACTCCCCTGGGCCCAACGTCTTGGTGTCTCTGTACAAGGGAACACGCGATTTTCTTTTTCTGTCCTCTGCCATGAACGTGTCATCACTCCAGGTGAAGATGAACAAGAGCAGTGATTTTGCACTTTGGTTCTGTGTTTCACCGTCATCCACGAGACACTGCAGTCAGGACACAGAGAGAAATGACCCTGAACAGACACTTTTGCGATGCTTCCATGTGTCTTCCGTCTCCTCTCTGACACACTTGCTTCTCTTGGAATGGCACAGGAAGAGGAAGGAAGCGGACCTCTGTCATGGTGAGGGACAGGGACACAACATTGACGTGCACTCTTAGACAGAGATGGACATGGGGTGTCCCTACTGCTGGTGTGGAGGGCTGGTGACCCCCAAACTGTCCTGGGATTTGATAAACTGGAGGCACCCTCTGAGCAGGACTGCACCTACTTTATCACAGCAAATGAAAACTCTGGGTCCCTGAGAGGAGAGGCACCAAAGGGCTTCAGCCTCTCTTTATTCCCTGTTCCTTCCAAATCAAAAGAAAAATGACCAACAGGGGAGGTGCAGACAATGCACACTGTGGGAAACTCTCAAGTGCACGTATGTGGTATTCTTTCTTCATGTATGGAAACTTGGCTGAGTACAGGGACACACGGGAATGCCACCTGGCACCTTGAGCAGATACAAGACGTTTGGCCTCTGCAGAACTCCATTTTCAGGCAAATCCCGAGACCCCTCCCTGACTCTCTGCCCCTCCTCGCACCTCCTGTCCTGGGTGGAAGGGGCTCAGAGCCTTGAGGCCCCACCCACTGCATACCTGGGTCTGGCCCAAGCCGAGTTGCACCCAGCCCTGATCCCTAGTACCCTGCCCCTCTCTTGCATCTCCCCCCACCAGCACCCTGTGCTCTCTGCATGCCCATCTCTGCTGCTGGACCCAAGGCTCCTTGGTTTTCCTCCTGTCTTGCTCTCCACCCTGCACTGCAGGTCGCATGATCCTCTCTGGTGCTGCATCCACGCTGCTCTCTGTGTTGCTGGGCCTGGGTCTTTGTCGACGTCTCCAGATGATTTAATCCCTCCTGTGCTGCTGCCTAGCAGGACGACCTCGCATCTCCTCCTGTCTCGTGAGCGATGGCCTCACTGACAGGACAGTAAATCTCCCCACTGCCCAATGAGGCTTTCTGGGGCTGACAAAGAGAAAGTGCTTCCCTGGCTGCCTCCAGCCTGTGGGGACAAGGACAGCAGTGTCCCCAGATGAAGATGCAAGTGACTTCAGGAATGACTCATGCACAGGGGTACAGGACAGCTGCATCCCTGTACCCTGCCTGCACCGCAACACTGCCCTGTGCACCCCACCTGGCATCCTCATCTGGATCCCAGAGAGACCGGGTGCCCTCACTCCACCTGGCCTCAGGGGTCCTGCACAGAGGCCAGGGACAGCAGCAGGGGGCAGGGGACAAGGAGTGAGGGCAAAGCCACACAAGGGTCGGGCCTGGTGCAGAGGGCTGAGCAGATGCTGGGAGGGGATGAAGAACAGGCTGGCAGGTCCTGCTTAGCCCTGGAGCCTCGTCCCATTACAGCCCCTCCTCAACCTCACCCTGCCTGTCTCTGCACCCCGACTTCCGGTGTGGGACGAAGCCCAGCACAGACCCAGGCACCGCCCTGTCTCTGCTGGCCTCTCCAGCCACACCCCACATGGCTCCCTCGCCCTGTCCTGAGGGCCCATCCTCCCCCAGGGGCAGGCACAGTGCAAGGAGTGGATCAGGCCCAGCATGCGGGCCAGGGTGGGGCTGGGCTCCTCCAGGGACCCCAGGAAAGTGGCCTGGCATCCAGCCCAGAGCCAGCCCAAGCCTCCCAGAGGCCAAGGCAAGAGGAAGCCAGGACAGAGCCTTCATCACCTCTCGGGAGACTGGTGTCCTCTGAACCTGTTCCTGGGATGGTTGGTGCCAATAAAGATCCTGAGGGCATTGCTGAGTCTCTGATGTTCCCTGTGGGTCCCAACCTCTGCCCAACCAGCAAGACGCAGATGGTTCTGATCTGGGTGAGCAAACCCAAGCATGATGGGCACTAGCATGAAGAGAAAAGGGACAGGAAGGCAGTGGGCAGGGGCCTCTATAACACCTGCAGGGGACACCACAGGCTTGGGCCAGGCCGGGGGCAGAGGCAGGGCCCTCAGTGTGACCATCGTAGGTCCCATGGAGCTGACCCTTCCTCTCTACACCTCACATAGCATGGCCCGTGGATAAGGTCCAGTCACCTGTCACAGAGCCTCTTGGACCCTGTGGCCCTCATGTCACCAGGAGTGAGTGTCAAGACTATTCTTGGGACCGGTGGTGCACAGGCTCCTGGCACGTGGTACTCCAGACGCAGGACTCAGGTAGGGTTTCCTCAGACCATGTGGTGACATCGTCCCCACACCTGGCCCTCAGCAGGAGCCTGCGAATGTCACATGTAGAGGCAGAGATGTCTGTCCTGGCTCATGGGGCCTGTCTTGGTTACTTTTCTCTTGTTGCTGAGACAAAATACCCAATGCCCAAAATTAAGGAAGGAAAAGTTTATTTGGCTCACAGTTTGTAGAGGTTTCAATCCATACTCGGCTGGCTCCAAGGGAGAGTGGCACATGGCAGAGGGCAACAGTTCATGGTGGCGGAAGGCAGAAAAAACAGCAAGAGCAAAAGGGAGGAGCGAGCGCAAGAGAGAGCAACCTCTATCCCTCCCTTATATTACATGCAGGCTACCCACCCCAGAGTGGGTGTAGCACTCATGCCCATAATCCCAGCATTAGACCATGAATCAGTCATAAACTCCAGAAGCCTGCCTCCATGACTGCATGAGGCTTTGGGGAACATCTAGACACAAACCATAACAGGGCCTGAGTCAGAGGAACCAGCACTGGTGTCCTGGACAGTGCCTCCACCATCCCTGTCCCCACATCCCTAAGCCCTGTGCTGCGTGGCTGACCGCGGCCATGGTGGGTTCTGCCTGTCTGGGTCCTCAGTCTGGAACCCAGGTTCCCCAAAGTCCTCCTAGGGACAGGTGACATCCACAGGGGCTTCTCTCTGTTTACGCTGTTCACAAGGTGATGCCAGGCCCCACAAAGTCAGCTCAGCTGGGACCCACAGGACAAGGGGCACAGGGACACACTGGCCACCAGACACAATGGAGAAGGGCCTCCCGGGTAACCTGAGTGCCCCCAGGCGTCCTCCCCTTCACACCTCAACACTACCATAAGGGAATCCTGCCTGCAGCACCCTTCCCCCTGCTGTCCTGGGAAGAAGAGGACCCCAGAGCCTGACGAGGAACAAGTGGCCTCATCCCTCCCAGCCACCTGACCCTTTGGCCAGTCAGTGATGCTGCTGGGCAGTCTGGAAACGAACATGCCCTGGGCTCTGGTCAGAGCTTATCTCCATAGTGTGGAGAAGCACTGGACTCTCCCCAAATGCCTTCTCTTAAAATTTTCAAGTAAGAGCCTGACCTTGATGGAAAACGGCTGCATTCTGGAGACTTCTCCAAAGTGCTGACTCCTCATTGCTGACTGTTCTCTCCAGACAGATGAAGACTGTGATTCTGAATAGATTCAGAGCCAGGGAAGGAGAGGAGGCTGAGCGGCTCCTCCCCAGGGACCAGCTGGCTGCAGGGTCTTGGGCGCCTCCTGCCTGGTGAGAGCTGTGGCCCAGCAGCATGGACGTCTGCTGCCAGCACTGCAGCTGGAGCCCGGGACGCTTCCTGATTGCATTAGCGAGGTCGTACCCAGGATGTAATCAGATCTCCCCCCGCAAAAGCGCTTCCGGAAGAGCTGCTGCTCTCACGTGGAGAATCAGGGCAACCCAGGCAGACACCACGGCGGGAGGGGCCCTTCAGGGCCCAGGCCTGGGAAAGGAGCCCAGGCACCTGCCTGGGCCACAGGCTGCTCAGGGCCAGCAGTCTGATCTGCATGACAGGGGCCAACACCTCCAGGAAGTCTCCTGGAATGTGATCTCCCATGCCCTGCACAGTGGCTGGTGTCACAGGTCCTGTTGCTCTTACAGGTCAGCTCCATAGGACCTGAGCACCCCCAGCTCCTGCCTCAGCCTGACCCTGGGTTCCACAAACCAGGCCCAACCTTTGCTTGATGTGCACACAAACACCAATGTGCACACTTGTTTTGACACATGCAGGCACACTGACACAGACATTCAGAAACACATATGCACACAGGCACACACACGCACGTACATGTGAGCACACAGGCACACACATCACATTAATACACAGGCATACATGCACTCCCACAGGTGTGTGCAAGCACACATGTGTGCACATAGACACACAGACACATGTACATGTGCACCTACACGTGTACACATATACACAAAAGCATGTGCACATGAACATACACACAGGTTTGTGTGAGCATACACATGCACACGTGTTCATGCACACCTGGGATACATACACACAGTCATGCTGCCAAAGGTGTGTTTTATGTGGAGAAACCTTGCTCTGAGCCATGCCCAAAATCACACAGCTTCTGTTTAGCAAAATCCAGGTCTCCACTACTGCAGCTCCACACAGGGCTTCTCTAAAGACAAAGCTCCTCCGATGTAGAAATAAAGAGGGAGCCACTGTGCCCCAGCAGGGCACCAGACTCAGTCCAAACCCACGTCCTTCCAGAACGCACCACCAGCGCTTGTGTTGGGGGCGCCCTCTGGTGGTCGATGCTGGGATCATATGGCCAGGCCACGCTGTGAGCCAACAGGACCACAGGTGCCTTAGGGACACCCAAGAGGGGATGCACTGCCACAGAACACCCTGAAGTGAGGCACATGCACCTTCTGCACCTGCCTGCTCTAGTCCGCATCTGCACACTCCTGCCCGCACCTGTCCCCTCCTGCCCACACCTATCTGCTCCTACCTGCACCTGTCTGCTCCTATCCCTTCCTCTCACATGTGGGAACCTCGTCCCAAGAACACAGTGTCAGAGCCTGGATTCCCACATTGTTACTCTGTGGACAGGAACCCAAAACCTGGAGAAAGGATACCTGGTATCTACCCAGCACCTGCGGCTCACCTCACCAAGGCCTGGCTCGGGGACTCAGGGCCGCCATAGGCAGTGCCCATCAGCCCCAGTCTGGAGCAGCGAGCAACAAGGGGAAAGGCCTGAAGGTCACAGGGTGGACAAGGAAGATTACAGTAAGGAGGCCAGGAAAGTCATAGGGAGGCCCTAAAGGTCACGGGAAGGCCCGGGATTCCCCAGGACATTGGGGACTGACCAGTGCTGAGTTTAAAGGAGACTCTGGAGGCCTTCCACATATTGGAGCGCAGCTTCCTGCCCAGGACCCACAGGAGCCCACAGCACAGGTAGGTGCAGGTGGAGGGCAGCAACCTGCTAAGGCTGAGGCAGGATTTGAATAGGTAGATTGGCTCCAAAATAAATGCCACTTAAAAATTTTTAGAAGTAAAACACATAAAACATAAATTTACAATGTCACCACTTTCTGTATATAATCCAGTGGAACTAAGGTACAGTACATTCCCACTGTGCCATCTTCACCTCTGTCTGATTATCCCTAACAGATACTCCATGCCACTAAATGTTAACTCTAACTCCTGGCTGCTGCCTCCTGCCTTCTGTCTCTGTGGACCTGACTACCCTTGACACCTCCCACAGTGGCATCACTGTATCTGTCCTTTGTACCCAGCATGGTATCCTCGAGGTCCATGTATGGTGTAGGTTAGGTTAGCACTTCCTTGCTTCCTAAGGCTGAAAATCTTTCCACTGTGTATGTAACACTGTGCATCTACTCATCTGTGGTGGGCACGTCGGTCCTTCCACCTTGACTCAGGGTGCTGCTGCTAGGAACATGGGTTGCAATGACATGTTCAAATCTCTGCTTTGAAAAAACCTATGTTCCCAGTACAATTGTCTCTCACAGACCTCAGGGGAGGGTAGAGGTGGAGTGAGCCCTTCAAGATAGCCAATAGTTAGCAGGGAGGACACTCTGGTGCCACAAGCAGTGGCCCATGAGGGCTCAGGATCCTTGCAGCAGGGAGTGTTTCCTGCTGGCTCCTTTCCTGATACGGCCTGCATGGCTCAGGATCCAGGCCAGGTGGGAGCCAGCTGATTAGATCAGCCATGCAAAATTTGCAGTGATGTCTCAGCTGCAAAAACAAAGTGGGGACCCCCCCAGGGGAAAGGCACTTGCCATGTCACTACTCCCTTGAGCCCATGACTCGCACTCAGACAGGGCAGCTTACCTGGCAAGCCACAGCTGGGGTAAGGGAAAATTCCCCAGACCTGGACAAAGGCCTGCCTGTGTCCACACCCCCATCCACTCATCTAAGCAAGCAGAGAAGCATCCTGGATACTCACAGACCCACAAGCTTAAGATCTGAGCAAACAAAACAAATGAGGCACAAAAGAGACAAGAGAACATACTGGAATACTATTAACTTATTATACAGGTCTGTGCCCAACAGAGAACATGTGTTCTTTTCAAGCTCTTGTATGGAATTTGGAAAAATTGATTGTTCAGGATAAGTAAAGAAATCTTAGCATCTTTCTCAGAGCTGATATTAAACAAATCATATTCTCATACCAGGGCACAATAAAATTAGAAACAGAGAAAAGGACAAAAATATATTTTGGAAACAAACTTTATTTGCACAATGGAAATTAT
Source organism: Erethizon dorsatum (assembly GCA_028451465.1). Classification (NCBI taxonomy): domain Eukaryota; kingdom Metazoa; phylum Chordata; class Mammalia; order Rodentia; family Erethizontidae; genus Erethizon; species Erethizon dorsatum. The sequence goes on along the minus strand of CM051833.1, from coordinate 41,163,727 downwards.
GTTTGGATCTCATTGGCAATAAGGTAATTACATAATGAAATTATGAGATTCAACAAAATTGGTATTTAGAGGGAAACTTGTATCCACAAATTGACTTGTCATAAACAGGACTAACCTGACGAGATGGTTAGAAACCTTTGGGAGGAGTTTGGAAAGGTTTGGAGATGCTAGCATAGCCCAGTATGCTCTAAGTAGAATAGGCAGAGACTGATGGAAGAGTCTGGTCAGAGCTCAGAAGGCCAGAATGCTGATAGGAATGCAGACTGTAAATGACAACTTGGGAGGTTTCAGTTGAGAATGAGCACTGTATTGGGAATTGGACTAGAGGCCATGTGTGTTGCACTCTGGCAAGGAACTTGTCTACATTTTGCCCATGTCCTAAGACTGTGTGAAGCTGAATTTAAAGATGGCAGACTAATTAATCTAGCAGAGGATATCTCCAGGTAGCTCAACATTCAAGCTGTGACATGGGTACTGTTGGCTACTTTTAGCCAGATCTACATTGAGAAGCAGAAGCAAAAAGCCAAGTTGAACAATTTGAAAAATTCAGTTTAGCCAGAGAGAAAGCACCTGTCAAGTTGGGGTCATGGATAGCATGGCTGTCGAAAAGATTTCCATTAATAAGAAGTCAAGTATTTTGCATCAGGACAATAGGGAAGATGGCTTGAAGGCACCTTGGGAATCAGCAAGACCCCACTATTTGCCAGTTCAAGGGTACAAACCTGTAAATGTTTCATTTGAGAAGATAGTCTCTGAGATGTCTGCTCATTCAGGGCTGCCTAAGGAATTGGTTCCCCGGGATTTATTTTACCATGCTCAGTCATCTAGACACTTAGAGGCCTCTGCAGCTATGATCCAATGGGACCTGGCTACTGCTCAACTTTGCTGCAGGCCATGGCATCATGCAAGTGGTGCTGGCTTAACAGGCATGCAAAATCCAAGAGTGATGGGATCATGGAAGCTTCCACCCAGATTTCAGAAGACAGACTTGGAGGCTAGGAAGTGTGCCCCAGAGAGAGCAATGTATGAAGCCACAAGAGTAAAGCCAAAGGTACAGTGGAAACCTGAGAAAGTTGGAGGTGTCAGGAATGGGGAATGTCTAATGAGGAAAACTATAGGTGTCAAGCAGAGCCAGCCCAAGGGGCAGGCAATGTGGGCTACAATCAGAAAGGCCATTGGGGTGGGACTGCCCAAGCCCTTTGGAGCTCACATGTCAGACACTGGACATGGAGCTACAGAATTTAGTGTTTTGTCTGCTGGGTTTCAGTCTTGCTTTGGTCTAATTCCTTTCTATCTCCCTATTTCTCCTTTTTGGAATAGGAATGTTTACCCTGCACCATTGTATGTTAGGAGTGTTTAACTTTCTTTCTGATTTTTACGGAGCTCACAGCTAAGAATTTACCTTGAGTCTCAGAGGAGACTTTGGTCTTTGACTTTTTAGCAATGCTATAACTGTTGGGACTTTGGCAACTCTTAGAGATGGACTGAATGAACTTTGCATAATGAGATGGACATGAGCCTTTTGGAGGCCAGGGACAGAATGTTATGGTTTAGATGTAAAATTTCCCCCAACAATCCTCATGGGTGTGAAAAGTTATTGGATCGTGTGGTGCTATACATCAGTGGACTCCTCCATTTATGAGTTCAGTAGCTGGATGTGCTTTTAGGAAGTGAGGCCTGGTTGGAGGCAGGTCACTGAGGCCATAATATAGAAGGGTATATTCTTGTCCCTGGCTCCTCACTTCTCTCTCTGTTTCCTGGTTGCCATGGGTTGACCAGCATTCCTCCACCATGCCCGTCTGCCATGCTGTTTCTGCCGTAGAGCCCACTGACCAAGGACTGAACCCTCTGAAACTGTGAGCCAAAATAAACCTCTCCTCCTTTAAAATGTGGGTGCCAAGTTATTTTGTCCCAGTGATGGATAAGTGAATAAGAAAGAATTTGAAATAGAAAGTTTCTGTGCTGTGCAGCTCAGTGGCAAGCCCTTGTCAAATATGTGTAAGGTGCTAGGATCAATCCCCAGCACTGCAATAAATAAATAAATAAATAAATAAATAAATAAATAAATAAATAAATATTGTTTGTGTGTTTGTTTTTTTGTTTCTAAATTAAAAAATAGATACCACATGGAAGAAAGTAATGATATTGAATATAATATCTAAAAAGAGATGTGGAAGGTCTAGTTCAGACAGATGACCCTGGGTGTCTTTGAGAAGGAGGCAAGAGGCTAGGAAACTAAACAGGAAATGGCTGGAAATATGGCTCAGTGCTTGCCTAGCATGTACAAAGCCTGGGGTTCCACCCCCAATACCAGGAAAAAAAGGGGGAAGTGGCATACTTTTACTTCATTCCTGCATTGCTGGGATGTTTACAACTGAATATATTCATATACTACAAAATATTTAAAATAAATATAAACTAATGAATGTAAATAAAGAGGCAATAATTAACAAATTTTAAAGAAAAGTAAAACTTCAATAATTGCTATTTAAAATATTTTTAAACCTAAAGAATAAAAATTGAAAATTCAGAAAGTGTGTGGAAAGCGCTTTTACGGTAGGAGGATATTTAAAGCAGTACAGTTTTGTGATTAAAGAGATAGGAAAAACTCACCCAAGCAAGATGAAAACCCTCAAAGGCATACAGAAAATACCAGGTTTATCTGTGAACATGCAAAATCTCTGAACAAAAAGAAGCATCACAAACACATTAAAAGTCAAATGTCAGGCTAGGAAAAAATATTTAAAACATTTATAAACAGCCACAGGAGTTACACACAGACCATATAACAAGCTTCTACAAAATCAGTGTATTTAAGGCAACCAGTCCAACAGCAAATGGGCCAAGGACAGGCACAAGTCCCAGAAGATAGGAAAACAGCCAAGCAGCTGTTGAAGGGATGCTGAGACCTCTAGTCATCTAATAAAAATGCAAATTTAAACAATAATGGATGGAATGTGCCCTGTGCTCATCAGACTGGCAAAAATGAAAAACCTTTGGTGCATTCATGCCTTAGGATCAGGAACCAGCACTTCCTGCCCTGCGGGAGGGAAAGGGTTCCAAAGGGCCTTTTAGGGGCACCAGGGCCTCTCAACTGTGAAGTGGAAATGTGCCTGCCCTTTGATCCCCATTCCTGCTTCAAACAATCTGCCCTGGAGAAGCGGTCTCCAGGGTGCACCAGGACCTGAGCCCCTCCAAACACGGAGTCTCTAACCGTTATCACTTCCAAGATCTGCAAACTGAGGTTGGGAAAGTTTCAGTGCCAGGCCCCAAATCACAGGACAGGTAAACAGGAGGGACACAGTCCGAGTCCCAGCAGTGAATGCTTCACCTTCATCCTCTGCAGGATGCTGACGCCCATTGCAGCCCCGCGGGGAGTGGGGAAGAGGAAAAATCTAAATGCACCACTAGAAAAATGCCAGTCCAAGTGCTGCAGGGTGTTAAGTCTGGTAACACAGAACGTATGGGGCTCTCCAAAGCACGTTTATAGCTGGAAACAAGCAAGACTCAGGAGTGGGTATTGGATGACCCTGAATGACACTGAAGACGCAGGAGCGTGGCAAATGCAAGAGGACACAGGAAGAGAAGCAACTGGACTGTCACTTCCAGGGGGCGGGGCGGCAGAACAGGAGACACGTTTTGTGTTCATGGATGTATCACTCAGTTCATCTGCAGTGGGGATGTATTCATGCAGCATGTGGGTAATAAAAGTAGCTACCTTTTGCAAGATGAGTATATTTAATGAGACGCATAGAAGATATGTGAAGAACATTGACTCACTGGAAAACACAAAAGGGAAAAATTATTGAGTTGAGTTCATTTAAAAGAATAAATTTGCAGGGCTGGGTGCGGCTCAGTGGTGAGTGCTCACCTGGGTTCCATCCCCAGCACAACAAAGAAATCAACAAATTTTAAAAACAAACACAAAAGAGGCAGGGAAATCCAAGATCAGAGAGGTTTGCTGTACCGATATTAAAACACCAGATACACCAAGTAGCACAACACAGTGTAAAAGCCTTACTGGGGTGGGGGGCAGTGCAGGAAAAGTGGAATCTGGTGCCAAATGCGCACACATTTTTCGGGCACACTTCAATGTGTTTCCTTTCTGTTTCTCTTTTCCTATGTCTGCTGAGGAGAACAGATTTCTTTTTTTTTTTTTTTAATATTTTTCATTCACTTATTGCTTTTTGTTGTTTTTTGGCTTTTTGAGACAGAGTCTCAACATGCAGTCCAGGCTGGCCTTGAACTCACTATGTAGCCTAGGCTGGCCTTGAACTCGTGGTGATCCTCCTGCCTCAGCTTCCTGAGTGCTGGGATTACAGGCATGTGCCACTGCTAGAACAGATTTCCTTTTGAAGGAAACAGTAATCCTCTGAGGCCCCCAGTCCAGCCCCCTCCCTTGCTGGGTTGCTGTCACCTCAAGTTTGTCTGGGATGCTTGTGAATTTCCTGGTCCAGTCATTGCTAATTATTTACAGAGCATGGAGCATCCTAGGCTAAGAGGCAGCATTATTCCCAAACCCAGGAGCTCTGGGGGTCAGCTCTCTGAGGTCTCCCAGGACTGACAATGCCTGGCTGTGCCCAGTCTGAAGGACGTGGCCTGGGTTCGAGCTCCCTCCTTCGCACTCTGACTGTGATTCCTTCCTTCCTGTGTCATCTGTCCCTTTGGCTCCAATCGTAACAGAAAAATACAATAATGAAAATAAAAATGTGGTGCTGGGGATATAGCTCAGTGGCACAGCGCCTGCCTGGCAAGAGCAAGGTCCTGAGTTTGATTCCCAGTACCAAAAAAAAGAAAAGAAAAGAAAAGAAAAATGTGACATCAGCCCCAACTTCTGGGAAAGGGGGACCTGAGGACTGAGTTAGCCTCCAGTCAGCCCATCAAACCTGCCTACATAACCAAGCTTCAATGAACAATCTGGACTCCAGGCTGGGGGCATTTCCAAGTTTGGCCACACTCACTGGGACTGTCACACACTAGTACTGGGAGGTGACCCAGCCTGGGAGGAGCAAGCCCCAGCCCCTGCAAGCCCCTGCTCTCTGTGTGTCCACTTTGGCTGGTTCTAATTTGTATTTATACAAATTATGTTATAATCAATAATAACATATATGACAGCCTTCAGCAAGGTCTGTGAGCCTTCCCAGCAACTCACTGAAGCTTAGGTTATTTCTGGAAACTCTCAAGCTTGAAGCTGGTGTCAGGACTGGCAGTAGCGTTGGGAACTGGACCCTCAGACCTCGAAGTTTGGCTAAATATGAGACACACAGAAATAGAGTGAGTATGAACACATGACACCATTAGGTTATGTCCATAAAAAACTCACTTGAGATATGACACAGGTAGATTGACGTGAGAGAACAGGAAAAGGTATTTCATGTAAAGAATGTTATTTTTAAAAGCACAGGACTTGCTATGTTAATATGAGATAATTCCCAGCAAAGATAATTCCTACAGCAAAAGAGGAATATTACTTAACGACAAAAAGAGCAATACACCAAAAATATATGCCAACCCTAAATGTACACACACCAAACATCAGGGCTCCAAAACACAGGAAGCAAAGCTGGATGGAGCTTAAAGAAGAAATAGAAAATCACAATTATACCTGAAGATATCAATCTATCACTCTCAGAGGTTGCAGCCTTCCTAGATTAAAACAAAATCAGCATAAGTAAACAACACTATTAACCAATAGGATAAAATTGACATTTATAGAATACTCTATCCAACAACATCAGAACACACATTATTTTCAAGGTCTTATAAAACATATTCTGGGTTTTAAACCTTAAGTTTTAAAGACTGAAATCATACAATATATGTCTTCTGCCCATAATGGAATCATTACAGAAATAAATTACAGAAAGACAACAGGAAAATCTCCAAACACTTGAAAATTAAATAACACACTTTTATATAAAATGTGGACCAAAAGGAAGCCTAAAAGCAATTTTTGATGCAAATAACTAAATAAAAATGCAGCTTATTTGAATGTGTGGCAAGCAGTTATAGCAGAACTGAGAGAAATTTATAGGATTAAATGTTTAAAATGGAAAAGAGGAAAGTTTTCAAACCAATAATCAAAGAATATAGAAATGGAATAATAAAATAAACCTAAGGCAAACAGAGGGAAATAATAAAGTTGGCAGCAGAAATCAATAAAATCAAAATCAAGAAAGCAATAAAAGAACATCAAGCCAGGCGTGGTGGCACAGGCCTGTAATCCCAGCCCTTGGGAAGCTGAGACAGGAGTATCCTTGCGAGTTCGAGGCCAGCCTGGGCTGCAAAGTGAGTTCAAGGCCAGCCTGAACTACATAGTGAAACCCTGTCTCAAAAAGACCAAAGGGAAAAAAAAAGAACATCAAAGAAAAAATTCATAAAAATGTTTAACCGCTAGCAAGATTGACCAATGAGAGAGCGCACAAATCACCATTATCAGGAATGAAACAGGCAGTATTACAAAAGGTGCTGCAGCCATAAAAAAGGAATCTATAAATATGTGCGGCTGAGGAGCACAGAGGGTGTCCTGACACCCAGAGAGTGCAAGAAATTTCCTTCATCTTTAATCCCTTTCTTATTCCTGTCTCCTTTCCTGACAGGTGTAGCTATGATCCCAACAGAGCAGGACACATCTGTCCTTTCATATTTGATCCTGGATGTGGACATGGTCATGATAAGTGAGCTACCATGTGAGAGAAGTGTTGTGGTTTAGATCTAAAGTGTCCTCTCTTTTAGAGGTAGGGCCTGGTGGGAAGGTGCAGGACGCTGGCGCCTGACCGGGAAGGGTGTGTTCTTGTGCCTGACTCCTCCCTTCCCTCTCTGCTTCCTGGCTGCCGTGGGTGGAGCACCTTTTCCTTCTCAGGGGCCCCTCTGTCATGCTGTTGCTGCCTTGGAGCCAGCGACCATGGACTGGAGTGTAAACCAAAATAAATTTAATCTCCTTTACACTGTGGGTGTCAGGTATTTTGTTCCATTGATGGGAAAGTGACTAAGACAATAAGGAAGCCTCATTTCTTAGTTGGAGGGCTGAAGAGCCTCAAGGAACCAGGAAGTGCCAGGGAAGTCGTTGAGTGGGAGGAGTTCAGAATAATAACCCCAAAAGTTACCTATGAGCCCCTAGACTCCCCTCCTTTTGACTATCGTATTATGTGTTAATTTAACTGGGGTACAGGGTGCCCTTGACCTGATTAGATCCAAAGGCTGTGTTTCTGGTCGTGAAGAGAGCACAGTGGAGACACACACATTGTCACCCAGGACACTCCTGACACATGACTTGTACCAGCTCTGTGTGGCTGCGAATGTATATTTTGAAACATTTTTGGCAAACTAAGGAACATAATGAGATCATTTTATTTCTTCTACTGTCATGGGACAATGTGGAGAAAGAAAAGGGTGCACTCAAGGATTCGCATTCTCAGGTCAAGTGTCACAAACACCTGAAAACTTCTGATTGCCCTGCTGTGGCCCCGCTAGCTCCCGAGATTGCTGAGAATCTCATCCTGAGGTCGGCTGCACGCCCAGCCCCACACTGAAAGGGAAGGAACAGGGTGAAGGAAGGGGTGGTGGGGATGGATGGTGGGAAGGCCCTGGCAGAGCTGAGAACGTGGAGGCTCTAAATCCTGAGGAGTCTCCTTGGCCAGTGCAGGAGGCCTCGCCATGTCCATCCAGGTTACCTGCCCTGCATGAGGAAGCTGTAGTGGCCTCCACGGAGGTGGGGCCACACAAGGCAGTGCAGGTCTCCTCAAGACCCAACCCTCCATCCCGTGAGCTTCCAGACCCAGACACTGGATTATTATGAGGTTAACCAGGCGCTTACTCCAACTGCAGCTGCTGTACGAGATGTGGCGACTGAGCAGATTGACACATCCGCTGGAGCCTGATGAGCAGTACCCATCTGGTCAGTTCCTCCTTCTTCACGCCCAGCAGTTCAGTTCACAATGCACCTTTGCTGTCCACCTCGCAGCACTCCAGCTCTCTGCACTGATTTAATTCAGGTCACAGGGATCTCATCTGACTTTCTCTTTTCACACTGCTCCAGGACAGTGATGACATTCTGCTGACTAAACCTAGTGAGCAACAAGTAGCAACTGCTCCTGACTTACCAGGACATTTCTGCATCAGAGAGCAGGAAATCAATTAGACAAGAGTCGAGCAGCCTTTCCCTCAGTGAAGTTCCTGAGGACCTGGAGGCCTGGGGTATGGTGAGCCATCACTTCCAAGGTAAAGATGGATGTTGATCTGTCTCCTCCTGCAACACAAGAGAGGCACCATGCCTAGTGGGCTTCTTTAGATTTTGGAGGAACCACATTTTTCATTTGGGTGTGTTATTTTGGCTCCTGTAACAAGTGCCCCCCAAAGCTGCTGTTTTGCATAGGGGCCAGAATAGGAGAAAGCTCTGCAATAGGGCTAGGCTACCATGCAAACTCCTCTGCCATCTGGCCACATGGCCCAGAAGATCTAAGGGTGCTGTCATCAGTGCAGGTAGGAATGCCGATCGGGCTCTGGTGAGGGAATCACAGCATAAGCCCTTAGGTCTCTGGAGTGAGGCCTTGCTGTCCTCCATAGGTAACTGGTTCCCTCTAGAGAATCAGCCCTTGGCCTGCCACTGGCCTTAGTGGAGCCAGAATGCTTAACTACATATCATCAAGATACCCTGCAGCCTGACCCACTCTTCAGGAGCTGGCTGCCATCTGAGCCACCTAGCCACACAGCTGGGCACATACAGTACCCTCTGTATTAGTCACTTTCTGGTTGTTGGGACACAATGCAGTTTAAAGGAGGAGGTTAATTTGGCTCATAGTTTCAGAGGTTTCAGTCAATGGTCGGCTGGCTCTAAGGAAGGAACATCATGGCAGAAGGGCATAGTGGAGCAAAGGGACTCATTTCATGGTGGCTAGGAAGCAGAGCACAGAGGAAGAGCCAGAAAGGAAGGGGCCAGAGACCAGATATAGTCCCCAACGTCACCACCCCATGACCCACTTCCTTCAACTAGGCCCTACCACCTAATAACCCATTCAGCTATGAACTTATCAGTGGGTTAACCCCCTGGTGAGGTTCATGACCCCTCAACACCACCAAGCATCTCTTAAAGCAGTAAGGCTGATAATCAGTAACTGGCACACCTTCATCAAATGGAAGTGGTATGCATGAGAACAGGCCTAAGCAGGCCCTGAAGACACAAGTGACATGAAGTGGCCCACTTCCATGGTCCCCACCCCTGCTACACTCCCTCTTTCTGCCTGCACCTATGGCCCCATGAGGACCTCCTATGACCAATCAACAGGAAGAGATGACTTGGGCCAGGTGTACAGACAGCTTTGTATGATATGCAGGCACTACCCAAAAGTGCACAGCTGCAGCACTACAGTGCCCCAGGGGATGTCCCTTTAGGACAATGATGATGCAGATTTTTCCCTGTGGGCAGAACTCCAGGCAGACAGCTGGTTGTACACATGGCTTGGAGGGGGAAATGGCCAAACATGGGATTATATACAGGGGCCAATATATATTGTGGCCAATAATTTGCCTGGAAGGTCAGGAACATGGAAGATGCATAATTGGGAATACTGGTGACAAAGAAATTTGATAAAGCAATATAGAGATAGACCTCTCTGAAAGGTTGAACACATGAAGATATCTATGTCTCATGTAAATGCTCACCAATGGGTGCCTCTGCAGAGGAAGAGTTTCATAATCACATGGATAGGCTGACCTCCTCTGTGGACACAAGTCAGCCTATTCTCCCAGCCACCTGTCATTGCCAGTGGCTCACAAGCCATGGAAATTACACATGGGCTCGGCAACATGGAACTCCACTCACCAAGGCCAGCCTGGCTATGGCTACCATTGAATGCCCAAATTCCAGCAGCAGAGACCAACACTGAGTCCCCAGTACATCACCATTCCCTGGGTGACCAGGCAACTACTTGGTGGCAGTTGCTACACTGGACATTTTCATCGCAGAAGGGGTAACACTTTTTTCTTGCTGAAATAGACACATTTACCTTCCCTGAATGCAATGCTTGTGCCCTAATTACCACCCATGGACTTACGGAGTGCCTTACCCACTATCATGCTATCCCACATCACATTACACCTGCTCAAGAAGCTTTCACAGCAAATGGAGTACACAGTGGCCCAGTGCTCATGGAATTCACTGGTCCTGTTTCCCACCCTCCTGAAGCAGAGGGCAGATAGAACAGTGGAATGGCCTTTTGAGGGCTCACTGTGCCAACCAGGAGGCAACACCTAAACGCTGGGGCAAGGTGCTCCCGAAGGCTGGATATGCTCTGAGTCAGCATCCAATGTATGGTACTGTCTCTCCCATAGCCAGGATTCACAAGTCCAGGAATCAAGGGGTAACAATGGGAATGGTACCACTATTATCTCCAGTAACCTACTAGCAGAATTCTTGATTTTTGTTTCATTAGCTTGTGATCATCTTGCCCGGGTCTTAGGTCCAGAAGGGGAGAATGCTTCCACCAAGAGATACAACACTGACCCACTTATTTCTAAGGTTAGACTGCCCAGCCACTTCAGTTTCCTCATGCCTCTGAATCAACAGGTAAGGAAAGTAAGAAAGCAGCTGGGCATGGTGGTGCACACCTATAAACCCAGCACTCTGGGAGGCAGGCAGGAGGACTACAAGTTAAAGTCCAGCCTGGGCAGTTTAGCAAGACCCTGCTTCCAAAAAACAAAAACAAAAAACAAAAAAAGTGGGAATGCAATTCAGTGTAAAGGCCTTGGATTCAGTTCCCAGTATCCCAGAAAAGGTAAAAAGTAAGAGCACGTCTAGAACACGGGATCCCTTTGTGCATGTCTTAGTTTCACCATGTGCTGTTGTGACTACAACCAATGGAAAACGACAAGCTCATGCAGTCAGGGTCAGTTATGTTCCAGACCCTCAGGAATGAAGGTTTGGGTCTCTCCACCAGCTAGAGCAGCATGGCCAGCTACAGCTTGCTGAAGGAGAGGGGACACAGAAGGAAAGTTGAAGGTCATTATGTGAGCATGTGGTCATCTACAGAACCCAGGACTGTACTTGCCATGAGTCTTTCCTCTTCACTTGATACTCACATTTGCATGGGTTTGCAGCTGTATGTCTGGATATATATAGGTTTCAGAAGAAAACACAGGAGGAAATCTTCATGACTTGAGGTTAGGGAAAGAGTTCAGACAGGACACCAAGTACAAAATACATAAAAGCAAAAATTAAACTTAACAAAATTAATATAGCTTGGAAAAAGAATGATAAGTCTCCAAAAAGGCAGTGATAGACTGGCAGATGTTTTCAAACCACATATCCAACTAAGGATCTATTCCAACACACATAAAGAACCCTCCAGGGACTGGGGTGTCACTCAGCAGACAGCATTTGCCTAGCATGTGAAAGGGCCTGGGTATCATCTCTGGAATCACAAGGAAAAAAAAAAACCCTCTCAAAGTCGAGTTAGAAAATCATTCAAATAAAAAGTGGGCAAAAGGCTTGAACATAAACTTCACCAAAGAGGACAAAGTATATGGAAGGCAAGTAAGCACATTTGATGCTCAACCTTATTAGTCACTGTGAACATGCAAATTAAAACCATAATGAAATACCTTGGTAGTAGAATGGCTAACATAAAAATACTGGCTTTAGGTGGAGATGTAGCTCAGTAATAGAGCGCTTACTTAGCATGTGTGGGGTCCTGGGTTAAAACCCTAGCAACACAAAAAATAATAGTACTAATAACAATAAAAAACACAAAAACTGGCGATGTTGGTGTTGGTGAAGAGACAGTCCCAAAACCCTCATCCATTGCCAATGTGAGTGCAAAATGACACAGCCACTCTGGAAACAGCTTGACAGTTCTATTAAGCCATGTAGCCCAGCCTCCTTACTCTTGAGTTTTAACCTGGAGTAACAAAATATTATGTCACGCAAAAACCTCTACAAAAGTGTTTACAGTGATACATTCATAATCACCAGCCTTGAATAACCACAGTGTCCTCCTTTTGCTGCAGGGGTAATCAACTGTGATTTCTCTGTAGAGCTGAACACCATTCCACAGTCAAAAGGAACACCGCTGACACACAGAACTGGAGCGACCTCCACGCACTACCCTTAGTGAAAGTAGCCAGTTACAAAAGATCACATGCTGCACGTTTCCGCTCACATCACATTCTTGAAGTGGCAAAGCTAAAATGATGAGGAACACGTCGGTCTGCTGTCAGTAGCTGGGGGAAGTTTGGGCCACAGCACAAGAGGGCTTCTGTGTGAATCGACTCTGTTGTACCTTCACTGCAATGGCGGTTACATGACTTAAAACCTTTACACCCTACAGGTGACAACAAAAACCAACCTGAGTTCAAGATGGGTAAAGGATGCGACTAGACATTTCTCCAGAGGATACACAGATGGCCAATACACACATGAAAAAATGCTTAACATCACTAGTCACAGGCAAATCACAGCGAGCTACTTCCTACTACTTGAATTGCCTGTTCAAAAGGGTGCCAGATGATGGGGACATAGGAACATTGTGAATGTTAAATGGTGTTGCTGCTGTAGAAGCAGTATGGTTGTTTCTCAAAAAATTAAATACAGAATTATATTTGAGGGGGCTGGTCAGATGGCTCAGCAGCATAAGCGCCTGCTTGGCAAGTGTGAGGTCCTGAGTTCGACTCCCAGTATCCACATAAAGGAAAAAAAGGGCCGGGGATATCGCTCAGTGGCACAAGTGCTTGCTGGGGTCAACTCCCAGTACCCACATTAAAAAAAAAAAAAGAATTATATTTGATCCAGCAATTTCACCTCTAGGTATATGTATAAAGAATAAAAGACATGGACTCAGATGGTATTTTTACATGAATATTCATAGGAGTCTTATTCATGAGAGCCCAAAAGTCCCTTGATAAACAAAATATGGTACAGTGGACTATTACATACTCAAGACATGGATGAACTTGGAAGACATGGTGCTAAGTGAAATAAATAAGACAAAAAAAAAAGACAAATACTGCTTGACTCTACTTTTATCAAGTATCTACAGTAGTCTCATGTTCACAAGGACAGAAAACAGAATGGTGGTCAACAGGCCATGCAGGGAATGAGGTGTTAGTGTTTAATGGATAATAAGGTTCAGTTTGGGATGATGAAAAGTCTTGGAGAGGACTACACAGCACTGTGAATATAATTAATGCTACTGAACTGTATAATTGAAATGGTTAAAATGGTAAGTTTTATGTTTTGTATTTATGACCATTAATTGTGATGGTCAACTTGATTGGATTAAGGTTCCCAGATTAGTGAAGCACAGTTTCAAGTGTGTCTGGGTGGGTTATGGAGGCGTGACCTTGGGTACCGTATGTGGTTTCTGGCCTCTTCCTCTCTGGCACTGTTCCCTGCTCTGCTTTTGGGCCACATTGAAGTGAGCAACCTTGCTCTACCAAGACCTTTGCCATGTTCTTTCTTTTCAGCCAGCTAATCATTGATTAAACCCTCTAAAACCATGAGCCAAATAAGCCTCTCCTCCTTTAAATTGTGGGTATCAAGTATTTGGTCTAAACAACAGGAAAACCAATACAGAAAACTGGTACCAGAGAAGTGGGGTTGTTCTTGTGACTATATTGGGTGGTTCAGAAGCCTTTGGAACTAGTTTATAGTAGTTTGGAAAGGTTTGGAGATGGGGGCTAGAGAAATCTTAGATTTGCAGAAGCCCTAGAAAAGCAGAGATTGATGGGTGATTCTGATTGGACTTTGGAAAAATTCTGATTAGAGTTTGGAAAAATTTGGAGAAGCCCTAGAAAAGCAGAGATTAATGGATGATTCTGATTGGAGTTCTAAAGATTAGAATATTGATATAAATGTGGACAGCAAAGGCCAGGCTCAGGAGGTTTCAAATGGGGATTCTATTGGTAATTGAACTAGAAGTCATGCATGTTACACTGAGCAATCTGCCTATATTTTGCCCATATCCTGTGACTGAGAGGCTGTGCATGGGTGGTGGACTAATTGATCTGTGAAGGAAATTTCAAGGTAGCCCAAAATTCAGGCTGTGGTGTGGGTAGTGCTGGCTGCTTTTAGTCATATTTATAGTAAGAACTGGGGCAAAAAGCTGAACAGAAAGACTTGAAAAACTTAAATTTTGGCCCGAAAGGAACCACATGTACAGTTGCAGGCAAAGTTAAGTGTGGTTGAAGAGATTAGCCCCATTAAAAGGAAACCTAGCATGCATGAGGCTCTGTATTTTTATTTTTACAAAAAAAAATAAATAAATAAACCAAGAACTTTGTGCAGGAAAGGAAGAAAGATGCCTTTAGCAAAACTCAGAAATCAGCAAGACCACACCTATCACAGGCTCAAGGGTGAAAGTGTAAACCTTTCATTCAAATAGACAGTCCTGGATCCCCTGCTTAAGAATGGTCACCAATTCATTTCAACATGCTCAACCATTCAGGCACTCAGAGGCCACTGCTCCAGTTGGCAGCAGTCCTTGGCACCATTCACATAATGCAAGTTTTTCAGGTACGCAGAATGCATAAGTTGTGGGGCCATGCAGGGTTCCACACAGATTTCAAAGGAAGGCCTGAGTAGCCAGGCAAGGTGCTCCTGAGAGGGCAGTTTGTGTAGCTCTGGGAATGATGCCAAAGATGGAGACCTTAGAAAACTGGAGATGCCAGGGATGTGGAAGTCCTGCAGGCAAAGGAAAGCTACAGGCAGTGACCAGAGCCAGCCCAAGAGGCCATGTGGGCTGCAAGCAGCAAGGCCATAGAGTGGACATCCAAGCTCCCTGGAATTCACATCTTGCCACCATGTGCCCTGGAGGTGCAACATGGAGCTACAGAACTTAATGTTTGCCCTGCTGGGTTTTGGTCTTGCCTTGATCTGATTCTTTTCTATCCCTTTATTCCTCCCTTTTCAAATGGGAATCTTTACCTGCCATTGTACTTTGGGACTATATAACTTGTTTTATTTTTACAAGGGGTTCACAACTAAGAGTTTGCCTTGAGTCTCAGACAGTGACTTCAATATTTGAGCAATGCTAGAACTGTTGAGACTGGTACAGGGATAGTGCGCTTTTGGTTTACACATGAATAGTTGATCATGTTAGGTAGAATTATGAACTTGTTATTGTCTTCATTTGTACATTAAGTATAGTTTAAGGAGATGTGTTTGCATGTCAAGTTGACAAGGGATAGTGACTGTCAATTGTGACTGTCAACTTGACTGGAATAAAAACACCTAGGGGATTAATAAAACATACTTATAGGTATCATGGGCCATGACCTTGGAGAGTCTATATGATTCCTAGTCCTTTCCTCTTTGACACTGTTCCCTGCTCTGCTTCTCAGCTACCATGAACTAAGCAGCTCTACTCTATCACACCCTTCCATCATGATGTTCTTGTCTTGCAACCGGCCAACTACAGACTGAAACCTCTGAAACCACGAACCAAATTAAATGTCTAAGTCATAGGTGTAGGGCAGTGATTGTGAACCTTTTAGAGACTGAGTGCTATGCAAAAGCTTGGATGATTTGTGGCTAATGAGTCACAGCTTGTGATATCATCCTTTCCAAGCATGCACATGGCCCCTGGGGGTGCCGTTATCCAATGCTCAGCTGCTAGGTGATGCTGGGGCAATTTGGCTCATGTGCTGACAGAGAGGGCTCTGTGTGCCCACTGCAGCATGTGTGCTATAGGTTTGCTACCACTGGTGTAGGGTATTGTGTCCCCAGTGATGGGAAAGCTGACCCAAACAGTGTCTTATCATACTTTTTTCTTTCTTTCTTTTTTGGTTTGAGACAAGGTCATGCCCTGTAGTTCAGGCTGACCTCAACTTCACAGCGATCCTGCATGATCAGGCTCCTGAGTGCTTGGATTACAAGTTTGTATCACCATGCCTGGCTACCTATCATTATTTCTAAAAATTGAAGAAAAAAAAAAAAAAAGAGTGGAGTGGTGAACAGCAGAGAAAAGAGCCTCTCCAACATTTGGTTCCAAACACTGGATTATAGCAACATGAGGAAGAGAAGGGAAGTGGGTCCGGGACCCACAAAGGCTCTGAAGCAAGAATTGAAGCCCACAGGGGAAGCAAAGAGAAACTTCAACAAAGAAGGAGGAGGCAGGTAGTGCTTTCTTCTGAGCCCAGACTCACTGCATGGAGGGGCAGCTTGAAACTGCAGATGCACAGTGACAGCTGGTGACCCCAGAGGCCTCCATGGAAAAGCACACTAGTGGAGCAGAGCAGTGGATGCAGTGGACTGCGGTGGCTGGTGAATTGTCCTGTTCGGACCTCCTGAAATAAGAGGCAAATCGGCTGGGGGCCATATTGGAGAGAGGCCAATTGACCTTGGGACTTGGAGTAGGTGTTAGCTCCACCTAGTGGCTCCCAGCTCAGTTCAAGCCCACACTGGGCATGGGGACTGCAGTGGGCTAGGTGGGTCTGGTTTCAGCCTCTCAGCCTGAGGCCAGCCTGAACTTCAGTGGAAACAGGGATGCAGGCTCCTGGGATCATCCTCTAAACCACCGTGGAGCTGATACTGGCTTGCTGGGATTGATCAATGTGGATCTGGACTCTGTCTGTCCATGTTGTCCACCAGTGACAGTAGAGACACACTTTGAAGTGGACATTTTTATTTATTTATTTATTTTTAATTTTCTTTCTTTCTTGTTTTTTTAAAATATATCTTCTACATTGTTTGTTCTTATTTTTATATGAATGTGAACATGGTTTCTAGGTATTTTTTGTTGTTCTGTTCTCATTTTTTCTCTCTTCTTTCATTCCCTCCTATCCTCTGCACCAGTTTCCCAAGTTTGTGTGATCCTCCTTTGTCCTCCAGCCTTTTTCTAATCTCTTCATTTTCTTCTATTTCTCTATTTTTCCTCCAACCCCTTTAAATTTTCTCCCCTGAGGGTAAAATTGCCACACTGAGGGCTTATTTACTGTATACAATTTTCTGGTTTGTTTTTGATTTTGTTCTATAACCACAAATCTAGTTCATATGGTTAAAGGTGGCAAATTAATAGTTACCTCAGTTTGTCATTTTCTAGGCTGTATTTGATGTTGTTATTGCTGACTCTATCACTTTAATGAAGTGACATAATTGTTCTAACCAGTTGTTCTTCCTGGTATATCAAGACTGAGAATGCCTAAGGGTCATAAAAAATACTACAGGCCAGTGCCAAAGAACCAGAGGCTGGGCCAGGTAGGCAGCAACTTCTTATTCTAAATAAATTGAAGAGGTAGGATTTTGCAACAGACTCAAAACCCCAAAGCCAGCTACACCTGGAAGCCACCTCTGAGAAGTAGTCATTTCCAAAAGGTTCTAAATATTAACAATAAAGCTACTCACCATAGGCAACTCATCAAGCAGGTATTAAACAAAAACAAAAACAAAAGCAAAAACAAAAACAAAATGAGAAGACATTTAAACAAGATGGAACCCCAGACATCCAGCTCACCAAAGGCAAACCCAGGGGGCAACAAGGTGGAATAATCTGAAAGCCACCCACTTGGACTTTCTGAAGTGGTAACAGCAGAAATAACTAAGCAGATGAAAGAGGCTCTAGAAAAAACTAAATCAGAAATAATTTCACAGATAACTACAGAGATGGTGACCATAATGAGGACATGCTTAATGACTCTAGAGCAGATATAGATTTAAAAAAAATAGAGGAGCTTAGGAAAATGATGGAAACCATGAATGCCCAACATAAGAAAGAAATGGAATCCATGAAACATTCAAACAGATATCCAGGAGATTAAAAATTCCACTGAAAGTATACACAGCAGAATGAGCCAATGTGAGGATAGGATCTCAGATACGGAAGACAGGATTGCAGTTAGCGATCATGAAAAGAAGGATTTCTTAAAAATAGCAAGGGACCACAAGAAATCAATCCAGCAGCTGCCAGGTGATGCAAAGAATAATAACGTACGATTGATTAGAGTCAATGAAAAAGCAGAAGGTAGCACAAATGACATGAAATATCTGTTCATAGACATCATGGTAGAAAACTTCCCTGGCAGGGAAAAAGAATCTGATATCCAGACAAGTGAGGAATACATAACTCCAATTAGCCATGAAATCTACAGCAAGACATATAATAGTCAAGACTCCAAAATTCAACACAAGAACAGAATATTAAAAGCTGTTAGAGGGCCGGTGAGATGGCTCAGCGGCATAAGCGCCTGCCTTGCAAGCGCGAGGCCTGAGTTCGACTCCCGGAACCCACATACGAAAAAGGGGCCGGTGATATCGCTCAGCGGCACGGGTGCCTGTTGGCGCGCGAGGTCCTGAGGTCGACCCCCCGGTACCCACAAAAAAAAAAAAAAAAAAAAAGAAAAAGCTGTTAGAGAAAAGAAACGAATCACTTATAAAAGAAAGCTCATCAGAATCATGGCAGACTTCTCAACATAAACTCTCAAGTGAAGGAGAGCTTGGAGTGAAGTATTTTAAGCCCTAAAAGAAAACAACCTCCAACCCAGATTGATGTAACCCACAGAACTATCTTTCAAAATTAATGGAGAAATAAGATACTTCCATGACAAAGAACACCTGAGAAAATTCATGAACGCCAAACCAACACACCAAAATGTTCTTAAGGACATTCTAGAAAGAGATAACAAGGACTACAACTCCATGAAAGCCAACAGAATGAATCTGCCAGGCAAGGCAAACAATTAAATACAGGAGGGGAAAAAGGGACCAAAAGGAAAATAACATGCAAGGACAAGTCAATACATATCAGTTATAACCATCAACATAAATGGTCTCAATTCACCAATGAAAAGAAACAGACTGCCTGGCAAGTGCAAGGGCCTGAGTTTAATTCCCGGTACAAAAAAAAAAAAAAAACCAGACTGGTAGAATGGATGAAGAACCAAGATCCAATAATATGCTGCATATAAGAAACACATTTAATTCAAAAAGAAATTCACAGATTAAAAGTCAAAGGATGGAAAACAATACTCCATGCAACAGGAACCCAGAAAAAAGCAGGGTTAGCTATTCTATTTGCAGACAAAGTGGATTTCAAGCCAGACTGACTGAGACAGACAAAGAAGATCACCACATCCTTGAAAAGGGAACAATTCAAGAGGAAGAGATAACAATCACAAATATATATGCAACAAATACCAATGCACCCAACTATATTAAACAAATATTAATGGACATGAAAAATCAAATAAATACTAACACAAAGAAGGTAGAAAATGCAAAAGAAATGGACAGATTCCTAGATACATATGAATTACCAAAGCTGAATCAAGGTATAAAAATCCTAAATAAACCAATATCAAGCAATGAAATTGAAGATGTAATTAAAAACCTACTGTCTTGGTTACTTTTCTCTTTTTGCTGAGATAAAATACCCAACGCCCAAAATTAAGGAAGGAAAGGTTTATTTAGCTCACAGTTTGTGAAGGCTTCAGTCCATACTCACCTGGCTCCAAGGCAGAGTGGCACATGGCAGAGGGCAACAGTTCATGGCGGCAGAAGGCAGCGAAAGCAAGCAAGAGCAAAAGGGAGGAGCACGAGCATGAGGGAGAGCAAGCCTCTTTCCCTCCCTTATATTACGTGATGCAGGCTACCCACCCCAGGATGGGTGTAGCACTCATGCCCATAATCCCAGCATTGGACCAGGAATCAGTCATAAACTCTAGAAGCCTGCCCCCTTGACTGCATGAGGCTTTGGGGGGACATCTAGACACAAACCATAACATTCCACCCCTGGACTCCCAAAGACTCATGCACATCCCTGTATGCAAAAGGCATTTTAGTCCATCTCTAAGAGTTGCTATAAGTCCTAACAGTTTCAGCATTGCTCAAAAGCCCAAGTCCCAAGTCTCCTCTGAGATCTAAGGCAAACTCTTAGCTGTGAGCCCCTGTACAAATGAAAAGAAAGTTAAACACTTCCAACATTCAATGGCACAAGATAGATATTACCATTCCAAAAGGTACAAACAGGGGAATACAAAGGAATGGGCCCAAAGCAAGTCCAAAATCCAGCAGGGCAAACATTATGTGCTGTAGTTCCACGAGGAACATCCGAAGCAATCTGTGGCAAGCTGTGAGCTCCAAAAGGCTTGTGTGACTCTGCCCCTATGGCACTTCCGGTGGTTGTAGCTTCCATGGCTTCTCTCTTAGGCCTGCTTTGCTCCCTCCTTGCAGCTTTCCTCAGATGATACACATTCCAGGCTTCTCCAAACTTCTGGGGTCTCCACTGCACCTTTGGCTTCACACTCACAGCTTCACATATGCCCTCTCAGGGGCACAATTCCTGGCTTCCCAGCCCTTCTTCTAAAATCTGGGTGGAAGCCTTTTTAACCTCAGAACTCTTGTATTCTGCATGCACTTAAAACCAGCACCACGTGGATGATGCCAAGGTCTGCTGCCAGCTGGAGCAGTAACCAGGCTTTCTTCTGACTGTAGGGGTCCAGTGCCTGGATTGCTGAGCACTCTGAACCTGATTCTGAGGAACAAATTCTCTATGCCGCTGCCATTCTGGAACCCAGTGCAGCCACCGCCATTTTGGAACCTGGTGTGGCTCCTGCTGCTGTTTTGGGACATGGTGCTCTGCGGCTTTCTCCTCAAAGCAGTCTTTCACTTTTGCAGTTTTAGCAAAGGGTGGAGACTTGCTTCTTCTTGTGATGTCCTCAGGCAGTCTTTTATATTCTGTTCCTTCTCAGCAATTGAGATCTCTTCAGCTCTATCTTTGCAGTCCACAGCTTTACTGGAGCTTTTTTCCTGGCCAAACTCACAATGTTTTAAATCATTCTGCTGGGCTCTTTGCTCTTGATTCTCAACATAAATCTGGCTAAAGGCCCCCAACAGTAGCCAGGCCACGGCCTCAACATTTGACTGCCTTGAAATTTTTTCTGCCAGTTTTATTAGTCCATGCCCTTAATCTTAGACTCAGGCAAAGTCTCAGGACATGAGCAAAATGCAGACAAACTTTTTGCCAAGCCATAACACACATCGTCTGGAGTCCAACAACCAATGCAGTTCTTCTTCCCAGAAGAAACCTCTCAAACCCAGTTTTTACCGGCAGGATTTCTATCAGCTTTCTGGTCTTTTGAGCTCTGACCAGAATCTCCTGTACAGAACAGCCTAAGACGTTCCAGCTCCACTCTTTCAGGCGACATCTCTGAATTTTTCCAAACTCTTCCCACAAGCCATTCCCAAAGGCTCTTAAACCACATGGTCAGGTATAGTCACAGCAACGACCCCACTTCTCTGGTACCAAATTATGTCTTGGTTATTTTTCTCTTGTTGCTGAGACAAAATACCCAATGCCCAAAATTAAGGAAGGAAAGGTTTATTTAGCTCACAGTTTGTGGAGGCTTCAGTCCATACTTGGCTAGCTCCAAGGCAGAGTGGCACATGGCAGAGGGCAACAGTTCACGGCAGCAGAAGGCAGCGAAAGCAAGCAAGAGCAAAAGGGAGGAGTGCGAGCGCAAGAGAGAGAGCAAGCCTCTTTCCCTCCCTTATATTATGTGATGCAGGCTACCCACCCCAGGGTGGGTGTAGCACTCATGCCCATAATCCCAGCATTGGACAATGAATCAGTCACAAACTCTAGAAGCCTGCCCCCTTGACTGCATGAGGCTTTGGGGAGACATCTAGACACAAACGATAATACTTAGCAACAAAGAAAAGCCCAGGCCCTGATGGATTCACTGCTGAATTCTACAAGAAATTAGGGGAAGATCTAATACCACTACTTCTGAAACTCTTTAATGAAATCAAAAGGGAAGCAATACTCCCGGATTCATTCCTGGAAGCAAGCATTACCCTGCCACCAAAACCAGAGAAGGACCCAACTAAGAAAGAGAACTACAGACCAATCTCCCTAATGAACACAGATGCAAAAATCCTCAATAAGATACTGGCAAACAGAATGCAGCAAGTCGCCAAGAAGATTATACACCATGACCAAGGAGGATGCATCCCAGGGATGCAGGGAGAGTTCAACATATGCAAATCAATAAATGTAATACACCATATTAACAGAGCCAAGGACAAAAACCATATGATCATCTCAATTGATGCAGAAAAATCTTTCAACAAAGCCCAGCACTCACTCATGATATAAACCCTAAGGAAAAATGGAATAGATTGTTTTTATCTCTAAAGATAAAAGCCATCTATGACAAACCAACAGCCAACATCATACTAAGTGGACAAAAACTGAAAACTTTCACTCTAAAATCAAGAACAAAGCATAGATGTCCACTGTCACCACTCTTATTCAACATAGTTCTGGAAACTTTAGCAAGAGCAATTAGACAAGAATAAGAAAAAGAATAAGGACAGGAAAGGAAAAAGTTAAATTATCATTATTCTCAGACGACATAATACTCTACATAGAAGACCCCAAAATCTCCACCAAAAGGCTTCTAGATTTAATAAGCAAATTCAGTAGTGTAGCTGGATACAAAGTCAGCACTCAAAAATCAACAGCCTTCCTGTACATGAATAACAAACTCACTGAGAGAGAAATTAGGGAAAAACCTTTCACAATAGCATCTAAAAAAATGAAATACCTAGGAATCAATCTAACAAAGAAAGTAAAAGACCTCTATATTGAAAACTATACTACTCTGAAAAAGGAGATCAAAGAGGTTATCAGAAAATGGAAAGATATCCCTTGTTCTTGGGTAGGAAGAACCAACAGTGAAACTGGCCATACTTCCAAAATTTTTATACAGATTTAATGCAATTCTGATCAAAATTCCAACAGCATAACCCACAGAATTAGAGAAAACAATCCTAAAATTCATTTGGAACCAGATGAGACCTAGAATAGCAAAGGCAATTCTGGGCAACAAAGGCAAGGCAGGGGGCATCACAATCCCTGACTTAAAATTATATTAAAAGCTACTGTGATAAAAACAGCATGGTACTGGCAAAAAACAAAACAAAACAAAACAAAACAAAACAAAAAACACAGAAAAAAACAGAACTGAGGATCAACATTTTAGATTGCTAGATCTACCTTTTGAGCAAATGTACAAAAATACCAGACATACTTAGCCACCTTATCTTTGATAAAGGTGCCAAACACATTCATTGAAAGAACGATAGCCTCTTTAATAAATTATGTTGGAAAAACTGGCTTTCCACATGCAAGATTAAAATAGGACCCATATCTCTCACCATGTACTAAACTAAAATTGAAATGGTTCCAAGATCTAAATATTAAAACAGAAATACTAAATTTGCTGTACAATAGAATAGGTAGAACTCCTGAAGACACTGGTGTAGGCAAAGACTTTATGAACAAAACCACAATCACACAGGAAGTATCACAAAGAATCAACAACTGGGATCTCGTCTTATTAAAAAGCTTTTGCACAGCAAGAGAAACCACCAACAGAGTGAAGAAGAGACAACCCACAGTGTGGGAAAATTTTTTTTGCCAGCTGTTCCTCGGAAAAGGACTTACTATCTAGAATATAGAACTCAAAAAAATCAGACACCCCAAATTTAAAGACCCAATCCAAAAATGGGCATCTGAAATGAACAGACACTTCTCAGATGAAGAAGTACAAACAGCAAATAAATATATGAAAAAATGTTCAACATCACTCGTCATTCTAGAAATGCAAATTAAAGCTGAGATTCCATCTCACCCCAGAAAGAATAGCTATTATCAAGAAATGAACCAATAACAAATTGCTGGTGGGGCTGTGGGGAAAAAGGAACCATTCTCCACTGTTGGTGGGAGTGTAGACTGGTATCACCACTGTGGAAATCAGTGTGGAGACTCCTAAAAAAACTAGGACTAGAGCTTCCATTTGACCCAGATATTCCTCTTCTTGGTATCGTCCTGAAAAAATTGAAGGCATGATACCGCAGGTGATATATGCATATCCATGTTTATAGCAGCAGTTTGTAATAGCTAAATACTGGAAACAGCCCAAATGCCCATCAACTGATGAATGGATAAAGATGTGCTTTTTTTAATACAAGAGTACTACTTTGCCATAAAGAAGGATAAACTTGAGACATTTCTAGCTAAATGGATGCACCTTGAAGACATATTCTTCAGCAAAACAAACTAGACAAGTGTAAATACTGCATTGTTTCTCTGCTGTGAGAAACCAAAAGTGTAAATAAGGACCAAAATGTATAACAGATATTGTGAAATAGGAAGAAAATGTTCAAATGGGAAGGGGAACTAGGGATGGGGGAGGGGGAAAGGAAGGAAGGGAAAAGAAAAAAATGAGAAAAGGAAAAAATCGAAATGAAGCTTTTGTAAATAAGGAAGGGAAGGGGGTTGAAGGGAGGGTAGGGCAATGGGAACAAAAAGTCAAGCTGTGTCAGGTACAGGTACAAATTCCCATGAATGTTATGCATACCTAAAATGTACCAATAAATGTAATTAAAGAAAAAACCCTGATCTCAAAAAAAATTTCTGCCTACCTGGTCTAAATGTATCAAACATCTTTCCCTCTCTACAAACAAGTGGAAACCTTAATATAGAATGCCATAATTTTGCTAAAAGAAAGATTTTAAAATATTCCTCCAAAAACCCACATAAAGTTGGGCATAGTAGCACATACCTGTAATCCCAGTGGTTGGGAGGCTGAGACAGGAGGATCAAGGATCACTGTGAGTTCAAGGCCAGCCTGGGCTACATAGTAAGATTATCTCAAAAAAAAAAAAAAAAAAAAAAAAAAAAATCCACAAAAAACAAAAACAAAACCCCACCAGAGGTTACCAAGTTTTCAATCATAATACAGCAGCACAAAATAGAAAATGATTAGCACTGTTATATTTAGAATTTAAAGTCCAGCAGTTCAGCCTTTTATCTCATTAGTTTAAGGATTTCAAAAACATACAAGACTTTCAGTGAACTAAACTAGGTAGAATAGAAGCAAGTAAGACTCAAGGAACTTTTAAAGCAGATTTTTAATTACGGTTTTGAACAGTATCTCCATCTGGTGAAACACCAGGGAAGAGGAATAAGCAGTAGGGGCCACTTGTGACGAGAGCTCTGAAGTCCCCCAAGAGCTGAGCACAGACCACGTGGCGTTCTTCATTCATCTATTCCTGAAAATAATAGCATGTCACCAAACGATAATACAGCAATTTTAAATTAAGCAAGTTCATGTGATTAAAAGAAGAAAAGAAACAATCTAGTATGTACACCAATAGGAAACCAAAACTATCCGAGCAGATCCACCATACTTCAATGACACAGAATGATAGGCACAGTACAGGCCCGTATTAGTGAAAAACACCCCAAACCTACAGCTCCAAGGTCACAGTAAAAAAAAAAAAAAAAAAAAAAGTTATGAAAATGTGTGGCTACTTCATTTCCTAATCTGTCAGATGTACAGTATCACAACACAAAAACAAAGTTTTACAATTTATAAAGTCTAATACAATTAAGAAATATTTCTATAAAAATCATTAACATATTTTAGAAGGCAAGTATGTACTCCGTGCAGCATGCTTCAGCCATCTAAGTACCCTCCCCTCCCTTCATCCTTCCAAGCCAATATTAAGCACTTATTTTATACTCAGTGGCTCTCCTCTAAGTGCCAAGGAGGTGAACAATCCAGTTTCTGCTTTCACGGAATTCGTATTCTGGTGGGACTGCTTCTATAAAACACTTCCTGACAGTATCAAATGACTACAGCATTAGAAGTAATTCCCAAACTCTCCCAGGCTGGTCTTGGGATCCAAACTTTATTTACAAAAGCTATGCACAAGTATTATTTTACTGACCAAACCAGCTGTAAGAATTCTACAGGGAAAATAATCATTTTTGGTTACTTTCAGGCAGGAGAGGTTTCTTGACTTTTTATTTCCTTTGCTTTCCAAATATGATAAGCCAAGATAATATTATCTAGTATTATTCCAATACTAATATTAGAAGATAGTAAACATACATACATAATCTTTAGAAGTGAAAATTACCTGCAACTATGCCCAAACATTTTCTTTCTCCACTGCTGAAGGATTCCATTCTCTCTTCAGGCTAATATGAGATAATTACATATGCTGTATTACTTGCAATGCTTATACTTTAAATGAATTTATGTCTGTGTAAGATATTTTTTTTTTGTGGGTACCGGGGGTCGACCTCAGGACCTCACACACCAGCAGGCGCCCGTACTGCTGACCGATATCACCAGCCCTTTTTTCATATGTGGGTTCTGGGAGTCGAACTCAGGAACTCATGCTTGCCAGGCAGGTGCGTATGCCGCTGAGCTATCTCACCAGCCCTGCGTAAGATACTTTTAAAACTAGGTTTCATCTATTCTGGGACACCTTGTAAGCTACTTAACTGCAAAATATGGTATGGTTTGGAGAGCTCTGTATAGTTTAATTGAATTCGTTTATTTTATATATCAGTTATGCCATGTAACACCACAGAAATTAGTTTTAACCACTTAACAGTTTACCCTGAGCGTAATGCGGGCAGCACGTTTGTCTATTGACTATCCCGGCTGTGCTCGGGCAGGTGCCATTTCAACCAATTGATTCTTGCATTGAATACATTTGATAAAATTTCATTTTTGTATTTTCTGTTATATCATCTTATAAAAATTAACGAAAAAAATATGTAACTTTTGGTCTTCTATTTAAATAATTGGACTGGTGATTAAATTGTTTTATGGGTTTATTTATGCATCAGCCCCAGACCCATTTAACATGTTAGACATTAAGACTCCTTCTGTTCCTAGGGAATGGGGCACTGCACACCCAGAATCCTCAGAAGAGTCCGGGCATGTTCCACCTGCTGCTTCCAGGTGGACTCAGCCCTCGCAGAACACTCACACCCCTCACTTCTGAGGGGGACACAGGCTAAGCACCTGCTCACGCGCAGTGTTAGGTGTTTATGTCTCTTAGATGAGGCTAATTGCTCATAATCCTGCCCGGGGTCCTGGGTGAACTTTCTTTGGTCCACATGATGCTTTAAGAGGCAATATGGTACTTGCATTAGCAGCACACATACTAAAACTGGATCCAGGGCCAGAGATATAGCTCTGGCACAGTGCTTGCCTGGAAAGCACAAGGTCCTGAGTTTGATTTCCGGTACCAAAAAAAAAAAAAATTGGATCCAGACAAACTAGTAGTTTGTGTAAAGACAACACACAAATGTGTACTGTACCATATTTTTACATACACACACACACACACACACACACACACACAGATGTAAGTAAAGCTGGACAAAATCTGAAAAAAATCACATTATATCAATGTCAACATCCTAATATTTATAGAATGTTACCACTGGGGGGAACCAGACAAAGTGTGCACTATATATGACTCTGTAATCACATCATATAGGATCAGGTCACTGATGGTTATGCCAACATATGACCAAATGATGGATACAGCATATACAGGTCATGTATACCAACATATGATCACACAATTACACATCAGACCTAAGAGTATGTACACATATGAGCCCATCAGTAAGTTCGATTAAGAAAAGCAATACAGCTAGGTGGATGTAATGTATGAACTTCATTCCCCAATGTACATAAACCAAATAAAAACAAACACACAGCCTTCTCTAAGATTTTACACTAAAGCCGAGAGTTCGAGTTAGTATTTTTTTCCCTCTTGGAAGACTCATCATGAAGACAGTACAGCAAACGATTATTCCCAAGCAACTGTCAGGCATTCATCCCTAATGAAAACCACTATGCCAAAATTAACTGGAAAATATTTTAATGGTATTTTATTTATTTATTTTTGCGGGTACTGGGGGTCGAACTCAGGACCTCGCGCTTGCCAGGCAGGCGCTTATGCCACTGAGCTATCTCACCGGCCCTTAATGGTATTTTTATAGCACAAAATGATTCAACTGAGACAGGCAGAAGAAAGTAAAATAATACATATAACCATAAGTTACACTGCTTCAAATCCCCACATCACTGGATGCAGAGAATGAGCAACAGCCCTACCAGGAGTCTTCCCATTTCTCCTCTTGAAGGCACAGATGGGGTTATGAATCCAGCAGAGGTCTCTTCTGGGCTCCAGGCCCCTGCCTTATTAAGAAGTACTGTGAGACTGACCTGTCCATCTCTGTGGAGCCAAAGCCAGCCAGCCCCTCCATCCTGCAGGCCCCTTCAACTGCTCCCAGCCCCCTTCAGGCTGGATTTCTGATTCTTTCTCTCCCTCTGGCCCTGGATTCGGAAAAGCTTCTTCCTGAGGTCCTTCTGCCGCCTCAGCTTCTCCTCCTCCTCCTTCTGCTTCGCTCTGGCATGCTCCTTGTTGTGCAGATGCCGCTGCTCCTTGGCCTTCTTCACCTTCTGGCTGTTCACTGTGCTCAGAGCATCCAGAAGTGCCAGGATCTGCAAGGATAAAGCCCAGTGAGCATCACTCATTCAGCTGTGGCACGCATGTGACCTACACTTCTGGGACCTGAACACCTGAAAGGATCAAAACTAGATTCAGGGGCCAGTGAGATAGCTCAGCGGCATATGTGCCTGCCTGGCAAGCGCGAGGTCCTGAGTTCAACTCTCGGTACCCACTTAAAGGGAAAATAAGGGCCGGTGATATCGCTCAGCAGCACAAGTGCCTGCTGGCAAGCACGAGGTCCTGAGTTCAACTCCCGGTACCCACATTAAACAAACAAACAAACAAACAAACAACTAGATTCAGTCCACAACCCAAGTAGAGGTTAATCAAGTGAAGAGGCATCCTGAACTAGGAAAGGGCCACCTGCACAGAGATGTGTGTGAGCACATTTTACCCCTACCAAAAACCCACCTCTGTTCTCCACTCTGTGGATGCTCTATCCACCAGCTAAGACAGAGGGGGCCCCCGCCACCTCCCCCACTCCAGACTCAAACCCATATGCAGAGCATGGTTGAGCCAAGGAGCCAGGGCCCTTGTGACCCTGATGAAGGGTGGGCGCACAGTGGAAATGCCAGACTGTACTACTGAGAGCACAGCTTCCGTGTCCAAGTGCAAGGCAATAAGTTGTCGCTCACAGTACCTTCCTCTCGTGAGGCTCGCGGATAACAGCTGGTCTCCACCTGTCCCTGGGCACCTGGCCGGCCTTTGCTTGGAGCTTGGGCTTATTCTTAAATGGCAGAGCCTTCTGCAAGGCTTTGGGAATGTGTAGTGAATTAAAATGTTTCTTTTGCCTCAGGATCGGCTGAAAAGGAAAATAAAACAAAAACTACGACATATGTAAACTATAACCTATGTCTACATAAAACTTTGGCATAAACTCTCTATAGAGATTGACTTCTCTACAGGTCAGTAACACCTGCAGCAGCTGCCTGCCAGAAGTCAGCATTCGTCACCCAAGCAGGATGGCTGCCTCCAAGGACATCCATATCCCACACACAGCACAGGAGCTGCAGAGTATGCTCATAGTTCTTCAAGAGAGCACCTACGGCCACTTCCGTGGAGGAAACTGTGAGGCAATCTAAAGCTGCTTCTCATGAAAACTCAGGTCCCACCTTTGAGGCATGGAGCTGGTGTTTCTCCAGCCTAACATGAATGACCTAGCTGGCCTCTCATTTTAAACCTCTCTAGATGAAGAACAGTTCTCCCTCAGCAGCTGAAGTGTCTCTACTCCTGCCTCTAATTAAGAAGTTTATATTTCTGTGTTTCTGCTAGAAGGCTGGGAGAAACAAATGAAATTTAAGCAGCATAGGAAGGCAAACTCTATATAGAATTTTAAACGTAATATAAGTTCTATGCTTAAATTAAGATAACCAGATTTTTTAATTGCCTCAGAAACATTAGCAGGAAGTCGAAAGTTTTGCCCAAGGCAAACCAAAGATCAACACCAACTATTTAGAGAAGATTGTTGTCTTTGCTGTTTAAGAAACTGGGAGCATGGCACACATCTATATCCTAGCTACTTAGGAAGCTGAGGCAAGATCACTTGAGCGCAGAAGTTCGAGATCCACCTGGGCAACATAGATAGATCCTGTCTCACCATAAGTAAGTAAGTAGGTAAATATACCAGTACTAGTCAATATCCTTTGTTCAGGAAGCCAAATTGCTTTAGAATTTAAAAATTCAGACAAATCTAAAAAAAAGCATCACAGATTGATAATGGGTACACATCTCAAGTATATTTCACTAAAAACTCATGAAAGATGATCCAAAATTTTACAATAAACTCTATGGGAGACCATTTCAACCAAAATGGCAGACTGATACCCTGACAATATCTTTTTTTTTGGTGGGGGGAGCTGTTTTGAGGCAGGGTCTTGCTATGTAGTTCAGGCTGGCCTTGAACTCATTATGTTGCCCAGGCTGACCTCGAACTCATGGTGATCCTCCTGCCTCAGCCTCCTGAGTGCTGGGATTACAAGTGTGAGCCACCACGCCCGGAGGAAATAATTTTTTTGGATATTATATCAAAAGCCAGGATATGAAAGCAAAACTAAATAATGGGACTACATTACACTAAAAAATTTCTACACAGCAAAAGAAACCACAAAATGAAAGGACAACCTACTGATTGGGAAAAAAAGTACTTGTAAACCTTGTATGTGTAAGGGTTAATAACCAAACTTCACAGAACTCTTCTTACAAGGCGACAGCAGAAAAACAGCCAGATTAAAATATGAGCAGCGGGCCTGAACAGAAATTTCTCCAAAGACATAAAATGGGTAACAGGAGATGCAGGTTCAAAGGTACATAGCGGCAGGCATGTAGGATGAACACACATACAAAATCTAATATAACACATGAGAACTACAGCCAAAAACGTTATGTATTTGGGAAGTTTTTCAAATAAGTAACTTTAGCTGCTCTGTCACACAAAACAAAGTTATGTGAGATGGTAGATATGCTCATTTGCTTCACTATGGTAAATTATTTATCTATCTGTCTATCTATGTATCAATCATCTATCTTGTATAACCCAAAACATCATGTTGTAAACCTCAAACATACACAGTTTAAATCCTTTTCTAATCCAGAGAAAACTGATACCATTTTCCTGAGCTCCTTTCCAAAATATTCTACAGATTTATTCAAATTTAACATTATACTTGAAAATTCAAAGCACACAGGACATTGCACATAAAAGCACCGGTGTCACTGCCTAGAGCACACCTGCGCCATCTTTCCTGACGCATGTGCATACACACACACACATGCCCTGTACCTTATACAGAGAATCCTTGTTGGTCTTCAGCTTGATCCCATGGGCAAGCCTGAGCTGACCTGTGGTCCGCATTCCTGACCAGGTGTCTTTCTCACCCACTGGTTTCAACAGAGATGTAACTGGGTTATAAAAGGCTGGGATGGACACAGGGTACCACGTTCGCATGAAGACGATATCTGGAAAGAGGAAATTAAACATTTCAAAACAAGATTCATACCCACCTGTCTCTGTGTTTGTGTGTGTCACACACACACTCACACACACACACTCACCAAGTTTTGTACCTCACCAGGTTTTCTATTCTTGTGCATCACACAGCTTCCACAGGGTGTGAAGCAGGAAGCTGCAGGCACTGTTAACTGGTAGTGGCACAAGACGCTCTAATGGGGCAAAGCTGGCACTGATTCTTTCTAAGACCTAAACTCCAACTTCTAATTGATGGTGGCTAGAAATCAGCAATGAAAGGCAGCACAGTGTCATGAACACACATGGTGTGCTTACCACTCATCAGCAGCTTGTCTTCAAAGCTGGCCCGGAAAGCCCCCTCCGGAGCCCGCAGTGCTTTCTTGATCTGTCCCCTAATTCCACTGACAGTCCGAATCACAGCACCTTCAAATTTGGCCACTTCCAAGGCAGAACTAAACATTCCCTACAGGAAAATGAACAGAAAAATGCATAGACATATAATCATATACTTCACCTCTTAATTCATCATTGGTTAAAAAATAAAACACATCTCACTGAAGGGGGACAAAATAAACTATTTTTCCTCTGTAAAAGTGACATTACTATGTCAAGAAGTACACAGCTCTATTTTACTTTTCCAAAGTAACCTAAGTCCAGACTGCTGTAGGCTCAGTAACATGCTCATCACTGGTACCTTGACAGAAAAAAGAGCAGAGAGGTATTTACTGGATGCATTTACTGGACACCTGTCGCTGGCACCCTGCAGGCTGGCTTGCAGCTCACACTGTATCATTTAGGTTCACCCATTTAAAGTATAAAGAGCTAGACAGACGCTGGTGGTATCATTACTTGACATCACAAGAACATTTAGAATCTTCTCCATCTCTTTTTTCCCCTGTGGTGCTAGGGATGGCATCCTCCAGTGCTCTACCAGTGAACCACACCCCAGCCCTCAGGATCTTAACTGTTTTTAATGAAAACATCTCCACTAATGAAACTTTCAACAAATGCTGCTCAAACTACCCTCTCCGAATACTGTAAAATATTGTGCCCATTCTCTGAAACCTTGTCAAGCTTCTTGCAACCTGCTTTGTCTTTTTCTTTTCTTTTAGTTTATTAGTACATGTCTACAATCCTTGTGAGAAGCTAGTCCATGTCCATAACACATCTTAATTCCTTTTATCATCTCTTTCCCTTCCCTCTCTCCCCCGCTCCACTTTGTATTTTCTGCTTAACTGTTACATAAATGTATGATTTTCCTCCTTTCTTAACACAAACCTAAAAGGTGGGACATAAACCCAGAGGAGTAGACACAAGTTTTCCATATTAGTTCTCAGACAGAACGCATGGAAGTAACAAGAGGCCCGGGCACTAAGTATCTTCTTGACTTCACTTTTAGTTATAGCATATTTCGCACAGATATAAACACAAGGAAGTCGACTAAAAAATACCAAAGGAAAACATTCAAATACTATTCTAAAAACATCAGGTCTGTATTTTAGAACATCAAGAAAATCCAAAATGTTCCAAAAACTGAAATTTTCTGAGGCAGACATGATGCCACTTGCGGGAAATCTGACAACTGACTTCATGTATGAGTCCCAGTCAAAATGCAGGCACACTAAGGACACTGTACGCAGTGACCTTCAGGTCACATGGGTAAGGTACATGTGAATCACATGCGAGTCATCTCATTATATGGATGTAAGTATTCCAAAATCTGGAGAAATCTAAACTTTGAAACACTTCAGGTCCCAAACATTTAGATAAGGGACCTGAAGCTGTACTGCAGTCTTCCTTTAACAATGTAAACATTTAGGGCTGGTGAGATGGCTCAGCGGCTTAAGCGCCTGCCTGGCAAGCGCGAGGGCCCGAGTTCGACTCCCGGATCCCACATACAAAAAAGGGGCCGGTGATATCGCTCAGCGGCACGGGCGCCTGCTGGCGCACGAGGTCCTGAGGTCGACCCCCCGGTACCCACAAAAAAAAAAAAAAAACAACAATGTAAACATTTATAAATATGTCGATAGATATACAGACCTTAATAAATGAAGTATTCTTGAATATTTTATAAGGAAAACCAGTTAGCTTTAATTTCTTCACAATTTTTATGGATTTATCTAGATCAAGGACAACTCCCGTTGCAGCTATCCGGAAATCAGGCTGAAAGAAACCCCCAAAATTTGAGTATAAAATATTAGCAGGATAGGGCCAACCTGAGCTACACAGTAAGTTCAAGGCCAACCTGAACTGCATAGTGAGATCCTGTCTCAAAAATAAACAAACAAACAAAAAACAAAAATAAAAAACCCAGCAGGAGTTTCAACTCTCTGTGATGCACTAAGTTACCAAAGTTTGCTTTACTTATAATCAGCTAAGAAAGAACAAGAGAGCGTGTGAACATGTCAAATGGTATTTCAGCAAAGCACTGAAAGCTGCAACATTGGCAGCTAAACTGACACTGATGGCTCCAGGGCCCTCCTGAGAGGGACTTCACAACAAGGGTCAATTTGGCATGAAGAAGAAAAGCTAAATTTAGCTGTAATTTATAAAAAGCTAAATTCTGGACTTCTGGGGTAGATTCTTCTACCTCCTCATCTCTCTGTGAAACCTGCTCTGACTAGTCTCACACAGAGGGCACATGCTTGCTCAGCCTCCCCAGGAGAGCTGCCCCCGGTGAACTGGCTACCCGGTGTCCCTAGAATAGGCACCGTGCCAGCCCATGGAGAGCACTGCTCCAATACTCCTTCAAGGCATGAGAACCTGTGCCATGACAATTCTTCTACACCACTCTTCTCTACTCCCAAGCCCTTCTAAAGGACACAGGAAAATCCAAAGCAAAGAGAAATTTACTATATATAACATGCTAAAAATGAGTGATTTCTAACTTAAAGATTCATGTATGTGACTCAGATTCAAGATCAACTTCTCAAATATAATCTATGAAATAAAATATCCAAGATTTTTACCATTACACCACTGACAGACTGTATTGCCAAGAACCCAGTTCCTTGTGGAGTGATAGGACCTTAAAGGAAACAGGAAACAAGCCCGAGTGAGCCACATATTTGGATTCTGTTTTACATATCCCTCACCCAAGGAGACAAATATTATGACGAACTGGTAGTTCATGAAAGAAAAGAACAAAACTTAATCATAAGGTCTAATAATGGGTATTAGTGAAATCTTACAACCAAGGTATTCTAACTCCATTTTACCCCAAAACGTTGCTCCACAGTGCATGTGCTGTGGGGTGTATTTTAGAAGCCTCTGTCGTCCATTGTGGTCTTCAATGTAATAGAGTGGGATGGTCTGAAACCTCCTCCACCCAACAGAAAAAATGATTGGATCTCGGGACTTCAGGATTTTCTTATACCAGCGATGTTTCTTCAGACGCATCTGAGAGGAGAAGTGTTCAACACAGTAGGGTGCACACTCAACCCAGCAGTGGCACATGGTGTGCACCCACTGTACATGCCCCACACTGCTTGCATGCCCAGAGCACCCACTGCACATGCCCCATGCTGCCCTCATACCCACAGCACCCACCTGCCCATTCCCCATGCTACCTTCACACCCAGGGCACCCACCTGCACATACCCCACGTTGCCCTCACTGTTGCCCAAGCCACCCAGAATAACTGGGTAGTGGGGGTCAAAGTTCATCACAAATTCGCAAGGGACATTTTCAATCTCAATTCGGACATACATCCCAGGTCGAAAACCTTCATACTGAACTCTAGTTTCATCATCCTGATCTTCAAATTCTGCTTGGTTAAGCTACATATGAGAGAGGGGAAAAAAACAGTAAAACCTCATCATGCTGTTATCTTTAATTGACCTAAGATTAAAATTAAGAATAAGCAACTTATTGGGCCGGTGAGATGGCTCAGCGGCTTAAGCGCCTGCCCGGCAAGCGCAAGGGCCCGAGTTCGACTCCCGGAACCCACATACGAAAAAGGGGCCGGTGATATCGCTCAGCGGCACGGGCACCTCCTGGTGCGCGAGGTCCTGAGGTCGACCCCCCGGTACCCACAAAAAAAAAAAAAAAAAAAAAAAAAAAAGAATAAGCAACTTATTAAAGGAACCACGGACAGAATTCTTTAGGTTTTATCTTCATCAAAAACGGTGGGTAGCTGGGCATGGTGGCACATGCCTGTAATTCCAGCACTTGGGAGGCTGAGGCAGGAAGATCGCTGTGACTTCAAGGCCAGCCTGGGCTACAAAGTGAGTTCTAGGCCAGCCTGAACTGCACAGTGAAACCCTGTCTCAGAAAGACAATAAAACAAAACAAAACAGAAACAAACAAAAAAAGAGTAGTAGCCATGTCTGTGGTTGTTAGGAAAGTCCCTGCCGTGTTCTCTCTTGCTCAGAACACAACGAACGCTGGTCCTGTCAGCAACCAGCTTCCCTAGACCACACCTTCTTTCCTCATTGCAATTTCCTATTTTCTCTACTCACATCAAACCCCCCAGTGACTTCAGGTGTCACCCTCCTTCACTCTTATGGTTCGTATCTTCACGTCCACCCAAAGCTTCCTGCGCTCACTGGGGGGCTTTGGGGAGGTGATTGGATCATGGGGTGGGATACTCAGCAGTGGATTAGTCCATTGATGAGCCTACAGCTAAATGTGGTGTTGGGAGGTGACACCTGGTGAAGGACATGAGGCACTGGGGGTATGGCCTGGAAGTCTATCTCCTCCCTCTTCCCTTGATCTTGCTCTGAATTCTAACTGCCCTGCAATGAGCTCTTTCCCCTCTGGCATGACATTCTGCCTTGGAACCAGCTGACTATCAACTGAAACCTCTACAAACTGTGAGCCAATACAAACCCTTCTCCCTTAAGAGTTGGCAGTGTCAGGTATTGTGTCCCAGCAACAAGGAGGTAACTAAGAAACTTACTCTCACACACCACATGCAGTCCATGAGGATATCCTACGGATTCACCTTTCAAACACAAAGTACACCAGACCTGGCTCCTTCACCTTTGTCTGTGCCATCTTAACCTGAGTCCCTCCCAGAGCAATCCTGTCTACAGGGAGGGCACCAGTGTCTCTCCTTTGCTCTAACCCCGTAAGAGCCCCATTTCACCCAGAAGGAAAAATTCAAAGTCCTTTAGGATGGCCCACAAGATTCCAGGTGACTTTATAAATAGTACAGACTTCAGGACTAGCTTTATATTTCTTAGTCACTTCTGTAAAGGTCAACACAGACTGGGAATGCTGAGTTATGACTCATCAGAGACGAAGGTCTAGGCTGACCCCAGTCTAAACTACATTCCACCAATCACAAATCCTCATTTGCAGCCATCGCCTGTGCGCTCCCGTCTCCTCCAGAGTAGAGCCACCACCTCAGACAGCCGCTCGGCCCCAAGCAGGAGCCACTCTATCCTTTCCCTGAATCTCTGTAGAAACTTTCTGAACTCTGACTGAGGTGAGTTCAGGAAACTTGCCCTGGATAGCTTAGTTGTCCACAAGTCACATGGGCTACAAATCCCCTATTTGTTCAAATCAGGGGCAGTGATCAAAATGTGAGCCCAGGTTTGTGAGGCCCTCAGAAATCCCTTCTGCTTCATCACTGTGGGTCTAGCACTGCGGGCTCTGGTGCTGCTCTGTGAGTTTCTGACTGAGACCATGAGCAACCATACCCATATGCACCTTGACCAAGAGCCACATGAAAGGCACAGAGCAGGCTGGGGGCAGTCAGCCCTGGGAGGAGGCACATAGGAGGAGGTCTCTCACCTGTGCTTGTTTCTGCATTTCTCCCTTAAGGTCATCAAAATAAGTGCTTTCTCCTTCATCATACTCTGCATCAAACAGCTCCTTCAATTTTCTCTTCTTCTCCAAATGCTTTTTCTTGGTGTCTTCCTCTGTGCTGGGGTTGGTTTCTTTCTGAACTTCTCCCTCTACCTCTTCAGTCTTAAATTTCCAAAAGGAAAACATTTTAAAAGTTAATTAAACATAAAAGCAGATAAACCTCTTTTTGAACTGCAAAAACCTTAGTTATGACCATTATGAATAAAAAACTCAGTCTTTGACTCTAAGACACTGTGCCCTGCTGCAAGAGACAGCACTGCAACTGTCACTGGCCCCTCAGGCCTGGAATGCCACCCCAGGGAAGTGACAGAAATGTGCCCAACCCAGATGCTCCCAGAAATGCCCTAAGGACATTTCAGGGAGAAAAGGAAACTGGTTTTCTTTAAATAACACTTAAATTTAGTAAGAGGGGAATGATGGCAAGACAAACAATGGACGGGAAGAACTGAACTAAAATCTCCATGAATAAAAAATTGTAAGGAATCTGGTAAACAACCATGGCAAAAAGGGGCTGGTGGTGTCATGTAAAAGACTGAGAATGAGTCAATGGATGACTTCTATCTGTCCCACACCTCACACTTCTAGGAAGGACTCTATCCATGGGTATGCAAGTTACACAGGTAGCCATCTGAACTGTGCTTCTTACCAGGAGTGACTGTGGCGCAAGAGGATGCAGCTGTGACAGACTCATACCTGAGCATCCGGGTCTGGCTTTCCTTTGTGCACATCCCCTGTTTCTAGGTCTTCAAAGTCACCATAGAGCTCATCTGGAAAAGAACATCCACAGAGCCATCTGTGAGAGGGGTCTGCACGCGACAGCACAGGACCCTGTGCCCTCCACACTCCAAGCTCTGATCTACTGGTTCCTGTGGTTTCACTGTCACTATTCCATCATCTGTCAGGTAAAAGAAATGGACGCAATCCACATTTTCCTGCTCTTCTGAAATCTCACTTAGCTGTGGGCTGTTCTTCTAGCACAGGTGTTAACACTGGAACAGACAACAGAAGCAGCAAGCACAACCCTCGGGGAGACCCCAACACCAACACCCAAAGAGTGACCAGGAAAGCCACAGTGCAAGAGGAGTAACCATAACACACCTGCACGACACGCCTAGTGGAAACCCTAGTCTATACAGCTAAGCGCAGGTAAGTGCAAGGACACCTCAACACTGCCGACACCACAGAAGAGTTCACTCATTCACCCATTTGTCCATGCTTGGAGCACTGAGCTCAGTTACAGGTCCTGTCTTAAAAACTCCTTTGGGAGCACAACGTTTAGAAAGGTATTAAAACATTTTCACACAAGAGCCAAGAAAAATAAAATAACACATGGGAAGCTCCTATTTGTAATAAAAACAAAAAAGGGCAAGAACAGTCATGTATAAACTTAACAAAACCTGTGCTGGTACTTATTTAAAGAACAGGCTGTAATATGTCACCACAGGACAGAGGCGTAACCCCATCGGCCACGTCCCAGCCACCCCCAGCCAGTGCTGCAGGGTGTGCACCAGTGCTATCTACTGAACGAAGGATGACACAATTCTTCCAACCACACAGTCACAATAAAAACCACTACTAAGGACTTCTAGTCTACCCTCCTATAGCTGCAAACTGCAGAAGTAATGCAGGAGATAAGGGACAATCAAAGAACTCTGGAAGGTAGGGAAAAAAAGACAAGCTGGTGAATGACCACAGGACTCAAGGGATGGCCTGGTGGCCATCAGGAAAGGGACCCAGCCCAATGTTTCCCCACCCTCACCCAGGCAGAGGGTGATCAGGTGGGCTCCTCACCCAAACAAAATCTTGCTGGCAACACCAGGACTGCTGGGCAGCACAAGGCCGAGAGGCAGGGCCCCCGATCACGACAAGGGGCAGGGCCCACCTTGTGAAAGAGCCTGAGCCAACCTCCTTTCCTCTACCAAGACACCCAGGTGCTGAGGTTACTGGCAAGGGAGAATCCACCAGGCCCAAGCCTCCCATCCCTCATTCAAAAGCAATCCACAAACAGACAAGATCAATAAGGACGTGCCTCAAGACAGCAAACAGCCTGCGGCCTAGAGTCCAAGACAGCCATTCCCCCAGGGGCACCAGTGGTACCAGAGGAACCAGGCAGGCTAAAGCAGCCCCACAAAGGCTCCGAAATCAAATTATCACAGGAACTATACTCTACAAAGTACTAGGACCTGTGTGCTATACCTGAACAGGATGATGCCTGTGAACAGTAAAAGAAAAAAAATCACACAGGAACCAGTCTCCTCTCACAACAGCTAAAAGGTACAGAAGATAACAGAGAATCACCAATTGTATTTCATACTCATGTGTGAAACACATCCTAAATTTAAACATGAAAAGATGACCAAAGACACCAACTCTGAAATGGATCAGAGGCTGAAACTACTGACTCATATTGTAAAATGCTTCAACAAGCAACTACAAATCCCTTGGCAACAAACAAAGAATTGAAAACCTCAGCAAAGAAACTGAATCAAATAAAAATGAAAGAATTGAAGTCCACAATAACAAATTTAAAACCACTGGATGGGTTGGTTCATTAGTGAAGGTGGAGCAGACAAAGAAGGGAACTGGAGGCCCGATGAGCAGAATTCAGCATCTGGACAACAGAGACAACAGCCCAGAAATCACAGGCCTGTGGGAGGCGAACCACCACATTTACACCACCAGAGTCCCAGAGGGAGACCAAGGCTCAGGAGCAGGCAAAGCAGGACCAACGCTTCCCAAATATGAGAGAAACTTTCAGACTCAAACCAAGGGAGCTTCAAAATGAACCCAAGAAATACATGTTGGTTAAACTTCTGAGAACTAAACAGAGACAATGCCTGCAGGGGCACCCAACTCAGTGGACGGCATCTTTCCCGCTGAAGCCAGGAAGCCAGAGGGTGTGGCACAAATATTTTAAGGACTACAAGAAAAGCGAGCAGACACTGCGTTCCAGGCAGCGAAGCCAATCTCAACAAATTTAAAAGAACTGAAATCACAAGAGTGTGCTCTCAAACTATCACATAATCAATCTAGAAATTCATAATAGCCAACAGGAAAATAATCAAGCTAGAAATTCATAATAGAAAGCCAACAGGAAAATCTCTAAACAATATACTGCTGACATTCACAGGCCAAAGAAAGTCTCAATGGAAACATAAAAATGTACAGAATGGAATAAAAATGAAAAGCTATGAAAATTTGTGAGATGCAACTAAATAGCACCGAGAGGGAAATTTATATCACTAAGCATTTTACCAAATGTAAGGTTTAGTAAATGTAAAAGGTCTCAAACCAACAATACATGAAAATTGAAAAAGAGCAAAATAAATCTAAACTTAGCAGAAGTCAACAAAATTAAAAATGGGAAGAACAGACAAATAAAAAATTAGTTATTAAAAAAAACCTTATTGACAAAGATTGAAAAAAATGAGAATGACACTGGATTGTCAAAAAGGATCCTGCAACCATTAGAAGAGTGGTAAGCATATATTATCCATGGAGCATTATTCCTCCACAAACAAGAAGGAAACCCTGGGCCGGTGAGATGGCTCAGCGGCGTAAGCATCTGCCTGGCAAACGCGAGGGCCCGAGTTCGACTCCCAGAACCCACATACGAAAAAAGGGCCGGTGATACCGCTCAGTGGCACGGGTGCCTGCTGGCATGCGAGGTCCTGAGTTCGACCCCCGGTACCCACACACACAAAAAAAATCCTCAGTACTCAAGGAACAGAAGGAAAGAGAGCGCACAAACAATGCGTAAAGGACCGGTGAGATGGCTCAGCGGCGTACGCGCCTGCCTGGCAAGTGCGAGGGCCCAAGTTCAACTCCCAAAACGCACATAAGAAAAAAAAGGCCAGCGATATCACTCAGTGGCACAGGCGCCTGCTGGCGCGTGAGGTCCTGAGGTCGACCCCTGGTATCCACAAAAAAAACCCCAAAAAACAAAAAAAAAATGCGTACAAAAATAACTAAACCAACACCAGACTTCCCAGGGAAAAGACTGGGAGAAAGGCAGGATGCTCTCTCTCAGCCTCTTAATCAACACAATGCCGACATCCTAGCCACTGCAATAAAGAAAAAATAAAAAATACAAGGCAAATGGCTGGAAAAGAAAGAAACAACACTGTTCCTATTTGCAGATTACACAACTGTCCATGTAGAAAATCCCAAGCAATCTACCAAAAACAAAACACAAATGTCCCAGAACTAATAAGCGAGCAAAAGATACCACAGACATTTTACATCTGTATACACCTGAAATAAAGCAACCCCAAATAATCAACAGCAAGAACCGCCAACCCAATGAGAAAAAGAATCAAAGACATTCAGACATTTTACATAAAGATGGCAAATAGGCAGACTTAAACATGCTAAAAGTGCTACACAATATAAGGCATCAGGGAAATATAAAATAAAAACCCAATGAAGTATCATTAGATATGTGTAATGATGGCTGAAATAAAGTGAGAGCACCACGTGCTGGTGAGGATGCAGAGACATGGAGCCATTCATGCACTGGTGTGGAAATACAAATTGGCCCCACCACTCTAGCAGTTTCCTGTAAGACTAAATATGCAATTACCAGATCACCCAGCAACTGCAACCGTGGGCGTGTGTCCCAGAAGGTAGGAAATTTGTATTCACACAGAAACCTGTACCCCAGTGTGCACGGAAGGGACTGGGGATATGGTTGAGGGGTAGAGCGCTGGCCATGCATGTGCAAAGCCTGGGTTCTCCCCATCCCAGCACTGGCTGTATGAAAATGCACGTTCACAGAAGCTCGGTTCTGAGTACCCCAAACTGCAACAGCCCGGATCTCTTCTCATGATGAGGGGCTAAACACACTGGGATGTGCCTTCCACAAGACACCACTCAGCAATAAAGAGGGGTAAGCTACAGCAACAGGCGATGATCTGAGTACGTCCAGGGAACTGTGCCCAGTGAAAAACTCTAGACCCCAGAGGTTACTAACCATGTAACTGCATTTATTTAACATCCTAAGAGGACAGACTATAGACATGGAACCGACCAGGCTTCCTACAGGGTAGGGACTGGGGACAGAAAGACAGCAGGGAGGGGAGTGGGCTCTTGAGAGAACAGGACAAGGAAAGGGGTCCTGCTGCAATGGAGTATTCTGTGCAGTTTGTACACACATAGACCTATACACATGATGAAGGCAAGCACCACTACATACCCCTACACATGTGACGAAGGCACACACCACCATACACCCCTACACATGTGATGAAGGCACACACCACAGTCCTCTACACACCTGAAAGCAGCTGTACACAACTATCAAAACTGACTAAGCTGAACACTGCTCTACTTTAATTTTTAAAAAGCAGGCTCTAACAAAAACAACAAATTTTTTTCCTAATCCTACAACTAAGGAATATAAGTAAAAGTCAGACTTCATTAATTTTCTAGTCATGAAGAAAACAGCAGGATTGAAAATAAACCTACAAATTATTGAGAAATAATTTGCAAATCTAGCTTAAGAGAAGACCAAACCTGGAAAGGACTAAGTGCATATAACAGATAAAAATGTTTTATTCTGTAACAACTCCAAATTCCAGTGAAACTTCACTATTTACTGAAAAAATGTTACACATGATTCCTGAAAATATTAAAATATGGGGGGCCGGTGAGATGGCTCAGCGGCGTAAGCGCCTGCCCGGCAAGCGCGAGGGCCCGAGTTCGACTCCCGGAACCCACATACAAAAAAGGGGCCGGTGATATTGCTCAGCGGCACGGGCGCCTGCTGGCGCGCGAGGTCGACCCCCCGGTACCCACACACAAAAAAAATAATAATAATTATATATATATATATATATATATATATATATATAACAACCACCGCCAAAAACACTCTACCAATGATCATGGAAAAACTGAAAATGATTACCAGAATTACCTCAAGAGTACCATCTTGATAAACATATGTGCACATCTGCTAGGAATGCTTAACCTGAATCTAACCAAACCTTTACTCCTAACACACAGCTTATAAGACTGGGAGAAATGGAAGAGAGCTGATTAACACGGTAAGGAACATGTCCCATGACAATGGGCCAGGTGACTTCCAAAAGTCACTGTCACTATTAAAGTGAGTGGGCAGTTGGAGTACTGCTCTAGATCCAGGCTGCCAAACTTTTGCAAACAGCCAGGGTATAAATATTTTAGGCCTTCTGGCTGTATAGCCCCTGTTGCAATCACTCGACTCTGCTACTAACAAACATGTGACTGTTCCAGTAACACTTTACACTGAAAACTGAAATTTGAATTCCATATAGTATCCACATCATAAAATACATTGGGATTTTTTTTAGTCCTTTAAAACAGTGTAAAATCCATTCTTAGTCTGTGTTCTTTGGAAGCAGGGGTGGCAGGAGATGGGGGCGGGTTCCACAGCCACAGCCTGCAGAGGGAGGTGGCAGCGGGAGGATGCAGCTCCTCCCAAAGACACTGCATCTACTCCCTCAGTGAAATGCAGGTTTAAGCACTGTCTTTTGGGGCCAGAAGAGTCTTTTTAGCAACAGAGCCTGTTAAACCACCCCTAGGGAAATGATACAGAAGGAATCTCCATGGGAAGAGTAAGGAAAAGAAATCTCACCACAGAAGGATTTTAGACTACATAATCGTTTACACATTTATTATCATACTAAACAAAATTTTAAAATTAAATGATAAAAAATAAGTATTTGGAATAAATGAATGATAAATGTCCTTTAGAGAAGCTCAAGCTTATGTATCAATAAAAATATAAATACTCATCAGAAAAATGGGCAAAGGACACAAGCAAATCACCAAAAAAGTGCCGCAGCCAAAACAATTTAAATGAATATTCTTACTTACGAGTAGTCAAAGAAATGCTGATTTCAAATAGAAGAAACCAGTTTTCATCTCTCAAACTGGCAAAAAAAATTATAGATAGCACTCAATATTGAATGAAAGTAGTACAGTAAGTGTTAAGATACATGCTCAGAAGCACATAACTAAGAATGGCCTTCTGAAAGACCATTTGGTAACTGCGATCTTTGGTAACTGTAATTTTATCTTATGAAAATAAAAAATGTGTTCCAAGAGTTGCTTGATGGTCATCCAGTATAGAGCTCTTTACAATATGGACAAAGTCCAAAACTGCTTAAAATCTCAAACA
The DNA here is from genome assembly GCA_028451465.1 of Erethizon dorsatum. Lineage (NCBI taxonomy): Eukaryota > Metazoa > Chordata > Mammalia > Rodentia > Erethizontidae > Erethizon > Erethizon dorsatum. The sequence goes on along the minus strand of CM051833.1, from coordinate 41,119,465 downwards.
ATAGTATTGTCACTTGAATTACAGTATGGTATTTAAATCATAACAATGAAATCTTTGAAAAAATTTAATGGGAAAATGTATTATTAAGTATGATAACAGACAAACACAATTATAATGATTAGGAGGAAATACCTCTAAGGTTAACTAAGGTTTTTTTTAATGGATGAAAGAACTCTAGTATGAGATGTACTTTTTTTTTTTTTTTTTTTTTAATGTGGGTACCAGGAGTCGACCTTAGGACCTCACGCTTGGCAGCAAGCGCTTGTGCCGCTGAGCGATATCACTGGCCCCTTTTTTTTCCTTTATGTGGGTACTGGGAATCGAACTCAGGACCTCGCACTTGCCAGGCAGGCGCTTATGCCGCTGAGCTATCTCACCAGCCCTGAAATGCACTTTTTATTCTAAATTTTCTACAATGCATACTACCTTTAAGCTCAAAAGAAAAATATGAACATTATTTAAGAACATTTTTCACACACAAAAAACCTACTTTTAAGAAACACGTGATCAAATTTATGGCAATTTTCTCACTTTTCTTTCAGGTTCATATCTATTCAACAGGTTAACAGAGAGGAGAAAGGAGACACCAGGGCACTACCCACAACTGCCAGAGCACACCATCAGTTCCACCCTGCGGTTTAGACACAGAGGAGGACAGGCAGCCTTACCGTCTTCTGCTAAGATCTTGGCTGCATCCTTGTCCTCTTCCCACTTCCCTGTCACGAAGCAGTCTCGGATACTGCTCATAACCTGACACAGAAAAGCAGCACTCAGTGACATGCTCCAGTCATGCCACAGGGCGCTGCTACTGAGGTGTGGTGGCAGGCAGCCACTGGCCTGTAAGTACTTCCCGAGGCACTTCCAGGGACAGTCTCACGTCAGGGGCGCCTGCAGGATGACACTGCCAGTACAACCACAGAGACAAAACACAAAGGTCACAACATTAAGCAGTGGGTAAGGAAAGTACCCTTAGGCCACTAACTTCATAAGTAAATAGTATTCACTAATTTTCAGTGTATTAATGTTTCTAAGGCAATGCAATGGGACGTTTTACCAAGTTAGTCTTTCTATTTGTTAATCTAAACCTACCATTTCTGCTTGGAAAAAAAAAAAATTTTTTTTTTTAAATGTGGGTACTGGGAGTCAAACTCAGAACCTCGCGCTTGCCAGGCAGGCGCTTATGCCACTGAGCTATCTCACCGGCCCTCTGCTTGAAAATTTAATTCCTATAGAATGGGAGAATATACTTGCAAATCAAGTGTCTGATAAGGGACTTGTATCCAGAATACATAAGCAAGTCTTCCCCCAATCTTAAAAATACGCAAACAATACGAATAGATATTTCTTCCAAGTATTTATAGAGATGGCCAGAAAGCACATAACATGAGGTTGGAATCATTATCAGGGAAATGCAAATGAACACCACAATGAGGTATCATTTCACATCTTCTAGGACAGCTATAATCGAAAAACAGATAACAAGTGTTGGCGAGGATATAGACAAAGTGAAACCAAAACAGTGCTGGCAGGAATGTAAAATGGCACAGCTGCTTCTGAAAGAGAAATCATGTAAGGGGAAAAGTATTTCCCACAATCATATTAATGGTACTATGTGTCATGGTGTTCTGACATTGTTTTATGTGTAATATGGGATAGACCAAATAAGGAATTACATGATTTTCTTATTTCGTCTCCAGATTCAACCAGGGGATAATTCTCCAGTAGAAAAATGGACACAGACATAAGATGCCGTCCCGAACATGAACTGAAAACATCTGTATAAATCCCTCACACTCTGACCACTGAGAAGGACTAGAAACAATGACCAACTCATACAATAAGCGCTCTCATGCCTCGACTGTGAGTGCCATCTTCTACTAAAGGAAATCGGCACTTCTTATGGCTGACTCCAATTCTGGCAGCAGAAATATACCAGATGGTGGCCAGAAATGAGAGCTTACACAGCATGCGTGAGGTGCTGCGTTCCATTTCCAGCACACTTTTTTTTAAATTCAGGCTTTTATTCTGCTTATATGGAAGTAAGTAACCCAACCAAGTGAGGGTAAGTTTCTCTTTACAGAAGTAATCTAGAAAAACAAGTGAGTCTCCCTCCTATAACCTTAAGAAACCTGGGGCCCTGGACATCAAGCATCACAAGTACTGACATGAGGGGAGACAGCTATACTCCATTGGCCTCCTACTGAAAAACCACCAGCACCTGGGAGCACGGCTGCCCACAGATCAAATCAAACCTCACCCTATATAATTTCTGCATGCTTTGTCTACAACCATTCAACTACTTAAATCAATCTTACATTAATCAAGATTAAATAACACATGGAGTTCTTCAATCCTAGCAGCCCACTAACCTCAGTGCTCGACCCACAAGCAGCCCCTGGACAGTTGCAGGATGCACTCCTCTCTCCACATGGCTCTGAGCTGAGCTGAAGGGGACCCAGAGGAAAGGGCCGGGCACACTGCACATGGGGACGCAGTGCATGCATGAGGTCCGAATAGAAGAAATGCTACCCAGCAAATACTCAGCTTCTTCAACAAATGAAGTGTACAGGAACAACAGGGACGGGAGGAGGGGAGGAATGCAGATTAAGAGATTTAAAAGGCAAAGAAAAAATAATAAAAGCCATGTGAAACTAAACTACAGAGTTTAGTGACACAAACTTGGAGGGTGAAATTATGGAGAAGAGAAACAGGCAATCTAGATGTGCTCCTTGACTGGGATCAGCTTCTGGCAGCTCACTGAGTCGAATGATTATTTTTATGTGGTTTTCTTTATCCATATTAAATTTTATCATTAAAAAACTGTTAGATAAAATTTGTAAGAGCTACACATTGAATTGTATTAGGCAATATGAGAGTAACTAGGCTTCTCTGAGGAGTGATAAATAGTTAAGCTAAACTGAATGACAAAAAGCAGTCAGGCTTGGGAAGATAAGAACATTCCAGAAGAGAAAACAGAGGGTGGGAAGGTCCAACATAGGATTAAGCCTTGGCAAATTTGAGAAGTGAGTGAATTCCAGTTTGACTAGGGAGTGGTGCGTTGGGTAAGAACACTCCCAGTGTCACGGATTTGTTTGCTTACAAAGAGAAGAAATTGTAAATTTTAACTCAGGACAGCAGACATATCCCAGTAATAATGTTTCAAATGAACAAAAACCCTTAAGCGCAACGCTTGTAGTCAAGGTAATGCTACTACTCACATTAAAAGGTGAACACTTTCCTTTTCCATGATACACGTACATCCTGTGACTACACTCAGAACAGGTTAGGGCTCAGGATGCATGAAATACCCACTCTGCTACCTGAGAAAACCACCTCCTGTGAAAGTAAGAGCCCAACAATGGGGAAGCGATACTATTCAGAAGAGATTCTGTCGGCACACAAGTCAAGTGCATGAGTTGTTTTTTTCTAAACTAAAACCTCAGTATTCAGGTTTAATTGCAGTGTTGGCACTTTGTCCTAAGTGAGTTTGGAGTTGCAGTTTGAGGACTCGGTCTCTAAAAGGTTCACCATTTCTAGAATAATCCTCTCATTCCATCCAGAGGTGAACATGTGATTCTGCCTCACCTCCTCTAAGTCCCAATCATGGGGCGCTTCCACAGGAAACTTGGAGCAGTCCAACGCGTCAGCCTTGTGCTTGCACCCTCCGTCAGGTTGCCTGATGCGGAATAGCCCTCCCAGCTCTTCTTGGGCATCTCCGTCATCATCTCCATCATCTTCTGTCACTAAATGGAACACCACGATGGCAAAGTGAGATTAAAATCTTCAGTCCTAGAGGATTTGATACCAACCAGTTAAGGCTCCTGCCCTATAACCCAGGGGACTGCAAGTCCTTGTGTGTGGTGGGCACAGTGGTGGCCCTGAGCCAGTCAGCCACATAGAACACCTCAGCCACAGACAGAGATGCTAGGAGACGCCAGCAGGAACAGATCAAGAATTGGGGTGGGGTGTGACCCTTAAATGCAGAGCTTTAAATTACTACAGTGTTTTTGTGCACAGTGCTGAGTCCTTAATGACTAAAGTCTTTCGGCAAATCCTAAGTGAAAATCAGCACATACCAAGCCTCCTATTTGATGCTCCTAACCCAAAGTGTCTAATCATATGGTAATTGAAGAGCACAGTTTAAAGCTTACCATTTTATACCCATTTTTCCAAAAGGAACACACAGGTGAGCCTAATAAGCTATAAAATCAGAGAACCAGGGCAAAGGGGAAAGAGGCTGCATTACACAGGGTTCTCACTCTCAGAAAAGAAAAACAAAGGTTTTTATAGGCAAAATATTTTCCTGGCATTAAATTTTACAAAAATTTCTCATGTAAGACTTTTAAATAGAATATGAAATGACATAATGTACAGTATTCTCATCAAAAATTTTATGGCAAACCCATAAATCTATTTCATATGACCAATCTGTGGCCCTCACGAGCTGATTAAAAACATCTGCCAAATGTTAAATGTGACAGCCAAGAATTATGGATGTCAAAAGTGCTGCCCCAATCTCCCAACCAACTCCCTAATCTCTCTTATAGAAAACAGTCTAAAAACCCTAAACATTTCTAGCTCTTAGCCAGAGCGCTTTACCTGTCCCATAAATTAGCTTTCGGAGGTTTGGCGCTGCTTGCTGCTGCCGCAGAAAGGCCTCCGCTGCCTTCCTAGAGAGGTCTTCCTTCCATTTGAGAGCCCCTGGAACACAACGCCAGAGCCAGTTATACCTGTTTACCATCCTCTCTGCTTCAAGCTCACAGTGCAGCATCTGAACAGTAAACAAAGTCTCCCAACAGCAGACCCCAAATGTGGGCACTGTATTGACAGCAACATTTCAAGTGCCAAGTTTCTAGAAACAGCCAATTATCCTTAGGCATGCTTCAAGTTAGTTACTTACCTGATGTTTCTGTGAAACAGTTATTTTCTTCCTTGTAATCTTCTTCCTCCTTGAGTAAATCTTCGATATCACTGGTCTCCTCAATCAAGTTCTTGGACCCTGGTTTCCGACCATGATGCCCTCTAGAAGGACATGCATGCTTCTCCCCAGCAGCCTTTCCGTCTCCTGCATCCTCCTCCTCTGAGCTAGGTGAGGAGCTTTCTCCAGATGCAAAGGCCTCTTCCGCTGTGCAGTGGCCAGAGTCAGAAGTGGCAAGGGCTGTTTTTCTCATTGGCAAAGATTTCTCCAGGTTCCGGTGGCCACTCCAATGGCCAGCTGGCGACAGTCTTACTTTGCCACCTTCTCCATCAGCCTTCAATTCTAGAATGTCCTCCTCTCCACAAGAGTCACTGTCTTCACTGCTTTCATTGGTTTCTTCCTCTTCCCCTCCATCCTCTGAGCTTCTCTCAAGGTCATCATCACTGTCTGCAAATGCTGGCAAGTCCACCTCACTGTCCTCCTCCATGTCCAGTTTCTGCCGCTTGACACCCTTGACAGCCACATACTCACGCTCAGTGCCTTCAGGTCCTTGTTCCTCCTCCGTCTCATCACCACTAGAGCCACCGTCCAGTCTGTCACTGTCAGACCCTTCATCATCTTCCTCATCACTACCTCCAGATTCACCTTCTTCATCTCCAAACACGGCTCTGCGACGCACTCGACCAGTGCTCACATCCAGCTGCTTTTCCTCTTTTGGCATCCACAGCCTGCATTACCACATTAATGCAAAATAATTTAGGATGTACAGTAGCTGGCTAATCTAGAAATGGCAATACAGTTGATAAAAATACAAAGAAACAGCAATGTCAAGGAATGATTTAAGGTGACATCGCACAGGAAAAAGATCTAATAAACACTAGCATAGTTAGTAAGCAAACTTATGACAGTTCCCTAGCAAGACACTTGTAAAGAACTGACAGGAAGAATAAAGAGATACATTTTTTAAAAACAAAACAAAACAAAAACCCCTAATTTCAGGAAAACTATTCAAAAAGGAGGTTAGTGTTCAGTAGACCTTTTGGAAAACAGATTTCCAAGCTGGAAATGCTGGCTCCAGGCCTGCAGCGGGGACAGGACAAAGCTGGACCGTTCTGTGGTGCAGAACACAAGTACTCAGAGACCAGCGGAGATACACAACAGGATGCAGGAAACGGACTGAGCCCTCCTGTGGTCAAATCAGGGACAATGCAGGCATAAGAGTAATGGCAGCAATGGGGTAATAACACATGGAATAAAACAAAAGCTAATTAGTCAACAGTGACTCTGGAATAAAGTGGAAGTGACAGCTCTGTGCTAAAGAAAGTCGGCTGACAGACATCAAAGAAATGACAGACAATCGGGCTGGTGAGATGGCTCAGAGGCATAAGCGCCTGCCCGGCAAGCGCGAGGTCCTGAGTTTGACTCCCGGTACCCACATACGATGAAAGGGCCGGTGATATCGCTCAGCGGCACGGGCGCCTCCTGGCGCGCGAGGTCCTGAGGTCGACCCCTGGTACCCACAAAAAAAAAAAAAAAAAGAAATGACAGACAAGAAAACTGCTGATGGGGCCGGTGAGATGGCTCAGTGGTGTAAGCGCCTGCCTTGCAAGCGCAAGGGCCCGAGTTCAACTCCCGGATCCCACATACGAAAAAGGGGCCGGTGATATCGCTCAGCGGCACGGGCACCTGCTGGCGCGCGAGGTCCTGAGGTCGACCCCCGGTACCCACAAAAAAAAAAAAAAAAAAAGAAAACTGCTGATGTGGTTTAGATCTAGATGTCCCCTAACACCTTCTGGGGACTCACAGCTGATCTGCTGTTAGGTGGGGCCCAGTCACTGGGGACAGGACCTGGATGGGTCTATCGCCCTCCGAGCTCCCTTCTGTCTCTGCTTCCTGGTGACCATAATACAGGCAGTTTTTCCGCACCCAGGGCCTTCTGCCATGCCATTTTTTAAGCCTGCCAAACATGGAAAGAAACTTCTGAATTGTAACCCAAAATAAGCCTCTCCCCTTCAAGGTGCAGGTGTCAGGTATTTTGTCCCAGTGATGAGGAAAGTGACTAAGACAACTGCCATTTTGAAGTCTCCATGCCATAACTGCAGAATCATTAAGGTTCTAGAGCTAAAAGGTTGAAATAAAAACTACATGAAGCTATTTAACATAGTGGTACATATAAAATTAGGAAAACATCAATTGTAAAAAAACTAAAATGGCACCTTAAGAGAATAAGTCAGAATACACCATTGATAACAAAATAATGATGATACGAAGACTGCAGAAAAAGGAAATGCTTTCAGCTATGGCAGCACAGGCCCGTAATCCCAGTACTCAGGGAGGCTGAGGCAGGAGGATCTCAAGTTTGAACCTAGCCTGGGTAACTTGGCAAGATCTTGTCTCAAACAAAAAAATTAAAATAAAATTAAAATAAAAACAAAACCAAGGGCCGGTGATATAGCTCAGCGGCACAAGCGCCTGCCTGGCAAGTGCGAGGTCCTGAGTTCGATTCCCGGTAACCACATTAAAAAAAAAAAAAACCCAGCACAGGGATGTAGCTCAATGCAGAGGTTTTAGGGGTCAATCCCCACTACCACAAAACAAAAAGAAATGTTCAGGATACTAAAATAAAAAAAAAATTTTAAGTGCATTGTAACAATATTAGAAAGGAGTATCTACACTGACAAATATGCCAAGAATAACACACAAAAATGAAAACAGCTAATTACAACACAGATTAGAGTAACAGTAACCTTCAGTGAACACTTCTTTATCTGTCAGGTACAATACTAAATATTTAGGCACATTAGAACAAATTATATACTAGATAATCTCGATCATTTTCAGATCGAGTAAGAGGCATAAATCAATACACCCCTTGGTTATGAAAGTACACAAATTCCCAACCCAGAGTGAAAAATAATTCACATAAGCCGTACATTAGTGGACATTACCCCAGAGACGCAGTACAGTCCAACAAAACTTCTAGACGAAGTGTGTGGCTCTGGCCTGTACCAGACTCCGCTCTAGGATGTGGGGCACAAAGAGAAAGCTAAGCAGTCTCTGGTCTCCTATGAAACTACAGCCTACCTATGAAAAGACACGATGCTATTTGAGGAATATATCTGGTGACAACGAATCCCAAAGGTTGAGAAATACTCCCATGTAATGTCACATAAGTCCAAAGAACCTTGAGAAACACATGCACACACAACGGAAAACAGCGACCTTATGCGATGCAATGGCAGAACGATGGGTGACAGGATCCTCTGTAATGAGGTATTTACTAAAAACAGGGAAAAAATACACTTACCCTTGGTTATCTATATCCTCTGACCCCAAAGGTTTGGAATCAGAAAAAAGTGTCACTCTGCTTGAAGCCATCTTGGCATCAATAGTGGAGTGGGTGGCAATGAGACTCTGGACCAGCTCCTGGGTGGGCCCTGCCACCTCCTGTCAAACCAAGGCAGGCAAGTGAGGAGAGCAGAAGGATTTTGGAGACACTGACTTCAATCAGCATTGCGAAATTACACTAAACACAGTCCCTGAAAACCTTTATGTCCCTAAAAAAAAGAATTCTTACAACAAAGTTTGAAATTAATACCCACCTTCTTTTTTTTTTTTTTTTTTGTGGGTACCGGGGGGTCGACCTCAGGACCTCGCGTGCCAGCAGGCACCCGTGCCGCTGAGCGATATCACCGGCCCCTTTTTCGTATGTGGGTTCCGGGAGTCGAACTTGGGCCCTCGTGCTTGCCGGGCAGGCGCTTAAGCCGCTGAGCCATCTCACCGGCCCAATACCCACCTTCTTTAACTCCTTTCCAACATCCATGTGGTATATCATCAAATACTTACAAAAACCTGAGGACCCAAAGCTTTCAAAAGCATTATTTTTGGGCCGGTGAGGTGGCTCAGCGGCATAAGAGCCTGCCTTGCAAGCGCAAGGGCCCGAGTTCGACTCCCGGATCCCACATACGAAAAAGGGGCTGGTGATATCGCTCAGAGGCACGGGTGCCTGTTGGTGCGCAAGGTCCTGAGGTCGACCCCCCGGTACCCACAAAAAAAAAAAAAAAAAAAAAAGCATTATTTTAACCCAGTAATAATCTCATTTCAAAAAATAAAAAATCTGGAGTCCATTTCAAAAAACAGAAACAAGACTATTCTGAATAAGAAAACAGCATGAGAAAAAGAAAAAGACCAAAGAGAGCTGGAAAGTAGGCTGGTCTGTATGGAGAAGATGGGCCACACAGATGCCACCCCCACCAGGGTGCCTATGCTGGGAGCCATGGGTCAGAGATAGAGAGGACAGAGGACAGGATGCTTAGTTCCTGGTTGATACAATGAAATACTCAGATATTCTACCCCCTTAAAATATGTACTTGGGGGCTAGTGAGATAGCTCAGCGGCATAAGCTCCTGCCTGGCAAGCGCGAGGTCCTGAGTTCGACTTCCGGAACCCACATACGAAAAAAGGGCCGGTGATATCGCTCAGCGGCACAGGCGCCTGCTGGTGCGCGAGGTCCTGAGGTCGACCCCCCGGTACCCACCAAAAAAAAAAAAAATGTACTTGGGCCTTAGCGTAAAGATGGATGAGGAGAAAAGGCTTCAATAAATAAAAATGATGCATTACTGTGGTGAAACACAGACTGGAAAGACAGAGGAGTTTGGAGCAGCCTCCCCTCTTACCAATGCCTGAAAGCCATGGCTGCCACCAAGGTCGACATAGACAGCATCTTTGTCATACAGCACACCCCCAACTCCAGAGAGAGGTGCGTAGACCAGCTTTTCCTTCTCGTTTAAACAGCGCTTCTTTTGCTGTTCAGGAAGAGCACATGGGTCTGGGAGGAAACTGACATCGCTCACGGCAAAATCTCCGACACCTGGAGAAGGGATTTTTAGCTGACAGCAAGCCAACAAGTATCTACAGCTGGAAAGTATCCCATATGCCAAAGGCCCAAACCACAGTGTGAAAAAGGGCACCATTCAACACCGGAATGTACTGTGCCTCTCTAGCCATATGACACCAGATTCCACTTAGCACCTTTGCCGCATGACACATAAGTAGGGATTTTGTTTTTGTTTTTTGGGGGGCAGTACTGGGGATCAACATCTAGGGGTGTTCTATCACTGAACTACATCCCCGGCCCTTTTTAAAATTTTGAGACAGGATCTTGATCAGGAGCAGAACTTTCAATGCTCCTGCCTTACAGCCTCCTTATGGTTGGGATTACAGGTGTGCGCCACCACGCTCAGTTTAACTTCTAAAACCACTAGTGAGCTAGGCATGGTGGAGCCCAGCCTGGGCAACTTAACAGCTTACCGAGATTCTGTTCCAAAACAAAAAATAAAAAAAGGGCGAGGGATGCAGCTCAGTGTGAAGGCCCTGGGCTCAGTTCCCAGTACAAAAAACCCAAACAAACAAGCAAATAAACAAAAACCCTCCAGCAAGGCATTTGGTCATTTTTCATTTTTCTCCAAGAAATGAAGCCATTGCCGAAGTTCCACAAATACACTATTTTTACAAGGGGATACCTGGCATGTGAATTTGGCTTTTATTTTTCAAGTGTGCTCCTCGTAGATAACCATAAAGAGAGACCTTTCGGTCACACTTGATGTTTGTCCGGATATCCTCAGGGTTTGTCAAATCTTCCATCCTAGAAAAATAAAACTCAATCACGGGGAAGAAACAAATTCCAATAGCCCTCTAATCTCCCTTCATGTGTTGATGACCCATTAATTTGTTCATTAGGGACGTTATTTAGAAAACGAGAAAATATAGGAAGTAGGCACTGTTCACCATCTACCAGAGAGGGAGCAAATGCACCATGCATCCACCAGGGAGGGAGATGACATCCACCTGGGGTCACTGACGAAAGAGCAGAGGGTTAACCTGGGACCTGGCATCCTACTTTGGCTGGACTCCAGCAGGAGGAAGGGGTCCCAGAAAGTCAAAAGCAAGCACAGTGTAGATGCTCTGAGTGGTTGGAGCACCAGGACCTGAGAGCCACATCTCAGGAAACTGAAGCTAAAAGATAGCAGGGTCCACACTTGCAGTCCTCAGTGCTTCAAGATCCTTCAATTCTAAACATCTCATGTTTTATTCACTCCCAAAAGCATAGCATCTTTCAGTGATGGTCCAAAATAAGCTCTATCATTGTTCTTCTTCTAACTTTTTCAGCTTTGAAATACAGCCAGGAAGGAAAAGTTTATATTCATTTTTACCTGTCTGCCAGGATGTAAGGGTGAGAAGTTTGCCATGTGAGAGGTCTGAACTTCATGACTGTGATAAAACGGCCCAGGTTGTGAATCTCTTGGTTCTGGTATTCTCCATGTACCATTCCAGAAAGGTAGAAGAGCTTGGCACCCTAACATAAAAAAAAAAAAAAAAAAAAAAGTAATAAATAAAAAGTAAATTTCAGTGACATTCCTGCAAATACATCAAAATAACAGCCCTAAATAAGCAGCAGCTCTAGGGCCGGTGAGATGGCTCAGCGGCATAAGTGCCTGCCCAGAAAGCGCGAGGTCCTGAGTTCGACTCCCGGAACCCACATAAAGGAAAAATAGGGCCGGTGATATTGCTCAGCGGCATAAGTGCTTGCTGGCAAGCGCGAGGTCCTGAGGTCAACTCCCGGTACCCACAAAAAAAAAAAAAAAAAGCAGCTCTTAAGAGGGGAAACCTCCAGCAAAGCCCCTATTCCTGGTGCTCCACAGCTCGTGGCTTCTCCAGGACTTGTCCTGTGAGGAGTCAACCACTCTCCAGTCATGGCGTCTGTCCAGACTCGGGAAGGAGAGGGCAGTGAGGCTCCCACGCAGGAAAGGATCCTGTGACCAACGGGGTCACAGCTGTGTGAAAAGGAGAAAAGAGAGGCACCTCCCGGTCCTTACCTCTCTTCATTCACGGCCCCAAAGCACAGCCAGACACTGCCTGCTGGGGGAGACAAATGAGATACACCAAGAGACCCGAAATAAAGACTCGAGAGATCAGTCCAGGGACCGGGACAGACACATACAGGAGACTTGGGAGGTGAATCCCAGAGACACTCATTAGCCACTCTTCATTCTAGTTTGAGAGGGTTATCTTAGTATTCAGTAACGATTTCTCCTCCTACCGGGTAGACTTCCGTCCAGAACCTGTGTTTTAATCGCTTCTTTGTCTTCTTCAGCTGCTTATTATGCTTGAAGGAGTCCAAATGGGTGAGAATTCCCATAATTTTAGGAAAGCCATGTACTTGACAGATGTTTAAAAACTCAAATGTTTCCATTTCAAACCCAAAGCTGGCATCTATAAGCATCAGCACCTAAAAACAGAATACACATGTTCTCAAGGAAACTACCAAAAGGGACCATCTAGACCAGGGCTCAGCAAAGCAAGGCCAGGATAAATCCAGCTCATCCCTGTTTTTGCAACCAGTTTTGTTGGAACACGGCCACACCGACTTACTTATGTCTACAGCTGCTTCTGCACTATAACTGTGGGGCTGAATAGTAGCAACAAAAACCATGGGACACATGAAGCCCGAGACATTTACTCTGGCCCCTTCCAAGAAAGGGCTGCTGCTCCCTGCTCTAGCCTCGACCCCATGACTGCCACGGTGCAGCTGGGCAGAGAAACCACTGCCTTCTCACCAGACCAAGATGACTGCCAGAACATCAACTTTCACTCAAGAATCTGTGTGTGTGTAAGAACTCAGAAAAGGCTGGGCCAAATCTGCCCCCTGGATGAGAAATCCCAACTTTAAAAAATATAGCTTTTGGCAATGTATCTTCAAGTCGAGTAACAGGTCCCTAACAAGGAAACCAAGCAGATCTCAGACATCCAAAAGATGGGGAAAATAATAATAAAATATTAAAAGTATATAAAAACCGATCTTTAGCTTTGTTTTCTAATACAAAAGGCTAATCTGTTTTTTTCTGGGAAGTATATATGAGGAAAGTTCTGTTACGTGTTAAGTGGTATCATACAATTACTTGGATTTTTTTTTTTTCCCAGTACTGAGGATTGAACCCAGAGTCTTTGCACTGAGCTATGTTCTCCAGTCCATTTTATTTTTTTATTTTGAGACAGGGTCTTACTAAGTTGCCAAGGCTGGGCTCAAACTTGCCATCCTCCTGCCCCAGCCTCCCAGACTGCTGGGATTACGGGTATGTGCCACCATACTCAACTAGAAATAATTTTTTTAGAAAGGCTGTTTAGAACTGGGTCAAAACATAGTATAATCGTGAATAATGATCTATAAAGATAATATGAGATGAGACCAATTATTAAAAATTTAAAATTCTTGGGGCTGGTGAGATGGCTCAGCAGCTTAAGCGCCTGCCCGGCAAGCGCGAGGGCCCGAGTTCGACTCCCGGAACCCACATACGAAAAAGGGGCCGGTGATATCGCTCAGCGGCATGGGCGCCTGCTGGCGCGCGAGGTCCTGAGGTCGACCCCACGGTACCCACAAAAAAAAAAAAAAAAAAAAATTAAAATTCTTCAAATACGCAATTAATTTCAGAGCTGACTGCTAGAGACTTTGAGTTTTAGCTATTAAAGACATTTGTTTGCATCTTTCATTAGCTAACTTAAATAATCAAAAAATATAAACAAAAACATATACCTTTGATTAAATGAGGGAACATTCCACGATCCTAAGCCACAAACACATGCACATAGGTGCCTGTGTGTGCTGAGAGGCACGGGTGCTGCTGCAGACCGCAGGCCAGACAACCTGCAAAGCTCTTCAGCAACTGGAACAAGGGGAGGGTGGGCTGTGGCCGTAGAGTCAGCTGACACCAAACTGCCAAGGGGCAAGCAACTTCTACCACATCAGGAACAGGCAGCAAATGCTCCTTAGCTGCCATCTTTGCCAACCACATGCTTTACTCATTCAGTACACACCATAACTCGTGTGTACTGTGTGCCTCTCCATGGCTTAGGAGGCATTAGGACAACCCAGAGAACAGCAATCAACATAAACCAGATTACAGCCACAGAATGGAGTGCTATTATTAAAACCGGGGTTGAGCTACAATCCTTACTGATTAAATAGGTCCAAGAAATGGTACATGAAGAAAGGAGAGCACAGAAAAATCTGTCTAATCAACTCTCACTTGTGTGTATACAGGGCTGCATGTGTGTTTACGTAGATCTGGGACATGGCTCTTAGGTGAACCAAAAGACAGGGCAGAGCAGGGAAAGAGAAAATGTGCACAGTGTGGACCCCACAACACAGCTGTGTTTCTTATTAAAATCTTTAAAATATTTACATAAAAGAAATCTCTCTTATGCCTTGTAAATTAAGAAATTACTACTATTTCAATCATTTCTAAAGCACCAGGTTAGTACAAGTATGTCACTTTGTGTTGACAATAACACATTTTTACTAATGGTAGCATTACATGTTCAAAATTTGAATGGTGGCCGGGCATGATGGTGCACGCCTGTAATCCCAGTACTTGGGAGGCTGAGGCAGGAAGATCATACGTTTGAGACCACTCTGGACTACATAGTGAGTCCAAGGCCAGCCTGAACTGCACAGGGAGACAGTCTCAAAAAAACAAAATTGAATGGAACTTAGTTTTCTGTCATTAAAATGGCACAGCTTTAAAAATCTACATTAATTTTACTTCATTTTTTTTTTTTTTTTTGTGGGTACCGGGGGTCGACCTCAGGACCTCGCACGCCAACAGGCGCCCGTGCCGCTGAGCGATATCACCGGCCCCTTTTTTCGTATGTGGGATCCGGGAGTCGAACTTGGGCCCTCGCGCTTGCAAGGCAGGTGCTTATGCCACTGAGCCATCTCACCGGCCCTTTACTTCATGTTTTAAGTGTCTCCCTGGATGAAAGGACAAAATCTATAGCTCTTTGTAACCAAACAGCTCTCTAGAAACAGCTGAAAAGGAAAACAAAATGAAAACAAACAAATGAAACGACCCAAGATATCACTCATCTTACCATACTGAGGTCTTACCATACTGAGTTTTAGCTAACTTAAATAATGGAATGATTATCATACACTGATAATGGAATTATTGGGAATAATGATCACTACTTCTGAAATGCAATCTAGACCACATTTCCCATACTTGTGCTGTGTAACTAGGAACAGTGTTACCATCAATTGAATTGAATCCCATCTACTGTATCCCTGATGATATTCACTATTTCTTTAATGACTACACGTTTTTTTCCTTCAGCATGGGATGAGTAACCCATCACAGTATTGCAGGTCTCATCAGAAACCTAGGCTGCCCCGGTGACGTACCAGATCTGCAACTTTAGCCAGATCAATCATCATGTTGATGTCACACCCACATTCGATGAAGGTGAGTCTGCGCTTTTTACCTGTAAGTGGAAAGACAAAAACTTTACTTTTAAAAAATCCTGAAAAGACTGTTATTTGTTAATGCTATCATTTTTTTAACTGCACCCAATAAATACCATATAAATTTTTGGGAGTACGTGAAACATTTTTTTTTTTTTTTTTTTTTACGTGGGTACCGGGGGTTAAACTCAGGACCTTGCACTTGCCAGCAGGCGCTTGTGCCATTAAGCGATAGCACCGGCCCGAAACATTCTTTTATAGGAGAAAACTAGTAAAATAAACTTCATGCTGGTTTTCTTGCTATGTTTTCTTTAATTCTAAAATAATACCAAGTGTACCCAAGTAAATAAAAGTGCTCACATAGGTAAAATTCTGATGACAGAGTTCACAACTATGATCCTGCCTTTATCAAATTTTTTCATACTCATTATAACTAAAAACATCCTCAAACATAACAGAATGCTCATGGAACAGTAATTTTTTTTTTATTTTAAAGAGAAAAAAACAATAAAAATGATACAAAATTTCAAAACAAGATAGGAAAGTAACAATGGTTGGTACACTGCTTATCGTTATCTTCAAAGTAGTTGCTCAGATTACAAGATAAAGACATTAAAAATTGATCAAACGATATAAGCACAAACCTTTCTCTTCAATGGACTTACAGAAATTAGTAGTATAGCTATCTTAACTATCTTGTGTGTATGAGTGTGTGGGTGTATATTTTTTTTTCTTTTTTCCTTTTCCCTTCCTTTTCTCCTTTCCCCCTCCTTTTCTCCTTTCCCCCATCCCTGTTTCTCTTTCCTTTTGAACATTTTCTTCCCATTTCCCAATATCTATTGTACATTTTGGATCTTACTCTTTCAGCTTCTCACACTAGGGAGACAATACAATGTTTACACATGTGAGACTGATTTATTTCATTTATGAGTATGGTCTCAAGTTGCATCCATTTACCTATAAAAGTCTCAAATTTATTCTTCTTTATAGCTGAGTAGTATTCTATTGTAGAAAAATACCGCATCTTTTTTATCCATTCCTCAGTTGATGGGCATTTGGGTTGTTTCCAAGATTTAGCTATTACAAATTGTGCAGCTATAAACATGGGGTGCACATATATTGCTGTGGTGTAATTTTTTTATTTTTTTTTTTGTGGGTAGCGGGGGTCGACCTCAGGACCTCGCACCAGCAGGCGCCCGTGCCGCTGAGCGATATCACCAGCCCTTTTTTTGTATATGGGTACCGGGAGTCGAACTCGAGACCTCGTGCTTGCTAGGCAGGCGCTTATGCCGCTGAGCCACCTCACCAGCCCAATGTTTTTAATTTTTCTGGGAAAACACCCAGAAGGGGGGTAATTATTTCTAAGTTAAGGCAAAAAGAAAATGGTCAAGAAGATAAGAATGCCTTAAAGATAAAGAAAAACCTCACCAGATGTAGTAGCACACACCTGTGATTCCACTTATGCAGGAGGCTGAAGCAGAATCACAAGTTAGATGCAGCCTGGGCAACTTAATAAGACCCTTTCTTAAATAAAAAGGCTGGGAATGTAGCTCAGTATTAGAGCACTTACCTAGTATGTGCAAGACCCTGGATTTAATTCCCACTACTGTCAAAAAAAAAAAAAAGCTTCGGAGCCTGGTGAGATGGCTCAGTGGCATAAGCGCCTGCCTGGCAAAAGCAAGGTCCTGAGTTTGACTCCTGGTACCCACATACGAAAAAAGGGCTGGTGATATCGCTCAGCGGCACAGGTGCCTGCTGGCGTGCAAGGTCCTGAGGTCGACCCCCGGTACCCACACACACACAAAAAGCTTCTATCTGACTACACTATTGTTATAACAATACAATTCAGATTTCATCATTGCCATTTTGGTAACTGATTTTTCCCTCAAACTTTTAAAGATCACCATTACCTAAAGCAGACCTGTAATTCTCAAAGAAAGCCTCCTCTCATCTCCACAAGAATGTGGCTTTGAGATGACAAACAGCTGTGCATGGTGCACATCCTTACTGTTAAATGGATGTGCTCACAGGAACCAGGCCTGCTGAGCCTTTCGGAAGAGCACCCCTGGCCAAGCCAATGGAGCAGTCAGAAAGGGGGCATATCCACATCACTATGCCTAGGAACCTAGCCCTTTCTGATGCTATAGTCAACGCAGGAAAAGCAGAAGAGAGATAATATGATCTGACAATATTATTTTAACAATTTCTACTCATGAAAACGACAAACAAAGACATCCATGTCCCGCAAGTGACACATCCCATGTCACTTCTAAGACAGCAACCCCTACCTGACACGATCGTCACAGGGCCTCTGATCTCAGTCAACTTCTGCCTGGTGAAATTCCGAATGAGGCACTGTATTAAAGTGCTCTTCCCAACTTTTGGAGGCCCCATTACCACTACCACTATTGGTGGGGGCTCCAGTGGGGTTCGGTCAACCACTGGAATGTGATGCTTTTTTGTCTTTAAATCCTGAGTCCTATTTGTAAAAAACAAACAAACAAACAACAACAAAAAAAATGAAATTCACTTTTATTTTACAGAAAGAATAAAAGGTCTCAACCTTATAAGCAGATTTTACAGAGAACAGACAATACATGAATACAATGAACTTATTAACCTCTGGCCCCAATCCAAACAACTGCTCTTCAATAAAAATATAACAAAGTATAAAAGTATACAGAGTTGAAAATTCACAACATCTTAAATTTGACTGTTTTGTGAGTTGATTTTAACGGTTTAAAAGAAAACAAGAAGCAAATACTGAGGCAGTGTATCATAACAAATCAAAGTAGAGGCTTTGGAAATAAATTTGGCCATTCTACTTACTGGTTATATGACTGGAGGTAACTGACCCTGAGCCTCAGATTTCTTACCCATACAATGAGGGCAAGAATAATTCTTGCCAGGTGTGGTGGTGCACACCTATAGTCCCAGAACTGAGGCAGGAGGCCAGCCTGGAATACCTAGTGAGTTCAAGGCCAGCCTGAACTACATAGCAAGAGCCTGTCTCAAAAAAAAAAAAAAAAAAAAAAAAAAAAAAAAGAACAATTCTTACTCTCTTAAAGCTGTTGGAAGAATTTAATTCAGTACACTGCTGGATATATAGCAAGGACTCCCTAAATAAAGTGGTACATTTATTATTACAAATTATAATTTTAGTATTTCAAACTATAACTAGAATTATATGATTTTTTTATTTTTTTTATTTTTTATTTTTTTATTTTATTTTTTTGTGGGTACCGGGGGGTCGACCTCAGGACCTCGCGCGCCAGTAGGCACCCGTGCCGCTGAGCGATATCACCGGCCCCTTTTTCATATGTGGGTTCCGGGAGTCGAACTCGGGCCCTCGCGCTTGCCGGGCAGGCGCTTAAGCCACTGAGCCATCTCACCGGCCCTATATGATTTTTTTAAAAGCACACATCACAGAGATTATGTTTGAAGAATACAGAGATTATGTTTGAAGTTTAGAAACAAATTCCATAAATTCTATAAATTCTTCTCCCTTGGGCAAAAAAATAAAGCCAACCTGTCAGGAGATGCTGGAGGAAAGGCAGTTCTATAGAAAAGCTTCTCCTACTTTGGTAAAAGTCATACAGCATGTGTATGTCCTCGGAGCTGGATTAGACTCATGAAGCCAAATGTCATCTGTGAGACTCCTACCATTTAAGGAATAAATGAAGAACCACCAGATACCAGCTATGCACACCTGTGAAACGATCGTGCCATACGCACAGCAGACTGGACTGCAAAAGCTTTGGGGTTTCTCTTCCGCGCATCCTCCTCGTCTCCAAGCTGAAGATCCCGCAGATGCCGTTTCTTTTTTTTCTCAGATTTGGGCCCACTATGTTTCTTTCTGTGTTTCTTCTGATCCTTAGTCTCCATAGTGGCTGCTTGTCAACTCACAAGAAACTCGAACTTACATGGGAAGAGATGGGAAGGTGGGGGAAGTATTTTACAACTTGGGCAACACCAGAAAAAACAATTAATTTTATTCAATTCTTCATTTAGAGATGATTTATCTGTTCACCCAACAGGAGTAGAAACTGCTTAATACCATGCTCAATTTCACTTCTTTCTGCTGTATCATAGAGTTACATGAGTTCTCTGTGCTAAGGCTCCCTTTTACACTTGTTACTTCTTGTTCATCTTAATTGTCAACATCTGCAGGGCTTGGGTCGGTGACGATGGCATATTCTCTATCTGCGCTTTTCAGTATAGTAGCTATTAGTCACACATGGTTATTGAGAATTTCAACTGCACCTAAGGAAACTGAATTTTTCATTTTAATTAATTTTAAATTTAAATAGCGACAATAGCTAGTGGCTAACATACTGGACAGCTCAGGCCTATGAAGTGGTTTCCTAACTTCAGTTAAAATTTAAGTGAAAAGTCTGAAGCATATTAAACACCGCCCGGCCTCCTATACTGGGCAGACCCGGGGAGGGACGCCCGTGTCTCGCGCGCTGGGGACACCACCGACCCGGGACGCGGAGCTGCAAAGCCACCTCGCCGACTCAACACCGACCTCTCTCCACCACTCCCCGCCCCTCGGAGAAGCGTCTGCCCGGCAGAGGCTCTCGGGACACCGGATCCGGGACTGATGAGAACTCACCGTGCGCAGACTCACGATCTGCCCAGGCCGCAGGGAACACTGCCGTCGCCTCAGCCGCCCCGCAACAGTTACTCGACTGACAACGCTTACTGCTCAGATCCGCATGGAGACCGCCGGAAACGGAAATTCGCACCACTTGCCAAGTCGCCGGAGGGAAACAAGAGACTGAAGAAAGAGGCCCGCGGAGGGACGATTTTCAGGGGAGGGCCGGAAGTAGGTTCGTGATTGGCTGCGAGCGCGCGTAGGCTTAGCCCGCGCGGTTCTGCCCTCGGTGCAGAGCCGCGCTCCACACCCCGTGGTCCCGCCCACAACCCCGTGACGATGCCCTGGCGCACTCCTGCGCGTTCCCCGACGCCGGAGGTCGGCCTCCCGCCTGGCTCAGAACTCTGAAGCGGTGAAGACTGCTTACAAGGCCCCACACAGGGGGGCCACCGCGTGCGCGCCCCAAACCTGCGAGGCCACCTGTCCATCCGCCCACTGCTCCTGGTGCCACGCAGCCAGCCAGCTTGTTGCCTGCATCCGACCATACAGCACTCAGCTGTTGTATTTCTCTTGATAGCCAACTCCTGTTTCCTACACCACTATGCTGTTGCATGTTTGCTTTGCTTCCCTTTGCATCAAAATTTCATAAAAGAACTGTCAATATATTCTT
This sequence comes from Erethizon dorsatum, assembly GCA_028451465.1. Taxonomy (NCBI): domain Eukaryota; kingdom Metazoa; phylum Chordata; class Mammalia; order Rodentia; family Erethizontidae; genus Erethizon; species Erethizon dorsatum. Next base: position 41,098,983 of record CM051833.1, on the reverse strand, counting down.
TGGTTCTCCAGGGAAATGTTATTTTTCACTACTGGCGATGGAACTCACCAAATGTTCTACCACTGAGCTACATCCTTATCCCTTTTTATTTTGAGACAGGATCTAAGTTTCTCAGGTTAGGCTCAAACTTGGGATCCTCTTGCTTCAGCCTCAGTAGCTGCAACTGCAGGCATGCCCCTACCATGCCTGGCGTCCAGAGGAATTTTTAAAGGAGATGCAAATGTTCTGTGTCATACAGGGTGGTGCGTATGCTTGACCCAATCAATCCCACAGAACTGTACATCATGAAGAATGAACCTCAATATATGCAAAATCTAAAAATCAGCCAAGATGTGTTAGAGCCGGGATGGAAGGCTGGGACAATGACCCAGCTGAACTCTTAACTGTGGGACATGATCCCGCTTCAGCGGGAGGGGTAGAGGGAAAAGGAGCTGACTTCAGCAGCTTTGGAAAAGGATAGTTTGACTAAAAATTGAAAGATTAAAGACAGAAGGAGCTGTGCATAAACACTACACTCATTGGTGAATGCTTCTCAGACGAAGCACGCTAACACTCAGAAGCGGTGGGCTTTGTCCCAAGGTGAGCACGTGGGCGGAGGTGGGCAAAAGCCAGAGTTCTCCCTGTTGGAGAGGAGCCACAGGTCAGCAAGAGGGCAGGACTGGAGGAGACACTGGTGCTGGTGGAGTGCAGATCCTGGAGTATGTTGTGCATCCTGGTCCTGCCCACCTAGAGGCCTGGATCGCTGAGCACCCTGCTATCATTGTCTGGGATGAGAAGCAGGGCTCCTTGGAAAAATGGCTGCTCTAGGGCTGGGGCAGGAAATGTGTAAGGAACTGGGAGTATCTTTAGTGCCAGAAAGTGAGAAAATGCTGAAAACCAAAGTCTGATGTGAAGGTTCATTTTGGGTGTCGACCGGCATAGGAGATCCCCAGGGAACTAGCAAAACGTTATTCAGGGTATATCTATAGTACAGTTAGAAAGGAAAGAGCTGAGCGAGTCACCCCCTTCCCTCCCTTTAATTCTAAGCGGCACTCTCTGGTTATTCCTGCTTCCACTGTCCTAAGAGAGGTAGAAAATAACAAGTGTAGGAGATTGCCATGCCTTAGGTGAGAGCACAGGAGCCAGAGCACTGGCACCAAGGGAGATTCAGTAGACTGACTAGCAGAAAAGGATAGGGTCTAGGAGTTGCCAAAAGCAGAGGTTCTGGCCTTTAAGTTCTGAAAACCTGAGTTATCAGTCCCCTCTTTTTCCCCCTTTTCCTGTTCCTGTTGCAAGCTTTCATCTGTGCGCAGTGCTTTTCTGTTGCCCCAGCACCTTCCTTGGTCTGGGTTAGGGAAGGGGAATTAAGGATGGGGGAGGAGGGAAGGAAGGAAGGGAAAAGAAAAAAATGAGAAATGAAGGGAAAAATGGAAAAAGCTTTCGTTTTTTTCCCATTTGAACATTTTCTTCCTGTTTCACAATATCTATTATACATTTTGGTCCTTCTTTACACTTTCTCACACCAGAGAAACAATGTGATATTTACACATGTGTGTCCGATTTATTTCACTTAAGAGTATGGTCTCAAGGTGCATCCATTTTTCTAGAAATGTCTTGAACATATCCTTCTTTATGACACAGTAGTACTCCATTGTATAAAAAAACCACATCTTCTTTATTCATTCATCAGTTGATGGGTATATTTAGCTATTACGAACTGTGCTGCTATAAACATGGGTGTGCATATATCTCTGTGACATGATGTTTTAATTCTTTCTGGAAGATTCCAAGAAGAGGAATAGCTGGGTCAAATGGAAGCTCTAGTCCTAGTTTTTTGAGGAATCTCCACACTGATTTCCACAGTGGTTGGACCAGTCTACACTCCCACCAACAGTGGAGAAGGTTCTTTTCCCCACAGTTCCTCCAGCATTTCTTATTAGTTGATTTCTTGGTAATATCCATTCTTTCTGGGGTGAGATGGAATCTCAGTTTTGTTTTAATTTGCATTTCTCAAATGACCAATGATGTTGAACAGTTTTTCATATACTTATTTGCTGTTTCTACTTCTTTATCAGAGAAATGTCTATTCATTTCAGATGCCCATTTTTGGACTGGGTCTTTAAATTTGGGGGGGTCTGATTTTTTTGAGTTCTTTATTCTAGATATTAGTCCTTTACGGAACAGCTGGTAAAAATTTTTTCCCACACTGTGGGTTGTCTCTTCACTCTGTTGGTGGCTTCTCTTGCTGTGCAAAAGCTTTTTAATAAGATGAGATCCCAGTTGTTGATCCTTTGTGATAGTTCCTGTATGATTGGGGTTTTCTTCATAAAGTCTTTGCCTACCCCAATGTCTTCAAGAGTTCTACCTAGTCTATCTTCCAGCAGATTTAATGTTTCTGTTTTAATATTTAGATCTTTGATCCATTTTGATTTTAGTTTGGTGCATGGTGAAAGATAAAGGTCTAGTTTTAATCTTCTGCATTTGGAAAGCCAGTTTTTCCAGCACCACTTATTAGAGAGGCTATCTTTCTTCCAGTGAAGGTGTTTGGCTCCTTTGTCAAAGATAAGGTGGCTAAGTATGTCTGGAGTTGTTTCTGTATCTTCTAATCTGTTCCATTGATTCTCGGGTCTGCTTTTTTGTGAGGGCTTTATTTTATCCACTGCTATATTTCTGTCACTTAGGACATGACTGGCACAGAGCCAAAAATCAGTTAATAATGGTTAAGTGAATAAATAAGTGAATAACTTCCTGGAAACAAAAGAAGTCTTTGACAATGAAGGGAACGTAGGCAACCAAGAATGCCAAAGGGAAAAAGACTAACGAATGTCATACATATTACGAGACCGGCAGGTATGAAATTCATGGTTCAAGTAATAGAAAAGTTTTTTTTTTTTTAAAGTCACGTAAAAAGGACATTCATGTGTGAGAGTGATGTCCAGTGGTGAATCTAGTTATCTGAGGCAGGCAGGCTAACAATCCCTAGTTACTTTCAAACAGATGGAGCCTCTAATTCTTGAAGAGAGTCTCAAAAAACACCTTAAGGATGTCTAAACTCACAACCTGGGACCTAATTTCCCTGGGTTACCTGCATAACAATAGTTCGCAAATGCTTTAACATTCATGGTGCCTCCTGTTCCAACTTGAAGAACCCCTCAGATTTAGGAATGCAAGGCCTTGGTAAGAGAAAATGATACAGGACATAGAAAAAGTTACCTAGCTTCAGGAGAAAATGCTGTAAAAAAAAAAAAAAAAAAAAAAAGTAGGATCCAGGCTTAGTATATAGTTGCACAATAAAGCAACTCTCTGGACTATTTCCAGTGGGGGATAAAAACAAACAATATTCCTGGTATCCAAACCTAAATATAATTAAACTGTACAAAAGATCCATATGTGTTGGTAACTGAGAAAGGAAACGCTTGGTGCTGTTCTTCAGAGAAGCTTTGCTTTCTCAGTGAGACAAAGATGCTGTTATTCTCCAGCATCATGTCCCGATACAGGTCCTCTGAACCTGTCCTCTGAACAGGTTCTATTTGTCCTCACTCCTCCCAGGTGAAGTTCATAGTCACATCCCCAAATGAAATTGACCCTTGTAACAGCGCATATTTGATACAATCTGAAGTGTTCAAAACTACAGTAGATGGCAGAGAAAAGGCATTTAGGAAATAAACCTTTGCCATGTTCACTGCTTGGTTTATCAGAAAAAGTTTATACGGATGTTCACTTTAGTCCCTGTTTTGTGTTTTAGAGCAGAAAAAGAAACAGTAAAAATATTCAATGAATTTAATTCTATGTAGTATACAGCTACACATTCATGCATAAAATATGCACAAAACTCTCCTCACTCCTGTGGATATGAAAATACAAAAATACTCCTTCTACTTTACAATCTGGAATGGATGCAAACTAGATTACTGAATAGAATCAAGTTTGGGTTTTAATAATTAAAATGCTTTTCATGTGTTCAGAAAATATATTACTTGGTTATTTTGGGATTATCCCTTTAGATATGTAGCCTCCAAAGTATTTGATGATTCACCTTGCCAAGAAAACCTCTTAAGCATCCACAAATTTGTGACAGCATATAAGTATATATAAATGTGTATGTATATACAGGTAATCTATGCCTTGCATAATTCTGATATGCAGGATTTTCACTTACTGAAATTTTACTGAATAACACCAGTCCCCCCAACAATAGTGATAGCTAGCATGCTCAACACCTTGCATTTGATCCCCAGCACACCCCCCAAAAATCCAGAGGATGTAATAAATGAAGAAAAACTGTAGGATAAGGATTATAATGAGTCAAACATGGACACCTGAGGATAAGGTAGGCTAAAGACCAACAGGAAGATGATACTGTGAAGCAGACAGAACAAATCAGCAGCTTCAGTCGGCTGAGTTTATGCTTTGGCTTTTGGCCCCCTATGTCCACTAAATAACAATTAGAGTAAAAAATTACAGGCAACATTCATTCAAGCTTGTTAACTGAGGTTGTCAACTGCATCCATTTCATGAAGACAAAGGCTGTTTTTTAGACTTCTGGCCAGAAAATCTTTGTGTTTCATGCATAATTATTTGTTTATTCTTATGGTCAAATATTTTCTTTTTGCACAGGGTATCAGAGATAAATTTGCATATTATCATAATACAGTTATATAATGTGTTATACATGTACACTAAAATAAGCCAGGCATGGTGGTGCACATCTGTAATCTCAGCACTTGGGAGGCTGAGACAGGAGGACTGCCATATAGCAAGACCCTGCCTCAAAAAACCTAAACAAATAAATAAATGTACACTAAGATAAAACTATAATTATGACTATTTTCATGATTGGCATGTTCACTTTGCCCTGCTTTACATCTGTTAACTCTATACATTCTTCAATAATCTTTACCATTTTAATCTTATCATTTTACACAATGGAAAACAATGTAAGAAACGAATAAACAACTCACCAGAGACTCTTTTTGTTGTTGTTATTCTTGGAAAAGTATGGGAAGTGTTGAATGGGTCCTTACCGGAGAAGAAAACAGGACCTGAAAGACCTAGCCTACTATGGACCTGTGAGATTCAGCTTCTTATAAAACTCTGCCCATCAGCTAAGTGTCCCCTCTAGGCAAAAGTGTCTTTGGTCCTTGAAATAGTACAGCAAGAACTATGTTAAATGAGAATTCACATATGTGACTCTGATAAGATCTTCGCAGAACTTGGCTGTGCAGTTATTCACTGGGTTCATTTCCTAATGATCAATTACATTTTTCTTCTACAACCAGAACCAGCACAGAACTAATTCAACAATTACATTAGAAGACAAGTTGTTAGCTTTCATTATCAATGCTGTAGAAAAATACTCAGGTTTAATTACATTAGTCCTGGGTTGCTTATGCCTAGAGAAATTACTCTGCAAAAAAGAATTGGAGTGCTTTGGAGAAATATATATTTAAAACATTGGTTGTTTCTAACTCAACTGCAATAGAACCTTGCCAGTAACTTATCTATTATGTGAACAGTGATTTTCTACTCCCAATTCTACTCCCACTAACAGGCTAGGTGATTCTGGGCAGGTTACTTAGAATTAAGGTTTCTTAGCTTTGCAATGAAGCAGATACTGATGACCCACCTCTGATTCTGTAGGGTCAAGGCAGACCAATTAGCAGCTTAAGTCTCAAGGGCACGTGGTAAAATGGACATGTATGAGGGCAACTCAGAATCTGGAAAAAAGTGAGTGCAGGTTGAGGGCAGAACATGTTTACTAAAGGCTGGAGATGGAATTGACTTAGCTGTGCCTCGGATCTCTCCCTGCAGACCATGCCCACATCAACCTCCAAGGAATGACTATTTCCATGCTGATTCCCTTTTGCCCCTCAGTCCCTACTCAGCCATCCTTTTCTAAACTGTGGCCCAGACCTTTCACTATCATGGAGAGACCTTCTGACTGTGATGACATCAGCAGAACATCACTCATTCTTTTCTTTTCTTTTCTTTCTTTTTTTTTTTTTTTTTTTTTTTTTTTTTGTGTGTGTACTGGGAATCAAACTCAGGACCTTGTGCTTGCCAGGCAGTCACTTGTGTCACTGAGCTATATCCCCGGCCACATCACTGATTCTGAGCAAGATGAAGAATTAGCTCAGGCTCTCTCGTTTCTAGCAGCTTCTTGCCTTTGATCTGTGGTGCTGAGACGTTTCAGAACTGAGGCATGATCTTCAGCATGGGATTCCTATTCTGGGCCCTTCCTTTCTTCAGAAGAACAGCTTTCTTTCAAGGAGGCTGGAACTTGAACTTAAAAAGACAAAATCAGTTTATCTTAGAACTTCATTCAGGCCTCCAACCTCAGAGAACTCACTTTTCTAACATATATGTGAAAGAACTGTTACCATCACTTGTGTTTGTGAGCATTTTGCTTTATAGTTAGACAAAACCACTAATGAAAAGCATGAATTGCCTTTTGGTCGTGCATGGTGTATATAAGGAAGGTGTGCCTGAGACCATTTTATCACCGAGATCTGTTATTGAAGAGATTTAACTGTTGGCAATGTTTTGTGATCTCTGGTGAAGACTAGAAGCACAGTGAGATCAAGGCTTACTTTTTTCTTTCAAATTTTTATTAGTATATGCTTATAGTACATGATGATTACATTCATTTTGGGGAGTTGGTACATGTACATAACACATTTTAATTCTTTTTATATTCCCTCCCTCCCCAATCCTTTCCACTTTGGGTGCCTTTTTCTTTTACTTGCCTATCGTTCTGTCTAGATCCTCAAATCCTGTGTTGAATGTAAACTTTCAATCTCACTCTGGATTTTTTTATATATGGTTTTATTATATTGAGGTGGTTTCCTTCTATTTTTGTGTTATGTGCTGTGTATTATTATGAAAGTGTTTAATTTTGTTAAATGCTTTTTCTTCAATTGAGAGGATCGTGGGTTTTGTTGTTGTCTCTTTCATTTTTACCTTCAATTTGTTGCTAACCTGGTATTTTGTTTGTTTGTTTTTGAGACAGGGTCTTGCTATGTAGTTCAGACTGGTCTTGAACTCACTATGCAGCCCAGGCAGGCCTCGAACTTGCAACGATCCTCCTGCCTCAGCCTCGCAAGTGCTGGGATTACAGGCGTGCACCACCACACCTGGCTTAACCTGGTATTTTAATCTGATATTTTGTATTCATTTTCCTGTGTTGAAGCACCCTTGTGTTTCAGGAATAAACATTCCTGGTCAGGGCATGCTATTTTTTTTTCTTTTTCTTTTTCTTTTTTTTTTTTTCCTGTGGTACTGGGGATTTAACACAGGGCCTTCGCAGTGAGCTACATCCCAGCCCTGTTTTTTTGTTTTGTTTTGTTTTGTTTTTTAATTTTGAGACAGGGTCTTGCTAAATCGCTAAGTTGCCAGGCTGGGCTTGAGTTTGTAATCCTTCTGCCTCAGCCTCTGAGTGCCGGGTTTACAGGCATGCACTGTCATGCCTATTAGCATTTCTTGAAGAGCAGTTCTAGTGGCAACACTTCCTTGGCTTTTATTTATTCAGGAATACCTTAACTTCTCCCTCAAAAGTTGAAGAACAATTTTTCTGAATATAGAATTGTTTTTATTCTTTACCACTTTGAATATATCAACCCGCTGCCTTCTAACCTCCAAGGTTTCTGCAGACACACCTGTTGATAACATTGGTGAGGATCCCTTGCATATGACGAGTTACTTCTCTCTTGCTGCCTTTTTTGTTTTGTTCTTCTTGTTTTACAGTGCGAGGGCCCTTGTATGTGCTAGGCAATTGCTCTTCCATTGAGCTACACCTGTTTTTAAGATTCTCTTTCTGGTGCTGGGCTTTGACATTTTGACAATGAATGCCTCCCTGTACCTGTCTTTGATTTTATCTTACTTGGACTTTACTGAGCTTCCTCCATGTTTATATTCATATAATTCATCGAATTTGGAAACTTAGCCATTATCTCTTAACACTTCATCTCTGTCACTCTAACAATGCATATATTGGTTTACTTAATGGTGTCCTAAAGTCTCACAGGTCTTGTTCACTTTTCTTTGATCTTTTTTCTTTCTATGCCTCAGAGTAGGTCATTTCAAGTCCTATCTCCAAGTTTATTCTTTTTTTTTTGTTTGTTTAATGTGGATATCGGGAGTTGAACTCAGGACCTCGCACTTGCCAGGCGCTTGTGCCGCTGAGCGATATCGCTGGCTCCTATTGATTCTTATCGCTACCCAAATATATACTTCTGAATTCCTCTATCAAATTTACTTACTGTACTTTTTCTGAAACAGGGCCTCACTGTGGAGTTCAGGCTGGCCTTGAGTTCGCTATGTAGCCCAGACTGGCGTTGAACTTGCAATGATCCTCCTGCCTCAGCCTCCCCAGTGCTGGGATTACACGCGTGTGCCACCACACCCAGCTTTACTTACTGTACTTTTCAGCTTCAGAATTTGCTTTTTTTTGTGGGTACCAGGGGTCGACCTCGGGACCTCGCGCACCAGCAGGCGCCCATGCCACTGAGCGATATCACTGGCCCTTTAGAATTTGGTTTCTACATGCTTTGTTCACATTATCTTTCGGCTCTTTGAGCATCTTTAGGACAGTGGTTTAGAGTATTTGTTTATTAAGTCCATCATCTGGTCTTTCTCAGAGATAGTTTCTATTGATTTACATTTTCTTCCTTTTAAGAGGCCATACTTTCCTATTTTTTTATATACCTTGTGATTTTTGTTGTTGAAAGGTGAATATCTGAATTTTCTATAGGTAGCATCTCTGGAGAATTCTTTCTCAGGATTTGCTCGAGTTTATGTTTTCTTTTTTTTTTTTTTGTGGGTACCGGGGGTCGACCTCGGGACCTCATGCGTCAGCAGGCGCCCGTGCCGCTGAGCGATATCACCGGCCCTTTTCTCGTGATCCTGGGTTCCAGGAGTCGAACTCGGGCCCTCGCGCTTGCCAGGCAGGCGCTTACGCCACTGAGCCATCTCACTAGCCCAAGGTTATGTTTTCTTTTATTCTTATTTTTTAAATTATTGTAGAGTCTCTGAGCCAAGTATCAGTCTGAGAAGTAAATGTAGGTCTTCTGGGGTCATTTCTTAGCCCGAACCTTTCCCTGAGCACGTGTACTGGCCTTCTGAACCTCCATAGTGGGGAGCATACTGAGGATTTTCAGCCTCCATTCCTGGAAGCAAGCTAAGGGATAACTCTTGCAAATGGGCAGCCCTCTTCCCCATTTTATAGATGAGGACATCAAGCCCAGAGGAATGATCCTCCCAATATATGGACTCCAGATATGGAAAGAAAGTGATATTAAAGAAAGTGATATTAAATATCACTTCTCACCTCAAGTACCTGAGGGGATTGTACTCTTAAAAAGTGGTGTCTGGAAAGAAAAAAAAAGTGATGTCTGAGGAATGGGGATGTAGCTCCGTGGTCAAGAATTTTCTAGCATGTGCAAAGCCCTAGGAAGGAACCAAAGAGCCAAGAGGAGGACTGGCTGGGAAAGGGAGGTGATGTCTCAAAAGATAGAGGCAGGAGGCTGGGATGCACTGTACAGCACCCAGGCACTAAGTGGCAGGTGAAAATGCAGAGGAAACACAGGGTTAGACTAGGTATGTCTTCTCAGAAAGGAAGAGCCTGGCGGAAGCATAGTGCCATCACCTTGCACTCTCCAACTGGGGTAGCAAGCAGGGGTGGTATCTGAAGGCATCAATGGTATGCATGGGATGAACCCTCCCAGAAGTATGGCTGGGTGTGAAGTGCTGGGGCACACGGGACAAGGGAAGGACAAGTTCAAACATCTTGGGAGTTTATCAGAAAACAATTTCCAGGCATTGGAAGTGATTGGTCATTTCAGAAAGCACAAACCTATAACCTGCGGTTCCCATCATTTCACACATCAGTGAGGTGGAGAATGACCCATTCATTAGCTGTGAAATTAGTCTAAGGGAACAAGTATTTCTTTTAACATAGTACAACACAAAAGAAAGCATCAAAATACATGAGGTCATTAGCACTAAGTACTGTATCATGAAACGAAAAATTGTGTGAAATTGTTGGGGAAAGAGGCTTCTATACCTCTGTCACATACTCCCCACTCCCACCTCCTCACATTCTTCCTCTAGATACACACCTGGCTCCTCTCTTAAGGTAGCCTCCTCAGTGAAATATTTTCCTCCCTATCTAAAACCAAGCCATCCCTCTGCCAATTTCTCCTATTCTTTATAGCATTGAACACTATCATGTCCTTTGTAAATGTACTTTATTTTGTGTTGGTCAAGGGCTGACGGGATAAATTGTAATGCAAGGAAGTCCAGTGTGATGGCGCTTGCCTGTAATCCCAGCACTCAAAAGGCTGAAGCAGGACCAAGAGTTCATGGCCAGCCTGGGCTAGTGAGTTCAAGGCTGGCCTGGATTACATAGTGCGGGTGTCTCAACACACAAACACACACACACACGCAAACCAAAACACATACACACAAACAGTGCATTTTCTTTATATGACTCCCGGCAAAAACACAATGCTTGGTGATTTCCTAGTAAGACTATCTGTGGATGAGTTCTCATTGGTTCACTGGGGGACAAATGACCACTCCTGTATTCACACCAATGCAGGCCAGGAAGAGAGCTCCATCTGGGGCAAATGCCTACTTTGTGATGAGGACAGGTTCTACCCTTAGGGAAATGTTGAAAGCTGCACCAAGGAGACAAGTAATAGCCACAACATGTCTGAGTACATGGTCATAATGCCACATTAAATCAACAAGGTGCCCTAATCAGATGCTCAGCTGTTGACTTGGAAGAAGGTAGAGCTGCTTACTTCGTAAACAAGGAAATTCACGAAGAGATATCTGAATAATGCAATTTAATAAAATGCCCGCTTCGTGTATTTCCCTAAGGACAGTGTACTTGGTTCAGGGCTTGGTTCCACAGGGAGCTTACTTATGCCACTACGGAACTATGACGACAGAGACATAGCTTTCAGCTAAAGTAATAATTTTATTTCTCATACTGAGCCTTTTACAGGGGAATTTACACAAAGTAAAAACACCATGCTGCTTACTTTACATTTTCTCTACCCAGACTCTCCCTCCACCTGGCACCTTCTCTGTGCCCACCTGGGCTCACCTGAAATGCATCTGCTTGGGTTCTTCACAGGGAGGCATTAGCAATTTGGTGGACAGTTCTGGTAAGTGACAAAATCTCGATGACTATAGTTCTCGTGGGGCTCTGCTAACGGTGTTTCCATCTTTGTCCCGAGGACTCAGAACTGGAATGCCTTCCTAGGACACTATTTTTTAAGTGTTTCAATATTCCTTGTTTCTGGCCCACACCGTGGTAGTGAGTCTGCCAGTAAAATCTTTTCAGCTGTTTATTTTTCTTCCCTACTGTATAGGCCCTATACAAACATCCATCCCTGTGTCAACTTGTGAAAATAAATACTTTTTCTCCCAAATCACTGTACAGAACATTAGCACTTAGAAAGTGTTCCTCTGGATCAGCTGGAATGCCTTCAGCTTTAAGTATCAGAAAGTCCTAAGAATAAGTAAGAAAGAGTTATTGTGGCTAATACAAGGGCCCAGAAGAAAGCAGGTGGAATTGAGCAGCGCAGTGACATCATGTCAGGACCAACTTCTCCCACCTTGTGCACTGTCTTCTTCAGGGTAGTGTCCAACAAGGCCACAAACTATCAGCCATGTCACATGGAGATTTGAAAAAGTCCAGTGAAGAGGGACAATCTCGTCTCATGTCTTTCAGATCTCATATCACTACTTTGTAACTGAAATCTTTCCCAAAAGTCCTGCAGAGTATCCATCCCAAAACAACTCACTGCTCACATGTTCACCCTGGATCTACCCCCAAGTTATCTAGGGGAAGATGGACAAACAGATAAAACAGCTCAGCAAGGAAGCAACAGGTGGGCAGTGCCTTTTGGAACCCTTCCCGATGTGTTCCCAGAGAACACAAGAACAGGACAAGGGAGGCAGAAATACAAGATAACACTATCTCCTAAGTACAAACACACATCTCCTGGGCTACACAGAACTAGGGTTACAGAGATCATGCCTGAAATGAGCCACGGTGAGATGTCAAGAATATGAAAGGGATATATCATTACATACCACCACTTTTCATTTGTAGAGTCTAGTATTATTCTTTATAACTCATGTTAACCTTTGCATAATTGTGTAAACACCATTCTTATTAACAGTATTTGTATGACTGACCCAGAAACAGCTGAAAAAACTCAAAAAAATACTGTTTAACTTCTTCATTGAAGGGGAAGTTTAGTAATACTGGCCATATTCAGATACGCCAGGAAACAGCCAAAAGTAGGTGACATGGTTCTTTGTAAAAAAAAAAAAATTTCACTTAAAACATATACTGGCCAACATGTAGAGAGACTCGAGTAGTATTTAGAATTGCACTGGTTGAGAGGTAGTTAAAAACCTCACAAAAACATCTTTTGGCTTTTTTACTGAAGAGGCAGTTCAGTAATAATGGCCATAGTCATTTATTTCGGAAAATAAAAAAAGGAGTATATGGTTTATACTTCAAACCTGCCAAGTATCTTTTCATATATACAAATAAGTATGCTTATCAATATGTGATAATAGGTCTCTAAGAAAACAAAAACTCTGAAATGTAGAGTTTTCCAATTTCCACAGTGTAAATATTCTGATTAAGGTGACCCTATCAGCATGTGGTATTGGGAAGATACATGCAGTAGCACATGATCATAGAGTAGTCTCACCATACAAGTACACTAATATAAGTAACCTGAACCACACAGATAACAGTGAAATGTAGCAAAATCATCAGGAAGTGATGAATATTACCTTTTGAAATATAACTGTAAATATATACAATTTTAAATAACCATCATTTTTAACAACTGGCTTATAATATTTCTGAAAACTTAACAATCAGCAGTACTTTTAAGTCAGAATGAGGTAACATGAGGGTATCAGTGTATGTCTAGGTATATGTGAATAAATGTATTTACATATATATTATATACACATTCACATATATGTACACACACATGTATAACCCTAAGAACATACAAAGACACTGGTGGGATTTAGGGGGAAAGTATTAATATATACCGTAAATTACTGAACTAAGTGTTCATGGGCTCCAGCATATGAATCAATATACCCCAAATTTTTGTTACATTGGCATACTCACATGAGGCCTACAAACATCAGGGACTCTTCATATATGTTTAATGTTACTGTCATTCAATTTTTGTAAGCTACGGATTCCACTGTGAATATGAGTAAAATGAATATTGTCATATATATATATGTATATAAAATTTTTGTATCACATCTGGCAGATCACATAATAACAAATTTTAAAAGATTTTTACAATATTACTTAAGTGAATAAACCTCACTTCAGTACAAATTTTCCAATAAAACGTTATTTTTCTTGAAAGCTTTCACATATTTAAATGAGATGTCATTTTCTAGTACTTTGTGGCATTCTTTGGCTTTCTCTAATCTCATTTAAAAACTGTACAGTAAATCTGACAGGTGTTTGAAGGCTTCTGAACGCTCAGGATGTTGGAAGAACTTTAACCCTTGTGTGAATTCTCTGATGCTTAGTAAGTACTGACCTCTGACTAAAGGTCTTCCCACATGCATTACACTCATAGGGCTTCTCCCCTGTGTGAGTTCTCTGATGTTTAGTAAGAGCTGATTTTTCACAGAAGGTCTTCCCACATTCATTACATTTATAGGGTTTCTCCCCTGTGTGAGTTCTTTGATGTACAATGAGGTTTGATTTCACACAAAAGGACTTACCACACTCATTACATATAAAGGGCTTCTCCCCTGTGTGTGTCCTCTGATGGACAGTCAGGGCTGATCTATGGCAGAAGGATTTCCCACATGCACTACACTCATATGGTTTCTCTCCTGTGTGTGTCCTCTGGTGTTCGGTGAGGTTTGACTTCACACAGAATGTTTTTCCACACTGCTTACAGGCATAGGGTTTCTCTCCTGTATGTGTTCGCTGATGGTTGGTAAGGTGTGGTTTCTGGCAGAAGGCTTTCCCACATTCAGAGCATTCATAGGGCTTCTCTCCTGTGTGTGTTCTCTGATGCTGGGTGAGGTTTGACTTCTCCCAGAAAGTTTTGCCACATTCACCACATTCGAAGGTTTTTTCTCCTGAGTGACCTCTGCGAGACTGGGTTAGATGTGGCTTCTTGCTGAAATTATTCCCATTTTCATGGTACTCATAAGGTTTTTCCCCTGAGTGTACTATCTGATTTTTAAAGAGGGTTGACTTTTCCCAAGTTTTGTCATTCACTTTATATTCTTGGGGGATCTTTGTTGTGTAAGCTCCCTGATGAGTAATGAAAGTTGAGTTGTCACAGATTTCCCCATATTCATTATAGTCATAAGGGCTGTCCTCTGTAAGAGCTCTCTGACGTCCAAATTTTAAGTCCATATAAAAGGCCTTCCCACAGATACTGCATTCATGTGGCTCCATATCCAAACAAGTTCTCTGAGATATATTGAGCTTTAAGAAGTTGAACACTCTTCCACATTCAATGTATCTACAGGGTGTCTCCCCTACCTGGGACTTCTGATTTTTAAAAAACGTCATTTGCTCATGGAAGCCTGGTCTGTTTTCATTATATTCAAAAGGTTCATCAAAAATTGGTTGAGTGAGATCCTGATGACTGAGGACACTCCTTTTTTGATCATATCTGTAAGATTTCTCTCTAATAGGAATTTTTTCATGCCTAATATCAAGAAATAATTTCTCACATACATTAAACTCATCAGGCTTCTTTCTGGAATAGTTATTTTTATTAATAATTAAGCCTGAAATGTTTTTCAAACTCATTTCACATGAGTCACATATTTTGAAGGGAAAATTTCTTGAAGAAATTGTGTTTGTGTCCAGACTGAAAGTTTTCCGAATTCTGTCACCACTTGCCACACTTACTGTTTTGTTGTTAGTGAATATGAGCTGCCAAAAATGTTCACCTTGATTTTCCTGGCTGCTCTCTAATAGGTCATCAGCTTTCCAATTTCTTTCTAGAAATGAGAAAAATAACCACATCTTATGAATATTAATACATTTCTGGTGAACTTTGACTTTATACAAATACCCTTTACCATTGTCAATTACTTTGTCAGACTAGGTTTCCAGAAGTGAACTGAACCTATTTCTTTTTCCCTCCAGTTTGAGTGGAAAACACAAACATGCTGCTGTGGAAGCAGGGAGCTGAAGCGAGCAATGACACTCAACACTACATAATCTTCAAAACTGGATATGAAAAAGGGGAAATCAAATGCATAGCACAGACAACAGAATGACTGACTCAGAAATAGGGAAACTTGGAGACAATAAGGTAAACCTAAAAGAGACAAAGGGAAGGTGAAGACAAGCAGCTATTTTGTACATCAACAGCAAACTAAAGTTCTGCACACACCAACTTCTCCAGGTTCAAAAGAATATTCTGATAGCCCAGGATCTAGTTTAATTTTATTGACAAGGATGATTTTCTAAAATGCTGTGAAAAAGTATGCTGGAGGAGGTGAAATGAACTCCAGACATGATGAATAGGAATAAAATTTATCTGAGAGTTGTTCATTCAAAGAAAAGGAAATTCACTGAGAATAGGATGAATTTTTTTTTTAAATAAACAATGTCAAGAAAATGAAACAGAGGAAGAATTTGGTTTGGCAAAGGCAGAAAATAGTTTATACCCTTATCTGCTTACACCCTGATTATTGTAGCAGGGACCTCACTATTACGTATGTCTACTTCTATATGTAGATATTTTAAGTCTGCCTTTATCTCTAGGTTTTTATTTTATATCTAGGTTTTCAATTTAAAAAATCTAGCCTCATCTGTGGCTTTTATTTACATTTGGGCCCTGTCAGAGCCATTTTTCTGTATATGCACTAAGATCTTCAGTATCCTTTATCACAAAAATTCTTGGCTATACTTCACTATTGCTATCGAAGCAACGTTAATCACATCTGCTGGGCGTGGTGGTGCAGACCTATAATCCTAGCTACTGGTGTGGCTGAAGCATGAGGATTCCAAGTTTGAGGCCAGCCTGGCAACTTAGCAAGACCCTGTCTCAAAACAAAAAGGAGTGGGGATATAGCTTAGTGGCAGAGTTAAGTGTGAGGCCCTGGGTTCAGCACTCAGTAACACACACACACACACACACACACACACACACACACAAATATACACACACAAAACTATGGCAGGGCATCCCTGAGTCTCCTGCTCTAATGACCAACAGGTAGAAATTGTCATCCTGGCAAAAACTAACTGAAACAAACAATCAAACAAAAAATATTTTATACCAATTGATTCACATTAAAGTGTTCAATATTCCATAAATCCATTATAAATATCTGTACAGCTACAGCTAATTATCAAACTTTTGTAAATTTCTCATTAACAACATATCTTTCACTCAACTAGAAGCATACCCTTGGTTCTCCTGGGAACGTGGAAATATTACTACAGTGAAATACTACTTTCTTTAATTAAAAAAGCAACGATGATAATAGTAAAAAAAAAAAAAAGAAAAAATATAATAATCCTACCACTTTAAGACCCCATGTGTTTTATCCTTTAGTAGTTATTGTCCATGTAACTCACTCTAACATAAAATAAAGCCCTTGCTCTGTGCCAAGCCTCTGTGTGACCACAGTCTACCTTGTGGCACATGTGACTAGTCTCATTTCCCTTGTTTCTTCTGAGGTGAAAATACAGTAATGATTTTTTTTTTTTTTTAGTAATGATTCTTAAAAAGCAATGTATATATGGATTATTTCCAACCTCTACCTAATGAGTTATAATATCAGGACAAAATATGGGAATGTGTATTTAGGAAGAGTACTACAGAATATTTTTTGAATGGATGAAAGAGAATTTCTCCTAAACTTGCTCCATAGGCTCCAACACTCTACGTAAATGTCAGAATTAGGAAAAGAGTGGTCCTTCTTTTTGGAAGAATAAAATCTCGGTAGGGAAAGAAACTCAAAGCAACAGCCATATATGATCATCAGAATTTGGGGCTTATAGTCACTAGCGGGGTTACAGTCATAAAATATGGAGTATTAACAGTAAAATATTGCTCTAACTTAAAACAACTAAAATAACAAGCCACACCAGGCATGGTGGTGCATGCCTGTAATCCCAGCACTTGGGAGGCTGAGGCACAAGGATTGCTGCGAGTTCGAGGCAAGCCTGGGCTACAAAGTGAGTTCAAGGCCAGCCTGAACTGCATAGTGAGACCCTGTCTCAAAAAGACAAAAAACAAAAAACAAAAAAAAACCCAAGCCGCTATCATGTATCAATATGCAATGTTGAAACATTTTACATATTCAGTATTAATTATCTGCAAAAATACAAAGTAAATAAGCTTTAGGTAAGTGAAAGCACATATAAACACAATTTAAGATACAGGATTGGGCCGGTGAGATGGCTCAGTGGCGTACGCGCCTGCCTGGCAAGCGCGAGGGCCTGAGTTCGACTCCCAGAACCCACATACGAAAAAAGGGCCGGTGATATCGCTCAGCGGCACGGGCGCCTGCTGGTGCGTGAAGTCCTGAGGTCAACCCCCGGTACCCACAAAAAAAATAAATAAATAAAATAAAGATATAGGATAATATGAAGGGAGTGTAAATTATGGAGAGTACAAAAAAATAAAAGTAAGACAGGTAGAACAGAACCACATTACAATAGTCAATGAAAGAAGACTTTAATTTCATTTATTTCTTTCTACAGGTAACTCCGTCAGGTTAGTGAAAGATAAATTGAATGCTTTAAGTAAAAACAAACAAAAAAGAATCAGAAAGGAATTACAGCTAATCCGGAATGAAGGAACACAGATGCATCTCTGCTTTTGAGTATTATCTGTGCAAAGAGAGAATATGAAGAGATGTGGGCAGTTTTGAAAGAAAAATAAGAGTATTATGAGGCTAGTAAGAGGGGACAATGGGTTTGTATAGGAACCTAGAAGGCATCTGACTCCTGGGAAATGGAATTGCTGGCTTCTGTGTAGCTCAAGTTGTTCCTTCTCAATCTCTTCTACTGGATGGATTTAATCCCTGTGAAAAGTATACTGTCCCAGGACTACCCTCACCTACATACAACCAGGTTCTAGAAAAGGGTGACAAACCATGGCAATGGCCCTGCCACTAAGACTGTCTTTCATGTTTTTAAAGGGAAAGGGTGGAAGAGGCAGTAGGAAAGTAGGAGGAAGAAGAAAAGGGAAGAAGAGGGGCAAAAAAGAAATAAGTAAAAGGAAGATCAATAGCAGCAAGAACCACATGCAGCCAAGAGGCCTAACACATTTACTATCTGGTCTTTTTTTTCTTTCCTTTTTGCAGTACTGCAGATTGAACCTAGGGCCTCATGCTTGTTAAGCAAGTTCTCTAGCACTGAGCTACATCCCCAGCCCTTTTTAGTTTTTAGAAAGAGTTTCACTAAGTTGCCCAGGGTGTCCTCGCACTTATGATCTTCCTGCGTTAGCCTTCTGAATTTCTAGGATCACAGGTGTGCCACCTCACCTGGCTACTATCTGGACTTTTACAAAATCTAGCCCATTATCTTTAACACCCTCTGATGTTGGAGCCTTCCTGAGGGATATGCCTTATTCTGGCCTCAGCCATGAACTC
Organism: Erethizon dorsatum; assembly: GCA_028451465.1. NCBI lineage: Eukaryota > Metazoa > Chordata > Mammalia > Rodentia > Erethizontidae > Erethizon > Erethizon dorsatum. The sequence goes on along the minus strand of CM051833.1, from coordinate 41,080,350 downwards.
CATACTTAAACAAATCTAACCTCCCAGTAAATACAAGACTAGATTCTAACAGTTACTCCCAACCTCTGACCAATATTAAAAATCTGCCACAATTCCTATCATGTCTCCTCCATAATTTTCTTTATCTCAGAAATGGCACCTAATTTATCCAATTGCTTGAGACAAATCATTAGAGTATTCTTGTCTCCTTCTGTCCCTTATACTCTTTCTTCATGGCCCAAAATTCAAGCATCTGTACAAACCTACACCTTCTCAGAACCTCTGGCAGTCAGAGCCGATACCGCTCTCCTAACTGCTATTCTTTCCTTGTCCAGGTCCACCCACCACAGTACAGTCACCACAGAGAAGTCCGAGAGATCCTTTTAAACTGTAAATCAGATCTGATGACCAAATCTGATCTACATTTTTTTAAAAAAGAGCGTTTCTCATCATATCCCTCAAAATAAAATTACTGTATCTACCATGGTCCATGCTGCTACTTCCACCACCACCTATCAGACTCCCCCATGCCCAGTAACTTCTAGTCACACCCATCTCCCTAATATTGCTCAAACAGTCCAAAAACACACCTGTCTGAGAGATCTGGCCCTCAATGTGTTCTCTTGCTGGCATACTCTTGATCCACACAGCTCACATTCACTTTGTCAAAGGTTTGTGGCTAATGTGGACCTCACAGAAAAGTCTTCTCTGACCCCATGTCCAAAGGACATTCCCTCATACGCTTACCTTCTTTCCTCATATGAACTCTTCACAGTACTTTCCATTACCCAAGAGTGTGTCTGCACGTATACGTGCGCACATATACATAAATATATACACATGTGCCCGTGCTTGTTGCTCACGGTAATATACATTCTATGATATCAGGGACATTATTCTGTCTATTACCTAAAACATATCTGGGCCACCGTAAATACTCATCATCATATATTTATTAAATGGATTTATGGAAGAAGTGCATGAATATATTGTGTATATACCAGCTAACAAATGGCATTCTAAGAAAAGAGAGAGAAGGTAAACAATTTTAAAAGATAAAGAAAATCTAACCAAGAAAAAATACCTAAGATAAGGCCAATTGACTTTAGATTATGGGTAAAAGTAAGTCACTCTGAAGTGTCAAAGAAGGAAGAAAAGCATTTATGAGTGTCAGTGACACATGGAGGAGCAACTTAAGTAACAGGAGTCAGGCACGATGGCACATGCCTGTAATCCCAGCACTTTGGGAGGCTGAGGCAGGAGGGTTTCAAGTCAGAGTTGGCCTGAGCAATTTAGCCACTCAGCAAGACGCTTTCACACACACACACAAAAGGGGGGGGTGGGGAGGGGTGATAATAATTCAGTGTGAAGGCCCTGGGTTCAATCCCCAGTACTGGAGGAAAAAAAGGTAACAGGATGTGGGCCACATGTACTTGGTCATTTCCAAAGGTCTCTAGCTAAAAACCAAAGTTTCTGAAAAATATTCCAAAGGTGGCAAACCCCAAACCAATGATGTAAGACTAATTTCCTTTTGGCTTTCACTGCCTGTGGCCCCAATAACTCACCTGGGTAGGAGTGGCTTGGGAATCCCTTCTCCAATACCCAGGGCTCCTCTCCTTGCTCTATCTTGAAGATCACTTCTGGCTTAGCAATGCAGTACCCTGGCAAAAGAAAATACCAAGAGAGCGGTAAACAGCTCACCTTTGCAGACACTGAAAAACTCAAGGGAAAGAAAAGTACAGTTTCAAGAGCTGCTCAAAGAAGGTACCCAAATGAACCAATCCCTCAGAAGGTAAGAACACATTCTTTTAACAGCCACAAGGGATAAGTCATCTCAGAGCCTTGAATCTCAAGCTTTAAATCAGAAAAGTTCAGGGCATTCACTTTCAGGAACTAAAAATGCACATGATTATTAGCCACATGAAAAAAAAATTCTTACCTACTGAGACAAGGTTGCTGTAATTTTCTAGGGTCACATCCCTGTACAGTATCTTCTGAGTGGGGTCCAGCAGACACCACTCTTCCTTAGTGAAGTCCACACATACATCCTTGAATGAGACTTGTTCCTGAAAGAGAATGTCCCTTTTCTATGTGAAGTGGTCAGAATCAGATGAAGAAAAGATTCAACAGAACATCTCTAGAGATTACTGAAATATGACAAATAGTTCTTTTTGTGCTACAGTACGTAAAATAATACAAAATATCTTATACAAACCGAATTTCTACTAAGGGTCTGGGTTTGTCACAGTTGCTACAAACACTACTGAAGGAAACGAAAAGCATGGTTTGCAAGTGCTTATGGCCTGACCAGGACACACTCGTGTGCATTTAGTAAGTGAGCATTGTAGGAGCTAGAAGTGTATACAGAGCAGGCTGGAATTATGAAGAACAGTATCTTTCACATTATCAGTTAACTTTCACCAGGAAGTAAAACTTGCAGTCATTAAAATAAATAATTGGATTGAAATGAACATGATGCAGGCCCTGACCAATTCACGACTGATTAAAGTGACCAGAGAAAAAGATGAATCTTCTCTGCTTGAAGAGATCATCTTATGGGGTCACTATGATTTTTTTGTTTCTTTGTTTATAAATCAGTATCGGGTGGGCATGGTGGCAATATGCCTATGATCCCAGTACTTGAGAGGCTGTGAAAGAAGGATTGTCACAAGTTCAAGGCCATCATAGACTACATATCAAGACCTTGTCTCAAAACAAAACAAAATACCCAAAAACACAGTATTTGCTATCCAGTAAAACATTTCATGGTATGTGAAACAGGAACCAAGAAAAAAGACAATAAAAGCAGAGCCATGGGTGACCCAAGTACTGGAATTTACAAGAACTTGAAAGTGAATTATGATTAATATATTCAATTAAATAGAGGAAAACATGAACAAAATAATGATGGAAAAAGTTCACCAGTTATATGGCATTTGTGTTGTGTAGGGAGCAGGTCAGAGATTGTTGATCTCTGAAAGATCTGCTGCAGGGTGCCTGGCTGGCAGCTGGGGGTGTGGATTTCAGAAGGATGCTCACCATGTCACTCCCTGTCAAGAACAGCCCATCACACCTGAACGGTTTGCGTGAACAGTTTGGTTACACTGAGTATGTGTATTCTGAGAGTCTAGAATTTTGGTACATACTAGGCAGACAGTACCTATGTCACTAGCCCCGATAAAAACTTCGGGCAACAAGTGTCCAAGATTCCCTGATACACACCTCACATGTGTTGTCACATCATTACTGGAGGACTTAAGCATGTTCTGCAAGACTCCACAGGGAGAAGACTCGTAGTATCCTGCTGATTTTACTTTATATCCTTTTACTCTAAATGTGACCAACTGCTGAATTACCCTAGGGACTCAGTCACTGAGCCTCAGGTGATCTCAGGAGCCTCTTACGTAGGTAAACACACACACACACACAATGGGCATAGTAGAGTTGCAAAATACAATATCTGAAATTAGAGCTTACTAGATGGATTCAAAATCACATTAGAGAAAGAAGATGCAAACTGAAGCCACAGGCATCTAACAAAAAAGACTGTCAAAATACATAATGCAAAAATTGAAAGAAATGAAAGAACCTGTAATAATGCATGTCTGTAATCCCACCATACACGGAAGCAGAGGCAGGAGGATCACAAGTTTGAGTACAGCCTGGGTAACTTAGCGAGATCTTATCTCCAAATAAAAATAAAAGGCCGAGGATTGTAGCTCAGTGTGAAGGCCCTGGATTCAATCCCCAATATTGCCAAAAAAATTTTAAAAGACCATCAAATGATACAGTATCTTGGGAACAGTTCAGCAACTGTGTACCAAGCTCAACTAAATTGTAAGTCTTACCATACAATCCACCAATTTCACACTCTAGGTATTTATTCATTTTAAAACTTAGATCTGTACCAAAACTTGCATGTGAAAGTTTCCAGCAGCTTAATTTATAATCAAGAAATAGGAGCTGGGGATGTAGCTCAGAAGTAGAGCACTTGTCCAGCACACATAAAACCTTGGATTCAATCCCCTGAGCCACAAAAAAAGGAAAAATAAATACACACACAATCAACAAACACTGGAAGGAACCAAGAGCCCAGAGGTTAACTCTGAAGTTACTTACACACATATACTAGAAATGAACAATTAAGTAAACACAAGGTAGACAATGGTAGCCAAATTTCTGTCAGAGTGGGAAGTTACAGGCAAGCAAAGGGAGAAGGCTAGAAAGCACTATTCGGTAAAGGGTTAGGGTAGAAGACACCAGAATGAACTAATCCCAGAAGGAAAGTACAGAATATCTGAAGAAAAAAATGGCTGAGAATTTCCCCAAACTTATAAAAGATATCACACCTCAAAATCAAAACCCCTCAGAAATATAGGATAAATATGTGCCAAGAAAACCAAACCAAGCTTTACCAAGTATCAACTCGGAGAAACCAAAAAAAGAGAAAATCTCATAGGCAGCCTGTGGGTGACTGCCAAGCTGCACTCTCCTGAGAAATGAAGCCCCTTGCCTCCATCTTTCCCTGACCTTTACTTCAACCCTATTCACTGAGATAAGCAGAGCTGGCTATATAGAAGCAGATGTTCCCTTAATTTGCTAAAAGAATGTGATCAAGTCCAGCCGAGACACCAACATGTCTCAATGTGGGCAACAATTGCTGACCCTGCTAATGGCTGGAATGCGGGCTCCAGCAAGAGCCTGTGAGATTCCAGGGCTAAGACATGAGATAACATCTCAGCTGAGGCCATGGGACTCAGAATTACACCTTCCTGGCAGTAAAGGTTCCAGCTTTGCATACATCAAGCTATCTGTTGTATTGCTAACTGGAGACCTCTGTGCCTGGTACAAAACTGCTGTTTCTCCTTACAGCCAGTGCCTGCAAAGTTTCTTTTCCCTAGCACTCTGCTGCAACACCCACCCACCTCCCTAATTGATACCAATAAAAGCCATGAGCTTTTGGACTTGTGGCCCTTTGTTTAATAGAAAGCATCGGGTCATCCCAGAGCTCCTCAACTGCAGAATATTGTCTTTTTTTTTTTTTTTTTTGCATCCGTGTGTCATACTGCTGGGTAGGAGAGCTGAACCCTCCACTGGGGTTTCAGCAGCAGCCAGAGAAAAAAATACCAATTGTCTTCAAGGAAGAAGGTTTAAAATTGAATTCTCAAAATAAAAACAACAAAGACTCAGAAGACATTGGGATGGTATCTGTAAAGCACTAAAGGAGAAAAGGAAAAAAATTCCAATCTAGAATTCTGTATTTAGAGAAAATATCCTTTCAAAAATGAAGACACACACATCTTCAAACAAAAAATGCTGAGAAAATGTCTCACTGTAAGACCAGCATAAGAAGAAACAGTAAAAGAGAAGTTCTCTGGAACAAAGGCAAATAGTCAAAGAGGAAGCACAAAACAGCTAGAAGGCGGGGACACTTAAGCAATTACAAAGCCTATTGACTGTCTAAAGCCATATTATTCAAGATGTCTCCTAGGGTGTAAAATACAGAAAAAGCAAAAATGGTAACAGCACACAGGATAAGAAGTGTTGTGTGGAACAATGTTGTTATAATTTAACTGGGAAGTTGTTGCATAGTAAGGTAAACTCTAAATGAATTAGATTTAAACATAAAATGCATAAAGGTACTAGGATATACATAAGCTCTAATTTATCATTATGAAGTGAGGTCTTTCTAACTATGTCTCCATAGAGACACAGTTAAACTGGTAAAAGATTGTTATGCAAGAAAGTAATGGTTTGCAACTCATATAACAAGTATTACTATCCCTAATGTGTAAGAGATAAGCAGAGATGGGGTGGTGCAGAAACCTAACAGAAAATGGGCAAAACATATTAACAGAGTTCACAGAAAAATACAAGACACCTTTAGACGCATGAAGTTAACCAACTTCAAAGAGGAAAAAAACTGCAGATGCAAACCATACAAAATATCACTTTTTACCTAGCTGTTCCCCAAAACCCAAAAGTTGAACCACATATCTGTGGGAGAAGCTGTGGAGAAACAAACACTCTCATGCATTGCCAACAAGAACACAAAATCATGGTGTCTCTGACATTAAAGCCACTAAAATCCATCAACTTCTGGGAATTCATCTAATAAACCTATCCAATACATTCATGAAAGTACAGAACATGAATAACCTGGTGTGTGTGTGTACATGGTTGTTCATTCTAACAGGGTTTGCAACAGCAAAAGGTGGGATATAATTTAACTCAGATACCTACACTGAATTACCACACAGTTTTAAGAAAGAAAGATCCATTTTCTGTCACAGAAACCTCTGGGACATGCTGTTAAGTTGAAAAAAGAATAGAAAACAATGTACAGGATTCCTGGTCTCTTGAGCAGATCTGACTTCATCTGGGAGCTTATTAGAAACTCAGAGTCCAGGGCCCCATCTACACTAAGTCAGAATCTGCATGTTAACACAATGCCAGGGATGCACAGGTGCATCTAAGTTAAGAAGCACTAAGGACAATTGAATCCCTCTTAAATAAAAGGAAGGGACATAGAAGAATACACACTCATGTTTGTTTATTTATTTTTTGTTTTTTGACAGGGTTTTGCTATATAGTGCAGGCTGGCCTTTAACTCACTTATGTAGCCCAGGCTGGCCTCAAACTCACAGCAATCCTCCTGCCTCAGCCTCCTGAGTGCTGGGATTATAGGCACGTACCACCCGCCCGGCACACACCCATATTTTAACTCGATAAAGAGACACTGGAAAGACAAGAAACTATTAAAAACTGGTTATTTGGAGTGACCATACACTCCACGTTGTCTGAGGCTGTCCCAATATATGCCTATTGTTGCAGCATAACTCTTACAAATCCCTTTCACATTCAGTGAAAATATCTCCAGAGGATTACTATCAACCTACCCAGAGGGAGAAGCAGGAATAGAGAGAAAGGGAGTACAAATTTTTGCATCTTTAGTATTACTTTTTCCACCCTAGCCTGTAGAGGACTTTTTAAAAAATATAATCATTTGCCTTCTTAAACATGTTAATACAGTATATTAACAATTCAAAAACGTTTTATTAAAAAAAAACATGAAACCAGTCAGTAAAACAGTTTAGTGGAACAAGAATGGAAATCCCTATAAACACTGTATGTGGCAAAAGTCTACTTCATGAGGCCTGGACAGGAAATCAGAGTTAGGAACAGATCTCAGAGCCCCAGGTCACAGAGATTTTCAAAACAAAGACCATGGTCAATACTATCAAATGCTGCTGAATGGAGTAAAGTTAAAAAAAAAAAAAAAAATCCACCAGCCTTGATGATTTGGTGGCCTTTTCTAGAACTGATTCAGGCGAGTGGAAGTGATGAGATAAGCCTGTATTTATCAGGTTGAAATGTAGAAACATAAGCCAGAACTGCCTGCAATTCTACCTAGAAACACAAACAAACTGGTACATTTAGGAGTGTTTTGAAGACTTATAGTCCCTCCATTCCTTCACATCTTCCAGGTTTTATTTCTGGGTCAAGTGGGACCATCAGAGAACAGGCTACACAAACCTTAAAGCTTCATCTCCTCTGGCACTATGTTTCTACCCAGAAATGACTATAGATGATAAACTGCATTCATTTAAAGGTTGTTTACTAGGAAGACCAGAGAAAATTTTACAATAACCTGGATAACCCTGTAAAATTAAAAATCCTGCATCTAATTTGCCAAATACTTTCTACTTTGAATTTGTTGCTCTAGTTGTATTTCCCTTAATGTAAACTTTATTGTTTGGTTTTGTATTAGTTTCACATCTCCTTTTATTAGTGTATACTGGCTATCTGGATTAATGGGTTTCAATTTGGCAAATTTGTACATGCACACAACATACTTTGATCATTTCATCCCCCACCCCGTCACCCCCTTGGCTCACAGTCCCCACTAGTTTCACATTTTGGGGGGTTCAATGCATGTATTTTGATCACATACATCTCCCCTTTTACTTGTCCTTACACCCCCCCCCCAATTTCTTTCCTCTTATCTATTAATAATTGCTCTTCTACTTTCATCTTTTTTTTTTTTTTGTGGGTACCTGGGGTCGAACTCAGGACCTCATTCGCCAGCAGGCGCCCCTGCTGCTGAGCGATATCACCAGACCTTTTTTCGAATGTGGGTTCCGGGAGTCGAACTCAAGACCTCGCACTTGCCAGGCAGGCGCTTATGCCACTGAGCTATCTCACCGGCCCCTCTTTTTTGTTTTTTTTTTGTTTTTTTTTTTTGTGGGTACCGGGGGGTCGACCTCAGGACCTCGCGCGCCAGAAGGCGCCCGTGCCGCTGAGCGATATCACCGGCCCCTTTTTTTCGTATGTGGGATCCGGGAGTCGAACTCGGGCCCTCGCGCTTGCCAGGCAGGCGCTTATGCCGCTGAGCCATCTCGCCGGCCCTCTTTTTTGTTTTTTGAGGCAAGGTCTCGGTATGTAACTCAGGCTGGCCTCAAACTCACAGCGATCCTCCTGTCTCAGCCTCTCAAGTGTTGGGATTACAGGCGTGCACCACCACGCCTGTTTCAGATTCCAGTATTAGGGAGAACGTCTGATACTTGTCTTTTTGAGTCTGGCTTATTTTGTTCAATATGATGCTCTCCAGATCTATAATTTTCCTGCAAATGACAAAATTTTGTTCTTTATGGCTAATACTCCGGTTCTATATATACATTTTGTCTATTCATCTGGTGCTGAGCACCTAAACTAGCTGATGTAGACTTCTGCCTATTTTTTCTTCCCATTTAAAAAAAATACCAATCCTTACAAAGTGCAAGTAAACAACTTACCTGTGATTTGCTCATTTTCCGCTCTTAGTGGAGGAGGGAGAGCTGAGAGAGAAGGAAGGATGGATGTCAGGACACACATGGCCTGCCTTGGAGCTCCTGGATTCACCTGCCTACACAGCTCCACACACAAGATACTTACGTGTCCATGTTGGCTCCGATATATGTTGAGCTTAGACATGATACTTTTCACTGAGTGAATGTAAACAGTTGTTTCTAACTGATTTATTAGCAATTTAGGTTCTGTGACACGGAAAAATTAAAAACATAAAGAGATGAGTTTAACAAGTAACAGTACTCTATATGAGCAAATATTGTGGAGTTGTCAAAACTGCTGTTGTAAGAGAGAAAAAAACTCAGGCCATATTATATATTTTTGTGCTAGCACCATTAATCTCTTGAGGTCGGATTCTCCAAGAAACCTCTGTAAAAAGGGACGGGGGTGTTTAAAACAAGATAAAGTTTATTAAATGTTTGTCAGAACTTGTTTGCAGTTTCTCAAAAAGCTCTCTTAATCAGGTTAACTTTGATCAAGTCTCCCAATCCGCGTGATGCGAACCAGGTACCTGCTCATGCTGGACGTTTTAATCTAGGTAAGGAGCGGCCGGCGGAGGCAGAAGGGCCTGCGCCCTCACCCGGGAGGACGGGGATCGAGCCCCAGGCCCCGGGCTCGGCTCACCTCGCTCCCCGCGGGCTTCGCAGCGGCGTCACCGCGACACACAGTGAGCGGCGAGCGCGGGGCCGACGCCAGGTCCTCACCGACGCCGCGGCCCCGGGAACCAGTCCGAGAGCCGGCGGCCTGCCCGGAACTCGCCCGGAGCGTCGCGCACACGGGAGACGCAGCCGCCGCCTAGAGAGCGAGCGTACTCAGGGCAGCCCAGGGCGGGGAGCGCGCCTGTCGGCCGCATGGTACGGGGAAGCGGGGACTCGGACCGGCCACGGGCTCGGGGCATCCCATTCACACCCAGCCACGCCGCCCGCAGCCCCACCCCCTCGCGGTCGCACGAGGCGCGCGCGTACACGTCACGCGCACGTCACGCATGGCGCGCTCCCTCTCCGCCAGACCAACCCTCCTCGGGTCCCGCGCACGCGCACTCCCCACGCGCGGCCGCACGACAGCGCCGTGGCTCCGCAGGGCTGGGCGCGCGCAGGCCCCCCGAGCCCGGGAGCTGGCGTCCACGCGCCGACCCGAGGTTCCCCCGGCAGAGCTCGGCCCGAGGCCGTCCCAGGTTCTGTGGACGCCCGCCTCTTCCCGCGGGCCCGCCCCTATCTGTGTCCCAGCCGCCCCCAGACCGTGCCCGAAGGCTCTGGGCCCAGCCCAGCCCGCCCGCCCGGCTCACCGGACGCTCCCTCACAGCGCGGACCCGGCGGCTGGGCGTGCTTTCCCACGAGGGACCCGGGGCCACAGCGGACGCGCGGGGAGGCGGGTGCGCATGCGCGGAGGGGCGGGGGTCGCGGCGGCGGGGAGCTCCGCGCGGGCGCGGGGTTCCCGGGCGTGTACGGAAGCGCCGCGCGCAGGCACCAGGCTCAGACCCTGCCCTTCCCTGCCCTGGAGACCCCAGGAGAGGGGCTTTCTCCTTCGGGGTGAAGAGCTGCTGCTTCAGTCGCCCCTGCACCTTAGAGCAGGAGACCAGCCGGACTGAGTCGCGGAGGTGCTGAGTTCTTCGCTAATGTGGAGTATACGTTCATCTCACATAGCACGAAGTGAGTTCACCTGGAATAACACTTGGGACCAGCATGGTTAGTTATTCTCTAGAACCAGGAAAAAGACAAGTTAGCAATGTAGTGTTTAATAGGAAAGGAAGAGCTAGCGGCGCCTGGGCAGCTTAGCGAGACCCTGTTTCAAAATAATACAGGAAAACTTGTATGTAAAAAGCTCTCAAAAACGGAAGCATCTTCTAATCTCTGGCGACTACTTTACCTAGGACGTTCTTTTACGTGCACATCCTTTTTTTATGTGCACATTATTTCTAACAATAGTAATGACTTACATTGCCCCTTGTCCCTCCTCCCTTTGCCCGGCGTTGTAACTCCTAAAAGATTTTTTAAAGTACTGAATTTTAAATGGCTGTGATTTTGACTGCTTATAGTAAAGTACTTCAGGGAAAAGGGGACAAAGGAAAAAAACATTGGTTCTCCCGACCTAATCAGTAAGCTTTCCTTAGTTTTTCATGACTTGCAACACCTGGTGGTCTTTAAATAACGAAGTGTGTGTGCTAAGGACTTGCTAACATTCTCCAGTTAAAGGAAGAATAATGTTTAATGTGCGTGTGAAAATCCAAAGACTTGCAGGAGGGGGAGGGAGGAGACAAGGTCCTTTGAGTTGGGACTGAAGAGAAAACATTGCAGGAATGACAAAGACCGCCATCCTGTGGCGAAAACTACTCAGCAGCACTTGGCCTCTGTTGACTAATCTACTGCCCTCCTTTCCTCTTAAAACCTTTCCTGGGCCGGTGAGATGGCTCAGCGGCGTATGCGCCTGCCTTGCAAGCGCGAGGGCCCGAGTTCGACTCCCGGATCCCACATACGAAAAAAAAGGGGCCGGTGATATCGCTCAGCGGCATGGGTGCCTGTTGGCGCACGAGGTCCTGAGGTCGACACCCGGTACCCACAAAAAAAAAAAAAAAAAAAACCTTTCCTGTTCCAGAATTCTTGGAGATCACCAGTAGGGCGCCCGCACCCAAGCTAGCTCCTAGTAAAACCTGATTTCCTTCGCACCAATTCTCACCCCCAAATATTGGCGGTCATATGGCTGGCAGAACCAAACTTTATACTGTAACACCATGATCATAACTGAGGTAGGATTGAAGAAATAAAAAGTAAGCAGAAAAAAGACAAGGAAATTGGGATTTTAAAATTGTACCTTTATGTTTTTTTTTTTTATACGATGGAGTGCTTCACCATAAAGAAGGGTAAACAAGACATTTATAGCTAAATGGATGGACCTTGAGACCATACTCTTTTAAGTGAAATAAATCAAATACACATATGTAAATATCATATCTCTCCGGTGTGAGAAACTGAAAGTGTAAATAAGAACCGAAATGTATAATAGAAATTGTGAAATAGAAATTGTTCAAAAGGAAAGGGAAAGTGGGTGGGGGGAGGGAAAATAAAAAAATGAGAAAAAGATAAAATGGAAACAAAGCTTTGTAAATGGGAACAGGCAAAAAAGAGGAATCAAGATATGTACAGGTACAGATTCCCTATGATGAATGTGATCATTATGTGTATCTAAATTGTACCAATAAACAAATTAAAAATTTGGTATAAAAACTACTTTTAAGAGAGACTGCAACTTCAGGACACAAAAGTTACTCAAGGCCTTTTCACTTCCAGGAAACTCCCTCAAAAAATTCCTAAAGGTCCTAAAGACACAGCCTGTAAATTGGGCTTTGGACCTATCATTTTCACCAATAAATTGTGCTTCCTCTCTTCTCAAGGAAGCAGCAATATTAGTGGGCAGCAGATCTCAACTTTAAACACATGTAAATGGTTTGCATTCTGACAGTGGGAAAACACATCCTAGATCACCTGTCTTGAAAATGTCCCCAAGGCCCCAGCTCCAGCTCTTAATGTTCCCTGCTCTTTTCTCTCTCCTCCTTTCCTCCCTCTTCCCCACCCTCTCCCCTAAGGTCTATTTCTTTGACTTTCTTCCTCTGCCTCTTATTGATGCTTTTGGAAAATTCTTTTTCTGTAGCAGGAGTCAGCGAGCCTCCAAACATTCTTTGTTTAGGGTGGGTTAAGTTCCTCATCTCAGCTTTGGAAAGATTCTCAGACCTAGTTACATGACAATATGAGCACAGTGTTTTATGAATGCATCATGAACTTTTTGTGGTCAGTGTTATTATAAGTTTTATTTTATTTTGCAAGCTAAAGATTGAACCCTGTGCCTTCCAACTGAGCTACATTCTTAGTGCTCCCCTCCCCTTATTATTTTGAAACAGGGTCTTGCTAAGTCACCAGATTGCCCAGGGTAGGCTGGAAATTGTGATCCTCCTCCCTCAGCCTCCCAGAACACTGGAACCTTATTTACCCCAAAATAAGGCGTACCCAGAAAATAAACTTCAACTGTAATTAGTAGCTGGTTGTACCATGGGGATGGCCAGTGTCATGCACATTATACCTCACTATTCTCTTGCTCAGTGGCTACTCTTTAATGGCAGGTAAGGCAAGGATAAGCTGATAGGGCCTGACGTTTTTGATCTCTAGTTAGGTCTTATTTTGGGGGAAACACAAGATTATAGTCCTGCACCACTGTTAAAGATTTATGGGTTCAGTACACTCTTTCCAGGTCCTTAGTATCCTGAGCAAAGACTTGGACAAGGGCTTGCCTGCCTGGCAAGCATGAGGTCCTGCGTTTGATTCCTGGTGCAAAAAAGAAAAGGAAAAAAAAAGGACAAGACACACAAAAAGGTAGCAAGGTTTTACATTTATTAAAGGTAAGAGAAGTACCTTCTGCAGAGTGAGAGTGGGCCACTGAGAGAGTTCATTCTCATTCTTCAGGCTGATGTCAGATCTGTGCTGACCTATCAAAAACCTGCTTGATTTAGTTATAGGAATGATATCAGGACCTCTAAACATGATACAAGGAAAATCCCATCTGCTAGATGGCTGACATGTCAAGTTTGTGTTCCCCAAAATCAGAGTAAATTCTAAGGAACAATGGAGGTTAAGAGTAGGAAATATATTTTGAGGGGGAGAGATGCAGCTCCTGAGAGGCAGGAGGGGACCCAAAAGTGGGTTGCCAAGGACCCCACTTCTTAGGGGAAATTTTATAGAGTACAACATGGGTTACAGCTGTAATCAATAAGACTATAGGTATAGCTGCTTAGGTAATATTGGTCCTATGGGAAGCAATTCACATAGCAAGTGTACGTGGAAAAACAAAGACCTTTTTAGGAAGCGACGAGTCCAAGGATCTTGGCTACCCACCAAGTGACTGATGTCTACCTAGACTTCATTAGACCAGGTTTTACCACATATCTCAGGCCTGGTTATTCGTCTTTATCTTGAGGCTGGCCTCCAACAGATGTGCCTTCGGCCATAGTTGTAATGAGTTTTCATTGCCCTGACTCTCTTGAGGGTCCAGCCCTATCTGCCTATAATGTTTCTACTGAACTCAGCTGTTTATAATATTGTCCCTTCTGAAGAGGTAACCCTAATTACCATGAAGGGGGAAAGGACCATGACCATTCTGGCTACTTCAGGCTGAAGGGGGTTGTAGTTGTGAAGAGCAGTCAGAGATACTCTCCAGAGGGTCTATCTAAAGGCCCTCGATAGACATCAGGCATTCTCATCTTGGGTAAGCATGTAGCTTTAAGTCTGGAGGAGACAAAGCCAAAGAAACAGTTAAGTATGCATGGGCCAAATAATAAGATCAACAAGACAAGGATGTCCACTGTCACCACTCTTATTCAACATGGTTCTGGGAACTTTAGCCAGAGCAATTAGATAAGAGAAAGAAAAGGAATAATGATAGGAAATGAAGAAGTTAAATTATCATTATTCACAGATGATATGGTACTCTCTATGTGGAAGACCCCAAAAAGACCCACCAAAAGACTTCTAGATTTAATAAGCAAATTTAGTAACATAGCTACTGAAGTCAGCACTCAAAAATCAATAGCCTACCTGTATACAAATAACAAACTCAGAAATTAGGGAAACAACACCTTTCACAATAGCATCCAGAAAAAAAAAAAATAGAAAATACCTAGGAATCAATCTAACAAATGAAGTAAAAGACCTCTACATTGAAAACTACAGTACACTGAAAAAGGAGATTGAAGAGGCTATCAGAAAATGGAAAGATATCCCTTGTTCTTTGGTAGGAAGAGTCAATATAGTGAAAATGGCCATACTTCCAAAACTGTTTTATAGATTTAATGCAATTCTGATCAAAATTCCAACGGCATATCCCACAGAATTATAGAAAACAATTCTAAAATTCATTTGGAGCCAGATGAGACCTAGAATAGCAGAGGCAATTCTGGGCAACAAAGGCAAGGCATGGGGCATCACAATCCCTGACTTGTGATTATACTATAAAGCTACTGTGATAAAAACAGCATGGTACTGGCAAGAAAACAGACCCAGGGATCAATGGGACAGATTAGAAGATGTAGAAACAACTTCAGACATACTTAGCCACCATATCTTTGACAAAGATGCCAAATACATTCACTGGAAGGAAGATAGCCTCTCTAATAAATGGTGCTGGAAAAACTGGCTTTCCATGTGCCAAAGATTAAAATTAGACCCATATCTTTCACCATGCACTGAACCAAAGTTGAAATGGATCAAAGATCTAAATATTAAAACAGAAACATTAAATCTGCTGGAAGATAGAATAAGTAAAGTTCTTGGAAATATTGGTATAGGCAAAGACTTTAGGAATAAAACCCTGATCATACAGTAATTATCACAAAGAATCAACAACTGGGATCTCATCTTATTAAAAAGCTTTTGCACAGCAAGAGAAACCACCAACAGAGTGAAGAGGCAACCCACAGTGTGGGAAAAAGTGTTTGCCAGCTGTTCCTCAGACAAAAGATTACTATTGAGAACATATAAAGAACTCGAAAAAGAAGACTCCCCCCAAATTTAAAGGCCCAATCCAAAAATGGGCATCTGAGATGAATACATACTTCTCAGATGAAGAAATACAAACAGCAAAAAAAGTATGAAAAAATGTTCAACATCCCTAGTCATTTGAGAGATGCAAATTAAAACAACACAGATTCTATCTCACCCCAGAAAGAATAGGTATTATCAAGAAATCAACCAATAACAAATGCTGGTGGGGATGTGGGGAAAAAAGGAACCCTTCTCCACTGTTGGTGGGAGTGTAGACTGGTGCGACCAGTGTGGAAATCAGTGTGGAGATTCCTAAAAAGTCTAGGATTAGAGATTCCATTTGACCCAGTTATTCCCCTCCTGGGTATCTTCCCTAAAGAAAAGCATACCACAGTGATATGTGTGCACCCCTGTTTATAGTGGCTTTGTTTGTAATAGCCAAATCTTGGAAATAGCCCGACTGCCCATCAACTGATGACTGGATAAAGAATTTCTTCATACAGTGGAATACTACTCTGCCATAAAGAAAGATATGCTCAAGACATTTCTAGGAAAATGGATGCACCTTGAGACCATACTCTTAAGTGAAATAAATTGGGCACACATGTGTAAATACCACATTGTTTTTGTGGTGTAAGAAACCAAAAGTGTAAATAAGGACCAAAATATATAATAAGTATTGTGAAATAGAAAATGTTCAAGTGGGGAGGGGAACAAAAAAGAAGGGAGGGGTAAAGGAAAGAAGGGAAAAGTAAAAAAAAGAGAAAGAAAACATGGAAACAAAGCTTTTGTAAATGGGGAGGGGAATGGGAAAAAAAACAAGTTATATCACGTACAGGTACAAATTCTCTATGATGAATGTGATCATTATGTATATCTAAAGTGTACCAGTAAAATCTGATTAAAAAATAAGATCAATAAGGCTATTATGAATATAACCAAAAAATGTTTCCACAAGGAATATCCAAGTAATAGCTTCCCACAAGGAGGGCAAGGAGAAGGTACAGGAGATTTTAGAATCTGACCTGGCATTAACCTATCATTTAATATCTTGAAGAGCCATCAAGGTATTAGGAGAAGGATCAGGAATGTACACACAGCATTCAGCTTTTATAATTGCACAAGTACCCCCTTGTGTTGCTGTTAGAATGTCTAATGCCAGCTGATTTTAGAGGACAGCTTGCCTCATTAATTCTATTTATTTAGGAAAGAAACTCATCAAGGTTTTGTTTAAGGCCTGTTGAGTATGGTTAGTCAAGGCCTCCATGTGTTGCATGACATCTTCTAATCACAGGGAAGAGACAAAGATAGAAGCCAAATGATCATACCAGTGAAACACACTTTTAGATCATCAATGTCATAGATTGGGTCAGTTTGCAGGTTTGTTGATGTTTTTGACACTCCTGCCTTGTAACCATGCATACCTCAGGTGCATCTCCCTATCCATCTGGATGTAGCCAGGGCCACAAATTGGTCCCACAGGGCTAATGAGTGCCAATGGGGGCTCCTCATCTAATTTTAGAGTTGTTAACTAGTCTGTCGCAAAACAGTCTTTGGCCTATAAAGTTATAGTGTGAACACACTGAGGGGTGTCCATCCCAAGTATTTAGTAGGCCAATGAGAATAAGAGTGATATTTTTTCTTTCCAACATGAGCGGACCTTTCTATTAAGTTGTCCTGTAGTTGGAGTTGACCGTATATAATCATCCCATATTTGAAAGTAGCCTTCTTTATATCTATGATTGTTGGCTTTCATGATAGGACCCTTGTCCTTACTTAATAGGGGTTTTACTAGTGTCTGTAGAGAGGCTTCAGTGGCATTTTTAGAAAAAATTCAATTATGTCTAAGATCATTAAGGGTATAGTTTATAGGCCACTCAATTACCTTGTAATGGTGGGCTAAACTATGACTCTCTGAAATTTTTCATGTCTAATCAAAGTACTCTTGTAGCTTATTCTAATCATCTCTTTGAAGTGGGGATACCCACCAAGGAAGGTATCCTTGACAAGGGGATCAGGCCACATATCTAGCAAGGTATCTGTTGTAATGATTCTGCATATTTCTGTGCCCAGACAGAAAAGAATTGCTCTCTCCTTTAAGTGGTAAAGTAATTAGTAAAAGGGCTAAGCATAACATCATAGATCACTTATCTGAAGACTTTGTCTTCTTTTTGAACAATAATTTTACATCTTCTGTGGATTCATAGGTGTATTTAGATGGTTGTTCACACTCAGCAACAGTCTCTGGTTCCCAGGGCTTGAGTCGGGTGTGTTGTGTCCAGAAGCCCAGCCCTGCTACCTTGACAGCTGATGGAGTGGACAGGATCATGGCGTATGGGCCTTCCCAAATTGGTCCTAGGAAAGGGGTTGATGAGGGAAGAGACTTTACCAGAAATAAATCTCTGGGTTGGAATATGGGATTTCCATTTTCTTTAGGCTGAGCTTCTGTTAGCTGTTGAAGAGTCTGTTGGAATTTAGCCACTGAGGTGACATCTTTTAGTAAGGCATCTGTTTCTCTATTGAAGAGAAAATCATTAGTGAGAAAAGGGTGTCCATAAAACATTTCAAATGGACCAAGACCTAGAATTTGAGGTATATTTCTTATTTTGATAAGAACTAAAGGTAGTAAGTGAGGCCATTGTAGGTGAGTTTCTTGAGCCATTTTGCAAAGATGTCTCTTTAGGGTCTCATTTACTTTTTCTGTCTTTCTTGGTGATTGTGGCCTCTGTGCCCAGTGAAGGTGATAGAAAATGCCCAGTGCCCGAGGGACACTGTGTGTGATTGTTGCTTTAAAAGAAGGCCCATTATCACTCTGAAAACACTTAGGAAGTCTGAATCTGGGGATGATTTTTGAGACCAAAATCTTTATAATCTCTTGTGCCTTTTCTGTTTTACAAGGAAAGGCCTCAACCCAGTTTGTGAAAGTATCTACCCAGCCCAATAGGTATTGCAGTCCCTTACTCTTAGGCGTATGAGTAGAATTGAGCTGCCAATCTTCTGTAAGGTATTTACCATGTCTCTTTATACCTGGAGGAGCTAAGATCTGGTTAAGAGGATTACTTTTTTGGCAGAGCTCACATGTCTTAACACTCAGTTGTACTGTTTGAGAAAGTCCCTTTCCTATGAATAACCTTGAGGCCATCTGCTGGGTCCCGTCTCTCCAGTTGAAAGGTTTTTGGAAAGACTCAATAATTTTCCATTCACTAGCACCAAGAAGGAACAATTTACCATCATCTGACTGTAACCATCTTGATGGAAGGAACTGGCATCCATGGGAAAGAGCGCATTTGATTTCTGATTGAGAATATTTGGGTTGAGGGTGGCTGGAGCAGCTTCTTTTGCTGCTGCATCAACCAGTTGATTACCTTGAGATACTTCATCAACTCCTTTTTAATGTCCTATACAGTGAATAATTGCCACTTCGGAGGGCCTGTAGACAGATGGTAAAAGTTCATCTATATCCTATGATACTTTATAGGAGACCCACTGGCTGTCAGATAGTCTCTTTCTATATGGCCACGTGGGCATGTAATACTAGCAAAGCATACTTTGAATCAGTATATTGAGTTTGTCCTTCACTGAGTTGGAAAGTCCTGGTCAGAGCTGTGAATTCTGCTAGTTGAGCACTAGTCCTGGGCACAAGTAAGGAACTCTCAAGTGTCTGATATAGAATCACTATTACATATTCTGCCTTTCTTGTCCCATCTGCCATGAAGGAACTGCCACCAAAGAAGAGGGTCAAATCAGGGTCAGTAAGGGGGATTGTCTAACAAGCCTTCTTTGACTGCATACATATGGAGTATTACTTGTTCACAGTCATGTCTTTCAGTCTCAATTTTCTCCTTCTCTGGGAGAAAGGTGTCAGGTTTTAAGGAGGAACATGTATTTATTCGAATGGCTGGTCCTTCTAGAAGTAAAACTTGGTATTTAAGAAGTTGGTTGTCTCATAGCCATAGGCTCCCTCTGGCAGAAAGAAGTCTGGCCACATCTTGAGGGGTATATACAGTGAGATCTTTGCCTAAAGTCAGCATGGGTGCCTCTGGCACTAGGAGAGCTACAGCAGCCACAGCTCTAAGGCATGCAGGCTATCTCTTTGCCACAATGTCTAATTCATGACTCAGATACCCTATAGGCTGTTGAGTAGGTCCTTGATCCTGCATAAGCACTCCCCAAACCATGCCCCTCCATTCATCAACATACAGTTGGCTCAATGCTGGGGCATTTAGAAGTGCTTGTTTAAGCTTCTAGAATGCAGTGTGGGAATGGGGTTCCCAAGTTAAAATATGGGCATCTGCCTTTTGGCCTTTATTTATAAGTTGATAAAGAGGTCATGCAATCTCACCATACTCTGCAATCCAAAGGCAATAAAAACCTGTAATTCCTAGGAATCCCCTAGCTGTTTTAGGGTCTTGAGTTGTGGGAAGGAAAGGATTGGTTTAATTCTTTCCTTCCCTGCCTTTGGGCTCCCTTAGATATGATAAGGCCCAAATACTTTACCTCAAGGCTGCAAAGTTGTACCTTAGACCTAGAGACCTCATAACCTCTGTCTGTTAGGAAATTTAGCAGAGCACAGGTGTCTTGGCTAGAGAGTTCTTCTCAGGGGGCACATAAGAGTATAGCATCTACATATTGTAAGACTGTGACTTGGGAAAATTCAGAACATGCCAAGTTGTGGGAAAGTACTTGTCTAAAAAATGAGGACTGTCTCTGAACCCTTGAGGAAGCACAGTTCAAGTCAGTTGAGAGATCTGGTCATGAGAATTTTCAAATGCAAAAAGAAACTGGGAATCTCTATGTAAGGAATACAAAAGAAGGCACCTTTTAAATCTAACACTGAATACCAACTGGCATCTTTTGAGCTCTGAGAAGGGAGAGTGTACAGGTTAGGTACCACCTGGTAGATTGGCACTACTACCTCATTTACCAATCTAAGGTCCTGTACCAACCTGTATTCCCCATTGAGTTTTTGAACTCTCAAGACTGGAGTGTTGCACAGGCTGTTACAGACTTTAAGTAAACCTGGTGCCCTTAAATTATCAAGTATAGGCAATAATCCTCTCATAACTTCAGGCCTTAGAGGATATTGTCTTTGGTGAGGAAAAATAGTAGTATCTTTGGGATGTATTTGTACCAGAGCCGCTCTTATTGCTCTACCTATTTAACTTTTAGTTGCTCATACTTTAGGATTTATTTTCATCTCCACAAGGGGGAGGCAGCGTACCCAACTTAAGTGCATATATATTACAGTATTTAAACAAGATAAAATAACTCTCCCCAGATGGGGAGCTGGACTTTCAGCATAATTAAAAAGGAATGAGTGAAGAGAAAGCCGTCCCAGTTATAGCCTAAGAAATAGCGAGTTACCTCCTCTCCAGTGACTCCTTTCACTAAGGTATGACAGCTGGGAGGAAGGCCAGGGTTGAAAAGAAGGACTGAGAGACATGTGCCAGTATCCCGCAATAGGCTGGTATCTTTTCCCTCTATTGCCATGATTGCCCTGGGCTCCTCCATGGAGATGACAGTCCAGCCACAGGGAGAAGGCAGAGGGTGCCCTGGGGCCCATCACTCTTGTTGGACCAGCTGGTAAGATGAGTCAGATTCCTGGTGCCTTCACCTCAGGGGGCAGTCCAACATCCAGTGGTCACATTTGCAATCAGGGCATGATCAGGGGGCTTCTTGTCATGAAAGTTTTTATCACAGTCCCTCTTAAGGTGGCCTGGTTTTCTGTGTGGTAGCAGGTGAGTTTAGTCATTGAGATCTTTCTGGGGCTCTGAGAATCAGACTTGGGGTCTATTCCTCTTAAAGCCACAACCAGGGCAGCCACTTGCTCTTGCTTTCTTTATTATCTTTCTTTGGCCTCTTCCTGGTCTTGAATATAAAATAGGAGGAGGGAATATTCACTAAGGTATCAAGTGAGTTATCTGGAGCAAAGGCCATCTTTTGTAGCTTTTTTTCTAATATCTGATGCTGACTGAGTAATAAACTTGTCTTTAAGAATAATCTTTCCTGCTATCAAATGAGGAACCAGGGATGTATGTTTTATCAATGCCTCTTGTAAATGATCTAAGAAGGCAGAGGGGTTCTCATTTTTCTTTTGATGAATAGTTGACAATTTAAAATAATTGGCTTGGCTCTCACCCTTCTTAGACCTTCAAGAATGCATGTCTGGGGCCGGTGAGATGGCTCAGCGGCTTAAAGCACCTGCCTGGCAAGCACGAGGGCCCGAGTTCGACTCCTGGAACCCACATACAAAAAAGGGGCCGGTGATATCGCTCAGCGGCACGGGCACCTCCTGGCGCGCGAGGTCCTGAGGTCGACCCCCCGGTACCCACAAAAAAAAAGAATGCATGTCTGAAGATGCCTCCTATTCCAATCTCCTGTCTGGTTGGTAGGCCAGTAGGGATCTTGTGTAGGGACTGCTTGGGCTCCAATAAGAATTGGCTGTTCCCCTCACTGCCTGTCTTCTGGCCTTTTAAAATTAACAATTTGATATTCATCTCCAAATGTAATAGCAGTTCGTAATGCTGCTCGTCTTTCATTAGAAGTCAATGTTTGATTTAAGAGTAACATTACATCTTTCCAGTCTAGTTCAGAAGTCTGAGTAAGTCCTCTAAAGATCTCAATGTACTTATCAGGGTCATCTGAAAATTTTCCCAGATCTTGTTTGATTTATTTGAGGTCACCAGGAGAAAAGGACACATGGACATGAGTATCTCCAAATTCACCATTTACTTCTTGTAAGGGGCATTGTCTTTGAGGGGCCTGAAGAAAATCACCTATGGGAGGATATAGCCCAGTAGAGGGTTCAATTATGGCTGGCTTAGTGATATTAGATGTCTTAGGGGCCAGAGGTATCTGGGTTTCCTATGGCTTACAATTACATTTTGAAGTAAGGATTATCTCTTGATGCAAAGAAAGTCTGAACATGAGGTAATTCTGACAATTTTCCTCTTTTTTACAGTATGATTCTATTCGTGAAATAGCACCATAATCAATACTTCCCTCTGCATTCCATTTTGGCTCAAGGGGGTAGGCAGGCCATGTGCAAGTGTAGAAAAATATTAAACCACTCTTTCTCAATATGTGAACATCAAATGATTTTTTAATGCTTGAGAATACATTCTAAAGCAGTAAGAGATTTTGACATGGAGTCTCCCATTGTGAAGTACAAGAGAAAAAGTTGGCATCTCCTTAATTTCTATTTGATTTCTATATCCTCAAGGCATCCCTGAGGTGACCCACTCTAGAACAGGTAGCTGCTGTCTGAAGAGTAGAAGACATGTTGTGGTCAGGTGAGTCACCCTTACCAGCTCAGTGACCCTAACTTCCTCCAAAACTCATATTCCTAATTCTAGCAGGTGTTTTTTTTTTTGTGGGTACCAGGGGGTCGACCTCAGGACCTCGCGTGCCAGCAGGCGCCCGTGCCGCTGAGCGATATCACTGGCCCCTTTTTCGTATGTGGGTTCCGGGAGTCAAACTCGGGCCCTCGCGCTTGCAGGGTAGGCACTTAAGCTGCTGAGCCATCTCACCGGCCCTAGCAGGTGTTTTTAAAAGTGCAAACTATAGTTGATTCCAGCTGTAACAGTCATGTTTTAAAGAAGGAAGCATTGCTAGCAAACCAATAGGAGATTCAAACCACTATTTCTAACTCAGAGAGAGAGAGAGAGAGAGAGAGAGAGAGAGAGAGAGAGAGAGAGAGAGAGGCAAACAAATCAAAGGGCACCACTTTCCACCTTGCAAAAGAGATCACCTGTGTAGATAGATGGAATCGAGTAAATATTTTGGAGAAATCTTGCCCTGAGTTCTAGGTCAAAGAAGCCTCTAAGACATTTGTGTTGTCTGCCTAATCACCTAGGCAGCCTTCCTTAGCAGCAAGACAAGGCTAGTCTTGTTCAAAGTCTATCCTAAAATTTCTATGTTTGTGAAGCTCGCAGGTTGAAGTTATACCCATTGCCTAACAATCACATTTTACATGTTAGTAAAGGCACATCTATCAGTCTTTTATGTGCACATGAAAGAAGAGGAAGACTGACTAAATCCTTTTTATTTTTTTACTCCTACTTAGCATATGTAAGGCACAAGTGTAAACTGCTTCTCTGATAGCTGTTCTGTGAAAGGCAAACAGTTGTTGCATGCTGCCTTAATTTGACCTCCTAGAGGGAGGGGTGGGTTAGCGATAAGGTGATTTAGCTTAACCAAGGAATTCTAAAGTTATCTCCCAGGAGGTGGAGAAAAATTTAGAGGGAGTTTTCTAACTTACTAGCTAAGAGAGAAAAGTCCAGATGTGTAGCTCAACTCTTAATGGAGGCTTAAGAGAGGGCTCTAACAGTACTGTCTCTGGTCACTCTGGGACAGAGGATACCCCAAAATTGCTCAGAGAGTTACCTCTCACCTCACTGAGGAGTGCAGGTAGAGATGATAGAAAAGTGGAGATTTTTCTGCTGGTTACCCAGTCAGGCTGTCAGGATCCAGCTTCCACTGAGGAAACTTTGGGTATCCACTAGAGAGTTGCCCTGGCCATGATTCCTCAGTTGTCCTCTCAGTTTCCAGTTCCCATGCAACTAAAACTCTGTCTCCAGAAAGGAATCCAGCTGCCTGTCTGGTCAACATTCCATTGGCTTCAATGGGGATTGGCCAGAAGGTGCTGGCCTATCCTTTGCTTTAAGCATGACAGCTGTTCTAAGAGCTTTTAATTAGCTGGCAGATTAACCACTGTTTGTTTTAGCAGTCTATAAGGGATAGATAAGAGCCTGAGCTTTCTTTATTTAAGATGACTTCCCTGTCTTTGGTGTTAACAAAAGCTCATTTTCTATGGGCTCAATTTAAGTTGGACAGGAGGAAAATGTTCCTCTCTCTCTAATCTTACATGCCGCTAAAAAGGAAAGTACAAAGTGCCACAAAAGATCAGAAATGAATCAGAAAAAGGAAATCTTTTCTTCTCATGCTCACAGTGACTTATTGAGACAATTTGCACATGAGTTGTTGCCCTCAGCCTGGAAAGGTGAGAATGGGAAGTCTTAAAAGCTAAGATTGCCTCCTCACCAGTGGAAGATCAGACCAGAAAGGAAACAGGCAGAATGGATTCAACATTTCCTCTGGAGTGTAGAGGATTGATTGGGGCCAGTTTGTCTCAGTGAAACCTGCCCTCCAAGTTTTAAAAACAGCTGCCAGCCTATTGCCTTTTAACTGGCAGGAGTCTTGTGATTTAATAGGCATGTATATTTTCTAAATATAAACTAGATTTCATAAAAAAGGCCCATTTTGTAGCATTCTATATCAATGTTCACTAGGGGGCCACTCTAACATTATTTTTCCCTAGTGGTGCTGCCTAAGATAACAAACCACAGCAGTCCAACAGGTCAAATATCAGTAAGTCTAAATGTAGCATATACAAAACAGGAATGAAATGTCCTGTCAAAGAAACATTATAATCCATATTCTTATATTTATCATTTTAACAAAAGCCAATGTATAAAAAGACAAAGTATAAGCAACTGACAAAGACAATGCATAAAAAATTTGGGGCATAAGCAATCAACAAACAAGGGCAACAATTTTGATTACCTGAGTGAATCACAATCTAGAATCTATGAAACAAAAGCAAACTCTTTCCTTCATCCAATTATCTCAGTGAGAACTCCAAGAATGTTACAGGAATGATATCAGGATGTCTAAATATGATACAAGGGAAATATTATAACTCCCATCTGGTAGAGGTCTGATATGCTGAGTTCATGTTACCCAAAGTCAAAGAATGAATTCTAAGGAACAATGGAGGTTAAGAGTAGGAAATATTTTTTGAGGGGGAGAGATGCAGCTCCTGAGAGGCAGAAGACGACTGAAAAGTGGGTTGCCAAGGACCCCACTTCTTAGGGGAAGTTTTATAGAGTGCAACCACATGGGTACAACATGGGTTACAGCTATAATCAACTAATAAGACTATAGGTATAGCTGCTTAGGTAATATTGGTCCAATGGGGAAGCAAGTCATGTAGCAAGTGTATAAGGAAAAACAAAGAACTTTTTAGGGAACAATGAATCCAAAGGTCTGGGTCACCCACCAAGGTGACTGATGTCTATCTAGACTTTTTTAGAACAGGTGTTACCACTTATCTCAGGCCTGGTAATTCTGTCTGTATCTTGAGGCCTGGCTGCCAACAGATGCACCTCTGGCCACAGTTGTAATGAGTTTTCATCTTTGCCCTGACTCTTTGAAGGGCCCAGTACTGTCTGACTACCTATAATATTTCTACCTAACTCAGCCATCTATAGTAATTTCTCACCAGAAGAACTGAAGATAGCACTTTCTAATTGATCCAGGTGCAAGGCTGGGAACTGTTGTGTGTCTGTGTCCTGGATCTCTGGGTATGACAGGTCATGCTCACTTGCTCAGCCAGTTGGCTATGCCCTAATCTCCTGCCTCACCATATCACCATATCCAGCCTAAAATTGTTTTTAAATTTATATTTACATAAGAATCACTACCTAGTTCCCTTGTAGTTTTCATCCAGATTCCACTAATGTTAGCAGTTTACATAACCATGGTAGCTTTACAAAAAGTAAGAAATTAACATGGGTACAATACAATTAAGTATAAAATGTATTCAGTATTTTACCTGTTTTCCCACTGATGTCCTTTTTTTGTTTGAGGAGTCAATCTCCAAGATACCATAGTATCTGTCTTCTTGGTCTCCACCAACTGAAAAGAGTTTCTTGGGCTTTCCTTTCATGATCTTGAGATATTTGAAGAATTGTGGTCACATATTTTGAAGAATGTCCCTGAATTTAAGATTGATGTGTTCTGATTTGACACATGTGATTTTTAGAAAGAATGCTATGGAGGGTATCCCAGGAAACTGGGTCCTAACACCTGGAAGATACAGCAACACTTGCCCCTCAATTCTTTTTTTTTTTTTTTTTTGTGGGTACCGGGGGGTCGACCTCAGGACCTCGCGCGCCAGCAGGCGCCCGTGCCGCTGAGCGATATCACCGGCCCCTTTTTCGTATGTGGGTTCCGGGAGTCGAACTCGGGCCCTCCGTGCTTGCCGGGCAGGCGCTTAAGCCGCTGAGCCATCTCACCGGCCCCGCCCCTCAATTCTTTTTGTCAAACAAGACACATAGACATTGTTTAGAGTATAGGTAGGTAGAGTTTACTATTTATTATAGGTAGGCAAAGTGATAAGATTCTTAAAGCGATAGAGAAAATACACTTTCAGGTATGAAGATATGTAAGTGAATAGACAGAAGTTGTGCTGAATTCAGGCTCAGTCAACATTTATATGATTAAATGACTCTTTTAAGAATGCTGTTTTCTTTCTTCAAGATCATTGTTCTTTTCCAAAGAAAATGGGCTATTTTCACCAACTTCGGAGGGAAGAAGTTTCCTGTTTACTCCCCAGGTAGACTGTTTCCATTTGGCTTGTTTTGAGACCTTGAATTTTTCCCCAAACCCTCACCCATGGTCTGAATTTTGTATGGACGATGGACCTTATCAGCATGCTCAGAGGAGGGTGCATACTCTTGGGCTTCTTTGGAGTTTATCTATAGTAAATGATTACAAAAACAGAGAAACAGAAAAAAAATTTATCACCTTTGCTTTTCATGTAGCCCCAGCCATCGGTCTCCAGGCCTGCTAATGTCTTAACCTTCTGTCTAACATGGGGTGTGTCCTTCCCATAGTGTGGTACCAGGGATCACATAATTTCTTTTTTTTTTTTTTTTAATTTGGAAGTGTTTATAGCAGTAGAGTGAAACTAAACTTTAGAAACAATGGATATCATTAGTGTAGATGTCATCAGTTTATTATAAAAGAGACATGGAAATTATCTACATGATGAAAAGTTGCAGACCTTCAGAGAAATGGGTAATGTTGTGTGATGCCATTTCAACAGTAATTTACTTCACTCTACATATTTTTCAAGAATGTCGCCATCTCTAAATAAGAGTTAATCCTTGTCATCTAGGACTGCTTTGGTGACTCCATATTCTGGAAGAAGAACTTTATCTCCAACTTTCGCACTAACTGGTTGAATCTCTCCACCCTTTCCCTTATGTAACATAAATAACCAGCAGAGACCACCAGGCTTGGGTAAAGGCAACATGGCACAGTATTTATTGTGCCTGGGTTCAGGCATAGAGCATGATAAGACCTTCTGCCCCAAACAAAGAGAAATGTGTCCCTTTTATAGGGATGGAGAGAAGGCAGGGCACTTTAGGTGGGAAGATCCCAATGAACATCTGTGGTTAAAGTTTTCTGGCAATCTTGCATCTCAGTGAGCTGAGTCCTTTGAAGTGTCCATCCGCTGTAAATTTTTGGGTGTCTTCAGATGTCTCTAGGATCTGCAAAATTGCTTGTCCCATCTCATCTCCTTTCCTGTGTTTGCCAATGACAGCCTCAGTGCTGAGCTGAGCTCCCTGCAGAGTAGTGCTTCTGCTGGCAAGCAGGCTGGGGGCTGGGAGAGTTAGGCTAGGTTGGAGACTTATACCTTATAGCCTGGTCCCACAGCTACCACAGTTGCCTGCAGTACTTTGCCTTGAGATTTTTCTGGAAGCACAGTGTCTCCTTTGGTGACAGTTTCAGCTGAGCTCCTTTCAACCAGTACTTGGTCAAATAGCAGGAGAAACTTCCTAAATGCCTGTCCTGCTATGGCTCCGGTCCAGCTCAGACTTCACTGTTGTGCCACCACCACCGGTATCACATAATTTCAATGTGTTTCTTTATCTGTGTTGCTGGGGATTAAACCTAGGACCTCACACATGCTAACCACCCACTCTAGCACTGACTTACAGCCCCAGCTCCTTATTGTTGCTTTTATTTGCAATAGTGGCCATGATTATTTGTGTTAAATTTGGCCTGAGTCTGCACCCCAGGACAATCTGCCTCCTGTTGCCTCACCCTCAATATAAAATGAAGCTGTTAGCAGTGCCTAACTAACAGAGTTTTCAGGAATTAACAGCTTTGTGCTGCAAGAGCACTTGAGCTACTGTGCAAGAAGCTGCAACCTAACATGGCCTGTAAACAAACTAGAGTACCTTTGTAGCATGAGTGAGTCACAGTCCATGATAGTACAGGTAGCACAGTTAGGTTTGGGAGACCACTCTGCCTCCACCCACCTGAATTTGGGCAGCAGCCCAGGGCCAAGCTTCTTTCCATTATTCTAAGAGAAGCAAAAATAAAAATAACAAAGACCCTGGAAATCTCTATAGCTCAGGCTAGAGCACATGTGTGTTAGATTTCATAGCCCGACCTTCAGTAACTTTTCCCCACTCAAAGCTCCTTAAAGGCTCATACATGTGGACTGCATCACATATATATAATTTCATCAGAGTGGATTCTGAGACAGGCATGCATATAGAGAGCCCCTGAGATGACTCAGCACTCTGTCAATCATTCCCACTGTCTTAACCAGAGACCCAGGGAGAGGCACCCAGGTGGGGTACACATCTTTTAAAATCCTAAAGCCTGATTTATCTGTGTGCTTTTTATTTTTCTCTTGTCCTGACACCACTTTTCTGTTCATGCCACATTCTTGTTTCTCTTGGCATATACCTGACCCGAGTACATCTTCCTGTTACCTTCAATAAAGGTAGCTGCTTTTCCTCTTACCATTGAATGTACACCTGAAATTCTTTGTAGTACACAAGAGCCTGGAACCTTATCTGTAGGACCCATCATGTGGTATCAGCAGGACGCCATTGAAATAAGACAGACTCTGAGCTAAAACCTCTGTTTCTGCAGGGCATTTCTGTTTTCCTTCTGTAAATATTCCCTACCCACACTGCATAGGGAAATCACCTTTGGTTGTGAGTGCTGCCTGATTCATGACTCATTCTTTGCTCAGATAAGCTCTGCTGATTTGTTTAAAGTTTTTCTTTTAATACTTGGTTATGGTAGGGTCTGACAGGTTTCTCTGGCATACAGTGTAGTTAAAATTTTCCCTTTCTAGTCTATAAGTAGAAATGGTTCACTAAATCCAGCCTATCCTCTAGGGGAGAGCAAATAGCCCCATTTTGAATTTGTGGATGTATTTTCAAATTACCACACTAATTAGTAAATGGGTGAGAGATCTTTCAAGTCTGTAAGTACTTTTGTTTTTACTTAAGAGTTTTAACTACTAATTTAAGCTCTCATTGTTGAACCTTAACTGCAATAATAATCACTGTGGTATTCTAACTAGTAATTTTTTTTTTTTTACCAGTTCTTTCTATATTTATTGATTGTGTTACTTGGGCTCTAGGGCAAAGGCCCCAATGTCAGGGATCACAACAGACAAGTTTCTCCTATTATATACAGCTAAGTTAGGTAGAAATATTATAGGTAGACAGGGCTAGGCCATCAGTCAGTGAGAAGATAAGAACATATTACAGAAGGCTGGGCATGGTGGCACATGCCTGTAATCCTAGCACTTTGGAGGCTGAAGCAGGAGAATCGCTTTGAGTTCAATACCAGCCTGTGCCACAAAGTGAGTTCAAAGCCAGCCTGAACTGCATAGTGAAACCCTGTCTCAAAACAAACAAACAAAAAAGCAAAACCCCCCCAAAACAAAACAAAACAAAAGAACACATTAAAACTGTGGCTGGGCCGGTGAGATGGCTCAGTGGCTTAAGCGCCTGCCCGGCAAGCGCGAGGGCCCGAGTTCGACTCCCGGAACCCACATACGAAAAAGGGGCCGGTGATATCGCTTGGCAGCACGGGCACGCAGGCGCCCGAGGTCCTGAGGTCGACCCCCCCGGTACCCACAAAAAAATATAAAAATAAAAAATAAAACAAACTGTGGCTGGAGGTGCATTCATTGAAGGTGAGGCCTCAAGATAAAGATGGAATGACTATATTTGTGTACCTTCCTGAGGGATAAACAATAATGATTGATATTCTAAATAGTTGTCAGTCACATGGATGGGTGAACCAGGACCTCCTGACCCATCTCCTCCAAAAAATGTCCTTGTTCTTTCCATGTACACTTGCTACAGGACTTGCTTCCCCATTGGATCAATGTTACCTAAGCAACTATATTTGTCATCTTATTGGTTGATCATAATTTTGTCTCACATTGTACCCACCTCATGGTTTTGTACCCACCTTGTGATTTTGCTCTATAGAGTAGAGTCTGAGTCAACCCACTTTTTGGGTCCCCTCCTGTCTCTCTCAGGAGCTGTTTCTCCCTCAATAAAATTTCCTACTATTAACCTCCATTGTTCCTCAGAATTCATTCTTCAATTTTGGGGACTATGAACTCAGCATATTGGACATCTAGCAGGTTGGGAGTTATAATATTTCCCTATGTCATTTGGAGGTCCTATATCACTGTCACCCATCTGAAGATGCCAATAGAAGAGACAAGTTGTGGTAAAGGAAGGAAAGGAGCTTTAATACTGGGAAGCAAGGGTGCCAGCATTCTCCGTCCTGTCTCTGAGCTACTACCATATTTCCCTGAAAATAAGACCTAACTGGAAAATAAGCCCTAGTGTGATTTTTCAGGATGCTCATCATATAAGCTCTCCCACCAAAATAAAGATTAAGATTGTCAGCCAAATTACCCCATTAAGCCAAAATACCATTAAGATTGTCAGCAAAATGGATGCATTTAGTACATTCATTAAAATGCACAATGGATGTATTGAATTGTAAACTAATATTAATATATAATTAAATATAAATAAAGAATATTATCTACACTAATACTTAAGATAAATGACAATATAAATTATAATTAAATATTTATAAATACCCAAGTGGGAGTAGTTGGATGAGAGGTAAACATCTATTTAAATAGATGAACTTGAGATTTATTGCTGAATGACCAATAGGAAAAGAGGCACACGCCAGGTGTGGTAGTGCGTGTTCATAATCCCAGCACTGGGGAGGATGAGGCAGGAGAATTGCTGCAAGTCTGAGGCCAGCCTGAGCTACATAGTGAGTTCAAGGCCAGACTGAACTACATAGCAAGACCTTGTCTCAAAAAAAAAAAAAAAAAAAAAAAAATAGGGCTGAGGATATAGCTCAGTGGCACAAGTGCCTGCCTGGCAAGTTCAAGGTCCTGAGTTCAATTCCCAGTACCCCCCCCACAAAAAAAATAGTGACACAAAGCATAAATAATGTGCACACTTGACAATGAATGGATGTGGTTACATTTAATATGAATCTTCACAATTCAACTTGTCATGTGTTGTCATGGATATCATTAATGCGCTCATGTGGAATAAAGAAATGTTTTCTGAATTTTGGTATCTGCAATTCTTCATTGGTTTCACGTGGACCATCTTTTTTTTTTTTTAAGAAGCATGAGAAGGATGTATTAGAGGAAGATATAGGCTGCACTCAAGAGCAGAGTGTGGGGGCCAGTGAGATAGCTCAGTGGCATAAGTGCCTGCCTGGCAAGCGCGAGGTCCTGAGTTTAACTCCCCGAACCCACATAAAGGAAAAAATGGGGCCAGTGATATCGCTCAGTGGCACAAGTGCTTGCTGGCAAGCGTGAGGTCCTGAGGTTGAGCCCTGGTACACACACACACAAAAAAAAAAAAAAAAAAAAAAAGCAGAGTGTGGGTACTCAAAGAAATGAGGCACAAACATCACTAGTCATCAAGATACTACTTTGCATCGAGAGATGCAAATTAAAACAACACTGAGATACCATCTCACCCCAGAAAGAATGGCTACTATAAAGAAATCAACTAATAACAAATGCTGGAGGGGCTGTGGGGAAAAAGGAACCTTCTTCACTGTTGGTGGGAGTGTCGACTGGTACAGCCACTGTGGAAGTCAGTGTGGAGATTCCTCAAAAAACTAGGGTTGGAGGTCCCATTTGACCCAGCTATTCCCCTTCTGGGCATCTTCCCAGAAGAATTAAAAACATCGTACCACAGCGATATATGTGCACCCATGTTTATAGCAGCACAATTTGTAATAGCCAGATCTTGGAAACAACCCAAATGCCCATCAACTGAGGAATGGATAAGAAAGATGTGGTATTTTTATACAATGGAGTACTATTCAGCCATAAAGAAGGATAAACTGGAGACTTTTATAGGTAAATGGATGCAACTCGAGAAAATACTCATAAGTGAAATAAACCAGAAGCACATGTGTAAGCATCGTATTGTCTCTCTAGTATGAGAAACTGAAAGAGTAAATAAGATCCAAAATGTACAATAGACATGATGAATCAAAAAGAAACTGGTCAAAAGGAAAGAGAGACTGGAATAGGGAAAAGAAAGAAGGGAAAGGGAAAAAAATTGTATATATATATAAGATGGTTAAGATAGATACACTACCAATTTTACTTAGTTCATTGAAGAGTAAGGTTTGTGCCAATAATGTTTGGACAATTGAATGCTAATGTCTGGTATCCTGAATAACTAACTTAAAGATAGTAATACGTAATGTATTAACCATTGTTACCCTCCTATTATGTTGCTTTGAAAATTTGTTCTTCTTTTGATTTGTTTTGTTTTTTCTTCTCTTTAAAATAAAAAAAAGAAAAAAAAAAAAGAAATGAGGCACAATACAATTGGGAATGGGGGATCTTTTATATGTTTTGGGAGGTGGAAATCTGTGGAATTTGATAATCTATAGTCTCAGTCTCAGTCTTAGTCTTAGATGGTGAGAGAGGACAGCCCACCCTTAATGAGCTGTTCCTATGGAAAATGGCAAAAAGGTGGTCCATTCATGGGTGAAAGAGGACCATTTGCAAGTAAAAGGGAATGGGCAGACCTGTTTGCAGTTGCCCAGGTTTGCTATTTTGGGAGAAGGAAAATGAAAATAAAAATAAAAATAAATAAATGGGGGCCGGTGAGATGGCTCAGCGGCGTATGCACCTGCCTGGCAAATGCAAGGGCCCGAGTTCGACTCCCACAACCCACATACGAGAAAATGGCCAGTGATATCGCTCAGTGGCATGGGCGCCTGCTGGCGCACAAGGTCCTGAGGTCGACCCCCGGTACCCAGAAAAAATAAATAAATAAATAAATAAATAAATAAATAGGCTTGTGCCCTGAAGCTGCATTTGTTTTTTTAAAGTACAGCTCTTAAAATTTTTATTTCCTTGCCTCCTCTCTACCTTTGTTTCTTTTATCCTACCTCATTTTCTCCCCCTGAGTCTTCAGTCTCATTCTTCAGGGGTTGCAGAAGGCTGATGGTCCATTTTTAGTAAGTGCTTCAGGCTGAGGAGGGCCATTGATCCTGTCTAGTCAGGGTCTCATCCTGATGGATCTAAGGAGATATAGGAATATCAGGTGCCATCTTTTGAAGAACCATCATCTTTCAATAGTCTGAAAAAGTCCATCATCATGAACAACTGTAGTTTTGAGGTCGTCAGTATTGTTATATATGGTGTCATGACTCGGATAGGGAAGCAAGCTCTCTTTGGAAGGCTTTCAGCTCTCTTGAACCTCCACCCCAGCTAATACCACCCACCAACATCTTCAGACCATCATCCCTACAGCTCCTGCTGCTTCTGCCATGCCAGATCTCCCTGGGCATTGCAGATCAGTTAAGGTCCCCAGTCTCTCCCTCTTCTTCCCCCTAAGCCTGCCTCCAAGACAATCTGAGTGAGGCAGCTCACTCAGTTCCTGCCATGCTGACTGCTTCAGATCAGGTAAGCTCACTCCCCTTCTGGGCTTCTAACACTCTGCTACCCTCCCCCCACACATTACATGTTATATTTGGTGCCAAAACCTGGGATAAGATGTCTTTTTTCACATCCTGCATAAAAAGACCTACACACAAAGCTTGCAACTTCTTTAGATCCCTTTGTGGTCACCAAGAAAAATGTCACAGGATGGGTTTGAGGGTCCCTGGGGCTGAAATAAGGCACTTAGCCCACCCCTTTAAAATAAGTGTGCAGATTCGCTGACTCCTGTCACAGAAAAAGAATTTTCAGGATGTGTCAGTAAAAAGAGGCATGAGAAAGATTTATTAGAGGAAGATACAGGATATTCTCAAGAGTGTAATGTGGGTGGGTACTCAAAGAAATAAGGAACCTGGACCATCATTCTTTTTTTTTTTTTTTTGTGGGTACCGGGGGTCGACCTCAGGACCTTGTGCGCCAGCAGGCGCCTGTGCCGCTGAGCGATATCACCGGCGCCTTTTTCGTATGTGGGCTCCGGGAGGCGAACTCAGGACCTCGCGTTTGCCAGGCAGGCGCTTACGCCGCTGAGCCATCTCACCGGCCCCTGGACCATCATTCTTAACAGTCATCATTTTTTATTGCCACTCCAGTCCCATAAGTCTTCAACTAACACTTCATTTAATGGAAACTTTGTGAAGTCCAGCCTGCAAGAGGTCATGGGCAAAGAATGCATGGGATAAAATCACTGACAGCTGCATTGCCAATACAGTATAAGCAGGCTACATGGACCAGAAGTGCTCATTTAAGGATACCTGTATTGCAGGACCTGAGAGATTGGGGCCAATGGTTCTACAGGAAATGGAATCACAAGAAATTCAAGTCAGAATTTGGGGTTTGGAGAGTTATGATGATATTCCAGAAGAAAATGACCTGACTGTACTTGGATAAATGTAGATTTTTGTACATGAATAAATGTAGATTGTTTTACATGAAAAAATAAGACATCCCCTGAAAATAAGCCCTACTGTGTCTTTTGGAGCAAAAATTAATACAAGACATGGTTTTATTTTTGGGGAAATAGAGTAACAATGTTTTAAAAAGAGGAAGAATTGAGGAAGGGGGCAAGAGGTGTGCATAGTTAAACAGTCTTGGTTAAACTCTGGTCTGCTTGATCATTAGCTCAGTTCCAGTTCTGCAAAGTAACTATGAAGAAGTCATTATCACTTGAGGGAATAATTCAGTTCTATGAGATGATTGCTCCCTAAACAGGAGAGCAATCATCTTATTATGGGGTGATATTTTTGTAAGGCTCTTTTAAGCTTTTCTCCATGCATGTGTGGAAACTCCCACCCCAATAGAGAGAAATTTGGCTCTCCCCTATCCACCACCCTTTTATTTAATTGTTCAATTCCAATATACATGTATAGCGATTCCAAAACTATTAACTATCACCCTTTGGGAAGCCACTTTATCAACTAGAGTGTAGTACTTATGGGTATTTTCTTTCAGCTTTATTTTACAGAGACCACTTTAAATCAGCACTTCTCCCAATTCATTCAGTCCTGTTGTTTCATACATTTATAATGTACAGGGCCGGTGAGATGGCTCAGTGGCGTGAGCGCCTGCCTTGCAAGCGCGAAGGCCCGAGTTCGACTCCCGGAGCCCACATACGAAAAAGGGGCCGGTGATATCGCTCAGTGGCACGGGTGCCTGTTGGCGCGCGAGGTCCTGAGGTCGTCCCCCCGGTACCCACAAAAAAAAAAAAAAAAAAAAAAAAAAATAATAATGTACAAAGATTATTTATTACATTCTGAATTCTGATGTCTGACTATATAAATAATTTTTATTTGCATAAATTAAGGTTCACTTTTTGTGCTGTAAAGTTCTATGTCTTTTGACCAATGCATAGTGTCCCAGACTCACCATTACTTTATCATATAGTATAGTTTCACTGCCCTAAAAAAATTCCTCTGTGCTTCATCTATTCAGAACTCTTCCCAGGACACTAGCAACCACTAATATACTTACTGTTTCTATAATTTAGCTCTTTCCATAATGTTAAATACAATCTTACCTGTTTACCCTGGCTACTTTCATGAAACAATATGCACTTAATATTCATCTTCGTCTTCGCATGGATTGATTCTCAGTATGTTTTTCATCAGTGAATAGTGTTCCTGAGCTGCTTTTACTCATAATGCTTCTGGCACCAAATGAAAAAGATTTTTTTCCCTCCTCATGGCACAAAATACATAGGTCTTTTCAATATCATTTCTCCAATTCTCTGACACTAAGAGAATTGTGTGGGGGGATGTCCAACAATGCCATGCCATTCTGATACTATTTACCTGGAATTGGTGTCAGTTCCACAAGTTAAAGTGCTAAATCCCACAAGAATTCCCCCACTTTAGACACCAATCACAACTCGCAGGTCACTCACACTTCTGACTGACTGTTTATAAACCAGGGTTTCTCATGACCCCCTCCTTGGGTTTGATAATTTGCTAGAATGACTCACAGATGTCAGGAAGGGGCTTTACTTACTGTACTGGTATATTACAAAAGTTACAACTCAGGAATAGTCAAATGGAAAAAAAGCATAGGGTAAGGTACAGCAGTGGGGACTGGCATAGAGATTTCATGCCCTTTCTGGCTTTTCCAACCACCCAGCATGTGAATGAATTCACCAAACTGCACACTCTCTGAACTCCATCATATAGAAATTTTTGTTGAGGAGATTTATTGTTCTAACATTGGAGTTGCTGGGCATGGTGGTACATACCTGTAATCCCAGCACTCAGGAGACAGAGGCAGGATTGCTATGAGTTCAAGGCCAGCCTGAACTAGTGAGACCCTGTCTCAAAAACAAAACAAAACAAAACAAAACAAAACAAAACAAAACAAAACTGCTTTAAAATTAATTTGGGGGATAGTCATTATTTTTCTATTCCACCTTTTAGGTATGATTATGTTAATTTAAGAATATTTTGTAGACTTTGCCTTGAAAGCCTGGAGTTTGCATCTTAGCCTGGAGTTTTTTTGTGAAGATACTTTAAACAACTGATTCAATGTTGTTGATCATTTTAAGATTATTGAGGTTATCCATATATTCCTGGCTCAGTTTTGTTATTTGCATTTTCTAGCATTATTACATTTTAAAATTTATTTAAATAAAGTATCCTTTAAAACTCATTATGATCTTCCTGTAGCTTTGGCTTTTCCTGTTTTTGTTTTTGGCACAGTTTATGTGCATTAGAATGCATAAATCTTAAATATACACCTCAAAGACCAGTGGTGGTGAACTTATGGCACACGTGCCACAACAGGCACACAGAGCCTTCTCTGTTGGCATGCGAGCCAAGTGTGCATTATTTTTCTAAATTAAAACCTCAGTGTTGAGGTTTAATTGGAACACTGGCACTTTGTGATAAATAAGTGGGTTTTGGGTTGCAGTTTGGGCACTTGATCTCTAAAAGGTTCACTATCACTGTAGACTATACTAATGTTAAAACCTGTGTGACAATTGTACAAACTGAGAAACAATACTATCTCTATGGGTTACTACTTCCATGTAATTTACCTTAGTGGAATATTACCTCTGTGTCCAGAAAGTACCCAGTGCCAATTTCCAACCCATCCTCCTGAAAGCAACCACTCTTCTGAAATTTATCTTTGTAATTTAGCTTTGCCTTTTCTAAATTGTGTTAATAGGCTATGACAGTATGTAATTGTTTGAGTCTGGGTACCTTTGTTCAATGAAAGGTTTTTTGAGATTCATTTACATTGTTGAACTATCAATATTTTTTGTCATTGCTGAATAATATCCTATTTCATGGTCATTCACAAATTGGTCATCCATTCTCATATTGGTGAACATTGAGTTTCAGGTTTTGGCTATTATGAATAAAACTGCTATAAAAATCCCTGTGAAAATTGTTATGTGTCCTAGGCACTCATCATTTCTCTTGGATATATACCTAGAACTACAGGATCATACAGGAAGTGTATATTTAACTATATTAGAAATTACCCAACAGTTTTACAAAAGTAGTTGTACCATACATGATCCAACCAGTAAGCTTTGAGAGTTCTAGTTGTGCCATATCCTCAGTACTTGGTACTTTTAGTCTTTTCATTTTAGCCATACAACTGGGTTTGTAGCACTATCTGTGTTTCATTTGCATTTCTTTGATGAATAATGGTGTTGAGCACCTCTTCACATGCTTGCTGGCCCTCTGTATAGGTTCTTATGTGGAACAAGTATTCAAATTTTGTCCATTTTTAAATTGGGTAATTTGTCTTTTAATTATTTATAGAGGTTCTTCATGCATTTCCTGTCAGATATATGTTGCTAAGATTGAATGTTTGTGAATCTCTCAAATTCAGATGTTGAAATCCTAGCCCCCAAGGTGGTGTTGTACACATATGAAGATGGGAGCTTTGGGAGATGACTTGGTCATGGGAACAGAGGTATTGTAAGTGAGACTAGTTCCTTTATGAAAACAGCTCAAGAGATACCACTTGTCCCCTCCATCCTGTGATGATACAAAACAGACAGATAATCTATGAATCAGGAAGTGAGCCTTCATTCAATGCTAAACCTGCCAGCACCTTGGACTTGGATTGCCTAGGTGATAGACCTGCAAAAGAAGTTTTTTGTTGTTGCTGTTGTTGTTTCTAAGACACTCAGTCTATGGCATTTTGTTACAGAAGACTGAATGGATTAAGATATATATCTTGGGCCAGCGAGATGGCTCAGCGGCGTAAGCACCGGCCTGGCAAGTGTGAGGGCCTGAGTTCGGCTCCCAGAACCCACATATGAAAAAAGGGCTGGTGATATCGCTCAGCGGCACGGGCGCCTGCTGGCGCACAAGGTCCTGAGGTCGACCCCCGGTA
The DNA here is from genome assembly GCA_028451465.1 of Erethizon dorsatum. Classification (NCBI taxonomy): domain Eukaryota; kingdom Metazoa; phylum Chordata; class Mammalia; order Rodentia; family Erethizontidae; genus Erethizon; species Erethizon dorsatum. The sequence continues at coordinate 41,041,539 of CM051833.1, read as the reverse complement.
CCCACAAAAAAAAAAAAAAAAAGACATATATCTTGCAAATATTTTTTCTTGGATTGCCCCTTGCATTTTTATGTTCTTATTCATGTCTTTTGAAAGGGGTTAGGGGCAAAAAATAGAGAAATAGAAGAGGAAGAGATTAGAAGAAAGGCTGGAGGACAAAGGATGTTTATGGAAACTCTGGGAAAAAGGTGAAGAAGACAGGATGGAAAGAGAAGGAAGAAATAAATACAAGAACAAAACAGAACAACAACCAGAAAACTAGAAACAAAGTTCACATTCATGTAAGTGTGAACAAACAAGAACAATAAAGGAAAAACAAAACAAAGCAAAAACAAAAAACAAGAAAAAAGAAAAAAATAAGAAAAAAACGTCCACTTCAGGGCATGTCTGTACTGTCACTAGTAGACAGAGAGGGCAGACAGAGCACAGATCCATGTTGATTGATCCCAGCAAGCCAGCGGTAGATTTACATTGGTGTAATGGATAATCCCAGGAATCCCGCACCTTTAGTTCTGTTATGGCAAAATCGCAAGAATCACAAACAGAGGCTGAGTGCAGACACAAGCAGCTTTATTGGCCAGCAGATGATGTCCCAGCTTTCAGCATCAATCGCCCAGTCTTTGTTTTCAGGGGTTTTTATATGTTACAAGTTCCCCACAAGTCCCATAACCTTAGTAACCACATCATCTTTCTGGAATTTCACGGGAACATCACTAGGTTTATCACAGGCCCTCTCCAAACATCTGGTCTGTTTGCTGTAGCTGTTTGTTCCTCCTTTTATGGGTTTTATGGTTAACTGGGAAGGGGTCTGAGGAGTGAGTTTATCTATGGGTTAGTGCCTTAATATCTAACAGGATTGGGGAGCAAGTGCATGTAGGGGTTAAGTGGAGACAAACTGGAGTCTAAAAAAGAAAATGGAGTCACTTTAGCCATATCAGTTCCACTGAAATTCAGCCTGGTTTCTTGCTGTGAGGCTGGAACCTGATTTGTTCAGCCTGCAACACTCTGTGCCTCTGTGCCACTTGAACTCAGCTCCCTTCCAGTTTTAACTCAGCTCCTCGACCTCCTGCTGACTTGAACTCAGTTTCACCTTGCCCTGACAGTGTGAGCTGCTAGATGGAGCCACCCTGTAGCTGCTCTGAATTCCAAACTCAGTTGGCCTATCTCCAAGATGGCTACTGGCCAACTGACCTCTCCTGGGGGACTTCTGAGCCCAAATAACTCTCCAGCACCTGCAGTCTGCTGTGTCCACTGCTCTGTTCCACTGGTGTGTTTCTCTGTGGAGGCCTCTGGGGTCACCAGTAATCACTGTGCTCCTGCAGGTTAAATCTGCCCCTCCCTTGAAGTCAGGGTTCTGGGAGAAAGCACTACCTGCCACCTCCTTCTTCTGCATTGAGATCTCTCTCTTTGCTCTCCCTGTGGACTTTAATTCCTTGCTGGCTCCCAGGGACTCACTTCCCTCCTTCTTCTCTTCCTCATGTCAGTGTATTCTAGCATCTGGACACCAAATCTCTGAGAGCCTGTTTCTCTGGTGTTCACTACTCCACCAACTTCATGACAAGCCACTTTATCTTTGTAAGCCACAGGTACTTTATAAAATTGGAATCCTGATAGTACAGTTTGTGGAAGTTTGAGTTCATAGTTGGCTGGCTCCGAGGCAGGTGGCATGGTGGAGGGGCATCATAGAGGAAAAACAGCTCATGGCAAAGCAGGGCAGGCAGAAGGCAGAAAGTAGCAAGTAACAAAGAAGCAACAAGCAACAAGCAGCAAGCAGCAAGCAATTGCAGCTCTCTCTATAGATTTAATTTACATGTTTAAGTCTTATGATCCAACTTAGATTTTGTATATGGTATGATATAAGGATAATTTTTTTTCAAATTTTTTTCAGATATTGAAAGAACATTTCTTGGTTCACTGCAATTATTGGTATCACAATTAAAAATGAATTGACCCTATATACATGTGTGCTCTATACTTCAGTTTTATTCTATTGGTTTATTCTTTTTCAGCAGTACCATACTGTCTTCAAGAAAGTAGTAAATATAGTAGTGTAAGTGTAAAGGCAGTGTAAGCCTCATGATTTTGGTGTTTTATCTATTCTTAGTTTCTTTGAAGTTTTAAATGTCCTTTGTACTTGCATATGTCCATTTACAGAACGTCACCTTTCTTCACTTTTAAACTGTTGTTTTTCTAGTTTTAGAATCATTTAGAAGCCTAGATGCATAGTTTTCTATCATTTATTTTCTAGTGCATATTAACTATAGCTCTAAGTTCCTTCTATGTGATTTCTCAGCAACATTCACAAATTTTGATTTTTTTTTTTTCAGTGCTGGGGAATGAACCCAGGCCCTCAGATATGCTAGGCAAGTGTTCTATAACACTGAGCTACATCTCCACCCTGATGTATTGTATTTAAGGCTCCATTCCAAACATCTGTATAAATGCCACTGTGATTTATTCTTTGCCCATAGATCAATTAGAAGTGTGTTGCTTTATTTCCAAATATTTGGAGACATTCTAGCTCTTTTGTTCTTGTTAATTTCTAGTTTAATTCCATTGTGGTCATTAACATGTTCTAGATAATTTTGGCATTTATTAAAAGTTTTACAGTCCCTAATATGATCTATTTTGGCAAACGTTTCACATGCACTTGAGCAATGTTATAGTTTATGTGGAGGACCACCTGGATGACTCTCCGTGAAAGAAGAGCAATTATCTCCACTTTGGACGCTCATCTTAAACTAAAAAATCAACTAATAAACAAAAGAAAGGGGGAACACAGGGTCAAAACTTTGCTACATATGTTTTAACTTTTCAGAATCCTGCTTGGTGCGACCTCCAAACAGGTGTTTGGAATGGTCCAACTTTTAAATTGGGGCCGAGGACATGCTTGTATTTCCACAGATAATCAAGAGACATTATAACCATCAGAGCTGTTCCGTGGCCAGAATCCAACCCACCTGTGAAACACGTCAAGCCCCCTGCTGAGACCTCATGCAATGAACCTGACAGCGCATCATCCACTGTCCTGGGAAGGCCTGCAGCAGACCATTCATGAGGCTTGCCACCTAGTTAACAGCCAGGGTTTGGTTCAATCACCTGAAAATCTTTTCCTTGCAATGCTTGCTTTCATAGCAGCTACAGTATGTATTCCTGTGGTTCAGAGAGAAGAGTATTGGGCCTACATACCTAGTCTACCCTCACAGGCCCCCAGAGATTTTCAATTCTATAGAGAGCAATAATCCTACATATACTATTCTGCCCAGCCCACAAATTTTAATGCATGTACAAGAACAGGCTAAGCTTAACATTACTTCTCATTTTGTATATCCACCTTTATGTGTAGCCCATCTACAGCAAGATTCTAGCCCTTGCATGTTGGCTGTGGATCAGACTTGGAAAGTACAACTGTCTAAAGGACAATTTGCCTTACTAACCTTAAATTCTATTCCCTCAGATGAAACCTTGTAAGAGATTTTAAACCTACCATTCCTATCTGTGTTCCAGAAGCTCACACCCCTCATTTTGAGGAAGGTGGTTTGGACCCCTGGCAGACTTGCAGGGATCCATACCATGGATGGGCTATACACAAATTCAATTATTCCTTTGTAGATTGGTCCCCCAGAGAATTCCTCCTGGGAAAAGATTGAGATTGGCATGAGATTTCCTTTTCAGTCTCTCCTGACTGCACAATGACCTCAAAGGCCTTGTCCAACATTACATGGTCAAGTAGAGGCCTCAATCCTCGCATCCCCAGATTCATTATCAATGACAAAACTAGGCTCATACAACATACTTTATGGAAATTAACCCTACCTTGTCATGCTGGACAGCTACAGACTGGGTATCTGCAACTGGTAATTGGAGAAAAAGTCAAAGTAGTATTACGAGGTCATAGGTATATAAAAGTAAACATATGTGTTTATGATCCTTATGTACTGTTAATAGGGAAGATAGAGTGGCAACAAAATATGTTCTCATGTACTAATTGTCATCTAACCCATTGCATCATGCCTGAATATCTTTCTAATGACTCTGTAGTAGTATTCATGGGCAGGATGCCCACAGTTTGGTTTCCAGTCAATCTGATGGACCCTTGGTATCATTCGCCTACTGCCCTCTTGGTAGAGACTTTAATTAAGAGATTTAGCAATTGGACCAAGAGGATGATTGGATTAATTATAACAGGGATAACTTCCCTAGTGCTTTTGATAGCCAGCACAGCTATTGGCTCTATGCCATTAGCTCATTCAGTACCAACTGCTCACTTTGTAGATAATTGGACAAGAACTGCTGATGAGAGCTGGAAAATTCAGTGAGAAATTGATATAAAATTGCAAACCCAAGTAAACATCTTAGAGAACTCCATCCTTTGGATGGGAGATCAAATTGAAAGTTTGCAATTGCAATTAGGATTAAAATGTCACTATAATATGACTTGCTTTTGTATCACCCCTTTACCATATTATAAAAGCCTGCATTCTTGGGGAATGATCAAAAAACATATACAAGGAGCAATCCATCAAAATATTACTATGGATATAGATGCTTTTCAGAGGAAAGTGCTGTCCATGTCACAACAGACAGCCACATTCAATGCCCAAATTAAAGATTGGGATAAGTATGCTGATGCTATAGAACAATTAAATCCATTCACATATCTCAAGGCTCACTTTTGGTTTTATATTGTAATTAGTGTGCTCATTGTTTTGTTTACAATTCTCTTCATTAAAGTGCATAATAGAGGATTCACAACCTGGAGACAACTGGAGGCTATACAGCCATGACTGACCCTGTTCCAGCTTCTTCAAAACAAAGAAGGGGGAACTGTGGAGGACCACCTAGATGACTGTCCTTGAAAGAAGTGCAATTATTTCCATTTTGGCTGAACCTGGCCCTATTTCCATGTATTGATATGTACAAAGCTGGCTAGGACTTTTCCTTATCCCTTCAATTGGCTTTAAGCAATGTAAATCAGTCTAGCCAAGGTGCTGATATGTGGTCTTTGAAGCAAGGTAACAGGTCAATGTTTCCCCACCCCCATAGCCCTCAAAAAATATGTGTGAGCCGGGTGGGAAGGAGAGCTGTGCTCCACGCTGTTGGCTGGGATCAAGCTTTGAGATAAGAGGCTATGACTTCCCAGGGCATAAAAGATTATACATCAGAGCTGAAGCACCGACCCCCCTCCAAAACATTAAATACTTCAAATTGTGTTATGCAGATTACTCTTTTTGCATATCCTTCTCTTTGCATATTACAGAGGTGATTCCAGGCCACCTACTTAGCCCAGCTCATGGTATTCATGTACTTCCCACCACTCTCACAGTCACTCATCCCCGAGACACTCCCCTCATCAAGAATTAATAAAATCCAGGTTTGGCCCTGGGTTAAGGCCTTTTTTCCGGTTAGGTTTATATCAGGATATTCTCTCCAAGCCCCACCTATGAGTATGAGGAGGTGATTGGATCATGGGAGTGTGACACTCATCAGTGGACTAAGCCACTGGTGAATTTAGTGCACTGATGAATTTATAGCTAAATGTGATGTTGGGAGATAAAGCCTGGCAGGAAGAGGTGGGTTACTGGCTGTGTGGCCTGGGAAGGTCTGTCCACTTCCCTCCTCCCTTGAGCATGCTCTGCTTCCTGACTGCCATGCTTAGAACAATTCTGTCTGCCATGCCTGTCTGCCATGCCTGTCTGCCATGCCTGTCTGCCATGCTGCCCTCCCTTGGAGCCAGCCAGCCAGCTATGGACTTACACAAACTGTAAGCCAAAATAAATCTTTCCTCCTTAGAGTTGCAGGTGTTGGGTATTGTGTCTCAGTGATGAGGAAAGTAACTAAGACAAGAAGAATGTGTATTCTAAGATATTTGGTATAGTGCTCACTAGGTGTCAATTAGGCCACAATGATTAGTAGTAAAATTCAAATCTTCTATACATAAATGGATTTTTACAAATTGTTGCTCTATCAATTACTAAGAAAGGAGTGTTAGTAGCTCCAACTATAATTTGGGGTTAGTCTGTTTTTCCCTTTATTTATATAACAATTTCCTCATTTATATTGTATCTGTTATTTGATGTAGTTATATGAAAATCATCTTTAGAATTGCTTAATATTCCTGATAGTTGATGTTTAAAAGCATTTTGAAGTGTTATTTATCTATTGTAATATCCTTTTCTTGGAGTCTACCTTGTCTCATATTGACAAATCAATATTTGATTTTGTTTGATTACTATTTACCTGGTATATCTTTTTATTCCCTTTAAACCCTTTTGTGACCTTGTATTAAAACTGTTTATTTGAAATAGCATCTAGTGGTTGTTATTTTTTATACCATCTAACAATTTCTAACTGTTGTTTGAAGGCTTTAGTCTCTTCACAATTAGTGTGATTGTGGATGTGATAGGTTTTTGTCTACCATATCTGTGCCTGACTTCTACTATTTGATCTGTTCTTTATTATTTTCTTTTTTTTTTTTTTTTTTTTTTTTTTTTGTGGGTACCAGGGGGTCGACCTCAGGATATCGCACGCCAGGAGGCGCCCGTGCCGCTGAGCGATATCACCGGCCCCTTTTTCGTATGTGGGTTCCGGGAGTCGAACTCGGGCCCTCGCGCTTGCCGGGCAGGCGCTTAAGCCGCTGAGCCATCTCACCAGCCCTGTTCTTTATTATTTTCTTAATTTTCTTGTGAAGTAGTGGAGTGCTTTTTAGAATTCTTTTTTATCTCTACTTTTTTTTTTTTTTTTTAAGATTTCCCTTTAAATGTTGTTTTAAAGTATTGCTCTAGGGCAGTGGTGGCAAACCTATGGCATGCATGTCATAGCAGGCTATTTATACCATTGAAAGCTTTAAAGGTTCACCATCACTGCTCTACTGGTTACAGTATTGATCCTTAATTTATCACAATCCAACTTGGGTTAATATTACTTCACTTTAGGGCCGGTGAGACGGCTCAGCAGTGTAAGCGCCTGCCTGGCAAGCGCAAGGGCCTGAGTTCGACTCCCAGAACCCACATACGAAAAAGGGGCTGGTGATATCGCTCAGCGGCACAGGTGCCTGCTGGCGCACGAGGTCCTGAGGTTGACCCCCGGTACCCACAAAAAAAAAAAATATTACTCCACTTTACATTTGATGAATTTTACAACTACATAATTAAATGAATCCTCTTTCCCCCTGCATTATTTTTACATAGCAAATTAAACCCAAATTTAGCAGCTTAAGGTAACATTTATTATCTTCAAATTTCTATGGGTCAAAAATCTAGGCATGGTTAGGTAGACCTTCTATCTCAGTGTTTCTCACAAGGCTTTAATCAAGGTGTCAGATGAGGCTGTGTTGTGGTTTATCTAGATGTCTCCTCAAAGCCTCATCCACTCATAGGAGGCACTTTTGGGAGGTGATTGGATCATGGGGGTGTGATACTCATCAGTGGATTAGTCCACTGATATTCATAGCTAAATATGATGTTGGGAAGTGAAGTCTGGTTGGAAGAGATGTGTCACTGGGGGCATGGTCTAGAAAGGTCTATCATCCTCCCATGCTCCTCCCTGGATCTCTTACTCTGCTTTCCCACTGCCATTCCATGAACAGCCTCTCCTCCATGATGCCCCTGTGGCATGTTTTCCTGCCTTGGAGCCAGCTGACTATGGACAGATACCTCTACAAACTGTGAGCCAAAACAAACCTCTCCCTTAAATTGCAGGTGGAAGGTATTTTGTCCCAGCAGTAAAGTAACTAAGACAGGCTGCCATCTTGTCTAAAGGATTTGTGTCCAAATTCTCCAAAAATGATGTCAATGGGGCTATTTCTTGTAGGCTTTTGAGGTGTGGACTGCATGTCCTTACAGGTCCATATCTGAAGATTTGCCCTTCAGTTCCTTGCCATGTATGCTCCTTCACAAGGCAGCTCACATTATGAGAACTGCTCTATCAACATGCGCTAAGTGAGGGGGCAAGAAAGTTCCAGTAAGGTGGAAGTGAGAAGTGGTTTTTTTTTAGCCTTATTACAGAAGGGGCATGCCAGTATGTTGTCACATTTTATTCATTTGAGAAGGAATAGGGAGGATATTACAGAAGGGCATAAATACCAGGAGGCGGGGACTACTTGGGGCCATCTTAAAAGGCTGCCATTATACATGTCCATTATGATAATGAGACATGAAGGTAGGGTGTGGCAAAGCTGCTGGGGGAGTAAGTGGGACCTGTTAATTACAAGATCCCAGAACACATACACCAAATAATTCTCAGGACGCAGTATGTGAAAGTTCTTACAGGTTCCCATGATGTGTGCGAATAAAAAGGGCAGAGATGCCATGAAGAGCTTACTATCCTGGGCTTCTTCATGGTATCTCACTCTGTGTCCTCCAGGGTATACTTTTATTTTGCTTTTTATTTTTCCTCTTTTACTTAGCCCAAGCTCACTCTGCAGAGTCAGTTTCTCCCTTACCCTTCACTTTTAGTTTTCTACTTCAAATGAATGTGAAACTTTGTCACTGTTTTTGCTTGTTTCATTCAACTCCGTTCAAGGTGAAAAGAACTTGGAAACCACTCCAGAAGATGTAAGCACCCAAAACACCCAGTAACATTTATTTGGCTTAGCCAACTAGGAGACTCAGGTAAGGCCCTCAGGGCACAATATTTTTGTTTCTCTCCACAAGTTTGTCTTCCTCTTACCCTCTTTCTCTCCCCTAGGCTGAAAATCTGAGAGACCTTTTCTCATGGTGTAGGGAGAACTTCCTAGTTGTGAAATGGGAGATGGGGGAAGAAATGTATGGCCTTTGTTTTTCTTCCAGGCACAACAGACTTTCTTTCTCCTTTTGCTTGCACTCACTCTGCTTATATGAGTTAAGTAGCCAGAGAGCTTGCTACTGAATTGTTTGGGCACCGTGTTCACGACTTAGAGCTTGGTATGCCTTGTTGTCCATGTGTTTGTTTGACATACAGTAGGTCCCTGACTTATGAACATTGAGTTGTGAATTTTTACAGGTATGAACGGACCTCAAATTACATGGATGTGAACAAATCATGGAAGTAATTCAGGTGTCTGCCAGACATTGTCACAGTTGTGCTGCTGTGTGCTTACTGTAGTTTGTGATACTGTACAGTAAGTAGTACAGTGCTCAAACAGAGCCCAGGATGTCTGGAAGCAAGAGGAAAAGCAGTGGTGATGTGGAAGTTTGATTTTTTTTTTTTTAATGTTTTCATTGTGTATTTGTGTCAAAGGTGTATAAGACTCACTTTGTTAGAGTTATGAATGAATCTGACTTATGTATGTCCTTCTGGAACAGAACTCATTTGTAAGATGGGGACTTACTGTATTTTGCTATCATTTTTGGAAATTAGCCTGGTCTCTGCTTTGTAAATGGCTTTTTCTTTTGGTTTGTTGTTTTGGTTCAGAGTGCTGTCCTGTCTTGTCATGTGGCTGAGTGCCATGTTGCTTTTTCGTGTGGCTAGATGCCATCTTGTGTTAACTGCCACAATTTTTCCTTTTTTTCTTATTATCAAATGGCCTTATCAAACCTCATCCTTGCAGATAGAACCTAAGGCTCTGATTTTAGAGAACACAAATGCTCCCTCCCTCTTTTCTTTTGAATTATTTAAACTGGCACAGTATCTTCCCATATGGGAAGAGAAAAAATTGTCCACTTTAAAACTCCTGCTGATTCTTGTCTGCAGTGGCCAGCTGACTCTAGCTGACTCAATTCCCACAGGATCCTAAACCCCACTTGGAGCTATTGCTTCCTGGCTCGATCCCTTTGTTTCTTCTAACAAAATTCAGGAAATTTAGAAACATGTGACTGACAGCCTAAGCAGAACAAATGAATAGCATTTAAAACTTAACTAAAGTGACCGAGTACACAAAAGCAGAGCCATCCTCATTCTTAGAGGGAAAAAAGGGTTTCTGTCTCTACTGCCTTAAAGAAGGTACCAAAACTTTTACTATCAGAGTAAATGCAAGAGATATTTTTCCCAAACTGCTTCACTCTGCTTAAGAGCCACTGAATGGCTCAACTGAGTGGCAAAGGGAACTCCACTCAGGGGGTTTGCCCTTATCTCATGGGTGTCAAAAGGCTAGGTAAGGCCAAACCCCCTTCTACTTAATGAGATAATGGGCCCCAGTATGGAGACAAAAAGCCCTCAGTGGGCTTTTCTTCTATGTTTTTGTGAAAGATACCAGCATCATCTTAGGTTTAGACAGAGATGTCTTTCTAGTAAGTACTGGAATACTTCTACTCACTAGGGGCTCACAGGGGGCTCTCAGGCCTCCTTCTGCATGGGACATCATTTTAAGGAGCCAAGACCTAATTGTTTCTCTCTCTATAGGCCCCAAGATGAGCCAATGGGAAACATCTTGGACCTCGCCATGTGGATTTCACTGACTTCCCCACTAGGCCATATCCTTGATGAATGGGAAAGGTTTGATTCTGACAATTTAAAACAGAAACTGCTTATCTACTATTGCAAAAAGGTTTTGGTTCAGTATGAACTAGAAAATGGTAAGAATGGGTATAGTATGGCACTTTGGATTATCAGACTATTCTTTAGTTACACTTCTACTTAAAACAGAGAAGGTGGAATGAAATGCCTTATGTTGAGGCTTTTGTGACCCTTTACCACAGGGAAAGCTCAGAAACTATGGTATTTACAATGGACCTGAGAAAGAGGGTGACCCTCTCCTGGAAACCTGACCTGTCTTTCAGGGGATATAGGTTTCTCTGCTCTGTTTGATAATACTGGGAGGTCTATTCAACCTCCTCCTAGTGGTCCCCAGGCCAGTAAATCAGGCCTTTTTTTCAGTTACAGATGTTCACCATTGCAAAGAATGACTAGGCCAACTGTCAGAAAGACAAAGGACCCTACAAGAGGCTAGAACTATGCAGATGAGCAATATGCCTTACATGGGGAATGCAATCACCCTGGAGAGAATATTCTTCCTTCAACAGAACGAAACTAGGACTATAATAGTAGTAATGGAAGCTGGGCATGGTGGCACATGCCTGTAATCCCAGCACTTGGGAGGCTGAGGCAGGAGGATTGCCAGGAGTTTAAGGCCAGCCTGGGCTTCATAAGTGAGTTCAAAGCCAGTCTGCACTATATAGTAAGATCTTGTCTCAAAAAACAAAACAAAACAAGCAATAAATAATACTAGAATAAATTAGAATAATATTAGTAATAGAATAAAAATGATGTCTGATGTGCTGGCCGCTCTTACCATGTAGATGAAAATGTGCATTAGTATATTTCATAAATATACTAATATAGATCTATCTTCCAGGGAGGGAGACACATTAGTGGGATACCATTTCATTTGTCAACTAGCACCAGATACTTGGTGTACAAAAACTCCAGATGGGCCCACAAACACCTATGGCCCAATTGCCAGGCACAACCTTTTCTGTGTTCAACAACTTGGACCCAGAGGAAGGACAAAAGAGAAAGGCTAAGATTATAGCTGTTGCAATTGGGCAATGTTTAAAATCCACCCATGTCATCTAAGGGAAAATCCAGGGACAACTGGGGAAAGAGTTTCTGTTTCAAGTGCCAAAGGACTGGACACTGGGCACAAGATTATACCAAGCCTCTACCTGACTCTGCTCCAAATGTAAAGCAGCTAATATGCCTGATTCATGGCACTGGAGCTTTGACTGTCCTTGCTCCCAGAGAGGGAGCAAACCCTCATTTCCCAGTCTGAAGAGGCCCAGGAAAACCTGCAATGGCCCTCTCCATGGATATTACCATCTCCTATGAGGAATTCTGGGTAACCCTGGATGTTATGGGTGAGCCAATTCATTTACTTCATTCTTTTTTTGACTTACTTCCCTAGAAAACCCTCCTCTGGATCTATAGCCATAGTTGGGGTTGAGGGGACCCCTAGTTGGAGATTCTTTACTCCTGCTCTTATGTGTCACTTTGAAGGTCAAATGTTTAACCATGAGTTTCTAATTGTCCCATAGTGTCCTACTCCCTTGTTAGGAAGATTTACTGGCAAATTGGGGGCAATTCTCAAATTCTAGCTAATGCCAAGATGGATTTTACTACCCTAAAACAGATTGAGATGACAGCAGGTCTTTCTGACCAAATTAGCCAACAGGTGGATCTTGCTGCATGGTATAATGGAATACCTGGTAGGGCAAATTCAGCTATGACAGTAGTTATAAGACTAAAAGACGGGGCTGGTGAGATGGCTCAGTGGCTTAAGCGCCTGCCCGGCAAGCGCGAGGGCCTGAGTTCGACTCCCAGAACCCACATATGAAAAAGGGGCCGGTGATATCACTCAGCGGCACGGGCGCCTGCTGGCGCGTGAGGTCCTGAGGTCGAAACCCCGGTACCCACAAAAAAAAAAAAAAAAAAAAAAAGACTAAAAGACCCCAGCTAATTTCCTAGCCAAAAGCAGTGTCCAATCAAAGAGGCACATAAAGGCCTCCATCCTCCCATCAATAGGTTTCTCAAATATAGCCTTCTGTAGCTTTGTCAGTCCCCTTGCAATACTACTATTCTCCCTGTACTAAAGCCCTCAGGAGAATATAGGGTGGTACAGGACCTCTACTTCATTAATGAGGCTGTCATTCCAATCCACCCTCTAGGGGCAGATCCATATAGAATTCTTTCCAAAATTACAGAGGACACTAATAGGTTCTACATCTTAGGTTTAAAAGACGCATTTTTCCATCCCCTTACATACAGATTCCCAATTTCTTTTTACCTTTGAATGGGAAAATCCCATTACAAGAGAAAAGCAGCAATATACTTGGACAGTTCTCTCACAGAGCTTTAGAGACAGTCCTCACCTTCCTTTTTGCTTGGGCACTAGAAAAACACTTAAGCAAACTAAAGGTAGATAATATTCTAGTTGTAGCCCAACTCAGATATTATCCAAATATAACACTGTATAAACTCTGTAAGGAGGGATATAAAGTCTCCAAAGAAAAGGCTCAGATATCCCTCCTTAAAGTTCAATACCTGGAATATGTTCTTACACCTGGGGAATGACAGCTGTCTAGGGACCTGATCCAAGCTGTGATCTTGGTCCTCCTGCTACCAAACAATAGCTTTGTTCCTTCATTGGAATGGCTGGCTTTTGTAGGATCTGGCTAATTTTGGATTAATGGAAAGCCTTTATATGAGGCCATCAAAGGCCCTGAGTCTATACTTCTAGAATGGACAAAAGGGACTGACAGTGCCTTTCGGGAAATAAAGCATGCTCTTAGCCTCCAGCACTGGGAATACCTGACTTAAGAAAACCCTTCTCCCTCTATGTATCAGAAAAGAGAGGAATTGCTTTGGGGGTCTTGACCCAAAGTCTAGGACAAGAACCACGCCCAGTGGCATACATTTTGAAGAAGTTAGATGGAGTCACTGCTTGATGGTCACCCTGTCTGAGAGCAGCAGCAGCTACAGCTACACTAACAGAGAAAGCTGGAAAATTAACTTTAGGACAGAGACTAGAAGTCCTGGCCCCCTATCAGGTCAGAGCTATTCTGACAATAGGTTACTATTCAGACAATAGTTTACTATTCAGACAATAGGTTACTTACGGTTACCAGGAGAATGGCTAATTATCAGGCCATGCTTACACACCCCTGGGTCTACTTTATACCCCTGGTATAAAACTTGCTCTACTCTTAATCCTGCTTCTTACAGGACCAGAAGTTAATCACTCTTATGAACAAGTAATCCGTCAGGCCTATGCAAGCAGGCAGGACATCAGTGAGCAGCCCCTCCAAGTCCCTGAGGAGGTGTGGTTCACTGATAGAAGTAGCTTTGTTCAAGGACATCAAAAGGTGGGTTATGAGTTGTCAGCTTACAACAGGTCACTGAAGCTAAACCTTTTCTCCTAGGAGCCTCTGCTCAAAAGGCAGAGCTAATAGCTCTTACTTGGGAATTGATATTTTAAAAAGGCAGAAAGTTAAATATCTACACAGACTCCAGATATGCCTTTCTGGTGTGCCATGCCTATACAGCAGTCTGGAAAGAAAGAGGTTACTGGCTAATAAGAAATCATCTATAAAGCACAAGCAGGAAATTCTACAGCTCCTAGAGTTAGTCCATCTTCCCAAGCAAGTTGTAGTCATGCACAGTAAAAGGGCACAAAAGAGACATGTCAGAAGTCTCCACGGGAAATAAAAAATGATAAGGAAACAAAAGGCACACTTACATTCCCTTAAGGCTCTACCCTTATTCCCAGTTCTTAAGGAACCATTAAAACCAGTCTATACTACCCAAGAACATAATTGGCCCTTAGGACCAAGGTGGAATTAAAAAGGGACTCTGGTAGTATTTAGAAAACAAACTGGTCCTTCCTTAAGGGACACAGTTGAAGTCTATAAAAACACTTCATGATTCCTTTCACGTGGGAAGAGATGCTACATTGGAAGTGGGCACTCGAGTTTTCACAGGACTAGGACTAGTGGCAACCATGGGAAAGATCTTCAAAACTTTCCCCTCTGTGCCTACAATAACCCAGACAAGCCCAAATCACCTTTGTTAGAACCTCTACAGAGGAGAGGGACGTACCCTGGGAAAGACTGGCAATTAGACTTTCCTCAAAAACCACAATGTGGAAGACTTAAACAGATGTTAGTCATAACTGACACCTTTATAGGCTGGATTAAAGCCTTTCTTACCCATTCAGAAAAGGTAGTCAAGGTACTTCTTAAAAAAGTCATCCCCAGTTTGGATTACCCTAGTCCCTCCAGAGTAACAGTGGGCTTTCTTTGACCTCTCAAATAACTCAAGGAATAGCAAAGGCTTTAGGAATAAAGTGCCACCTTCATTCCTCCTGGTGGCCTCAATCTTCTATAAAGGTAGAGAAAGCCAACCAGACCCTAAAGTGAGCTTCTGGCAAACTTTGCCAAGAGATGTCTGAGTCCCAACTCTGATTATTGCCTATAGCATTCATGAGGGTTTATAACACACCCAAACCTGGGCTAAGTTTGAGCCCATTTGAGATGTTATATGGGAGGCCATCTCTATCCTCTGATATGATAGTAGACCCAGAGACCGTGAGACCTCTGTAATATCTCATTAATCTGGTCCAAGCAGAGCAGGTTATCCAAATGTATGGGAACAGAGTCCTGACAGCTCCTGGCCCAGGGCACCACCCCGCCTTGGAGACCAAGTGCTCATAAAAACTTGGAGAGAAGGGACTCCCACAGACCAATTAAAGCCAACACTGAAGGGCCCCTTTTCAGTGATCCTTGCCATACTCACTGAAGTAAAGGTGGCAGAGATAGATCATTGGATGCATCTTTCTAGAATAAAGCCACTTTCACCTGAACTGTCTGAAAATTACTACACAGGAGGAAAAGTCTACTCCCGCGAGCCTCTGGAAGAGTTGAGATTTGTTTTCAAAAAAGTAAGACTCTGTTGCTGTTATGGATAAATAAATAGGATCTTGCTAAATCCATGGCTGTCAGACTCTTAATAATTTACCTGACAGTCCTCTCTAACGTACATTCTTCTGTACAGGAAGAATGGAAATCTGACCTGCTCTTCACATTTGGGCTAATAATAAAGTTTCTTTCTCCTATCAAACAGGCAGCTCAATGCTCACTACCTCTTTTCTCATCATCTTCAACCAAGCCAGTGAGCACAGCACGCCAAGGTAGTTGCAGAGCATATAATCCCCAGTAAGAAGGATCTATGGGCCCTTCCTTAAGGGACACAGTGGAAGGCTATAAAAACACTTCATGATTCCTTCTATCCATAGAAAGAATAGAAATCATGAACAGGCAATGTACAGCTTCTTTAGCTGGAAGAAGCTATAGAAGACAGAGAACTCCACTCCCTCAGCAACTGATAAAGAATTATGGAGATTTGTGTCTCTCAGGGGGAAATGAGACAGGAAGGTAGGGCAAGGCAAAGCTGCTGGGGGAGTAAGTGGGACCTGTTAATTATAAGATCCCAGGACACACACGCCAAATAATCCTCAGGACCCCATATGTGGAAGTTTTTGTGGGTTCCCATGGTGTGCGGACTGAATAAAAGGACACACATGCCATGAAGTGTTCACATCTGTGTCCTTTTATTCCTGAGATCTAAGAGTCAATCTGGGATCATTTCCTTTCATCAAGAACATTCTTTAAGTGAAGAGACAACCCACAATGTGGGAAAAAATGTTTGCCAGCTGTTCCTCAGACAAAGGATTACTATCGAGAACATATAAAGAACTCAAAAAAATCAGACCTCCCAAATTTAAAGACCCACTCCAAAAATGGGCATCTGAGATGAATACACATTTCTCAGATGAAGAAATACTAATGGCAAACAAATATACAAAAAAATGTGCAACATCACTAGTCATTCGAGAGATGCAAATTAAAACAACACTGAGATACCATCTCACCCCAGAAAGAATGGCTACTATTAAGAAATCAACTAATAACAAATGCTGGAGGGGCTGTGGGGAAAAAGGAACCCTTCTTCACTGTTGGTGGGAGTGTCGACTGGTACAGCCACTGTGGAAGACAGTGTGGAGATTCCTCAGAAAACTAGGGTTGGAGGTCCCATTTGACCCAGCTATTCCCCTTCTGGGCATCTTCCCAGAAGAATTAAAAACATCGTACCACAGCGATATATGTGCACCCATGTTTATAGCAGCACAATTTGTAATAGCCAGATCTTGGAAACAACCCAAATGCCCATCAACTGAGGAATGGATAAGAAAGATGTGGTATTTTTATACAATGGAGTACTATTCAGCCATAAAGAAGGATAAACTGGAGACTTTTATAGGTAAATGGATGCAACTCGAGAAAATACTCATAAGTGAAATAAACCAGAAGCACATGTGTAAGCATCGTATTATCTCTCTAGTATGAGAAACTGAAAGAGTAAATAAGATCCAAAATGTACAATAGATATGGTGAATCAAAAAGAAACTGGTCAAAAGGAAAGAGAGACTGGAATAGGGAAAAGAAAGAAGGGAAAGGGAAAAAAAAATTGTATATATATATATAAGATGGTTAAGATAGATACACTACCATTTTTACTTAGTTCATTGAAGAGTAAGGTTTGTGCCAATAATGTTTGGACAATTGAATGCTAATGTCTGGTGTCCTGAATAACTAACTTAAAGATAGTAATCCGTAATGTATTAACCATTGTTACCCTCCTATTATGTTGTTTTGAAAATTTGTTCTTCTTTTGATTTGTTTTGTTTTTTCTTCTCTTTAAAATAAAAAAAAAAAAGAAAAGAACATTCTTTAATATGTCTTATACTGCAGATCTGTTGTAAATAACTCTCAGCTATAATAGTCTGAAGACACTTTTGTTTTCATTTACAAAGTCCCCCCAACCCCTGTACTGATGTTACCAATTGGCTGAGAGTTCTTCTGCTGAATTTGGATAGAAATCATGAACAGGCAATGTACAGCTCCCTTAGCGTTAACGCCTCTGAGTTTTGAATGCCAGCTGCTCTCAGCTCTTAGTATTAGCACAGACAGCAGTTTCTGATAACCCTCTCAAACTCCCTAGCAGCCAGAACAAACAACGTTTGACAACTCTTTGTTGCTCTCCATTATTCTCTAGTTGTTAGCCACCCTCGATGTTACCAACCCCGGCTGCTGGTCACTGTCAGTGCCAGCAGCCTTTAGTGTTACCAGGTCTGAGTGGAACCAAGCCAGATATAAAAGATAGGGCATGGCCAAGTTGGCTGGGGAAGATGAGCAGGACATGTCAACTACAAGATCCCAGGGCAATGCAAGGACCTTGTATGTAGAACTTCTCATGAGCTCCCACAAGATGTGGACAGCATAAAAACTGGCCATCATGGAAAGTGGCTATCATGCCTGAGTTCAGACACAATATGTACTTTTATTTTTACTTTTCTCCTCTTTTTTCTTTGTTCTGCCCATGTTTGCTCTGCAGCTGGTTTCTTCCACACCCATTTACCCCACACTTTTCAAATAAACTTTTGGCAGTTTTTGGCTTGTCTTGTCCAATTCTTTGTTCAAGGCAAGAAGGATCTGGAATATTTTTGACTGGGACCATCTCTAAAGAAACTACCCTATAACAAGCCTGCTTTACTTAAAACAGAACTCATGAATACACGAAATAAAAACTGTAGGGACACTGAGAAGGGGAGATAGGCAGGGACAGAGGATGTAAAGTGTCTGACAGGGCATGGCTGATGCGGGAGATGATTATAGAAAGGACCACCTGCTTGCTAGAAATTGCCCTTTGTGAAAACTTCGCACATGTAGAATGGTTATTCTTGAGACCTGGTGAAGAATAACCCCCTACAAATTCCATGGGCTTTAGTTCTCCTTAGCAACAGCTCATGCTAGCAACAGCTCACCTGAGCAACAGCTTGTCCCAGCAACAAAGGCTAAGACCCTGATTGGCTTAGAACCCCTATAAAAATGGGCAGAGCACTGGGGCCAGTGAGATAGCTCAGTGGCATAAGCACCTGCCTGGCAAGAGCGAGGTCCTGAGTTCAACTCCCGGTACCCACATACAAAAAAAGGGCTGGTGATATCGCTCCATGGCACGGGTGCCTGCTGGTGTGCGAGGTCCTGAGTTTGACCCCTGGTACCCACAGAAAAAAAAAAAATGGGCAGAGCAAACACCATCCTAAGCTCAGTGCCAGCTCTCCCTGCCAGGCAACTTGTTGCCTGACAGCTTTGTCCCCACCTTCACAGTATTATAAGTAAACTTCTACTGCACAATACTTTCATTTTCTGAGTTCCTCCTCCAGCTCCGAAGGAATCTTTGCTTTGAGTCAGCCTTGTCTCACCCCTTGCATTCCTCACCAGGATGAGGGGACAAACCAGAAAGGTGGAGGGTCTTTTCACAGGAAGACCTCCAGCCTCTCAGACCCCTGCCTGATGCAACAAAATCATCCAGAAGATACTTTATATAGGACTTATGCTATAAAGGGAGAATAGTGTACCGACTTACTAAAAGGGTATGCAAGGCTATTTACATAGGGGAGGAAAAACAAAAAAAAAAAGCAGACTCATGAGTCATGGATGCTCAGTGTTTTGCCAGCTAGCCAGAGACATTCTGCTTGTCATAGGGAGGGAAAACACCCCTCACAGACAGGATTGGAAGAATGTGAAGCGGTTGTAGAGAGGCAGCATCATCAAGAGAGGTTGCAGTGTGGAGTCATCAGGCATAGACCTGAGACTTAAGCTTGGACCAGCCAAAGCAAAAAGTCTCACAGAGCAGTTGTAGGGAGTTTATGTAAGTGGGGCCAACTACAAGACATTTAGGACAGCTGAAGTTGTCAAAAACAGAAGAAATAAAAAATAAAAATGTCCTCTTGCACAGCATTGGGCACTTCTCAGTGGAGGTTCTTCAAACGATCTTGTAAATATCTGTATGACTTGTATGGTGTTCATTTCTGGTACAGAAATGTGCTCCTAAAACTCATTTTGCTTGGGAAAAAAAAAAAAAGAATAAAAATCATAGAACTGAGCCCAGTGGTGTGCTTAACTCAGAATCCTAAGGCCAGCCAGGGCAACATAGCAAGACCCCATCTAAAAAAATGATATGGCTTATAGTGAAAAAAGGATTAGAAATACAATACTCAAAAACTTTATCAAGGATGTATGAGAAAACAAGATAAAAAACCCAGTAAAAAAATTAGCAGACTTTTATATATATTAAATGGTTTGAACACATAAATGCTGTATCTATGAGGACATCTGTATGTATTGTGATTGTGTATTTGTCCATGACTTGATTGGGATGTGATGTTTTCTGTATTTACCTGTTTTCTTTTTTTTTTTTTGTGGGTACCGGGGGTCGAACTCAGGACCTCGTGCACCAGCAGGTGCCTGTGCCACTGAGTGATATCACCGGCCCTTTTTTTGTATGTGGATACCGGGAGTCGAACTCGGGCCCTCGCGCTTGCCAGGCAGGCGCTTATGCTGCTGAGCCATCTCACTGGCCCCTCACCTGTTTCTTGAAGACAACACTGCACATAAGCAAACTGAAATTCACATTATGCTAATTTTTCTCTTTCAGTCACGTTGGCCTAAGTTTGCATTTTCAACACAGTATGCTGCATTTCCTACTAGGCTGTGTCCGAGTGAGGCTCAGGGGCTTTTTCACACATGGACTTCAAATGCACTCATCCCCAAAATGGGTATACCAGGCTGGAGACTCACCAGGTGTCTAGGGTCAGGTATTGGATTCTGATGATAGCTCTTCTAGAAACTAATAGCTCCATTTCAAAGGCGACCTATACAGTAGTTAGGTCATAACCCCAAGTCCTACACCCTAAAGTGAACCTCCAATAAGCAAAACCATCAGGTCCAGAAACTTTTTCTTACATTTCCAAAGAATTCAGGCAGATGAAAAGACCTCATACTAAACCACGGGCCAATTACTGGTGGTTGTGACAGAGGATTTGGTTCTACTAAATTCTTTATCTACAGCTCATCATCAGTGGAATAGTACCTTCTGGCAAGTATAACACAGGAAATTGCAAGCTTGAGACATCCTACTATAATTCACATGCAAAAGCAATAAAGAGATTGATATGGCCCAAAGGCCCCACTCACAGAGTCACTTTTTTTTCCCACCACTATGTTTGCTGGAACCATGTCAGCTAAATTCAGGTGCTTTTCTTCCTACAGGAACACAGAAGCTAAATGCCTACTTGTCTCAGGCTATAACTGCTTCCAGAAGATCTTGCTACCTCCTGGTTGGGGCTTTGAGGAAAGGCATCAGGGTTGGTGGGTGTTAGAAGTTGGTGAAGGAGTTGGTCAAAGAATATGGGAAACTTTACTCCCTTTGGGCCCTTGCCCAAGGCCCATGTCCTTGTCTGTGCACCTCCCAGCATAGGAAGTGCTGGGTTCCATGGCTTTTCCTTTACATCCCTCTGCAGAGACTGCAGCTCTGCCCTATAACCCTTGACACTTTTTACCACCGCTGTATCCAGTGTAGCTTGCCCCCGAGGGACTAGTTATTATGGTCACTTGGGTGCCTATATCCACTAGAGCTATAAATGTTTAAGACCCTTCCTTCCCTCCAAATCCCCCAGCATATTCAGACATACGTGTAGGGCATTCTACCCCCTTAATGATGGGGAGACCTCAGTCACAACTTAAAGCAGCTGATGTTGGGGTACATGGACAGTGAGGTATCAGTTATGAGTGGGGAGAGTATTTCTGTACCACCAAGACACATTTACTTCTATGGCTGAACAGTGCCACAGATGCTTGGTCCACCCAAATCCTTCTAACAGCTTCAAGGACCCCTTAACTTTTCCTCCTTGTCCCACAGGAAGAGAACAAGTAACAAGTTGCCTGTTTTAGCACTACTTCTCTGTACTAGGTCAGCAGCCACCTTCCCTATGTTGAGATTTCTAATCAATGAACACAATACACCTTTTATTGATGATTCCTTTGATATTTTTCATGAACACTGATTTTCAGGATAATATGCTGTTTGTAATGTTGATACCTCAGTATTTCCTTTCGTGGAGCAATTTTAAAGGAGATTGTGAATTTGTGTTCATATATTCCTTGTTAGTATACAAAGAATATGTTGTGTCCTTTATCTTTTTGTGTTTGCTTATTCTACAAGATACAATGTCATTCATAAATAGTTAACAGTCTTCTTCCTAATCTGTACAATTTCAATTACTTTTTTGGGGTGCCTTGCTACACTGACCAAAATTTCCAGCATTGAGTAAGAGTTGTAAATAACAACCTTGCCTTATTCCTGATTTTAAGGGGAAAGCATTTAGTCTTTCAACATTAAATATAATAGCTGTACGACTTTTTGTAATCAAATTGAGGAAGTTTGCTTTCTATTCCTCGTTTGCTGAGTTTTTATCACAAATGGGTATTGAACTTGATCAAATAATTTTTCTGCATCCATATGTACAGTGACATGTTTCTTCTTTAGTATACTGACATGGTGGATTACACGGACAGGTTTTTATTTTACAGGTATATTTTTAATGTTAAATCAGCCTTGCATATCTGGAATCAATGCTTAAAGGAGGAAAAAATAAGTGCTGGATGTGGTGGGCCATGCCTGTGATCCCAGCACTCTGGAGGCTGAGGCAGAAGGATAGGTCCAAGTTTGAGGCCAGCCCTGGGCTATATAGTGAGTTCGAGGCGAGCTTGAACTACATAGTGAGACCCTGTCTCAAAACCTCTCTCCTCTAAAACAGTGGGGAAGGGAATGAAAAACAAAATAAAAATAAATGGCTAATGGATCTGTAGTGCTAGCTCCCGTTTATTTAACCACATTGATTGGTATTTTTTCAATTTTTATCTTAGTTGTGCTGAAGATTTAGCCACTGTACTTTTTTTTAAGACTTTTAAAAAGTTTTTATTTCTAAAATGTGGCTTAATCACACCCAAAATGTGCTAAGCTGGTTTTGGAACTGATCCTGCAACACTGAGCAATCAAAGGATGAGCAGTCAGGGGCCCAATCCTGGGCACCAAGATGTCAGTACTCTGGCAACTCAATCTACAGAAATTTTCTTTAGCTGTTTTTTTTTATTTCTAGTGGGTCGTGCTGTAATGCTCTGTGTGACAGAGAGGCCCAACTTTGAGGAAGAGTGGCAGCCCACATCTTCTGCTTTTATGGGCTTAATGATATGGCCTGGCCTGGTGACTACCTTCGGGGTGGTGAGCTTTTGGAAGGCCCTCTCGGTGTTCCACAGAGACCCTATAGGGGTCTGGATGGTCCTTTCAAATTGTTGATGGTGAGTGAATGGACATGGAAGCACCTGTACCTGATGAGCTGCTGCATGGATGTTGCGCTTGTCATTGATAATTACATTTGGCAAATTCTTGTCTTTTCTTGGAGGACCTTCAGAGGCTTTAATGAGAAACTGGCGTCTTTTCTTGGCACTGGGCTTCAGGCCTACACCACCCCACTTGCCCCAGCCAGGCAGCATCAGGTCCACATCCTTTGGCTTATTTGCCTCCACAGCCTCTCTCTTCTCTTTCAAGAAATCTCTGATGACATCATCTCCAGCAAAAGCTTCCTTTATCATCTGCTTTAGGTTTTTCTCCTCTTCATCTTCCAATTCCTCTACCGCTGTGGGAATGGCCAAAGACTTCACGGAAGGACATTTTGTAGTCAGAAGGTTCTGGAGATCAATCATTTGTTCCTTTTTCTTCCCCTTAGGGGCATCAGTCTGGTTATTCGGGTTTCTCTTCATTTGCTCCCATTTTAACAAAGGTCTAGGAAGCTCCTTATTTTGAAAATGCTCTTCTTTGCGCAGATCTTCTAGTTCTTCCAGAATTTGTACTCTCTCTGGCCTCTGACACAACACAGATTTCTCTTCTTCTGGGGCACATTCCTCTCTCTGGACCTGGAGAACAGTTGCTGCTGGATTCACTGTTTGCTTGCTGGAATGATAGTTTTTCTTGAGTTTCTGATTCAATGCCCTCAACTTGGCTAATATGTCCTGGCTGCTAGAATCTTTTGTTTCTTGGCTGCCCACTGGCTCAGTATCCTGGATGAGCTCAAATCTTTTTCGAAGGGATTGTCTTTCTCCAAATTCTTCCAACAAAATTTCTTCCTCTGCTGCTGGTCTTTCACCTCCCTCACATTTAGAAGACTTCTGGACAACAGGCTCAGGTAGCTGTTCAGGGTCTGCCTGGATTTCACCCTCTTTTGCATTACTGTTACAATTACTAAGCATCCAAGGATTTGGTCCATCTGCACACATCTGTACTTCATTCACTACATTAGGGACAAGAGGTTCTTCCTCTTTGGCACCCGTATTCTCTTCCTCACTCTCTGAGATTCCCTGGAGTTTCTGTGTCAGTTCTTTGTTCTTAGCCAATTGCTCTTGCACAGCTTGACGAGCCTCCAAGTCGTATTTGGCCATATTTGTCTTTGACTTAGCCCATTTCCCACTGTTCTGGTGCTTAAGGCTCATTCGCTCAATCATTCTGGCCTTTTCAATTTTTTCCAGTTCATCCAATGCAGCAGTAGGATTCACCTTCCACAGCTGATCAAAGTCTTTTAGGGCTTTCTTGGCCTTTTCTTTCTTTACATTTCTATGAAACTTTTTACTTTTGATTTTCTTCTCTCTTTTCGCCCTGGCTTCATAGTAGGACTGCAAAGCCCGGGCCCTCTGAAGCTCTGCTCGGTGCATCTTAGCTTCTTCCAGGCTCATAGCTTTGAGAGAGGCCTTTTCCATGGGAGACAATAAAGGGTCTGTCACTGGCTGCTTGTTTTTATGAAGGAGGTTAAAAACTTCTTGCTCCAGGGGGGTTCTTGCTTTCCAACCACTGAAGACAAGTTCAATGGGAACAAAGGCTGACTGCTCCTTCTCCAGGGGAAACACCAGCTGCTCTGCTTGCCGGTTCTTGAGAACAATAGGATCCCATTTGGAGAGGGTTTGTGATGTCTTATTGAATGCTATTTGTCTGTGGATCTGTTTAACTTCTTCTTTGTTAAGGGGTAATTCCACGGTCTTCTTGGATTTAACTTTATTCAGTTGCTTTTTCATAGCAGCCAATGAAGATGAAGTTCTAACAGGCTCAAGAAGATCTGAAAGGACCAGCTTTTCTCCTGATCCTTCAGAGCTCACACTGAATTCTGATACATTCAAACTAGCCTCAGATCTCTCAGCCAATTTCCATCTACTCTTTTCATCGAGAGAACTGATTACTTCCAGAAGCTTTTGATGCTTTCTCTCTCCATCACTGTCCCCCTCATCTTCACTAGAACTTAAGGGGTGGCTGTTTGGTAAATCCACAAGTTCTTCCTGCTGGCTTAAAGCCAGAAGACCCTCTACAGTCTGGATAGCATTCATCTTGGCAGTCTGCATCAACCATATGGGTCAAGAGTGGAAGCCAAAAGCTTTTTTATTTTTGAGGAACCAGATTTTTGTTTCATGGATTTTCTCCACTATTTTTCTGTTCTCAATTTCACTGATTTTTGCTTTTGGTCTTGTCTTAGTCCATTTTCTATTCCTGTAACAGAACATCTGAGAGTGAGTAATTGTAAAGAAAAGAGGTTTATTTTGGCTCATGGTTCTACCCCAATGTCTGTTCAGCTTTTGGTGAGGGCCATATTCTGTTACATGCATGGAAAAGCAGAAAGGGAAGTAGGTACATGCAAAAAAGAGAATAAAAAGAGGCAAAGGATTTGACCCACTTTGTAACAATCCACTCTTGAAAGAAATTGATTCTTACAAGAAATACATTAATAAGGGTAGACCCTAAGAACCTCTTAAAGGCCCCACCACCTCTCAACAGTTACACTGAGAACCATAACTCAACATAAAGTTTTGGTGAGAACAAGTTGTACTGGAATCATAGCAGAAGTTTAGTATTTTCTTTGTCTAGTACTTTGAGTGTATTTTGTTCTTATTTTGCTTAAGTTTCTTGGGGCAGTAACTTAGATAATTGATTTCAGATCATTCCTTTGTTTCTAATACCAGCATTTAGAGCTATAAATTTCTTTTCAACACAGTTTTAGCTACATCTCACATATTTTGATATTGTACACTGATATTTTCCATCATTCTATACACTTTAAAAATTGTCTTTGAGCTGTGCATGGTGGTGAATGCCTCCACTGCCAGTGCTCAGGAGGCTGAGGCAGGAAGATTGTCCCAAGTTAGAAGCCAGCCTGTGCTACATAATGAGCTCAAAGCCAGCATGAAGGGGCCGGTGAGATGGCTCAGCGGCTTAAGCGCCTGCCTGGCAAGCGCGAGGGCCCGAGTTCGACTCCCGGAACCCACATACGAAAAAGGGGCCGGTGATATCGCTTAGCGGCACAGGCGCCTGCGGGTGCACGAGGTCCTGAGGTCGACCCCCGGTACCCACAAAAAAAAAAAAAAAAAAAAAAAAAAAAGCCAGCGTGAAGTACATAGCAAGAGCCTGTCTCAAAAAAATTTTCCTCTGAAACTATCTTTTATTCACAGGTTAGATATATGTTCTTTCAAGATTTCCTGCTGCCTTTTATATTATAGTGGTACCTCGGTTCACAAACTAAATTTGTTCCACAATTTTGATAAGAGAACTGAATTGTTCACAAATAGAAGCATTGTGAATTGAGGTATTACAATGAGTCTTACAGGGAAATTTGATTCAGTTCATGACCAGAATAATGGAAGGAATTGTGTTCATGAACCAAGGTACCACTGTACTGGTTTCACGTTTTATTCCATTATGATCAGAGAAAATAATCCAAACAATTTCTGCCATTTTAAACTTGATGAAGCTTATTTTATGACCCAGTATAGTCACTTGCAGTATATTTTCCCTTGGTACTTTAAAAATGTATTCTGTTGGTTTAGTATGGAGTGTTCTAAAATCTCAATGAGATCCTCTTGGCTGATTGTGTTGTTCAGTTCCATATCCTTTATTGTTCAGCGGTTGTCTGTTGTTTTGAGTAGGGTATGGATATTCCCAACTATAATTACTGAATTGTCTATTTCACTTTTTATTACTATCAAATGTTTACTTCATATATTTTGAAGACTTGCTGTTTGATGTGTACATATTTAGGGTTATGTCACCATTGGGGTGGAACAATACTTTTATCATTATGCAATGTCTTCCTTTCTTTCTAGTAATGCTCTGAAATCTATTTTATCTATTTATTTATGAAACCTATTTATTAATGTAGCCACTCCTGCTTTTAATATTTGTATTGCATACAACTTTCCATTCCTTCAATTTTTTTTTGGTGGGTACTGGGGGTTGACCTCAGGACCTCGCGTGCCAGCAGGCGCCCGTGCCGCTGAGCGGTATCACAGGCCCTTTTTTCGTATGTGGGTTCCGGGAGTTGAACTCGGGCCCTCGCGCTTGCCAGGCAGGCGCTTACGCCACTGAGCCATCTCACCGGCCCCATTCCTTCAATTTTAACCTTTTTTTTTTTTTTTTTTTTGGTTGTATCCCAGTCACTTTCTTTATCCCTGAGACACAATATCTGACACTCACGGCTTATAAGACAGGTTTATTTTGGCTCACATGTACAGTCCATGATCAGCTGGCTCCAAGGCAGGGATGGCATGCCAGAGGGGAATTGTGGAGAAATGTTGCTCATACCACGGCAGCCAGAGAGCAGAGAAGTGATGAACCTGGGAGGGAGATACACCCTTCCAGGTCACGCACCCAGTGATCTTCCTTTCCTTATCAGACAACACTTTCTAATAGCAAGTCAGCTATACTCCTGGATAAGCCCTGCCTCTGAGCTCACAAGGCCCTTAAGGGACACCCTTTTTTTTTTTGTTTTTTCTTGGTACATGATTGCAGTATGTACAGTTTACAATCACTTTGGGGAGTGGGTACATTACATAATACAGCTCGTTTCTTTTCTTTAAATCTCCTTCCCTCCTCTTCTAAATCCCCTTTCATCATTTTCATTCTTGTTGATATTATTAATCTTAGCTCGTGTTTATGAGACATGTTTACATTTATTGAGGTTATTAGTTTCCTGCACATGCCCTATCTTTATTCTACTTATTTCCCCTTCCTTTTCCCCTCTCCTCTCGCCCACATTCTCTTGGATCCCTTCCCATTTGCAAGAGATCCTGTTGTCTCTTCCTATTCATCCTTTATTGTGCTGTTTGTACTTTGCTTTACCCAAATACGAAATACTATATGGCATTTAAGCTTATGTGTCTGACTTACTTCACTCAACACTGTATTTTATAGGTGCATCCATTTTCCTACAATGTCTCTAATTTGTCCTTCTTTATAGCCGAGTAGTATTCCATTAGATACCACATTTTCTTTATCCAATTGTCTGTTGATGGGTATACAGGCTGCTTCCAGGATTTAGCTATTATGAATTGCGCTGCTATAAACACTGGTATACATGTATGGTGACAGTATGATGTCTTTAGCTCTTTGGGGAAGATATCTAGAAGGGAGATAGCTGGGTCACACATAATTTCTAATTTTAGTTCTCTGAGGCATTTCCATAGCGGTTGTACTCATTTACATTCTGGGGGACATTCTTGATGCAACCCATAACAGGTTAGCTGGTTTTATGTTATCCAGGTAGCCTCAAACTTCTAGCCTCAAGCAATTGTCCTGTCAGTCTCCTGAGTTACTGGGACTATAGGGGTGCACAGTTGTGACCACCTTGTTGATTAAAAGTAAGCTTCTTATAAATACCACAGAGTTGGACCATTTTAATTACTTACAAGTCAAATTATTTAAATACAAGATGACCAAAAATTGTAGAGTTTTGGTCAATTTTTATAAGATAACAGAAAATATAAAAATGACACATATGAGTGCATCTCATGCAAATGAGAATCAACTGGTTGAAATGACTCCCAACTGAGTGACCCTTAGGATAGTCAGTATGTAAACAAATGTGTTGCCGAAGTGATGCTCAGGGTAAACTGGTAAGTGGTTAAAAATCTACTCTAAAAAGTAAAAAAGAGCTGGGGATGTAGCTCAGTGTGAAGACCTTGGGTTCAATTCCCAGTACTACACCTCCAATCCATTCTACCAATCTTTAATCTTTTAATTGCTGTGTTTAGACAATTTATATTTAAAATAATTATCAGTAAGGGCACAAATATGTTATTTTTATAATTTTTAATCTAAGAAATTCATTAGGATAGTCATTTACTCCTTTTAAAAAAATTTTTACTTTCATTTTATTTTTAATTATCCTTTTTTTTTTTTTTTTTTTTGAGAGGGTCTCACTTTGTAGTGCAGGATGGCCATGAACTCACTATGTTGCCCAGACTGGCCTCAAACCCATGGTGATCCTCCTGCCTCAGCCTCCCAAGTGCTGGAATTACAGGTGTACGCCATCACTCCCAGCATTTACTCCTCCTTTAATCCATTCTGATGTTCCGTCTTTTCTGAAGTTTCAAGACTTCTGTCATCATTTCTTTGTATTTCTCATTAACCTTTATTATTTTTTTTTTGTGGGTACTGGGGGGGGTCGACCTCAGGACCTTGCGTGCCAGCAGGCGCCCATGCCGCTGAGCGATATCACTGGCCAATTTTTCGTATGTGGGTTTCAGGAGTCGAACTTGGGCCCTCGTGCTTGCCAGGCAGACGCTTACGCTGCTGAGCCATCTCACCGGCCCCCTTTGGTTATTCTTTAAAAGCATGTTTGCTAGTAACAAATTCTATTGATTATTCTTCATCTGTGTTTTAATTATTTTTCCTTATGTGTACACCTCCTTCTGGCTGCCACTGTTTCAGATCAGAAATTACTTAACCTTCTGATTTATATTGCCCTATGTGTCTTCTCTCTCGGCCTTCAAAACTTTTTTCTTTATCTTTATTCTTCAGAAGTTTAACAGATGTGCCTCACTGTGGATTCCTTTGGGTTTATTTCCCCTGTTTCTTGAATATATATGTTTACGCTTTCAGGATTTTGTTTTCTGTTTCCGTTTTTGCCCAATGTGGGGAATTTTCAGCCATTATTTCTTCAAATATTTTTCAGTTCTACTCTCTTCTCTTCTTCAGGGAGTACAGGGTAAGCTTTGTAGTTACTGTCATTTCAATGGGTCCCTGGGTTTTTTAAGTCAACCTTCTAAAAGTGCCCTATGCTGATGACCAAGCCTTCAACACATGGCCTTTAGGACACATTTACCATCCAAACCATAAAAAGCTGTTATACTTTTCAGCTCCAGAATATATGTTTAGCTCCTCTTTAATAATTTCTCTTTATTGATATTGTCTATTTGATCATACCAGTATATCATTCTCTTGGTTTGCTCTCATTTCTTTCTTTCTGGTTGCTTTCAACTCTTAAGCACATTTAAGTTGGTCAATTTAATATCTTCATTTAATAAATCCAATATGTTTGTCAGAGGTGTGTTCAATCATTCTTTTGAGTGGGCCATGTATTTCTGTTTTTTATACGTCATTCAATTTTTGCTGATACTGGGTATTTTTAATATTACAATGTGATCTCTTTGAAAATCAGATTCTCCCACTTATCTAGTGTTTGCTGTTCCTTGTTGAGGTCAGCAGTTACCAATTTGGCTAGTTACTTTTTCAAACTACAGTAAGTCCCCAACTTAGGAACATTCACGTTATGAACTTTCACAGCTGTACTGTACAAGACTCACTTTTTGGCGTACAAACGAATTTGACTTACAAACGATTCTCCTCGAACAGAACTCGTTTGTAAGCTGGGGACTTACTGCAGCTTGCAAAGACTACACAGTAAGTCCCTGACTTAGGAACATTTGAGTTGAGAACTTTCACAGGTGTACTGTATAAGACTCACTGTCAGCTTGCAAACGAATCCAACTTAGAAAAAATTCTCCCCGAACAAAAGTCAGAGACTTACTTTATTCTTTGTTGTGTGCTGTCACTGAACTTTCAGAGCCTTTTCTTCAGTCGATACAGTGGTACCTCGGTTCATGAACTTAATTCATTGTATGATTCTGGTTGTGACCCAAACTGATCACAAGTCAAATAAAATTTCCCCAATGTTCAATGTAAATAAGGTTAATCTGTTCTGACCCCTACAAACGTCACAAACCAATTTTGGTCATGAATCAAATCAAATTTTCCCATGAGGTTCAATGTAAATAAGGTTAATCCTTCTGAACCATATGTATTTTTTTTAACCACAAAAATATGAAACAAGGGGCCGGTGATATAGCTCAGCGGCATAAGCGCCTGCCTGGCAAGCGCAAGGTCCTGAGTTCAACTCCCGGTACCTGCGTTTAAAAAAAAAAAAAATGAAACAAATACAGTACAGTATGAAGAGAGGGAACACTAACCTTGCTTGAGGCGATTTCTGGCATGTCGGACAGGAAGGTGTGTGTGTGGGGGTTACTGTTTGGAGGGAGAGTACCCTTCCAGAAGGCCATCGGAGAGATCTTCAGGGGTTTCCTCTCTTTGTCTCTTAGCTACAGAGTCCATTTGAATGAAAAATCTGTCTAATGGCACTTGTTTTCTCCTGTGCTGCATAACCCTCCAGAAATGAGAGACCACGTAATCATTCATCAGATTCAACACTCTGTTTGTTACATTTACATTGGGGTGGTGCTTCACAAAGAAATCCTGGCACTCATTCCATTTCTCCATAATGGATTTTATCACATCACTGCGAACCTCTTCCCTGTCTTCCTCTTTCTCAGTGGAATATTCCTCAACGATTGCCTTCTGCTGCTCACTCTGCCCTGGCAGTGCCTTTTCCTTCTGCGTGATATAGGTTCTATTTGGCATTTTCTTCCAGAAGAGCCCTGTTTCATCACAGTTGAACACTTGTTGAGTAACATATCCTTCTGCCTGATTCATGAATTCTGTGAATTCTTTCTTGTAGGCTTCTGCAGCGGCCTTGTCAGAACTAGAAGCCTCACCATGTCTTATCACACTGTGGATGCCACTTCTCTTGAGGAATTTATCAAACCACCCTCTACTGGCTTTAAATGCATCACCTGTTGCACTTGTAGAAGGGTTTTCTTGCAGTAAATCACTATGCAATTTCCTGGCTTTTTCACAGATCATAGCTTCATTAACACTATCACCTGCCAGCTGTTTCTCATTCACCCACACTAACAAAAGTTTTTCCACCTCTTCTAGCACTTGTGACCTTTGCTTGGTTAATGTCGTTACACCTTTTGCCACATCAGCTTTTTTGATGGCATCTTTATTCTTCAAAATAGTTGAGATTGTTGACTTTGCCATCTTGTACTCGGAGGCCAGATCAGTCACACGAATACCACACTCATGCTTCTCTATAATTTCCTTCTTCAATTCAATGGTTATTTTCTTCAGAACCTTCTTCTTACCATTCTTGCTGTGCGCATTCCTGTCACCTGCATTACTGCTCTGTACTTTCTTTTTACCACCATACTCGCTCTGCAGTTTCTTTGGAGCCATACTGAATTGAACAATACTGTACAGTACTGTATGTGCTGAAAAGCACACAAAAAAGATTCACAGCAAGTGTGCACAGGTCTGTCTGTGACCTTGATCTTGACTCCAGGAAGCCATGACCACGTGGCAGAGTGAGGAAGTGGCTAAATTCGTATTCATGCGGGGAAGATGGCCAAGGCTGTGTTTGTCACCCGACGTGGCGTTCACAAATGGAAGCAAAATTTTGCCGAATGCTTCTGTTCGCAAACCGAATTGTTTGCGAACAGAAGCGTTCATTAATTGAGGTATTATTGTATAAACTTCCTTAAATGCCTGAAACCAGAAAAAAAAATTTCAAGTCTCTGCAGAATGCCTCTGTAGTAGGATAGTCTTTCCACACTTATCTAGGCTTCCTCTAAGTCTTGTCTTTCCCCTTCCCCTTATCCTTATCCTTACCCTTTTGCTTATGCAAAGTCCAAAGAGTAGCCAGAGGG
Organism: Erethizon dorsatum; assembly: GCA_028451465.1. Classification (NCBI taxonomy): domain Eukaryota; kingdom Metazoa; phylum Chordata; class Mammalia; order Rodentia; family Erethizontidae; genus Erethizon; species Erethizon dorsatum. The sequence goes on along the minus strand of CM051833.1, from coordinate 41,009,314 downwards.
ATAAACCTAGTGTCCTCTCAGTTTCTGGGCATGCATCTTGCTAAGAACATGCATACTATACTCCACATGCCTCAGTTTACTGAGTATCTCTTTAAACCTTTTTTTTTTTTTTCCAAGAACCTTCCTCCTAGTGTTGTCCTCTCCAGATATTTGGAACTGTCTGCTGCTTAACATACACTGCTCCATACACCAATCCTTGCCATAGCCAGCTAAAGGCAGTATTACCTTAAATGCTTTGGACAGACTCATCCTGGGAAGCCACTGGAGCCCAGAAGGGGAAAAATAAGGATAGCTTCTGTGCTGGTCTCTCCAGGAATCTTCAGATAAGTCAACATACTGAATTACAGTTTTAAAGAGCAAAGTCTGTTTTCCTGCTGGCACCCACTAGCTGCACCAGCAAAGCAGGCTGCTGTCACCAAAGTCTCCACAACTGGAAGTGGGGTGGGAGGATGGCAAACACAAATTCTACAAAGCTTACCAAAATTCTTCATTAAGTACTCTCCTGCCTGTGTTTTCTTATTAGATTTCACAGGTCCTAAAAAGTTGATTCTGTTAGTTTCTGCCAACTTAATGGCTGATTTAATGGAAGGACTGATTACTTAAGTCCTCAGTCCACCCATTCCCTTAATGCTGCACCCCACTAATCTTGATGAATTGGTACTCAAATCCTTTTAATACCAAATAATGACATGTTGTAATTTTCTTCACATAGCTATTTCTAATTTCTTATATAACACCTGATGCTAGTACAGTGACACCTCAGTTCACGAACTTAATTCTTTCCACGATTCTGGCTGCAAACTGAATTGGATGAGAACCAAATCAAATTCTCCCACAAGGTCAACACTGAATCTAACGATTTTTTTTTTTTTTTTTTAATGTGGATACCGGGAGTCGACTTCAGGACCTTGTGCTTGCCAGCCAGCAAGCGCTTGTGCTGCTGAGCGATATCACCAGCCCTTTTTTTCCTTTATGTGGGTACCGGGAGTCGAACTCAGGACCTCACGTTTGCAGGGCAGGCACTTACGCCGCTGAGCTATCTCACCGGCCCTAACCATTGAATTTGATTTGGTTCTCGTCCAATTCAGATTGTGACCAGAATCATGGAAAGAACTAAGTTCATGTATTTTGTGTTTGGTTGCCATCCTACATGAAGTTCTATTTTCTATAGTACTATCACTGACATATAAGAAAGTTGATGTTATAAAAAATTACTAAGAGATAATGTCCACTGTGACATTATCTTTGGTGCAAAAAGTTACAAACTATTATGATCTTGTTTTTGGATCTAATGATCTTATTTTTGTAAAGATACCAGAGAGATTGCCCACGGCATTTAATCTTGGTTATCTGTAGGAAGTCTGAATATATAATTGTGCTCTTTTTGTTCATTTGTATTTTATCTAAAATTTGCTTACTCTTTCGATTTGTGGTCAAGTGTTCACAATTGCCCATTATTTACCCACAGTCTTAGCCTGGCAGAACATCTGTAGGGCTTCTATCCTTGCCACTGGCCCCTGAACTCTGGCCTTTCCCCAAGTCTGAGCAAGCATGCACGTGCAGACCGGCTGTCCCTGGGGAGATACATTTCCTGTCAGACTAATCCCACCAGGCCGCTTGCTCACCTCACCGCTTGCTTTCCAGTTCCTCCCAACGGTTTTATTTTATTCTTCCCTATAAAAGAAAATCCTTTTTCTATTTGATTTTGAGATGCCTGTAAATCCTGAATTCAGCATTTTCCTATTGCAATAGATTTCTTTTTTTTGTGTGTGGGTACCAGGAGTCGACCTCAGGACCTCGTGCACCAGTAGGCGCCCGTGCCGCGGAGCGATATCACCGGCCCTTTTTTCCTATGTGGGTTCCGGGAGTCGAACTCGGGCCCTCGCGCTTGCCATGCAGGCGCTTACGCCCCTGAGCCATCTCACCCGCCTTGCAATAGATTTCTTGAATAAGAAATCAATTCTTGCTTGGAACTTATTTTAAGAGACAATTTGCTTACCTTCTTCACTGCTGGGAGAAACGCTATTCACTTTTTAAAACAGCATTCTGTTGCTAGTATTAATACATTTAATTTCCTAGTGTGTAACCTTTTAATTTATATTGGCGCGTGTGTATGGTCACCCGCGCGCACCTCATATACGCTCATAATTTACCTTGATTCACATCTTCGCTCCCTCGGGTAGCGCTGGCTGTCCACAATCCCACCTTCCCGGGTCCCAAGAAGTCCAGGTGGGATGGCAGCGGCAGCCGAGTCGGGGGCACCCACTCAAAGCTGCAGCACACAAGTGGCATCAGTTCAACCCCCACCCTGCAGCAGCGGCTTCACCACGGGCCACAACTCCTATCGCGCACGCGCGGCTCACGCGGGTCCGCTGTCGCGCATGCGCGGGTGACGCGAGGCACGCTGGGAACGGCCAGTGCGCGCGTCGCAGAAGTGTGGCCGGTGGAGGTGGTGGCGGAAGCCTGGCAAGGTGGGCAGAGGGCCTCTCGGCTCTGGGCTGGGGATAGAGGGAGTATGCGCTGGGCGTGGGGTCTGCCGCTGAGGACAGCCCAGGCCGGCTGTTCGGGAGCCGCGGCGGAGGAAGTGTCCGGGGAGACTCTGAGCTCCCGTGAGAGTGGATTTCGCTTCTAAAGCCGCGTGAAACACCTGCCTCGTGGGGTCATCCTGGCATCCGTGGTGAACAGTGCCTGGCAGTGGTGGCCGCTGCTGGACCTCAAACACCTCTGCTGCTTCCAAATCGTGTGCACAGCCTCGCCCTTGTGGACCAAAGTCAGAAGCTGGTCGGCAGACAAACCAGAAGACAGTTCCGGCGTCCTTCCTGTAAATGGCTAGCCTTACCAGTTTATCAGTCAGCACCGAGCCTCCACCACACTTGGCAGAAGTAATTTTCAGTGTGAAGAAATGATTTGGAGGATTGAATCTTACCATGTTTCTTGTATTTCTCGATATCTTCAGCGCCCTTGAGACAGACAGCATAATTGTTTTGAAGTAGAGCTGAACAGTCCATACTGTTCAGCAGCCTTGATTTGAAATTGTAGATCCTGTGGAATATTTTCAGTGTGACCTTGGGAGAAGATTCCAGTTATAATGGATTTGTGCATTTCTTAGGCGTATTTTTCGTTTTCCTTGGAGCAGAGTGCACCTTTTATGAAGAGGGAGACATCCCAGAAACAGGATCCTCCATGGAAGAGAACTACCCCCCTTCAGAGTGAGTCTCCAAGCAGAGGCAGTACCCAGAAAGGAGCAGAGCTTACATTTTCGCAGGCTCTAGTTCTCAGACACTACATATACAGGTACTGTAGAAAAACAATTTTAAAAATGACTTACATTAAAGCACCTCCATCTCTTTTTTTCATAGCTTTGGATGAGTTCTCTAACTCACAGGGTAAAATTAGGAGAAATGAATGTGCAGAGCAACTTTTGGTGAAGACTTAGTGTTACTTCATTTAGTATGTTGTAATTTATTTCACCAGGTTTCTCACTTTTAAACTTTCTTTGAGAATATGAAATGATACGTTGTTTTAAAAATGGATAGGGCCGGTGAGATGGCTCAGCGGCGTAAACGCCTGCCTGGCAAGCGTGAGGCCCGGAGTTCGACTCCCGGAACCCACATAGGAAAAAAGGGGCCGGTGATATCGCTCAGCGGCACGGGCGCCTGCTGGCGCGCGAGGTCCTGAGGTCGACCCCCGGTACCCACAAAAAAAAAAAAAAAAAAAAAAAGGATAGAAAAGTTATATTCACCTAGTAAAAACATTGCACATCCACAGTTCCACATGCCTGTCACAGTCACAGATGGATACATGAGTGCTTCTTTACGTGTCCCTTCCTGTGCCTCTCCAGGGCAAAGGATATTCTCCCACAGACAGGCATTTTTCCAAGGTGTTATGATTTAGGTCTTAAATGTCCCCTAAAAGCTCTTCTGTTGAAAGTTTGGTCCCAGTGCAGCAGTGTTCAGTGTTGGGAGAAAATTGTATCACAAGAACTCCAACCTTGGGCCGGTGAGATGGCTCAGCGGCGTAAGCGCCTTCCTGGCAAGCGCGAGGGCCCGAGTTCGACTCCCGGATCCCACATACGAAAAAGGGGCCGGTGATATCGCTCAGCGGCACGGGTGCCTGCTGGCGCGCGAGGTCCTGAGGTTGACCCCCGGTACCACAAAAAAAAAAAAAAAAAAAAAGAACTCCAACCTTATCAATGGATTAATTCACTGATGGATTCATAACTTAATGGACTATCAGGAGTTGGTGGGAACATTCGAAGGTATGACCTGATGGCAGTAAGAAAGTCACTGGGGGCATGCCCTTGAAGGGTATATTTTCTCTCCCACCCCTTTCCCTTTCTTTCCTTCCTGGCCACCAAGATGAGCAGCTTTGCTCTACTGTGTGCTCCCTCCCAGGATTTTTAACTTCAGGCCCAATGCCAGAGGGCCATGTGACCATGGAGGGAAACCTCTGAAACAGTTGATAGAAATTTTAAGAATTTTAACAAACTAACTAACAGTCTGATACCATATTAGGACAAGATATGCTTATCCCACCTGCCACACAGCTAGACCACTAAACCAAGTTAGCTTTGACTGACTACACCCAGCTGCTTTTCATAGATAGTCTGACCCAGGTCGGCCTGACCACATCTAGCTGCACTGTCTGTGTTTTCCCACCTAAAATTATATTCTGTTTTTCTAACCTATTTCAAGGACTATCTAGCCAGCAACAGACAGTGACTAACCCAGCCCAAAGAGAGTTTACCATGCTTTCAGCTTTTGTACTTCCTGCTTGCAAAACCTATGTAAGCTAACCCAAAACTGACTCTGGACTAGTAATTTGGAACTGAATTCCCACCAGCGTGCCAGCATAATAAAAACGTGGCCTTCCAACTCCTTAATGCAGAGTGTCTTCCTTTTAGTTCAGTATTGGTTCTGCAACACAGTAAGCCAAAAAAAATCTTTCCTTAATTTCCCTCAGGTATTTTGTCATAGTGATGCAAACCTCACTGACATAATGGGTGATGTTTGTACCTTTTTATGTAGGTGAATCCAGGAGTTGCAAGGCTGTTCATATCTCTAGTGACTTCATTCCTTTTTTTCTACCCAGATATTCCTTCATAGCTTCATACATTTTTCAGAGATCAGCAGAAAATGGACGAATCCCATGTAAGTTGTTGAAGTCATTCTTTACTCTGTTTTACAGTGGATTTTGTGAGGCTAATTATTCTTTTTTTGTGTGTGTGTGGGTACCGGGTGTCGACCTCAGGACCTCATGCACCAGCAGGCACCCGTGCCGCTGAGCGATATCACCGGCCTGTTTTTCGTATGTGGGTACCGGGAGTCGAACTCAGGACCTCGTGCTTGCCAGGCAGGCGCTTATGCCTCTGAGCTATCTCACTGGCCCGAGGCTAATTATTCTTAAAATGGAAAAGTAGAAATAGATGTAATGAACTTCAAGGAAACAGTATAACACAATGGTTTAAAAATTTTTTTTTTTTTTAAAGACAAGAAAAAAACAAAACAAATCAAAAGAACAAATTCTCAAAACAACATAATAGGAGGGTAACAATGGTTAATACATTACATATTACTATCTTTAAGTTAGTTATTCAGGATATCAGACATTAGCATTCAATTGTCCAAACATTATTGGCACAAACCTTACTCTTCAATGAACTAAGTAAAATTGTAGTGTATCTATCTTAACCATCATATATATATATATATATATATATATTTATATATATATACAATTTTTTTTCCCTTTCCCTTCTTTCTTTTCCCTATTCCAGTCTCTCTTTCCTTTTGACCAGTTTCTTTTTGATTCACCATGTCTATTGTACATTTTGGATCTTATTTACTCTTTCAGTTTCTCATACTAGAGAGACAATACGATGCTTACACATGTGCTTCTGGTTTATTTCACTTATGAGTATTTTCTCGAGTTGCATCCATTTACCTATAAAAGTCTCCAGTTTATCCTTCTTTATGGCTGAATAGCATTCCATTGTATAAAAATACCACATCTGCCGGTGAGATGGCTCAGCGGCGTAAGCGCCTGCCTTGCAAGCGCGAGGGCCCGAGTTCGACTCCCGGATCCCACATACGAAAAAGGGGCCGGTGATATCGCTCAGCGGCACGGGTGCCTGTTGGCGCGCGAGGTCCTGAGGTCGACCCCCCGGTACCCACACACAAAAAAAATAAATAAATAAATAAAAATAAAAATACCACATCTTTCTTATCCATTCCTCAGTTGATGGGCATTTGGGTTGTTTCCAAGATCTGGCTATTACAAATTGTGCTGCTATAAACATGGGTGCACATATATCGCTGTGGTACGATGTTTTTAATTCTTCTGGGAAGATGCCCAGAAGGGGAATAGCTGGGTCAAATAGGACCTCCAACCCTAGTATTTTGAGGAATCTCCACACTGACTTCCACAGTGGCTGTACCAGTCGACACTCCCACCAACAGTGAAGAAGGGTTCCTTTTTCCCCACAGCCCCTCCAGCATTTGTTATTAGTTGATTTCTTTATAGTAGCCATTCTTTCTGGGGTGAGATGGTATCTCAGTGTTGTTTTAATTTGCATCTCTCGAATGACTAGTGATGTTGCACATTTTTTTGTATATTTATTTGCCATTAGTATTTCTTCATCTGAGAAATGTGTATTCATCTCAGATGCCCATTTTTGGAGTGGGTCTTTAAATTTGGGAGGTCTGATTTTTTTGAGTTCTTTATATGTTCTCGATAGTAATCCTTTGTCTGAGGAACAGCTGGCAAACATTTTTTCCCACATTGTGGGTTGTCTCTTCACTCTTAAAAACACTAATTTTAAAACTTTAATATACATAGAATTACCTGGAAAGATGTTAAAACACAAAATAGGACTGGAAATTTACATCTTAAGATTGCAGGTGATGCTGATGTTGAGGTCTACCAGCCAATAACATTGGAATAGCAGATTAATAGGGCTAAGTTACCAAATTTGGGTTGCAAATATTTCTGACCCATGGAAAATAAGATTATGTGTTACATGATTTTCATTGCTCATAACAATGAAGCTACATGATTTCTTTTGGTACAGCAAGACTTTCCAACCCTGAAAGCTGAAAATAAAAACCTTTTGTGCTTTTTAAATCAGTAATGAACAAACAGCCTTCTAGTGCCAACCGTGAAATAAATTACTGTACTATTCTATTTGTTCTTCAGTAAAAGCAAAAGGCAAGCCAGGTATGGTGCCTTGCACCTATAATCTTGGGAGAGCAGTTGGGTGCTGGGGCAGGAGGATCACTGGGAGTTTGAGGCCAGCCTGGGCTACAAAGTGAGTTCAAGTCCAGCCTAAACTGCATAGCAAAACCCTGTCTCAAAAAAAAAAAAAAAAAAAAGAAAGAAAGAAAGTAAAGACAAAGAAAAGATCAGATACCACGCAGTTTTCAGTTAATGAAGTTTTTATTGGGAACCGTGTTACCAGAGCCTATGTAGATGACTTTCTGATGGTTTTCTCTTTTGCTTTTTCTAAATAAAACTTGGAGCATGTACAGAATAAATTGACTGAATGTACCTAAAATAACTTTCCAAAAGTTTTAGTCTTGTTCAGCATGTAGAATGTTAAGAGATTATTTTCTGGCGAATGTTTATGTACTTAATCAAATTTCAACTTACGCTTCATAGAGTGAATTGTTCCCCATCGTTGGTTGGAATTTGGCCTGTAAAACTCAACAATGATATATTGTTTATTGTGGCAAAATACATGCAACACAAAATTAATGTAAAGTGTACTAACCAATGGCATTTAGTATATTCACAGTATTATACATAATCACTAATTCCAGAGCATTGTCATCACCCCAAAAGGAAATCTCAGGCTGGTGACATAGCTCAGCGGCACAGAGCCTGCCTGGCAAGCATAAGGTCCTGGTTCGATTCCCGGTATCCAAAAAAATCCAAAAAACCAAAAAAAAAAAAAAAAAAAAAAAAAAACCAAAAAAAAAAAAAAAAAAAACCACCAAAACCCAAAAAACACACAAAAAAGGAAATCTCATATCCTTTAAAGACACTTTCCATTAACCCCTGACCCCTGGCAAGCACTAATCTACATTCTGTCTATAGACTTTTTAAAATTCTGGATATTTTATATAAATATAATCATACAATTTGTGCTTTTTGGGTATCTGACTTCTTTCATGTTGTATAATGTTTTCAGGATTTATCTGTATAGTAGTTTGTCCCATTCCTTTTTATGGCTGAAAAATGCTTCATTATATGAATGTACCGTATTTTGCTATTTATGATTGACTTTTAGGCTGTTTATACCTTATGGCTATTCTGAATAGTATTTCAGTGAATATTTGTATATAGCGTAACTATTTGTTTGAACATCTATTTTCAATTCTTCTTGGTATACCTAGAAATGGAATTGCTCTGTCATATATTTATTGTCTTTAACTTATTTAAGGAACTGCCATATTATTTTTCATTACAGTGCCCAATTTTGTATTTCCACAAGCAGTGTAAATGTTCAAGTTTCTCTACATCCAAACATTTATCATTTTAAAACTATAGCCATTTTAGTGTGTGTGAACTTGTATCTCATTGTGGTTTTGTTTGTCCCTAATGACACTGAACATCTTTTCATGTGCTTTTTGGCCATTTGTATATGTTTTCCTGTGGAAGTATCTATTCAAGTCCCTTGTCTGTTTTTAACTGGGTTGTTTATTATAAGAGTACTTTCTGTGTACTAGACCATTGTCAGATATATGATTGTCAAATACTTTGCATTGTATGAGTTGTCTCTTCAGTCTCTTGATAGCATCTTTTTGTTTTGTTTTGTTTTTTTGAGGCAGTGTCTCGCTGTGTAGTTTAGGCTAGTCTTGAACTCACTGTGTAGCCCAAGCTGGTCTCAAATTGCCAGGGATCTGCCTGTCTCAGCCTATTGAGTGCTGGGATTACAGGCATGTATCACCACGCCCAACTTGATAGTATCTTTTGGTTCACAGAAGGTTTTAATTTTGATTAAGATGGTTTGTCTATATTTTCTTCTATTGTTTTTGCTTTTAATGTCATACCTAAGAATCCATTGACAAACGTAAGGTTATGAAGGTTTACTTTTATGTTTTGTTTAAAGGGTTTTACAGTTTTTGCTCTTACATTTAGGCCTTTGATCTATTTTGAGTTAATTTTTTTTTTTTTTTTTGTGGGTACCGGGGGGTCAACCTCAGGACCTTGCGCACCCGCAGGCACCTGTGCCGCTGAGCGATATCACCGGCCCCTTTTTCGTATGTGGGTTCTGGGAGTCGAACTCGGGCCCTCGCACTTGCCGGGCAGGTGCTTAAGCCACTGAGCCATCTCACCGGCCCTTGAGTTAATTTTTGAGTGTAGGGTAAGGCAGCAATCCAACTCACTTGTTCACATGTAGGTATCCAGTTGTCTCAAAACCAATTTTAAGAGACTGTTCTTCCATTGGTCTTGACATCATCATCAAGAATCATTTGACCATAGATGTATAGGTTTGTTTCTGAACTCAATTCTGCTTAATTAATCTAAATGTGTGTCTTCATGCCAGTTCCACAGTTCCACAGTGTTCTGATCATTATAGCTTTGTAACAATTTTGTTTTATTTTGTTTTGTTTTGTTTTGTTTTGAGAAAGAGTCTCACTGTGTAGTTCAGGCATTGGACATACTATGTAGTCTAGGCTGGCCTCAAACTTGTGGCAATTTTCCTGCCTCAACCTCCTGAGTGCTGGGATTACAGGCATGTGCCACCACGCCTGGCTATATAGCAAGTTTTAAAGCCAGGAAGTGCGACTCTGGTTTGTTCATCCAAACTATTTTGACTCTTCAGGATCTTTTGTAATTCCATGCATCTGAAGGTCATGTTGTCCACTTTTGCCCAAAAGGATACTGTATTTTTTCTTGTTTTTTGTTTTTTGTATTGGGAATCAAACTTGGGACCTTGCGCTTACCAGGCAGGCGCTTGTGCTGCTGAGCTATATCCCTGGCCTCTTGTTTGTTTTTTGAGACAGAGTCTCGCTATGTAGTCCAGACTTGCCTTGAACTCATAGTGAAGGGGCACTGAACTTTGATAGAACCTTTTGGGAAGTATTGCCTTCTTAACCATATTAGTATTCCTTAACAAGGAATATCTTCCCACTTACTCAGGTCTTCTTTAATTTCTTTCAACAAAGTTTTATAGTTTTCAGTATACAAGTCTTGGGCCTCCTTGGTTAATTCTATTCTTAAGCATTTTGTTCTTTTTGATATTGTTCTAAGTATAATTGTTTTCTTAATATACATTTTGAATTAATTTTTAGGTATAGGAAAATAATCTTGTATCCTTCAACTTTACTGAATTTATTACCTCTACTAGGTTTTTTTGTGGATTCTTTAAATATTCTATTTTTAAGATGTCACCTACAAATATAGTTTTGCTGCTTACCAGAGGTGGGATCTTAGGGCTTTCTCAGGTCTTTTCTGAATGTACCCCTTATCCTGAATGTGTATGCCATCATGTAGATTCACAGTTAAAAACAAAAAAAAATTGTAAGAATTCTCATGAATAGGCACTGCTGAAATTATATTCAGAAAAATGATGTGCAAAAGTTTTTTAATAAGATGAGATCCCAGTTGTTGATTCTTTGAAGTATTTCCCTTGCAGTTTGGGTTTTGTTCATGAACTCTCCATCTACACCCATGTCTTCAAGATTTCTACCCACTTTCTCTTCCAGTAGATTTAGTGTTTCTGTTTTAATATTTAGATCCTTGATCCATTTTGACTTCAGTTTAGTACATGGTGATAGACATGGGTCTAGTTTTCGTCTTCGGCATGTGTAGAGCCAGTTTTTCCAGCACCATTTGTTAAAGAGGCTATCTTTCTTCCAGTGAACATGTTTGGCCCCTTTGTCAAAGATAAGATGGCTGAGTGTGTTTGTAGTTGTGTCTGCACCTTCCAGTCTTTCCACTGGTCCTCAGGCCCACTTTTTTGCCAGCGCCATGCTGATTCCACCACAGCAGCCCTGTAGTACAATTTCAAGTCAGGAACTGTGATGCCTCCTGCCCCGCCTCTGCTGCCCAGGACTGCCTTTGCTATTCTAGGCCTCCTCTGGTTCCAGACAAATTCCAGGAATGTTTTCTCTAGATCTGTGAGGCATGCACATCAAAAGAAATCACCAACACAGTGAAAAGACAACCCACAGGTTGGGAAGGAATTTTAGCTGATTGTCCCTCAGACAAAAGACTTCTATCTAGAACATATAAAGAACTGAAAAAAATCAGACCCTCAAATTCAAAGACCCACTCCAAAAATGGGCATCTGGCATGAATACACACTTCTCAGATGAAGAAATACGAACGGCAAATAACTATACGAAAAATGTTCTACATCACTGGTCATTCGAGAAATGCAAATTAGAACAACTCTGGGATTCCATCTCACCCCAGAAAGAATGGCTATCATCAAGACATCAACCAATAATATGCTGGAGGGACTGTGGAGAGAAAGGAGCCCTTCTCCACTGTTGGTGGGAGTGCAGACTGGTGCAGCCACTGTGGAAATCAGTGTGGAGATTCCTCAAAGAACTGCGATTGGAGGTCCCATTCCACCCAGCTATTCCCCTTCTGGGTATCTCCCCAGAAGAGTTGGAAACATCTTGCCACAGTGGTATATGTGCACCCATGTTTATAGTGGCACAATTTGTAATGGCTGAATCGTGGAGGCAGCCCAAGTGCCCATCAACCAAGGGGTGGATGAAAAAGATATGGTATTTTTATGTGGTGGAGTGCTGCTCAGCCATAAGGAAGGATAAACTTGAGACTTTTATAGGTAGATGGATGCAGCTCGAGACCATGTTCATAAGTGAAATAAATCAGACTCACATGTGTAAACATCATATTGTCTCCCTGGTTTGAGAAATTGAGAGAGTGAATGGAGTCTGGAGTGTGCAATGGGTATTGTGAAATGGGAGGAAATTGTTCAGAAGGAAGGGAGAACTGGGATGGATGATGGGGGAAGGGACAGTGGGGAGAGGGGAAAAAATGCAAGTTAATTATACTATTAGTGTCTCTTAGATCACTGAAGGGGAGGGTTTATGCTAATATCGATTGGAGAGATTTTTGTGCCCATGTCTTGTACCCTGAGCGGCTACTTTAAGGATAACAGCATATAATGTATTAACTGTTATTCTCCTATTATTTTATTATGAAATTTTGTTTTACATTTTTTCCATAAAATTAAAAAAAAAGAAAAATGAGAAAAGTGAAAATAGCTGCGATAAATAAAACTTGCAGATATCATGAAGAGAGTAGTGTAAAGGAGCAAGGGACAGGATTTCAGGCCAAAGGAATGGGGAGATACAGATACTAAGATCACTGGAGATGTTGCAACCTGTGAATGCATGTCTGTAACCAGGGAGTCAATATTCTGCGAAAGAAATACTTACAGATATTTATCTTTCGGCGTACAAATTTACTTATATAAAAAAGCTGTTCATTAGACTATTGTCAATGGACATTTTTTTTTTTTTTTTTTTTTTTTTTTTTTTTTTTAATGAGACAGGGTCTTGCCATGTAGTTCAGACCAGCCTTGAACTCACTACGTAGCCCAGGCTGGCCTCGAACTCACAGTGATCCTCCTGCTTCAGCCTCCCAAGTGCTGGGATTACAACTGTACAGCACCACACCCTGCTGGAAAAATGTTAACACATGATTCATATGTACTGCAAATGAAAAATTGTAGATAAGATGAGAACAATGAACCTCATTTTTACATATTTTTAGGTAAATCCAATAGTAGTTGGCAAGTAATAGAGATCAGTCTGTGTTTAGTCAGGTTGTCTAGGACATCCAAAAAATGTTAGCTTCCAGAAGGAAGGTGGAAGCTGGCACACTTCCTAATGGGTAGCCTGGCACTTCTGCCACATTCTCCTAAACCAAAGCAAGTCACAGGCCAGACCAGAATGAAAGATAAGGATGAAAATTTCCCCCTTATGAAGAGAACGTTGCAAGGAAAGGAATTGATAATGCATCTTTGGCCATCATACTAACCTAAGGAGGGCTGTACTTGTAAATCATAATGTATGAAATGTTATGAGGTTTTGGGAAATAAGGAATACAGGGACTGATGGGCTTTAAAAACAGTAGCATCAAGGGACTGGGTGGCTCTTGGTCATAAAAGCATGGACACTGGACTGAGGCTGTAACCCCCTTGCCAACTTTGAAAGCGTGGTCAAAGTGAAAGCTGTTGTTGACTGGCCAACCTCCAGGAGCACATGTGCTGATGAGAGTGTGTATGCAGTTGCCATCAGTGTCTCTTCAGCTATCTCTGGTCTTTTGGTGGTGCCTAATTATGGCTTAAGATACAGCCAAGAACAGTCTCAGGCTTGAACTGGAAGAAGAGAACATTCTATTCTCATCAGTTAGAGTATTGCTTGTTAAAAGTATTCTTGCCAGGACAGGTTTTATTCATTTGTCTATTTCTGTGGCACTAGGGATTGGTCCCAGGGCTTTTGCACTAAGATGCATCTCCAGGTCTTTCAAAAACTTTTTTTTAATCTTTACTTTGAGACAAGGTCTCACTACATCAGTGGTGGCAAACCTATGGCACATATGCCACAGTGGGCATGCAGAGCCTTCTCTTCTGGCACGTGAGTCAAGCCACCCCAAAATCACCCCAGCAGCCGAACATTGGATATTCAGGTTTAATTGCAGTTTTAATTTCAGGTTTAATTGGCACTTTGCTATAAATGTGTTTTGGGTTGCAGTTTGGGCACTTGGTTTGCCATCAGTGCACTACATTGTATAGGCAGAACTCAAACTTTTGATCCTCTTGCCTCAGTCTCACAAACGCTGGGATTACAGGGATGTACCACTACACTAAGCTCAGGCTTAATTCTTAATTTGCCAGTTTTTGGATTGTCCCCAGAAAGTACTCATTAACTTTTATCTAATTTTTTATTGGGAAGCCTGAGAGATTTAGAAAATGTCTTTTCTTTCACAATAGGTTGAAATAAAGAACTACCCTAAAGGGCTATCTACAAATAGATGTTACCTACTGAGCTCTGCCAGGCTGGCATGTTTGTGTTCAAGGTGAGTAGAATGAGATCTGGGTAGTATTTTACATAACATGTTCAGAAGTTATACCATGTGAGCACAAAGTATACCTTTTCAGATCCAATCGATAATTAAATACTATATTTAGATGCTCACTAGATAAATCAGAATGAAGGATGCTTAACAAATTCAACATCAATCAGTCATCTTTATTAGGAAGGGGAAGAAAATGCCAGCAGATTTTTTTTGTGTGTGTGTGGGTACCGGGAGTCGAACTCAGGACCTCGCACTTGCCAGGCAGGCACTTATGCTGCTGAGCTATCTCACTGGCCTGAGCAGTTTTTGGATTAGAGGACCATTTAACAATTACAGATCTTCCTCGACTTATGGTGGAGTCATAAGTCATCACGATAAACCCATTGTTAGGTTGAAAATATCCTTAAGTTGAAAATGCATTTAACACACCTGCTCTACCGTACATCATGGTTCAGCAACACAGTACCCTGTAGAGTATTCGTTGTTCACCGTGTGATCATGTGGCTGACCAGGCTGTGGCTCACTGCTGCTGCTCAGCATTATGAGTGAGTACAGTATTGTACTTCCTGTTAGTAGCCTGGGGAAAAAAGTAACATTTAAAAATTGCAGTAAGGGGGCCGGTGAGACGGCTCAGCGGCTTAAGCGCCTGCCTTGCAAGCGCAAAGGCCCGAGTTCGACTCCCGGAACCCACATACGAAAAAGGGGCCGGTGATATCGCTCAGTGGCACGGGCGCCTACTGGCGCGCGAGGTCCTGAGGTCGTCCCCCCGGTACCCACAAAAAAAAAAAAAAAAAAAAAAAAAAAAAAAAAAAAAAAAAAAAAAATTGCAGTAAGGTTTCTATTGAATGTCTGCTGCATTCACAGCATCATAAAGTCAAAAAATTGTAAGTCGAACCCTCTTAAGTGGTGCAGTATCTGTATATGAAATTCAGGCAATTTTATGGGTTATTAATAACGTAGCTGGTAGAGTTAGGTATTGTAAATTTTATATTAGTACACATTAAATATGACATAGAGATGATATCTTATGATGGGATAATGAGAAAACTGTAAAATAATACAAGGAAGCTGGCCATTAACTTGAAAGAAGATAAAGGAATACTGCAGGAGGGATCAATTTAACAATTCAATTCAATTTCATTTAGACAGTGTTTATTTCATATATTTGTTACACTCCACCAGGAAATTTTTTGTTTTGATATTATGACAATTCAAGTAAAAAACACATTTCATTGAAAAAATATTTCTAAGCTTAAGCTTTTAACATATAAATATACTGCACAAAATAAATATACTGCACAAAAACTACCTATCCACAAATTACTGTGCATCATTTCTAGAACGCATGACATTTATAAAAGTACACTTGTAAATGGCTGCAATGTTTTCAGCTCTAGGTAACAGAAAACTTACTTTGTAAAGTGCCATGTAGTAAATATCTTGGGCTCTGTGTTCCATTTGGTCTCTGTCACAACTACTCTTCTCTGCTGATGTAGCGTAAAGGCAGCCACAGGCAAACCAGAAAGAAATGGGGTTTGTTTATGTGAGTTTTCTTAAAACACTTTATGTATGGACACTGAAATTTGAGTATAATTTTAATATGCCACAAAATATTCTTTAATCTTCAACTGTTTAGTAATAAAAAATTATTCTCAGCTTATAGGCTACAAAAATGGGCTGTGGACCAGATCTGGCTGATGGGCTATAGTTTATCAATCCCTGTCCCAGCCCAGTCAGGAACTACTTCTGAATTACTTGAAGAAAACTAAAAAAGGAAAAGGCAAAAGAAAAAAATGAAGGCACTAGCAGTAATAAGGTGAGAGATAATATTTGGTTGCCAATTTTTTTGGCAGAGTAATTCACGACATGTAAGTTAAAATGATAATATCTAATAATACCTTGAGTCTGAGACACTGTTCTAAGTGCTTTAAAAATATTAACTCATTTCCACCTCAAAGCAATCCTATGATGTTATTAATGCTACTCTTACAGAAAAGGAACTGAGGCACAGTGGGGGATGAGTGACAGGCCCCATGATGGCATCTGGGCCAAGGCAATAGGAATCCAGAGTCCACATTTTAACCATTGTGCTGTGTCGCTTCTACTAGGATGAAAAAGGCAAGGAAGAACATTTAGGACTCTGATACAGAATACAGACACAGATAGCTCTATACCCTGCTCAAACATCAACAGTAAGGTAAGAGAAATAATATTTCTTGCATAGCACTCAGTTTTTATTGTGTAGAGTGCAATAATTTTATTGTTTTCAGCTACTTTAAAAGCAGCTCAGACTTTTTTTTTTTTTTTTGGTGGGTACTGGGGGTTGACCTCAGGACCTCGTGCGCCAGCGATATCACCGGCCCCTTTTTTCGTATGTGGGTTCTGGCAGTTGAACTCGGGCCCTTGCGCTTGCCGGGCAGGCACTTATGCCACTGAGCCATCTCACTGGCCTCCAGCAGTTCAGACTTTTGCAAACATAAATATGTCCCTAATTCAAAATTTGGCTGACCACACAGCTGAACATTTCACAAAACATTTTAGCTCCATTTTAAAGGGTTAAGTCAGTAACAATGTTTATATCCATCAACAAGTGCCAGGAAGAAGACAGAAAAGATACATTATAATTTAAAAGAGTATTGCACTACAATACATATTATTTTAACAGGAGTCACCTGTGAGACAATGGGTCACGTCTTCCTACATATAACAGTTACTGAACTAAGGTGATGTGTTTTCCTATATACAACTATGGATGGGTTCACATGCATGTTAAACATCTACAAGTTACATTTTGTAGCACACTCACGTACATAAGCCCTACACTAAGACTCCTCATGTGTATTTAATGATGTTGCCTGATTACTCATTTTGGCTTTTAAAAAATTTCATATATGGAGGCATTTTCAGGTTTCTTTAAAAAGAAAAAGCACTCTTGGAATCTGTAACATGACTTACAGTATAAGTGCTCCCCTCAGTACAAATTCTTTTCCTTTTTGGTGAAAAATTTTCAAATATCTATAAAGGTATTATCCAAGCGTTGATGTGACATTCAATGGAACATCAATTCTTGATAAAGACTTACATATTTTCTGCAATCTTTGCAGTTATCCCCTTTGAATTTTCTAATATATGAGAGCAACTTGTGTAAAAAGACTTCGGAATCCTCAGGATACCCTCAGGAATTACACGTGAGCTTTTGGATGTGTAGCGTTGGCTGTCCTGACAGAAAACTTGACATTCATTTTACTTAAGGATTTTTTGCCTGTGTGATTTCTATGTTGTAAAATAAAGTATGACTTCTGAAATAAAAGTTTTCTTCATGTGTTATAATTTGTACAGTTTCTGCCATCTATATTGTTTGATATTCAGTCAAGTGTACCATGTGGTAAAAACTTCTCCTTAATAAATGTGTAGAATTTTTTTCTCTGTACATTCGCTGATATTCTACAAGGAAAAAATTTGGCTGAAAAGTTTTCCTTCTTAATGATATGCATGTGGTTTCTCTCCTGTGAATTATGTGATTATGCTGAAGGATGAATTCAGACAGAAATTCCTGACTCATACTATTTGTCAGCTTTCTCCTCCTGTGTGTGTGTCTTCTGATGTGCTGTGAGTTGTGCCTTCTGGGTAAAAGTTTCCCCACATTCCTGACATTCATAGGGTTTCTCTCCTGTGTGTTTTCTCTGATGTACGATAAAATGTGATTTCTGAGAAAAGGATTTTCCACATTCCTTGCATTCATAGGGCTTCTCTCCTGTGTGAGTTCTCTGATGTAATCTGAGGACTGAATTCACAGAGAAAGATTTACCACATTCTGTACATTCATAGGGCTTCTCCCCTGTGTGTTTTCTGTGATGTTTAGTGAGGTCTGATTTATAGAAAAAGTGTTTGCCACATTTATTACATTCAAAGGGCTTCTCCCCTGTGTGAGTTCTCTGATGTACAGTGAGGGCTGACTTCTGGTAGAAGCATTTTCCACATTCCTTACATTTATAGGGTTTCTCTCCTGTATGAGTTCTCTGATGGGTTTTGAGGTGAGAATTCCTAGAGAATAATTTCCCACATTCCTTACATTTATAAGGTTTCTCCCCTGTGTGTGTTCTCTGATGTACTGTGAGATGTGACTTCTGGGAGAATGATTTCCTACATTCCTTACACTCAAAAGGTTTCTCCCCTGTGTGTGTTTTCTGATGAACCATGAGGTATGCCTTCACATAGAAGAACTTCCCACATTCCGTACACTCAAAGGGCTTCTCCCCTGTGTGTGTTTTCTGGTGCTCCATGAGGTGTGGCTTCTGGTAGAAGGATTTCTCACACTGATTGCATTCATAAGGTTTCTCCCCTGCATGAGTTCTTAGATGTCTACTAAGAGAGGACAGGTGGTAGAAGATCTTCTTACATTCTTTACATTCATAGGTTTTATCTCTGGTGTGAATTTTCTGATGTACTGTGAGGTCTTCATTTTTAGAAAAGGATTTCCCACATTTACCACAGTCGTAGGACTTGTTCTCAAAGTGCGTATGCCGATGCACTATAAAGGCAGACTTCTGGCAGAAGGACTTTCCACATTCATTACATTCATAGCTTTCTACTTGGCGATGAGTTTTCTGAAGTTTTTTGAGTTCTCCAGTCCTACATAGAAAGTTTCAGATTCATTAATGGGTAAGACTTTTAAGGCTCTGTGTGTGTGTGTGTGTTTCAAGTAACTGAGGACCACCTTCTAGAGATGTTCCCATATCCACTAGGTTCACATGGTTTCTCCACTGGAACATTCTGTCACACACCACAGTTTAACACTGGATAGAATGAACCTTCATGTGCATTATAGCCACAGGATTTCTCAGCTGCCTGCACTCTACTTTGGATAATTCAGAAGAGGCAAAAGATGACTTCCAAGTTTGAATCTCCTGATCCCGCTATGGTCTCCTATGTAAAAGGGCATTGCCCTTTTGATTACATTCTTTGGGATTCACTACCATGTCAGTTTTCAAACATTGAGTATTAACTAATACTTTCCCATTTCCAGTACCCCCATCAAGACTTGCCATAAAATTTCTATCTTAAATATTAATTGTTGAACTTGCCTTGAATTACCAGCTGGGCTTTCCTGGTACCGTGCTCCAAGATGATGGATATTCCATAGGTCTTCTACAAGAGAATTGAGATTTTAACACACTATTATGTTTATAGAGTTGATTCTTAGATTTCAGGCCAACTACCAAAATGAAAGAACTCTCAAATGGAAACTTCCTTTGCCCATTATTTTGGGGAAAAAACCCATAAAAACACTAAAAACTTCTGTAGCAGACAGAGGAAGGAACCTGATTATAAGCCCAAGCACCTGTGCCAGTTTTACAAATGTGACTTTAAAAACTTGGAGGTAAAAGCTAAGACAAAACAACATGGAGCAGAGAACAAAATATATTCAAAGTGTCACTGAGCAGCGATGTGGGAATCCCAGATAATGCTGTGATCTCATTAAGGACAATGAACAGTAAGCAGAATTAGAAAAATTAGTGGACAACTGTGTTTATTGGAAATATCAGGAAAAAGATTAAGTTGGATAAAAGAGCTAAAGTATAGGCCTTTTCCCCTTTCCCCCTCACACTTAGCTCGCTGTGTTAGGATCCCTTATATAGTGCTTACCCCTCACCTGCAGAAGACACATTCCCAGACCCCTGGTGGATGCTGACACCACAGAGAGTACTGAACACTATGTGTACACACACACACACACACACACACACACACAAGCCTTCACCTTGTTACTTGCAGAAAGCACTTCACAGGTTCGCTCTGGCATATCTGAATTGCCAGCATCCTTACCTTTGTGCTTTGGGGCCACTATTCAGTAAAGTAAGGATGACTTGAACATAAGCCTTGCAACCCTCAATGGTTGATCTCATATCTTTTTTTTTGTGTGTGTGGGTACCGGGGGTCAATCTCAGAACCTTGTGCGCCAGCGGGCACCCATGCCGCTGAACGATATCACTGGCCCGTTTTTCGTATGTGGGTACCGGGAGTCAAACTCAGGACCTCGCGCTTGCCAGGCAGGCGCTTGTGCCACTGAGCCATCTCACCGGCCCTTATCTCATATCTGAGATGGCTACTGAGTGACTAAAGCAGGTCATGTACACAGTATGGATATGCTGGACAAAGAATTATTCATATCCCGGACAGGACAAAGCAGATAACTGAATCCATGGAAAGTGAAACTGCAGATCAGGGAGAACAACATTACGTTCTATCTATCCACAACCCAGATGTCAACACTAAAGTGTATTTCTTGATCATCGATTTCCTCATATTTAGAGAAACAGTACTATAGCTTAGGTTTTCACTGTCTACATAGATGGTTTAATTTTCACCAGATTAGAAAGACCTAAAAAAAAAACAAAGACCTAAAAAATCCAAAAAGAAATTTTGAAAAAGTGGACGGCAAACCACCTATACAACAGGATGAATTCCCATTTGTAGCAACTGATATTTTCAATCCTGTACCTATCCTGACTACCAAATCCTGTACTTCAAAAGTGCCATTACCACAATTCAACACAAGTCTCAAATTTTGCTTTTATATCTTGGCTCCTACATCTCTGCTTCCAATTTATGATATCATCCTTAAAGATTAGATTACTTAACATCATTGTAGAACCTTTTCAGACCATATATATACTCATCTTTAGATGCATGAAAGTAGCCAGGTGTGGTGGCACATGCCTTTAATCCCAGTACTTGGGAGGCTGAACCAGGAAGATCACTGTGAGTTCAAGGCCAGCCTGGGCTACATAGGAAGACCCTGTCTCAAAAAACAAAAAATAAATAATCCATGAAAGTAAAAGATTTTAAGCAGGGATTTGAGGTGGAAATTTCATAGCATTAGTGAAAAAAGTGATAGAGACTCATGCAAGGTTAACTTGGATATACATGAAATAAATTTCTATGCATGCAAAACATGTTACAGAGTGGTAAAGTGGAGATTAATGTGTTTTGGAGCTAAAAGGACAAATAAACTGCTGTAGCCAAGACAAGACCAGACTTGTTCTTGAGAAAAAATTACTTTAAATATATACCATAATAGTGAGTCAGCATTAGTTTACCATGACAGGCTGGTGGCAATATAAATCTGCTACATTACACAACTACTTTTTTTTTTGGTACTGGGAATCGAACTCAGGACCTTACGCTTGCCAGGCAGGCACTTGTGCTGCTGAGCTATATCCCTGGCCTCTACACAACTACTTTTGAGAATTTAAATTAAAAATTTGGCTGGATGCAGTGGTGGTCGCCTGTAATCACAGCAAGTACTTGGGGGGCCGAGACAGGAGGATCACTGCAGAGGCTGGCCAGTGCTACATAGTGAGTTAGTCAAAGGCCAGCATGAACTGTATAGTGAGACCCTGTCTCAAAAAAAAAAAAAAGTGGGCCGGTGAGATGGCTCAGCAGCTTAAGTGCCTGCCCGGCAAGCGCGAGGGCCCAAGTTCGACTCCCGGAACCCACATACGAAAAAGGGGCCGGTGATATCGCTCAGAGGCACGGGTGCCTGCTGGCGCGCGAGGTCCTGAAGTCGACCCCCCGGTACCCACAAAAAAAAAAAAAAAAGTGTTCTTGATCCTAAGAAGGAAAGGGTGAGATCAATGGACCCATGTTGTAAGAGGGTAAAATATGGAATCAGGATACAAATAAGACAAAGATGGAGAGGTCAATTTTAGGAGTTCTCAGCATAAAGACCCATGTTTTGGTCTTAAGGAGTGAGTCCTTGCAGGAACGTAGAGCA
The DNA here is from genome assembly GCA_028451465.1 of Erethizon dorsatum. Lineage (NCBI taxonomy): Eukaryota > Metazoa > Chordata > Mammalia > Rodentia > Erethizontidae > Erethizon > Erethizon dorsatum. The sequence goes on along the minus strand of CM051833.1, from coordinate 40,987,473 downwards.
GAACACAGAAGTGTGTCTTTGTCTTGTTAATCAAAATTCATTCTACAAGATTCAACAGATATCTACTGAGCAACAAATATGTACTAGGCCTTTTTCCTGATCCTGGCACCATGTCAGTGTGCAAGTCAGAAGGTCACGAAAACATTCAAGGAAGCAGGTTGGGATTATTTTGGCATCAAAATACCCAGAAAAGGGTACAGTAGATTTTTAAAAAGGTAATTAGTACTTCCTGTGAAGGATAAATGCATATAGAAGTATCAATTGTATTGAAATAATATAATAGAAGAAAAGCTTAATGATTTATAATGAGTTCGGAGTTTAAAGGGAGACTAGGTAGTTAAAACTGGTACTAAAAATAACAAAACCATGTTGTTAATTTAAAAGTGGGAGATGTCATTTGAAAACACATCTATAACTCAGATTTAAAAACACTTTATAGTTGCACACTCCAATGGTAGGGAGTAACTGGGAATTCTAGAGAAAAACATAAAATTCTCAGATAGGGTTAGGGAGGGATTAGATTCTGAATACAGGAAAAAGAACTAAATTTATTTTTAAAATATATAGCAAAGAAGAATTTAAGTGGAGAGACCGAAAATTGGGGGCATGATTTAGGATTCTTACGCAGAAAAGGTGTCCACAATCATTTCCAAACTATAGGGAATTCAGAGAGACTCCTAAAAAACATTCCAAAAGGGAAGAGCCACCAACCCCTCCTGATAACATGGGGTATAACTTGTAACTCACCAAGGCCACTGCGACGTGGAAATTCCACTTCCAGTATCCATGGCTCTTTTCCTTGCTTCAACTTCAAGACCACATTTGACTTATTCACACGGTAACCTATTAATGGAAAAGATAAGAGAAATGATACAAATTGCTTGGAATTTAGGGACTCTGTAAGGAAGTACAGTTTCAGGAAAGCAATGAAGATCGCACTTAGGACACATATTTTTCTGGTACCCAAAATGGATTCATTACTTTGACCCCTGAAACAAAGCTAATATCATTCAATCCTATAGGAACCTTACATGTTCCAGCAACTGGGAAGAGAAGTGGAAACTACTGGGAGTTCCATATGGGAAAGTCTTTCTCACCTACTGAGGCCAGGTGTCTGTAATTCTCCAGCATCACGTCCTTGTACAGGGTCCTCTGAGCAGGAGTCAGTAATTTCCACTCTTCCTTGGTGAATTCCACAGTAACATCCTTTAATGTCACAGGTCCCTGGAACAACATATTTCAACTCAATCTGAAGTGGCTGGTGACCAGAAAAAAAGTACAACTGAAAAGAGACATTAAGGAATGGGGATGTAGCTTGATGGTAAGATGTTTACCATGCATGCACAAGGCCCTGGCTCTGATCTCCAGTGAAAGAAAGGAAGAAAGGAGGGATGAAGAGAGGGTGGGAGAGAAGAATAGGAAGGGAGGGAGGGAAGAAAGGAAGAGGACAAAAAGTGAGAAAGGAAGAAGGGAAGAAAGAAGGAAGGGAGAGCGAGAGACACACATGAAATTAGATCCTAATACACAGACAGTAGAATTTACTCTGGACAGCTATGTTATGCTGCTAACTCTGTACCCTGCTTTATACATAGACATTTGTTCAATACATATTTGCTGAGTCCCCCACCTCTTGTGCCTGCAACTTTGCTGAAGGTACAAATATGAATAAAAGCAACTATTCCTGTTATCAAACTTATGTTATGACAGGGATCAAAGATGTAAATCCTTGCAGGCAATGTGTATAGAAAGTGCTATGACAGATACATACTAGATACAAGAGGGACACAAGTGAGGACAGTTATTTGCATTTTGTGTTATGTTTGATTTTATTAGGTGGTCAAATTGATGTAAATTTTAGGAATAAAGAGTACATAATTGGCAAAATGAGGGGATGGATGAGAAATGGCTAGTTTAAGAAATTGTGGCTAACACAGTATGATATGAGAATAGGGCAGAGGACCAAGACTACTTAGCAATACCTAGTGCTAACAAGTAATGTGCAGCAAATGGAATTCTAATATATTGTAGTAGTATTTACCCAAGAGAAACAAAATCTGTGTTCACACAAATATCAGTATATAAATATTTATAATAGCTCTATTCAGAATTGCCAAAATAGCTCTACTCAGAATTTGCCAAAAGACGAAACAACTAGTTTTCAATGTTTCTCTAGTAGTAAGTGGGCAAATAAATGGGTACATCCATATAGTTGAACACTATTTAACAATGAAAAAGAACATGCTACTGATACACATGATCAAATCTCAAATGCATCATGCTGAAAGAAGGCAGCCTCAAAAAAAAACAAAACCACATATTATATAATGCAATTTATATCATAATTACAAAAAGGCAAAATTACAGGGGTGAAGAATAGATCAGTGATTGCCAGGAACTGGTGATAGGAGGGTTACAAAGAGAGAGCTAAGAGAATTTTATGATAATGGAATTGTTCTGTGGCTTAACTGTGGTGGTGTTTGCAAGTTTTTAGGCATGTGTCAAAACTCACTGAAATGTATACCCCAAAGAGTGATTTCTGCTCTAAGTTAAAAAATAAAAACAACCCAAAACAAAGAAAAAAAACCCCACCATGTTCTAGGATAGCTATTATTCAAGAAACAGAAAATAACAGTGTTGGTGAATATGTGGAAAAATTAGAACTCAACATTTTCAGCTGGAATGAATGTACAATGGTACAACCACTGGAAAAACAGTAGGGTGGGTCCTCAAAAGTATAAACAAAGAAGTTGAGTATGGCTGAACAATACCACTTCTGGGTAGATATCCACAAGAACTAAAATCAAGGACTCAGCCAGTTGAACACTCATCTTCAAAGCACCATTACTCGCAATAAACAAAAGGTGGAGATAACTCAAGTGCCCGTGAACAGTAAACATACTGTGGTACAAACAATGCAACATTATCCAGCCTTAAAAGGAAGAAAATTCTGACCTATGCTGCAAACATGGATGAAATCTGAGAAGACATTACACTACACTACATTACACTACAGAGAAAAGCAAACACTGTATGATTCCATATATATAAGATGGCTAAACTAGTCAAATTCAGAGACAAAATAATGTAGTAGCTGCCAGGGGTTGGGGAAAAGAAAGGAATAGAGAGATTTTTTAATGGGATGTAAGATGAAAAGAAGCTCTAGAGATGAATGATAGTGATGGTTACATAACAATATAAATGTACTTAATGCCACTGAATGAAATACTTAAAGAGATTAAAATGGAAAATGTTATACTATATACATTTTACCGCAATTAAAAATAAAGACAAAAATCAAAGCCCTCCAAACATACTAAAAATAGCTGTATGGAAAAAATGAAAGTATAAGTCAGCAGGATTTGAGGTTTTAAGATCTTGGAAGAAAGGAAAATCTATCAGGATACGCCATATACTGCTGCTTAGAATTTTCAGAGGATTTCCAAGTTTCATAGCCAGGGTGAAGACAGCACAAAGCAGGTTAGAATAGGCATCTCTAGAATAAGGAAAAATCTAGTTCTGAGTAGAATATACAGTGTCAAAAAATAAACTGATCTCACCCTAACAAAAGAATAAGCCCTTTACATAGGAAATTATAAGGTCTCTAAAATCAATCGGAGAACTGAGAATCCCAAAGATGAACAAAGGCCAAAATTCAGATCAGAATACTTCAGAAGAGAAAAGAAAACAACTACTTTCATTTCTGGGGGCAATTTGGAGACAATGAACTTTTAACAAACTTTTAATGTTTGCTTGTGGGTTTGAATCCCTAAGAGTCCCAGTCACAAAGCAAGTCAACAATGACTGCACCAACTGCTTTTTATGCTACCTGAGGACTAGGTGGGATTTTATATCCACGAGATCTCCAACAGAGGCTTCCTATCTATGGAACAGTTTTACTTCCTATCAAATATCTCTAAATGGTCAGCTTAGTCCAAATGGGGAAGCAGTTTCTGGAACCAAATAGGAAGCTCCATAATAGATTTGGACGCTCTGAAATATAAATACCCACCACTTTTTTCCAAAGGGCCTTGCCTGAGTCCAGCAAACTCCAAAAGCTAGGAGCAGCATTCCAGGTGGGGATACCTCAGGTGGGGGAAGTGCTGACTGCCAGGCAGAAAGTCCTCAGTTACCCAAAGAACAGCTGGTGGCAAGGCTAAAATGCAGATGGGGGCCTTGGTGTCACAACCCACGCCTTAATCCTGCCTCAGATCACTGGAGATCAGTGAGCTGAATCTAACTGAAGCCCATGGCCAGCTTAAATATATGTCAGGCTGACAGTAGCCAGAGAGAAGAAGGGTTGTACCATTTTCTGGGGTTATTATGTTCCTCAATCGCTAGAAGAATCTACTGTTCTTCTAAACATAATGTCCAACATTTAATAATAAATTAGGAGACATTCAAAGAAGTAGAAAACTGATTCATGCTACATAATGGAGCCAAATGAAGCAGACCCACAGATAATATAGATGTTAGGATTAGCAGATAAGAACTTTAAAGTAATTGTGATAAAAATCTTAAATGATCTAGTAAAGCAGACAATACAGATGAAAGGATGGGAAAAATTATCAGAAAAAATTAGAATTAAAAAATGTATTATCAGAAGTAGATTTTATGGGATTATGAAGAGAATGGGCAGAGCGGAAGAAGGGAACTATGAACTGGAAAAAAAATCAGCTCAATAGTTATCATCCAAAAAGGACCAAAAAAAAAAAAAATGCAATCTAAATACAGCATTTGAGGCATTTAGAATAATGTATACATAGTCCAATATTTATGTAACTGGAATCCTAAGAAAAGAGAATATTTGAAGAGTGAGTAGCCAAATATGTATGTATGTATGTATGTATGTATGTATGTATGTATGTAATTTGAGACAGGGTCTTGTTATGTAGTTCAGGCTGGCCTTGAACTCACTATATAGCCCAGGCTGGCCTCAAAATTTTGGTGATCCTCCTGCCTCAGCTCCTGAGTACTGGGATTACAGGCATGTGCCACCAAGCCCAGCTCCAAGTATTTTTTAAAATGGTAAAAGGCAAGAACCTACAGGTCTTTATTAGGCTCTAAGAAGGATTAACATAAAACAAATCATACCTGCACACATCACAGTCTAAATGTTAAAAAAAACTAAAGTGCAATTATGTTCAAAGGAATAACAGCCTTCTCATCAGAAACCACAGAAAACAAATATATCCTAAAAGAGCAGAAGAAAACTCTTTATATAGAGTTTTGAATTCAACAAGTATATCCTTCAAAAATCAAAGTGAAAAATATTTTCAGAAATTCAAGTGAGTGCGAGGTCCTGAGTTCAACTCCCGGTACCCACATACAAAGGAAAAAAGGGCCGGTGATATCGCTCAGTGGCACAAGTGCCTGCTGGCAAGCGTGAGGTCCTGAGTTCGACCCCCAGTACCCACAAAAAAAAAAAAAAAAGAAATTCAAGTGAATTTGTCACTATTAGTACTGAGATGATAAAATAAATTATTTAGGTTTATGAAAAAGATATCAGTGAGAGAAACCAGATCTGTAGGAAAGAATAAAGAGTACCCAAAGGATATATACATAAAAAACTATTTTATTTAAGCACACGTGTGTACTTGTTTCTTTAAAAGACTGGTAACTATTTAAAGCAAAAGTAAGTATTTAGAGTTAAAAATATATGAGAAAGACAATATAAATATATATTATATAAAATATAATATAATATAATATAATATATTTTATATATTATATAAAATATAAGACAAAGACCACAAAGGGTGAAGGGGGTGTAAAGAGAAATTTACTATTGAAACTTTATTGCACTGCTTATGAATAAATAGTATATTATTTGAAGATACTGAAGGAGTTAATCATGCATATTGTAATTTCAATAAACTAACATAAAAATAGGCTTAACAGTCAATAAAGGAGATATGATACTCAAAACACAGTGGAGGGCTGGTGAGATGGCTCAGCGGCTTAAGCGCCTGCCCGGCAAGCGCGAGGGCCTGAGTTCGACTCCCAGAACCCACATACGAAAAAGGGGCTGGTGATATCGCTCAGCGGCACGGGCGCCTGCTGGCGTGCGAGGTCCTGAGGTCAACCCCCCCGGTACCCACAAAAAAAAAAAAAAAAAAAAAAAAAAAAAAAAACCACAGTGGAAGTTTTCATCAGTATTTCAGATAAACAAAACCAAGGTTTCTACCAGCAAACTGTCCCTAAAACAAACAAAATAAAAGCAGTAACTATAAAGGATGTCTTCATACAGAAGAAAGTCATGCCAACAGAAGTTGAGAGATGGAAGAAAGAAAAGTGAAAGAAACGTACTAGGGCTAAAATGGCTATGAACAAACAAAAAGTTTCAAGATCTGCATTGAACAAAAAATTTGAGGCCTTGGTAATGACAACTGTACTCAAAATTACTCCAGAGGAGGAGCTGGGTCCCACAGAGAGGTTGAGAGGGGAGAATCCTTTGAGCTCAGAAGTTAGAGAGCAGCCTGGGCAAGAGTGAGATGGCCTCTCAAAAAAAACAAAAACAGGGCCAGTGATGTAGCTCAGCGGCATAAGTGCCTGCCTGGCAAGCGCAAGGTCCTGAGTTTGACTTCTGGTTCCCGCATATAAAGAAAAACAAAAAACAAACAAACAAAAAAACCCAAAAACAAAAAAACCCAAAAAACGGGTTCACTAGTCATTTCTACTGTCATAGACCATTCACCAATTACTTTCAGATCCTAAGTCAGGGAGAGCATTGTGCGAATTACCCAATGAATTCTAGATAAGGAAGATTTCACATAAAAGATAAAAAATTATGTTTAAGAATGATTGAAACAGAACTGCAGGTTCTGCTTTAATAGGTTCTGTTCAACAGGTTAAATTTTAGCTCTCTTTTATTTTTTTCCCCTTCCTTCTCTTCTTTTTCTTTCCACCAACATGCCTAAAGGCTGTGATCCTGAAGTAATAACAAGATGAAGTCTAAAATTTATGATATTATGGTAATAACTTTTCAAAAGGTGGCCGTGAGGATTATGAGAGAAGACTATTGTACTTACCAGAGGGCTGGCCACTTAATTAACAATCACATTTTATTGATAAAAAATTAAATTTTAAAAGGCAGTGAGCCCAGGTGTGGTGGTGTACACCTGTAATCCCAGTACTTGGGAGGCTGAAGCAGGAGGATTGCCACAAGTTTGAGGCCAGCCTGAGCTACACAGTGAGTTTAAGGCGGGCCTGAACTGCATAAGGAGATCCTGTCTCAAAAAATCAAAAATAATGCCGGGTGTGGTGGTACCTGCCTGTAATCCCAGCACTTGGGAGGCTGGGGCAGGATTATTGCCACAAGTTTGAGGCCAGCCTGCCCTACATAGTGAGACACTGTCTCAAAAAAAAAAAAAAAAAAAAAGTAAATAAATAAATCAAATAAAAAGGCAATGAAATGGAACAGTCAGTGTACTTGCTGTTCCTACCATCTAGATTACTCTTCCCTAGATATCTACCTAGCTCCCCATCTCAGTTAATTCAGGACTTTCCTCAATGGTGTTCCCTAATAAACCTACAGCCCGTTCCTCACTTCTTTATATTGTTCCATCCTCTCAAATTATTTGAGTTTGCCTCTGAGCATATGCCTCAGAAATACTACTCAAATGCTGATGCATTTTATTATATATTTTAAAAATTGTACTTGTTAGTCTCAACAACATCCTTCCCAGGGAAGTCTTCAGTAGAAAAGTCTCAGGTTCATAATGGAGGATACAAGTTTTCCAGGATTGTAATTTTCACCTTTAAGCTCAAATTTTAACACTGGCAAAAAATACTGTTGAGTGTGGTTGACACACCCTGTAATTCTAACACTGAGGCAGGCTGATGCAGGAGGATCTCAAGTTCAAGGCCAAGCATGGGGTACTTAGGACAACAAAGACAATCTGTCTCAAAAGATAAAAAGACCTGGGGATGTAGCTCAGTGGTAGTGTGCCCCTGGGTTCAATTTCCAGTACTGAAATCAACAAAAGGTTGTTTGCTTTAAAGTGGCAGGCTCACTTTATCACTTTTGAGAAAATGTTAAATACAAAAGTGTGAATAACTATAGCTTGTTTATCAGTTATTCTTTCAAGTGAAAAAGGTATTCGATAAAAAAAATGACAGTGCATGTGCACAAGTCAAACAAATGCTTGTCCTTGTGTCAACCAACCATCACAGTTCAGGATGCAACAGAAGGGTTTTATGTGAACTTCCCATTTTGTCGCACTGAATATTAAAAAGATGTATACTTGAGGGTCAAGATTTAATACGTTTACTGTTTCATTAAGGATATCCTTAAGTAGATTTTTGCTGAGTCCCTTGGAGGAACAGAATAACAAATTGATGTCATTGTCTTAACTCATGCCATACAGGCAGCAGTCTCTCTCTTACTGCTTTCACACCATCAGGGCAAAAGGCAATTTACACCTTAGTATTAAGAGTTTTGATCTCACAGACCCTCAAAGAGGTCTTAGGGCTCCCAGTGCTCAGCAGATCACACTTTGTGGAGAGCTGCTGTTTTATTCAAACAGTATTTTTTCCCAGCGTGATTTTTTTTTTTTTTTTTTTTTTTTGGTGGGTACCGGGGGGTCGACCTCAGGACCTCACGCGCCAACAGGCACCCGTGCCGCTGAGCGATATCACCGGCCCCTTTTTCGTATGTGGGTTCCGGGAGTCGAACTCGGGCCCTCGCGCTTGCAAGGCAGGCGCTTATGCCGCTGAGCCATCTCACCGGCCCTCCCAGCGTGATTTTTAATTATTTCTACTTTTCTAGTTTGATATGTAGACTCTCTTTCAAAAAAACTCATTACACACACACACACATACACAACGTGAAACAAACGGCTAAATAAATAACTCACTTTGAACTTGTTCATTTTTTGCTGATCTTGGGAAAGGGTAGAAACTATGAGGCCAGAACAAGGAAAGTTGGAAGAGAGAAGTCATAAGAGACAGTGTCTTGCAGCTCCAGGAATCACCTGTGAGAAATTGTCACACAGCGTTGTAGTAAGATAACCTTCTAAGGAATGTCCCTTTGACCCATCAGAAAGAACAAGAAATATAATGAGGTACTACTACCCAATCTGTCCATTGATGACTCTCACCTAATCTTGAACTTGGGACATTTTTGAGTGAATCTAAACATTCCTTTCCTATTGGCTGTTTTGAAACCTATGTGTCTGTTCACTGAATAACAAATGAATTGAAAAGCTAAACACTGAATAATAAATTAAATAAGGTATATAATATATCCAAACGTGGAACTCTTGTCCGGCACTATAGATGCTGCTGAAGAAAATATTTATTGATACTAGAAGCTTTTTAAGGTACATGTGATAATTTTTTCTGTTAATATCATAAACTCCATAGTTAGAAAATCATTTCAAAGTTCTTAAAAAATGAGACATCTCTTCTGCCTAAATTACAGTTTCTCAAAACACAATTCCTCTAATACCAGGTTATGTAACTATGCTATAGTCAATCTGGACACTTCAGTTCGACTATAGGCTTTATTAACATAGTGACTGTATTGTCTAGTTATAGTACTTTCACCTTTAAAATGAGGAGGCATAGGGGGCCGGTGATATAGCTCAGCGACATAAGTGCCTGCCTGGCAAGCGGGAGGTCCTGAGTTCGACTCCTGGTACCCGCAAAAAAAAATGAGGCATTAATCTTCAAAAACCCTTCGTGTACCATTATGATCCATTAAAGTCTTCACTCAACCACAAATCTAGACAATACCCTGGAACTCACTGCCCTCCCAAAATTTAGGCTGGGCCTGGGGTAAAATTTAATAAGGTCTTGATAGACTCTAACATGGTCACCTAATTTGCTGACACTGACACAAATCTAGCTTTTGAAACAGCAGTTGGCACCAGAATCCCGAACAGGCACTTCACGTGTGCAGCAAAAGACAACTAGATATCATAATCTTGAAGCCCTTTTCATAAGCAACAGAAACCACTGCCAGGTTGCCTGAGAAGCCCAGATACCGCGAGGATGAATACAGTTTTTATAACTTTTTAAAAAAAATCTCTCTTCCATTCCCTCTCTCTAGAAACTAACCTTTGGCCTGGACAGGGCTCCCAGCTTCTCAGTAAAATTTAAAAACTGAAAGCGCAAACTGGTTTTGATTTTACTCATTCATCAGTCCACAGCCCCTGAGAAAAACTGACCCAAAGGTTGGGCGAACCCAAGATTCTGGAACTGGAACACTCCGTGGCGAGGTCAGATTGAGTGCAGTCCGCGGCTGGGATCCGAAGGCGCCCAGGGAGAACCGGACGCTGGGTACCAGCACGGCTGGATGTCAGCGCAGGAAAGGGCGTGATCCGCGCAGGACAGAGGCCTGGAATCCCACCGCCAATACCGGGTGAACCAGCTCGCTGGGAGTCTGCGGAGCTGCTGCTGCTGACAACGGAAGGTGGACGTGACACCACCTGAAGGGTGGTCGTGCGGCCCGAAGGAGACAGTAATGGAACAGCAGCATCCTGGAGACAACGCGAGTAGCTCACCTTTATTGGTAGCCTCTCACCTTGACAGGTCCGACTCAAGGCAGCAAACCCCTTGGAGGTTACCCTGGTAGTCCCTAGGAGGGTCACCGCGGCAGACCCCCTCCTCCCACGCCGAGCCGCCCCTCTCCCTCCCCTCGGTGGACCTGTCCCGCTCGCTGGTCCCCGCCCCTCCGGGCAGCCCGCCGCAGAGGCCTCCCTCAGGCCACTGCCCCGCCCAGGGCCGCTGCAGGGAGACCAGGGCTGCCCTCACCCCCGCGGGGCGCGGGATAAAGCCGAGCTAATGGAGCGGGCGCCGCGCACGCGCAGAGCTCGCCGGCCTCCCAGAAGCCCGCGCGGATGCCGCCTCACTAGCTGCCAGACTTTGTCTCCAGAATCTGCGTGGGGCCTCGCCAGGGATACCTCTTCTTTTCTATTAAATTTTTTTTTTTTTCTAATTCTAGAGATAGGGAGTTACCAAGTTGCCCAGGCTGGCGTCCAAGTCGAGGGCCACCGCGACGGCTCCTTGCAAAGAGCAAGTGACTGGTCAGGCGCTTGGGCCTGAGCCCACAGCTACCTGCAAAGAGCGTGCAAAGAGCGATCCGTCCGGTAAATGAGGCCTTTATCCTGGTAACAACTTCCAAAATTGTGCAAATTATAGCAGAGTAATGGGATAAGTCAAAACAGAGGTGAGTACTGCACATACCACTACCCAAAAGAAAAAAAAATGCTTAATATAAGGTATACAGGCATCTCAGAGTTTTACACAAATCCTGTCCTACTGTTGTAGACAGCTAAGTTAGGTAGAAATACTATAGTCAGTCAGACAGGATTAGGCCCAAAAGGAGTCAGTGCAGAAGAAAAGAACACATTACAGCTGTGGCTGGAGGTGCATTCCTTGAAGGCCCAGCCTCAAGATAAAGAGGGAATAACTACACCCACATACCTTCCTGAGGGATAACCAAGAATGATTGATATTCTAAATAGGCAGCAGTCACCCAGGTGGGGGACCAGAACCTCCTGACTCATCTCTTCAGAAAAACGTCCTTGTTCTTTGCATGTACACTTGCTATGTGACTTGCTTCCCCACTGGATCAATATTACCTAAATGATAGTACTTGTAATCTTATTGGCTGATTATAGTTTTGTTCCATGTTTTTACCAGCCTTGTGATTTCGTGCCCACCCTGTGATTTTGCTCTATAAAACTTCCTTTGAGAAGTGGTCTTGTTGGCAACCCATTTTCTGGTTCTGTCACAGGAGCTGTCTCTCCCTCAATAAAATTTCCTACTCATAACCTCTGTTGTTCCTTAGAATTCATTCTTGCATTTTGGGGAACACAAACTCAGACTATGAGACATCTAGCAGGTTGGAAGTTATAATATTTCCCCTGTATCATTTGGAGGCCCTATATCATTACTGATATAGAATACCATGATTATTATTTCACTAAAGAAGATATATGAAATATATGGAATGAGTTGTGGTCAATATCTTGATGACTTTACTTTGCTCTGTGCCAACTACATAAATGAGTTTCTATTCAAAATGGCTATAGAGGGCCGGTGAGATGGCTCAGCAGCGTAAGCGCCTGCCTGCCAAGCACAAGGACCCGAGTTCGACTCCCGGAACCCACACACGAAAAAAGGGCCGGCGATATCGCTCAGCAGCACGGGAGCCTGCTGGCGCGCGAGGTCCTGAGGTCGACCCCCAGTACCCACAAAAAAAAAAAAGGCTATAGAAATATTAAAATTTTCACAGAATTAAATTTAAAACATGTAGAAACCATAACACACACATGTAGATATGCACACACATACCACTTTCTGGATAGCAGTTGTTATGGAAATAATTAAAGCCTCCTACCAACCCAGAAAATGCCATTCACCAATGGAGGAAAGAAAAAAAAAAAACTATTTTATTATTGAGTGAACATTAAACCAGACTGCCATGTACAAGGAGTTCACTAATGAGTTTGCAAAGAAGGAAATAAACATTTTTCATTGCCAGGCAGGTACAACCCATTACATATTCTCCAGATAAAAGATAATTTAAGGGAGGAGAGGTTTATTTTTTGGCTCATGGATTCAGAAGTTTAAGCCCTGGTCAGTGGACTCCAAAGCAGAAACTTCATGGCAAATGGGCATGTCCTCAAGAAAGAGGACCTTACACCACCATTTGTTACACATAATTCATCCTAAAATCAGCTGGTATTGTAGGGTAGCCATCTGCTATAATTGCCTTTCCCAAGTGAAAAGTAAAGTTTTAAAAAATCTTTATGACAAGCAGGTACAGTAGTTACAATATGTAGCCAGGAGCCTAGGCATTTCCCGCAGAGATAGAGAGCAGTGGATACAATCTTCCTTGATGTTTACCTTTCAAAGACATGGCCCCAAGCTATTAAGAAAGATCATCCTGGGGCTGGAAGACTTGAAGCATACCTGTGATCCTTGTACTTGGGAGGCTGAAGAAGCAGTACAAGCTAGCCTGACTTAAATAGCAAGACACTCTCAATAAAAAAGAATGCTATTCCTGGAGCTGAGGGTGTCTGTGGCTCAGTAATACAGCCTTTGCCTAGAACAATGGTGGTGAACCTATGGCACACTTGCCACAGCAGACACACAGAGTCCTCTCTATTGGCAGATGAGCCAATTTGCCCCAGCATCACCCTAGCACTGGAGCATTGGACATTCAGGTTTAATTACAGTGTTGTCACTTTGCAATAAATAAGTGGGTTTGGGGTTGCAGTTTAGGCACTTGGTCTCTAAAACATTTACTGTCACTGGCCTAGAATATGCAAAGTCTTAGGTTTGAGTCCCAGCACTGACAAACAAAAATCTGGTCTTACTGGGTGTAAAACTAGCAATAGACTTACTCATTTTTTAAAAAGATTTATTAAATCTGAAAGAATTAGATTTAGAATTACAAGTTTTAGAATTACACATTTTCTCAAGTTTTAAGGAAAGAAAAGGGATGAATTGGTCAGATTTTGTCCTTGAGACAAAATACTCAACACCTACAATTTAAGAGAGGAGAGGTTTACTTTTTGGCTCATAGTTTCAGAAGTTTAAGTCCTGGTCAGTGGACGGCAAGGCAGTAACTTTATGGCAAATGGGCATGTCAGAGGAAAACTGCATACCTCATGGCAGCCTGGAAGCAGAGAACTAGAGAAGAGCCCAGACAGAAAGGGACCAGAGACCAGATATAGTCCCTGAGGTCATGCCACCATGACACACCCAGACACACCCAGAGGTGTGCTTTACTAATCTCTTAGACATCTCTCAAGCTGATCAAGTTGGCAATGAAGACTAACCATCAAAAGTGAGAAAATTTCCCTAGTAAAAGAGAAAATTTAATTTTTATATTTATCCTTATGTAACCAGCACCCTTCCACTCTGGGTTCTTCTTCTGAGGAAAAGAAGATTGACGCTCACAAAAGGGCAAGTGGTGGGGAATGAACAAATACATGTTTATTAGGAAGAATAAAAAGACACCGCCACCCTCCCACCCCTGTGTCAGGGAGAAGTTGCAAAAGGTGGACACCTCAGACATTTAAATCCAGGGGGTTTTATACCGTTTTGGTACAGGTATCAATGACAGAACACATGGATGCTGCTGTTACAGAATCCAGGAACAGACCAGATGGAAGACACAGCACCAGAGGAACTTTGGAAGGCAAACAGATTTATTACACTAGTGGGCGGATGGGAATTTCTCAGTTCTAAATCATCAGCCCTGTCTTGGGGTAAGGTAGTTTCTTACATAGGTTTTAGAAGGAAGTACAAAAGGCAGTAACATAACATTTTACAGTTGGTCACATATGTCTAGTCACACATTGCTAGGCAGGTTTGGTTCAGGCAAGTTAATTGGTGGCTTTCTACCCTACAACAGGGAGGTCAAGGCTAGGGTGAACAGGAGGAATCACTCATTGTGTTAGACTGAGCCGAGCTGTCCTTGAGATAAGTCTCTAGGACTTGAAAGGAAGCAAAACATCACTGCCTGGTTGAATTATACCTGTCTTGCAGCTGGCACCTGGAATGTTAAGGCTTGTTAAGTTTTGTAGCTTTCTAATTAAGGGACCAGGCTGTGTCTCTCAGTCTTATCTTGAGCAGTGATGAAAAATACTAGTATTAGAAATAAAAGTTTAAAAATTTCCTTCACAATTAAAATAGCCCCTACGCTGCTAGTTGCTGTCAGGCCTTTGAGGTCCAGAAGGCAGGTTGACTTGTTTGCATTTCAGTCCTTTAAGACTTTTTCCAATTTATTTAGGGACTTGTTCTTTGTCCTTTGCCTTCCACTGTGGCCCTGGTAGTTATTACTCAAGTTAATCATTTGGGCCCTTTGCATTTCACCACACATAAACCCTGACTTCTAGTTTACTCAGGTTAAATATTCAGGACCTGTGCCCTACCTGCCTAACTTCCCTTCTTTCTCTTGGCCTCTCTTACTTTTAGGGAAGACTAAAAAATTTAACGCAATTTCCATCAAAACTTTAATAAAAATTTTATACGAAGAGTTCAGTCTTGTTTTACTAGACGACACAAATTTTTAACCTCCTCTAAATAACCTTGGAAAATATCCAGGAACTATTATGGAAATGCAAGTTGCTATAAAAGTAATTTAAGGGCTGGGGATGTAGCTCAGTGGTAGAATTCTTGCCTTGCACCTACAAGGCCCTGGGTTCACTCCCCAGTGCCACCAAAAAAAAAAAAAAAAAAAAAAAAAAAATTTAAAGTTTGGTGCTTAGCTTCAAAAAAACCACAGAAATAGACCAAACATAAGAATTTGTTAAAGTTGTTTTAAACAACAGCAATAGTGTGGACATTGTAGTTCTATTTCCATCTATTTTGGTGTTTATGGTATTGAGGATCTAACCTAGATACTCATGATTGCCAAACATGTACTTTACCACTGAGGTACACCCTCTTCCCCCTAATTTGGTATTGAGGTCTTCCTCCTGAGAGGGGCTGTACTTTACCCTCCAGCCCTGCCCCATTTTGGTGGTTAATGTTTACAGTTTGCCTTTCTTTGTCCTGGTGTATAGTCCAATGTCTTAACTGTGTGAACCATGACTAAGTTTCCCTCTCACACATAATGTGTACTGGAAGATCTTAAAGCTCTTGTTTTACCTTTGTCCATTTTACTTCTACTAAGACAACCGCCCTAGGAGAGTCCTGACTGGGAGAAGAAGAGTTAGGCTTCAGTGTGTCAGTCAACTGAGACAAAGAGGAGGCCGCACAATAAGACACAATGAAGTAACAGATGCAGTCCCTATTACTTACTGTTTTAGTCACTTTCCCGTGGCTGGAACAAAATACCTGTATCTGATGCCCACAGTGTAAAGTAAAAGTTTATTTTAGCTCACAGTTTTTTTGAGAGTTCAGTCCATAGTCAGCTGTCTCCTAGGCAGAAACAGGATGACAGAGGGGCCTGGTGAAGGAAAAGCTGCTTAAACCATGGCAGTCAGGAATACAGTCTTCCAAGTCACACCCACAGGAACTCAACTAGGCCCCACCTCTAAGCAGCACATTCAATGATTGAACTCATCAACAGATTAATTCACTGATGAGTATAGCCCCATGATCCAGTATAGCACCTCCAAACACATGAAACGTTTGGTAGAGATTTTAGATCTAAACCACAACACAGATCCTAGGGAGAAGAGGGCAGCATACTTCAAGAGGTCAAAGATAAGAAGGGAGCCATCAGGGACAGCCACACTTAGCTAGAGGGCAGGGAGCAAGAGAGAATGAAGGATTCTTTGTGTTACCTTGCAGGGAGGTGACATTGGTGGGTTTTTAAAAAGCATGCTTAACTGAGGTAGTTACTGTGGCATACTTAAAAGTCCAAATTAAAAGAAAACAAAGTTAAAACCAAGTGAGAAAACATATTTAACAATTATAAGACAGGGTATTCACATTCTTGATAAACTGCTGTTACAAATCAGTTGAAATATGGACATCCAATACGCAATAAAAATAGGTAACTATAGCCTATTGTGCTATAACCAACTAGAAGTTTACCAGAATACACCTGGCAAAGACATAGCTCAAAAAATTTACTCCTGAGTCAGAATGCATCTGAAAGCCTGGTCTCAAAGGCTACTTTTGTCAAGGTCACCTGAGTTTAACTGGATCATTCAGGGCATTGTGGAAAATAGTGGCTCTATCAGCTAGAAATTACTAATGAGTAATAAAGACCCAACAGCTTAATATCGAGATTGGGGAAAGAGATAGTCAAAAAGAACATTGCTAGAAACACTAACATCTGCTGGGTGTGGTGGTGCACACCTGTAATCCCAGCACTAAGGAGGTTGAGGCAGGAGGAGCACCATGAGTTGAAGGCCAGCCAGGGCTACATAACTGAGTTCAAGGCCAGCCTGCACTACATAGTGAGACCCTGTCTCAAAAAAAAAAAAAAAAAAAGAAAGAAAGAAAGAAAGAAAGAAAGAAAGACTGCATCTAAACTGGGTGGGCGTGGTGGTGCACACCTGTAATCACAGCACTCAGAGGCTGAGGCAGGAGGATTATCCTGAGGCCAGCCTGGGCTACATAGTTTAAAGCCAGCCAAGTTACAAAGCGAGACCCTGTCTCAAAAAAACAAAGCAAAACATTGATAATCTAGGCAGACTGCAAACGTTGGTTATGGTTTAGCTTGTTCCCCTCATGGAGCTACCGACTTCCTTCATTTCCAAAACCCCTAACCTTCATTTTTTGCCCCTTTTCTCAGCACTGGGGATCAATCCCAGGGTCTTGTGCAAGCAAGGCAAGCGCTGCAGAAGAAGGAACTACATCAGAGAATGTGCACTGCAAGGGAAATGGACTTCATTATAATAGCCCATACTAGTCACCAAACAAGCAGGCAAACACAGTATGCCCCTGTGGGGGAATCCAAAGGCCCATTTGCTACAAAATATTATCCAAAATACCCAGTTTTCAATAACAACAAATTACAAGAAAGAAAAAAAGAGGAAAGTGTGACCATACACAAGAAAAAAAATAAGGCACAGAAACCTCCTTTGAGGGTCTAGGTATTGTATATTATTTCCCTAAGACCTAAAGAAATCAATGTTTAAGGAAATAAAACAAGGTTTCCTTCTTTGTTTGGAAATGCTACATTTATTATACTGTATTTTAAAAATACTCTTAAAGCATCTTACTTCCAGAAAGCCCTTACTAAACTATTTTGAATGGAGCATATGCCAGCTAATCTTTTCAACTTGACTCCATGAAGAGACTCCTGGAGAGGTTATTTGATCATGGGAAAGCTATATTCATCAGTGGACTAGCCCACTGATGTTCATAGCTAAATATGCCATTAGGATCTGGGGCCTGGTTGGAAGAGGTGGATCCTTGGGGATATTTCTTTGGAGGATATCTCTCTCTATATTCTGCTTCACAGCTGCCATGACATGAGCACCTTTGTTCCACAACCCCTTCTGTGATGTTTCTCTAGGGTCAACCAACCATGGACCGAACCCTCTGAAACTATAAGCCACATAAACCTCTAATGGTTGTCAGGTATTTTATCCTACCAACAGAAAGCTGACCAATTCTGAGCAATACTATAGATATTTGTAAGGCCTTCTTCGGGTTTAATTTTTTTTTTTGTGGGTACCGGGGGGTCGACCTCAGGACCTCGCACGCCAACAGGCGCCCGTGCCGTTGAGCGATATCACCGGCCCCTTTTTCGTATGTGGGATCCGGGAGTCGAACTCGGGCCCTCGCGCTTGCCGGGCAGGCGCTTAAGCCGCTGAGCCATCTCACCGGCCCCTTCCTCGGGTTTAAAACTTACGTTAATTTAGGTTTTCTTATTCCAGATGAAGTCAAGAATGCTTTTGTAGGGCCGGTGAGATGGCTCAGTGGCGTAAGCGCCTGCCTTGCAAGCGCGAGGGCCCGAGTTCGACTCCCGGATCCCACATACGAAAAAGGGGCCGGTGATATCGCTCAGTGGCACGGGTGCCTGTTGGCGCTCAAGGTCCTGAGGTCGACCCCCGGTACCCACAAAAAAAAAAAAAAAAAGAATGCTTTTGTAAAGTACACAATTCACTAACAATGAGAAAAATATATTAAAAAGTTGAGATTTTTAAATGAAATTGTGTTAAAGAATAATCTTCCTATGAAAGGCTCTATTTTTATTCAACCAATTTTATCACTTTAACACGGAGGAGCGAACATATGAAATTTATGTTCTTTTGAGTCATGCCTATTTCCTACCATTTCCCTCTATCTAGGGATTTTTGTCTTCGCACCTGTTTTTTCCTGACAGATTCCCTGAGGGTGTCAGATAATGGGTCTGTATGAGCGGATTTATCTGTTTAAACATGACTTGCAGCTTTCCTCACCCGACAGCACCATACCTAAACGGCACACCAGTCGATTGCACAACTCCCCGGCAGCCATAACCTTGCTAACCGCGGATATAGGTTGCTTGCGGTGCCAAATCAGACCCTTTGGACCCAAACACCTGGGCGCCAATCCAGAGAGCGGGGCGCGGGGCCTCACGGGAAAGTAAGTTTTGCGCTGCTGGCCAACCTCCCGCGCGGGTTCTGCGCATGCCTAGTGCAGCGGCCGCCCCCGCCTTTCCTTGTTTTCCGCGGGCCTCAGTTGGGAGGCAGTCCGGGGCTGCCCAGCTGCGCTCTTTCGGGCACTGCACCACAACCCGTGATTTACGGGTGAGTTCCAAAGAGCTAGGCGAGGAGCCAGTGCCCCAAAATGGGGAAGAACCCACGCGCCCCAGGACGGCAGCGTCTTTGTCAGGATGTGACGGCGGGTCAGCACAGGTCCAGTCCCAGCGCCAAGTTGACTGCGCTCTTCTCTCTGGGCCGGGCAGTGGGGCCGCGGCCGGAGCAAGTGTGCGCATGCGCTAGCTTGTCCCGCTGAGGAGGTGCCGCAAGGGAATGTATGGGCGTGCACGATCGTGAGCGCTGTATCCGGGGTGGGGCGGTGTTTCTGGGAGACGCGTGCGCTACGGGCTTCCGGGGCGTGGCCCGCAGGCCCGTGGCCAGCCCTGTCTAGACATCCCAGCTCGACTGCTCTAGCACTCATCAGGTAGCTTGAAGAATTCTGTTCTTATTTGGTAGAAGAAAAACATATTTTTTAAGGCCAGTGATCTTTTCAGGATCTCAGTTTGTTAGTGGTGGGGACTTAATGTCTTATCCCTTGACTTCCAAGCCCGTACTGTCTACTTTTTTTACATGCGTGAAAGGATGTTTCTTATGAAACACACTTTTTAGAAACAATGCAATTTAAAGACACTAAAACTATTTTTTTCTTGAAGGACTGCCTTTTGTGCATCACTAACCAACAGCTAAGTAATATTAGTGAGAAAATTGATCGTTAACTCTAAATATTTTTTTAACAACTTTTAGTGAAGTGGTAATGTTCTTAATTAGGAACATTGTTAACATGTTCCTTCATTAGAAAGCATTGTTAACTTGTATGATCAATATTTTTGTTATGTATACATATTTGTGAGCATCAAGGGAGATTTAAACTGTTAAAATCCTTAGGATGCACATATTCACATTTACCCAGTGAAAAAAATTTTGTACTCAAGAGCTACATGATTATATTAGAGACATATCAGGTGATTTTTCACCATTCCCCCAATCATCCTGAAGTGTCCTGAAAAGGACAGGGACATTCTCCCACAGAGAACATTTCATCTAGGGGGTGTGTGTGTCTGCTAGGTGGGACAAATCGTTCATCATCCATTCTTTCTTCTTCTAACCCAGTTGTAGCTTAAGAACTGCCAACGTCTTTCGAAGAGTAGCACAAAATGAGCAAGGTAAGTTGTTTATTCATTCCTCATGTTATTTGTAAGAGTATGTTAAGTGAGAAATTAGGTATAGATAAAAATCAAGTTTCACAAAAAAATATGAAGTAATAGATCTGTGGGAAGATCGAGTTGATATGTTGCCATATACTGATCATATGATCTTAGAGTCACTCATGTGAGCTGCAGATATGTCTCCAATATTTCTGCCCACCTTCTGTAGGGAACACTGAATCCTTTGAAGACAAAGACTTCCTGGAAGATAACCTTTTTTTGGTCATAACATAGGGACACATGTTGAATAACCTTCCAATGGTAGCCCCAAATGAATGAGACCATTACCTTACTATTTTTTTTTTTTTCGAGGGTACCGGGGGTCAAACTCAGGACCTCGCGTGCCAGCAGGCACCTGTGCTGCTGAGCGATATCACTGGCCCTTTTTTCGTATGTGGGTACCGGGAGTCAAACTCAGGACCTCGTGCTTGCCAGGGAGGCGCTTATGCCACTGAGCTATCTCACCGGCCCAAGAGACCATTCCCTTAAATCAGTGGTGGTGAACCTGTGGCATGCGTCCTGCAGTGGGCACATGAACTAACTTGCCCTAGCAGTGGAGCATCAGATTTTCGGGTTTCATTGCAGTGTTGGCACTTTGCAGTGAACAGGTGGGTTTGGAGTTGCAGTTTGGGCACATGGTCTCTAAAAGGTTCACCATCACTGCCTTAAACTATTCTTCAGTAGTGGTAAAAAGAGTTAGAGACATGGTTCAAGTAGTGTCAGTTTTTGGATCATCTTGTTTGATCCCAGTGTATAATTTAAAACATTGAGAGGAAGCGTTGGCCTGCATTCCTGTATGAATGCCTGTATCAAGTTAGCAATTTATCACTTCATAAAGTCTAAGAGTCTGCAAACAGTTTGACTGCAGTTACCCTCATCTAGTGCTCATTGCTCATGTTGCAACATACTGCACTGTACGAGTCATGGTAGAGTCCAAAAGGCATGGCTGTGGTTGCATTAAGGTTTTGTTTCGTTTTGAGTTTTCTACATTACCTTTGTTCTTCCATCCAGTATCAGTTTCTTTGAGCTAGAAGAGCTGTAGCTTTTCTTATTGTCTGTGTTTATTGTGGTATATTTTTCAGCCTTCATCTGGAAGATACATTCATTTTAGAATATTTTTACAGAATTTCGATTTTGCTGGTGGCTTTTTATTTAGCATTATAAAATATTGTTCTATTTTGGTTTTCACATTTACAGATTGCTTGCTGGAGTTTTGCCCAGTGTCTTCTGACATCCATGTTTCTATTGAAATGTTTGGTTTATGTTTTGCTGTTGAGATAGCCTATCTTTTTTTGTTCACATTAATTATTTCGCTGAGAAGAATAAAAGATAATTCTCTGTATAAATTTCTTCTCATGCTAACAATAAGAGTTCTTTGTCAATATATTATCTCAGTATGTGGATTGCATTTTTATTCTCTATGTTTTGATAAAGATAGATTGCTAATTTTATTTTATTTTATTTATTTATTTTTTTATGTGGGTACCGGAAGTCGACCTCAGGATCTTGCGCTTACCAGCAAGCGCTTGTGCCGCTGAGTGATATCACCGGCCCTTTTTTTTTCCTTTTATGTAGGTACTGGGAGTCGAATTCAGGAACTCGTGCTTGCCAGGCAGGTGCTTATGCTGCTGAGCTATCTCACTGGCCCTGGATTGCTAATTTTAATGTAGTATGGTTAATTTATGTCTTAAGAGATCTTTTCATGAGGTAAAATTTTTACTGCTTTAACTTTGCAAGTTTATACTAAGGTGGATATCTGCTCACACTTAAGATAGAAATAAATATGAATTGTAATTGCACTAGCACTATTTATCAAATGATTGTTCTTATGTCACCCTTGTCATGAATCAAGTGACCATACATGTGTGTCTCTGTTTTTGGGCTCTGTTCCATCGCTACTTTTGAAAATCCTTGTGCCTGTGTTACACATTGATTTTGCACATTGATAATAATACTTGATATATGACAATATTGCTTCTAGCTTAGATTTTCTTCGAGATTGCCTTATCTATTTGAAATTCTGCATTTCCACGTGTTTTAGCATTAGCTTGTCTAATGGCCATCAAAGTATCCGCTAGGAATTTGTTTGAGATTGCTATGAATCTGTACAACAGCATGGGCAGAACTGATATTTTTCTCATATTGAGCCTTCCCATCTGGAGCTTTCTTTGGTTTCTTCATTATATCTCATAACCTTTCAAAATTTAATATTCTGTTTTGCTGATAGAAACATCTAAGATTTGTTATACTGAATGAGTAACTACATCCAACAATGTGCTTTTATTTGGATTTCCTGTGTGTACATAATTATGTTACTGCTCTGAGAACTTTAGAAAAATGTTGACTAGAATTTGGCATAGCAGGCATCCTTATGTTGGTCCTAGTTTTTAAGTTAAATACTTCCCATATTTTAGTGTAAATGTGGGGTTTGCTGTAACTGTTTATGGAAATCCTTTATCACACTGAGGAAATTCCTTTCCATTCCTAGTTTGCCAAGTGTTTTGTTTGTTTTTTGTTTTTTTGTTTGTTTGTTTTGTGTCTTTTTGAGACACGGTTTTGCTGTGCAGTTCAGGCTTGCCTTGAACTCACTTTGTAGCCCAGACTTGCCTCAAACTTGCAGCCATCCTCCTGCCTCAGCCTCCCGAGTGCTAGGATTACAGGTGTGCATCAGCACACCTGGCCATGTCAAGTGTTTTTTAAATCATACTTTTCTGCATCTACTGAAATATCGTATGATATCTGCTGGTTTTTAAAACTATTCTTATTTTAATTTCTACATTTCAGAAAATTCCTTATGATCTTCATATTCTGTTCTTTCTCTAAGCCAGGTATAAGGTGTTTTTTCCCTCAGATTTTATTTGTATTTTCTCTCATAGGTTCTCTGAGAGCCTCCAGTTAACTCTTGATGAAACAACTTCCAAATTGTTAATATCTCTCAGATACTTACTTTCATTCTAACTCTCCAGTATTATGCTTCAAATCTAGCTCATGTAAGCCCTGTCTTGCTAAAATACCACTCCAGTCTGGTGTCTACCGTTCTCATGGATGCCCCATGAATTGGTGACCACTCCTGTCATCAGTGCCCTATTTACATCCCAGTTTCTGCTACAGTAGTTTGTCTAAGTGGTGGTGTTTCGTCCTTTACTTGTCTCTTCCATTTCTCAAGAGAATAGGTTCTATAAATAAAAACCTGGCCACATTATTTCAGTATATGCTCACATCTC
Organism: Erethizon dorsatum; assembly: GCA_028451465.1. NCBI lineage: Eukaryota > Metazoa > Chordata > Mammalia > Rodentia > Erethizontidae > Erethizon > Erethizon dorsatum. Next base: position 40,963,938 of record CM051833.1, on the reverse strand, counting down.
TTCTCTGCCCTCCTTTTTTACACAGTAGTGACCCCTAAAATAGAGATATACATTTGAGAGGGTGTCCAAAGAACCCAGTTGGCTATCATCTTTGTACTTCACAGATTTCACAATCATAGTAGTTTCAAAATCCTTCCATTTTCTACACATCCTAATGATTGTCTCTGAATTGAATGGTGAGGGCCTGGAATATGTGTCGCAATGAAATAAAATATTAGGCTCTGTTTCTGCATTTTAAAATTCAAATGAGAAGTCGGAATGCATAATAAATGTATTGGCAATTTATTTCTGTAATTTGTAAGTATAAATGTTTGTGTAAACCCACTCCATAACAAGTTTCCTGAGTGCTTCCCTGGCCTTTTTTCTCATGGCAGCACCAGGCCACATCCTCCTGTCCTCTTGTGCTTCTCGCCCTGTTGATGGTTTCTTGAGCGTGTGAGAGAGTCCCTGCCTTTGCTTGTGCCATGGTCCTATCCTTCTGGGGATGCAGTACAGTATTATCTTTAGCCAGCTTCCTCAGTGAAGTTCAAAGTAGAACTAATTTTGCTCCTTATTTGTATCATTTGTCTATATTGTATGTAGTTTCATTTTAGCACTTGAAACATACTACTACATTTATTTCCTTAGAAGATTATATATTCCTGAAATAAAAAATTTTTATTCATCTTACTATTTACAACAACTCTAATAGTCCCACATACATTGTGGGGGCTGCTAATTTTTTTTGCATGAATTAATACCTTAATGCAATAGCAGAGTATTCCAGTTAGTTTCCTTTCCCCCTGAAGTATGTGCCCCCCGAAATTCTGTGAGTAGTATTCATAACCTGTAAACATGATACGGATTAGTGCTATACAGTATATCTTTCTCCATGTCACCTAATGCTGTACGTTTTTGATGGAACAGAAATCCCAGGGATCAGTATCATTTAAGGATGTGACAGTAGGCTTCACCCAGGAGGAGTGGCAGCACCTAGACCCGAGCCAGAAGTCCCTGTACAGAGATGTGATGCTGGAGAACTACAGCCATCTGGTCTCTGTGGGTAAGGGTGTGCGTTACGTGATTCCAGTAGCATTTGTTTATCCCTTTCACTGTGAAGCACATGGCACTGTGCAGTGTAATTATTTGAGATTCTGTTTCAGAAATCCAACAGTGTGGATTGTGCACCAGAAGATATTTGTGTTCACCTCTCTAGTGAGGTGTTCTAGTGGCATCATTGTGCATCCCCTCTACCAGAAGCCATGACAGCCCGAGTCCTTAATCATTTCCCATTAACAGGGTATTGTGTGACAAAGCCAGAGCTGATCTTCAGACTGGAGCAAGGAGAAGAGCCATGGATATTGGAGAAAGAATTCCCAAGGCCAAGCTTTCTGGGTGAGTTAATCTCTACCGCACAAAATGTCAGGAGAGTCATTACTTACCTGCAGTTAATTCAGGGGCTGGCTATCCTGAAGTTTTTTCAAGGGTATCTCATTGGAGGACCTAACCCTTACTGATTTCTAAACCCAACCTTCTTTTTTTTTTTTTTTTTTTGTGGGTACCGGGGGGTCGACCTCAGGACCTTGCGCACCAACAGGCACCATTGCCGCTGAGCAATATCACCGGCCCCTTTTTCGTATGTGGGATCCGGGAGTCGAACTCGGGTCCTCGCGCTTGCCAGGCAGGCACTTACGCCGCTGAGCCATCTCACCGGCCCAAAACCCAACCTTCTAATGCCACTGTCAAGTATTTTTGGATTCATTTAAAGTATTTTCTATTTTTATATCTGCCAGTAATCCAGTCTTTGCTCTTGCTTTTCGTGGCTACTCCATGTTTCTCAGAAGCATCTCAGTTTCGCACTTTACCTCCATTGTCCTCTCCACTTTCTGTTGTCAGACATTCCTTGATATACTCATTTTTTGACTCAAATAATTTTTGAGTTCTTGCTATGTGCTAGTCATTTTTCAAGAGCTGAGAATATAGTAGTAAAACAAATGCTAGATTCATTTATAGAATGTCTTAGTTACATTTTTTCTTGTTGCTGAGACAAAATACCTGACATCCAGAGTTAAAGGAGGAAAAGTTTGTTTTGGATCACAATTCATAGAGGTTTCAGTCCATAGTTGGCTGGCTCCAAGGTAGAGCAGCATGAAAGAGGAACATCACAGAGGAAAAACAGTTCATGGAAGGCAGAAGGCACCAATTGACAAGTAACAAGCAACAGACCTCATTCTGTCCCTTATAGTCTATCCAGGCTACCCACCTTTAAGGCAGGTAGCACTTACACATTCCCCATTATTCACACCCAGAACTATACCAAACCAGTCAGTGGATTGATTTAGTAATTACAAACCCTTGATCCCAGCATCACACACCCTAGGCCCAGCTACCTCTGAAAAGCCCCACCTAAGACTGCATGAGGCTTTGGGGGACATCTAGATACAAGCCATAATATAGAAGTAGTACTAAAAACATAAAGATATTTATGGTATATTTAAAGTTCTGTATGATAAAGACTATCAAAGAAATCAAAGCAAATGTAGATTGAGTGTGCTACTTTGAGAATAGTCAAGGGAAATCTTAATGAAATCAACATTAGAGCAGAAACTTGAATGAAATGGTTGTGTGAGCCATGAAGATTCTGCCTCTTTTCAGCAAAGGTGACAGCAGTTGCTAAGCTGTGGGCAGGAATGTGGTTGGTGTGTTTGAGGAATAACAGAAAAGTCACAGTGGCTGAAGGGAGTGGTTGAGGGAGGAGGAGCACCTGATGATGTTAGAGAGGTAGTTACAGTCTGGAAGATGAGCATACCATTAGCTTTGTTAAATAATTTAATTTTATTCATGCTTTATGTAATTCCAGTAGGATTTGTTTATCCCTTTAATTATGAAGCATAAGGGCACTATGTATTGTAGTGTTATTATTGGTAGATTTTCAGCAGATGAGCAGCCTGTGATACGTATTTGTTTAAATTGTCTTTCAATTCTGTGGAGACTATATTGGGGTGGACATAAGGCCATGAGAGTTAATTAGGGGATAACTGTATTTCTCCATGGAAGTGATTATGGTGACTTAGACTGAATTGAAGGCATGGGGGTAAGAAGAAGTTTTATTACCTCAATGTGTAGAAAGAGGGGCAATAAGAAAAGAGCTAATGGTTGTAATGGATGGAGAGGGGAGGGGTAAAGTGAGGAAATAATGGCTGAAAACTTCCCAAATCTAGCCAAAGACATAAAACTATACATCCAGGAACCTGACCTAATATCAAATGAGATAAATCTAAAGAAATCCATGCTGAAGGAATATGATTTTAATCATTAGTCACAATTCATCAATCATAATTAAACAATGCATTGCCTATGGCGAATGGTGGCTTAGTACAGGGAAGCACTATCAGACAGGAGGAAAGGTGGCTGCTAAGCCACCTCTACAAAGTGGCTAGAGAAAGTTCTCTAAATAGAAAGCAAATAATACAAGACTTAGACCTTTAGAAATTGGAAGTTGGCAAAAGTGGGTTAAGTGTAATAGACTATCCTCCTCGTGAGTTTTTGAAATCATAGTTGAGAGTTGGAGCAAGTTTGTAGTATCGCGTGATTTGATGGTGTGTATTGCAGAGGAAGTACTTAAGGCAGTTATGTTTAAAAAATGGGGAGGGGTGAAGGCATCTAAATAGAATTTATGTTATATTTCATATGAAATTTTAGTAAACTGTAGTAAGTTGCACATGTACCTTTTTTTTTTCCCTTCCAATACTGAGGATTGAACTCAGGGCCTTTGCACTGAGCTATAATTCTGTTTTGAACAGGTTTGCACTAAGGCACTCAGTTTCCCAGGCTGGACTCAAACTTTTGATTCTCTTGTCTCAGTCTCTCAGAGTGCTGGGATTACTGCTTTGTGCTGTCATGCTCAGCTGCACAGCTACATTTTAATACATAGAACAATTGCTAAAAAAAACCTTAGAAAGTGTATACTTAGAAACACTGAAATGCATCAATGGATTATAAAAAAAATTCAAGAAACCAGTAGGAAAAATAAGAACAGATATGAGAAACAGAAAACTGAGCAATATTTATGTTAAATGTAAATGATTAAAATATATCAGGTAAAATACATATTGGGATAGTAGATAAAACAAAAAACATGATCATAAAATATATTATTGAAGCTGGGTGTGGTGGTACATGCCTGTAATCTCAGTACTCTGGGAAGCTGAGGCAGGAGGATCTTGAGTTCAAGCCCAGCCTGGGCAACTTAGTGACTTGGTTAGTGAGACCCTCTCTCAATAAATAAAAAACGGCTGGGGGTGTAGCTCAGTGCAAAAGACTTGTGTTTAATCCCCAGTACCTCAAAAGAAGTTTTTTTATTGATAGGAAACTCCTAACATAGTTACCACCATAATTTGGTAAAGAATAAGAAAAGATATACAAAGTATGATTCTATTAATATCAGATAGACTCCAAAGCAGTGAAAATTATTTGACAAAAAGGTTAATGTAAAAAGGATCAATCCAACATATGTCCAGTGATTCTAAATGTGTCTTAGCAACAGAATCCCAAAGTTCAAAACTGACTGAGCTGAAAAAAGAAATAAATTGTTAATGATAGCTGGAGAATTCGTTACACAGAATCATTAGACATTAAATTAATAGCAACTTTAGAAGACTAGGACAGCACCAGCACCATTACCCAATGGACTGAAGTGACATCTATAGAAAAGTGCCCACAGTGACAAAAGCAGACTACACTTCTTTCCTCAATTACCCATGAAAATTCAAAAAATAGGCTAGATTCTGAACTATAAGCATATTACTATAGACTTAAAAAGAATTGGGATTCTGTATACAAGACCAGTCAACTGCAAATATATAGTTTTGCTTTTTTTTTTACTAACTTGATGCCCCTTTTCCCCCTTAGCTAGAGTGTCTTATATAAGTGGCCAGAGGACATTGTTACATTGTTCTTAGTCCCTGAGAGAAACCATTCTTCCTTTCATTGTTTAATGTGTTGTTAGCTCTGGGCTTTTCAAAGCTGCCTTTCTTTTTTTTTTTTTTTGTGGGTACCGGGGGGTCGACCTCAGGACCTCACGCGCCAGCAGGCGCCCGTGCCGCTGAGCGATGTCACCGGCCCCTTTTTTGTATGTGGGTTACGGGAGTCGAACTCGGGCCCTCGCGCTTGCAAGGCAGGTGCTTAAACCACTGAGCCATCTCACCGGCCCTCAAAGCTGCCTTTCATCAGGTTAAGGAAGTTTACTTCTATTCCTAGTTTGTTGATTGTTTTTATCAAGGAAGAATGTTGGATTATGTCAAATTCTGTGTTTGTATTGTGTGAATTAATCTGTATGAATTGAGATGATCATGTGATTACTCTCCTTTCCCTATTTGTATGTTACATTAATTCGTTTTCAACTCATGAAACCAATTCTGCATTTCCATTGTGAATCTACATAATCTCTTTTGTGTGTTTGCTTATATTTTGTTGAGGATATACAGCTTTGTATTCATAAGACACATTGGTCTGTGTTTGCTTATGTCTAATTTTGATGTGAGGGTAATATAGGGATCATCAAACTAATTGGAATATTTTTCTTTCTCTTCTGATTTTTAAAGATGTTTTGAATAATTAATACTTTTTTATTTTTTATTTATTTATTTTTTATTATTATTATTTTTTATGTGAGTACCGGGAGTCAACCTCAGGACCTCACGCTTGCAAGCAAGCGCTTGTGCCACTGAGCGATATCACCAGCCCCGGTTTTCCTTTATGTGGGTACCGGGAGTTGAACTCAGGATCTCATGCTTGCAAGGCAGGTGCTTATGCCGCTGAGCTATCTCACCAGCCCAACTTTTTTTAAAATTAATACTTTTTTTTTTTTTTTTTTTGGTGTTTTGAGACAGGGTCTCGCTTTGTAGTTCAGGCTGGCCCTGAACTGTGTAGTCCAGGTTGGCCTCGAACTCATGGTGATCCTGCTGCCTCAGCCTCCTGAGTGCTGGGATTACAGGCATGTGCCACCACACCTGGTTTGATACTACTTTTTAAATGTTTGGGGGCCGGTGAGATGGCTCAGCGGCTTAAGCGCCTGCCCGGCAAGCGCGAGGGCCCGAGTTCGACTCCCGGAACCCACATATGAAAAAAGGGCCGGTGATATCGCTCAGCGGCACGGGCGCCTGCTGGCGCGCGAGGTCCTGAGGTCGACCCCCCGGTACCCACGAAAAAAAAAAAAAAAAATGTTTGGTCAAATTCACTAGTGAAGCCATTAGGACAGTGGTGACAAACCTATGGCACATGTGCTGCGGTGAGCACTCAGAGCCCTCTCAGTACACAACCCAAGTTGCCTCAGCAGCAGAACACTGGATATTTAGGTTTAATTGCAGTATTGGCACTTTGTGATAAATAAATGGGTTTGGAGTTGCAGTGTAGGCACTCAGTCTCTAAAAGTTTCGCCATCGCCATTGTGGTGGTGCACGCCTATAATCCCAGCACTCAGGAGGCTAAGGCAGGAGGATCACCACAAGTTCAAGGCCAGGCTGGGCTACATAGTTTAAGACCAGCCTGAACTACATAGTGAGACCCTATCTAAAAAAAAAAAAAAAAAAAAAACACAAAATTAAATAAATACATAAATGGTTTGCCATCACTGCATTAGGACCTGTAGAGTTTGTGGTTTTTGTTTCTACTTTTTTTTTTTTAATAAGAGAATTTTAAATTACTGATTCAGTTTTACTTGTTACATATCTTTTCTGATTTTCTAATTCTTGAGTTCATTTCATTATGTTATTCTAGGAACTACTTCATCTCATAGGAGTTATATAATTTGTGGCATATAATTACTTGTAGCATTCTCAGAAAATTTTTATTTCTATGCTAGTGATGTGAGAGATTTCATCCCTAATTTTAGTAATTTTGTGGCTCTTTTCTATGAACTATTATTTTTTATTCTCTATTTTATTCATTTCTACTGAATTCTTTATTTTCTTTATTTTGCTTGCTTTGGGTTTGTATTCCTCTTCTTGTCCAGAGTGCTAAGGTGGAATATTAGTTTATTGATTTGAGACATTTCTTTTTAAATATGGGTATTTACTGCTATACATTTCTCATTAATCATTTCTTTTCCTGTGTCTTATATGCTTTGATGTGGTATATCTTCATTTTTACTCATCTTAAAGTATTTTTCTAGTTTTCCATGTTATTGCTTCTTTGACTTTGCTTTTGTTTTTGTTTTGAGACAAGGTCTTGCTATGTAGTTAGTCCAGGCTGGCCTTGAACTCACTATGTAGCTGAGGGTGGCCTCAAATTTGTGGCGATCCTCCTGCCTCAGCCTCCTGAGTGCTGGGATTACAGACATGTGTCACCATGCCCAGGTTTTTTTTTTTGTTTGTTTGTTTGTTTTGAGACAGAGCCTGCTATGTAGTTCAGGCTGGTATTGAACTTGAACCTCCTGCCTCAGCCTCCTGAGTGCTGGGATTACAGGTGTATGCCACCATGCTCTACTGTCTCATGCCTTTTTTGATCCTCTCTTTTTATTTCTGTTGCCTTTTTCCTGAAGTGAATTTGTTTAAGTATAACATTTTGATTCTTCCAGTGATTTCACTTTTAAAAGTTTATTTTTTTAATCTTTGCTCTAGGACTAATGTTACAAATGTTTTCATAATCAATTCTAGATTTATATTACCTTAACTCAAATGTTACCCGTATATAGCTCTTTTCTGTCTTCTCTGGTTTTTTTTTGGTACTGGAAATCAAACTCAGGATGTCTTCTCCATTTTGCCTTAATATGTTTATGCATATTACCTGTGTATATGTTTAAATTCTAGCAATGCATTATATAGTTACTTCATATTAACTTGATCTTTTAAAGAAACTAAGGAAGGATAGTATCTATGTATAGAATACTGTATTATATTACTGTATTATATTAACCTTCTTTTTTTTTTTTTTTTTTTGTGGGTACCGGGGGGTCGACCTCAGGACCTCACGCGCCAACAGGCACCCGTGCCGCTGAGCGATATCACCGGCCCCTTTTTCGTATGTGGGATCTGGGAGTCGAACTCAGGCCCTCGCGCTTGCAAGGCAGGCGCTTACGCCGCTGAGCCATCTCACCGGCCCTATATTAACCTTCTTATTGACCATTTCAACTTCATTTGTTCATGTGTGGATTCAGGTTCAATCTACTACTGTTGTCATTTCCTTTTTCCAGTATAGATTAGTTTCTTTGTCTCTTTCTGCCTTGTTGTAAAAGATATTACATTTCTGTGTCATAGGCCCAGCGATACAGTTATATACATGTAAATGTGTACATTTGTTTGTTAAATTGGGTAGGAAGAGAAGAAGAAATTTGCCTTTATGTTTTCATTTCCAATTATGTAACTACCCACACCTATACCCATGACCTTTGTGGATTTAAACTGGTATTTAGGAACATTGTTTTTCAGCTTAATGAACTTTTATTTCTTGCATGGCTTTTGTGTGTGTGTGTTTTTTTTTTTTTTTTGAGACAGGGTCTTGCTATGTGGTTCAGGCAGGCCTTGAACTCACTATGTAGTCCAGGCTGGCCTCAAACTTGTGGCAATCCCTCCTGCCTCAGCCTCCCAAGCACTGAGAGTGTAGGCATATGCCACCACATCTGGCCTTAGCCAAGCATTATTTATTTTGGGGGGGGTGGTTTGAGACAGGGTCTCACCATGCAGTCTTGGCCTTGAACTCACTAGGTGGTCTAGGCTAGCCTCAAACTCAAGATGATCCTCCTTCCTCAGCCTCTCAAGTGCTAGGACTACAGGCATGCGCCACCATGCCCAGCTAGCCAAGGATTGTTTAGTTTTGTTTTGTTTTGTTTTCATTTCTTTTCTTTTCCTCCCATAGCATCATTTATTTCACCTTTGATTTTGAAAAACAATTTTGCTGTTTTGTGTGATAGGTTTTTTTTTTTTTTTTTTTTTTAAATGCAGGTACCAGGAGTCAAACTCAGGACCTTGCGCTTGCCAGGCAGGCACTTAACGCCGCTGAGCCATATCACCAGCCCCTATGTGTGATTGGATTTTGAAAATTTTTTCCCATATGCCACATACGTCATCCTGCCTCCTCCTGGCTTTTGTTGTTTCTTTTGTTTTTGTCCTTTTTTTTGAAACAGGGTTTCACTATGCAGTTCAGGCTGCCCTTGAACTCACTTTGTAGCCCAGGCTGGCCTTGAATTCACAGCGATCCTCCTGCCTCAGCCTGTTGTTTCAGATGAGAAGTCTGATGTTAATCTTATTGAAGTTCCCTTGTATGTCATGAGTTGCATTTTTCTTGATGCCTACAAAATTTTCTTTTTGTCACTTGGTTTGCCTGTTTTTTTAGACATTCATTTCATGGAGCATGTTTTCTGCTCCTTAATCTTTCTCCACTCCTTCTGGTACTTGCATTTTGAATATATTGGAGGAGTTGATAGTGTTCAATTTCTGAGGCTTTCTTCATTCTTTCTTTTCTCTGATACTATAGATAAGTAATCTTTAGATTACTTAATATCTGTTCTTCTGTGTGCAGGTTTACTGATTTGTTGTAGGGTTAATTCAGGGAAAGCCCAGAACATGATTGTTACATGTATGGAATTTGATCTTTGGATAGATGTGGCACTGCAAAACATTGGGCAAAGATAGGACAATTTTCAGAATTGCGCTTGCTGAATGTAATTTAACCTTTACATGTGTTGTTAGTATCTCTTATTCTCCAGGAAGTATAGACTCCATGAAAGCAGAGATTTTGCCTGTTTTCTTTACTGCTGAATTAAGTGTCACAATGCTTGGCATATAGGAGACACTCAGAAATGTTATGAATGTTGGCTTCTTAGAAAGTATAAAACTATAGCCCAATAAAAAATGGTCGAAAGGGATGAACAGGCATTTCACAGAAGAGTACACAAAAATGGATATGGAAATAATAAAAGATGTTAAGCTTTTTTAGTAATACAGAAATATCATAAGATCAGAGTTAAATACTTCATACCAGTCTAAATGAAAAGAATTAAGTAGTAATGGTGTGTGGTGGCACATGCCTATACTCCCAGCACCCTGGGAGGCTGAGGTAGGAGGATTATAAGTTCTGGGCCACTTAGCAAGACCCTGTTGCAAAATTAAAAATTAAATAAATAAAAAGGGCTGTGGATGTAGCTCTGTGCAAAGGCCCTGGGTTTAATCCCTAGTACTCCCCCCCACCAAAAAAAAAAGGAGAAAGAAAAAATGTAATCTAATAATACCAGTTATTGTTGATAGTGCAGATCAGTGGAAATTCTTGTATAATGTCATAACTCAACCACTTTGGAAAAATTTTATCTTGTGTGGCTGAATATATATTTCCCTTTGATATAATTTTATACTTTATACTGTATATATATATATATTTTTTTTTTGTGTGTGTGGGTACCGGGGGTTGACCTCAGGACCTCGCGCGCCAGCAGGCGCCCGTGCCGCTGAGCGATATCACCGGCCCTTTTTTCGTATGTGGGTACTGGGAGTCGAACTCGGGCCCTCGCGCTTGCCAGGCAGGTGCTTACGCCGCTGAGCCATCTCACCGGCCCCCATTTATTTATACTGTATCTTTGAGATGTACTTTATATGTCAAACTGATGAAGAACCTGTTGCTTTATTTCTTATGTGTATATGTATGTATCATTGTTAACGTATCACTGATAGATACTTTTAAACTACAATGGAATGATAAAGAGCAAAGACAAAATATATTAAGTCCTACTTTTTCAAATCAATTAACATAAAATTATACCTTAAGATTTCTGTTAAAAACAGTCTGCTTTATCCAGCCAAGAAGGAATAACAGGAACTGGATTTACTCTCCCATCTGAGACAACCAGGTCAGTCAGAGGAGATGTGTGAATCATCGAAGCTCAGGCATTAGTAATCACGCAACCAAGGACATACTCAGGTAGAGCCAGAAAACACAAGACCTGAGCCCTCTGCCCCAGCAGGGCAGAGACGGCAAACCCAGCAGAGACAGCAAACCCAGCAGGGACAGCAAACCTGGCAGAGACGGCAGACCCAGGCAGTGCTCTGCACACTTGCTGAGTTGAGCCTCGGGAGCGGTGAATCCAGGGAGGTTTAGAGCACTTACAGTTTACACAGGTGCTTTCTGCACATAGACATGCCTGGCCTCCTGGATTATTCAGCAAAGTACTAATCAGTGCATGTGTGTCAGGAAATTAGTGAAAGAACTTTTGAAAAGAATTAGAGGGAACAGGGGGCAGCCCTCAGACAGGGCCTGGGAAAAGACTGTTCCCACCAGCCAGAGTGAAAATTTATCCTTCACAGAGGACTTCAGAGCTTGGAAGACTTTGCTCAGGACTGAGGCGTGATGTTCCTAGGTTCAACAGTGCTCCAGATTTGAGCATAAAAGCAAGATACAAGAGTATCACACTTTCTAGATGCTATCAGTGTGTCTTAGTTACTTTTCTCTCATTGCTGAGACAAAATACCTGACACCCAAAGTTAAACGGGGAAAGGTTTATTTAGCTCACAATTTGTAGAGGTTTCAGTCCATAATCCACTGGCTCCAAGGCAAGCGCGAGGTCCTGAGGTCGACTCCCGATACCCACATATAAAAACTATCCTAAATGAAGAAGAAAAGATGAATTTTTGTTTAAAAGCAAAGAAAGAAAGAAAGAAAGAAAAAAAAAAACGAAGTTAACTGTGAGCTATAGTAGAACTTGAAGTACCTGACACATGGAGTTGGAGTCTGTGAGTGAAAAGAAACAGGGAAAAGAAAACAGTATTGGGCCGGTGAGATAGCTCAGTGGCATAAACGCCTGCTTGGCAAGTGCGAGGTCCTGAGTTTGACTCCCGGAACCCACATAAAGGAAAAAAGGGCCGGTGATATCGCTCAGTAGCACAAGCACTTGCTGGCAAGTGTGAGGTCCTGAGGTTGACTACCGGTACCCTCAAAAAAAGAAAAGAAAAGAAAAGAATACAGTATTTAGAGGATTAGTGATGAGATACACTCTCTACACACAAGAAGCATGAAGAAAACTAAAGCACATGAATCACAATCAGAATGCTCTGAAGCCTTGTTACGGTGAATATTAGAAGTAGCCATAGACAAAAGATACGTTTTACAAAGGAGCACAGATAAAGATAATACCAGATTTCTCCTTACATGAGGCAAAGAGAACATAATAGAGCATTATATTTAGATTCTTAAAAGCAGAAACACCTGTCAATGTAAAATTTTATAGTAGCAAAAATGGCTATCAGAAACTGAAGAAATAGGAACTTTTCAGATATATAAAGTTGAAAGATTTTATCACTAGCAGACTTGCACTACAAGAAATTGATAATCGGGCTGGTGAGATGGCTCAGTGGCATAAGCGCCTGTCTGGCAAGCGCGAGGTCCTGAGTTTGACTCCCCGTACCCACATACGAAAAAAGGGCCAGTGATATCGCTCAGCGGCGTGGGCGCCTGCTGGTGAGTGAGGTCCTGAGTTTGACCCCTGGTACCCACAAAAAAAAAAGAAATTGATAATCACAGAAAATGTAAATGGTCTGAAACATCCATTTTCAAAGGTAGGGACGGCCAAATGAGATAATATTAAAAAGATAAGGGCCTTTTTAAATCACTATTATTGTCATCATCATCACTGTTTTATATAAGAGAAACATGTTAGTTTACCATGTTGAACGTAAATGGATGGAGAATGGTATCCACTGGAAAAATCAGTAGAAGGCTGCAGTGCTGTTAATCATATGAAGTACACTTTAGAGCTGAGAACTTTACTAGCCAGTGAAGATTTTAAAAAATACTGATAGAGATCAATTTCTCAAGAGAACATAATCCTAAACTTACACTAATAACATTTTTTTCAGAAATGTATAAATCAAAGTCTGACAAAACTGAAAGGAATAGTGTATCCGCAATTAAAGTCAGAGTTTTCTCCATCCTTCTCCCCATACTTGATAGAACATGAAATAGAAAAGCAACAGAGGTAAAGTAGACTTGAGCAACACTAAATACCAAAATGACCCAATGGACATTTGTGATCTACTCTTCCCCATTAACCCCCCTCAAAAAGTAAAAACACAAAACAGTGAGTTTATATTCTAATCAAGGGTAATTTTACCAAAGTAAACAGCATTTTTAGTTATAAAACAAGTCTCAATAAAGAAGAAATTAGAAAGTATTTTGAAATGAATATTAAGGAAAACAAAATTTATGGGAGATTTACATATAGGAAATTCAGGTATAAGAAACATCAAGTCCATGTAATACTCATTGTTTTTATTATTTACAGTTGTGGTGTGTATTACTTCCTTCTTAATTGTGAGTTTAATTTTCTCTCTTTTAGTTTTTTAAGATGGAAGCAGTTGCGGTCACTGAAATTTTATACGGCACAAATAACTGTATGTGTATGCTGGGGGTCTGTGCAGTCATCTGACTGTATTGAGGGAGGTTGAGTACAGACCCCTCTGCATACATCAAAATCTGCAGGTGCTCATATTTTGTATTTTGTATTTAAAATGGCACTTTGGTATTCTGGTGCATGCCTGTAATCCTAGCTCCTTGGGTGGCTGAGGTGGAAGGGTCACAGGCCAGCCTGGGTGACTTTGTGAGACCTCATTTCAAAATAAAATAAAAAGGGCTGGGGAAGTAGCTCAGTAGTGGAGCACTTGCCTAGCATGTGTGAGGCCTTGGGTTCACCCCCAGTGCTCCCCCTCCCAGTATTCCCCCATTTTCTTGTATACCTTAAATCATCTCTAGATTATAATACTTCATACAATGTAAATTATGTAGATAATTGTTATATTGTTTGGAAAGTAACAAAAAAACTACATGTTCAATACCAATGCAGTTCTTTCCAATATCTGAAATTGAGGAATCCCCAGATGTGGTGCCCACAGAGAGGGCCCACAGTATGAAGACCTAACATGTAATTATGTCTATAAAGTTTCTGATACGTGGGATGCTATAATGTATTATGTATAATAAATATTTAACATAATATATAGTTTCATACATAGAATTTTGTGTACACATGTATATAGTCAATATTATCCCAAGTATATATTATTTTCTTTTATTCCAGTTTTCAAAACCTTGTTCCACATTTTCATTTTGCCCTGGCCTTTGTCAGTAATGTTAGCACCCTGCCCTGAATTTTTTAAAAAAGGAAAAGAAGAAATAACAAACTTGTGTGATCTCAATGGATGCAGAGAAAGCACTTGTTCAAATCCAACGTCCAATTCTTATTAAAATTCTCAAACACATAGAAGTTTGGTTCCCCTTGTTTCTATTAGACTGTTGGTCATTATAATCAGATACCACAGATCATATGGCTTAAACAGCAGACATTTATTTTCTCGTAATCTAGAGGCTAGAAGTCCAAGGTCAAGGTGCAAGCAGGGTTGGTTTCTGGTGAGCCACCTTTCTGTGCTTTGCAAGTGGTACTTTCTTGCTGTGTCCTCTCATGGCCTTTTCTCAGCTGCACATGGTAATGAGAGAGACAAAGGTGGGGAGTAGAAGGCATGCACATCGTTCTGGAGGCTTCTCCTTGAAGGTCAAACACTACTATCAGTGTATGGCCCTGTCCTTATGGCTTCACTGCTTCATTTAACCTTACTACTTCCTCACAGATCCTGTCTCCAAACAGTCACGTTAGAGATTGAGGTGTCAATATAATTTAGTTCATAATAAGGTTTTTGCAATTTAAATACCCTTTTCTGTGATCACTTTGTCTCTTTAGAGTTTCATTTCTAATGTTGATCAGCTCTTGGCTTTGTAGTTCCCATCTACTCCAAGACCCTTCTTTTGGAATTCCCAGTAATGAAAGCTCTGATCCACTCAAATTCAGATACTACCTCAGTATTTTCCCACTCACAGGGGAATTTTTCTCTCTGAGATAGTTTCTGTTTGTGTCTCATCACTGCTAGGCTCTCTGTCTCCCTTTTTTTTTTTTTTTTTTTTATGACCACCTCAGTTTCCAGCTGACTCTCTTTGTAGATGTGGGCTGACTATTCCTTCTGTATTTCAATATTAGTTTCCTCATGTAGTGGTCATCTGAATTTTCTGGTCTTTTTTTTTTTTTTTTTTTTCCTTTCTTAGTTATACTAGTCATGGGTTGTTACAGGTAACGTTATGTGCTTGCCTAATGTCAGTCATCATTGTTTTTCGGAGGCTGCATGGAGAGATTCAGGTTATTATTCATACAGTGAAAACCAAAAGTATGTGTTCTAATAGCCAGATTCTTCTCCGTTTTCCCACTATATCAGGTTCTTTGTTTGTGGAGGGTTTTTTTCCCCCACGTCAAATCCATGAAATAGAGAAAACTATATACTTTGATTTATTTTCATCTCTAGAAATGGAAAAAACCCAGAGCAGCTACTTTAAAAATTGTAACATGTAATGTATTAACTACAGTTATTCCCCTATTATTTTGTTATGAAATTTTATTTTATCTTTGTCCATTAAAAAAAAACATGGAACAAAAACCCACAGAAAACTATGATGCAGGGCATCTGTATAGAGATCTCTTTTCATAAGAAATGTGTTAATGTTTCTATGGTAAGATTAATTTTTCTTATTTTTAGAATTTTGGAAAACTGATCACTGGAAGGAGAGGAGCAAAGAAAACCAACTTAAACATTTGTGGGAAGTTGTATTCATCAATAACACAATGCTGGCTAAAAAACAAGGTAATGTAATAGGGAAACCATTTAACTTGGACATAAATTCTTTTCCTTCCAGGAAAATACTCTGTCATTGTGACTCACATGGAATGAGTTTCAGCAATATTTCAGAACTGGTTATTAGTAGGAAAAACTACTTAGGAAAAAAGCCTGATGAATTTAATGCCTGTGGAAAATTGCTACTTGAAATTAAACACGAGAAAACTCATACTAGTTTGAAATATAGGAGTTCTTTTGGTCATCAAGAGAATCCCATTCAGCATGAAGACATTGAAACTTTAGACAAAACACTTGAATACAATGAATGTCAGGAAACCTTCCTTGAAAAGACAGTATTCAGCACACAGAAGAGAGAGAACACAGAAGAGAATGACTGTGAATACAACGCTTGCAGGAGAACTTTCTGTGATGGCTCGTCCCTTTTATTCCCTGAGGTATATCCCTCAAAAGAGAATCACTGTGAGTTCAATGATGATGATAAGTCCTTCTGTGGGACGTCCACCACTTTCAGACCTGACGGGGTACATATGAGATATAATGAAAGTGGAAATGACTTCAGGAGGAAGTTATGTCTCTCTCAACTTCAGAAAATGCATAAAGGAGAGAAGCACTTTGAGTGTAATGAATGTGGGAAAGCTTTCTGGGAGAAATCACATCTCACCCGACATCACAGGGTGCACACAGGAGAGAAACGCTTTCAATGTAATGAATGTGGTAAAGCTTTCTGGGAGAAGTCAAACCTCATTAAACATCATAGATCCCATACTGGGGAGAAGCCCTATGAATGCAGTCACTGTGGGAAAGCCTTTGGCCATAAATCAGCCCTCACTTTACACCAGAGAACACATACAGGTGAGAAACCCTGCCAGTGTACTGCATGTGGGAAAACTTTTTACCAGAAATCAGACCTCACCAGACATCAGAGAACACACACAGGGCTAAAGCCCTATGAATGTTATGAATGTGGGAAGTCCTTTTGTATGAATTCGCACCTTACCATTCATCAGAGAACACACACGGGTGAGAAACCCTTTGAATGTCCAGAGTGTGGGAAATCCTTTTGTCAGAAGTCACATCTCACACAGCATCAGAGAACTCACATAGGGGATAAACCCTATGCATGTAATGCATGTGGGAAAACTTTCTATCACAAATCAGTACTCACCAGGCATCAGATAATTCATACGGGGTTGAAACCTTACAAATGTTATGAATGTGGGAAAACTTTCTGCTTGAAGTCGGACCTTACAGTACATCAGAGAACTCACACAGGGGAGAAACCCTTTGCATGTCCTGAATGTGGGAAATTCTTCAGCCATAAGTCAACCCTTTCTCAACATTATAGAACACACACTGGAGAGAGACCCTATGAATGTCAGGAATGTGGGAAAATCTTTTACAATAAATCATATCTAACTAAGCATAATAGAACACACACTGGGGAGAAACCCTATGAATGCAATGAATGTGGGAAAACTTTCTGTCAGAAGTCACAGCTCACTCAGCACCAGAGAATTCACATAGGGGAGAAACCCTATGAATGTACTGAATGTGGAAAAGCTTTCTGCCATAAGTCAGCTCTAATTGTACATCAGAGAACCCACACAGAAGAAAAGCCCTATAAATGCAGTGAATGTGAAAAATCTTTCTGTGTGAAGTCAGGACTTGTTTTACATCAGAGGAAACACACAGGGGAGAAACCTTATGAATGTAATGAATGTGGGAAATCCTTCAGTCACAAATCATCCCTGACAGTACATCACAGGGCTCACACAGGAGAGAAGTCTTGTCAATGTAATGAATGTGGGAAAATCTTTTACCGAAAATCAGATCTTGCTAAACATCAGAGATCACACACAGGGGAGAAGCCCTATGAATGTAACATATGTGGGAAAACTTTCTCTCAAAAGTCAAACCTTATTGTACATAAGAGGACACACACAGGAGAAAAGTCTTATGAATGAATTAGTTGTATTTGGCCATCCCTCAGCCACTTCACTACACTTCAGAGTATTCATGCTGCAGAAAGCTTTGTTGACATCCTGAATGTTTAGTAGTCTTCATCCACAATGCCATGTTATAGAATAATGACAGAATAAACCCATAGTCTGTGTTATGTATTATTTCATAGAAGAAACATCTGCCTCCAGATTGAGAGGGCACTAACAGTCCAAAGAATGACTTGGACAAGTGCAGTTTGGCAAATGAGTTTATTTTAGATTATTTACAGAGTGGTGGATGACCTGCAGGCTGTAGCACTACCAAAGTTGCCATCCCTCCTTTATTAAGCTATTGGTTTTATAGGACTCTAAGGTAAACAGGAAAAAGTAGAAGCAAGTGATAAGTGTCCTTGGGAAGAGTTGTCTGTACTGTGTTCCCACCCATCCTTATTGGGAATTCCACTGGTCTCAGCGAGTACTGTCAGCCACAGTGCTGCATGACTTTGCTGTGCTTCAGCCTGGCATACAGCCTCAGTCCCTGCCAAGAGCCCACTGGAAAGCCAAATAGTGGCTCACTGCAAGATGGAGTTGCTTTGGCTAGGGTTCAGAGGACTTTTTTCCCTATATTCCACCCATTCCTCTGGCACTTATATTCTTTTTGCTGCCACTTCAGTGATGTCCCCTGAACTTGGAGGAAGAGATATCTCACTTAACTGAAGGCTGAACACCAGGCTATTATGTCACACCAGCAGTCCAGACTGTAGCAGTTCACTTGCTCCTAGAACAACGCAAACACTGGTCAAGGGAACATGTTCCCAGGTAGCCTAGCACAAGCATCATAGACATCTAAATACTCTATATTAGGAGTATCTGCTTGTAAGTGGCTTAGGGCATCTGTTACTTTAGCCTCATTATCTGGCATACGGGCACAGCACATGATGCCTCCTTGAGTAGCCGTTGGCATGTCCAAGGTCATTCTGTGTTGAAATACCACCTTCCACATTCATTGTCTCCATAATGGCTTACCAAGCACTTGCTGGTGCTCCCTTTCCCATTGTGCCATCCATAGTTCCAGTCCTCAGAAGACCACCCACTGATCTGTGCAGTCAGAGCCATTCTTCACGAATGACCACCATCCATACCACTTCTAGCTCAGCCCATTGGCTGCCAAAATTTCCCTTTCCCAAATGGCGTTTATATCTGTATCAGTACTGCTGGCCATTCCAGGTTTGTGCCCTCACTGGTGCCACTGGTGTAGTAAGTGCCTTCAAGAGTGGGCAGTGTCCTTTCTAACCCCTTATCTAGCCTCACTGTTGGTTCAGTCACCTGAAGCAGTTCCATAGCTTTAAAGGATACCAGCCCTAGTATTGCCTGCATGGCATTTGTCACACAGCTAGCAGATAGGTCTGCACACTGCCCAAGTATGCATGCCATTTTTGTAAATTCTTATGCCACCCTAGAAAGGGGTTGGTCATCAGGCCTTCATTCCCAGCCCTTCATTGGATATGCTGTCTTTACTGTCACTGAACAGATCCAGTGATGGATTTCACCTGCTCAGGGCTTTACATATGGCTAGCAGTTGTTGTTCCAGTGTCATGTACTATATCTGGCTTCTGCCCCTTTCCGTGATTGTGCCAGAATCCTATTGGAATTGTCTGTTCAGGGTGTTTCTGCCATGACCCCCAGTTGTAGCTCTCAGGGCTCCTGGTAATCTCTAGAACATACAAGCATTAGATTATGGGTATATGTAACTATTTAGCCTACCTCACAAGTATCTTAGCTTGTCCAAAATCCTCTTGAACCCTTTTTTCCCAATTCCATGTGGTTGCCTTTGTTCAGAGTTATGTAATGGGCAGGCAAATTGAGCAAAGTGGGATATAAACTATGTCAATACCCCAGGACTCCTGGAAATACCAGTAGTTACTTTACATCCATTGGCACAGTCTGTTTTATCAGGTTAACTCATGGAGGCCAGGCCCTCCATCACCCCCAGTTCTAACACCTTAACAGGTTTATCCATTTTTTTTTTCTTGTGCTTGCTTGACACAGGGTTGCAATTGGAGCTCAACCTCAGCTGCTGTAAGGAAGAGAAGCCAACCTAGGGCTTCTGTCATCTTACACAGCCCCCCTCCAATAACATTGCATTTGCATTGTCACTAGCAAATGACATTATTTCCAATAATTTTTGGGATACTTTCAAGCCATCCCCATACTCACACACATGGTATTTCCAAGACATCCTTAATAGTCCTCACCTCTCCCCACATGGAGGCAGATAACCATCCAGGATTTCCCTTTGGGCAGATATTTCAGTGTCAGTAGCATGTCTTAGCACCCATAGCAGGGTCCTTGAAACATTGGTCACCACTGTATGGCAATCCCATCCCATATGGACCCTCCGAGATTGTGATATATTCTCTAGTCCATTGCATGTGGATTAGACTCATTTAGGAGACTGCCACCCCATATACATGGAAAGGATGGCTATCCTGGCATTTCCCCCATGGGTACTGTCCCCTGACTCATCTTCATTGCTGTGGCTAGAGTTTGAATGTGTTCTCCCTACAAATACAGGACATCCTTTGTTAAGATTGATTAAGATATGAAGAGCTGGGTGTGGTGACGCATGCCTGTAATCCCAGCACTTACGAGGCTGAGGCAGGAGGATCACTGTGAGTTCGAGGCCAGCCTGGATGACATAGTGAGTTCAAGGCCAGCCTGAACTACACGGTGAGACCCTGTCTCAGGAAAGTATGAAGTTTTACAGATACTTTCAATTGTTTTTATGAAAAATACAAACTAGATTATTACAGAATTTATATTGAGAAATGTATCTGTTAACTATAAACTGCAAATTTTAATTAGAAATAATGTAATATTACAAGTTGTCTTTTTTTTTTTTTTTTTTTTGTGGGTACCGGGGGTCGACCTCAGGACCTCACACGCCAGCAGGTGCCCGTGCCGCTGAGCTATATCACCGGCCCTCTTTTTTTATGTGGGTTCTGGGAGTTGAACTCGGGCCCTCGCGCTTGCCAGGCAGGCGCTTACACCGCTAAGCCATCTCACCAGCCCCTACAAGTTGTCTTTTGAATTTGATACCATGATTATCTTTGGAAATATAAATAATAGTCTATAGTTCTATGTTCTAGAATGTAAAACTTTAAAAACTTAATAGGACAGAGTAAAAGTACAGAGTATTCCTGTGTCCCTTTAATAATAATGTTACATAACCATACTGTTCTCTGAAGTACAACAAATTGATAACGTCATACTACTTGAAATAGTATTTATGCAGGTATCACCAGATTTTACATGTGCCCTGTCTTTTTGTTGTAGTTGGATATATCAAGTTTTACTGCTTGTAGATTTGAGTAACCATCAACAAAGATAATTAAGTTACAGAATAGTAAGCAATCTTGAGTCTCAGTTGCATCAGGATTATGTTTCTTGTCTTAAACACATTCTTTCTGTAACCCTAATTCTAAGAACCATTTGAACAGGAAGCTTTTAAAATGCATAGGTAATTGAGTAACCTGGACAAGAGCATTAAATTCATATGGGAAATATCCTTAACATACACAGGACATATTTGTGCTCACATGGTAAGTTATGTGAAGTGTGTATGAGCTTTATGTGCACAATGGTGAATGGGAAATAGGTATTCTTAGATTAACAGCTGTCACAATGCTAGGTTCATCAATATTTATATGGCCTAGAGTAAGTTTAAAAGGAGGCCATCTTAGTTACTTTTTTCATTGTTGAGACAAAATGCCTGACACCCACAACTTAAAGGAGGAAAATTGTATTTTGACTCAGTTTGTAGAGGTTTCAGTCCATAGGGCTGGCTCCAAGGCAGCAGGGTGGAATGGCAGAGGGCTATCACAGAAGAGAAACAGTCCATAGAAGAGTAGGCAGGAGGCAGCAGCAACCAGCCTGCCTTCTTTGTGTTACTTTATATTCCATCCAGGCTACAAGCCTGTTGATTGGTGCCACCCACACCCAGTGTGGGGCTCCCATTATTCACAGAACTATGCTAAACCAATTTAGTTATCACACACCCATAATCCCAGCATCACATATCCATGATCCATCCACCTCACAAAAACCCCAGGTATGAGCAGATGAGGCTTTAGGTCCATACAGAGGTATAGAGAGGTAATACCTAACCACTCACAAGTTATAAATCAAAATAAGAAAATGTTAAAAAAAAAAGTTTCCATGCATGTGGACATCCATGTTGCTCCTTTTCTTACCATGGTTCTTTCCATGCACAAAGCCAACAACATTTTACTGGAGTGTGGCTTTTACTGACCAAGTAAATGTCATATACTACATTACACATTAGATTATAAAAATATTACAAAAATTTAATATTACAAAATTATAAAATTAAACAATCTAATAGTCTCATTTTGGACAATCTGATCTTCTACTTTCTGAAACAAGAAAAGACCAAATTAGATCCAGAGTAAGCAGGAGAGGAAAAGGTAAGCATCGAAATGAAGTGAAAGAAAACCAATAAACCCAAAAGCAGATTCTTTGAGAAAGTCAGTAAAATTGATAATTCTGAGTCAAGCTAATTTAAAAGAGAATGCATTGGGCCGGGGAGATAGCTCAGCAGCACAGCGCCTGCCTGAGTTTGATTCCCTGTACCAAAAAGAAAAAAAACCCAAAACGAAACAAAACAAAACAAAAACCCCATTAGTTGCTAATATCAGAAATGAAACAGGTGCCATTACTGCTGATCCTATGGGTGTTAAAAGGATTATAAAGGAATATTATGGACAATTCTGCCCATAACTTTGCTAACTTATCTGAAGCAGGCCAATTCTTTTCAAGGTATAGTCTATCAAAATTTCTGCAAGGGTAAACAGGCACATTAAGAAAAAGGCACATTAAGACATTGAAGCAATACTTAACCTTCCAAGTACATACCATAACCAGATAAGATGCACTGGCAAGTTCCACCAAACATGTTAGGTAGAAATGCTGGTAGTTCTTTGTAGTTTTTTCCAGAGTGTACAGCAGAGGAACACTGCCTGACTCATTCCTTGCGGCCAGCATTACCCTAATACCCAGTTCAGACACTTCAGGAAAGGAATAGTACAGACCAATGTTTATTTTGAATGTTGATGCAGAATTTTCCACAAAATATTAGCACATCAAATTCAACCATGTATAAAAAGAATTATACAACATGAGTGTGTGGGATTTATTGCAGGTGTGTGAGGCTGAATTATCACATTAGGCCAAAGACAAACTACGGCCCTTTCAGTGGGTGCAGAACAAGCATTTGACAAAACCAGTAACCACTCACGATAAAACCTCTCAGCAAATTCGAGTACACAGAAACTTCAGTGTGGTAAAGAATTACTACAAAACCTGTGCAGCTAAGTCAGGATGTCTTAAACCCAGGTGCCTTCTGGCTAAAATCAGGAACAAGGCAAGGATATCCCCTCTCACCCCTGCTTTTCGACATCTTTATGAAGATCACAGTGAATGCAGTAAGACAAAGGAAAAAAGAAAAGACACTGAGATTTTGAAGGAGGCATTGTTACTTGGTCATGTCCAGCTGCTTGCCCCATGACAGTCCAGTTGAGAGACAAGGTGTTGAGGTAAGCTGGGGGGTTTTATTCCAGGAACCAGCTAGAGAAGATAGGGAACCTTAGTCACAGAGCCTGTTTTTTCTGGAGCCTGATTTAGGTGTGGTTGGTATAGGCGGTTGGTGGGTGCTCCCAGACTGGTGGGCATCTTCTCACAGCAAAAGGGGTGGATGATGCTGTCTAGCCATGAGATGCTGCTCAGTTTCTTCAGATTTCAGAATCAAAGGTCGTCATTTCCTCAATCTGTTCTTCTCACCAATTACATATTTTTCAGTGGACAGATTGGGTGGAAGGATTGTTTCCACAAGGCCTTCTCTCTGATGGCAGTGAACAAAAGCATGTTTACTGGTCAGCTTCAGTTCCCCAGTTTCCCACCATCAGATGTGCACTCCTCAGTTTGTGACTGCTAGAATCAGCTGTCCTCCTTCACAGGTGTTAGGGATTCTGATTTTGTCTCTGATGTCCCCAGCATGGCCATCTGTCACCAGTATTGACTAAAAAGTCAACTAGTTTCCCTTTGTCAGTTGTACCTGGGGCTCTTTTGGGAAATGTGTCCTTAAATCCAAAGGAGCCCTGAAGCCCCTTTAGTATGTCCACATTGTGAAGGAGGCTGTCTGGTCACATTGGGTTCCCTGTTTTTAAACATACCCTTGCTAATTTTGCTAATATTGAATCTAATCCCTGCCCCATCCCAAAGTACTGTTCCATTTGGAACTACAAGAAAATAGTTTTCATCATCATTTCCTGAGTCTACTTAGAGCTGCTTTCAGGAAAAGCACAATGACTTCACTTAAATAGCTTTTTCCAGGCTCTTCTGATTGTGGTGCAGTTAACATTACACTTGAAACATGAATTAGAAAGGCGGAGAGAGCTCTGGATTTCCATTCTTTGTGGAAAAAGTGACAAAACAGTTCCTTGTTCCTGAGCTGCCAGATTTTGAATCCATTAGGCTCTCCTTTCCGAAAATGTATTAAAATTCCTACCCCAGGGGCCGATGAGATAGCTCAGCGGCATAAGCGCCTGCCTGGCAAGCGCGAGATCCTGAGTTCGACTCCTGGTACCCACATACGAAAAAAAAGGGCCGGTGATATCACTCAGTGGCATGGGCACCTGGTGGCACGCGAGGTCCTGAGTTGGACCCCCAGTACCCACCAAAAAAAAAAAAAATACTACCCCAGGGCAAAATGTCCCAAATAAATCCTTATCTAATTTTGCTGTTTTTATATATTCAGTTAAAGCAAAACAGATGTAGAAAAAATTGACGCCAACCATAAAAATCTTGTCTAGCTGCAGTGCATGTTGTGTAA
Source organism: Erethizon dorsatum (assembly GCA_028451465.1). NCBI lineage: Eukaryota > Metazoa > Chordata > Mammalia > Rodentia > Erethizontidae > Erethizon > Erethizon dorsatum. The sequence continues at coordinate 40,939,453 of CM051833.1, read as the reverse complement.
AAGCATTTTTGGGTTACCTTGCATGAAATAAATCCATATACTTTTTACTTTACAAACTTGAGTTACAGCTCAAGACACATACCATGTGGAATCCTCATATGTAAGTTATTCGTAGAAAAGATAGCAGACAGTTAAGTCATTTTAAGTTATTTGGTGTTGTCAAAGAAAAACACCAGAGTTGGTGTGCTAGAAATGGAGAAAGTAATGGACATTGCATTATACTTTCATTTGCATCTTTTTTTGCATTATTTCTGGAGCATTTGTTACAAAAACTTTGCCTATGAGTGTTTTGTTGCTTTAGCTTATGGAATGAGGGTCACCATATTCTGACTTTTGAGCCCATTGCCTGAGTTCTAATAAGCAAATCAGTTAAAATGGCACATGACAAAAAGCACCTCACTGCAAACTGCAAAGAGCATCCATTCTGTGTATTAACAGTGCTAGATTACAACTGCTTGCTTAGGTATAACAGTCCTGGTACAGTTTAAGGCAATCCTGGGCTAGAAAGTAATACTATAAACAAGGCAGAAAGAGGGACGTGACATCCATAGCCAACTATCCTGTACAACAGCAAGACTGGCTACAAAAATGCAGATTGTCAGCACAATTTTCCTTATCATTGTTAGATCACTTCATACTTTGAAAATAGGAAATAAGACCAGGAATGGACTAGTTCAGTCTGAATTAGGTAAGAGTGGTGATATAAGCTAGACTTACTTTGCATAACTTTTATGAGTTCACTGAGCTCCAATCAGACAGACACTCAGGCAGGTTTGTACTTCACTGAAGGGACTGGAATCCTCCAGCTCTGGCCTTTGTTGTCCCCTGTATTCCACTACTGCTCTTCAGACATATCTCAGATTCTCAGGAGTTTCCCTTTCTTAAAGGGACGATCTTAATCATCATTCTCATTAATGAGGGTTCACATATTCTGCCTCCTCCTGCCTGGGAATCACATCACTGACCTTTCTGGATCTGGAAATTGGTTCTACCAATGTTTGCCCAAATAGTGTGTTTTATAGAGCCCCAGAAAATCAGGGAATGAATCAAACTCTTGATCTCCTGTTTGGAGGCTGGAAGGATTCACCCTGGAAGGAGGCTGAATGGGTGCTGGTGGCCCCAGTGGGCATGGGGTGCTGCTGTTGATGTATTGGGAGATGCATGAATTCTTAGAAAAGCTGAGCACATAGTCTCTAGGTCTGGTGCCCAAGTCCTGCACAAGAACACCTGTAGTATTGGCCCTACAACAGTGCCACTACCTCCAGCTGGCTCAGCTTTCCTCAGTACCATCTACTCTGCTCCTCTGAGTTGAAGTTGCCTGCCATGGCCACCTGCACCCTGAGCCTCTGTACATGCCCCCTCCCGTCCCTGTGTCTGCAGCCCAGGAGACCAGCTTTAGTCTCTGCCTCACAGCAGTCACCTTCTCTGCCAAGCAAAGATGCTCTTTGTTGCAGATCCAGACTGGTGGCTGGGGCCTCTCATAAGTGCACTCTTTACATTTGCACATACTGTAGTCCTCATGCTTCTAGGTCTGCAGGCCAAATCATCTCTGCTTGGTAGCTTAAGATCACCTGCCTTGATTTAAGCTGCACCTGGATTATCCCATCAGCCCTGAGGAGAAGGAAAGGTGAGCTTTTTTCTCCTTTGTGGCATAAGTTTGGATAGATGTTGAGTTTCCCATTAACTAGTTTATGTGCACCTCCCCCAGAAAAAAGATGCCACTATACAGAACTGGGTACAAAGTCTAACCGCTGTTGAATCTGCAAAGTTTGGAACTGCAAGAGCCCAAATAGTGGGATATTTACCAGCTTAAACATTACCTAGATGGTGGAGAAAGGAGTTATTGGTGTACACACTGGAGTGACTTAATGAAGAGGCATCCACTTACCTAAACATCAACTCCTTCTGTCAGTGGGGCGTGCTTGGGAAGCCTATGTTGTGACCGAGGAAGGCGATGGAGAGGCCCCTAGAACAAAAAGTTTGCAGCAGCTGCTAGATGCAGTCCAGAGGCTTTTCCTGTCACTGGGCTCTCTAGGTAAGCATTAGGAGCCAAGTCACCCTTCTAGGTGACTTGCCAAGTGACAGACAACCCAAGTCTAAAGACAAAGCATCAAACAAAGCAAGGGAAGCAACTTCATTCCAAAATCTGGCTAGAGAAGATAACCTTATCACAAGGCCCATCTTGTCTGACCTGATTTAGGAGTGGCTTATACAGGCAATTGATGAGCGTTCCCAGACTGGTGGGCATCTTACAGTGAAAGGGCCAGATGATGCACATGTGATCCTTACTGCCTACTGAGCAAATGTTTTTCAGTTTCTGCAGATTGCAAAAGCAAAGATTCCTTAATCTGTTACAAATTAGTCACCATTTCCTATCACCAGTTAGTTATATTAATACATAAGGGACAGGCTAGAAGCGGGGAGATAGTTTCCGTGAACTCTTGCTAATTGCTACACTCCAGGCAATGAATGAAAATATTCTTAATGCTGTGTTTTAGAATGAGTAGATGAGCTGAATGAATAGATTTTGGGGTCTGAAAAACTACAGTACTGTAGTGATACATATATGTTGTTATTCATTTGTGGAAACCTACACAAAGTAAGTTGCTAAGAGTAAACCTGAATGTAAAACATGTACGGTACATTACTTAATATTAACGAGCATCTCTTCCCACCCTAAATGTCCTGTCCATACTGGCTCATCAGTTGTAATAATTGTAACGCACCAACACAAGTTGTTAGTGGCACTGCGAATTGTGGAAGAAGTACGAAGGATTTTGTGGGAATTCTCTGTTTTCTGCTCGATTTTTCTGTAATCCTAAGACTGCTTTAAAAAAATAAAGTATATTAAATAAATAACCAAGCAGCAATGTATAGCAATATGGGTGAGTCTGTATAAAGGTGCTTTATTTTATGTTTTTCAAGATAAAACATCATTACCAGTTTTTCCATATGAGACGGGGATAGTGGGGAAGGAGACAAATTCTCAAACTTCTTAGGTTGACAGATGTTGAGCATGTTAATTACCACCATTTTGCTTTCTAAGCTCTATCTTTTTAGAAGAGTCTCAGGTTCCTTTCTTTCCTTCATATCATTTTGATTGTGAACAAAAAGTTTTGTCAGGGGCCAGTGAGATGGCTCAGCGGTGTAAGCACCTGCCCAGCAACCATGAGGGCCCGAGTTCGACTCCTGGAACCCACATACGAAAAAAGGGCCGGTGATATTGCTCAGCGGCACGGGCGCCTGCTGGTGCGCAAGGTCCTGAGGTCGTCCCCCCGTACCCACAAAAAAAAAAAAAAAAAAAGTTTTGTTAGCCATGTTTCTGCCCTGAGACTACAGATACCATTAATGGGCATTTGAATTGTTTTGTATGTCTCTAATATAAATTATTAGTAACTGTGGCCTGAAATTATGGTCCAACTTATCATCTGTTTGGTAGCTAAACTGAGAAGGCCTTGAATGACCTAGCCATACATTTCCCTCCCTGATCTGCTCTGCAGGTCGTGTCCCCTGGCCAGATGAACCCCTGGCGAGGGCCCACACTCTGCTCTTCCTTGTCTCTGCCTAGCAAGGTTAACTTCCTGCCGACCCAAGGATTATTCACACAAGCTCACACGTCCTCCCCAACACGCAGCCCGAAGCGTCCTCTTGACTGCACAGAGTGCTTCCCGCAGACCCTGTTTCTCACTGTGCTCCCAAGCAGGCACCTGTGCAGCCCTGCACGGCACGTGGTGCCCTCACCTCATCTGAGAACATGTGTGGCTAATAAACTCAAGTAGCTCTTACCTGCCCAGTTCAATCCTTCCAGACCCAGAGGTGGGAATCCCTTCTTCACCAACAGAGTGAATTAGAAGCAGTTAAAGTAATTGGCGTCATAAACAGGACACGCCTTCCACAGCTAAAACCACCTGCTTATCTTTTAACTGCCACATATAGGCTAATTGGTTCATTTCATATATGGCAAACATTACTTGGACAGGATCACCAATTGCGAGCAGTCTTTTGGGGTGTGTGCTTTAAACAGTTTGTTTAACTTAAATGCTACACACTGACTTCCATTTATTTTGATACGTCTTTTTCCCTTGGTGAGTTAAGAGGATCTTCATGCCAATATATCATAACTCTTTGGGTATACACCTGCACAGTACCTCACATCTTTCAGCAAGAAAAACACTGATGAGTAAAAGACCTGACACAACTAGGTGCAATGAGAATCTGCTCCAAATATTTGTTCCTCTGAGGTAAAGGTGCCACAACCCTGTTCAATTAAGAAAACCATCCTTACAATTCAGAACTTTTAAAGCAGGGCCTAGAACACTATCTGCTAATTACTGTTATGGGTTCAAACTCATAATAGCCAGGCAGCCAATCTAGAATTTTGATGATCCTTTATTAAGCTGGCCAGCTGACTGAACTGCTTACTCCACGCAGGGAGATCACAGATCCGCCCCGAGTCTGCACAGCACACAGAATTTAAAGCAAACAACCACATCCTGATTGGAACAGAAATCAACTGTTTTGGTTACGGTCACATAGTTTCACCTGTTTTGGCTACGGTTACATAGTTTTAGCTGTTTTAGTTTCATGCAAGTTGACTAGAGAACAAGAATACATAGCAATTGCAAATGAACGGCACAGCAAGGTTTGTCCATTTTTGATAAGCTAGTTATACTTTCTTGTGGTATTTATTTTTATTGTCTAGGGACTTTACAGTCATGGGGGCCATCACATTCCCCACTGGTTTTACTGGGGAATCAAATTGTTTCCTCATCTTCTGTCTCATCTGGTAAAGGATTGTAATGAGCCCTGAGAACCAGTAATTTTACAGCTTGGATGTGTTTTTGTATGTAACTCATAAGACTATTTATAACACATGGTCCTATTGTTACACCTAGTAACAATAGGACCTAGTAGCAATAACACCAGTGGGCCCCGATGGCTGACAGCAAGGTGGTTAACCAAGTTGACATGGTAAATAGTCCCTCATACCAGCTTTGATCCTGTTTTCTTTGTTCTTTTCTGTCTTGTAGTCTCTTTCTGAGTTGACTTAAACTCCCTCTAATCACTCCAGGGTGATTTGTATAAAAACAGCATGTTTCTCCTAAAGCAAGACATAAACCTCCTTGTTTTAGGAATAGCAAATCTAAACCTCTCCTATTTTGTAACACCATTTCAGCTAGTGACCCTAAAGATTGCTGTAGCTTATTAACTGACTTTAGAGTTGCTAAATCTTGATCTACCGTTGGCTTAGATCTTTATAGCTTTTGTCTGTCAATATAAGGGCTGATGTTCCCAAAGCAGTGGAACCTGCCAGGTCGATTCCTAAGAGCACCGGGATGAGGACAGGACTCGCCCTCTTTGCCCTGATTGAATTAGCAAACTCTAAGTGTAAATTTCCCCCCACCCAGAAAAATAGTACACTTGGGGAAAAATGTGGCTCAGAATACATAACTCAGGTGGAACTAACACAGCATGATGATAAAACATACAAGGTGTAATTCCATCAGTACAAGCAAACCAAGCTCCAGAAGGAGCTTCGAGGTGCAGGCTAGGAGAATAGGTTTTGTTTTTAATCTCGATCACATTAGCACAGACATCAGCATAAGGGGAAGCTTGTAGGTTGTAGGACTCAGTCTTTATGCAAGTACCTTGTCCTTGTAGGTCTTCCAGAGTTAAGATAGGCTTTTGTCCCCACCAGCAGGATGAGTTTGTTGTGACTTGAGAGTTATTTTTTATTTGAGTGATACCAGTACCAGCAGATGAGTTGGCTCCTATTCCCACATAGTAAGGGGGTGAAGGGGCAAGGCATAGCCAGCAATCCCTCATCATGTTGGGATTTGTTCTATTTAGGTAACTGAACATAAAATCTAGTGGCTTTTTCCTGCAACCTTCACTGCTGTGGGGGTGCTCAGTACCACCATGTATGGCCCATCCCAATGGGCTTCTAGGGAAGAAGAGTCTTTTTTATCCACACTTGAGACCCTGGTGCAGCTGCAGGAGGTTCATCCAATCTCTCAGGAATTGCCTGCTGTTGCCTGAGTGTAGGCAGACAGTGAAAAGGCCATGTCTAGGGAGCAAAGAGAAGTAGGCTTTTTTTATAGGGCTTGAAAGAAGGCAGGGACATTAGGCAGGAAGATCTTAGTAAACATCAGTGGTCAAAATTCTCTGGATGTCTCATGCCTCAGTAGGCAAAGTCCTTGAGGAATCTGGTGTAAGTATTTGCGTGTCTTCAGATGTCCAAGTGTTTGGAAGATCCCATTTTCCATCTTACCTCTTTTATGACATCCCGTGTTTGCCAAGGGCACCAGTGCTGAGCTGAGAACAATGTCTCTGCTGCAAACAGGTTGGGTATTGGGAAAATCATGTCCAAATGGAGACATACATTCCCATCTTTTTGTTAACAAAAAGGTAAAAGAAGAGGAAGAAAAAGGAGATGGGTGCTGTTTCTCCTAACTGCTTACTGTGTGGCACATGGGCTGAGTGGGCAACCCAGTAGGAAGGAAAACCTTGGGGAACTGTTTTATATTGAGGGAAGGTGAAGAGAAACAACTGCCAATTAGTGATTGTTTAGATGCAGTCTTGTAAGAACTGTGACAGGAGTCTGAAAAGACAGGGCCTGAACAAGTGAAGGAGGATTATAACAGTGGCCCTGCTAAAGGAAATAGCCATGAGGCCCATCTGGAGGATGTGTAAGAGGGGCTGCAGAGAAGGAGATCTTTGTGAGGTGGGAGACAGACAGGTGGAAGGAGAGCAAATCAAGGGCAAAGGCCTGACTGAAGTAAAGATGACAGGCTGTGTGGAGGAGTGTAAGGGAATAGTAAAGAAGGCATCTTTTAAATCTAGGACTGAGTAATGGGTAGTAGATGAGGGGGAGAGAAGATAAAAGCATATACAGGTTGGGCACCACAGGATGGATAGAAAGGACTATCTGGTTGATAGCATGGAAATCTTTTTTTTGAGGGGGTACCAGGAATCAAACTCAGGGCCTCATGCTTGCCAGGCGGGCGCTGTGCCACTGAGCTACATCCCCAGCCCTATAGTGTGGAAGTCTTGTGCTAATCTGTAAGTCATCCACTTTTTGGATAGGGAGAAATGGAATTTTGGAGAGTTGATGGGGACCAGAAAACTGTGTTGGAGCAGGTGAGAGGTAATTTGTTTTAGTACCCTCAGAGTTTGATTGAGGACTGGGTATTGGCACTGGGAGGGATGGGGTGATCTGCCTTTAATGGGAAGGTGTGAGGTGTTTGAGAGCCAGGGAAGGGGCAGAGGTATTCTAGATCCTAGGGTTTATATCTGGGGAGGTAATGGGGGCCTTGGGCGAGGCTGGAGAAGGAAAGAGAAAGGCTGAACTGGTAGAAGGGGTTCTGTGAGGTGCGTAGGTAATACTGATTTAATGGGAAGTAAGTCATGTAGTGAGTGGGCATGGAAAGATAACTTTTCAGGCAGGTGATGATCCGGGGTCATAGTTGTCTCCTGAGGTGACTGACCTTTATTAGACCAGGTGTAGTCATTGACTGCACCCCGTGGGGAGTATGTGGGCCTGGCTTATTGCTGCTTATCTTGAGGCCGGGGTTTTAACTGATATGTCTCTGGCCACAGTTGTGGTGTAGACAAAGCCAAAGAAATAAGTATGGGCTGAACAATAAAATCAACAAGACTGTTATGAATATAACTAACAAATGTTTTAGTAGGAAGACCCAGTACCTTCTATAAAGAGGATAAGAAGTTTCTGACAAAGGCAGTGATTCTGAAGAAGAACCAATAGAGATCCCCACAGCAAAATAGATGATGGTAATGACAGAGTCTGATAGAGAGCAAGATGAAAAACAGAACAAAGATGATGAAGCAGAATGGCAAGCATTACAAAAAAGTATATGGCTGAAAGAAAGAGCAAGAGACAAAATGGCAGTGCAGCAGGGATCTGGGATGACCAGTTGTTCATGGGGAATAAAAGGCCCCGAGGCAGCCAGAACCTTGGTATTTATTGATCACATTTACATTGAAAAAAATGGTGAGATTATCAGATGACTGAGAGGGCGGTCTTATGCTTAGTCTTATGCTAAGAATGCTCTTATGTTGATGAGGACCCCCCCAGATGACTTATAGGGCTGTGGTGATCTTAAACTAATGAGCATCTTGCCGTGGAGTGTCACAGCATCACAGGACCATTAAGGCCTTCAATAAGGCCTCTGAGCCCTATGCTCAATTTATAATCTGTGGTCCCCAACAAAAAGGTATAGAGAATTTTAGAATCTGATATGGCCCTAACCTGTCATCTAATATCTTCAATAGCCATAGAGATATTAGGAGGGTCAGGAATGTATACACAGCATTCAGCTTTTGCACAAGTAGTCTCATGCTGTTGTTAGAATGTCTAATGTCATCTGATTTCAGAGGATAGCTTGCCTTATTTTTTTCTGAGGAGAGGAAGAGACCAGTCAAGGTGTCTATTACAGTGAATAAATGATATTTTGGAAGGTATATACTTTACAGTTCGTGATTTTGAAGGTCACCTCTGCCTATGATGCTCTCCCCCTTGGTCAAATGTCTATTTACTTTCCCAGGGAGACATATTCACTCCCTAGAAGTTTCAGTCATCAACAAGATTTAAACTGATGTCAAAGCATCAATGAACTTACTGTGATATGATGCTTGCTATGGCTCATTGAACAACATGTTTTCTCCTTGCTGCTTTGCAAATGCCACCTCTTTTTATCATATACTAAATGTGTAACTACTCCTTTTCCTGAATTTATACAGGAAATATAAAATTATAGCAATATCATTCATAGTACTATATAGTAGGTATTTGCTTTTTCATTCGTGTCCTGGCCCTATAAAAAAGGCACACAAACATCAGGAATACTCAGACAGGATACTCACAACTGTGACTTAATACAGCAAAAAAGATACCAAGCAACTCAGCTGAATTGATACAGGGATGATATAGGACCTCCAAATGTGATATAAGGGAAATATTATAACTCCCAACCTGCTAGATGTCCAATATGCTGAGTTTGTGTTCCCCAAAATCAAAGAGTGAATTCTAAGGAGGAACAGAGGTTAAGATTAGGAAATATTTATTGAGGGAAAGAACTTCTAAGAGAAACAGAAGGGAGCCCAGAAAGTGGGTTACCCATGAGCCCACTTCTCAAAGGAAGTTTTGTAGTGCAAAACCATTGGGGTCTTGGCCTAGCCCCAATCTCCTAAATGAGTGGTCAGCGAATGGCTTAAATAAAAGGGATGATTTTTGGAGCATCCAGGAAGGTCAGAACTCTCTCTCTCAGGAGTAAAGACAAAGAGCTCCACCAGACAGCCCATACTTATTTGGTTTTCAAACAAAGGAAGGGGATACTGTGGCAAGTGCATGAACTGGGCAGGACCTTGGGATGTTAGTTCAAAGACTTCTCAAAGCAGTCAGTTTTGCCAATTAAGAGAACTATTTGATCTCTAAGGTTGACAGTGTTATTGCTCTGAAATAGGGAGTGTCAGTGGCCAGTGTCCTTGGTGGCCTCAGCTGTTGTGTTATCTTGGCTTCATAGCACTGTGAATAGCAGCTTTTCCAACACAGCCAGAGGTCCCTGTGTTCAGCACCTGAACATTATACAGCTTGGTCTCCAACACAAAACCACGAGGTGGGTACAGAATCATGAGGTGGGTGTAATGTGGGACAAAACTATGACCAACTAGTAAGATTACAAGGATAGTCGCATAGATAATATTGATCTGATGTGGAAGCAAGTCATGTAGGAAGTGTGTATGGAAAGAACAAGGACATTTCCTGGGAAGGATGGGTCAAGGAACAATGACCTTTCCTGGAAGGGATGGGTCAAGGTCTTGGTCCTCCACCCAGGTGACTGATGCCTGTTTAGAATATCAATCATTATTGTTTATCCCTGGGGAAGTAGGTGTAGTCATTTCATCTTCGTCTTGAGGCCTGCCCTTCAAGGAATGGGCCTCTACAACAGTTGTAATGTGTTCTCATCTTCTGCACTGAATCCTTTGAGGGCCTGTCCCTTTCTGACTGCCTATAGTATTTCTATCTAACTTAGCTGTCTATAATAAAACCATGAGCCAAAATAAATCTCTTTTCCTTATAATTGCAGGTGTAGGGTATTTTGTCCCAGTGACAGGAAAGCTAACACAATAGTCCAAAAATCTTAAGTCCTGCTGGTCTGGGGATAACACCATTAGGTCCACCTGGCAGGAAGCACATTGTTTCTACCTGTTCAAGCTTAACCCATAAAGTGATTGTAGAGTGGATTATGGCCAGAGTCTATTTAGCTCAGGGTCCTTTCAACCCTCTTAGAAGTTTTCTCTGCTTGGGAGGTGGCTAGAGAGAGGGAAGATGATGGGAACGTAGTCCTGGAATGGCAGCCACACACACATGAAACCTTTTCCACTGAGTTTATGGACAGATAGTAAGTAATTGCCTCATGCAATCAAGTCAGGAAGTTCAACATTGGCAGTGTGGGCCAGAGAGCACGACTGCTGTCTGCTGTAGAATTCACACTTTCTCCAGGAGGCCTTTTTGTTCTAAGTTGGTTCTTCAACTGACCAGATGAGGCTGGCTCCTGTCATGGAGAACAATCTGCTTCACTCCAAGTTGGCTAATTCAAATGTTAATCTCATCCAAAAACATCCTCACGGAACACCCAGAGCAATGGTTGACCAAATGTCTGGGTACTGCATGACCCATGCAAACTGACACACAGTTACAACATCGGCCATCACAGATGCCATACCCTATTGGAATGATTGTATGTTTCAGTTCTTAGTGTGTGGCCTATGGAGAGGGTCAGAAAATACTTGCTTGAAAAAAGTATTGAGTTGAACCATATGTATACATACACATGGTAAATGTCAAATTGCCATATATATGAGACACATTTTTATTTATTTTTTTGGAGGACACACATTTTTAGTGGTTTTAAATTAGCATATTGAATCAACAGTTTGTTCCCCTAGACATTTTAATCTCTGCCCCTTTTCTTTCTAATTTGCATTATAATACAGTTTTACATAACAACTGAGCCAGTTTAGTCCAAGGCAATCACTTGAGTACTCAAGTTCAAGACCAGCCTGGGATGGACCAGGGATGTGGCTCAGTGGCTCAATGCCTGCCTGGCAAGCTCAAGGCTGTGAGTTCGATTCCTGGTACAAGGAAAAAAAAAAAAAAAAACCAGCCTGGGCCACACAGTGAGTCACCATCTCAAAAAAATCTAGGAATTTGAAACAAATGATCTAAATCTGAGTTTTACCATGTTTGGCTTACTTCTAGCCTATTTGAGCCAGAACAACCTTGACTCTATGTGTTAAGTGGGCCCTCAGGTTCTCTGATGACCAGGAACAGCCCCAGCCTGACCTCATCAGCCTGAGGGGCCCAAAAAGAAGATTGTGTGCAGCCCTGGGTCTGGCTTCACACCTACAGCTCTGAGAGTTGATGCCAGCTGCCGGGCCCCTATTTTCTCTCCCAGGGCTGAGGCTGCCATCATGGAGACCCAAGTCCTTTAGCCTCTGTGTTGACCTCCTGTGTCTATGCAGCTCTCTGCCAACTCCATTCGAGCAAGTGTTCTATACCTCTGGGCTCAAATCCCCACAAGGAAAGGACTCAGAGAGTCCCTCTCCTTTACCAACCAGCCCCTTCGGAGAAGGCCACAGTGAGGGCAGTCTGCTTCCCAGAGGGTCTGTGGGCTGAGCTGTGCTCAAGCACCTGCGTGGAGATGCTTGGAGCCAACAGAGGCAGAGACTCAGATCAGCAAGTCAGTGGGACCTTCCAGGAAGGCACCTTCCAAAGCCCATGACCAGCACTGAGGAGACTTCCTGTTTGGCTCATCTCTTTCAAGCCCTCTGCCTGCATGAAGCTTGCAGAGACTGAGTTAATACTCATCTGATTTAAGGATTAGGTATGTAACATATAGAAACAACATACTGCTTTTTTCTTATTCTTTTTTCTTTTTTTCAGTACTGGGAATGGAACCCAGGACCTCCTCCCTGAGCTATACCCCTCCTTAATTACTTTTTGAGATAAGATCTCGCTAAGTTACCAAGTTGCCCAGGATGGGCTTGAACTTGTGATCCTCAAGGCCAGCCTGATCTACATAGCGAGACCCTGTCTCAAAAAACAAAACAAGTAGCCAGGCACAGTGGTCCACACCCGCAACCCAGCTACTTGAAAACTGAGGCTGGAGGAACACTTGAGCCCAAAAATTCTAGACCAGCTTGGGCAACAAGTGAGACCCATCTCAGAAAAGAAAAAAAAAAAAAAAAAAAAAAAAATCTGGGAACAGTGACACACACTTGTAATACCAGCCCTATGGGAGGCTGAGACAAGAGTATCAAAAGTTCAAGCCCAGCCTGGCAACTTAGCAACTTAGTGAGACCCTGTCTCAAAAAAATAAAAAAGGACTAGGGATGTAGCCCCATCAAGGCCCTTGGTTCAAGCTCCAGTAATACCAAGCAACACTGCAAGGTAAATTGTTGGAAGCTTCCTCAGAAGGTGTTCGCATTGTTTTGTTTTGAAATTTGAAACAAGGCAGTGTGTAAAGTAATATTTATTCAGTCAATATTTATTGAGAACCAACCATGTGGCAAGTGGTATTCTAAGGCCTGAGATACAATGGTGCATAGTCAATCCTTGTCTCCACACTTTTCTAGATCAATGAATAGCAGGGCAAGGAGGGAGCCAGAGTCAGAGGTAAATCCTCAAGTTCTGCTCCAAATGTTTTCTAATCAAAGCATAAACAAAAGCCCTTGGGCAACCAAATCACTTGGCAATTTGAAAGCTTTAATTTGAAGTTAGCAGGGTAAAAAATGCTGTAATGATATTTTAGTGAGTCTACTCATCTTGTTGTTCACTAGGGTTTCTTCTTTTCCTTCATCCTCATACTCTGGCTTAAAAGGAAAAAAAAACAACACCTTAATAACTGGGTTGGCATGAAGCCTCCACAGGTCCCCAGCATGAGGAAGGCTCAGCCCATTTACCCCAATGTGTCCACCACCACCACCAACATCCAGGTCTTGCCAGGGTCCAGCCAAGCTGCACTACTCCTGGAGACCCAGGAGATTCTGGAAAGCACAATATGTGCCTCTTGTTCCTCAGAACTGACAGTGGCTTAGATATCTCTAGCTGTAGCCAGCAGATGACCACCACATCTTTCCCCAGTCCAAAGGACACTAAGTCCAAGTCAACTTTTGATCTGCAAGTGAGCAATTTCTGCTCCAAAGGGACATGGATTTACACCTGTGGGCCTCTCCTGAAGGTGCTTCTGAATTCACAGTTTGTTAGTGTCGTCGGGGAATCCATAGGTCCCCAACTGTGGAGCCACCTCTGCTACTGAGAGACCCTGCTGCTCCACAAGGCCTGGACCCATGTGGTTGTGATGGCAGCACAAACTGTCCTGCTACGCCCTGGACCACACTGTTGCTGACCGTTCCAGACCAGTGACACTGTAGGAACCACATGGAGCAGAGGAGTGGTGCCAAACACCCACCAGGGTCTGGCCACAGGAAAGAGAGGAGACATGAGGCCAAGTCAACCAGTGTCCACGGTACATGTCTGGCCACCGGCAAGTATCATTCATGGAGACCTAAATCCTGGTAACCTGGCTTGTGTGTTGACTTCAACATCAAGGCTGCGGACTTCAGCTTCAGCAATGAGTTCACCACTGGCCACATGCTCAGCACCTTCCACAGCAGACTCCTGTGCCACTCTGGAACCTTTAAGGGGATTTGTGAACCATGCTGTCACTCTACCCTCCAACGTGATCATCACATCCCTGCCTTTGTTGAAGAGACTCTATGGAACTGCGGGACTGTGTAGTGACACAAGATGCTGTGTCCCTTTCTTCACATGCATGGGATGTGAGAAATCCCTGATTTTCAACTCAGTGGCATGGGTCCTTTAGAGGATATCATGAGGGACTCATGCATGACATGGACATAAGGACCTGAGGCCATATGCAGAGCCCCTCCCTGACATCAGTCAGCTCCATAGGCCACACATGGGACAAGACCCAGGACCCACTGATGGGCCACCAGGACAGTGATGATAGTCACTTACTGGGGGGCTGTCCTGATGTGGTAAAGCTCCAGCCTTTAGGGAGTCACGCAACCCTGCAGACCTCCCATCCTTCCAGACTGGGCCAGACTCTGCTAATCCCAAGCACTGGAATTCCCAAGCAGTGGGAACTCACTTTGAATTCCTACTGTACAAGTAGCAACATGGGCATGTGGGGAGGACATGGGCTCAGAGTGGAAGGCAGCACAGCCCTGACTCAGCCAGGAGGCCTCCCTTCTGCTCACATCAAAAGCTAGAACTCCACATGGAACCACCTTCCTCCAGGTGTGCCCTCCAAGGGACACCCCTTTAATTCTGGGCAATTGTGTCCAAAGGTAAGAGCCACGGCCAGCAGAGCACTGCTGGGAAATTCCTCAGCTTCCCAGTAGAGGCCCATGTTACAGGCTGACCCCCAGCACAGGGCTCAGAGCAGACAGATGCAGCAAGAAAGCATGTGTGGACATCGAGCTTTGCTTCTTCAACTTCAAATAAGAGCAGGAAGACCTCAGCTCCACAGAACCCTAGGAGATGGTGCAGGAGACTGCACCAGGAGACTAGCTGGGTACACGGTGCAAACACTGTGTTCCGGGGAAACTTGTCCCAGGGAGAATGGAGGTGTGCACACCGAGTTGGCCTTTGCTGCCGAGGATTCAAGTCAAGACACCTCTGTGGCATTAAAAATGTAGCATCCAAAATATCTGCTGGTTTTTCTAACAGGATGCCTGGGAAACAAGAGAAGAGGCTGGCCAGCCCCTGGGGGAATCCTCAGACACTGGACTGTTCTTCTGGGGTCCCCCTTCCTCTCCCCAGATCTTCTTTGTCCTTTCTTCTTGGTTCTTGGGGAAGGGAGAAGGTTCTTTAGGAAAAAACAAACATGATTTAAAAATTTAGAGGGTTGGGGCCGGTGAGATGGCTCAGCGGTGTAAGCGCCTGCCTTGCAAGCACGAGGGCCCGAGTTCGACTCCCGGATCCCACATATGAAAAAGGGGCCGGTGATATTGCTCAGCGGCACGGGTGCCTGTTGGCGCGCGAGGTCCTGAGGTCGACCCCCCAGTACCCACAAAAAAAAAAAAATTTAGAGGGTAAGCATTTAACCTCTTATTCATAGTTGCTCTTAATGATGGGTATGGGGGTGATTCTTGGTTGGAATGGCTCTCATTTAAGTGAATGCAGAGTTGTCATTCCCTTGACTAGGGTTGGTAACAATATTATTTATTTTTAAATTTTTTGGTATCAGGAATCGAACTCAGAACCTTGTGCTTGCCAGGCAGGTGCCATGCTGCTAAGCTCTTTCCCTGGCCCTGGTAACAACATTATTATTATTATTATTATTATTTTTTTTTTTTTGTGGGTACCAGGTGTTGAACTCAGGACCTCGCATGCCAGCAGGTGCCCGTGCCGCTGAGCGATATCACTGGCCCTTTTTTCATATGTGGGTACCGGGAGTCAAACTCAGGACCTCGCGCTTGCCAGGCAGGTGCTTATGCCGCTGAGCTATCTCACCGGCCCCCTGGTAACAATATTAACATCAACAAAAACCAATAGGATTTATTACTGGCAAAGATGTCGCTATCCTTTTAATGTCTTTTAGCCACATCAACAGATTAGGAAATGGATGCTGATGGAGGCTGTGTGGCCTGGCTGAGCTTGTGAGGTCTATGTGCTCTCACACCACAGAGTCTTCCATGGATAATCCAGTCCCAGGGAAATGAGGCAACCACCCACTCCACGAGGCACTTCCCGGTGCAGCCTGTGAACGAACCTGACTGTGGACACAGTCTTGAAAGTTCAACCTTGGAAACACAAATGAAACATGAAGCTGGTCAGAGCGTGTGAAATGACAAGGTGCAGGGAACACTCTGTGGCCTGAGAGATGGTGCCCTGAGGGCCCTTGGTGACAGCTCTAGGTCTGAAGGTGAGCCTGATCCAGGTCTGAAGGGGCTGATGGCTGCCAAAGAGGTCCTGTCCTTTCCTACCTTGTGCCGACAGCTCAGGAGTGGGACAGCAAATGTGGAGTAATGTCTTCAGACACACTTCTCTGCTTCTCTGGCACACCTAAGATTCACAAGTCAGATGGAAGTGCTCCTTTCCCTATCCCACTCTTTTCCCATTAGTGTACACAGTAATTTATCCACGTTGTTAATATTGTTGACTCCTGAGATGTTAGGTGCTAGATGCATGTGTAAAATGTGTAATAGGATCTTGTCAAACACGTGTACATCTATTGGACAATGGCTGTGTGCCCACCTCAAGCTTTGCTCCCTCAACTTTACGTAAGAGCAGGAAGACCTGAGCTCCATGCAACCCTAGGATGTGGTACAGGAGACTGGCTGGGTACATGGTGCAGACATTGTGTCCCGGCAGACATCGTCCAAGGGAGAATGGAGGTGTGTAGCTGGAGTAGACCCAGTGTAGCAGTTTAGTTAGGTTGGGATGCAAATACAGAGATAAGGACTCTTCCCTCCAGCAAGCTAAATCAATGAGCAGTTTTAACAGCTCCCCCCTGTCTTAGACCCAGATTTCAAACCTGACCCAGAGAAATAGTCTGTTGCAAGATCCTACGTCTTCAATTTATTGGGGATGAGAAGTTGCTGCCTATTTGGCAAAGCCCCTGGTTCTTTGGCACTGGTCTATAGTAATTTTTTGACTCTTAGGCAATCTCAGTCTTGGCATGCCAGGAATAACAACTGATTGAACAATAATGTCACGTTGGATAAGATAGTACAATCAGCAAAAACAAGAGCATTAAACACAGCCTAGAAAATGACAAACTGTAGTAACTATTAATTTGCCACCTTTAACCACATGAACTAGATTTGTGGTTATATAACAAAATCTAAAACTAACCAGAAAATTGTATACAGTAAATATGCCCTCAATATGGTGATTTTACCCTCAGGGGAGAAAATTTAAAAGTGGTTGAGGGAGGGCCGATGAGATGGCTCAGCGGCATGGGCGCCTGCTGGCGCGCGAGGTCCTGAGGTTGACCCCCGGTACCCACAAAACAAAACAAAACAAAACAAAACAAAACAAAAAAATTGTGGTTGAGGAAAAAACATAGAAATAGAAGAATAGGAAGAGATTAGAAGCAAAGCTGGAGGAAAAAGAAAGATACAAACTTTGGGAAACTGGTGAAGAAGACAGGAGGGAAAGAGAGAAGGAAGAAATAAAATACAAGAACAGAACAACAGCAACAACAAAAACTAGAAACCTTATAGCACTTGCTCCTTTCTCTCACACCTCTGCTTTTTGACTTGCATGGACTTGCTACTTTTAGTTGTGATATCATTGGAAGAAAGTAGGAATTCTTTTGTTTTTTTTTTTGTGGGTACCGGGGGGTCGACCTCAGGACCTCACGCGCCAGCAGGCACCCGTGCCGCTGAGCGATATCACCGGCCCCTTTTTCGTATGTGGGATCCGGGAGTCGAACTCGGGCCTTCGCGCTTGCAAGGCAGGCGCTTACGCCGCTGAGCCATCTCACCGGCCCAGGAATTCTTAAAAGTGTTAAGACATCAACAAAGATTCTCACAAAGATATAAGCAAATATTAGCACAAAACTTTCTTATCAATGAACTAAGAGACACTACTAGTGTAAATAAAACAGTATATTAAATAATGTAACTATTGTTCTTATTTTGTTATGAAATTTTATTTTTTTCATAAAATGAAAAAGGCAAAAAATTTATTACAAAAGAAAGTAGGAGTTCTTGATAGGGATAGGATGGGTTGCTTTGGAAAAAATGTGATCTTCTTTGGTCCCTCAACCCTTGAGAAAATCATGCTAGGAATTCTGGTTTTCTGAGTTCAAGGAAGCAACAAGTCATTGTCCTCTCTGCGGGAAATGCTGTGGTTCCTAGTGAACTCATCCAGACAGGCTCTGACCTACTTTTGGGCACCAGGGAGGGAAAAAGGATCCACTTCTCCTGTTTCTCTGCTTGGCCCATGCTGGGGTGTCTCTCAGTGCTCACTGCAGTAAGCACGAGATCTATGCTTTTCATGATGCCACGGGCTTTAAAAAGGTTTTAGGTGAAATGGTCTTTAGCATCATGTTGGAGCTATGTGGCCAATAAGCTCCCATGCTCTTTGCAGAAGTCACCATCCAGGAAGGACAGTGAGCAGAGGCAGGGCTGGCTTGGGGGCTGTGTGAAGCCGGGGACGAATCTCTCCTCAGTATCAAGCACGCCAACCACTCCTTACCATACCCATCATGGAGAGAGGTAGGACAGGCAGGGCGGGCTGGGGGGCAGCATCAGGGAAGTGGACAGAGCGAGACCTTGCACTGGGCTTCTTGTGCCTGCCTCTCTTAGCCGACGTCTTCTCTGTTTAGCTTGTGCTCTCATGACTGTTGGTCCACAGAAAAACCTGCCACCTCGTTGCTGGATTTGTCAGGCCACGTTGTTAGAGCGCGCCGAACACTGCCAAGAACCAGGACAGCCAGACCCCCTCTCCTCCCTCACCCTCCAAATGCTTCCCATGCAGCCACAGCCTCAGGAAGCCAAGCCCAGTGAGGTTGCTGGTGAAAGCGAGATGCTGGCTTGCTGTTTAAACACGGGTTATGGCACAGCAAGTAGAGCTGCACCACATGCCTGGTCTGAAGGTGGTCGATGCCTGGCATTATTTTCAGTGGATTCTCCACATGGTGGTTTTGTGTCTTGCAGGTGTGAGGAATTCATTAGTTTCCTACGCATCCTTTAAGGGGGAAGGAGACAGAGACTTCATGCCCTGGGGGAGCACACACAGCTGTGTCTGGCTTATGACTTGCCCCTGAGTGGCTCAAGTCTTTGAACACTTCCTTCTCCTTCCTCCAGCACCAGCCGGTGACTTTTCCTCCTAAGTTGCCCTCTGCATTTGAGGTTGCAAGTTCTAAGTGTCCTTGCCTGGGGTCAGTCACTGAAGAGGGTCCCCTGAGCTCTGGTTCCCTGGGCAAGGACAGTGCCCTCACTGGTTGAGGGTGGGGACTCCAGCTATTCTCAGGGCAGCTCTGCTTGCTGAGGTCACCGAGGAGCTCTGGACAGTTCCTGGTGCAGCCCGCGGCAGGTGCTTCTGGCTCAGTGCCTTGGCCAAGTAGCCCTCTGGGGTTCAATGTGCCTAGGACATAGTGCTCAACAAATAGTGCTTTTCTTCTTTTCTCTGCCAGGGATTTATAAAAAAGAACCACAGGAAAATCTTAGATAAGGGAAGCTACTATACATGGCTGATGGGAAGACCAGGAACATTTTGTGGATGAGGCTGGCTTGAGCAGGAATCAGAGGATATTTCATTCATTGACTGGACAAATGTTGAAGTCTATCTACTGCATTTCATCCTCCCACAGAATGAAAATACAGCTGAAAACAAACATGAGGGCTCACAATCTAGTGAGGCAAACAAATACCCAAAACATAATCGTGTAACCATTATAAATTTACATGGGAATCCTGGGTGTGGTGGCGCACACTTGTAATGCCAGCACTCCGGAGGCAGATGTAGCAGGAGCGCCATGAGTTTGAGGCCAGCCTGGGCTCCATAGTGACACCCTGTCTCAAAAAAAAATTTTTTTTTTTTACATGGAAAGAACCCCAATTGTCCAATGGGAAAATTGTGAAATAAATTATGACATGTTCTCTTGATTTAATATATAGGCATTGAAATTGTTTCTAATAGTTGTGAAATGATTACAGTAACACTGGGTGTTTCACAGTGGGATATGAAACAGAGTATAATCCCTGTTTTATAAAGCTCCTGCTTGTCTTACACAGAAAGGCTGCTCATGTTCCACACTGAACAGTGCCTGTTGCTGGTGGTGCTCAGGGCTCACCTTTGGGAAAGAGCCATATCCTTTCCAGGAGGCCAAAAGATTTGCATGACCACTGGATTTCTGATGAGGTCTGTACATGCTCTAGGTGAGGGATTAGTTTTAATGTGGCAGGGGTAGGGTGAGGGTCTCGGCACTCTTCTCATTGGGACTCACAGAGTTGGGATGTGGCCCGGGATACTGTCCCTTCAGTGCCAGCTCTGCAGCGCTCACCTGTCTGCAGTTGTTTTTTGACTGCTATTTCTGAAGACAAAAATGTGTGTCTAGAAGTGCTTCTAGGGATGAAGTGGAAGTTTGATTTGTTAGTGTTCCTGGGCATCTGATTAAACTCCTTTGTCATTAATCCATGCCTGATGTTCCCACGTGTTGCCCCCTATCCTAGAATCTACTGACAATGGGTGTTTAATTTGAAAACTTTGTTCCTTGGAAGCCAGTGGTATGATATTATTATTTTTTTTTGTGTGTGTGTGTGTGGGTGGGTACTGGGGGTCGACCTCAGGACCTCACGCACCAGCAGGCGCCCGTGCTGCTGAGCGATATCACTGGCCCTTTCTTTGTATGTGGGTTCCAGGAGTCCAACTTGGGCCCTCGCGCTTGCCAGGCAGGCGCTTATGCCGCTGAGCCATCTCACCAGCCCCTGCTATTACTTTTATCAACTTAAAAAAACTAATTGTATGTTTCTGGATTTTTGTTTTTTAAAGCAGTTTGGGGTTTTTGAATAAAAAATTAAGTTTACTTATTACAGAAGTACTGGGGTCACACACATAAGTACAGGGTAGGGCATATGTGTTACAAAATAGGAAGATGCTAGCTTTCCCTCTGACCTGTAAAACTTTCCACTTCAAGAAAGTTTCCCTCTGTGTTCAGTCACTTGTGTGCTTTAAAAACCTCAGGGGCCACTTCAGAGGAGCCAGTTCTGTTGGACTGTGGGTGACAATGTTGACAACCTGTCCTCTCTGCCTCCTGAGACTCACCCTACTTTGCAATTGGTGTCCCCATGAAGTTGGAGCTGTTTTTTGCATTGCGAATTGAGGGGTGCTACTGCTTTCCTTTTGCCACGTTACATGACAAGAGACCTACCCTCTGAGGCCTCCAAGACTTCATCATGAGTCTGTTGTAACCTGAATACTGAGGATGGGAAGCAGCTGCCATCCTGCTGGCCTCTCTGAGGACACAGAGAATGACCTGGCAGGGGCTCACGCCTGCTGGACCTGACCCAGGAGTGGGGAGGGCCCTGTTGAGAGGAGGTCCCACAGCTGGCCTGGTTCCTCGGGGACACTGCTCCTGCCATACAGGGCTGTAGCTTATGCAGAAAGAGCAGGACTTCTGCATGAGCATGTCATCCACCTGATGGATGAGTATTTACTTCTGGGATTTTTTGCTTTATCAATGTACAATCTGTCCCACCTGTGTTTTCTCTTGCCTGCCAATCACTGCTCTATTTCGGGGACAGTTTCAGGCACAGGTGAATCGTTGAGAATAGCAGGACTTTTCCTGCCTTTTCACTTCCACATGTTAATTACATGTCCAGGAAATGATGGAACTTCATTTCTTCAGATCTTGCAGTTCTGCTGACCCTTGGGAAAGGAACCCAGACCTCAGGGTGCTGTCCACCCTGGTGCAGTGAGGCTGGAGGACCTGGAAGAACTGGAGGGCGGGGAGATGAACAGCCTGCTGGGCCGCGGGGTCCTCTCACCTGGAGGTCCGGAGAGGACAAGTCCGCCCCGCCTGCACTGTGGTCCCCACCTGTGCACCACCTGTCCCTCCTGTGCGTCACCTTCCCCTGTGCGCCGCCTGCCTCTACCAGTGCACTACCTGTCCCTCTGTGCACCACTTCTGTGGGGCTCTGCAGCCGGAGCTAAATGGGACGGGCAGCTTCAAAATGTAGCTGCCAGCTTTGCAAGGACCAGGCATTTTCCTTCCGAGCAGTTAACAGAGGGCTCCACACAACAGGCCAGGATGTGTGAGACCAAGGAGTAAAACCACAGGCACAGCTAGTGTACTCTCCCATTGCACGTGCACAGGCAGAGAGCGGGGTAAGCATGAAAAGCAGCGGGGCGGAGAGCAGGGCCCGGTGGGAAGAGGAGGGGCTGAGGGTGGGCAGCAGAGAGGGCTTCTGGTCCTCTGGATGCTGCATCCCAGAGACCTGGATTTTCCAGCTCTGGGTCAGATTCACGGGGTCATCACAGGCCACGTGCTGTGTAAAGCAGTCCTGGGAGTTTTCTTTGTGGGAGGTATATATACTTGGTAGCTAGCAGCAGGAAATTCAAATCCCTAGTGAAAAAACTAAAAATTGACCATAATCCTATTTCATATCCATGCATTCTCAGTCTTCACTATAAAATGCCTGAGAATTAAGTCTTGAGTGTGTGTTTTCCATTTTAAACTCATTTAAGTGCTTTCATTTTCCTCTAAGTAGGTCAGATTGTGAATATCTGGTAATTACTCCACAGCATTTCATGAAGAGATTCTGGAAAGACAACAGCTTAAGGGCAGAGAAACTGTATTAGTCAGTTTCCTTTTGCTGAGATGAAATATCTGATGCACCCAACTTAAGGGAGTGGAGGTTTACTTGGCTAATGATTTAAGTGGGTTCACTCCATGGCCGTCTGGCTCCAAGGCAGAAGAGGCATGGCAGAAGAGCGGGTGAAGGAAGGTGGTCACACCATGGCTGCCAGAAAGCAGACAGAGGAAGAAAAGAGATGCTGGGGACAAGAATGCATCCTTCCAGCTGGGTGTGGTGGTGTAAACCTGTAATTCCAGCACTTGGGAGGCTGAGGCAGGAGGATCACCGCAAGTTCAAAGCCAGGCTTAACTACATAGGGAAAATAAAAAAAAAAAAAAAACCTTCCCGTCACAACCCCAGCGACTGGCCTCCTCCAACCATGTCCTACCTGCTAACAGCACATTCAACAATGAGCCTGGTGGATTAATCTACATGAGTGCAGCGGACCCAGGGTCATCCTGTGGGGTGGAGCTCATGTTCTCTGGACTGGGAGGTCATCTGCAGTCACCCAACTCTGTGGAACAGGGCTCTCTGCATGGAAAGTGACCTGTAGTCCTGCCCAGTGCAGCTGATAGCCCAGGGGTTGGGATTCACAGCCTCGCTGGGCCCCTGGCCTGGTGCGAGGCTGTGGGAGGGCAGGAAGTCTGCAGGTGGCTTCTCCCCTCACCACAGTGCACAATGACAAAGCTGCAACCCAGAGAACATCTTTACTCTGCCCTGTGTGCAGCCTCCTGCTGTCTTCCAGCTGGACAGGGTGACACCAAAGTCCCATCCCCGTTCTTCCTGCTGGGGATAAAAGGGCCTCTGTCTTTTGTGTGATGGACTGGGCATCAGTGGCCCCAGTATCTGCTGAGCAATGTTCCAGACTGGACCTAAGACCTACAACTAAATGGAATCTGTGGATATGAATGGGATCCTTCAACTGGAAAGAACCCTGCAGATAAGGAGCAAAACTCCCAGACACTCTGGAGGACTAAGTGATAAAATGTGTTTGTGCTAGTAACTTCCTGATTGTGGAGGTTGTATTGTAGTTATCGAAGAGCCAGGTGTGGTGTGGTGGTGCATGCCTGTAATCCCAGCTACTGGGGAAGCCGAGGCAGGAGGATTGCACGTTAAAGCTCAGCCTGGGCAATTTACAATGACCCTGTCTCAAAAAAGTATAGAGCTGGAGATGCAGCTCAGTGCTCTCTGGGGGAAAAAAGACAAACAGAAAAGGAGAAAAGGTGAAAAGTCTTAATCCTTAATGTTTCTCTGTGAGGGAAGAACTATAAATTAGTTCTTAAAATTAAAAAATAATAAAATTGTATGTTTGATGGCACCTGTAAGACATTACAGTATTTATAGTGGCTATAGCACCAGTATACCAAAATGATGTCTAAATTTTTAGGTCCATACAGAATAATAAAAACTGGGAAAATACAATTTTCTTTTTTTGGAACTGGGAATCGAACTCAGGACCTTGAGCCTTCCAGGCAGGCACCGTGCCACTGAGCTATATCTCCCAGCCCCTACAATTTTCAAAATATCACCAAAATTGTATTTCACGCTAATAAAGTATTAATGACAACTTGGTTGTTTGGGTGGATTTAAAATAGCTGGCACTTGGGAAGTTTGGGTACACAAAACTCAGCAAGACTGGTTTTTTTACTTGCAAATACCACTTAAAAGTTACAGATGTCAAGAAATAGTTTAAAATAGCACATAAATTTACATTATGTACATATGATACAAAATTCTTTCAACTAAGTTTTCATGTCATATACCTTATGGGAAATAATTAAAATGTTTAGTCCAATAAATAAAATGTTATCTTTTCAGATCATATATCTTCTCCTTAAAATCTCCATATATTCTTGTGATGTTTCGGAAATTAGATCTTGACTTGATTTATTAGCAGATCTTCTGGAAGGAACTTCAAAGGCATCCAATTCAGCAGTAGCTGGAAAGAAAAAGAAAGTTACAATCTTTTATCTCAAGAACTTCAGTTAACTAAACATGAGTTATTAAAACAACTGAGAACTTTATAAGTGATGATGAAAACTATGGATGTCCAAGTATAATATAAAATTATTACTAAACATAATTTGCCTGTAGTTGCACACTGAATGAATTATCATGTGGCTGACACGACCATGTGCTAAGGGGCTAGAAGGACAAGATGATGTGCAGGGGCCAATCTGACACTGTAACCAAGACAACCAGGCAGATTGCACACAGATACTGTGACAGGTAGACAGGGGCACTGCTAGGACACACAGAGAACTGCGTCTGCTTCCTGTCACTACTGCAGGATTTTTGGTGGAGGTGATATGTAAGGTGGCACCTGAAGTATAAGGAGAAAGCACACCAGGGTGAGGGAAGGGGGACAGGAGATGGATGGCGGAGAGGCAGAGCCCAGAGGCAGAGGAAGGGAGGTGGGAGGAGACAAGGACCCAAGTGATCTGGGTATTTTTATTCCATGCTAAGGAATCTGAAGTTTCCCTGAAGGCAAAATGTAAACCAATGACAAAATCAGTGATGGGAGCTTTAAAACAAAACTCCTCAAGTGACAGTTTATGAGCTGGAACTGCTTGACAACTCCTAGGTGAGTGGGAATTCTGGCCATGAAGCTGAGAAGCTAAGGAGGCCTCGTGTTTTTCAAGAACAGCTTCGGTCTGCAGCTGAGTCTCAGGAGAGAGCCCAGGAGGGGAAGAGCTGAGCCAGGGAAAAGAGATGCACAGGCTTTCTGAGACTTTCCAAAGGTATGAAACACGACAAAATGAGGACTAAGTGTATCCTTTATTGGAAATGTTTATATTTTCACACCTTTTGTTTGATGTTACAAAACACTGAATGTAGACTCTGTTACCCAATGAAAGGAAAGAGATGCCATTTGCTTTTTATGGCTTATTTAAAAAATCAATTAATACAGATTTAATTCATAAATTTTGGGAACATACCTTCTCTTAGTTCTCTAGTTATACTATTTTCCAACTCTTGGCGCATCTGAAATAAATCAAACATTTATAATGTTTAAGTTAAATAAGAGACATTTTTGTGAGTATAATATGTATCACTTAGAAAATGTGGCCTTTAAGACTTTTTTTTAATTAAGTTTATTGGTACATTTTAGGTATACATAATGATCACATTCATCATAGGGAATCTGCACCTATATATGATATAACTTAATCCCCCCTTTTCTTTTCTTTTTCCTATTCCCCTACCTTTAGGACTTTCAGAGATGAGCTCTAACTTGAAGAATGCTTAAAAAATTACATAAAATTCTTATTTTAAGTTCACATAACAGACAACATACATGTGCAGTGCTGTTAGGTTAATCTGGCAAGCACAATTAATATTGGTTTATTAAAGGAAAAAAGCGAGAGAAAGTTATTGTAATCCAGCAAGGACAATGTATATAAAAGTGCATCTTGACTTAGTACAACTGTCTTATGTATTTTATGTGTTTTTTTGGCCTATTAGTCTGGTTTTTAATCTGTATATATGGTTATTAACTTTCTAAATTATAAATGAATTTGATGCTGGCAAAAACAAAAGGGGGGAGGTGGGAAGGGGAAAAAAAGAATTGAAATGTGTTATGACAGGTACTGATTTTCTACAATTAATGTCATCATTATGTATGGCAAATGTACTAATAAAAGTAAAAAAAAAAATTGGTCAGTTAAATATAAGGGTGATGTTTTATTAAGACAAAGTATTAAGCTCATATTTTATACTGAATGCATTATTTTATGGTTTTTTTTTCCGTGTGTGGGTAAAGGGGGTCGAACTCAGGACCTCGCATGCCAGCAGGTGCCCGTGCCACTGAGCGATATCACCAGCCCTTTTTTCATATGTGGGTACCAGGAGTCGAACTCAGGACCTCGCGCTTGCCAGGCAGGCGCTTATGCCGCTGAGCTATCTCACCAGCCCTATTTTATAGTTCTTATCAAAACTCTTCCCATAATAAAACTTTAATAATTTTTTCACTTTAATAGATTTTTCCTGAAAATTAACTCTACTTTAAAAATAATTAAAAATTTCACATATATTGTTATATTTTAGCACAGAGTCTTAAATACAGAAATGGAGAAAGTCATACTGTTATAGTATCATGCAAAAAATCTACTGGCAAAAGATTTAAAATATTATGCTATTTGGATTGTGACCAAATAAATATTTCTTTATTAATATACATATAAAGATTTCAGAAAATTTGCTTAAAAAGGATAAACATAGGTTAGAGCCAGTTTTCAAACTTTCTTTGGTTCATCACTTTCTAGAAATGGAAACAAGGAAAACAATATACAGCTCTTACTGTAACTTTGCTATCTTTTCAGAAGTTAGGAGTCAATTTTTTTGAAACGTGACTAATTATAGTTTTCTATTTATGAAATGTGTGGGAATACCCCAATGTATTTCGTACTTTCCCCAGCTAATGTGTTCTTATTTAAATCTTTTGTATAAAAGCTTTTTTCTTACTAATGCTCCAAGCAGGGTGTAACCTATCACACACAACATAATACTTTGTGGTAGCAGTGATCACATGATATCCAACGCCCTTAAGAATTTTAGGGGTAAAGACAAGTTCTTTTTTTTTTTTTTTTTGTGGGTACCGGGGGTCAACCTCAGGACCTCGTGCGCCAACAGGCGCCCGTGCCGCTGAGTGATATCACCGGCCCCTTTTCCGTATGTGGGATCTGGGAGTCGAACTCGGGCCCTCGCGCTTGCAAGGCAGGCGCTTACGCCGCTGAGCCATCTCACCGGCCCGCAAGAGACAAGTTCTTTGACAGGTTTCCCAATACTTCTTTTCCTTTTTTGTCAGTCTCACTATGTAGTTCAGGCTGGCCTTGAACTCACTATGTAGCCCAGGCTGGCCTCGAATGCACAGTGATCCTCCTGCCTTAGCCTCCTGAGTGTTGAGATTACAGGTGTGCGCCACCACACCTGGCTTGAAATAGTCTTATATTACCATTAACACTATGTAAAATGTAAATCACACTTTTACAAGACTTGAATTAAGGAACTACCAATGTAATTACCTTTTCCTACAAAAGCTCTTCTCCTTACTTACTGCCTACAGCTAATAGATTTTATGTCTATAACCCATTCACAAAAACTTATAATACATGAATTCAGCTTGGATAAAAATGAAATACTTTCCTCAAAATATTATTTACTTTTGTGAAAAACTTTTTTCCTTACTTCTTTGTCTTACATTTTGCATCGCTGGGACAAAATACCCAACGCCCAAAGTTAAAGGCGGAAAGGTCTACTGTAGCTCAGCGTGTGCAGAGGTTTCAGCCCAGAGTCAGCTGGCTCCAAGGCATCGCAGTGGAAAAACAGTTCATGGTGTGGGAAGCAGAAGGCTGTGAGCGTGCCTTCATCTTTCCCTTCATCTCCCATCCAGAAATAAGCTTATTTACGAGCTTATTTGGTTGGTGCCACAGACATCCAGGTTGGGCCTTCCCATTTTCCACACCCGGAACTATGCTAAACAAATCAGTGGTCTTGTGGACGACCGCCAAGCTGTGCTCTCCTGAGAAACGAAGCCCCTTGCCCCCATCTTTCCCTGACCTTTACTCCAACCCCATTCATTGAGACACACAGAGCAGGCTACATAGAAGCAGAGTTCCCTTGGCCAAAAGAACGTGATTGAGTCCGGCCGAGATGCCCATGTGTCTCACTGCAGCACTTGGGCAAGAACTGCCCCCCGCTGATGGCTGGAATGGGGGCTCAGGCAAGAGCCTGTGAGATTCCAGGGCTAAGACATGAGATAACGTCTCAGCTGAGGGCACGGGACTCAAAAAGAATTACACCTTCCTGGCAGTAAACATGCCAGCCTTACATACATCCAACTATCTGTTGCATTGCTAATTGGAGGCCTCTGTGCCTGGTACGAAACTGTTTCTCCTTACAGCCAATGCCTTCCCTAGCACTCTGCTGTGACCCCTACCCACCTCCCTAATTGAAACCAATAAAAGCCATGGGCTTTTGAACTCGTGGACTTTGTTCCACGGAGAACACTGGTCATCCCAGAGCTCCTCAACTGCAGAACTTTCTCTTTGTCTTTATTTTGCATCCATGTGCCATATTGCTGGGTGGGTTAGACTGATACCCTCCTTGGGGGTTTGGGTAAGGACTAATTTAGTCACCACACACCCTTAATCCATATTCACACACTCGAGATCCAGCCACCTCCAAAAAGCTCCACCTATGAGCGCATGAGGCTTTGGGGGGACATCTAGATACAAGGCATAACAGTCTTCTTTTTTTTTTTGGTGCTGGAGTTTGAATCCAGGACCTCACGGGTGCTGAACATGGACTCTACCACTGAACAACATCCCCGACCCTGTAATGAAGACATTTTAATTCTCTAGATAGCAAATACTTGTGGTATAGCAGATTTAAGTCATGATCATTGTTTTTTCTCCTCTTAAAGACCATCTGGCAGGAGCTGTCTCTATTCCAGTCATGAGTGACCTCCACCTCCATAAATTCTCCTTTAGCATTTCAACACTTAAGTACTTTATAAGATAAATGACGGCTGAGGGCAACTGATTTTCAGAAAGACAGAGAAGAAAGCTTAGAGAGAAAAAGGATAGACTCAGGACACTGGGAGGGAAGGCTGCTCTGGAAAGTGGCTCCCAAAGCTCGCTCAAGGTCTTGAGAGGGGAAGGCTCCAGCTCTATCCTGGCTGGTGGGAGGCTGGGGTGGTTTGGGCTCACAAGTGAAAGCTGACAAATATTTAGTAAGTTTTAAAAAGTCCCTTTTATTTCTCACTTTCCCATTAAATCACAGTTTCCTTACATTTCCCTTAATATAAATTCAGAATTGTTGTCCCCAGTGGAATGGCTTACTCCAGGGCCCAGCACAGGTCACAGGAGGTCCAGGCAGGAAGATGTCCTGCTGACACTAACTGCTACCTTACTCTGCTAGACAGGCGCCCCCACGGGCTCTGATGTGGACAAAGCAAGAGTTTAGCAGAAAATGAATGTTGCCAGGAGAAATAAAAAAGCCTGCAAAATTGTTAATTTTTACTTTATGCTTACTACTAAATCAAAAGGTGTATTAACTCCTCGTTAACACATATATTTAAGAAAACACCCTCCTTTCCCTGTAGCTAGGTGTTTATTTCTCGGTGGGGATTTTGCTTCAGAGGCTGGAGGAAGCAAGTCCAGCCTTAATGAGGGAAGCATATCTGCAACTTCATTTTTTTTTTTTTTTTTTTTTGGTGGGTACCGGGGGTCGACCTCAGGACCTCATGCGCCAGCAGGCGCCCCTGCTGCTGAGTGATATCACTGGCCCTTTTTTCATATGTGGGTTCTGGGAGTCGAACTTGGGCCCTCGCACTTGCCAGGCAGGCGCTTATGCCACTGAGCCATCTCACCGGCCCTGCAACTTTTTATACTTTTCCATTCCCAAAAACATAAGATGACAAAACTGTGCACAGGAGAATAATGTACCATGGATTTTAGCTTATTTGAATTCTCTCACAGCTGCTAGATTTCAAACTATGTCTGCAGAATCTAAGGTTCCACTAAGGACACTGCAGGATGATTGGACAACAAGTCCCACATTAGAGCCTCCACCCCTTCTTCACCCAGACAGCTCTACTTCTGCTTTGTATGATAGTTTCACGGAAAACTTTTCTCCTTTGAGAGTTCTATTTGAAAAATGTTTTTAGAAAGTAGTAGAAGTCACAAAGTCTAATTTGACATATGATCTGCCACAGGCTCAGGGAGACCATAACTTGGCTGAAGTCACAGAGCCGACTGGTCAGCAGGAATGGGCTTGCGGTTCTCTCCCTGAGCTTGGAGTTTTACACAGTTACTTCTCTCATACTCAGGAAAGATTATACATTTTTAAATCACCTTAGAGAAAATATACATATAAAACTGTCCTGGAGCTCAATAGTGTTCAACATGAGACTTTAATAGTAGCCTCTAATAAACTGAATTCTAAAGTTATGAATATAAATAAAGGAAACAAATTAATATGAATTGTTAGTAGCCATTAAATACACTCAATTTTAAAGTGCAATTTAAAAAAAATTACAGAACAGGGAATTTGAAGGAGAAAATCATAAGACTTGGTTTACTCAAATCATTCAACAAATGAATTATGCAAGTTTTGGGTTATTTATAGCAAAATTAAAAATACAAAACATTTCTCTTTACCATCTAGCATACATCTAGCCACTTCTCATCATTACTTGAGATACACTATTAGGGCAAGAGTATCTCCACTTTGTTTCTTAGCCTCCAAATTTAACTAATAGGTAAAACCTTTAGATGACCTTTAGTCCCACTTCCCTTTCTGTAGTCATAAAACTATAAAAGGAGAGACAGATGGTGTCATCACAGTCCCGCAGTCACAAAGCCACAAAGGAGAGACAAATGGTTTCAGCACAGGATGGCACCCCTTACCCCCATACCCTGTGTTAATTAACCTGAGGTTTGAGAAGGACCTCGTGAAATTCCAAAGAAATGATGTAGTGAAAGAATGCAGTCCCTATGGCAACCAAAGACTTAAGTACACCCCCGGCATGTGTATTGTAAAGAGTGTGACACAAAGGCTCGGGGTCAGCAGATAGGACTTCTGCTGTCCGCTGGCCTGGCCGGCTTCTTTTAATAAAAGAACTCACTTATCTCTAGATTCTCGTTTTCCTGTGAGTGAATCTTACCATTTTGCCATAACAATACAAAGACGGGCTTAATTTAAATCTTAGTTTAAGTCCTGGAGAAGCGACAGAAGCAGCACCACATGGACTTAGACACTCTCCGGCTCCCTCCTGGGAGAGGTGGCTCCCAACGGGCGATGGGGGATGAAGCACCTTGGACTCCTTACAGGGATGTCCTGGCAGCATGAAACCAGGTCTGCTGCCTCCGCGGTGAGCAGCTGCTGCGGGGACAGATGTCAGGTGTTTGTTTCTTCCGCTAAGTGTGTGCTTAAGTGTGCGATCTTTGATGAGACGCTTGGATGCCCACATCCCACCCGTGAGTTCCGTGCCAGCACAAAGCTACCATATCGATCTCGATCTGTCTGACCTGTTCTGAGCGCAGATGGAGGGAGGAGGTCATTTTCTGCTACCTCACTGCAGTCCCAGTAAGAAAGATGACAGCCTAACCCTTACATGTTTTCTTCTTCCTTGACTTGAAATATGCTAAATCTAGGCACTGTATTACGAACGTCTACATATATCAATGAACTCATGCAGTTATCATAATTCTGAAAAGTTAAAAATACACATCTAGTTCAGTTACATTTAGTGAATAAAGTTAACAAGTATCTCTTGAAAACGAAAGCTACAGGAATTTAAAAAAATTGTACATTTCTGTTTCCTTTATGTTAACACATATTAGTGTGATCTTTAACCTGTGTAAGTCAACTAGACATAGTATTTCATCAGATTAACTCCTCCCCCTTGGGATCAAGCTCAGGGCCTTATGCATGCTAGTCCAGTGCTCTACCATGAGCTACTTCCCCTGCCCAGTATTTCACCAAATTAACAACGAGAATTAAATCAGAAATCTCGGATACAAAGGAAAGATGATACTGTCACTAACCTTCATGAGGTAGTTCTCCATGCTGTCATTTGAAGGCTGTGCGTTCAATGTACGAACCACTAAGTTTTCTCTGGGAAGGAAACTTCTGTGGAGCGCCAAACTATGATTAAGATTTCCGACACAAGGACACTCTAGGACAGGTCTTGTACTAACAGTGCTCCTTAAACATCTGCTTTGCTGTTTCTCCACCAGAAGTTTGATATTGGCCTTTTCTAGCCTCTCATTAGCCCTGCGAAGATTGCAAAAGGCAAATACTTAGTATCTCATTTTTCCCTAAGTGACTCCTTTTTTATTTTGGTTTTTTTTGGAGACAGGGTCTGGCTATGTAGCCCAGGCTGGCCTCAAACTCATAGTGATCCTCCTGCCTCAGCCTACCGAGTGCTGGGATTATAGACATGCACCACCACGCCTGGCCCTAAATGACTCCTAAATGACTTGGCATTTAAAAAAACTGCCGTAATAGTCAGTGCAATTTCCATTCAGTATTCAGTGCCTTAACACTGAAAATGTATGAGCATGCGTATCATAGAACAGTTAAAATTGTTCTAAGGAAGTACATATATTTGTAGGGGGATTCCTAACTAACAAGTGATTCTAACAATGCAGGAGAAGGAGAAATGGTTGTCAATGGTGCCTGGTTTAATAGGAAACACAGCTACTTCCTGTAAGACTCTACTTACAAGACTCCCGAGGAAGCCACTAGAACACTTGTATTTAAAGGGTAACTATAAGAGATAATGGATAGGTTAACTAGCCTTACTAAAGTAGCCATTTCACCCTGTATAAATATATACATCTATAATCCCAGCACTCTGGGAAGCTGAAATAGGAGGATAACAAATTAGAGCCAAACCTGTGCAACTTAGTGACTTTTGAGACCCTGTCTCAAAAACAAAACAAAACAAAACAAAAAAACAAGTGCTGGGTTCATTCCCCAGTACTGATAAAAAGGTACATATATATGTGTGTATGTGTCTGTACGACATTCAAACAGACATATGAAAACATGTTGTACTCCTTACATATACATGACTAAAAATGAAACTGAAAAAAATGTTAAAAATGCTTGTATTTAGGTAAACAGTTTAGGGATTTAAAAAAACATTTCTCAAAGATATTTTCAAGTGGTTGCTTTCCCACCTGTACACCTGTCCATTACCTGACAATGAGAAAATAATTTAGAGGAAGCATCTCCAGGGAAGGAGGCCGCTGGCTTTGTGATCACAAAGATCCAGGGCAGCTCCTGGGCTGGGAACACCCTTCCCAAGGCATCACAGGTGGACCCGCCTCTTCCGTCTTCCACCCGCCCCTCACACTAATGCACACTAGTGAGCTGTACTTCTGCTCACCCCTGTGTTAATCTTTCCCTATATCAAGTATGACTTTACGTAGAATAGAAGAAGTATACAGGACCGTTGGTCTCCAGGCAGCTTCTACTAATAACACCAAAGATTACAGGCAAGGAGAGCTATTTTACCAAGTGGCAGAATGTGTCCAGTGTTAGTAGTACTTGACCTTTTGGGTTTATGTTGTAATCTTCCAAAAATAAGGTTAATTATTCTATTTAAACGAATGGCAACATGTAATGTTATAACCATATAACGTTCTTAACGATAAAGCTTCAAAAATATCTGAATGACCAAATCAGATTACCTACTTAAGAATACTAAAACCAAGCTAGGCATGGTGATGCACATCTGTAATCCCAGCATTTGGGAGGCTGAGGCAGAAGGATTGCTGTGAGTTTGAGGCCAACCTGGGCTACATAGTAGTTCACTACACTACAAAGTAAGACCTTATCTCAAAAAACCAAAATCCAATAAAAGGGGGAAGAAATATAAACTGCCCTGGACTAACATTTCAAAGGTAAGTTCATTTAATAACTTTATTTTCCAAAATTAATGAGCTTAGCTTATTTTCTATGATTCTGTTTTGACTTACTTGTTTAGCTTACTGGACAATGATTTTCTAGTTTTGAATTCTTCTATATAGAGCTGCTTATATTTTTCCAGTTGTGTTTTATTCGAATCTTCTTCAGTTTTTGTTTTAGAGAGCTCTGATTCCAGGTCTTTAATTCGGAGTTCCATCTGACTTCTCATTGATGCATTATTACACTCTCTTAACTGCTCTAAATGTTCTTGAGATGCTGCTTGTGTCTAAAGCAAATTAAAGGATATATTTTAAAAATAATTATGATCCAAATACAAAAAGCAATCAAAATATGCAGTGAATGTTTAAATTCAAAATTTTTGTACAGTAAAAATCATACTGCCATTGATTCCCTTCAAAATACTTACCCTACTTTTGAACACACTTATCCCGTTATTCTTGCTATTTTCTGAAGCACTTCTGGAAGTCCTCTTTCATGAATGTCTTTATGAGGTGTGATTAAAAACACAGTCAATGCTGCTGCTGAGTGCCATCCAATGGAAAGGCAGGCTCATAAAAACATTATGGTGTGTCCTCCTCTACCTTATCCACCAGATCTGGCACCATGTGACTTCTGGCTCTTTCCCAGAGTCAAAATGACCATGAAATGTAAACATTTTGAATCGATTCAGGATATCAAGACAGCTGTGACAGCACAACTAAGGGTACTCACCAAGGAGCACTTCCAGAAGTGCTTGAGAAAGTGGCAAGAATGATGGGACAAGTATGTCCAAGTAAGGGAGAGTATTTTGAGGGGAACCAATAGCAGTGTGTCTTTTTTATTGTGATCAAATTTTTAAAAATTTCAACATTCTGGGCTGGTGAGATAGCTCAGCGGCATAAGCACCTGCCTGGCAAGTGCGAGGTCTGAGTTCAACTCCCGGTACCCACATTAAAAAAAAAAAAAATTTCAAACATTCACTATACTTTTTTTTTTTAATGTGGGTACTGGGAGTCAACCTCAGGACCTCGTGCTTGCCAGGCAGGCACTTATACCGCTGAGCCATATCGCCAGCCCATCACTATACTTTTTGATAACTCAGTTATTTTGTATTTATTTCCTTTAGTTTTGAGCCAGTGGTTCAGAGAAGAATTTTTATATGTGAAAAAGATGCTGGAATTTATCAATATCAACTGCATTAAATCTGAATTATAAAAATTTTGAATCTGTTTCTTTTTTGGTGATGCTAGGGATCCAACCCAGTGCTAGCACTCCACCACTGAGTTCCATCTTTAGCCCTGAATCATTCATGTAATCCTATCATTGAAAGAATATAAACAATTCAAAAATTTAAAAACTGAGCAAGGTAACAACAATTCAAGCATACTGTATAATTGCTACACCACAAGTTTTTTTTTTTTTTGCTCTTAACAGTTTTATGTCCATTAGTCTTAAAAAAATCAAATGATTCTTTAATAAATATCATTATTCTGAGAGATCAATTTAGTTATAATGAAAGAGAAATATTTAATGGAAGATACAAGATGTCATCTTCCTTCTAGAAAGGAACTTCAGGCCACAAGTTACAAGGGAAGCAGAAGAAATATATGCAATGTAAACATCAAAACATAATTTTCAATGAAATGATTTAAGCACATTAAAGATAAATAAAATTACCTGTAAAAATAAATTGATTTGTTTTAATTTTTCCAGTAACTCCTGTCTTGCTCTTTCTTCAATCTTCTGCTTAACTTGGCCATGTTCTACCGTAATTTTTTCTATATGACTTTTGAGGTTTACTACTTCTTGTTCCAACTTCTTTTTATCCTCCTCCAGTGTTTCACATTTCTTTTGTATATTTTTCATAAATAACTCCTGGTGGAGAAACTGATTATTTTGATCCAGATGTTGACATTTGGAAGATGTAGTTTCCAGTTTTGTTGCAAGATCATCAATCTGCATGAATAAAACAACACAGACTGGTAATGAAGGAAGTGGGCTGAGAATAGTCTAACACGAAATGAATAAAAATTTCTGCCATAAATTCAGTTGTAATAAACTATAATCCACACTAGATTCTTAGAAGATATTCCCTTGAATTACTCAGAAAATCAACACAGTTAAAACCAGCAGGAGTCATAAAAATATATTCTTTACACTCACTATCTTTGTCACAAAACATGTGCACTTGATCTTGGACTTTTTATTTTTCTAGGATTGTTTCATTCCTGGCCTTAAAATGACTCTGAGTCACCTCTTAGTAGTACAACATCTCTTACTCCTTCCCCATCTCCACCTCACAATTTCTAAAAAAATTTTAGGGACATCATTCTGAGTTATTTAGGTTTGAACCAATAAAAGGCTACCAGAGTAAGACTTTGAAAATAAGGCTTTAATTAATGACTCTGGTATGTATGGGTTTTAGTCAGAAGCCTTTTCCTGAATTGCAAATGTTTTATGTTAATTGGAGTTTCACAGGGCATGAATCCAATGAAATTCACCGGAAATGTAAAGCTGTCCAGAACATGGAGTAGGAAAAGCACTATTCACCAGCTTGAACTACGAGACCAAGACAGTGAACATGAAAGAGAACTTTGGATGTTGGAAGTTCTACATTTAGGAAGCAGGCTGAGAAAAACAGTCAGCTGCACAGGTTATTTCTTAAGGAAAGAGCACATCAGAGAGGCCAGGGCCTACAGGAAAGACCCAAGGAGAATCATCACATGTCGAGAACTACTTCTTGATTGATTAAAGTGGAAGCAAACATTGGTGCCTCTCAAATCCCCTCTGTTGAGAGGGAAGGTTTTTAGCCCTTTAGCAGAATCTTGGTTTGTGGGTGGTGACAACTTGTTTCTTTTTTTTTTTTTGTGGGTACCGGGGGGACGACCTCAGGACCTCACGCGTCAACAGGCACCTGTGCCGCTGAGCGATATCACCGGCCCCTTTTTCGTATGTGGGTTCCGGGAGTCGAACTCGGGCCTTCGCGCTTGCAAGGCAGGCACTTAAGCCGCTGAGCCGTCTCACCGGCCCCGACAACTTGTTTCTTTTGTTCTGAAGGTCTCATATCGAGAGGGATGGTATTCTCTGGTGTCTGCAACCCAGGGACCTCACCCGTTTGCACCTGCTCAGGATGGTAAGATCTTGTGCTTCAGGCTTGCACGTGATACCACAATACTTGAGACTTGCAGCAGGTATCAAGTGGGAAGGATATAAAAACATGATAGCCAATTGGCAGAGTGTACTGATTTTAGGACATGTATTTTTACAATATTCATTCTATAAAAAAGGTAATATGTAGGTCAACCTTTGGCTTGCTTCTAATGACTAGAGTGTGATAAAGTGATGTCGTGCGACTTCCAACATTAGGTGACGAATGCTCTCTATCTCAGACTCTTGTCCACGCACGGAGGAAGGCACTTGGAGCAGCTGCCTGTCTCAGTGGTGGTTCCAGCCAGTGGCCACCACACCCAGACTATCAGTGAGCAAGCCCTGCGATGTTCCAGATCTCCAGCCTCCGCACTGCCAGATGAGCTTAGGGGAGCAGAGACAAGCTGTCCTCACCAAGTTTCGCTCAAAACCCAGCCTTGGGCAGAAAATAAATATTGTCTTAAACTACTAAACTTGGGGTGATTTAGTACAGAACAATAGAGAAATAAGTTTTAAAAAAGAGACAGTAAGAAACAATTTAAGCAGAAATTAGTCCCCTTTACTAGGCTCTAATAAATATTGAGGCTCATTTATTAATAACAGTGCTAAAGTGAATCAGCAAATAACTAGAAGACAGACACTGGGACTATTGAGGAAGAAGTTTTTCTAAAGTTCCCTTCAATTGCAAGTTCTTACAAAGAGGCAAATTTTGTCTCTTTGGACCGTTTGGTCTAGCTAGGGGATATGAAGAATGGGAAGCGTATGAAGCTAACAGCTGAAAAGCAACTACATTTATTTGGTTTAATAATCAAAATCATATATTTGAGATTTCAACTAGCAGATTCTGAAAGAGGCAACTTTGAGTGTTTAGTAATTTAGTATTAAATCTCCATTTTCCTTTCCTTAATGAGGAAAAGAAAACACTATGGAGCAATTTTTAATCTCAGTAGTAAAACAAATGTGGTGCCCTTAGAATGTGAAGAAAAGGAATACAACTATTCATTTACCTGTCTTCAAGTTTGTTCACATGGAGAAGACCATCTTGTCTTTATGTTATACCACAATACTTCCCCACAGCCTAAAAACAGGGTTTGAAATTTTGAAATTCAAATTTTTACTTTGACTATTATCTGTCTTTGATAAACTGCCTGAACATGGCCTGATTTTCATGAGCTAAATTCCCGAAAAATTATTCTTGGGATGGGCTGAACTACTTATTCCTTCAATACTGTTGTAATGGTTGACACACTGCTCAACTTGAGAAGTTCAGAAGTTTAACCAAGAGACTCAGCAGGGGCCGGGGTCCTGGCTTCGTAAACATCCTCATCCTGTGCAAGAGGAGGGCAGGGAGAGGGTGTGCGGGCCACACCCACCCTGGGGGGTGGTAGCCTGCTTACAACATAAGGGAGGAAAAGAGGCTCGCTCTTTCCTCTTTCTGCTCTTGCTGTCTTCTGCTGCCTTGAACTGTTGCCGCCTTGCCATGCCACCCTGCCCTGAAGCCAGCTGGTTATGGATTGAGACCTCCACAAACTGAGTGAAATAAACCTTTCCTCCCTTAATTCCGAGTGTTGAGTATTTTGTCTCAGCAATGACAGAAAAGTAACCAACACGCCTTTGTTGAAGGATAAAGCAGGGTTAAGCATCTCTGTTTACAGAAAAGGAGATGAATACACGAAACTGTGGTTTCTGAGGATATAGGATCTGTGCCAAGAAATAATCAGCCCCAATGTGATACACATGAACCAGATACCACGGCAAAAGAGGATGTGACTGTGAGCTGTAAGATGATAGCCGGCTCAATTTCTAATGAGGAAGGCTGGCAGTGTAGATTACTTTTCTCCCTACTAGATAGTAAAAATCTAGAGATAACTATGATTAATAAGGGGTTAATGAAACATGCAGTAAATAATATTCTGAGTTAGCAGATCCTCTGGTCAAGCTTGGAGGAATGGGAGTGACAAAGGAAGCACTGGATGGAAGACTAAAGGTTTGAGTGGAGAAAAGGAAAGGAGTGGACTCTGCTTTGTTAGCCTGACTTCCCATCATGTCATGGAGTCAGCAAGACACAAGCAGGCTAGTAACCTACAAGAAAAATATCTCCACAGGAGTGAAGATAAAGACATCCCACTACATTAAATGACAATTACAAAAGGCAACTAGCAGTATACAACAGCACTAGAGAGGAGTTCTCATTTGAGAACTCAATTCAATTTGGTATTGCCACAGAAGGTATTATATACAGACCATCATATGAAAAATGGGACTATAAAAATAAACCTGCATATTTTTGCACAATTTTTAACAAGCATGATAAAACTATTAAATAGGAAAAAAATTAGGCTTTTCAACAAAAAATGGTGCTGGGATACAATTGGATAACCACATGCAAAAGAATAAAGTTAGACTCCTACAAAATACAACATATATAAATTACCTCAAAATATAACTGCTAAATGTAAGGAATAAAACTATAGGTCCACTGATGTGATTCAGCTCTGATATTTCTATGCTGATTTTTTGTCTGGTTGACCTATTTGTGAGAGGGGGTTATTGAAGCCCCCACTATGATTGTGTTGATGTTTAATCTTTAATGTCCAGTAGTATTTGTTTTATGAAATTTGGTGCCTTTATAATTGTTATCTCTTCCTGTTGAACTATTCCCTTTACCAGTACGTAGCACCTTTATCTCTTATCAGTTCTGGCTTGAAGTCCACTTTGTCTGAAAATACGATAGCTACTCCTGCTTGCTTTTTGGCTCCCGTTGCATGGAATATTGTTTTCCATCCTGTCACTTTCAGTCTGTTTTTTTATGGATGAGGTGTGTCTCTTGTAGGCAACATATGGTTGGATTATATTTTTGGATCCAATCTGCCTATCTGTATCTTTTGATTGGCGAGTTAAGACCAATTACATTGAGAGTTATTACTGAAAGGTTATTTGCTGAAACCTGCCACTGCATTATTTTTCTGTTGCTGATTCCTTTATTACCCTTTTGCTTAACTACTCACCCTGTTAGATGTCTTATTTCCTGTAGGCTCTTTGGTTTTGTAGACTTAATAGATACCTACAGAGTGTTTCATCCAACAACAGAATACACATTTTTCTCAGTGGAACACAGAGCTTTCTCCAAAATAGACCACAGCTGAGGCCATAAAGCATGCTTAAATAATACAACCCCCCCCTTAAATAATCTCAAGCATACTATCAGATCACAGCAGAAAGAAACTAGAAATCAACGGCAAAATAAACCACAGAAACTATGTAAACACACAGACATTAAATAGTACACTCTTGAATAATCAATGGGTCACAGGAGAAATCAAAAAGAAATTAAAAAGTTCCTAGAATGAAACGACAATGGCAGCACAACATACCAAAACCTATGAGACAAAATGAGCGCAGTCTTAAGAGGAAGTTTATAGCTGTGAATGTCCACAGCCCTAATAAATAATCTAATAATGTACCAAAAGAAGAGCAACCTAAGTCCAAAAGTTGTACAAGGAATGAAATTATAAAGATCAGAGGGGAAATTAATGAAATAGAGACTAAAAAAAACCCAATAAAGTAACAATGATACAAAGAGTTGGTTCTTTGAAAGGATAAATAAAATTGACAAACCTGTAGCCAAACTTACCAAAACAAGGAAAGAAAAGACCCATAATCAATCTAAGTAGAAATGAAAAATATGGAATTATGATGGACTCAGCCATAATCCAGAGGTTTATAAGAAATTTATTTGGAAAACCTATATTCCAGTATATTGGAGAATCTAGAAGAAATGGATAAATCCTGACACACATGAATTACTAAATGTGAATCAAGAACATATAAACACCCAGAACAGACCAATAAGAGGCAATGAAATTGAGGCAGTCATATAAACCCTATCAATCAATAAAAGCCCAGGACCTGATGGATTTACCACAGAATTTTTCCAGAACATCAGGGAAGAATTAATGCCAATACTCCTCAAACTCTTCCTTGAAATTGAAAGGGAAGGAATACTACCAAACTAGTTTCTTGAAACTAGCATAATCCTGCTATTAAAACCAGCCAAGGATTAAAACAAAACAAAACAATACAGACTACAGGCCAATTTCCTTAATGAACACAGATGCAAAAATGTCAACATGATATTTAAAAAAGAATGTAACAAATCATTAAAAAGGTCATTCATCATGAACAAATAGGTTTTATCCCAGGGACACAAGGATGATTCAACATATGTTAAGTCAATGAATGCAACACAACACATAAACAAGAATAAAAATCTCATGTTCATCTCAATAGATGCAGAAAAAGTATTTGACAAAATGCAACATCCATTCCTGATAAAAACCTTGATGAAAAAGGTATAAAAGGATCTTAAACTGATGAAAGCCATTTATGACAAACCCACTATGACGTCATAGCAAATGGAGAAAAACTGAAAGTATTCCCTCTAAAATCATGACAAGACAAGGGCATCCACTCTCATCAGTCCTGTTCAATACAGTACTCAAAACTTTAGCTACAGCAATCAGGCGAGATAAAGAAATAAAGGGACTCAAATAGGAAAGCAAGAAATCAAACTGTCTCATTTGCAGATGACATGATCCTTGACAAAGAAGACTCAAAAAACTCCACCAGAAGACTCTCAGCAAAGTGGCAGGATACACAATTAACACACAAAAATCAACATCACTTCTATAACACCAAGCTATACTACTACAGCTATACTACAAAGCTACACTAGTAAAAACAGCATAGTACTGGTACAAAAACAGGCATGTTGATCAGTGGAACAGAATAGAGGATGAAGAAACAATTCCAATGAATCTTTACTGAGAAATAAGGAAAACACTCCCATTAAGAAGAGCTTCAAAAAAAAAAAATTTAAATACCTAGGAATTAACCCAAAGGGAAGTGAAAGCCCTGCACTACTTTGAAAAGAGACAGAACATTAGAAAAGGAAAAATCCCCATGTTGTTGGGTAGGCAGAGCCGATACTGTCAAAATGGCCATATTACCAAAAATGATATATAGATTTAATGCAATCCTAATCAAAATACCATTAGCTTTTTTCACAGAAATAGAAAAAAAACAATTCCAAAATTGATATGGAACCAGAAGAGACCTAGAATAGCTAAAGGCAATCCTAAGGAACAAGAGCAAGACAGGAGCCATCACAATTCCAGACTTCAAGTTATACTAAAGCTAAAAATCAGCATAGTACTGGTACAAAAACACGCACGTTGACCAATGGAATAGAGGATGAAGA
Source organism: Erethizon dorsatum (assembly GCA_028451465.1). Taxonomy (NCBI): domain Eukaryota; kingdom Metazoa; phylum Chordata; class Mammalia; order Rodentia; family Erethizontidae; genus Erethizon; species Erethizon dorsatum. The sequence goes on along the minus strand of CM051833.1, from coordinate 40,897,266 downwards.
AACAACTCCAAACACTTCCAAAATGGCCAACAACATATACTGGACTGGGAAAACTGGTTATCCATGTGCAGAAGAGTGACTCTGGATTATATCCCTCACCCTGTACAAAAATCAATTCAAGGACAGTGAATTCAGAAACACTGAATGTGCTGGAAGAAAAATTGGTAAAACTGTTGAAGATACAGGCATAGGCAAGGATTCCCTGAAAAGAGCCCCGACTGCATAAGACACAACACAAAGAATCAACAAAAGAGATATCAAACTGAAAAGCTTCTGCACAGAAAAGGAGACAATCAACAGGGTGAAGAGAGATTCTACAGAATGGGAAAAAGGTTCGGCCGGCTGTTCTCCTTAGACAGAGGACTGACAACTAGAATATATAAAGAACTAAAAAAAATTAGACCCCCCCAGAATGAAAGGCCTGAACAAAAACTGCGCAACTGAAATGAATAGACACTTCTCAGAAGAAGTACAAGTGGCCAATAAACTCATGAAAAATTGTTCAACATCTCCCGCCATTGAAGGAATGTAAATCAATACAACACTGAGATTCCATCTTACTCCAGCAGGAATGGTTATTATCAAGGGCTCAATAAACAACAAATGCTGGCAAGGTTATGGGGAAAGGGAGCCCCTCTACATTGTTGGTGGTAATGTAAATTAGTACAACCACCATGGACCTCAGTATGAAGATTCTGCACAAGACTAAAAATAGAAATCCCACTTGGCCAGCTATACCTCTTCTGGGTACCTTCCTGAAAGAGCTGAAGTCATCATATTAGTGATAATGCAGACCCATATTTATAGCAGCATAACTCAAAATAGTTAAGTCATGGAAACAGCCTATATGCCCCATCCACAGATAAATGGATAAAGAAAATAAGGTTTACATATATGATGGAGTACTACTCAGCCATAAAGATGAGTCATTTGTAGAAAAATGAATGAATCTTGAGACTATAACATTAAGTGAAATAAGTCAGAAATAGAAGGTTAAACATTGTATGGTTTCTCTGGGAGACCAAAAATATAAATAGTTTAAAGAGAAAAATAAAAGATGCATGTTAAAAACAGGGAGGAAGACTCTGTAGAGATGGGAAAGGGATCTGTGGAGGAGGGAGATGAGAGTATGGGTGATGAGGGGGAGTAAAAATAATCAAGATGTGATTTGTATTAAGTATCAACCCCCTAAGCTGAATGTAATCACTATGTACCACAAACATACCAATATAAAATTAAAAAAAGAAAACTAAAAAACCTTTAAAAGAATACATAGGCATAAACCTTCTGATTGGATTTGGTAAGTTTCCCAGATATGACATCAGAAGAAAAAACAGACTTTGTCAAAATTAAATATGCTCAAAAAGACACCACCAAGAAAGTGAAAAGGTAAGCCACTATGGAGTGGCAGAAAATATCTGAAAATCATGTATCTGATAAGGGATTTAGGCTTAGGATATATAAAGGACTCATAATTAAAAAATACAAAAGATAACCCAAAGCTGGGCATGGTAGCACATGCCTGTAATCGCGGCACTCGGGAGGCTGAGGCAGGAGGATTGTCATGAGTTCGAGGCAGCCTGGACTACAAAGTGAGACCCTATCCACCCCCCCCAAAAAAAAAAAAAAACAGAAAAAAACCCAATTTAAGAATGGAGAGGGGCCGGTGAGATGGCTCAGCGGCTTAAGCGCCTGCCCGGCAAGCGCGAGGGCCCGAGTTCAACTCCCGGAACCCACATACGAAAAAGGGGCCGGTGATATTGCTCAGCGGCACGGGCGCCTGCTGGCGTGCGAGGTCCTGAGGTCGACCCCCCGGTACCCACCAAAAAAAAAAAAAAAAAAAAAAAAGAATGGAGAAAGAATTTAAATAGACATTTCTCCAGTGAAGATACATGAATGGCCAAACAGCTTGTGAAAACACGTGCTCAACACCATCCCCTTACTCACCAGGGAAATGCAAGTGAAAACCACAATGAGGCTTCCTTTCATTAGAATGGAATCTTTCAATCAAAAAGAAGGAAAACTGTGTTGGCAAGGATGCAGAGAAGCTGTAACTCTCATACAGTGCCGGTGGAATGTGAAATGGCGCGACCACTTTGGAAAACAGACTAGCACTGCTAGTTTCTCAAAAGGTTAAGCGTAGAGTTATCATATGACTCAGCAATTCTACTCACAAGCTGAGAAATGAAAACAGGCAAACACAAATGTATAGCCACGGCAGCATTAATAACTGTTGAAATGGAAACCATCCAAAAGTCCATCAACTGGTGAATGGATTAAAAATCCATGTAAGAGGATATTTCTTAGAATAGGAAATTAAGCACGGATACCTGCTACAACATGAGTGAATCTTGAAAACATGCTAAGTGAAAGAAGACAGTCCCCAGAGAAGCCAGAACACATATTGAGTACTTTGATACAAAATGTCCAAAAAATGAAAATGTACAAAATACATCAGTGGTTCTCTAAGGCTGAGCAGAGAAAGGGATAGGAGATGGCTAAAGGGTCTGAGTTTTCTTTTGCGGGTGAAAGAATGTCCTAAAATTGTGGTGATGATTGCTAACTCAGTGAATATACTAAAAGCCACCAAATAGCATACTTTAAATGACTGAATTTCAAGCTATATTAACAGTATTTCAATAAAGATGTAACCAACCCCCCAAAATTCATTTGGTACACATGATTTGGGGTCAGGTAATGATGTATAGGTTAGCTTTATATCATTAGCCAGGGCTTAAGACAACAGTATGCCCTTTTAATAGAAAAGTGGTGCATTTTTCATTCATATCAAAACTATAAAAGTAAAAACAAAAACAAAAACCCTGCATTTCACCACTCAAACCACAGAGATTTATAGTTCCCCAAACTAAGTAATTTGTTCCCAAAACTAATAAAAAATTACCTTGTGTATTAGCATGTTAATTGGAATATCCATTTCAAATTCACTGGATTTTAAATCTCCATGGAAACAAAACTCTCCATTTTCCTGCTCATTTAACTTTGTTTCTGTCATTTTAAAAAGTTTCTTAAATCTGCAAGAATGTACAGAGTGAAGTTTTAAAAGTTTTAACTGTTTAAACAAATACTATATTCTATCATAAAAGAAACAAATTTAGAAATTATGATTGTCTTCCATTTGTTTCAACCTAACATTTTTTGAAAGCATTCTGATGCAATTATAATCTTAGATAAATAATATGCAGAAAAAGTTTATGATGTATGTGTGACAGGTAAAGAGCTAATACTGTAACCATATATAGGATTCTTATAATTAATATCCACTTTGGTATGTTAACATAAAACATTAACTTATTAATATTAGCTAAAACCCAGAGATCAGAAACCAAGGTGAAGAAAAATATACTTATATATGAATGCTTAAAAAGATTAAAAAAGTACATTTTGGTACCTGTTTTTTTTTTTTTTTTTAATGTGGGTACCAGGAGTCAACCTGAGGACCTCACACTTGCCAGCAAGCACTTGTGCCGCTGAGCGATATTGTCAGCCCCCTTTCTTTTTTTTTCCCTTTATGTGGGTTCCAGGAGTCAAACTCAGGACCTCATGCTTGCCGAGCAGGCGCTTGTGCCACTGAGCCATCTCACCAGCCCACTTTGGTACCTGTTAACCACGGTGTACAAGACAAGAAAGTGCATACAAAAATCTGAAGGTGGACTGGAGGTATAGCTCAGTGCTAGAGTGTGCTCAGCATGTGCAAGGACACAGGTTCAATCCCAGACAAAAAGCAAAAGAAAAGATCAAGGAGATCATTCAAAGCAGAAAAAGAGACAGAGGAAACATCATCTTTGAAATCTGAGTTGAAGAGGAAAAGAAGAGGCAGAGTTTAGGAGAAAGGAAATCAACAGAGAAATAATGGGTAGTCTAAAAGTCTGTTTTAAGAAGAAATCTCAGGCTTTGCTACCACAATGGTGACAAAACGCAAGAGGCACAAAGCAGTGTAAAAAGAGACAAAGGAGAGACAAATATTGATTAGAATCATAACAGACTCAAGTTCTGCACAAATAAATAGAAAAGCAGCCATGTTGGGGGCTTCAAGACACTGGGAAACATTCCATTTTCTTGATCTGTTGGTAGAAACATTTGCATCTGCGAGTCATACATACATTTTGTGTATAGGAGACATATATAGTCACCCCTTTCTACCCCGTAGGTTGTTTCCAGGGATTCAGCCAACAGTGGACTGAAAATACTCAGAAAAAAAACTGCATTTGTACTAAACATGTACTGGTCTTTTTTTTTTTCTTGTCATTACTCCCTGAATGATACAGCAGTGACTTACATAACATTTACATTATATTAGGTATTGTAAGTAATCTAGAGCTGATATAAAGTGTGGGAGGGTTGAGTAGGTTGTATGTAAACACGACACCATTATATGAAAGAGCCTTGAGTATCCAAGGATTTTGGTATCTGAGGGGGTCCTGGAATCAATACTCTGAATATATCAAGGGATGACCGCACATTATTTATATATTATACATGTGTATGAACACACACACACACACGATTAGCAAACAGAAGCTTACTAACATGTATACCTCATGCACACATGGGGTTACACGGAAAAGAAGTGTAACTGTGATAGATTTTATAAAAAAAGAGAAAGAGTTACGAAGAAAATACAAGCTAAATCAAGATTAATTTTAGTGTTGTTAAAGAACGATATAGGCTGCTAATTAAAATATTTTAATGCTAGATGGAAGGATATTACCAAAAGAAGGTAAGAGAGCAAAAAATATCTTTAGAAATAAAAATTCAAGGTAGATGAAAAAGAGTGTACTTGACATTATATGTCAAAGCATTGTCATGTTTTTGAATCATTAGAGTAATATTTTGGCATTCAAAAAACAGATTATGTTGTGGGTTTCTGAAGTAAATTTTAAAATAGAATAATCTGTTTAATTATTAAAATGCAAACATTAAATTCATATTGTTTTAGTAAAGTTAGTGAAATCATTTAATGAATAGTTGATAAGATTTGACATACAAAAATCTTACCCAATTAGCTCTTTTTTTAATTCACTGCTTTTCTTTTTTTCTTGATCCAAAGTATATTCCAGAGATTGTTTTAACTCAGTAAGTTTCTTTAACTGTTCCTTATCATCTTCAGACTTTGAAAAACAATTTGAAATTATTTTAAAAAAATCTAGAGATTCATTCTTTCTTAAAAATATTCTCATGAGCTCATGAATAATGTGTTTTAATGCAATGTACAAAACTGATGTCAATAAGTACAGACTTCAAAAATAACTGCTTCTCTGAACATAGCTCAAATTAACTTGTACTTTCATCATTGTTTTCATGTTTTCTGAAATTTGTACTGCCAAAATTTGTTAAAAATAAAAGTTTTACAAATAAATGTTGATGAAAAAAATTTCAAAAGAATGGTTATACTTCCATTTTAGTTTCTAAAGATACCCTAGAAGCCTTTCCATCAATAGCTTAAGATATTACAGGTTTATTTAAGCCATATTTTATGAAGACAAGTTTTGGAAAACATCTACTTGATTTCCTATTTTTGGACCTCACTTGACTTTGGGATGAGAAAGATGCTTATTTCTCTATAAGCATTCTCTCAGGAATTTCTTTGCTTTTCTTTTTCTTTTTTTGGTACTAGGAATTGAACTCAGGACCTTGAGCTTGCCAGGCAGGTACTGTGCCACTGAGCTATATCACCGGCCCGGGAATTTCTTTCTTTTTTTTTTTGCTATTAAACAGTTTTCTTTAAAGTCTGTCTTCTTTGTAATGTACAGAAATCTAACTTTTGCATGCTTCTTGTGGCTTTTCCATCATCTTGTTTCTTCCCCTCCAATTGACTCTAATATTCTCTGATACATGGTCTCTTCTACAAATCTAGTTTTTCATCATTTCTTGTACATTAAAATCTGATTTTCATGCTGTAATTCCAATAAAATAACTTGAGGGTCACCGAGGACTTCTACTTTCATAGAGTTCTTATCCTGCCAACTCCTCGCATCCTCTGCCCACAGTGACCGCGCCTCCTCTCGGCTCCTCTGGTGCCACTGCTCTCCTGAAGATAGCAGGTTCACTCTGGGCCCCATTTTGTTTCAGATTCTCAGAGGCCCTAAATCAGAGCCTTCAACTCCGATAACCTAATCCCCATTTCCAGCCCTGACCTCTGTACAGGGGTCATTTACACTTTTACTTCTTCCTTTCAGTTTACTTCTCATAGAAAAAAGCCTCATCAGCCATTATTTGGTATGGAGTACTTCTGAAGCGAATCCTATATATTTCATATTGAGTCACATTGGTGTTACTTCGAATTTAGTCATCTTTCAATCTTGGGTTGGGGGCACTCACCCTTAGAATGCTGACCAGCATAATTTATTCTGTTTTGCTTTTTTAATGCAACTTTGCCACTGAGGTCAGACTGTTTTCTTTCAAGTGATTTTCAGTTCTATACCGTACTATTACGAACTTTTCAACACCTCAATACGTTTGTGCACGACACTCAATGTAAGAGGATGTCCCCTGGCATTTTAATTCACAAAAGACTCCTTAGCAACATATTGTCATGTATATGAAAAGTATGGTAATAAAACAGAAGTAATTTATGTGAAATCTAGAAAAAATTAGTTCTCCATGTTTCTTCGGAAAAACACTAGTCAGAATGCTGTAGTTCCCCTGATAACACGTGTTTTCTTGTTGCTGAGACAAAATACCCAACACCCACAAGTTAAGGGAGGAAAGGTTTATTTAGCTCACAGTTTGTAGAGGTTTCAGTTCATGGTTGGCTGGCTCCAGGGCAGGGCGGCATGGCAGAGAGGCATCGCAGAGGAGAAGACAAGCAGCAGCAGAAGCAGCAGCACAAAGTGACAAGCGACAAGCCTCTTTCTGTCCCTACATCTTATCCAGGCTACTCACCTTTAGGGTAGGTAGCAGTCACACCCTTAATCCTAGCATAGCATCCTTCATCCCAGAACTATGCCAAACCAATCAGTGGACCAATTTAGTAATCACACACCCTTAATCCCAGCATCACACACCCCAGATACAGCCACCTCTGAAAGAGCCCCACCCTTGACCGCACGAGGGCTTGGGGGACATCTAGACCGAGCCATCACAACATGTATCTGTGTAACGGAGCTGGATGGGTTAAACTGCTGTGACTTAAAGAAATCCATCGGTGGAAGGAGCTGCCTCACAGCTCCAATTCCATGCACACAATTTCCACACAGGAGAGCATGAACAACGGGAGATTCTGCTCTGCCTGGTCAGCAGTTACATGGTCTTCATTACACATCAGCAAACTCACCCAGACTTACGCATCAATCTCGGACTGTGACATCTTTGAATGGCTGACAAACACAAGTGAACGGAAAGAATTCTGAAGCTGCAATGCTGGGAGCACTAGTTACTCTGTAAGATGAACAGCACTTCTACTTTTTTACTCACGTCTTTTCCCTTTCTTACAGTCAAAGAGAAATACATGCTTCTCCGGGGGAAAAAAATGCTTGTGTAGTGACCTAGTATCCATCCTCGATGAGAACACAAATGACAAAATCTCATGGAAAGGCTTTGATTGCAAGAGAAATTCAAAATTCTAGATCACACAAAGTAATTTCCTGGAATTTTAAAAGTTATAAAATATTAGCCAGGACTCAGAACATTATATATCAATGTCCAGAGCAGCATTATTTCCAATGAAGTGTGGAAATAACTCTCAAGTCCATCAGTGGATAATGGATAAACAAAATGTATATATAAAATATGGATTTTAGACTATCACAATCTTTTTTATTAAAATATCACTGCAAGGGGCCAGTGAGATGGCTCAGCGGCATAAGCGCCTGCCTGGCAAGTGCGAGGGCCCGAGTTCGACTCCTGGAACCCACATATGAAAAAAGAGCCTGCTGGCGCGCGAGGTCCTGAGGTTAACCCCCAGTACCCACAAAAAAAAAAAAAAAAAATCACTGCCGAAGTTATTAATGGTATGAAATCATTTACCTTCTATAAAGTTAAGAGGACTTCACTACTACTAGCAAGTAGTATCAACATGATTATGACAAGTATTTTTATCAATGAGACTTTTCGTATTGCCTAAAATAGTCCTATATACTAGTACAGAAATAAGAACTCCTTTTTGGTATGATAGAAATTAAAAAGAGACTGACTTACCAAATTTGCACTTACTAGGTTTTTCTGAAGATGTTCAATTTTCCCTGCTTGCTTTTTAATTTTAACTTTTAACCTGGAATTCTCAAGTTCAAGCCTAAAATATTTATTTCAAAATAATTATTTTCACATACCTATTTAAAAAAAATCACATAATGTTTGAACATTTGAAAGACTACACACAATTTTAAAAATTAGAAAAAGTAGATGATTTGGTAATTATCGTTTTTCCAGCTGTGCTCGTGGATAGTTTTTCTTTTGCAGTGTTAGGGACTGAACGCAAGGCCTCACGTGTAAAGCACATGCCTTTACCCACTGCACTATATCCACAGCCCTAAATTACACATTTCAAGTAACTTTATCAAAGCTAGAATTTTCCCCGGCTTGACAGAAATTTATTAATTATATAACTGATATATTTCTCATATTATATTGCTCATTTACTTTATACATACTCAAGTTATTTGTATACTGCTTTAAATCATACTTTTGTAGGTGTTCTTTCATCTTCTCAGCACATTGCGCAGCTTCTGTGTGTCGATCCTGTGCTTCTTCCAACTAAAATTAAAAAAATTTTTTTTTATTAATAACCTGCCCACCACCGGTGTTTGTGTTACAATTGTACTGGAACACAGCCATAACGCTCCATCTCAGTACTGTTCACAGTTACCTCTTTGGGGGCCAGGGATATAGGTCAGCGGCACAGCACCTGCCTGGCAAGTGCGAGGTCTTGAGTTTGATTCCCAGTACCAAAAAAAAAAAAAAAAAAAAAAAAAAAGTTACCTCTGTGCTGCTACTACAGAATTAACTGAATTGTTGAAGCAGGGATCTTATGGCCCCCAAAGCCCAAACTAACACTATCTGGTCCTTTACAGAAAAGTTTATTGACCCTGCTCTAGGTCTGAAACACGCTATTCCTGATTTTCGCTATGTTATCAGGTACTCAAACTGACAAAACTGGAAGGCTGGCACAGTGCTATGGACCTGTAGTCCCAGCTACTTGGGAGGCTGATGCTCGAGACCAGCCTGAGCAATACAGGGAGACTCTGTGTTGCAGGAAAAAAACCAAAAAACAAAAAACTTGGTAAAATGGGGGAAAAGAGAAAATTCCTTTACTCATGCTGTCCTTTTAGTTGTATTTTTATATTTTTATGTTCCAAGCATTATACTATACTTTATGTATTCCAAGTACCATTCATCAACTATGATTTGAAAAATTCTTACATGACTGACAAGAGCCATGCCAATGATAATAAAATGGACATGACACTTCAGTAACATCTAGATGTCTCCTGGAATCGTTTGAGAAATAGTATCTCGATAGAAGCCACAAGGCCTGGGCCTGAGTCCTAGCTCCACCAGGTACCAGCAGTGGGATCATAAGATGAATTTTTTTGTCTTGTTTTCTCCATCTGTGAATTCGAGATAATAATATCTATACCTCACCAGACTGCTGGGAAAATTAAATGAGGGAATATACATAGAGAACTTAGAAGACTATGTGATACATATTGAGCTATATAAAATCTTTGCTATTAGGTATTGTTATATTTTATGCTTTGATAAAATTTGACATTGTAGGGAAGCTGAGGCAGAAGATTGCCTAGGTCAAGTCCAGCCTTGGTACTTTAGTGAGACTATGTCTCAAAATTTAAAACAGGAGCTGGGCTTGGTGTCACACACCTGTGATCCTAGCACTCAGGAGGCCGAGGCAGGAGGATTGCTGTAAACTTGAGGCTACCTTAGGGTAACATAGTAAATTCAAGGCCAGCCTGGGATATACAGTGAGACCCTACCTCAAAAAACCAAAAAGAAATAAATTAGGCCAGGTGTAGTGGCACGTGTCTATAATCCCAGCACTCAGGCAGGCTGAGGCATGAGGATAGCAAATTTGAGCCCAGCCTGGGCAACTTAGTGAGGCCCTGTCTCAGAATAAAACATAAAAATGGCCCGGGGATATAGCTCAGTGGGGGTTAGTCACCAGTGCCAGACATTTTTTTAAGGTGAACAGGAAATACTGGAGTTTTCAGAATGGCCCAGGGGTCTGTGCGAGGCTGTGGTGAGAAAGGTGTAGGGGGGTTTGGAGGAAGGAAAGAGGGAGATACTCTCCTGCTCCCCGGTGCCTCCTAGCTGACCTCAGGTGAGAGAAAGCAAAATCTGATGTTTTAGGCAGGTGGTGGGCAATGGAAGAGGTCTTCTGTACAAGGTGTACTGGTCATTACTTACAATGAGGGCGGCAATAAATGCAGGGCATGAGGCCCGAAACACACCCCAGTACTCCACAAGACTCATCAATTAATTCCAGTAGCCAATGGTACTTCATTTGTAACAATTTACAGCTTATTTTCTCTCAGCACTACTCAGTGAAGGATGATCATGCAAACAGTGCTTTCCGGATTAAGTATTATGCAAGTGACATGACCATGAGAGGTGGCTAAAGCCACTGAGCTAGAACTACTGGACTCTGTCGCTAAATAAAGGTTCTCAAATCAATTCATTTCCAGTAACTACTGGGCTACTTCAGCAAGCAATTTGATGAGCAAATGAAGGGTGTGCAGGTACGGTACTTCACACAGAGCTTTTCAGCTGGTCAAATGCATGGTCTATAAATCCCAGGTATAGCTATATAATGAAGACAAATCTCCACTTCTTTTTCATGGTGAGAAAAATATGAACATTTGATATAAAATTCTCTTCTATTAGATTAAGTGCTTTCAATTTTATATTTCTTAAAATATCTTTATAATAGAAACCTTATTATGCCAATGTTTCAAAGAAATTATTGGGTATACTATAATTAAGTACTTAATTAATTAATTTATTTTTTTGAGACAGGGTCTTGCTGTATAGTGCAGGCTGGCCTTGAACTTGCTTATGTAGCCCAGGCTGGCCTCAAACTTACAGCAATCCTCCTGCCTCAGCCTCCTGAGTGCTGGGATTACAGGTGCAGGTCACCACGCCCAGCCTTAGTTCTTTATTTTAGATATAAATACATAATCTGAACACTTCCATACTTTTATTATATGTCTAAAATGAAAGAAATGCATAACTTTTCAAATAGTTCTTAAATTACACACTCCTCATTTAACAACTGAGTTATATTCCTGTGACTAAGGAACGTTGTTAAATGAGGAATTATATATAATATGCACATTACAATATTCAGAGCAAAGAAATGGTCAAAGGAAACTCCAACTTGATGACTTTGCTTTTATTTGTGTAACTCTTACATGCAGTCCTGTAATGTACAACAGAATATAAAACTATAATACTGTATTGTACAGGTCAATCAGCAAAAATTACTGTACTCTATAAACAAGGTGTACTGTACAAAAAAAAAGATTGAGGCTCTCTAGACCAGATGTAGAGAACTGTACAAAAAAAAAAAAAGATGGATTATAAGTCCAAAGGGTGGGCCATAAGTCTGAAGAGCATGCCTCAGCCCTACGTCTGAGCAATTGTTAAACAGGTAGGTTGTTAAATGATGAATATCTGTATCCCAAAACATTTGCATTTTTGAGAAAACACTTTCTATATAACTCATCTTGAAATCCATGATATAAATATACAAAGATTCTTATTCACAAAAGTGAGGAAATAAGATAATTTTCTGGAGTAGTTTGTTAAACATTATCGTCTGATCGAATACGCCTATATCATCATGACAACAGAGATATCGCTAAAAATACTGCTTAACATGAACAAGTCTCTCAACTTCTCTGTAATTCTCAACTTTCCTAAGGGCCAATATTTTAAAGAAAGATGTAGAAAATTATAAGAAAAACAGCACAAAGTAAGTCAGAGTAACTTACAGTGTAAAGATAATAAAATTTTAATAAATATAATGAAAATAAAAAGCTATCCACTGAAATCAGTATCCTAAAGCACTTTATCTTATTGAAGCAGCTGTAGATTGACTGTTGACATGTTAAATTTCATACATACTTGACTTCTGATCTCATCTAATTTCTTCTTTAAATCCTGTGTCTCATCTTCTAAATTAATGCGATAACGTGATGAAACTTCCAGTGAAGCCTCTGACATAGATTGTTTTTTTAAGGTATCAGCCAGTTCTTGTTGAAGTTGTCTCACAACCACCTGATAAGATATTTCTGTTACTGATTTTATAAAACACCTTATTATTACATTATGTTAATATTTAACTCACATGTATTCTGAAAAAATGTCACCACGTATATCAGTTCATCTTTCCAAATCATCTGCGTGTATCTATACTTTTTATTACTGAGTTCAGTTAGGGGCACAGAAAGTGGTGTTTTCCTGCCCAATCACTATTACATTACTCAGACACTAGAGTCAACCCTCTACCCACTCCTCCTCTGATGAATTTGCAATATTTAAAACCTACTTCAGTCTCAAAAAGAAATGGGCACGTGGGTGGGACTGGGGGTAGGAAATGCCACGCATTTTCCCTCATGTTTGTTAGAAGCTCAAATTAACTTCAGAGTTGCTCACCTCTGCTCAACTCTCTGCTCAAATCGCTCCAGTAGGTTCCTATCTCATAATAAAAGTGAGTCCCTAGGTAACACGGCCTTCACCTCCTTCCCTGATCTCAGCTGACAGCTCTTTCCCCTACGCACTCCATTCCTGCTGTACACGAATCCCGCCACCATTCCTTATACTGAAAATGGAGAGTCAATGTCAGAGTAATAAATCACAGATTGCTACAGTTATCTTTGTACTGGACAAAGTTACAGCCTTTACACAATAGTAACAGCCTTGAGATGAAAAGTACAAGAAAGTTATTTGGGAAAATGTTCAATAAATGATAAATACCAGTGAGATTAAATTAACTATGGTTTTGCTGTAAAGTGCCACATTTTTCCAATTTATGATTTAATGAAAAGTTTCTGCCTTTTAAAGAGTTGAAAAAAAAGAGTTGAGAGGTCATAAGAATATCTAATTTGAGACAAATATTTTCGGATTTAAGTCATACTAATATGAATAAAAATAAAATTATACCAAACATATATACATATATAAAGCTATAGAAGGAAAAGTATCATAAAATATGGCATCTACACTTCATCTGGGAAATCTGGAATGAACTGTCAAAGTAACCCATTTAATTGAATCTTAATTTAAAATACTCATCCTAGGTAGGAGCATTTCATGTTCTTTATCATGGTCATAAAATACAGCGACAGAAAGATTAAAATTATTTTAGGGCGGGGGTACAAGTCAGGGGTAGAGCATGTACACAACACGCACAAGGTCTTGGGTTCAATACCCAGCACCAAAACCAAAAAAACTCTCAGATCCAATTTTTTCCTTTTGGATTTCAAATTTAGTTCTATATAACTCTGAAAGTTTTAAAAATGTTTAATCAAGACATGATAATTTTTAATTTTCCATATTTCTGAGGTACAGAGTGACTACTCAGAACATGCGCAAATGTGTGCCTCTCAGGTCAGGGTAAGAGGGACACTTCTCACCTCAGGGAACACTTTGGTGGGAATCAGATTGAAGTTGTATTTGCTGCAAACAAGGTGTGTCTCTGGGCTGATACAAGAAGTACGTTTATAAATGATATATTTTATATTCAACTAGATTAAACATTTATCCATAGTGAAATTTCGCTTTGAATTTTCTTCAGGAAGTTTAAAAATATTTGCCTTTCTTGATACTTACTTCTCTTTCTCCCTTCTCCTTTTCATATTGATGCAGTCTTTCTTCTAAACGATTACATTCATGGATTAACTCTTTATTTCTGTCTTCCAGCATGAGGCTTTGTTTTTCACTCTCACCTTGAAGTTTTTTCACAATATCATGAAACTGGTCTTGGATATTAATTACTCGCTTTTCTTTACAGTCAACTTTGCTGTGAGCATCATCCAACTGCTGTCGAAGCAATGTATTTTCACTTTGTAGTTGAGATAATCTCTCCAGCATAGATTCCTGCTTTCCCATGTATTTATTCACTTTTCCTTGTTCATCCTGATACATGTGTTTAAATTCTTTCATTTGACAATGTGTTTGATTTAGGTCTCTTTGTACCTGTTCTAAAACTGAAGTCTTTTCTCTAAGAGCATCTCTTGTGTGATGGAGCTCAATTTCTAGGCTATTGAATTTTCTTTCAGCTTTAGAAAGCTGGTGGGAAAGAACTTCATTGGTATCCTTCAGGTTAGATATATCAGAATTCATCTTGCCCTGTAAGCGAAACCACTCATCTCTTGCTGTCTGGAAAGCAAGTTCCAGGTCTCTTTTTGATGTCTGACTTTCATCATAATCATGTACAGCAGCAGCCAGTCTGGAACGGTATGATTCAATTTCTGTTTCCATTCTTCCCTTGTTTTGTTTTTCATTCTCCAGTTTAGAATTTAGCATTGTATTTTCTACTGTCAGAATATTCAGCTGCCCATTATACTGGAATATTGTTTTTGTAAATGTTTCCTCATTCTGTTTTATTGTCCTTTGGAGGTCATCATTCTTTTCCTTTGCATTTTCAATATCTTCCAGATATTTCTTTTCTTTTTCCTGGTTCAGGTTTTTTATTGCATCTATTTCTAGTCTTATTGTGGCAATTTCATCCTGTAACCTGTGATTTTTATGCCATAGGTCTTTTTCATGACTAATAGAAACCTAAGTAAAACAAAGGAGACATTTAGCTAGCACTCAATAAAATGACATATTGCGATTTCCTCTGAAATTAAATAACCTGTATATTTATACGATGAAAGTCCCACAATAAACAGATATCCAACTGAGTAAAATTAGATTGAAACGTCGAAGCTTACAGAAGCATAAGTTCTCAAAAGTTTAAAAAATTTAAATGAAGGCACAATCCATAATTGTAAAAAAGAAATGGTAATTCTTAGGAGTCTCAGAATTGGAAAACCCTTTTCCTGAATTATAATAGACACAAGACATAAAGTAAAAAATTTAAAAATGTGATCATATTAAAAATTAGGTTATACTTCAAAATGCTTATGGTAAAAGAGATAAAATTTGTAGCACTCCTCTTAGAAAATCCCGAGTAGGGGCCGGTGAGATGGCTCAGCGGCGTAAGCGCCTGCCTTGCAAGCGCGAGGGCCCGAGTTCGACTCCCGGAACCCACATACGAAAAAAGGGGCCGGTGATATCGCTCAGCGGCACGGGTGCCTGTTGGCGCGCGAGGTCCTGAGGTCGACCCCCCGGTACCCACAAAAAAAAAAAAAAAAAAGAAAATCCCGAGTAAAGGTGCTGTTGCAGTAACTTTTTGCTTCCTTTTCAGTGTTTGAAACACTAGTAAATGTGAAACAGGAAAAGACACTGAGCTATTTTAATAGAAACAAAATATCAGATCCTTACTTGGAGCACACTGTCACTCAAAAGTAGGAAATGCCATCTAAAATAGCATCTCTGCCGGCTTTATTAAACTTTTCCTTTTCACCCAATAATGGTAGTAATAAACAAACCTCCACATCAACACACCAATGGAGTGAAATCACTGCCTAAAACTAGAACATTTACTGTTAGTAGCAAGGATTTTAAGATCATGGAAAAACTATCAATGCCTATGGGAAATACTAAAAACCTCTCCTTGGGGTAAGGCTGTTGTGAATTTGACCACTTGACTGCTGCAGACCAGTGGAGGTGAATGAAGAACGCTACTTTATCCGGCACCCCCGAAACATGTACACACATGTATTTAGTATTTAGTACACACATAAGTGGTTTAAAAATCTTCCATGCTTTCCATATATGCCTGTAGTTGACCTTTAAAATAGGTACAAAGATAAACACACACATTTGAAAATGGCTCTTACCTCAGGACTCATTTTCTCTTGTGTCATTTCTATCTCCTTTTGTTCACAAAGGTGATTTGCCAGAATCCTATCTTGTAACATTCGGGCATTCTGTTCTCGAGAAAGTTGCCTCTGAGTGTCATTTTGTTCTTCTAAAACCTAGAAATACATTTCATTCTGTTTTATAATTCATACCTTTGGGGGAAAAAAGCCTAAAAGTTTAAGATCAGAATTTTAAGAAAAAACAGAAACAAAAAAAATTAAAAGTAGCCTATTAAAGCACAAAGAACTGTATCCCACATGAGTAACTCAACTTTTTTTTTTCTTTTCTTTCTTTCCTTTCATTTGAGAGAGGATCTCGTTATGTAGTAGAGGCTGGCCTCGAACTCACAGCTATCCTCCTGCCTCAGCCTCCCAGTGCTGGGATTACAGGCAAGCGCCACCATGTGTGGCTTCAAAGTTTAAATTGCATAAACAACAGCTAAAATTTGTTAAAGAGCAAAAACATTTATTAAATATAGGCACAGATAGCATTGTAAAATAAAATTTCATTAAGAAACATTTAACTAGTTTCAAAGTTAGTTAGCTTTAACATAAAAATACCCAAACTGACATTTATATTTATGATTAAACTCAACTTTCATTGCTTTATTCAGAAAACATACTGAGCTATTAGATGTAAAGATTTATAATACTTTTAGCTATAAATGTCATAAGTTTTTTATTAGGGTGAGACAACATTTTGTTTTCAACCTAAATAATACAGTCATATGGTGTATAACAATGTTTTGTTCAACAGTGGATTGCACACTCAACTATGGACCTTAAGATTAAACTGCCCAGTGATGGGACAGATGTTTTAAGTGTGCATGGCCACCTGCTTATGTTTGCATAATAATAAAATTGTCAAACAACACATCTTGGATCACATCTTCAATGTTTTTTTTTTTTTTTTTTTGTGGGTACCGGGGGTCAACCTCAGGACCTCGCATGCCAGCAGGCGCCCGTGCCGCTGAGCAATATCACCGGCCCCTTTTTCGTATGTGGGTTCCGGGAGTCGAACTCGGGCCCTCGCGCTTGCCAGGCAGGCGCTTACGCTGCTGAGCCATCTCACCAGCCCACATCTTCAATGTTAAGCAATACATGACTATATATTAAATCAAAGAAATACTATAATATTGATAAAACAGAAATACGAAACTTGTATCAAAGATTAATTTACCTGATTCAATTTATTTCTTACAGTCTTCAATTCCATATCTAGTGTTCTGAGAGAAATTTCAAGTTGTTGTTTTGCTTCAACTTCTTGATAATATTGCTCTTCTTTTCTTCTTAACTGTTCTTTAAGTGTTTCGTAAAACTGATCAACATTTTTTCTCTTCTCCTCTTCTTGTTTTAAGGCAAATCTGCAGTTAAATATGCTTATTTAAAATGTATTTTTTTAGAAAATAAAAAGTTCATTTTATGATCTGGCTCTGCATATGTTGATTTATTATCCTAATAAAATTTCTATGCTTTCAAATATTTTTCCTTCCTAGTTCTCGTATTTTAAATCTCTCACTTTAATCTCTTCCAAAGGACACATGTACTTGAAGGGTAGTAATGAAAGAACGTTCTGTTAATTGAGTTTCTGTTACTATTGTAATTTTTAATAACTCTGGTAAATATTATGGGAAAGGAATTCTGAAATTAGTAAAGTCACAAACTGAAAACTCTTTTTAGCTGGGTGTGATGGAGCATGCCTACAGCTTAGACACTCAGGAGGCTGAGGTGGAAGGATCACAAGTATAAGGCCAGTATGGGCAACTTGGCAAGACTCTCTCAAAAACAGAAAGAAAAAAAAAGGGGCCGGGTTTAATCCCCAGTACTGGTAAACAAAACAAAGAGAAAGCAAAACACCTTCTTTACATAGTCATTACTCCTCAACACATAAACTTAAGTAGGCTTTTAAAAAGTCGCTCTTTACAAATTAAAAATAAAATGGTATATTTATGTGAAATATTACAGGTATCCCTAAAATTATTTACAGCATAAGACAGTACCTTCAGATGATTTTTACACAACATGTCACTATAATCCAAGACAAGGGTAATGAGTCTAATAACTGTTACCATGCTTTTTACGTCTATTTTGGGGGGATAATTTCAACTTGTTGACTGTTACGTATTTTATAAACAATTTAAAGATCTCTTTGGAATAAGACAGGACCTAAATAACTCAATAAAAACAGTAATATATTCTTTCAATATAGAAACATGAATTAATATTACCTATGAGAGAAAAGTTGGATAAACTGATCAGGATCACCTTCCATTTAATTTTTTTTTTTTTTTAATATGCGGGTATCGGGAGTCAAACTCAGGACCTTGTGCTTGCCAGGCAGGCGCTTATGCTGCTGAGCTATATCACCAGCCCCCATTTACTTTTTATTTCATGCATGTTGTAGCTGGGGGTCTAGTTCAGCAGTACAGTGCTTGCCTACCATGTGCAAGCAAGGCCACAGATTCAAACTGTAGTGCCACAAAAGAGGACGACAGAGAAGAACAAGGAAGAAAAAAGGAGAGGAGGGGAAGGGAAAGAAGAGGAGAAGGAAGATGTTGAGGAAAACAAGGAACAGAAAGAGGAGGAGAAAGAGGAAGAAAATAACACTTTTAAAAACATTTTTCTAGGTTGAGAAAAATGGCTGCTATGGCTTGTGTCTAGATGTCCCCTCAAAGCCTCATGCGGTCATAGGTGGGGCCTTTGCAGAGGTGGCTGGATCTAGAGTGTGTGATGCTGGGCTTAATGTGTGTGGTTACTAAATGAGCCCACTGACTGGTTTGGGATAGTTCTGGGGAGGATTAAAGATGCTCCACTCTGAGTGTGAATGCTCCCTGCACCAAAGGTGGGTAACCTGGGTAAAATATAAGGGACAGAAAGATGGCTAACGCGGTCGCTTGTCTCTTGCTGCTTGCTACTTCACTGCTTTGCTGCTTTCTGCCTGGCCTGCTTCTCCTCTGTGATGCCACTCTGCCATGCCACCCTGCCTTGGAGCTAGCCAATTTTAGACTGAAAGCTCTACAAACTGTGAGCCGAAATAAATCTCTCCTCCTTAACTTTGGGTATTGGGTATTTTGTCTCAGCAACAAGAAAAGTAAGACAGTGGCCATTTCTACTGTTGGAGAAGTTGTAAATTAATATAAACTTTCTTGAGAACATTTTAGAAATGCTGACCAAAGACCTTTTAAGAAAGTTCTTGGGCTGGTGAGATGGCTCAGCGGTGTAAGCGCCTGCCTGGCAAGCGCGAGGGCCTGAGTTCGACTCCCGGAACCCACATACGAAAAAGGGGCCGGTGATATCGCTCAGCGGCACGGGTGCCTGTTGGCGCGTGAGGTCCTGAGGTCGACCCCCGGTACCCACCAAAAAAAAAAAAAAAAAAAAAAAGTAAGTTCTTATACCTTAGTAAAATAATCCTACATTAAGAATGTATTCAAAGTAAAAGATATTGAAAATGATTTACATAAGCAGTGTTCTTTGCATTATTTATAATGTAAAAACAAAACCCCAAAATTCTATTTGCTAAATAGGGAGACTTTTATATAGCCACTAAAATTATTATTTAGAAGAGTATGCATTTAATTATTAGATATTTTCACAGTTATCAATCTATCATTTCCAAGAACTCACACTCTATCGATTTAGTTGTTTTCTTCCTTGCAAAACGACAAATAATAAATCACCAACTACAAAATTTCCCATCCATATCAGTAGTACGCAGTTTAAACATTTCTTTAGAATGGGGATACCATACCTTAAATTGCCAAGTTCTCTTTCTCGTTGTATTCTCTCATGTTCTAACTGTGATTTCGCTTCCTTTGTTTCTGTTAGCTCCTTCTGTAGTCCCCTAACCTTATTTTCCAATTTTTTAATTTTTCCTGTAAGCAGTTCATCATGATCTTTTTTAAGATCTATTACTGTTTTATACGAACGTATTGCATCCCAGATTTTTAATATGCTAATAGAATCTGTATCAGGGAGAAAACAAGATGGAAAGAAATGAGTATTTTTGTGTATAAAGACATTTTCAATTCAATCATTCATACACTGAATAAGTACATATACAGTGTGTGCCTGCAACTGAGCACATTTTACTGAGCTCTGCAGATGGACAAGAGACTTCTACTGTTGTTTAGCTTAAAATCTAGTGCAGAAGACAGACAAATAAAATGACTGTTTAAGATTTAAGAGCCTTGTCATCAAGCTACAGTGTGTGCTGAGACTCTGGCAATCTGCTTCTAGCCAAGACGGAGCTGCAGGTACTAATTTAAATTCCTGCTGAAATAACCAAAACAAAGCAGACAAAAATACATCAAATGATTGTTCAGGACAATGGACTTTAGGCAATGAAGGCAATGATCCCTGATGAGACAGGAGACAAATGAAGTAAGCATTCTGAACGTCTCAGCCCCCCGCCCCGACACAAGGGGAAGAACTGGAGTCCATCCCATCCCCTGAGCTGAGGCGATGAAGCCGAGTCTGATAAAACCAAGGCAGACAGAGATCGCAGGAGAGAGCAACAAAGAGGAGAGGACAGTGTGGAAAGAAACCTGGAGGTCTGCAGAGTCCTCTCTCTTCTAGTACTGAGCAGAGTAATGACACAGGTATGCCAAGAAACTACCTCAGACCCAAGGGAAACAGCATCTGAAGAGGTCAGCGGACACTGCCTAGTGCTCACACAGGCTGGAAAAACTCACAGTTCACAGGACAATGGGTAATGAGAAAGATCAGGCATCAGCACTGGGGAATTAACCACAGACTAAACACTGTTCCGAGACAAGTAACAAATCATAAAATCAAGACCAGGAAGGATGAAGCAGTTTAGAAGAAACTAAACTGTATCCAAAAATAAAGACAGAAGAAAAGTCATGAAAAGATATTTTTAAAAAACCAAACTGCATTTATAGAGATGGAAATTCACTGCAATCAAATGGCAGGACAGACAACCGTATAGCTGACCCCTGAACAACACAGATTTGAACTGTTCAGGTCAGGATTTTATTGGGAGATATGAGATAATTTGAAAAACCTTACAGATGAACCACACAGCCTAGAAATATTGCAGAAGTTAAGGAAAATGTACGTCACAAATGCATGCTGTATATGTAGAGAACAGTCTATCTTGTTTACAACCATAAAATACACACAGATCCATTATAAGTTAAAAATCTACCAACATTCATGCACACAAACTAATTTGAAGTCAAGAGAAACATAAACAAACACGAAGACATAGGACCACGTTGCCTATTACTCCGGAGACACCGCCTGTTGCTGCTGCGCTGAGCCCACGCGTGAGAGCACCCACCCCCAAGACCAGAGTGGGAATCTCGCCACAAGAGCAGTTTATCTCGCCAGTAAAGTATCACAGTAAAGAGTGATTTCTTCCAATTCTCATGCACTTTCCACCATATGTAATACTTTTTAACATGTAAAAATTTGTGCTAATCAACTGTTTATGTTATTGGTACGGCTTCTGTTTAACAGCAGGCATTAGTAGTTAAGTTTTTGGAGAGTTAAAATATATATACAGATTTTGATGCATGAGGGTTGGCACTTCATGTTAAATGAAAATTCAATTAAAAGGCAAATTTTCAGTATGGATAAAAAGTATGATGCTTATGAGAAATATACTTTAAAGACATAAATCGGGGGGGCCGGTGAGATGGCTCAGTGGCTTAAGCGCCTGCTCGGCAAGCGTGAGGGCCCGAGTTCGACTCCCGGAACCCACATACAAAAAAGAGGCCGGTGATATCGCTCAGCGGCACGGGTGCCTGGTGGCGCGCGAGGTCCTGAGGTCGACCCCCCAGTACCCACAAAAAAAAAAGACATAAATCGGTTAAAAAGAAAAATACCACACTAATACTGGACAAAAGAAGGCTGAGAAGAAATGGCTATATTGATACCAAAGTAGACCTCTCATAGTAAAATTCTATTATCTACAATAAATTAGGTCATTTCATAATGATAAAGGATTCAATTCATCGAGAAGAGATAAAATTCTGAATGTTTATGTGCCCAATAACAGCTTCAAAAACACCTGAGGGCAAAACTGATAGAACTGCAAGAATAATAGACCAATTCACAAGTAGGATCTGAGATTTCAACACCCCTCGTTCAGTGAATTATAGGACGAGTAGGCAGAGAATCAGAATAGAGTAGGCCTGAACACCACCGTTCTTTTTTTTTTTTTTTATCTTCCATTTAGCTACAGTTTATAGCACAGCCTCTTTAGCTGTTGGACCAGTAAAAACCACTGAAGTACCAGAAGTGCTTTGAAGCACAGGGGTAAAAAAGTACTGAACATATTACCTAAACAGTAACAGGACTTCATGGCTAGGAAAATTTTCTAAATAGTAAAATGACTCCAAGGTAGATCGCTTGTTCTCTCTCCCCCCAACATAAAACATAGCGGAACAAAAAAAAAAAAAAAAAAAAAATTTACAAGTAGATATAGTGCTAACAGAAAATTACAAGGCAGAGAACGCAAGGTCAAGACAATGCTATAGGTTGAACAGTATTCCATGAGGCTAGAAAATGTTTAGTTTGAAAGCCCTAGCAAAATATCACTTTTGTTTATAAATCACTTATTTATATGATAACGTGCTGAATCATTTTCTTTCCATGTACTGAAGAATCCTACAGTCAGCTTTTAAGCATTCTGCATTTCTTTGCCAATCTTGTAGCTGAGTATCTTGTTCCAGTCAATTTTGGTGCGGGTAACACCACCGTTCTTAACAAAACAGAACACATTCTAGGACTGTATTACTAAAAGGATTAGGTCAAAATAATTTAATCCATGCAAAACATGTCCCTGATCACAAAACAATCAAATAAGAAATCAATAAAAAAATATGTCTGGAAAATAATCATCTACCTAAGTAACTCATGGAAACTAAGTAACACATAACTAAGTAACTGGGTCAAAGAGGTAATAGAAACTAGAAAGTACTTTGAACTGAACAAAAATGTACAAGACACCAAAATCTACGTAATGCAGCTATGGCAGTTCTTAATGAAAATTCTTTTTTTTTTGTGGGTACCGGGGGTCGACCTCAGGACCTCGCGCACCACCAGGCGCCCGTGCCGCTGAGCCATCTCACTGGCCCTTAAATGAAAATTCTTAGCAGTGAATGTTTCTATCTGAAGGGCCTGGAACCAATGTCCTAACTTCCACCTTAAGACACTAGAAAAGAGTAAATTAAACCAAAAGGATGCAGAAGAAAGGAAATAAATATTTTCTATTTTCTACAGTTTGTGTCCCCTCAAAACTCATTTGCTGAAATCTGATCACAAAGGTCAGTAGGAAGTGTGGCCTTTGAAGATAAGCATCAGGGGCAGAGCCTTCATGAATGGGATTAGTGCTCTTAATAAATCAGAAAGACGTAAATGTCACATTGTCTCCCTGCTGTAAGAAACTGAAAGAGAATATAAAAAACAAAATATACAACAGATATTGTAAAATAGGAAGAAACTGTTCAAAAGGAAAGAGGAAGGGAAAAGGAAAAACCAAACAAGAAGGATAAAATGGAAAGAAAGCTTTGTAAATAAGGAGGGGAATAAGGTTTGAAGGGAGGGGAGGAGACTGGGAAGAAAGAGGAGTGGAGGTGTGTCATACACAGGTATGAACTGCCTATGATGAATGTGATCATTATGTATGTCTAAATCGCACCAATAAACTTAAAAGAAGAAGAAAACAGAGGCCCTAGAGTGCTGACTTGTGAGGACCCGGGGAAAGGTGGCCACCTGTGCACCAAGAGGGCGTGCTCACCAGACACCAAATCTGCTCCTGCCTTGATTTTAGGCTTTCCAGTTTCCAATGTTGTCCCAGAGATGTATATTTTGTTCATAGTTTATTTTTTTCTTTATTATTGTCTGAACATTCCAGGTCATTCGCCTTATCTTCAGGACCTGGTATTCTTTCTTCTGCTTGCTCTCATCCACGGGTGAGACTTCCAACTGAATTTTTTGACTTAGTAAGAAGAATGAGAAGAGAAAGAAAGCAAAGCTTGAAGGAAAGGGAATAAAAAGGAGAAGAAAAAATCTAAAGATATCTCAAAAAATATATATAAAGTTAGAAAACAGTATGACATAGATCACAATAGAAATGAAAAACAAAAAAAGACCAGATTTTTTTTTTTTCCTTGAGGGTTTGTTTTGTTTTCATTTTTGTTTGTTTTGTTCTGTTTCACAAAGATAGGATACTGGAGAGGAAAGCAGGCTTTTCAGTGCTTTTGCAGAAGTCTCAGGATATTCCACCTTGACACTAATGCAGAATGTATGAAAATTTGAAACTTGTCTCAAACATACTTTTAAGGTACCAATAGTTGTGATTTCAAGCAACTGATCATCATCTAGCATGGACAAAGTTGATTTATCTAGCTTACTCACAAGTGGTTTACAGATCCACTCCTGCCAAGTCTAGGGCTCTTCTGTGGTTGAGAAATAATGATCAAACTCTTTTAAAAGCTGACATAGGTGATCATGCTTCATCTGGGACAAAGAGGGCCTGGCTCAGTCTCTTTTGGAATCTCAGATAACGCTTGAAACATGTCAAGAATCCCAGTGTTCACTTATTGCCCCCATAATCTGAGTTTGGCTTTGACTGTCGGCCACTTTATCTGCCAACCTGAACACACACCGTTACAGTTCTTCTCTTATTACTATTTATTAGTCCATATTTGCAGTATATAATGCAACATTCATCTTAGGAAGTAGGTACCTGGACTTAACATATCTTACTTATTTTTATTCCCCTTCTCTTATCCTCTCCTCTCTTGCTATGTATCCAGACTGGCCTTAAATTTGCAGCAATCATCCTGCCTCAGCTTCCCGAGTGCTGGGTTTACAGATGTGTGCCACCATGCCTGGTCTCCATTTTCATTTAAGTTCATATTTGCATTACATAATGATTACATTCACTGCGGGTAGTTGGTAAATGTGTATCTCAATTCTTTTGATTTCTGCTTCCTCTCCTCCCCCCTCAATCCATCACTTGGTCCCATTCCCATTTGCAAAAGATCTATCTCCCTACTTTCTTACATCTATCTTTAATTTTGCTCTTTATTTATACCTTGGACTTCTCATATGAGAGAAACCATACTCTACTTAACCTTATGTGTCTGATTTATTTCACTTAACATTGTTTTCAATTTGCATCCATTTTCCTACAAATGACTCAAATTTATCTTGCTTTATACTGTATCTGAGTAGTATTTTTATTTTGTAGATACCAAATGTTCTTTATCCATTTGTTTGTGGATGGAGATACAGGCTGCTTTCAAGGTTTATCTATTATGAACTGTGCCACTTGCAAACATTGGTATGCATGTATGGCTATAATATGGTATCTTCAACTCTTTCAGGAAGATGCCTAAAAGGGGAATGGCTGGCTCAATTGTAATTTTCATTTTTAGTTTTTTGAGGAATCTCCATACTGATTTCCATAAGGGTTGTACTAGTTTATATTCCCATCAGCAATGTAACAGGGTTCCCTTTTCATTGCAGCCTCACCAGCATTTGATATTATTTGATTTCTTTATGACTGCCATTCTTTCTTAACTTGAAGTCTGGAATTGTGATGCCTCCTGCCTCTTGTTGTCCAGGATCACTTTTGCTATTCTGGGCCTATTCTTGTTCCACGTGAACTTCAGGATTGTTTTCTCTGGCTCTGTGAAAAATGCTATTGGTATTTTGACTGGGACTGTAGTAAATCTGTATGTCAGTTTTGGAAGTATGGCCATTTTGACAATATTGGTTCTGCCTGCCCAGGAACAAGAGATATCTTTCCATTTTCTGATAATCTCTCTGATCTTTTTCAGAGTCCTACAGCTTTCATTGTAAAGGTCTTTTACTTCCTTAGGTTAATTCCTAAGTATTTAATTTTTTTTGATGCTACTGAGAATGAGAAGGTTATTCTAAATTTTTTGTCAGTGAGTTCATTATTGATATACAGGAATGCTGATTTTTGTGTGATTTTGTACCATGCTACATTGCTGAATTTGGTTATTAATTCTAGAAGTCTTTTAGTGGAATTTTTCGGGTCTTCTATATAAAGGATCACATCATCTGCAAATAATGATAATTGCTTTCTTTCATATATTTATCCCTTTTATCTCTTTCTCTTGCCTGATTGCACTGGCTAATATGTCGAGAAGTATACATACAGGAGTGGTGATAGTGGACATTCTTGTCTTGTTCCTGATTTTAGAACATGTTCAGGTTCTCCCCATTTAATATGATTTTGGCTGTTGGTTTGCCATAAATGGCTTTTTTCAGATTGACGCATGGTCCTTCTATACCTATTTTCTTTAGGGTTTTTATCATGAATGGGTGTTGGATTTTATCAAAAGTTTTTTCTACATCTATTGATTGATTATATGGTTTTGTCCTTCCTTCTCTTTATGTGGTACATTTACTGATTTGCAAATGTTGAAACATCCTTGCATCCCTAGAAAGAAACCTACTTGGTCGTGATGTATGATATTTTTGATCATTTGTTGCATTCTATTTGCATTCTATCTTATTACACTGCATTCTATTAGCAATAATCACGCCTCAGATAAACCTCATTGGCTATGATCCTACTACTGTGCAAAGCTATTCCAATTCCACTGCATTCTAACTTGTTGCATTCTGTCTTACTGAAGATTTTTGCATCTATGTTCATTAAGGAGATTGGGCTGTAGTTTTTTTAGTTGGGTCTTTGTCTGCTTTTGGGATCAAAGTAATTCTGGTTTCCAGAAATGAGTTTGGAAGCACTCCTTCCCTTTCAATTTCATTAAAGAGTTTGAAGAGGATTGCTGTTATAACCTCCTTTGAAGGTCTTGTAGAATTCAGCAGTGAATTCATCAGGTCCTGAGTTTTCTTAGTTGTTAGGTTTTTTATTACTGCCTCAATATCACTGTTATTGGATTGTTCAGAATTTTTTTCTTGGTTCAATTTTAGTACTTTGTATGTGTCTAGGAATCTGTCCACTTCTTCAAGAATTTCCAATTTGTTGGAGGACAATTTTTCACAGTAGTTATTAACGATTTTCTGGACTTTGGTTGTGTTTGTTGTTGAAATAGGATATTGGTGCATGGCCTTCTGGCTGAGCTAGTGGACATGACTTGTCAGTTACAGAGATCCGGGACACGTGCACAGAATAGTTTCCAAGGCCTACACCTGGGACCGATGAGAAAGTGCTATCTTCAATTCTTCTGGTGCTAAATCAAGCAGGTTTTTGATAGGCCGGCCTAGATCCGATGTCAGCTTGAAGAACGAGGGCTACAAACTCTCTGCCATTAACCTTGTGGCTGCTGTAAACTCTCTCAGTGGCCTGCTCTTACTCTGCAGAGTGTATTTCTTTTCCTATCTTTAATAAATGTAAAGCTTTGCTATCTTTTTTGTATGTCTTGTCTGATTCTTTGTTCAGGACACCAAGGACCTGGAAGAGTCTACAGAACCACAGAATCCAGTAATATTGTGATTTCACATATTTCATTACTAATTGCATTGGTGTGAGTCTTTTCTCTCCTCCTTTTGTTAAGTTTGGCAAAGGGTTGTCTATTTTGTTTATTCTTTCAAAGAACCAGCCCTTCACTTTGTTGGTTCTTTGCATTGTTCTTTTTGTCTCGAGTTTGTTAATTTTTGCTCTGATCTTTATGATTTTCCTTCTTTAACTAGGTTTGGGTTTGGACTGTTGTTATTTTTTGAGTATCTTAAGGTTCATCATTAGGTTTTTTCAGCTCCCTCTGTTTTTCTAATGTGAGCACTGACTGCAATAAACTACCCTCTTTGAACTGTTTCCTTGTGTCCTATAGGTTCACAATGAAATTTTGCCCAGTTCTGTTTCCAGCTTCTTTTGAGTCCCTGGGTTGGAGTTAACTTTATCACACCCAGTGGGGAGGACAGTTTGACTGTGGGTTTAATAAAGTAGACTGGCTCTGAAAGGCTAACTAGCTCCCTTCCTCAGTCAGCTTGCTCTTTCCCAAGATGGTGTGGGCACCCAGGATGTGGGGTGGCAGGTGGGATAGTATGGTCCAGGTATGGACTGGTTTCCCTTCTCCCACCCTCTAAACTCTGGATTTTAGTAGGTGGGTTGTCTTTTTGTGTATCATCCTGTACCAGACTTTATATTTTGCCCCTGGCTCAGAGTAATTGTTTTTCTTCAGCACCAAGTCAGAAGTACTTATCACCATTACCTCCATTCATCCATGATGAATCTCCTGTCATTTTCCTGAAGTGACAGACTGAGTTCATGAAGTAGGCTGACTAGCTTTGTGACCTATTCTGTGTCTCTGAACTATGCTGCCATTGGTGACTGTTTTTCTACAAGAAATCTAGAGCAGCTCTCATAACTCAAAAAGTCTGGCCAGTGGTCTTCTTTAGAAACCCATCTTGCTTCTGTGTGTAAGTGGACCTGTGTGCTCTGTGTCCATGTCCTCACAGAGCTATGCAAAACTGACATGCGGTAAGGCCATGTGTTTTCATGTGGTTGTTAATTTTAATCACATTCCACAAAATATTAAGTTCAGGTGGCATTTTCAGCTAACCAGCATCTCTCTGGATGACACAGTATGTAGACTCACATTCAGAAGTGACCTCTTTGACTCAAGTTGTGAAACCAGAAAGCTATCCAGTCACGGCAGCTGTTTCTTCTGTGCATATAACGAACAACACAAAATGACCCAGTTTTCCAGATAGACAATCATTCAAAGACTTGAATAGTTCTGCAGCTGTGGTGTTGGTGGCAACCAAAGTATACATAACATATCCCTATGGACATACTCCTGAGAAATATATCACACAAAAACAAGCCTTGGTGCCTTGTTATCAATATCAGTAGACTCATCAACCTCGATTTTGTACCATGATGACTCATTAATCCTCTCTGACAATTATGTCTCAGTATCCTTGGTTGCATCATTTTGTCTAGTTATGGTACTAGCTGAAAGAGGAACGCATGCCACCTTTTGAACTGCACTATCTCCTAAAAGTTTACCATAAATGTCCTTAGCAGCAGACAGGATCGACTCTCCATCCATAGTAAAGGGCTTCTTAGCTTAACAATGTGGTTAGCTACTCTAAGAATGATGCTCTCAGGTTAGACACATTTGATGAAGTGGTGGTCCTCAATAATTGCTTCTGTTCTTCACATTCACACTTTTGTTTTGTTTGAAAACCCCAAAGGCTTATCTTTTAATGCAAGGTGCTTGGTCTCCATGTGAAACAGTTTTGGAGGTTTCATGGCTTCACCAGACAGCCAGTCACCACGTACTATACAAAGCAGGCTTGGGGAATGTGAATCACCTGTTGCACTCAACCCATAATTTAAGTAACATTCTTGGTATTTTATTTTAAATGCAACTTTTTTTGGTGGCCATCCTTTAGTCTTCTGCTGTCTCATCATTGGTTATTCCCCCTTTTCCAAAGCAGCTCCCCACTTACACTTGCTTTTCACTTGTTTTGTCTAGGGTTAGCTTGTGGGTGTACCAAAACTGTGACTGAGACTGTGCAGTGCAGGAAAGTGGTGTGGATGGAACTGATAAATAAAACAATGGGTGAGCCATGTGTGGATCAAAGTAAGTGATGGATTTTGATTTAAAGCATGCCACCAGATGCAGGTATACAACTGAAGTACATCAACTCACAGGACACTATAAAGCCTAACACTAGATGCAGTGTAGTTGTTTCTTGCCACTCACTGATATAATCTTCAAGCAAGTGATTATGGTCTCTGTGCAGTCAAAGTTCTCTGCTAATATGAAACTGTATTTGCAACTGCTCCCCAGTGCTACCATCACTGCCTCGGCTCCACCTCATATCCTCAGGCATTAGATTCCCACACAGTCTAGATCCCTCACACCTATAGTTCACAGTAGGGTTCACATTCCAGTGAGAATCTAATGTCACGGCTGATCTGACAGGAGGTGGAGCTAAGGCAATGGGGAGCAGCTATAAATACAAATGAAGCTTCACTGATCACCTGCGGCTCACCTTCTGCTGAGAAGCCCTGTTCCTAACAAGCTATGGTACAGTACTAATCTGTCGTCTGTGGGTTGGGGACCTCTAACTTAGATGACCCTAAAGACCCTACCAGAAGACTTTGATAAATTCAGCAAAACGTAAAGATGCGGGCTGGTGAGATGGCTCAGTGACGTAAGCGCCTGCCCGGCAAGCGCGAGGGCCTGAGTTCGACTCCCAGAACCCACATACGAAAAAAGGGCCGGTGATATCGCTCAGCGGCACGGGCGCCTACTGGTGCGCGAGGTCCTGAGGTCGACCCCCGGTACCCACAAAAAAAAAAAAAAAAAAAAAAAAAAGTAAAGATGCAAAATAAAGGTGCAAAAATCAATAGTTTTTTTTCTGTGCTAATCATGAAGCTGCTGAGAAACAAATAGGTAAACAATTCCATTCACAATAGCTTATAAAAAAAATACTTAGGAATAACTGTACCCAATAAGGCCCTTGAAAGGCCTCCACAACCAAAATTACAGGACACAGAAGAAAGAAACTAAAGAAGGCAGTAGAAATAGAAAGCCCTACTATGATCCTGCATTAGCAGAATATTTTTTAAATGGTCATATTACTAAAAGCAATCCACAGATTTAATGCTATACCCATCAAAATACCAATGATGTTCTTTTTTTTTTTTTTTTTTTTTTGGGTACCGGGGGTCGAACTCAGGACCTCGCGTGCCAGCAGGCACCCGTGCCGCTGAGTGATATCACTGGCCCTTTTTTCGTATGTGGGTACCGGGAGTGAGACTCAGGACCTCGCACTTGCCAGGCAGGCGCTTATGCCGCTGAGCCATCTCACTGGCCCCCTCCAATGACGTTCTTGAAAGAACTAGAAAAAAAAAAATCCTAAAATTCATATGGAAACATAAAACATCCAGAATAACCAGAGCAATCCTGAGCAAACAACCAAACAACAACAACAAAACACCAAAGATGGAGGTATCAGAATTTCAAAATATACCAGAAAGTAATAATTAAAAAACAGAAGAAACAGCCTGGTACTGGCATAAAACCAGATATGTGGACCAATGGAACAGACCTGGGGCACAGAAACAAACCCATGCACCTACAGCTATCTGATTCTTGACAAAGGCGCCAAAAATACCTTGGAGAAAAGACAGGCTCTTTAACAAATGGTGCATAGAAAGCTGGATATCCATACATAGAAGACTGAAACTAGATTCCTTGTATAAAAATGAATTGAACATGGATCTAATACCTGAAACTTTGAAAGTGCTGAAGAAAACACAGGGAAAATACTTTAAGATATGGGCACAGGCAGACTTTCTGAATCAGACTCCAATAGCTAGGAAAATAATAGCAAGAATTGTTAAATGGGATTACATACAATTAAAAAGCTTCTGCATGGTAAAGGAACTAACAGAGTGAAGAGACAGATTAGAGAATGGGAGAAAATCTTGAACTAAAAAACTTAACAGCACTACCCCTTAATCCCAGTCAATATGTGGGCAAATGAACTGATCAAACACTTCCAAAAAAAAAGCACAAATGCGGGCCGGTGAGATGGCTCAGCGGCATAAGCGCCTGCCCGGCAAGTGCGAGGGCCTGAGTTCAACTCCTGGAACCCACATACGAAAAAGGGGCCGGTGATATCGCTCAGCGGCACGGGCACCTGCTGGCGCGCAAGGTCCTGAGGTCGACCCCCTGGTACCCCCCCCCCAAAAAAGCACAAATGCCTAATAATTACGTGATAAATGTACCTTTATTTAGCCATCATAGAAATGCAAACCAATACTACATTGAAATGCTTCCTCAATGCAGTCAGAATGGCTATCATAATGAATGCAAAAAACAACAAATGCTGGTGTAGATGTGGTGAAACAGGAACTCTTACACATTGTTGTGGGACTATAAATCAGTACAGACACTATGGAAATCAGCATGGAAGTTCGTCAAAAAACTAAAAATAGAGCTATCATTTGATCCAGCTATGCCACTCCATATACACCTGAAAGAATTAAAACTCTGCATATTATAAAGATAACTGCACACCCATATTTATTGTGACACAATTCATAATAGCCAAGTTACGGGATAAGGTTAGGTGCCCATCAACCGACAAATGGATAAAAAAAGAAAAAACACATGGAGTATTATTCAACCATAAAGAACAAAATCATGTCATTTGCAAGAAAATGGATGGAGATCATCGCATTAAGGTGGAGGGATAATATGAAGGTAGAAATGATTGAAGTACATTATATGCATATGTGAAAATGATAAATGAAGGCTATTATTCTCTATAATATGTACTAATTAAAAGAAGTATTTTAAGAAGAAAAAGTTTACATTTGTATCAAAATATCTGAAATACAGATAAATCTGACAAAATATGGAAAAGTTTAAACACTAAACACTATAAAATATTACTAAGAAAATTAAATGTAACCAATGTAAATAGATATACTTTGTTCAGAAATCAAAAGGTTCATCATTAAGATGTTAATTCTCCCATATCTAGTTCCTGGCAGGCTTTTTCATTTGTTTTTAAACTGACAAGGTGATTCTAAAGTTCATATAGAGGACTGGGGATGTAGCTCAGTGGTAAAGCGCAAGACCCTGGGTTTGACCCTGAGCACTAAAAAAGAAAAATAATATAGAAATGCAAAGGATCTAGAAATAGCAAAAATAATCTTGGAAAAAAGAACAAGACAGGAGGGCTAAGAAGGTTGATTTCAAGCATTAAATCCTATATTAACCAAAATGGTGATGCTGACATAAAGCCAAAGATCAACAGAATAGAACAGAAATTAGAGAAATAGACCTACACATAAATAGCAAACTTGTTTTTGACAAAAGCATGACAGTGTAGTGGAGAAAGGATAGCCTTTTCAACACACGAAGCTGGAACAACTGGATATACAAAACTGAACTCAAGATGAGTCACAGACATAAATGTAAGACCTAAAACTATGAAATTTCTAAAACAAAACATAGGAGAAAATCTCTGTGACCTTATGCTAGACAAAGATTCCTTAGTTATGACATAAAAGCCAAAATCCATAATTGAACGAACACATAAATTGGACATTGTTAAAATTCAAAACTTCTGCTTTTCAAAAAATACTTTTAAGAGAATAAAAAGTCAAGCCACAAACTGGGGAAAAAAAATCCCAGCAAAAAATATGGCCGATGAAGGAATGGAATCCACAACATAGAATAAATTCTTAAAATTCAACAAATAACCTAATTTTTAAAATGATGAACAACTGGAAAAGAGAGTTCACCAGAGATGATACACAAATGAAAAATAAGCACACAGAAAGATGCTCAACGTTATTAGTCATTAGGGTAATGCCCATTAAAATCATACCAATACGTGTAATACACATCTATTAGAATGGCTACACACAGACACACACACACACACACACACACACACACACACAGAGGCAATACTATGTGTTTGTGAAGATATGGAGGAACTAGAACTCTCACACACCACTGATGGGTATGGAGGGTGGTACAAACACTGCAAAACAATTTGGCAGTTTCTCAATGATGGAAAACAAAGGAGCATTAGGAGGCGTCAGCGGGTGATGGACTTGTTCGCTACCTTGATTGTGGTGATAAATGTGTTTAGTAACACGTCAAAACTTAACAAATTGTACGCTTTACATATGCGCAGGTCATCATATTTCAGTACCTCCCTAAGCTACTGAAAACAAAGTTCTACTGCAAGAACAAACATCTAAGCCAGTGGCTAGGCCACGCTGCTGCAGGATGAAGACAGAGGAGTGAAATCTTTAACCTTACAGCAAGAAGTGATAGGTAGGTTTTCAGTGAGGGGTTAATATGATTGGGTCTAAATCTTTAAAAATACAAAATTATGGTTACAGAGTAGACCTCGGTTTCAGGAGGGATCAGCAAGGAAACAGATCTAATAAGAAAGAGCAGTGGGAATGGTTGCTGCTCTGTGGCTGGAGTGTACAATACCTCTCATCGTATGCTAATACAAAGCATGCTTTGGAACAAGTACCACTGTAACACATCTACGCTCGATGGCGCAGTGCTGAGCGATGGGTACACCCACTACTACGATAGCCATCAGAAAGCCTTGCATTTTCATACTGGTCCTACCTTTGCACTCCATTCTAAGTTGTTCGAATAGCAGCAAAACAGTCTCATACTTAGGGTAAGGCAACTCGCTATCCTCTGAGGGTGTTTCAGATGACTGAGAGAAGTCATCATGGTCATCCACAGCATGTATCTTCTTTTTGACCTATAAAATAAATAATACTTCAAAGTGTTCTCAAAATATTTATACCATATACTAAATATACAGAAGCAGTAAATATCCTCTTATATAAGCAGAAACACAAGTACTGGCTACTGTTTAATAACTTTTTTAAAGTAAGTGTCTTTACATAACAAAAGATTCTCTATTTTTTCATTTTACTTTTTATAATGTATCTTTTCATCTGTATATGTGTATTATTATAATGTATCACTTTACCTTTCATGTTATAATTTCAATAATATACTACTTTTAATTATTTTTTACAATACCTTGCTCTTTTCATTAGATGTTTTCTTTGTAGACCTAAAAAAAAACGCGAAAAACAAAAATCAAAAAACCCATACAATCCTTTCAGGCAAATATTGAATATATAAAACACAAAGAATACATAAAACTATTATCTTTTTATGTAAAATTTCAGCATTTGTAATTAATTTCTCCTGCTCATAAAGTTTACAGGCCGTTTAAAATATAATTTTCTAGAAGGGGAATTCAACTCTAAACAAAGGGTAACACTTTAGGGATAAAGAATATTACTACTAATAACATTATAACAAATAATTAAATGTAGATCAAACTTTCTTACAATTAAAGCAAAAGAAAAATGTTACATTATTTGATAGAAAAAAATACCATTTTTACACCATTTTTAATAAAACCAAAACCAAACTTTTACTGGCACTAAAACCCATTTA
The DNA here is from genome assembly GCA_028451465.1 of Erethizon dorsatum. NCBI lineage: Eukaryota > Metazoa > Chordata > Mammalia > Rodentia > Erethizontidae > Erethizon > Erethizon dorsatum. The sequence continues at coordinate 40,862,369 of CM051833.1, read as the reverse complement.
GAAAACATTACTTAGGTCCCTATGAGGAAAACCTTTTTTTAATGACGCTAGGAGCTAACTTTTCAGGACCTACTATGTAACTTCTAGGATTATTCTAAGCACTGTACATGTGTTAAACACAATTCTGTGAGGTAGGTAACATACAGAAGAATAAACTAGGTGAAGATAGGCCAAGTAACTTGCCCAAGTGCATACAAGTGGTAAGAATTTAAACCTTGGACTATTTCACAGTACAGGGGACCCCTGAAATTTGCAGGGGTTATGTTCCTAGAGCACTCGCAATTGTGAAAAACCGCAAATTTCAGATATGGTTGGAAAAATGCCTATAAATGCCTGTTTTCACAGTTTAAACCCTAAATATGCTGTCTCCTGCAATTATGTAATTTAATAAAATACTGTATTAATAAAGCCTTAGAAGGTGTAGGGCGTTTGGGCAGCATCTTAGGGATCTTAGGGCTTTAATAACAAAACTGAGAACAATGGTGACAGCTACATGCAGTACATCAACCTGTTATGATGCAGAGACGGGTTACAGAGCAGCAACCAATCAGCAGCAAGGAGAACTGAATAACACTCTTGGATTGGCTACTTGCAAACATCCTGCCAAAAAAAAGTTGCAGAGGATACTTGCAGTTTTCATGAAATTGCGGGGGACTCCGTAAACAATGATTAGTTAGGTTCTAAGAAAAAATCTGTGAAGGAGCGAGGCCAGGAACTCTGAACTGTGACATCGTGGGGGTATACTGTATGTTGTGAAATACTTATCTTCAAGTGTTCAGTGTTTTTAAGTGATACAAGATCACATTAACATTTCCCACCAGCTTGAAGCACTAGTGGTACATGCATGACCGTCCCATCAGGCAGCACTGGACAGTCATGCATGTACGGCTCCACTGTGAATGTGTTAATCCATATTATCATCCATTTTTGGTTATAACCATAATAATTTCTGAATCTTGCACATATTTTAAAAAATTAAACATGTCTTTCTCTACTAGATCATTTCTAGTAGTATGCAAATATACTCTAAAATCTTAAGAGAAAAAACTCTTAAATGCCACGTTCTTCTTCAGTAACACCTACTTCCCTAGACTTACCCAGTAAGAGTGATTTGAGGCATTGTCACACTCATCTACAGCAGTCAGCTTCCTGTGTGACCACTGTTGAAATTGCTCCTTGTCAAATTCACTTGTCCTCATCTTAACCAACCTTTCAACAGCAATGATGCAGCTGGGTATTCTCTTGCTTTCCCTGTAGACTACACTGTTCTATTTCCAGAAACAGTAATTCCTGCTAACATTCCTTTAAAGGAAAATAAAATATTTACAGATATTTTACCTTCCTTCATCTTCATCTGTGTCATGTAACTTGCAACCACTCTTCACTTGTAGCAGACCACCAGAAAAGGAATCAGCCTTCTTAAACACTGGGAAAATCACAGATTCTGTGGAGCTCCACTGTTCATTTTCATTCTTCTTTACTTTCCTCAAAGGCAAGGCAGGCTCACTACTTTTAAAAAGGCCATTTAAAAAACCAATGCTTTTTAATTAGTTTACTGACAGAATTATTTTGAAAAAGCAATTTTGGAACAATGTCAATACTTCCCAATACTAATTTACTTATTAATTACAAACTAGTTATGAAGTACCAGCTAAATACAAGGAGATATGTATTCCTTGCTTCAAAAACAAAAACAAACAAAAAACAAAAAAAAGTAAACATACAAATACAATATGATCTGTAAGAGTTGATTAAAGAAAATTGTATCTGAGCACAAGGAAGAATTTACAAAAGACGTAAAATATATGAGAGGCAATCACCAGGCAAAATAGTAGTGGAAAACCATTCTACTTACAGAACAGAACGTAAGACAAAGATTAAGTACATGGCACATAGGTGTTTCCCAAGAGCTTGAAAGGAAGCAAGAGGTAAGAGATGCATGCTATAGCCCACTGACCCAGGACACTGCACCAAAGGCCTCCTAGGCATGGAAGTGACTAGATTTGTGTTACATTTTGTTTTTGTTTTTATGTGGGTACCGGGAGTCAACCTCAGGACCATGCACTTGCCAGCAAGAGCTTGTGCCGCTGAGCAATATCACTGGCCCTTTTTTTTTTCCTTTATGTGGGTTCCGGAAGTCGAACTCAGGACCTAGCGCTTGCCAGGCAGGCGCTTATGCCATTGCGCCATCTCACTGGCCCCTGTTTTTGTTTTTAAATATAACAGTACTGAATCCAAATAAAGTTTTAAAAATCTCATGGGAGTATCAAACAAGAAATTGGGGAAATTCTTGAGGACAAAACCTTATTTTAAAATACCTGTACGTCATTATATGTAAGTTTACAAAAGGAACATTCTGTTTTTTTTTTTTTTTTTTTTTTTTTTTTTTTTGTGGGTACCGGGGGGTCGACCTCAGGACCTCGCGCGCCAACAGGCACCTGTGCCGCTGAGCGATATCACCGGCCCCTTTTTCATATGTGGGATCCGGGAGTTGAACTCAGGCCCTCGCGCTTGCAAGGCAGGCGCTTATGCTGCTGAGCCATCTCACCGGCCCTCAAAAGGAACATTCTGAATAGCAATGATTTTGTTTGAAAATAAAAAATTTTGTAAATTCTGTATACTTTTAGCCTAGTACCTAATCATAATATAAAAGGCTGGATTTAACCAACAGATCACTGTAATTATTTTTTATGGAATAAGCACATAGAACAGTTATGCGATAACACTATCACCCATCTACACAAATTTACAGAGACTAGAATTTGCCACGGGAGATTGTTGTTAGATGAGCATGGGCCCCTAAAAGTACCACAATCAAAAACAACCATTTACAAAAAAGTTATAGAAATAACTCTTGTGAATACTAAAAATCTAAATAAATGGGCGTGGGAAGGGGTGGGGGAGATATTCCAAAGAGCAATTATTAATTCCTCTTGAGGCAAACTCCAAAAACAAGGTTACAACTCTAGAATATGAAATTGTCTTCATTTTAAGCAGCTGATGGAAAGTAACTTTTAAACAGAAAACATCTGGTTGAAGTTGGCTCAACCTTAGGAAAGGACTGACCTACAGCTGTGGCAAGACTGTGTTAAACCTTTTGATTCAATAAATGGTCACTGGCTTCACTCACCAACCAACCAACCAACCAACCAACCAACCAACCAACCAACCAACCAACCAACCAAGGCCAGCCTTTTCCTCCCTACAAGGCAAACTAATATAAACGCTTAAAGTACCAACCAATTAACAGTATCACTTGAATAGCTACAGATGTCAACCCACTTACCTTCTGAAGGTTGGCCAGTCTTTAAAGTCTACTCTTTCCAAAACCACATACAGTGGTACCTCAGTTCACAAATTCAATTCTCTCCATGATCCTGGTCGTGAACCAAAATGGACAAGAACTGAATCAAATTTCCCCATAAGGTGAACTCTGAACTTAACCACTGATTTTTTTTTTTTTTTTTTTTTTTTTAGACAGCATCTCACTATGTAGTGCAGGCTGGCCTTGAAGTCACTTATGTAGCGCAGGCTGGTCTCGAACTCATGGCAATCCTCCTGCCTCAGCTTCCTGAGTACTGGGATTATAGGTATGTGCCACCATGCCCGGCTTAACGACTGAATTTTATTTGGTTCTCACCCAACTCGGTCTGTGACCAGAATCAAGTTCATGAACTGAGGTACCACTCAGGCAGCTGTGTTGTAAGAGACTGTGCCCAACCAGTCTCTGGAAGCAATACAGTACATTCAAATTTTGTCTTTTAATTTCAGTTGCTGAACGTTTTAGTCCTTTGGCCACTATCTTTTTTTAAAGCCCATTAAGTTTACTACCTTTATGTTTTATTTTTCTTAATAAAATACAAATGAAGCCTGCAATTTTTTTAATCCATTTTGCTATAAGTGAAACTATCCTAAAAGAATGAGTAATAGCAATATTGAACTGGGAAAAATATTACTATAGAGTATATAATTTATTAAAGAAAAAAATGTAAAACATGTATATATTTGCCAGGTAAAACTGCCAGAATAAACTTATATGAATTTTTTTTCCAGTACTGGGGATTGAACCCAAGGGTGTTCTACTACTGAGTTATACCTCCAGTCCTTTTTTATTTTGAGACAGAGTCTTGCTCAGCTTTCCAAGTGGGTTTCAAATTTGCAATCCTCCTGCCTCAGCTTCCCAAGTCAAACTTTTAAAAGTGAGAAATCAGTCTACTGTTTAAAATAATACACACAGAATAAACTCCATTCACTCACTGAGTAATTACTGAGTAGCTACTTACTGTATGCCAGACCCTTTTCTAGGTAATGATGATATGGTAGTAAACAAACATAAATTCTACTTATGAGAGTAAAGTATATACTCAATAACAATAAATAAGGCAGGAAAAATATATAGTATGCTTGAGGAAGGAAACTAAAACAGGGAAATAAAATAATCTTATTTTACAAACTGAATTTTTTAAGTTATATATAGAGTCACTGCTGAAAAACACAGTGGAGTGCATTATGTTTAAAAAGGAAAGGCATTATCTTTAAAAAGGACAACAACATACACGCAGGGAACCTTTAAAAGACTGACTCAGTACATTAGCAACAAACTTGGGTTTAGCGTAAGGGTCAGCAAATCAGTGCCTGTGGAGTAAATGCAGCCTATTACCTATTTTTTTTTTTTTTTTTTGTGGGTACCGGGGGGTCGACCTCAGGACCTCGTGCGCCAACAGGCACCCGTGCCACTGAGCGATATCACCGGCCCCTTTTTCGTAATATTACCTATTTTTATAAATAAATTTTTCTTTTTTTGTGGTGCCGGGGATGGACCCCAAGGCCTCTTGCATGCTAGGCAAGTGCTCTACCACTGAGCTATCTCCCAGCCCAGTAAATAAATTTTACTGAAATGTAGCCACACCCATTCATTTATTGTCTACACCAGATTCTGGACGACCACAAGAGAGACTTCATGCCGCAAAGCCTAAAATATTTACTATTTGGATCTCTGCAGAAAAAGCCAATTCCCGGTTTAGCATATGAAAGATCCTTTGATGGCACTTTTAAGAGATTTTCCCTAATATACTGAAAACTAATCGATCATGGATCCTCAAGCAATCCCATAGCAATATTCAGATGAACGTGAAGGTCCAGATTAGAGCACTTACGTCCTAAGAAAAAACAAAAGTCTAATAGCTACTAATTTTCTTGGTAATAAAGTGTATCAGTGTAGCACAGAACTTCCTTTTGCAACTCAGCACATATTACAAATATTACAACAAAATTTGCTAAAGATGTATCATTAAACTAAATGCTTTAAATATACTTTGTGAAATAATCACAATGAATGATTATTATCTAATGGCTGCATGCTATATTATTTTATGGATATAACAATTTAACTATGTCCTTACTGCTAAGTATTTAGACTATCTCCAACTTTATGAGAATGCTAATAAATACCCTTTAACATATGAATGTATATACGTAACATATTTATATAAGTATTATCAACATGTTATACAGTCTTAATGTTCATTTTATATATATAAAGTATATACACTCACCTATTTTAGGCTATAGGTGATATATAGTAAATGTCTTTAATAACTAAGTGCATGTGTGTGCTTATGGGTCATGTATTCCTCTCCCAGAAGGATTCAGTTTCAGAAGAGAATGTGTTAGATTAAGAGAATGATATATTTGAAATTTTATTAATGCTACTAAATTACTCTTAAATAGTATTTAATAATTTCATTTACTAACAGTGCATGACAATGTCTGTTTCCTCATACTGGCCAGTTCTTGTTTTTTTTTTTTTTTTTTTTTTTTTTGTGGGTACCGGGGGTCGACCTCAGGACCTTGCGTGCCAGCAGGCGCCCATGCCGCTGAGCGATATCACCAGCCCTTTTTTCATATGTGGGTTCTGGGAGTCGAACTCGGGCCCTCGCGAGTGACAGGCAGGTGCTTACGCTGCTGAGCCATCTCACTGGCCCTGGCCAATTCTTACTATTTTTTTTTTTTTTTTTTTTTTTTTTGTGGGTACCGGGGGGACGACCTCAGGACCTCATGCGCCAACAGGCACCCGTGCCGCTGAGCGATATCACCGGCCCCTTTTTCGTATGTGGGTTCCGGGAGTCGAACTCGGGCCTTCGCGCTTGCAAGGCAGGCGCTTAAGCCGCTGAGCCGTCTCACCGGCCCCAATTCTTACTATTTTTAAAATAAAACATTTCTCAATATAATTGGAAAAAATTGGTACCTAATATTGTCTATATTTTTATGAAGGCACACAAAGCTGAGTATCTCTAGTAAAAGCACATAACTTCTTAATCACAAATATTGGCTCAAATTAGAATTAGTTTTATAGAACAGTAACAACTATCTACAATCAAATATTTCCACAGTCTTACCCATCATGTTCTTCATTCTTCTTAGTAGGAAATTGCTGGTTATCAGTTTTTCCACTCTTTTTTTGTTGAATTAACCCATCATTGTCATCATCAGCAGTGGCAACAGTGGCATCATACTGGTTTTCTGATGCTTCCATTTCATTACTTATTTGCTTCCTTTTTTCTTCAACCTTTAATGAAAGTTTGATGTAAAGGATAACTTACTTTTCACTCACTGGTTTTATTCATTTTTTTTATTCATTGTATCACTTGAATCAGTTCAACTGTCATTATTTCAGTCCATAAAAACATCTTTTTTTTTTTTATTTTAAAGAGAAGAAAAAACAAAACAAATCAAAAAAAGAACAAATTTTCAAAACAACATAATATGAGGGTAACAATGGTCAATGCATTACGTATTATTATCTTTAAGTTAGTTATTCAGGATACCAGACATTAGCATTCAATTGTCCAAACATTATTGGCTCAAACCTTACTCTTCAATGAACTAAGTAAAATGGGTAGTGTATCTATCTTAACCATCTTATATATATATACAATTTTTCCCCCTTTCCCTTCTTTCTTTTCCCTATTCCAGTCTCTCTTTCCTATTGACCAGTTTCTTTTTGATTCACCGTGTCTATTGTACATTTTGGATCTTATTTACTCTTTCAGTTTCTCATACTAGAGAGACAATACGATGCTTACACATGTGCGTTCGGTTTATTTCACTTATGAGTATTTTCTCGAGTTGCATCCATTTACCTATAAAAGCCTCCAGTTTATCCTTCTTTACGGCTGAATAGTACTCCATTGTATAAAAATACCACATCTTTCTTATCCATTCCTCAGTTGATGGGCATTTGGGTTGTTTCCAAGATCTGGCTATTACAAATTGTGCTGCTATAAACATGGGTGCACATATATCACTGTGGTACGATGTTTTTAATTCTTCTGGGAAGATGCCCAGAAGGGGAATAGCTGGGTCAAATGGTACCTCCAACCCTAGTTTTTTGAGGAATCTCCACACTGACTTCCACAGTGGCTGTACCAGTCGACACTCCCACCAACAGTGAAGAAGGGTTCCTTTTTCCCCACAGCCCCTCCAGCATTTCTTATTGGTTGATTTCTTGATAATAGCCATTCTTTCTGGGGTGAGATGGTATCTCAGTGTTGTTTTAATTTGCATCTCTCGAATGACTAGTGATGTTGTGCATTTTTTTGTATATTTATTTGCCATTAGTATTTCTTCATCTGAGAAATGTGTATTCATCTCAGATGCCCATTTTTGGAGTGGGTCTTTAAATTTGGGAGGTCTGATTTTTTTGAGTTCTTTATAAAAACATCTTTTTTTTTCCTGCGGTACGGGTGACTGAACCCAGGACCTTCACACTGAATTACACCCTCAACCCTTTATTTTTTATTTTCAGACAGGATCTTGCTAGGCTCAAGTTGCCAAGGCTGGGCTCAAACATGTGATCCTCCCTCCTCAGCCTCCCAGAATGCTAGAAATACAGGCATTTGCCACCATGCCTGACTCATAAAAAATGTTTTTGTATCTACTTTATCATTACAGGTCAATGAAATTTTTGTCAATTCTGCTCCATTTCTGTTTGAGTGAAAGAAACAGAACTTCCCAAATTTCAAAAAGCACTAATTTTATGCTTTTATTTTCACCTACTTTGCTATCCAACATTTTCATTCCTTGTATTATTGGTAGAAATAAAAAGGAAAAGAAAGTGTGTCTTTTTTCTGTCTTAGAGAATGGGCTACTGTGAGGCTTTCAGTAACAAAAGGAAGCTTACAATTTCTGCATTAAGGTATTCTTTCCCCTGCCTTCACAATTTTTTTTCCATTTGGCTCCCGTACTGGGATTTCAAGACAGTGCAGGTACTCATTGAAATACATACTTAAACCAACGTTGGCCACAACACAAGAAGCACAGGGAAGCGGGAGTAATTCAGCTTAAATGATTCCTGCAAAGCTCCTCAGTGTCATTACCCCACATTTCATGGCACCAAAAAATAATGTAATTCCATAATGCTGGAAGAGTCAAATTACCAGACGAACTTACAAAATCAATGCAGTAAATTGTAAGTGTGATTTTTGGAAAAATAATGTAACGGCTTTGTGGGATATGGGACGCCTCATCTATTTTTAAAGAATATCTCTAGATTTTTGCTTGTCTTTAGAACTCGGTGCACCTCAGAACTTAGTTGGCTACTTAGGAGTCAAATACCAAACCAAATTTTTGACTGAGGATTATTTTTTACTCATGATAAAATCACACATGCCAAAACTTACCAAACGTTATAAAACAATTTAATGTAAAGGCCGATTCACCAGAAGCAAAATTTAAGAGAAGCAATGATAAATAATGTGGAAGGATATACCATAGGTTTGTCAAAATCGCCTGAAGTGGTCATCTTGGAATTATACATTCCAATGATTTGAGTAAAAAAGGTAAATTTGGGCCGGTGAGATGGCTCAGCAGCGTAAGCGCCTGCCGGCAAGCGCGAGGGCCCGAGTTCGACTCCCGGAACCCACATACAAAAAGGGGGCCGGTGATATCGCTCAGCGGCACGGGTGCCTGCTGGCGCGCGAGGTCCTGAGGTCGACCCACCGGTACCCACAAAAAAAACAAAAAAAAAAAGGTAAATTTGCACACATGAAAGCACAAAAATAGACTCGTTTGACCAGGAAGATTCATGGCAACTGTCAAACCTCGATATATTTTTATATCTCTTCTCACCCATTGCTTCTGTCCCATTTCAGTCTTCTTTTATGGTTTAAACATAATAAATGCAATTTATCATTAAACCAATAGAAAAATAAAACCTTAGAGATTATTTTTTTTTACAGCAACTTCCTCTATGCTTACCTTGGTTCAGGTCACAAGGTATGGGGCTAAATTAGTTTTCCAGGTTACATGCAACTTGGGAGACTCACAGAAAGACTGATGAAGGAACAAGGGTTATAAGAATGTTTTCCTGAATTCCTATTATTACTATTATTATTATTATTTTTTTTTTTTTGTAGATTTGAAGTCAAGTTGTTTATTTGGGACGTTATCCCAGAATGAACTAGCAAAGGAGTAGAAAAGGAAAGGAGAGGGGAGAGAAGTTTGCATTTTCAAACAGGTTATCGCATTGGGCAACTGGGGCTACTCCATCAGTATCTGCTTCTAACACCTAAGCTGAGTTGTCCCAATAGTGATGAGAAGTGACAAAGAATAGGAGCTTGTCAGGAAAAGCAGGAGGCTTGCTAAATGAGACCCAGTAACTGTAGTCTGGAGCCAGAAGAGGTCGCACGTTTTGCAAGGGACTGCCCAGCCCGGCGCCAAGGTGAGGCACAGACCCAGGTGCGGCTGATCTCACAGCTCCTGAGTTTAACACGTCAACTGGCAAAAGAAAACGGCCGAGTGTACCTCTCAAGGCTGAGCCTGAGCATTTGGAGAACCTCAACCTTTTGACGGTTCCCGGAACTGACTCCTGGGCGCCTTTACAATTGAAACAGCTCTGAGTGCCGCAAGAGGCCAGAAGAATGAGTTAAGCAGAAAAAACTTGAGCAGGAGGTTCCAGAGCTTCCTTCCTAATTTCCATCGCTCAGAGGTATCAAGATGCCTGTCTGCGATTGGCTGCTCCTGCAAAGACGTCACCAGGCGGGCGGAGCCTCCGCGGGAACACTATCTGCCGCTCATTGGCTCCGGCTCTGTGGGCGGGGCCTGAGCAGGCGGGATCACGACTGAGAGCAGCAGAGCTGCTGTCTACATCCCCGGCCATCGATAGTGGTCCGGACTTTGTGCGCCGGGTAGGCGGGGAAGTGCGAGGCCGCTCGCTTCTGACGCTGCGACACTGGGCCGCGGACTGCAGGCGTCTCCACTTCCAGTTCCCTGCGCTAAGCGCGAGTCCTGGACGAGGAGGGGATGGGTACCTGAGACTAGTTGGAAGGCAAAGGTCCTGTAAGCTCACCTTACCAGGCCCCACCACCCGCTGCCTTACGGACGGCCCAGCGCCCGTGAATTCCTATTATTTAGATAGTGGAAATGAACTATTTCTAGACACATTTTCATATTTAGATAATCCCATTTTATATGTGAGCTTTTCACAAGTAGAAAACCAAAATATAACTGGTAAAGAGAAAAACAGACTAGCACTATGTGAACTACCCTTGTACGTTCTGCAAGTGCTCTGCCGCTGAGCTACAAGCCAGGCCTTTTTATTTTTATTTCAGACAGGGTCTTACTAAGGTGTCCCAGGATGGGGTTGCAATTGTCATCCTCTTGCTTCAGCCTCTGAGTAGCTGGGATTACAAATGTGCACCACCACACCCGGTTATTACTACCTCTTTTGTGGGGGGTGGGGGAGTACTGGGGATTGAACCCAGTACCATCACAGTGAGCTGTATCCCTTTTATAAATTTTTAATGCTGAGACAGGGTTTTGCTAAGCTGCTAAGCTGCCCGGTTTGGGCTCAAACTTGCTATCTTTCTGCCTTGGATTCCCAGAGTGCTGGGATTACAGGTCTGTGCCACCATACTCAGCTCACTTAAACTCGCCTTTCTCCAAAGCCAAGAACTCTACTTGTAACACGCCTATTTCATTCTTAAACTTTTACTGATCTCTCAAAATCACAATGGACACTGGCAAAATCCAGATTATAAGTAACTACTTTGAAAAACTGTATTTAATAAGTTGGCAGACTGTAGGAGAAATAGATGTCTAGGCAAATATGAATTGCCAAAACTGAACCGAGATAGTCCAGTAACAAGTAATGAAATTGAGGCAGTAAAAACAAACAAACAAAAAACTATCAACTAAGAAAAATCCAGGACCCCATGGATTCACTGCTGAATTCTGCAAGAACTTCAGGGAGGATCCAATGTCAATACTTCTCAAACTCTTCAATGAAACTGAAAGGGAAGGAGTACTGTCAAACTCATTCCTTGAAGCTAGCATCACCCTAATAGCAAAACCTGACAGTAACTTCACAAAAAAAGAAAACACACCAATCTCTTCAATGAATATAGATTAAAAAAACAACAAGAAACTGGAAATCAGAATGCAACAAATCATTAAAAAGATCATACATCATGACCAAGTTGGCTTTATCACTAGGATGCAAGGATGGTTCAATATCTATGTTATGGCTGTGTCTAGATGTCCCCTCAAGTTCCATGCGGTCATATGGTTTTTTCGGAGGTAGCTGAATCTAGAACGTGTGATTCATTCGTAGTGCAATGCTGGGATTAACGGTGCTGGGATTAAGGCTGTGAGTCCTACACCTGCCCTAGGGCGGGGAGCCTGCACACAATATAAGGGACAGAAAGAGGTTTGTCTCTCCCTTTCTCTTGTTGCTTTTGGTGTCTCCTGCCACCATAAATGGTTGCCCCTCTGCCATGGGCCACCCTGCCTTGGAGCCAGCTGATTATGGACTGAAACCTTTACAATCTGTTAGCTAAATAAATCTTTCCCCCTTTAACTTTGGGTGTTGGGTATTTTGTCTAAGGAACATGAAAAGTAACTAAGAAAATATGTAAATCAGTAAGTGTAATAACCACATGAACAGAAGCAAGGACAAAAACCACATGGTCATCTCAACAGATGCAGAAAAAGCCTCTGACAAAATCCAACATTTATTTACAATAAAAACCCTGAGCAATGGGCCGGTGAGATGGCTCAGCGGCTTAAGTGCCTGGCCGGCAAGCGCGAGGGCCCGAGTTCAACTCCCGGATCCCACATATGAAAAAGGGGCCGGTGATATCGCTCAGCGGCACGGGCGCCTGCTGGCGCGCGAAGTCCTGAGGTCGACCCCCCGGTACCCACACACAAAAAAAAAAAAAACAAAAAAAAACAAAAACCCTGAGCAAAATAGACATGGAAAGACCTTATCTCAACTTAATAAAAGCCATTTATGACAAATCCACTGCCAACATCAGCTAAATGGGGAAAAACTGAAAGCTTTTCTTCAAAAATTAGGAAGAAGACAAGGTTTTCCACTTTCAACAATCCTGTTCAATATAGCACTCGAAACGTTAGCCAGAGGTATAAGGCAACAGCAAGAAATTAAAGGGATATGTACAGCAAAGAAAGAAGTCCAACTATTCTTATTTGCAGATGGCATGATCCTGTACAAAGAAGACACAAAAAATTTCACCAAAAGACTCATAAACAAATTTCACAAAGTAGATACAAAAATCAACACATGAAAATAGGTAGCATTCCTGTACATCAATAATGAACACACTAAGAAAGTACTTAGTAAAATAATACCATTCACGATAGCATCAAAAAAATTGAATACCCAGGTATTAACTTAAACAAGGAAGTGAAAGACCTCTACAACAAAGGCTCTAATACTCTGATAAAGGAGATCACAGAGACCAGAAAATAGAAACACATGCTTTGTTCCTGAACAGGCAGAACTAATACTGTCAAAATGGCCATGTTACCAAAAGCGATTCATAGATTTTGTGCAACAGCAAAGTGGTCCAAGGGAACAAAGGCGAGGGGTGAGGAAGAGGGGAAGGGGAAATAAGAAGAATAAAGATATGCCATCTACAGGAACCTAATAACAGCAATGAATGTAAACATTATAGGCCACAACATGAACTAAGACAAATAATATTAACAAGAATGAAAAATGGTATAGGGGAACTGGAGGAGGAGGAAGAGGAGGGGAAAGAATAGGAAAGAGGTTAAAAAAAAAGAAACATACTGTAATATGTACATGTAACCACTCCCCAAGACAACTGTAAACTACATGAACTGCAAAATATACTAATAAAACATTTTTTAAAAACGAATCAACAAATGGGATTATACCAAATTACAAAGCTCTGCACAGCAAAGGTAAAAACCACAGAGTGAAGCAACAACCTACAGAATGGGAAAAAGTGTCCTCAAGCAGAGGACTAATATCTACAATATATAAAAAACTCAACAAAAATTAGACTTCCCCAAATAAAAGACCCAATAAAAAAAAGGGCAACTGAAATGAATAGACACTTCTCAGAAGAAATACAAATGGCTAATAAGTACATGAAAAATTGTTTAAAATCACTGGCCATTAGAGAAATCCAAATTAAAATAATAGACTCCACCTTACTCCAGAAAGAATGGCTATCATCAAGAACTCAAAAACAGAAAATGCCGGAGAGGCTGTGGGGAAAAAGGGAGCATTTTACATTGTTGGTGGGAGTGTAAACTAGTATAACCACCATGGGAATCAGTATGGGGATTCCTCAAAAAACTAACATTAGAAATTCCCCTTGATCTAGCTGTTCTCTTTCTAGGTATCTTCCCAAAAGAGTTAAAGACATCACATTACAGTGATACATGCACACCCGTATTTATAGCAGGACAACTTATAATAGCTAAATCTTGGAAGTGGCCACATGTCCATCAATAAATGAATGGGTAAAGAAAATGTGGTATATATACACAATGGAGGACTACTCAGATATACAGAAGGATAAATTTGAGTTATTTGTAGGAAAATGGATGTACCTTGAGACCATAATGCTAGTGAATTAAATCAGTCACAGAAGCTTAATTTATCAGATGGTTTCTCTTACATGAGAAACCCAAAGTATAAGTAATTTGAACAGCAAAATAAAAGAATATAAGAAACAGGGAGCTCGATATCTTTTGCAAATGGAAGGAGATCTAGAGATGGATTTAAGGAAGAGGCGGGCAAGGTGAATCAAAAAGGACTATGATATGTGCCATATGTATCTGTACCAACTCCCCTAGATGAATGTATTTATTATGCATCATAAACATGTACTAACAAAAAAGTTTGTTCCACCTTTAGAGTTTTCAAATAGTGGCTCCTGCTCAGGACAAAGTAATTTTGCATTTTTCACAGACTTCACCAATCCTCTGATTTAACTAATTTGGGATGAGTTGTACATTATTTTCCTACTCTAAATTGTCTTTTTGGATCAACATTTCCTTATGCTTTTTCACATAAGGAGGTCCCAAGTGTAGAGATATATCCCCTCTATCACAACCCATATTCCTTTCTGGTTCTTTTTTTTTCTTTTTTTTTTTTTTTTTTTGTGGGTACCGGGGGTCAACCTCAGGACCTCACGCACCAGCAGGTGCCTGTGCCGCTGAGCGATATCACCGGCCCTTTTTTCGTATGTGGGTTCTGGGAGTTGAACTCAGGCCCTCGCGCTTGCCAGGCAGGCGCTTACGCCGCTGAGCCATCTCACCGGCCCTCCTTTCTGGTTCTTGAGACACTTTCTGCAGATGTGAAGGTGGAAGATTAGTTTTCTTGGTTCGATTCTCAGATGTCTTTTCTGCAGGGGTGCATATTTTTAAAATAATCTTATTCTTAAGTAATCAAAAAGTTTGGAAAAAGGAAAACTAGAAAATTAAAATTTAGTCCGTTTGATTTCTAGCTACTTTTTCCTCAGTGGATTGTAATGAAGAAGTGAAAAATAATTTACCTTACCCTAAAACAAGAGAAAAACATGAACAAGCAAACTTAACTTTGTCCATGTTTGTTTGGACAAAACTTAAGTATGTGTTAAATTTACGAAAAATAAATTAGATGATCTTTAATATTACAAATCCTTTCTCATATAAAGATACCTCATCATTTGTTATGGCTGTGTCTAGATGTCCCCTCAAAGCCTCATGTGGTCATAGGGCTTTTTCAGAGGTGGCTGAATCTAGAGTATGTGATGCTGGGATTAAGGGCGTATGACTACTAAATCAATTCACTGATTGGTTTGGAATCACCCTAATCCCGGTAGTCTGGATAAGATCAAAGGTGCAGAAAGACACTGTTAATGTTGCTTGTTGCTTTTGCTGTCTTCTGGCACCATGAACTGTTGCCATCCAAGCTTGGAGCCAGGGATTACCGACTGAAACCTCTATAAACTATGAGCGAAATAAACCTTTCCTCCTTTAATTTTGGGTGTTAGGTATTTTGTCTCAGCAATGAGAAAAGACACCATTCTTTAAACAGTGAGCCCTTACAGTTCATCAAAGTCCTTTTTCTAAAGATTAATAACTGGAGTATAGGAAAACTTTAAATTACTAAGAGACAAAATCACCAGTCAGAATGATTGAAATTTATACCATGACAGTGTTATGCATCTATATGAACTACCTTTGTTAAGTACAGTTCTAATATACTCTAATGTCCACTAAAGACAGTGGATGAAACAGTTACCAATTTCTTATATTGAAATAAGAAAGTTATTGCTTGTACCCTAACACCAAGGTCTCATTTTGGAAGGTACAATTCTCCTTAGCTGGGTTGATTTTAGGACCCCTCAGTGTAGACACCGAAGCCAATTAGAGACCACAAAGTACAATTAAATCTTTAACTTAGGACTGGTAACATGAAACTACAGTGTTGAGCCTCTGGGAATGATCACCCTTTAGCATGCATCTGACAGAGTGGCTGACACTGTCACATTGTTCGTAACATTAGCTGCTTAACAAAAAGGCTCAAACCTGGCCTCACCTTCTTTATCATTTAAGGAGATTATACAGATGGAAGCGCAATGTTTGTGCACAGAAAATTTTGCCTTAATTCTAAAATTTAGCTATAAGCTACTATAGATTCTAAGAATAGCTTGTTTATAACCAGCTAAAATAGTTTAAAAAGTAAATATTAAATTATGATCTATTGATTCTAAAAGGCTAGTCAGCAAAGTAATTTCATTTGGTCTATACTACATTATTAAAGCAAACAAAACAATACTAAACCAGAAATAGAAATTTAAATTTTTACTCACCTGGTCCTGGTTATTTTCACAGCCATCAAGTCTTTTCTGCTCTTCCTTTGATGTCACTTCTAAGTCTGGTTTGTCTGAAAAATGTATATAGGTAAAAAAAGTACTTAGAACAGTTAGATAAAAGGTGAGAGTCTTTATAAAACAGAAAAAAAAGTAAAAATTTATTTTTATTTTCCCAGTTAAGAATTTGAATTAAGCCTAAATTTTAGCTGAATACTCATGCAGAAATACTTTTTCTGTGTGTGTGTGTGGGTACTGGGGGTCGAACTCAGGACCTTGCACGCCAGCAGGCACCCATGCCACTGAGTGATATCACCAGCCCCTTTTTTCATATGTGGGTTCTGGGAGTCGAACTCAGGACCTCGTGCTTGCCAGGCAGGCACTTATGCCGCTGAGCCATCTCACCAGCCCCTTTATCATTTTTTTTTAAGACTCAAGTCTATGATGTGAAGTTTTCCTTGATTATGGTTATCTCCCTAGATAAACAGGTGTTTCTTTCTTTGGGGCTACTTTAATACTTTTATCAATGTTTCTAGCATATCTTTACCACCTGAACTACAAACTTACTTCTTTATTAACCCTTTTACTCCTGGACTGCATGGGACAATCTTTTTTTTTGTGGGTACCGGGGTCAAACTCAGGACCTCGTGTGCCAGCAGGCGCCCGTGCCACTGAGTGATATCACCGGCCCTTTTTTCGTATGTGGGTTCTGGGAGTCGAACTCAGGACCTCGTGCTTGCCAGGCAGGCGCTTATGCCACTGAGCCATCTCACCTGCCCCCGGGACAATCTTTTAAATCATCTTTGTATACACAGTCTTCCTTCATCTTAATCAGTAATTATTTATGGAATTCTTGTTAAGTGCTAAGCACTGGGGTTTAAAGAGTATACATAAAAGCTATCAGGGATGGCTTTTCCAGAGGTAATGTCTGAGCTTAGAATTAGAGTGAGGTTGGCCAGCCACAGGGCCAGAAAGTGTGAGAGAATGAAAGGCAGCAGTGAGAGAAAGAAAGTATTAAATGGGGGTGGTACTTGTCTAAAAATAGAGGGACTACAAAGGAAAACATCACGCGCTGTTTAGTAATGCCAAAGACGGATGGGGGCAGACAAAGAGGAAGGCTGAACGTGGAGGACTAGAAGTCAGGTCATGAACACCTGCACATAACTTTAAGAGGCTGGGACGTTAATGCTTTGAAGAGTGGCTCACGGTCAGATCTGGTCTGGAGATCAATCACTCTAAACAGTGAGGAGGATGAACACGAGGGCCATACGAATAAAGAGAGGGAGATGAATTAATAGAAGGAACCAGTGCCAACTAAAGCTAATGCAGGCCTGAATCTCTTAAAGATTCCACAAATTCTGTTTCCAGAAATATTTCAGATGTGAAATCATGAGTGTCCATTATAGAGTGAATTTTTATTAAATGAAGAAATGTATAAAACTGGGTCCTTAGAGAACCAGACTCTACTCATTACTTTTCAAAAGGTGTCAGTGAGATGTGAAATAAACTGCTTGAATTTGTTCAAGTTGCTTGAGTTTACTCTGTAGTTCTTGTTTCACCTGTTCCTATGTTGAGGGAACTCATTAAGTGTTTTGTTTAAAATGTCCTGCTTCTTGAGTTTACCAAGTTCATCAACCCATAAGAGCAGGGCTGAGGTGAAGCTCAGTGGTAGAGTGTATGCTTACTATGTACAAGGCTCTGAGTTTACTTGAGTTTAATCTCCAGCAGGATAGAGGGGGAGAGAGGGAAAGACAAAGGCGGGGAGAGAGGGAAGCAAAAAAGCCACCTGTATGGGTAAATATCTTTGGGTTTATAGCTTGTAGTCACTACTCCAGGAGATAACTCATAATCTATAAGATATGGTAAGAAAACATGTATTATGTTGCAAGATTTGTTTCTACTGATGTGCTCACATGATTAAGGGCACTAAACTAACTGCTACATAAAGCAGAATACATATTAGATGCCATTAATCAATAGACTGTCCTAGTAATTGATTTAATTTATTTTTTAAAGGATGGGGTTTTGTTATGCTGCCTATGATGCCCTCAAATTCCTGGGCACAAGTGACCCCTCTGCCTCAGCCTTTCAAATAGCTGGAGCTAAAAGCATATACACTGCGCCTGGCTAGATTTTCATACATTCCTTTTAAACGTTACAGTACTCCTTAAACCAGCATTACACAGGAAATTCTCAATGATTTCCACTAATACTGTGAAAATTAATCTATATAAACTCACAGAAATTGTAAGAAATAATTTAATACATGGTTTTGGAAGGTTCTTTTTTGAGTGACACTGCACATAGTTATAAATAATGCCTGTGAATTCAGAGCATTTGGAGTAAAATTAAAGAAGTGTGGCATCTGAGCAGCAATCTGTAGATCTCTATCTAGTTTTCCCATCAACTCTTGAAGCTCTAAATACCTTGGCACTCACTCTTAAGTTTATGCTAAATGCTCACCTCAACAAAATTACTCTTCCTTCTAATTTTCTTTATTATTTGTACCTTGCTTTGGTTAGAGAAATAATACAATTGCCTTGTGAAAAGATGTTGTTTGGTTGTCAGTTGCTTAGGAGGAGTAAAACACAAAGCAAATTGTATCACCAAACGGTTTCTAAAAAGGCAGAAATACAGTATCATAAAACCACGCAGAGGTGCTCTAGGTTGCATTTGCTACGCTTCTTTATTACTGCCTTTATGCTGTTTTCTGGTTGCTGTGATTCATACAACATGGCGAGTACAACTGCCTAACAGAAACACAGCTCCCATATTCATCTTTTTTTTTTTACCTATTGAGGTTGTCTTCCCAAATTCTGTGATGGATGGTGACGGACTCCTAATCACTGATTGTGTTACAAGTGGATATTTACCATCAACTTTCAAATTCCCCGATCTCTGACAAGGCTTATTAGTGTGGGTCAAACTTGTAGAACTCCAATCTGAATCTGAAAATAAAGTATTATTTATTAAGATGTAAATGGTAAAAAAAAAAAAAAAAAAAAAGATGTAAATGGTAATACAAATGTAACTAACTTGTACAAATTCTTTCTGCAGAAGCAGTCTCATGTGTTTCTCTGCCCCACAACACAATACTGCCTAGGGCTTATTGTACTTTATAGGTTCTGTACTTGCCACTCACTCAGGTGAGTTTGATTATTATCATCACTCATAATTCTGTTTTTATTTGTTAGTATTATTCTGATTTACCCAGCAATCTCTTTTACATACTTTGTTTTCCAATATTTACTATCAAGTCTTTAGAGATATGAATTTTATTTCTCTGGTGTGAGATACTGAATGTGTAAATAAGAAGCAAAGTGTATAAAAGGTATTGTAAAATAGGAAGAAATTGTTCAAAAGAAAGGTGAACTAGGGAGGGAATAGGGGGAAAGGAAGGAAGGGGAATAAAAAAAAAGAAAAGAGTCCATACTCTTACATGAAATAAATCAGACACACATGTTTAAATATAATGTTGGTTCTCTAGTGGGAGAAGCTGAAAGGGTAAATAAAGACCAAAATGTATAACAAATATGGGGAAATAGGAAAATATACAAATGGGAAGGGGAACAAGGGATGGGGAGGGGGAAAGGAAGGAGGGGAAAAGAAAAAAAGAATAGACAGAAGAAAATGGAAACAAAACTTTTGTAAATAAGGAGGGGAAGAGGGGTTGAAGGGAGAAGAGGGGATTGGGGAAAAAAGAAGAATCAAGAAATATCATGTACAGGTACAAACTTCCTCTAATGAATGTGATCATTATGTATATCTAAGATATACCAATCAAATTAATTTTTAAAAAAATAAAAATTGCCTATTTTAATATAAACATACACAATATTCTTTGTACATTCTAAAGACATGGATGTTAATGAATATACTACTTTAAATTAGAAAAACTACAATAAGATATTCTTTCTTCAACATCCCAATATCTTCAGAATTCACTTTTTAAGGCTTGGATAACACCATAAATTTATATGAAAATTGGTAGCTTTAAGTGACCTAATTGATCCCGTGTAAAAACCGGGTTAGTCTAGGTCAGTGGTGGTGAACCTTTGGTACGGGTGCCATAGCGGGTATTCGTTATCATCGAAAGTTCTAAAAGGTTCGCCGTCACTGGTTTAGATACACTTTAGATCCGAAGAGTGCAGAGTGCCAGGAGACAGGAAATGAAAGTGTAACAAAAATGAATCTTTCATTCTTTATAAACAAAATTGTCTGATTTACACTTCTTAAGACAAGTGAAAGAAAAAGGAAATATGGAGGCTAAAAGTCAGTTCACTGTGAAGAACCCCTTTATCACGTGGCTTTCTGAATCTTATATGTTGTTTAAATGGTGGTTTAACAGTGAGTTAGAATCCCTGGAGTGTGAGAGCCGTTCGAGGGGTCTAAGAGGACAAATAACACCAACTGTTACTTGCATTTCACGCTCATTCTCTTTCTTGTAAGGGCATAGCACGGTGGGGTTTTCAGAGATGTAATGTGTCATATGTCACAGTTCTAATGATTAATGAGTCACAGATCTAATGGATACTGGAATATGTGACCACATGCTTGTATTTTACCTCTTTCAGATTTAATTTAGAGTGTCAATAGATCCAACATACTTAAACAAAAGCTCTGTAGAATCTGTACTAATTTTTAATACCAAAAAAGGACTTAAGGTCAAAGTTTCAGAATCACTATTTTGAAGAACTGTGTCTACCACTTGTTGAGGAATGATTATATTCCCCATTTTTAATAATCAGATAGGAGACACCGTGCATACACACTCATACAGTCTGTAATGAGAACATTTAGCTGCTTACGATCATCAATATATCAACAATTGACATGTCAGTAAGCAAAGCTTTACTCTAGGTAAATATCAGAATTACAGTAAGCATTTTTGTTGTTTTTAGAGAGGGGATCCTGGGCACCAGTGAACCTCTTGCCACAACCCCCTGAGTTAACCGGGACTCAGGAATGCACCACAGGGCCCAGCTCGCCAGTCAGCCTCCACAAACTTTGGAAAAATCTTGGAATCTTGTAATAAGTTCTGTGGATCCCTAACAAGTATCAGGATCCAAGCTGGGAACACAGGGTATTGAAACATAAGTAGAAACATCTTAACACATTAAAACATTTTTTTCTCTTATGCTTATAAACACCTTATTTGCAAATATGGACACCAACAATTACATCTGCATTATTTATGTCAAAGCCTTCCAAAAATTTGGGGGAAAAAAAAATGAGATGACTGTGGCCATCTCAAACATTTTAATGTACTGTACTTCCTTCCAGAGTAATCTGTATTGCTAAATTTACCTGATTTGAATGTTTGTACATCCTTCATTCCTACTGCTTCACTCGGAACAGAATCTTTCGTTTCAATGGCAGGCTGGATGGGTTTTAAAGTAAAATATTTAATGAATACTATATAGTTCATGAAATATGTAGTTAATTCAAAATACAAATATAAAGTTATTACCTTCAAGTGAAGATATTTCTCAGATGATTCTAAAAAGCAAATGGGAAACATAATCATTATATGTAAATATGAGAAAGCCAAACACACATTCATGCAGAGTTAGTATGGAGCTGAATCCTCACGCTTTGCTTTGGAAATGATTACTTTAGGTTTTGGGTTTTCTTCCCCAGTGGTTAGAACAATATGACAGAAAAAGTAGAATACAGGTCAATAAGACATGCAATTAAGATTTCCAAAGTGAGATTATGCTTCCAAAGATGATAACTAAAATAGAAAGTGCACATGCTGACTGATGGAGAAAAAGTGATCTCGGCAAGTCATGACCCTGAGAGGATGAATGTCAAAGCTCATGGTAGAAGGTAACAGCATATAACTTTCACATAACATATCAACCATTTACATACCATTACACTACAAGTATTTGTGTTTTTCAATTTATCCTGCACCTCGGGAAGTACATAGTTTGGTAACAGCTTAGTGGAATAGAAAATTAATTTCTTATCAAAGAAAGGTTTTAAATTGATTAGCTTAAACATATACTTGTAGAATAATAGTTAATAAAAACATTCAGTTTTTTCCATACCCTTGTGGGCTACTGGTATGCCTACATCTCCTGTATCCCCTAGTTTAGCCATCTTAAAGTTTCTTGATCCACTCATGCAAGAAGGTATATAAACCACATCTAAGAAAAAATGCACAGTAAGTTTTCAATATTGAAATACAGTTATCAAAAAGGAAAAGATAAGCTGAATTGTCACTGAATTATTAGATACCAATAACCTTTTACATTTCAAAATCAGTGTAATATTTACTAAAAAGTAACAATTTTGGTATTCAAGGAATGAACTCTACAAGTGTCTCATTTCCAAATTTGGTTTGTTACATTATGTTAGTCTTTAAAGGATCTGTGTGAAAAAGCTATTATATCAAAACTTATTTATCTTAAAAAAAAAACAGAAAATGCTTCTATATGCAAGTTAATATCCCTTGAATAATTATCAATTCAACATAAAGCTTTGATGCCCGATAGTTACGGAGAGGAGGTAAGTGGCTAGAGTTTAACCCAATTCTAGCACCCTCCCTGCCCCTAATCATCTCTGGAGCAGCAACAATCTACTCTTCAGTTTGTGTGCACATACACGGAACCCATCAGAAGTGAGTTCTCTCAAGTTTTGTCATCAGTAATTTCAAAATTACCTGTCTTGCTTCCTTCTTTCCTTTCCTCTTTCCCCTAAACAATCCCTGTTCCTTTCAAAATTAATCTCTAGTTCTATGGTCTTGATTCTTTCCATTTACTTCTTTTTATGGATTATTCTTTATTCTTTATTAGGCAGTGGTATTTCAGAATTATAATTTCTATTTCTTCATCTTCTTTGCTCTTTCTCCTGTGGCTAGAAACATTTTCAGAAATAAAAACAAACTTTATGCTTTCCCTTGACCCTATTATGTCTTGAACTATTTATTATTCAATGGCTCTTCGTCCAGATTTCTCTAAAGGGAGCTGAAACCCGGCCACTTCCAGTGGTCTGAGGACAAGCAGCATCAGCATCACCTGAGGACTTATCAGAACTGCAGGATCCCAGACCTGCTGAATCAGAGGTGCGGTTTAACATGGTCTCCAACAGGGGCTTCCTTACAGTTGAAAAGCTCTGGCCTATGCACCGAGTCTCTTCCAAATCCTCTCACCTTACCTTACTTTTCTGGAACCTAGTGTCAAGTTCCTCCTCGATTTATGTCCCCCAAATTGAAAATGCATAAAAAGTCATAAACTTTCCAATGGCCTTTTTAATAAGGCTATGAATTTCCTGATCTCTCAATAACTAATCATTCCTTTCTTTTTTTCCATTTTCTTATTCTGGATATATATACTACCTGGTAAAATAGCAACTTTTTTTTTTTTGGTGCCGGAAATTGAACTTAGGACCTCGTGCTTGCCAGGCAGGTGCTGTGCCACTGAGCTGTATCCCCAGCCCTTTTTTTTTTTTTTCTTAAAGTGGCAACATTTTATATGAAATTCTCCAATCAGAACTGTGGAAAGAATTAAGTTCATGAACCAAGGTACCACTGAAAATACATGTACAGCTGACCATGTATGTTTGTATTTATCTGTAGTAAATAACATAGCTCTGTATAATCTAGTACTTCAATCCTCGATGCCTTCCCAATGGTGAGAAGACAGGAAAAATGGAAAAATTCTGCTCTACTTCTCTGTCAAGATTTGGTACTGGCAGCTCACTTTATGTAATTCCTACACTTCTCCAACCTTGCTCTTCCTTTTTCTAAAGAATTACTTTATTTTCCCACCCTCTGTACTTTCTTCTTTTTTCTTCATTTACTCCCTGTAGTATTATTCTTTCTTATTCTTCACTCCCTTCTCTATTTTTTAACTTCCCTTGGACCTTAGAATAGCTTGAAATGGAACTAATAATTTAACTCCTTTTGTGACTCTCACATTTTTTTTTTTTTTTTTGTGGGTACCGGGGGTCAACCTCAGGACCTCGCGCGCCAGCAGGTGCCTGTGCCACTGAGTGATATCACCGGCCCTTTTTTCGTATGTGGGTTCCGGGAGTCGAACTCGGGCCCTCGCACTTGCCAGGCAGGCGTGTACGCCACTAAGCCATCTCACCGGCCCAGTGACTCTCACATTTTAACCTGTTGCTGAAACGTGATAATATACATAACTTACCACTATTTTACTTTTCTTTTCCCTTACTATGCACTTAACAGATAATTTTCTTTGGCTATTAGAATTATAGCAATGCTCCTGTTTTAAACAAACATGCTATCAAATGACTTCTAAAAAAATGATACATTTATATACATTTCTTACCTTCCACTTGACTATTTCCTGCAGGTTTTCCTTTTTCATCTGCAGCCGCAAATAAATGATCAACAGACTTCTGTGGAAGATTCTCAGAGATGCTCTGTTAAAATTAGTATAGTAGTAATGAGGTGCATAAAGATTTTCTAGTCATTTTCTAAGACATTACCTGATTTTTCTATCTTAAGGCAATTAGATTTAATAATGGGAAGCATGTACTGAAAACCAAAACATCTCAAATGAGAATCTTATGTCAAGCCCACTTTGCATCTCCACATGGGTGCTAACTTTGTAACGCAAGCATGGAAAGCCACAGGAGGGATTCACAGACAAAATTCTGTCTGATGTGCATATTTCAACCTAGCTTCAGAATACCTAACTCTACTTTGCATTCCCCAACAAAGATAACATTAAAAAAGTACAGATTTAAATGAAATATTTTCAAACTGTAAGATGTTTTTATAAGTGTATATTGTGATATATAATAATTACATTTGTTTTGGGGAACTGGTACATGTTATTATTTCTTGATCACCTTTGTTCCCTATACCCCCTACTATCACTTTCCCTTCCCTGATTAAACAAATTCTTGTAAGTACACTTGCTATAATTCAGCATTAAATATTTCTAATCCCAGAAGTCATTTTAGTGTTAAAATACTTGGCAAGCTAAGAAACTTCAGAGTATCATGTTGACTACAAACAACATTGCAGAAGCGGCTTCATTTACATAAACAAGGGCTTAGAAAAAAAACTATTTTTTTTGGGTAAAATTTTTACTGATAGGGAAAATGGCTGAAAATAAAAATGTACTAATAACTTCATGGTACATTCAAGTAACAGCACGCGAATATTAGACACTACATATAACTGTTTCCCAATTAAGAAAGAACTTCAAGGGCCGGTGAGATGGCTCAGCGGCGTAAGCGCCTGCCCGGCAAGTGCGAGGGCCCGAGTTCGACTCCCGGAACCCACATACGAAAAAGGGGCCGGTGATATCGCTCAGCGGCACGGGTGCCTGCTGGCACGCGAGGTCCTGAGGTCGACCCCCCAGTACCCACAAAAAAAAAAAGGAAGAACTTCAAAAAAGTATAAAAAGACTTAATATGAAGGGCAGCAGCATAAAAACTTTTATTTATTAAGTGCCCAAAATGTGCCAGGTACTTATTTATACATTTTCTTTTCTATTTGTTATAAAACTATAAATGATGATGATGAAAGTTGTACTTCCTGCTTCCTGGTCACTGGAGGGTGTTACAACAATGGACAGACACGGCTCATGGCTCTCTGCTCTCTGTCCAGAATGTCCTGCTAGACTTTCCCACGGCTGGCTGCTTCTCACCCTTAAATTAGCAGCAGTTCCCTCTCATTCCCAGCCTAACTACAAACCCCCTCAAAATTCTCTAACCTAGCCAAGCATGGCAGCACATACCTATAATTCCAACATTCTGGGAGGCTGAGGCATTGCCAATCTGGGCAATGTGGTGACTTAGCAAGACTCTGTCTCAAATTAAAAAAGGGTTGGAGATGTAGTGCAATGTGAAGGCCACAGGTTCAATTCCAAGTACTGAAAAAAAGTGCTTGCTGTTTGTTTTTCTATCACTATAGCATAAGCCTTCATCTGATACATTCAGTGTCCAACTAGCTAACACAGAGTGGGTACTCAAAAACAGAGATTTAGTCAATGTCAAAACATTTAAAATCTCATCAGGGAGGCCTCAAGCACCAAGCTACTATACTCCTATAGGATATCTCCATTAACAATTTACTAACTTACCATTTCTAAACTAGCAATTTATAAGCCACTCCCAACTTTCTTATTCTTTTCTTGACACTACTATTTTGTTGTCTTCAGGTTTAGTAAAATATCTTCACTATTTATTCAGTCACTGCCAACCCACTGAGATCTTTCTGTCTTATATTTATATGCACATTTTACAGTTTTCAAAGTACTTTCAAATTTCTTACCACATTTCTTCATTACATAGATCTGAGAGGTAGATAATGTGCCATCTTTATGATATAGTAAGGTCACCAAAAGCCGAATAGGTTAAATGATTTTTTTTTTTTTTTTTGTGGATACTGGGGGTCGAACTCAGGACCTCGCACTTCCCAGCAGGTGCTTGTGCCGCTGAGCGATATCACCAGCCCTTTTTTCTTTGTATGTGGGTACCAGGAGTCGAACTCAGGACCTTGCACCTGCCAGGCAGGTGCTTATGTCGCTGAGCTATCTCACCGGCCTGGTTAAATGATTTTTTCCAAGACTCAACAGTTACTAAATGACAGAACCCGGATACTAACATGTCTTGTGACTTTAACTACTGTGCTGGTACAATGCAGGAACTGCTTAGACCTAAGATATTAGGCCCTTCCCACAATGTCACTTTAAAAGAAGTTGTCATTATTTACACTTTCGTCACTACAGGCATGGCTGCCATAAAGGCACTCAATGCATTCCACATTCAAAATCGGTTTCTGCTTTTTAAATACTATAAAACCAAACTGCAATTATAGTCCCACGTATTTACAACTCCTCAAGTCCTTTCTTCTCCTGAATTATTCCTTGCAGATAAATATATTAACACTTTCAATCCCCACTTACTATCTTTTCAAGTTACAAGCTCTAAAAATTATGATCCAAACATTTTTTCTGAATCTCAACAGAACTTTTACTCATCGGCCGTAGGCTGACCTGGAACAATTCTTTCGTTTTTAGATCAACTTAATTTCAGAATCTAAGCTGATTGCTTGTGACACCGAAGTCTTTGTTTTTAACTGCAGTGGTTTCATTAAATGAATCCTATATACGTAGTGGTAATGTACTTAGCACTTCATTCATCCGTTCATTCCTTCATCTGTAGTACAGGGGATTAAACCCAGGGCCTTCATATTGAGCTACGACCCCAGTGCTTTTTACTTTTTGAGACAGAATCTCACTAAATTGCTAAACAGCCCAGGTGATTATTAACTATGGGTTAAAAAATGTGAGGAAATAATTTCTTAGAGACATATGAAGAGGTGAGAAAGTAGAGACAAATTATCCCCCTTTATATTTAAACCTCAATCAATGCTTATTTCAAAAATAATTACAAACAATAGGCAATACCTCAGAATCCCAAGGCGAATCATCATCTTCTCCTAATCCCAGTGCAAACATCGTATCTATAAAATGTAGTCACAGACACATTAATGAGAACATTTACTTCTGTAAATTTTACATATATACACAAATCTATCTGCATTCATGAATATTTCAGTAAGATAAAAGTAACAGTGAAAAGAATTTCAGAGGGTTGAAGCAGTTTGAGAAAGAAGCTGGTGGAAGGAAAATAGTAAAAGAAAAAATTTAAAAGAAATGGATATCATCTTTTGGATCTATACACTTTTTAAAATAATAGTATATAAACAAGAAAAATTTTCACGGCTATTCAATAACTTACCACTTTTATAATTTTTCTGCCCTCCATCAACATTAGTCATGTTGTCGTTTGTTTGCTCTTGCGAACGTTTTTCTTCTTTTCTAATTGCTGGCCCTGTTGCTTTTTCCTATTAAAAAAAAAAAGAAAAAGAAAAATAACTGAACATCAAAAAATATACACTTGCCCACCCACCCAGTCAGTCAGTAAAATGGAAACAATCACAGGCAAATCTATCAAATCATAGGGATTACTCCGGGAGAAGCTGAAAACTGCTCTATATGCAAGCAGAAGCAGAGATACATGAAAACAAATAAAAACAGAGAAGTGTATTTCATTGGTTCCACAAGTGGGGTCCAAAGTTAGGGGTCAAAAGCAAAAACAGGGCCGGTGAGATGGCTCAGCGGCTTAAGCGCCTGCCCAGCAAGCGCGAGGGCCCGAGTTCGACTCCCAGAGCCCACATACGAAACAGGGGTCGGTGATATCGCTCAGCGGCACAGGCGCCTGCTGGCACGCGAGGTCTTGAGGTCGACCCCCGGTACCCACAAAAAAAAAAAAAAAATCAAAAACAGTCAGTTCTACCTGGGAAGCTCAGGAAAAGCCATAAACCTAAAGTCCTATTTTGAAAGGGAGAGAAAGGGCATTCCAGACAGGGCAGCAGAAACGAAAGGATGAGGCCTGAAGCAACACAGCAAGAGAGGGCTGCCCAACTAATGTGACAGAACCGGAATACAGTTCCTGGAATGGCATGGACAGATAAAATAGGAGCATCAGGAGCCAACCACATGAGACTCTTCTCAGGCTAGAATGTGAACTTTGCCCTTTGAGTAATGGGCATAAAAAGATCCCACCTCAAAAAGGAAAGAAGTTTTAGAAGAGAAATGGTGATGTGTTTACAGAATTAGGTATTTTTAAATGCCAGTATAGCACAAGAAAGAAACGTAAAACCCTGTTTTAAAATTCCTATCCCCCTATAAATGGCATATACCAATAGTTCTAATTTCCTATTTATATCATATGGGATGGCAGTTAAAAATTGAAGAAAGGGGGCTGGTGAGATAGCTCAGCAGC
Organism: Erethizon dorsatum; assembly: GCA_028451465.1. NCBI lineage: Eukaryota > Metazoa > Chordata > Mammalia > Rodentia > Erethizontidae > Erethizon > Erethizon dorsatum. The sequence goes on along the minus strand of CM051833.1, from coordinate 40,833,459 downwards.
ATAAGCGCCTGCCTGGCAAGTGTGAGGTCCTGAGTTCGACTCCCGGTACCCACATAAAGGAAAAAAAAAGGGCCGGTGATATCGCTCAGCAGCATAAGTGCTTGCTGGCATGAGAGGTCCTGATTTCGACTCCCAGTACCCACATTAAAAACAAAAAATTGAAGAAAGGTTGTGGGGTGTGGTGGCACATGCCTGTAATCCCAGTACTGACTAGCGGTGACAGGAGGATTAATGTGAGTTTGAGGCCAGTCTGGGCTACATAGTGCACTCAAGGCCAGCCTGAACTACATAGCAAGACCTTGTCGAAAATAAATAAATAAATAAATAAACAGCCGGCCATGGTAGTGCACACCTGTAATCCTAGCACTTGGAAAGCTGAGGTAGGAGGATCGCCATGAGCTTGATGCCAGCCTGGGCTACACAGTGAGTTCAAGGCCAGCCTGGGCTACATAGTGAGACCCTGTCTCAAAAAGCCTAAATAAATAAATAAATAAATAAATAAATAAATAAATAGAAGGATCTAGTATAAAAAATAAAGCCATCATATCAAAATTGAAGATTTGTAAGTCTTGAAATACTTTTCAAATACTGTTCTAATACTCGTGAATCACAACCCAGTATTCATATGAAGGGGCTAAACCTATCAACAGGATTCCTGAGTTATAAGATAAGGGAATTTAGGTGGAAGGCTTTATAACTATAAGTATCGAGGCTGGAGTGTAGCAAAGCAGTACAGTGTTTGCCTACCATGTGCTGGGCTTGATCCCAAGCACCAAAGTGGGAAAAACAAACCCCAAAACCTATGAATACTGAACTTAATAATGCTCCCTTAGAATAATATGAAATATCCCCATTGCTGGAAATATTTTAACAATTAAAAAAATCATCTTCCAGAGATAGTTTTTTTTTGGGGTACCGAGGATCACACTCGGGATCTTGCACTTGACAGGCACGTGCTGTGCCGCCAAGCGATATCCCCAGACCCCTTCCAGAGATAACTCTGTGCACTCTCAGCCATCTTCCTTCCTTATGATTCTGTGAAAACAGTCAGATTGCTTTAGGAGAAAAAAATCATAAATTGTGCTTTCATTTATGTGATGTATGCATATGCATGTTCATTACATGAAGACATTATTAGGAAAAGATAAATCAGAATCATTCTAGAAAGAAATTTCTTCTACATTTTTTAAGAATAGTGCAGCTTAAAACTTATTTTCTCGGGGCTGGTGAGATGGCTCAGTGGCATAAGTGCCTGCCGGGCAAGTGCGAGGGCCCGAGTTCGACTCCTGGAACCCACATACGAAAAAAGGGCCGGTGATATCGCTCAGCGGCATGGGCGCCTGCTGGTGCGCGAGGTCCTGAGGTTGACCCCCGGTACCCTCACACACACACACACAAATTTATTTTCTTGGGGCCGGGGATATAGCTCAGCAGCACAGTGCCTGCCTGGCAAGTGTGAGGTCATGAGTTCGACTCCCAGTACCAAAAAAAAAAATATATATATATATATTTTCTCATGTAATGGATACAGATTAAAAATATTTAGGGCTGGGTATAGCTCAATGGCACAGTGCTTTCCTACCATGCATGAAGTCCTGGGTTCCCTAGGGGAGTAGGAGAAGACTATCTCAATTATATAACTGGGAATTTTAATTCATGAAACAACGACATACAATGATTATTTATTTTTTCTTTATTCTCAAGAAGATCTAGGGCCAATGAGATGGCTCAGCGGCTTAAGCGCCTGCCCGGCAAGCGCGAGGGCCCGAGTTCGACTTCCGGAACCCACATACGAAAAAGGGGCCGGTGATATCACTCAGCGGCACCGGCGCCTGCTGGCGCGCGAGGTCCTGAGGTCGACCCCCCGGTACCCACAAAAAAAAAAAAAAAAAAAAAAGAAGATCTAAAGCATTTGCTAAGATTATACACCAACAGTAATACGTTAAATAGGGATACATCAAGCACTAAGTTAAACTAGAAAGCATAAGAATGAGTCAAATATTAATAATTCATAATATACCCAGTAAGGTCTAAAATAGATTTCATTGTGCATTATCTATGAATATAGGGTTTGCTAGGTTAAATAGAAGATATCACTTTACTGAATATAGCAAAAATGAAGATTACATTTTCAGTTCATTACAATCAATCATAGGTCATATAAAAGCATTTATTTTCTAATATATAATAGAGTTTTTACTTTTATTTAACTCTTGTTTTTATATTTCATTTTGACTCTCTTACTTGATCTTATTATGAAGTCTTATCTTGCCTTGTAAATCAATCTTCTCATTCAACCTCAGCTTCATATTCTTCTAGCTATATTTTTGATTGTTTTCTAGTTCTTTCCTTCCATAACAACATACCTAAGAACTTTTTGCTCCCATCAACTTTTATAAATCTCAGTTTGGTACATAAATCTCTCCTGTTGCACATTTTCTATTATGATCTTATGGTCTTACATTTCTGTCTAGGATCTTTGTCATCTTATGTGACTAAAAGCATAGGAGAAGTATTTGAAAAAAGATCTTACTTTTGGTTCACGTGATGGTGATGAAAAGGAAGATGGAGAAAAGTTCTGGACATTGACTGATGTTTTAGAAAGGGTTTCAACCATGTCTTTGTTTTTACTATCAGAAAGACTGTTGTCAATCAAGGTTCTATTTCCTGGTTCCCCAATGCCATATTTTGCTTCTACGACAATAAAAACAAAGTAAATTATACACGAAAACATCTACAACTTCAAATCAATGACTAGCACAGGAACAGGCAGTTTTTACCAAACAGCTTACGATTTTTCCTGGATTGTTGAGCAGCAGCCCATAGCTCAGTTAGGTTTACTTTTGGGACATTCTAGGAAAAAAAAATAGCTTTAAGAATTACAAGTATCCAATTTGATAAAATAATGTTTACCATTACTACATGATCTAACATTAAGAGCCCAGGATCCCCTTGTTGCTTTTGCTGTCTTCCGCCGCCATGAACTGTTGCCCTCTGCCATGTGCCACCCTGCCTTGGAGTCAGCTGATTATGGACTGAAACCTCCACAAACTCTGAGCTAAAAAAAACTTTCCTCCTTTCAAAAAAAAAAAAGCACAGGTTTTAGAATCATTCAGATGTAGATAAGAGATGACAGAGATATACTAAAATGTTATTCCCTACACCTCTAATTAATTATATAAATACTAGGACATTTACTAGACTGTTTTCTTAACTAAAATAGCCAAAAACAAACATCCCTCTGCAGTTGAGAGTACTTTGAAAAACTAACATTTCGGGCCGGTGAGATGGCTCAGCAGCATAAGCGCCTGCCTTGCAAGCGCGAGGGCCCGAGTTCGACTCCCGGATCCCACATACGAAAAAGGGGCCGGTGATATCGCTCAGCGGCACGGGTGCCTGTTGGCGCGCGAGGTCCTGAGGTCGACCCCCCGGTACCCACCAAAAAAAAAAAAAAAAAAAAAAAAAAAAAAAAAAAAAAAAAGAAAAACTAACATTTCATGAAATAAAAATTCACTTCTCATTACACTTTGAATTTATTTGCATGATTTATATTTGCATGAATTACTTCATGAGGAGAAAAATTTAAGAGTTGAGTTTTTAGTAGTAACTTATTTAGATGGGTTAGAATTACAAATAGTGTAAGTTGCTTCTATTCTGTATGTCAAATAGAGAATGAGGAATGATTATATCAGTTCAGCTCCTTCCAAGAAAGACAGGAAAAAAGACAAGAATAAATCCTGTGCAGCAATGATTGAAGAATCAAAGCCACACAATCACTAAACAGAAAGATGTAACTAAATATGAACATGAAGATGGACTGAAAGAATGGACACTAAAGAAGTGTTTTCTGCAAAGAAAAACTTAGGGTTAGAGGTAAATCATTTTAAAGAGGTAAGGGAGGAGAAAGACACACAAAGAAAGACACACACACACACACACACACACACACAGAGGTGGGGGAGGGAGACGGGAGATGACTAGTTAACTAAATATGAACTTAAAACAAAGAAGAAAAGGAAAAATATTAAGAATAAGGTATGTAAAGAAATAGGGGCTTTTGTTCAGTCTTCTAAAAAATTACTAATTTGTGTTATGCTACAATTATTTTTTATAAATACTAAAATAGATTAATTTCATTACTATAGCATAGTTCAATTAAACATGCTAACTTCCACAACCTGAGAACTGCAGCATTAATACTAGAGAGAGAAGAAAAAACAAAATGTTCCACCAATTTTCCATTTAGAGAAAGAACTGCTAATTAGAATTCTAGAAAGGAGGAAAGTTTTTTCTTGAAAAGATGTATTTAATAGAATGGAGTGGGCTAAAAGAAGTTTAAGAAATTTTAATATAAAATCCTAAGTTCAGAATTAAAGGATACTAGAATATACTGTAACTTTCTTTCCTATTTATATTGCTCTAATTCGTTTCCTTATTTGTGACATATTTCTTCAAGATAACTCACCTGAAATTATATATCCTAAGCATTAAAAGGGAATATAATTTAGGCCATATTTTTAGAAATTCAATAGACTTAACTATTACATAGATCATGCATACACTACTTGTAAAATTCTATTACGTAGAAATCCATTTATTGACATTCAAAATATATTAAAATGCTTCTTAATACAAAACACCTTATTCCAGGTCTTCAGGATACACACAAACATATTTCCTAATCTCCAGTAGCTCATAATAATGCAGGAGTTTTAAAATGAATATTTTAAAGTACAAGAACTTCTGAAACTTGAAATGTTAGAATGAGATTCTGATTGGATATTTTTAAAAACTATAATGCATACAATTTCTTAAAGCTTTACCATCTGATTATTTAGAGCATCTAGTTCTAGAACTGGTTATTATTTTGGTCAAAACACATATTCTTCAAGCAGATGAAAAATTTTAAAAACAGTACCCTCTTAATGGAGGAATGACTTAGAAAACACAGTGCAGTCAGGTTTGGTGGCACATTAATGCCAGCACTCTGGAGGTGAGGCTAAAGGACCCCAATTTCCGGCCCTGACTAAAAAAGAAATTAAAAAAAAAAAAAAAGAGGGCCAGGGATGTAGCTTATTGCAAAGGCCCTGCGATCAACTCCCAGAAACAAAAGAAACAAAACAACAACAAAAATACTGTAATTCTTTAGTAATACAAATTTTATGAAACAGATTTTAAATTTCTAAGTTTCCGCAATTACCAGTGTTTTTTTAGTCTAAAAACAGAACCAAGAATAGAAAGAGAAAAAGCTCTTATAAAAACTGTAGGATACTAAAATAAAAAGTACTTAAAGGAAAAAAATATATTTTATGCACTGTGAATTTTTGAAATTAAGGCATCAAAATTCCATGATTATTATAATATCTAATGGGATCCATTAAAGATTTATTTAGGCATGAGTGTTACAAAAGTCATGGTAGTATGATTTAAAAGTCACAGTAAGGTATACTTATCCAAATAATCCTTGACCAAATTTCGTATATCCTCTATTGTGGGAAAGCTTTGCCAAATACAATTTTCCTGTCATTATGTATTTCCTAGTCCATTATGTTTTTCAGTCCCCAGGACCTCCAAGAAAGAGAAAAAAAATTTTTTTCAACTAGTCTTAGTTCTATAAAATGGTTTTCCATGACTAACTTTCTATATAAAACCATGGTAGGTACACCACTGCTAAATTTGAAGACTAAGCACTATACAAAGCAAAACTAAGAGGAAGAAAATTAACTTCGCAAAAGAGCACTTGCCTTGTCATCAAAGAGACCGTCATCGTCATCTGATGTAGGCCAGGAATCATCAGGACCAGGTTTGCTGGGAGACCTGTACGCAAACACATACAACAAACGTGGTTGAGGTCTGTCCTTAAAAACTGGGGAAAGATTGGCTATCTGTATATCAAATGATGCTTCTTGGTTGATACAATTAAAATTTGACTTCCATTTTTAAAAACTTTTGCTTACTTTTTTCTGTCTCCACTTCTTCCAATCTATGAAACAGTCAGTGAAGACTCCTTGCACTCCCACATCAAAGAGTGATGGCCAATAGCCCAGCAAAGCCTGAGAATAATTTGTCTCTACAAATTGCCTGCTCTGAAGGCTGAACTGAAAATCCAATCAATGGCTGACATAACTTTCGTTACCTGGACTGAAACAAACCTGACAACCTCAAGGTAGAAAGATACACTGTCCCCTATCCACAGTCCATCTCTGTTTCAACGACTAAGCTGGACGTGATGGTTTAGACCCAAATGTCCCCTAGGATTCTCTCGTGTACGGAAGGTGTTAGGATCACAGGGACGCTATACTCATCAGCACACTCATCCATCTGCAAAGTTCAGCAGCGGGAAGTGCTCTTCGGAGCTGGGGCCTGGCTGGAGACAGGTCACTGGGCCACGACCAGGAAGGGGGTATTTCATCCCCGCTTCTTCAGCCCTCTCACTGCTTCCTGGCTGCGGGGTAAACAGCTTTCCTCCACCAGGCTGTTCCTGCCTTGGAGCTGGCTGAGTCAAAATAAACCTTTCCTCCTTTAAGCTGTCGGTGTTGGGTATTTTGTCCCACTGATGGGAAAGTTCCTGAAAGTGACTAAGACACTGGGTAACTCAGAAATGGCAGTCTCTGCTTTTTTAGTATGGAAACCACTTACTAAGACAACTCTATTACTTCCCTTTACCCTAAAACAGTCCAGAGAGACCTCTGAAACTTTAAAAATGTTTGAAGGCTAAACATACAAAAGTCAAAGAAAAAAAAATATATCTTGATCAATCAATTGATTGACCTTTTTCCAGGGAGATTAAACTATTAAAATTATAAAATCCAATTATCTTTCTTGTATGGCTCTGTCTTTTTCAGGTACACATAAAGTAGCAAAACTTTCATAGATACTCTGACAGTCAAGCAGGAGCTGGCTGGAAAATCAGCCCTCGTAGCTGCACCTGTTACCCTAAATTTAATCTAATACCCTTTCTTAAGTGCTCCTGCTCCTTCATTGCTCTTCGCAGGGCTCCATGGCAGTCTCCACTTCAATCATCAGCCCGTGAAGGCATAGATTCCTGCAGCAAGGATGTGCTCGAATAACCAAGAGCAGCTGCTCCTGGAAAGAAAGCTATTTGAGTGACAATCACCTGCCCTCAGCAGAAGCATGTTACCAGCTATCAACTGAACACAATGACCTTCCAGCCAATACCACCCCAGTCCTACCCTACACATACAGGAAGGACATCAGCAAGCTGAGAAAAGAGGTGGAACTGAGGGACAACTGTCCTGGGTCACAGAGTCATGAAGTTCAGCTACTTCCATTCCCCTGGTAGTTAGGGGCCCTAAGCCACCCTCTGTAACCTGAGAAGGAAGGAGGTGATGGTGCATTTCTATCTGCTCTAGAGACTTCCTGATGGCTCAAATTACCCTAACAGCTTTCAATAGAAATCTTGAAGTTTGTCAGTTCCTCCAATTAAACAAAAAAGTAACACTCTGTTCAGGACTCCTTTGAACCCCCAATTTTAATATGCCTTTCTAGATAACTCCCAGTATCTTGTGTCTTTAATTCCTGTATTATCTTCATCAAACTTGTGATAAACCTCAATATTCTGATTTCTAAAACCCCACTCTTGGGCCGGTGAGATGGCTCAGTGGCTTAAGCGCCTGCCTTGCAAGCGCGAGGGCCCGAGTTCGACTCCCGGAACCCACATACGAAAAAGGGGCCGGTGATATCGCTCAGCAGCACGGGCGCCTGCTGGCGCGCGAGGTCCTGAGGTCGACCCCCCGGTACCCACAAAAAAAAAAAAAAACCCACTCTTGCCCAACCTAATGTTGTTGTTCTTCAAACCTGCCCTTCCTGTTCGCCGCATTCCTATCCTCTACCACTGGGCACACTAGACTCGCTCCTCTGTTCCATTATTGAAACACTCACAGAATGAGTAATAAGGAAGAGTACTGGACTCAGGAATTATGGAACCTGAGTTCAAATCTCATTTTTGCTATGTACTATATTCAGATAAGTCACTTCAATATCATTGAGTTTCAAATTCTCTATGAGAACAACCATTTGGCTAGTATGTTAAACACAGGTTGAAGCACTAGAGGGTATTTTGATTGGTCTCTTAGAGTCCTTAAAATCTGAAAATCTACTTGTTTTTGATTCTGTCTAATGAACAATAAGAAATACTAAGGTAACAGAAATGAAAAAAATACCAAGAAAAACAGAAGAAAAAGTTAAAAAAAAACAAGAAAAGATTTTACTTATGGGGGAAAAAGATAAGAATAAAAGGAAAAAAATTCACAGAACTAGGCAGGAGTACTAGCCTGAAAGAAAAACCAAACTGGGAAATCAGTAAGTAGAGAAATGCATTAAAAATATCATCCCAATAGATGCTTAACATAATTAATATAACATGATTTACATGAAGAAAGTCTTCACTTCCAGATCTGACCTAAAAACTCTGATGGTAAAAACAAGATATTGGTTATCAGTGCAGTCATCATTATTAGGACAAACTCTTGGACTTGCACCAGGCCTCTCGGAAAAACTAAACAGACTTGACGCACACCTAACTGTGACTTTCTGGATTGATCTGATACGGCCTGTATTTTGATCCCAGCATTGCAGAGGTCCCTGCCCACCTCTGCAGAAGGCAACGGCATGCATCTGGGAGCCAGGCAGGCTAACAGTAAAAACACGGGTCAGCTACTTATTAATTATGGGATCGTGGGCCAATTAAATAACCTCCCTTAACAACAACTGCCTAATGAGTAAAAAGCAGGTTATAATAGCATAGGTACTTCGTCTAACCTGGAGCAGAACACTAAAAAACATCAGTTTCTTTTCTGTGCATTCACTGATTAGTTAATGTATGATATTTAACAATCTATAAATTCCTACCTGGTTAAAGAGTCATCGCTAGAACTCTCACCCACTATTAAAAGAAAAAGGTAAAAAAAATTTCAATCAACAAAATATATAAAATATTAAAAGTATAACACTCTGATGCTTTGTTAGAAAGTATTCTTTTTGACTGCACCTGTAGACTATTCTAGAACGAATATTAATTAAACTATTGATAGGCAATGCATTAAGAACTCTTTCCATTTTTTATTTATCAAATACAAGGAAGAATGGAATTTATCAAAATTTGATAGCTAAAAGCAAGCAAATTGCTGTGTACAATGACATCCTAACTGAGTGGTGTCATACTGACAGAAATGGTATTATCAGCAGTATCAGTGGCATAAGCTGACAGTGGCAAACAAATAGCATGATTTTTCTGGACTAATGGCACGAGGAACAGTAATAAAAGAGTACATTTATTTTGTTATGACACAAGACAGATGCTGCAGGTTTTCAGCTAAAACTGTTGAGTTTTAGGGTAAAGAATTCTATTACAAGGAAGCTGTAATGGGCACTCTAATTTGCAGCACGGCAAAATATAGGAAACAAATCCAAAACAAGGATTGGTGCAATGACTACCAGCTCCCAGTGGAGAAGAGCTCATGAGAAATCAGTGTACTCACTCTTGCTAATGCTCTTCTAAGGAAGATGCTAATGAGCTCTCTAAGTTCTCGCTATTCTCTCTGTCTTACGTGTGATGCAAGCAAGGCTCAAGTTTATCTGCTACCTTCTCATGGAAAGAACCATTGCAAAGATCAATCCCTTAAGAACTTGTCCAGTCTGCAAAGCTTAAAAGGCAGCACTGGAGGGGGCCGGTGAGATGGCTCAGCGGCGTAAGCGCCTGCCTTGCAAGCGCGAGGGCCCGAGTTCGACTCCCGGAACCCACATACGAAAAAGGGGCCGGTGATATCGCTCAGAGGCACGGGTGCCTGTTGGCATGCGAGGTCCTGAGGTCGACCCCCCGGTACCCACAAAAAAAAAAAAAGTCAGCACTGGGGGGCCGGTGAGATGGCTCAGCGGCATAAGCGCCTGCCTTGCAAGCGCGAGGGCCCGAGTTCGACTCCTGGATCCCACATACGAAAAAAAGGGGCCGGTGATATCGCTCAGCAGCACGGGTGCCTGTTGGCACGCAAGGTCCTCAGGTCGACCCCCCGGTACCCACACACACACAAAAAAAGTCAGCACTGGGGAGGTTGTAACCAGCTGCCAGGAAGCACTATCTTATATGAAAAAATACATAAAAATAAAACCATTAACTCACTGAAGCTCTCCGAATGTGCCAAGTAAAAGAAAAAAAAATTTGGGCTGGTTGAGATAGCTCAGCAGCATAAGCGCCTGCCTGGCAAGCGCGAGGTCCTGAGTTCGACTCCTGGTACCTATATACAAAGGAAAAAAAGGCCGGTGATATCACTCAGTGGAACAAGCACCTGCTGGCAAGCGCGAGGTCCTGAGTTCGACCCCTGGTACCCACAAAAAAAAAAAAAAAAGAAAAAAAATTTTTACTTCATGTAAACTATGAAAACAAAAACAAAAACAAGGGCCAGTGAGATGGCTCAGCAGTGTAAGCGCCTGCCTGGCAAGTGTGAGGTCCTGAGGTCGACTCCCAGAACCCACATACAAAGGAAAAAAAGGGCTGGTGATATTGCTCAGCGGCACAAGCACTTGCTGGCAAGCACGAGGTCCTGAGTTAGACTCTCGGTACCCACATAAAAAAACAAAAACAAAAACAAAAACAAAAGAACCCCAAAAGCCTCGGATTTCCTATGACAGAAAATCGATTCACAGGAAGTCAGGGCTGGGGCTGGGCTCAGTGGTAAGAACATGTGCACAGCATGCAGAAGACCATTGAATCCTTAGCACTGAGGGAGTGGGGACCAATAAAAATAATGATAAAATCTGTCATGTTCTAATAATATAACATGACTTACACTTAGCCCTCAAAGGAAGAAGAGCATCTTGATTCATCTACAGTTTTCTTCACTCCCTCATCTTACTTCCCAGTGCCAGGTAGGTATGAAAGACTCTGATGCATTTTGTGAAGCACAGCCCTTGACAGCGTCTCCTTCCATCCTCAAAGGGTCTGTCTGGACCCAAAAGAGCAGGACGGTCCAGTTAATGCTGCAAAGTTCAGGAGGACGTCATTTTTCTCGACCCTCCTCATTAGGGGGAATCTCCACAGAAAGCATGCCTTCTCAGCATGTGGAGCATATGTCATCAGCTCATATTCATAAACAAAAAACAAGGAAAGAAAAACAAAGGCTGGAGGTGTAGCTCAGTGGTAAAGCATTTGTCTGGAATGGTCAAAGCCTTGGGTTCAATCCCTAGCATCGTCCCCACCAAAAGAAAGAAAAAGCAGTTCAAATAAAGCTTAAATGATTCCATTCAGTTACCTTGAACATTTATTATTCAAAAAACATCCACTGTATTATTCCAACTATGTAGTTGTTCTGGTAAAATCAAAACTCTCGGGCCGGGGATATAGCTCAGCGGCACAGGGCCTGCCTGGCAAGCGTGAGGTCGTGAGTTCGATTCCCGGTAACAAAGAAAAAAAAAAAAGAAAGAAAAACTCTCCAGACAATGAAAAGATCAGTGGTTGCAGTGTTGGGGCTGGGCATGGGCGCGGAGGCAATGAACATATGAAACATAGGAGCTATCTAAGGCTATGAAACCATTCTATATATGATACTACAATAGTGAATATGTGTCATTATACATTTACCTAGACCCGTAAAATGGAGAACACTAACAGTGAACCCTATGTTAACTGCAGACTTTGGATGGTAAGGATGGACCAGTGTAAGTTATCATCTGTAACAACTGTACTGCTCTAGAGGAGGGCACTGGCAATGGAAGAGGCAACCAACGTATGGGAGGCACAGGATAAATGGGAAATCTCTGTATCTTCCTTTCAATTTTGCTGTGAACTTAAACCTGCTCTAAAAAACTAAGTTATTAGTGGATAGGGAATAGCTCGGTGGCAGAGTACTTGCCTGGCATGTACGAAGTCCCGGGTTCAGTTCCAAGCACTGGAAAAAAAAAAAAAAGAGAGAGAGAGAAAGAAAGAAAGAAAAAGAAAAAGCTATTAATTAAAAAAATAGTTACTGAATCTACTATTACCATGTTACAACAATTCATAGTCTATAATTTGAGATAATTAAAAGATCAAAGTAATAGAGTATAATTATCTACTAAACTGAAGAATATAAAAATATATAGAACAATTTAAATTACACACTTAGGCAGGAAAATAATTGATAAAAGTGACTTAACATTTTATTTTTAGTGACATAAATCACTTTTTAGTGATACAACCATGTATAATATTCATTTACGAAGTGTAACTCATTTACTTAAAAAATTAGAACTTTACTATCATGTTAGTATAGAGAAAATACACATACTAAGTTAAAACTCTTTTTCATGTATAGGATTTAAGGAGTCAAAATTGAATAAATGAAATGTTTTAGATTATGAATTTCCCATAATTCACTTCTTAAATAATTCTGAATTTTAGATTATTAAGAAAAAAATTAAGAAAAATATAAATGCAATTTACACAGTGATTTTTTTAACTGCTCTTCTGGTTTCAAAACTTTCTCTTACTTTTTTCTTTTCTTTTCTTTTTGAGACAGGATTCTCACTACGTAGTTCAGGCTGGCCTTGAATTCACTATGTACCCAAGGCTGGCCTTGAACTCGAGGTGATCCTCCTGCCTCAGCCTCCCGAGTGCTAGGATTACAGGCATGTGCCACCACACTCTTACCTTTTTATTAGGATAGGACCACCAAGTGCAATGTACTATTAGAAGTCTTACCTGGATGGTTAGTTTGAGAATTTTTAAGTCTCTTTTCTTCATCTTCAAAAATTTGCCTATATAAAAAAATTACTGGTTTAATATTGATATGAAAATATATTAAATTACTAAGAGTATTTCAGTCAATATTAGAGCTAATATTAAAACTTTATTCCACACAATTCAAATCTGTAAGTTCTACAAACCTTTATTAAAGGTAATTAATAATACCTGGTTATTAATAAGAACCTGTAATTGAAGAAGAAAAAAGAATAAGGTGAAAGGGTCATGAACCAAGAAGGGCAAGACAGCTCCATGCATTAGCTAGATTAGCTCCATTTAAGGGAAAGTGTCTTGAACTCAGAAGTCCCAGCTCTGAAATCAACAGCTATTTGTTCTTGGACAAGTCATTTCTCTTAGGCTCAAAGTCTTCTTATAAACAATAAGGAATTTACTGCTTTAGTTCACCAGGTTGCTATGAAGATTTGATGAGGTAATATAGAAACCTGCTCTCAGAAAAAGTGAAGCAATGGAGTGATCTGTTTCTTAATGCTAAACTATTTTAGAATCCGAAATAAAACCCAATGTGTATTTTTTCACAGGTTCTAATATTCAAATGTTACAGTTACCAGAAAATACTAGGTCCTAATTTTGATTATCAGATGTTCCATTCTCTGTGGCTTATAATTCATGGCAAATCAACTTTTTAATAATTTGTAACTACGTTTATTTATAAATATCTCATTAAATTAGATAATATAATTGTCCCCTACTACTGAACTAATCATGCCAAAGACAAAAAACTAACAGATGTCAAGACCTGGCATAAAACTTCAAGAGGAAGAGGTAACAATCATAAATATGTATGCACCAAATACAGGAGCACCCAACTATATAAGACAATTATTGATAGACATGAAAAATCAAACAAGCAGTAACACAATTGTAACGGGGGACCTTAATACCCCATTGTCACAAAGAGATAGATCGACTAGACAAAAATATCAGCAAAGAAGTATCAGAACTGAACCAAACCCGTGAACAAATGGACTTAGTAGATGTCTACAGAGTGTTCCACCCAAGATAATCAGAATACACATTCTTCTCAGCTGCACATGGGATGTTTCTAAAATAGACCATCTACTAGCTCACAGAACATGCTTAAGTAAATGCAAAGGAACTGAAATTATCCCATGCATATTATCTGACCAAAGTGCAATGAAATTGGAAATTAATGGCAAAACAAACCACAAAAACTCCATAAACACATGGAAGTTAAATAACACCCTCCTGAACAACCAATGGGTCACAGATGAAATTAAAGAAGAAATTAAACAATATCTACAACTAAACAAAAATGCAGATACAACATATCGGAACCTGTGGCAGACAATGAAAGCATTCCTAAGAGGGAAATTTATAGTGGTGAATTCTCACATCAGGAAAACAGAACGAGCACAAATAACCTAATGTTGCGCCTCAAGCTTCTAGAAAAAGAAGAGCAAGACAAATCCAAAGCCCATACAAGGGAGGAAATCATAAAGATGAGAGCAGAAATTAATGCAATTGAGACTAAGAAAACAATACAGAGAATTAATAAATCAAAGAGTTGGTTTTTTGAAAGAAGACCTGGCATAGACTACCATCCCTCCTCTATCCAGCAAAACTCTGAGTGTGATTCCAACAAACATCTGCTGGTTCAATTTCCCTGTCTGTCTCCAATGGACTTGGAAGACAAAACCCTCTTTTATATGTGGAGACTAAGTCATGATGGGGCTTAGCTCTCTTAAGTCCAACTAACCTACTGTGAATTCAGAGAATTTTATTTAATGGCTTCCTTATGCGATAGAATTTGAAAATATTCTAGAAACTTGATGCTGAGACACGAGTAGAGATTTTCATTACTAAACAGTTTCAGGGGCCAATCAGAAGTTGGCATCAATTCTGGGGGTGATTTGAGAACTTTCACAACCTAAGAAAAGGTGCTACGTACCATAAAGGGCTTCTGGGTAAAGATCTGGTAGCAAAGAAAAAAGAAACACCCATCTCTTTCTGTAACATTATTTGAACCTCTCCAGTAGTTTACAATGATCCCAGCTCATATTTGCTGGCAGAAGACTAACAAAGGTCTCAAAGGATAAGCCACCATGAAGGTCTAGGCTAATAGGTAGGCTCCACATAGGATTCTGAGTAGGTGGGAAGAATCATTTTGCTTACTATGCATGTGGCTAAGCTAGGAGGTGCAGCTGCCAAAGTAAAGTGCTGCTAGTTCAGGAACAATAACTGAGCGTAAAGGCCTAAGAAACAAAAACAGAACTACAAAAAGCTGCAACTTAAGTCTAAGAGTGCATTACCACGAAGGGTCAGGCATCTCATCAGTAAGGACAACCTGGTAGTAAAGGTTAATCGTCACTACACTGCAAGACAGATTTAACAGCAACATAATCAACAAAATCACACCTGACTTGTGAAACAGGACTGACTTCCTTGGACTAAGGAATCTCTTAGGTTCTTGGAAAATTCCAGGAGGAGGGTGTAGGAGATAGCTCCCGCAGGAAAGTAACACGATTTTCTGCTAAATTAGACATTTTAAGACCCAAGTTGCTGATTAGAAAAATCAAAGATGTGACATTACTTGTACCCCATAGAGAATTATACGAGCAATAAAATGGGGTCCCTAAGGATAAAGATCCTCAAATCCCAAGACAGGGTCCAAGGGTGTAGCTCAGTGCTACAGTACATGCTTTGCATCTGTGAAGCCCTCAATTCAATCCTTACTTCTATACTTCATAAACTAATATAGGGGCCGGTGAGATGGCTCAGCGGCGTAAGCGCCTGCCTTGCAAGCGCGACAGCCCGAGTTCGACTCCCGGATCCCACATATGAAAAAGGGGCCGGTGATATCGCTCAGCGGCACGGGTGCCTGTTGGCGCGCGAGGTCCTGAGGTCGACCCCCCAGTACCCACAAAAAAACAAAACAAAACATAAACTAATATAAAACTGCTTTAGCTAATGTAAGATCAAATGACCAGCAAAATCAGATTACAAATAGCAAATCTCAGGCTTAGCGCACCACCCCCAGCCAAAGCCAGTGTCCACCTGGCCCTGTGCTGAGCTGGAGGAGGGCTCAGGAACTGAGCACTCTACCCCCAGCTGATGCCTGCCTGGGCCTCACAGAGTCAGGAGGACCCAGAACTGAGCATGCCATCCCCCAGCCCCTGGGTTCCCCACAGCACAGGGCAATAGAGGTGACAACCAACAGACTGACCTGATCAAGGAAGAGACCAATACCCAGAGAGTCCCAGTCCAGAACTGAAGTGATAGCCTACCACGGAGACGAGGTGAGAGACAGTTTTGGAAGATAGGCTGAAGAGGGTGACAGCTAAACAGGGATCTCCTGGGATCCCCTGGGAGGTCTGGGTTTTGACCAGGAAGATCAGGGGGCCTCTATTCTCTTGTGGGACGCCAGGTGTGGTGGGAGTAATAGTCAGAGGGGCAGTTAGAAGAAGGCGGCATTTAATGTAGTGGTATGTTTGCACTGTGGCACCTACATCCAGCAGAACTTAGTGGTCTGAAGTCAATATATAGGTCAATATAAGGGTTGTCTAATTTGCTTGAATGATGGTCCTCTTTGTTTTGGTTAAGGTCTGTTTGTGAGTGGTGTCTAGGATTTGTCAATATCCAGTTGAAATTTGATGCCATAGTTGTTGCTGAATTTACTACAACAGCCAAGGTAACATAGTAGTGGCTGGGAATTAGTTTTCTCTCTATGCCAGTATCTGCACAGCCTGGGGGTCATAAACCATACTGTGGCTTACTCCCCCAAAACAGGACACTAGGCCAAAGAATTTGTAAACCCAATCACAAAAAACAAACAAAAGAGACAGAAACATGAAAAGACGAGGCAACAAAATGCCTCCAAAATCTCCCAACTCCCCCAAAACCAGTTTGGAGGGCTCTCGGGGAGGAAATCATAAACCACATAGCAAACAGGTCTGAAAGGGAACCAATGGAGGTAAAACAGTTCAATAAGTCAATTGGCAAATTTAAAGAAGAATATGAACAATCAGATAATGACCCTAATGAAACGAATGATCAGCAAGTCTAGAGAAGACACTAATAAACAGCTTTTAGAACTAAAGAGATTCAAAATATGAATGTCTAGCATAAAAAGAATAGGAATCCATAAAAAAGTTCGAACAGAAATCCAGGAGATCAAAAACATGATTGAAAGTATGCATAGCAGAAGCAACCAATGTGAACAGCGTCAGACCTAGAGGACAGGACTGAGGTCAACGATCACTTAATGAGAGATTCCTTAGAAATAACAAAGGAACATGAAAAATGGATCTGACAGCTTCTAGATAACTCAAAGAGGACTAATATAAGAGTAACTGAAATTAGTGGAAAATCAGAAGACAGCACAAAGGGCATAAAAAACCTGTTTATGCAAGTAATAGCAGAAATCATACAGATAGTTGAAGCATATAGAACCCTGAATAGGCATGATCAGAAAAAAACTACTCCATGCCACATAGTTTAGAAGACCAGAAATATAACATAAGAACAAAATCTTAAAGGCTGCTAGTGAAAAGCAATGAATCGCCTATAAAGGAAAACCCACTAGAATTAGAATAGATTTCTCAACACAAACCTTAAAGGCAAGGAGAGCATAGAATGAAGTATTTCAAGCTCTTAAAGAAAACAACTTCCAACCCTGACTGTTATATTCTGCAAAATTATCTCTCAAAGTTGATGAATAAGATACTTCCATAGTAAAGAAAATCTAAAGAAATTTATGACCGCTAAACCCAATATTCCAAAAAATTTCCAAAGATATCTTAGGAGACAATGAAGCTAACAATGTCAAAGATCCAATAAAGCAAATACATCAGATAGGGTAACAATTAAGTAGAAGGGAAAAAAAGCAAAACAGCAACAGGAAATTAATACGACAGGAATAAGTCAATACCTATCAGTCATAACTGTCAACGTAAATGGACTCATCAATCAAAAGGCACCGATTGGTAGAATGGATCAAGAAACAAAATCCAACAGTATGCTATCGACAAGAAACTCATCTAGCTGGGCACGGTGGCGCATGCCTGTGATCCCAGACTGAGACAGGAAGATCACTGTGAGTTCGAGGCCAGCCTGGGCTACATAAGCAAGTTCAAGGCCAGCCTGTAATATATAGTGAGACCCTACCTCAAAAAAAAAAAAAAAAGACATTCAACACAAAAAGAAATTCATAGACTAAAAATCAAAGGATGAAAAACAATATTCCATATAATTGGAACCCAAAACAAGCAGGAGGGGCTATGCTATTTTCAAGCTGAAGCTGGTCAAAGGAGGTACCCCCACCAAAAAAAAAAAAAAAAGACACTATTAGTTAATGGATCTATTCAATAGGAAGAGATAACAATTATAAACATACCAAACCACAGGGACTCAACTTCATAAAACAAACTCTGATGGAAATAAAAGGTTAAACATCAATATAATTATAATAGGGGATCTCAATACCCCATTATCACAAATAGATCAACTAAACAAAAACAAAGTAACAAAGAAATATCAAGGTTGAACCAAACCTTGAACAAATGGACTTAATACATATACAGTAAGTCCCCTGACTTATGAATGAGTTCCATTACGGGAGAACGTTTGTAAGTCAGATTTCTTTGTACGTCCAACGAAATGACTTCACCGGCACAGCAGACGTCACATGTTTCATGATCTTGTCCTTGTTCTTTAGAACTGGTTGAATGATTCATGGTATAAAAATGAGTGATATCTACCATCTTTCTGCCTCAGTCCAATCTCCCAATTATTTTCATTTTTGTTTCCATGGTTATTGCTTTGCGCTTCCTGCAGTCCCTTCCACATCACCACTGCTTTTCCTCTTGCTTCCAGACATCCTGGGCTCTGACTAAGCACTGTACCACGGTGCACTATCGTGCTGTACAGCAAGCACACAGCAGCACACCTGTGACAATGTCCAGCAGACACATGAGCTACTTCTGTGATTTGTTTGCATCTACAAATGTCTGTAATATGAGGTCCGTTTCTATCTCTGAAAGTTCGCAACATGAATGTTTGTAAGTTGGGGACTTACTATATACAGTGTTCCACCCAGCAATAACAGAACATGCATTCTTTTTAGTCCCACGTGGTATTTTCTCCAAGACAGACCACGTACTAGCTAATAAAACACGCCTAAGTAAATGCAAAAGAACAGAAATTTTACCATGCATATTATCAGATCACAGCGCAACGAAACTAGAAATCAACAGCAAAAGAAACCACAGAGATTATGCGAACATATGGAAATTAAACAACACACTTTTGAATAAGCAGTGGGTCACAGAGGAAATTAAGGAAGAAAGACGACAGTTCCTGGGTTTAAATAACGCAAGTACAGCATACCAAAATTTATGGGACATAATGAAAGCAGTCCTATGAGGGAAGTATACAGCAGTGAATATCCTTGTTGGAAAAATAGAATGAGCTCAAATAAATAACCTAATGATGCATCTCAAGGTCTTAGAAAAACAAGAACAATCCAAACCCAGAGCTAGTACAAGGAAGGAAATTATAAAGACCAGTGCAGAAATTAATGAAATGGAAACTAAATAAACAATAGAAAGAATCACTGAATTGAAGAGCTTTGAAAGAATAAACAAAATAGATAAAAACTTAGCCAATTTTACCAAAAAGGGAAAGACACAAAATAATGCAATTAGATATGAAAAAGGTAAAATCGCAATAGACATTGCTGAAATCCAGGTAATTGTTAGCAACTACTTCACAAAAATATATGCTAAACAACTGGAGAACTCAGAAAAACATGGAGAGATTCCTAGATATATATGAATTACCAAAGTTGAACCAAAAAGATATAAAAATCCTGAATCAGGCCGGGGATATAGCCCAGTGGCACAGCACCTGCCTGGCAAGTGTGAAGTCCTGAGTTCATTTCCCGGTACAACAACAATGACAAAAAAAAATCCTGAATCATCCAGCATTAGGCAAGGAAACTGAAGAATTAATAAAAAAAAATACCAACCAAAAAAAGCCCAGGACCTGATGGGTTCACAGTGAAATTCTACAAGAACTTCAGGGAAGATCTAATACCAATATCCTTTAAACTTTTTAGTAAAATTGAAAGGAGTACTTCAAAAATCATTCTTGGAAGCTACCATTACACTGACCCCAAAATCAGACAAGGATGCAACCAAAAAAGAGAACTACAGGCCAATTTCTCTAATGAACACAGATGTAAAATTCCCTAACAAGATACTGGCAAACCCAATGCAACAAATCATCAAAAGGATCATACACCCTCAGCAAGTAGGTTTCATCCCATGGATGCAAGGATAGTTCAATAAACACAAATGAATAAATGTAATTCATCACAAAAACAGAAGCAAGGACAAAAATCACATGATCATCTCGATAAATGCAGAAAAAGCCTTTGACAAAATCCAACATTCATTCATGAAAAAAGCCCTGAAGAAAACAGGTATAGAAGGTCTTTATCTCAACATGATAAAAGCCATTTATGACCAACCTACTGCTAACATCATATTAAATGGGGAAAACTGAAAGTCTTCTCTCTAAAATCAGGAACAAGACAAGGAGGTACAGTATCACCACTCCAGTTCAATGAAATATTAGCCAAAACAATCAGGTAAGGGAAAGAAATAAAAGGGATATGTATAGGAAAGGACTGAGTCAAAATATCATTATTTGCATATGATACGATCCTCTACTTACAAGACCCAAAAACCTCCACCAAAAGACTCCCAGAATTGATAACCAAATTTAGCAGTGTAGCGGGATACAAAATAAACACATGAGAGGGCCAGGGATATAGCTCAGCGGCACAAACGCCTGCCTGGCAAGCACAAGGTACTAAGTTCGATTCCCGGTACCAAAAACAAAAAACAAAAAACAAAAAAACCCCCACAAAATAAACACATGAAAATCAATAGCATTACTGTACACTAATAAAGAACTCATTGAAAAAGCAATTAGGAAAATAATACCATTCACGATAGCATCAAAAAATTAAATACTTTGGCATTAACCTAACTAAGAAAGCAAAGACTTCTACATTGAAAATTAAATCACTCTGAAAAGGGAAATTGAAAACATCAGAAAATGGAAAGATATTCCCTGTTTCTGGATAGACAGAACCAGTATTGTCAAAATGGCCTTCCTTTCAAAACTGATAAAGAGACTTAATGCAATCCCAAGCAAAATACCAACATTGTTTCTCACAGAGCTAAAGAAATAGTCCTAAAATTTATATGGAATCAGAAGAGACCCAGAATAGCAAAAGCAATCCTGCGTCACAAAAGCAAAGCAGGTGGCATCATGATCCCAGACTTGAAGTTATACTATAAAGTTACAGTGATTAAAACCACATGGTACTGGCATAAAAACAGGCATGTGCATCAGTGGAAACACAAGAAACAGAAACAACTCCAGGCACACAGAACTATGTGATCTTTGACAAAGGAGTGCCAAAAACATACACTGGAGGAAAGATAGAGTCTTTAATAAATAGTGCTGGGAAAACTGGATACCTACATGCAAAAGATTGAGTCTACATACATATATCTCACCATGTACTAAACTATAATCAAAATGGGTCCAAGATCTAAATTTTAAAACAGAAACAATCTGCTCAAAGATAAAATATGAAATACTTGAAGACACAGGAATAGGCAAGGACTTTCTGAACAAAACCCCAATGGCACAAGAATATCAAGAATCAACAAATGGGGTCATATCAAATTAAAAGGCTTCTGTACTGCCAAGGAAACAACCAACAGCATGAAGAGACAACATTCAGAATGGGAAAAAAATTTTGCCAGCTATTCCACAGGCAG
The DNA here is from genome assembly GCA_028451465.1 of Erethizon dorsatum. Lineage (NCBI taxonomy): Eukaryota > Metazoa > Chordata > Mammalia > Rodentia > Erethizontidae > Erethizon > Erethizon dorsatum. The sequence continues at coordinate 40,811,889 of CM051833.1, read as the reverse complement.
AGGACTAATATCAAGAATATATAAAAAACTCAAAAAACTCAGACCCCCCCCAAAATAAAACTCAGTTAAAAAATGGGCAACTGAAATAAAAAGATACTCCTCAGAAGTACAAATGGCCAATAAATACATGAAAAAATAATCACTATTGCTGGCCATCAGAGAAATGCAAATTAAAGCTACACTGAGATACCATTTTACCTTAGAAAGAATGCTTATCATCAAAAAAATCTAATTATAAATGGTGACAAGAATGTGGGGGAAAAGGAACTTTTCTACATTGATGGTAGGTATGTAAACTAGTACAACCACTATGGAAATTGGTGTGGAGATTCCTCAAAAAACTAAAAATAGAAATTCCATTTGAGCCAGCTATTCCCCTTCTAGATAACTTCTGAAAGAGTTAAAATCATACTAAAGGGGTACATGGGTATCCACGTTTATAGCAGCACAATTTATAATAGCTACATCTTTGAAACAGTGTACATGTTCATCAACAGAAGAATGCATAAGGAAAATGGTACCTATACACAATGGGGTACGACACTGCGATAAAGAAAGATACTCTTGAGGCATTCACAGATAAATGGATGCAACTTGAGAACAAAGTTAGGTGAAATGAGTCTGATGTACAAGCTCAAATACTGCATGGCTTCTCTTATATGAGAAACACAATATACATATATATGTATATGTATGCATAGATATATACACACATATATATGTATATATATACATATATATGTGTGTATATATATATAAAAATATATATAAATATATATATGTATATATATAAAAATATACAAAACAGGAAGTAGGGAGAAGTTACAAATACTTCTCCAAATTACACATTTCATTGTTTCAAAAGTATTATTAGTTTATCTTAGATCATTGAAAAGAAAGTTTTGTGTTATCTCTTCTTTTTTGTAAGAATCTTTTAGGTTTACATCTTGTACTCTGAGGAAGTACTTTGAAGATAATACACGGTGTATTAACTGTTATTCCCTTATTATTTTGATAAAAACTTTATTTTCTCATAAAAAAGCAAACATCAGTCAATATTACTGTATAACAGAGCACGAATCCTACTATACAGTGTTCTTTGTGTTGCCCAATCCAAATAACTGTTTTCTATCTGATGGTTTGTGGTGATATTTTTCATTATATCCCAATAACTGTAAGTTAGTCTTCTTCCTATTGATTTATTTAACTGCATTATTTGACTTATTACTACTCTAGAACACTACTAAAGTCTTATTTAAAAAAAAGAACAAACAACTATACCTTACTGGCTTATCCATCGCATCAATATTTGCTTTTTCCTTTTCCAACAATTCTGCCACTTCCAGTCTGTTTTCCCTTAGAGCAAGCAAAAGTGGTGTGAGGCCATTCTGTGAACAAGCAGAAACAATTTATAAGCCGCATAATTGCCTGTTTCTCACATGAACTGAAAACCTTGTAAAAGACCCTATGACTCTAACTTAATCTAGATAATAATACACAGCAGCCTCTGCCTTCTTACTCACAGCGCTTCCATGTGTGCTGCTCCTGACCTCTACCCTCTGCAGTGCACTCTCGCTGCCCAGAGTTGCTACATGAACTCAGGGTCAAAACTCGCTTTAGACATTCACTGATTCTAAGGATCTTTCCATCACAGCATTTATCATGGTACTTTGGAGTTATGTAACATCTCCCACCTAAATCAAAAGCATCTCGAGGGCAGGGCCCATGTCTTTTATCTCAGTAGCCCCAAACCCTAATACACAGCAGTAAAAGATTTAAGTATTTTTATTGAATTAATGAGCTAAATTATCGTCTCTAGGGCAGGGATCCTCAGTCTATACTCCAAAGAATAACTTTCCACAAGTTCTATGTCTCAACAGATTCAATAATCATCTGTTTGAGAAATTACAAAACTGCATTATTTGTTCAGTATTAAAACCTCTTTAACTCTGCTTTATTCCTATTTGACGATACTTTTTTTCTGACAAATATCAATATCTGAAGAGTTAAAGAGTTTCAGGGATACGGTGTGGAGAGCTTTCCAGTAACATGGAAATTTCTTCTGGGTTACGGAGGAAACTTGCAGGATTCTACTTACGGTGTCAGGATCCAAATACAACTGTCAACCATTCCTGCTTCAGACGAGAGCCTAGGACATGGTCCCTCAATTGTGAGATGGGCTCCAAATGAACTTTGATTGCTTATTACTAAACTGTCTATGGGTTTTTGTCCTATTATTAGATGAAAATATTATCTTAGATGTTAGAGAGCTCAGTACAAAACTTCAGTTCTCATTTATAATGATAATCCTGGGATCCACATGCATAGCTACTGTTTTTAATAAGTTTTTTTTCTTTTTTGTGGATACCGGGGTCGAACTCAGGACCTCACGTGCCTACCAGCAGGCACCTGTGCTGCTGAGCGATATCACCGGCCCTTTTTTCATATATGAGTACTGGGAGTCGAACTCAGGACCTCATACTTGCCAGGCAGGCGCTTATGCTGCTGAGCTACCTCATCAGCCTTTAATAAGTTTTTATTCTGGTTCCATTTTAATTGCTAAGGTTATTTCTTTATTTTAGGCAAAATATAAATCAGAGGTAAAATATGGTTTATCAATAAAGATTCTAATACTGCTCAATATGGATTTTTTAATAAATAAATTGTAATGCTCAATATGGATTAATTTTATCATAATGAAAGCCACTAAGTCACTTGTATTTTTAAGGGACAAGGCTGAAGAGGAAGATATAATATTGTTGGTAACATGCATAAATTATCCAGCTATAATCATAATTAACTTAATAAGGCTTATAGACATTTTAACAGGATCACAATTATTTATAGTATAAGGGAAAACTTTTTAAAACAACTTCTAATTCAATTCCATTTCTAAGAATTTACTATAAAATATAAATTATATTCTTATAAATTAATATAAAATATCTTGAAACTCCTGACTCTTTATTAAAATATGCCATAATTTAAGAGCTGGAAACTCTCATAGAGGCACAGTAGTGGACAGGAGGAAACACAGAGGTGGGTCAACAGCAAATTGGAGAAAATATGTGAACTTCATTTACAGGGGGCACACCCTAACACTCACATGGGCTCTGAAGAGACTAGATTCCCTTCTTTCAGAGCATCTTGAACCTCAAATTGTGCTGGAATTTCCTGAAATTTCAATGTGGATTCAATTTATGGAATAAATCGAACATAGCTAAGAGCCACATTTAGTCCACAGTCTTTTGCTTCTATCTTTGCTGGGCATGTGCTTCCAAATGGTTGTGTACAAAGCAAGTGTTTGCATGTAAAATCCTCCTTTAACATCATGTTTTACCAAAAACTGAGGTCCCACAATGAAATGAAAAACATTCATTATACATATTTCAATAATTATTCCAGCACTTAAATTTATCCTCCATTTGTATGCAATTCTCCCCGACTGTTAAATAGTTTCATAGAAGTGCTGAAACTAAATTATCAAAAGAATTCCCAGCTGGCCACAGTGGTGCACACCTGTAATCTTATCACTCTGTGAGGCCAGGCAAAAGGATCTAAGTTTGAGTTCTGTCTAGGCAACTCAGTGAGACACTATCCCAAATTTAAAAAAGGGGTGAGGAGCACTGAATGCTGGGGATGTAGCTCAGTGGGAAGGCCCTATGTTCAATCCTCAGTACCATGAAAAAATAAAAAAATAAATAAAAATTTAAAAAAGCATTCCCATCTATGTTCTTACTAATTTCATGGATTTCTGCCAGGGCTCACTGAACTTAACACTCTGAGACAGTCTATCACATGCCTTCAACTAAAAACAGGCTCATGGCTGGTATTATTCAAACTCCTGCAAATAATCAACATTTGTTGACCTCATGCCATGAATGATAATAAAGAGAGGTGGAATTCTTAAAGATTCAGCCTCAACCATAAGTGAATTTCTACAGAGCTTCTCAATGGCAGTGGATGACTGAAGGTTGGAGGGAAAGTGGTGGTATTCTGCACACCAACAGATCTCCCTGACGATACTCCTTTTAACTTCCCATTGACAGAGGGAGAGAAAGACAAATGAAAGTTGGGCTAATATTGCTGTAAAGGAGAGATTAGAAGAAAGTGGTATTTAATCAAACTGATCTAGAGATTTAAGTTTCTGAGAATTAGGAATTCATCCATTAAACATACTTATCTCTTATATAGTTCTGAGCTATACCAGAATTTTGAGGAAATATTTTAAAATATCCATGTCAGGCCTTAATAGATTTACTGAATCAGAATCTCCAGGGCAGAGCCTCAAATTGTACATTTTCAAAACTTTCCCAAGACCACTGAGCTGCACAAGTCTAGATGAGAACTGGAGAACCTAGAAGATCACTTCAGTCTCATCTCTCATCCACACAGCCAATTCTTTTCACTATTTGAGGATCTGGCCAAAAGGAGGGAAAGTAAAAGACAGTTACTCCATGAAAGCTCCATTTAATCCTCTTGGCTAGGGGCAGAATAGGGACTAGTAAACTCAAAAGGCAACTGATTTCATGATACAAGCTCCTTCTCTCCCAGCTCCCAGCAAGACATTAGCAGAATTTAGACCCTTATCTTAGTTGCTGTTTCTGCCTGAAAAGCAGAGGATGTCTGTTAATTACTTGTCCATCCCCCTTGTTTTCCACCTAATCACCATTCAGCCAGTGCCAATCTGGCTTCCTCAGAGTTCTCCTAAAATTGCAGGTTTGCAACTATACAACTTTCTTTCATAATTAAGAATTTTTATTCTCAAGCCAGGTATGGCCTGTAATCCTTGCACTATGGGATGCTGAGGCAGGAAGACTGCACGTTCAAGCCCAGACTGGCAACTAAGTGAGACCCTGTCTCAAAATAAAAAATAATATAAAAGAGCTGGAGATGTAGCTCAGTGTGAAGGCCCTGGGTTCAATTTCCAGTACTGAAAAGAAAAAAATAGGGGGCCGGTGAGATGGCTCAGTGGCATAAGCACCTGCCTGGCAAGCGCAAGGTCCTGAGTTAGACTCCCAGTACCCATATATGAAAAAAGGGCCCGTGATATTGCTCAGTGGCATGGGTACCTGCTGGTGTGTGAGTTCGATCCCTGGTACCAACAAAAAAAAAAAAAAAGAAAAAAATAATTTTTATTCCCAAAATTGAAGAGCATCTTGTCTATACACACAAATCAGAAAAGTATTTCTTCAAAAACAAGCAAGCAAGCAAACAAGCAAGCAAGCAACCAACCAACCCCCATTGGCCTGCATTATTTCTAATCACTTTTCCTTTTCATTTTTCCCATTTAAGTGAAACCACTGAAAAATGAATCATTTTTATAACCTGTCAACAGCAACAAGATTTCTACTTATAAAATACTGTTCTATTTAAGTTTTAAAATAATGCCTACTTCCAAGGCAAATTTTGCTGTCCTGTGTTGTTCTACACTAATTGAGGAAAAAAAAAAAAAAAACCTTTTGGGAAAAATATCAGAAAAAAGATTCACTTTTTAAAAATTCAGTGTTTTCACAAGTACTTGCTGTAAGTGCATAAAAGGAACCCGTATCCTCTGGTATTTCTTTAAAACTGTCAACATTTAAAGTGAAATGTTTAACAACTAAGTTATTTAAAATACTGTATTTCCACTCATGGAATGCTTGAGCTTCTAAATATGGAAAAATGATCCTACCTATATGTCACTGTTAATAAGAATGTATTTCAAATATTTTGGAAATAAGATTGATTGATCTATACCTTGTTTTTTGCCTCAGTATCTGCATTGTATGAAAGCAGCCTTGCTGCTATCGATGTGTTTTCATGATAGATCGCATAATGAAGAGCAGTGTTGCCGCTGGCATTGGCAACATTTGGATTTGCACCATGTTCCAAGAGAATAGTCGCACATTCGTCATGGTAGCATTGTATAGCCTGTAGGTATTGTAATAAGAGAGATACTGTCAACTTCAGGAACTCAAAACAGACTTTCCACATGCATCACCAAGTAATTATATTTAAATTACATCCATTCGCTTTTATTTTCAGCATTTAAATACAATGCATCTCACACTGAAATTGTTGGCCGCTATCTACCTTAATCAGAGCGGTGTTACTGTCACTGTCACAGGCATCAATGTCGCACTTCCTCTCCAGCAGGAGAGTCACCACTTCTGGATGGCCAAAGGCACAGGCAAGATGCAGAGCAGTCCTGTGCCAGTCAGAAAGATTATTAGGAAATTACAGAGCTCTATTTCAAAATGCACAATTATTCATGTAATCGTGAACATTAAATAACTTTCAAAACAAGTATTTCATTTTCTTCTAAAATGTAGAATACTTGTTAGCTCTTATTACTCACCAACTAATGGAAGAGCAGCCGGGTGATTTTGTGTGTGTGTGTGTGTGTGGTGCAGGGGACAGAAGCCAGCCTTTTGCACATACTAAGCTAAGCGAGAGCTCTACACTGAGCTAACTCCCAGCGTAGCGTAGCCTACAGGAATAGCAAGAGCATGCCTTGGATTTAGCTCAACTTGGGTTTAATTCCTACTTTAAGTTCTTACTTTCCAGCTATTGTTTAGCCTTTCTATGCCTTGATAGTCTCACCTACAAAGAGGATTGAAAGCAGTTATCTCACAGGACACCACTGTGACGGTTAAATAAGAATCCATGCAAAACATTTAGAACAATTTCTAGAACAAATAACAGCTCAATAATTGTTAGATACTATAGTTACTATTATTACTACTTAACAAAGACAGCACTTCAATTAAGTAAAATAAAATAATTCAAATGCACCTATTTTGCAGAGTTAGGATTATTTCGATAAGTCTTCAGATTTTTTTTTTTCACATTTTAACATCTCTGTTAAAATGGAAAGCCACATACGGCTCACAAGACTACAGACATGTTATAACTATAACTGGCAGTGTGGTAGGGCCCCCCTGACCTGTCAGGGTTGGAACTTTTTACAACCTAGCAATAGCAGCCTCTGTGGATGCAGGTGTAGTTCTGATGTAACTCTATAACATAAATCATACCCAACCGGACTATATAAGGGAGACAAAGACACAAAAATTGTATAAAAGGGTGCAACCATGCCATGCTGGATGTGAATCTGCTGAGTCAGTGCCAGCACAAATAAAGCTGCTTGGTGGGAAAAAGGCCTTGGTGTCCCACCTCTCTACATGAAAATCCTGCAGCAGTGGCTTTTAAAATGTTTTCATATAGAGTCATCATCACACAATCCATGGTGCCTTACATTAAGTGAAATATGATGTATGCAACAGGTCTATGGCAGCTGTAGTCATATGGTTGGTATTTAAAAACTACTATGAGTAATGAGTGCTGAATAACAATAAAACAAGATAAAAGAAGAAAATAACAACCGTAAGCTTGATTTTCATTTTAAGCTGAATAAAATCTAGGATTCAAATGGGTAGGTATGGCCCATTTTACCCAGTATTTAGATTTATAGAATGCACAGAAATCAAATATTTCTAATGCTTCATATCAGCATTTAGTACTGTTACACATTTTGAAAAGAGCAGTTAATGATTCTCTTATAATTTCCTACCTTTGGAACATGTTTTTGTTTGAAACGAAAGAGGAAAAGCTCCAATTGAAATTTGAGTTCTTACTTCAGTTTTAAATCTTTCAACTTGCTAGACTGAACAGGTAAGCATGATAGTTTAAGGAGGGAAGGATCCTGATAGTAGAATACATAATTGGTATTCAGGTTATGTTTGGCAATTAAGTGGATTGAAAGAACAGATAAATACTGTTGGGAGTATAAAGGAAAGCAATATTTCTGCAATAGTAATAATCGTTTATTTTTGCTATCTTCTACTTCCATAAGAATACAATTAAAATGATCTATACTTGCATATATGTAAATCTATACATAATAAAATGCATATAATTAAGAGTACACATAATAAAATCTGTAAGCACAGATAATTCCTTTACTTCTGAAGAAGTTAAGAGTTGGCAGAAATACCAATACACACACATACACACACACACACACAGAAAAAATTAAAATTATCTGTGCTAGACTAATATTCCTGTTTTTCTCAAGGATTATTTTATTAATAGTAAACTTTTACTAGGGTTTTATACATATTTACTGTAGAAATCACAGACAAGAGAAAGAAAAGAAGGGCACGCAGAACTATTGCTAAAACTAATCAAAAGACAGTCCGAAATGCAAGACACAAAAGATGTCAAAATAATGAATTAATACTGAGTATAGTTTCTGGTGTCAATGCAATTAAGTTAGAATCAAAAAGATGAGAAACCCTTAAATATTAGGAATAGAATGAATTTTTTTTTTTTTTTTGTGGGTACCGGGGGGTCGACCTCAGGACCTCGCACGCCAACAGGCGCCCGTGCCGCTGAGCGATATCACCAGCCCCTTTTTCGTATGTGGGATCCGGGAGTCGAACTCGGGCCCTTGCGCTTGCAAGGCAGGCGCTTACGCCGCTGAGCCATCTCACCAGCCCTAGAATGAATTTCTAGATAAAAAAAGGAACAGAAACTTTCACTTATCATTCAAATGCCTGAAAATATATTTTGCCACATTTTGTACACATTTTTTTGGCTAACACAAGACTGCAGTCTATTTATGTGTATGCAAAATCAAACTCTTTTCTCACTTGATATATCAAAGTGCATCTTTCCACGTCAACATACATTGATATCTATGCCAACTTCAATGATTATATATTATTCCATCCTATGCACTGCAATTGATACAATCTCTTCTATGGAGTCTCCTTCATACATTGCTATTTTAAGCAATGCTAAAGAAAAGCAGATTACATGTGTTTCTATGTCCTAAAGGTATTTCAGTAACATGGAACTGATGGGTGGAGACACGCTTTTTAAAAATGTGATACAGTACTTATATCAAATTGCCTATTTGAAAAAGTCATGAGCCATCTTAAATTTTAAGCAGCAGTATAAACTGCTCTTGATCCTCACAAACTTTGTAGCTGGAAAACAGGATTTCATTCCTCTTTAAAATTAAATTCCCTTTACCAGGGATACTAAATATTTCTTTTTGTGTTTACAGGTCACTTGTAAATCTACCAAAGAATACTTTACCCAATTTAGAGTTCAATATAGCTCATCGGTAGAGTCCAGGACTTGAGGCTCACAGGGTGTGATCCCCAGCACCAAAATAAATAAATAAGAATTCAGTATTTTTTCCTTGATGATTTGAAAAAATTCTAAGATAAAGATACATTTTTCATCTAATATATGTTGTAAATGTTTTGCCAGTATGTTGTCTTTCATTTTAACTTTTTTCTAATATAAAGGAGAATTTAATTTTTCTTTTGACAATCGACCTTCAGAATGCAGGTGGGGAAAGAGGTGTGGCTCAGTGGTAATGTATTTAGCATGCACCAGGTCCTAGGAGCAACCCCCAGCACAAAAAAAGAATGCTTGCTTTTGAGGTCATTATTAGGAAGACACAAATAGGTATTTGTTTTCTTTTGGTACTTTTCTCATTTTGTATTACTTAAAATTTTTAATCTATACTCCTTCAGGAACTTTTGTGACTTAAAAATCTAGCTAGTTTTTTTTCAAACAGTTCACAGGCATTTCATTCATGGGTAATTCCAATTTTTGAACTAAAATGGAGGTCACCAGTATCAAGGTCTAAATTCTTACAGATATTTGAGTGTTTCTGGATTTTCTATTAAGTTACATTCATTTATCTGTCTTTTGGGTTGTTAGTAAACAATTTGTGAAAATAGCTTATTTTGACACCTAGGAACGCAGGTCTTCAGTACATTTTCTTAGTGACACAATAGCAAAAGAAGGTACATGGAACTCAAGTATTAGGTGACATTTTTATTTGGTTTATATAAAACTGATAGCTCACATTTTGGGACTAACGGATCTTTCTAGTCAAGAACATGGAGCCATTTTCCCATTTCAGTTTCCTTGTAAGGCAACATACATGCACAGGTGTACATCCTTAGTGAAGAACATACATGCACAGGTGTACACTGATAGAAAATGGATACTAGATTTAATCAGATTAAGTTTTAGCCCTAAATTTGATAGGAGAAATATTTCACAGTGTACTTTTTTTTACAATGTATACATCAGTTCTCTTAACGTGATATTAAGAATAAAATACTATACACACAGTTGTTACCGTCGTTAAATCACTTTTAAGTAGCCAATAAAGTGATCTATAACAAGAAGCATAAGTGGATTGAAAATCAGCTAGTTTTGTTTATATTCTGCTTCTCATAAAGACCGCCTGGGGATAGACCCTCTCCAAGATTTGCCTCCCTGGGTAGTGGGAATCTCCCAGGGAGGCGGGAATCTCCCCTACCCTTCCCCCCGCCCTGGGCCTCCCTCTCCCCCTCCCTTCCCCCTCCCCGGGCCGCCCCCCGCCTCCTCCCCGGGCCCCTCTCTCCCCCTTCCCTCCTCCCCGGGCCCTCTCTCCCCTTCCCTCCTCCCCGGGCCCACCTCTCCCCTCCCTCCTTACCCACTCCATTCCTCCTAACCCATGGACCCGCCGCTGCTCCCGCACGATCCGGCCCCACCTGCATCCCCTCGCCCTGCATCCCCATTACCTGTGCTTTTTTTTTTTTTTTTTTTTCTTTTTTTGTGGGTACCGGGGGGTCGACCTCAGGACCTCGCGCGCCAACAGGCACCCGTGCCGCTGAGCGATATCACAGGCCCCTTTTTCGTATGTGGGATCCGGGAGTCGAACTCGGGCCCTCGCGCTTGCAAGGCAGGCGCTTATGCCGCTGAGCCATCTCACCAGCCCTTACCTGTGCTTCTTGTCTCTGTCATTCAAGCCACTTTTCCCGAGAAGCAGGAGGTGCTGCACCTTGGCCATGTCGCCCTCCCTGGCAGCCCTGTGGAGCTTGCTCATGGACCCCTCGAAGACGCGGCGCCGCGCACGCCTGCAGCTCCGCTGCCCGTCCGCGGGGCTCCACGGTGCCTGGTCCTTCCTCCTGAGACCAAGGATCCTCTTCATGGCAGAGGCTGCCGGGCGCCCAGACGTTGGCCACCTCCTCGACCTTTCACCACCTTTGAAGGTAAACCAATCCCGTGGGCCACTGCGTCCCACTGCGCGTTTCGGAGCAACGCGCCTCACCGCCTCTGCGCGTGCGCGTCTCCGCCGGCGCTGCGCATGCTCACCACGCCTTACCAGTACGCTGGTGTGCGTGCATGCGTGCGCTGGGGGCTCCCAGCCGCTGTGCTCTCAGCAGCCAAGGTGCCACTGGCCCAGGCGGCCCTGCGTCTGGGCCGCGCGAGGGGCCGCTTGCCCGGAGCAGAGAGCTAAGGACCGCGGAGATCGTCCTTGGGGGAGGACGAGGAACCATGGGCCTTGCTTCCAGGTGGTGGGCTTCGTAGTCAGAGACTGCCTGCCTCACGCTCCTCCTGAAAAACGGGTCTCGGGACCATTCTAGCATCCACTCCCTAGGATGTCATCACCTGTGACATCTATAATGTCCATGGGTTGGCATCACAGGTAGCCAATGCACAGATTTTGAGATGGAAGAATAAGAAAAAGTGGTAAAACCCAGCATAGGACACAAATGGGTTTGCCGATTGTTCAGAAAACAAGGGGAAAAGAATATACGTATCTATTAAGAAGCGCTGGGGGGAGAAAAAAGCACTGCCAAAAAGAGGGAAGGAGGAAGGACAGGAAAAAAGGAGCAGAACAGCCTGGAAAGAAGTAAAGCCATGCACTTTGGGAACCTGGGAAAATGGACACGAAAGGGAAGGCGTGGAGGAGTGAAAACAGGACACTGACTTGGCCAGAAGAGAAGCTGACAGAAGTCATCAGCAAGGACAGCGAGGGGACTGACCCCAAGTCAGGAGCAGGCGGGCGGGAGGGGGGGGGAGGAAGGAAGTGGTTAAACACGAGTCAGGCAGATGCCTCAGGGCACTGGAAGGCATGGACTGCTGGGAGGCAGTAGGGTGGCAGCAACAGAGCAGCAACAGAAGGGACAGAATGTCAGAGGAAATGAAGGGTCCCAAAACAAGGAGAAAGCAGCCACATTGACAGGTTGGAAGAGTTAGGGTTAGGGTGTGTGGGGAGCAAGATGGGGGCTGCACAAAGGACTTTAGAGAAAATCTGAGAAAGGGGAGCTCTCTGGCTGCTCCCCTAAAGTTCATCACCTTCCTCCTGCAGGGAAACAGTGGTTGTTGTTTCCAGCATCTAGGGATCATGGTGCCAAGGGGGCTGGGAGGACAGGGAGGGCATGCCCCCCAGGTGTGCCCCTCCCATGCTCCCATACTCTCCACCCCACCCCGGCTCTGGCCCCAAGTGCACTTCTGTCCCCAGGTGTGTTCTACAGGTAGCTCATGGCCACGGACACCTGTGTGCCCAGGTGTGCTCTGCAGGTAACTCCTGCCATGGGTGTTCGTGTGCCCCGTTGTGCTCTACGGGTGACTTGTGGGCCATATTTTGCCTTGCTGGTTTTCATACTTAGCTACAGCAGAACCCCCAAGTGTGTCAGCATTTCCCACGTGCTGGCTGGCTGGCATTTGTCACAAGTCCCCAGGTGATGCTAAAGCAGTCGTGAAGGTTAAACAGGGACAAGGCTGTGAAAGTGCTTGGTGAAGGTCAAAGCACAGTTACGTTAGAACATGGAAAGTAGATTACTTCTGTTGCAGCATGTGTGTTGGCATTTGATTTCCCTCCGGCCTCAGCTTCCTTTCCCCTGAGTGTAAGCCTATGTTGTTTTTCCTCTGAGTGCACACCAGGCTCATGCAGAACAGTCCCCATCAGCTTTCAGGTGGCATCTTCTCCACGTGTCCTCACACAGTGGTCCCTCTGTGCTTGTCTTGATCTCCTCTTCTTCTAAGGACACCAGTGGAGTGGATTAAGGTCCATCTATTCACCCTCATTTTAACTTAATTACCTCTTTAAAGACCTCTATTTCCAAAGACAGTCAACTCTGAGGTATCAAGGGTTAGGACTTCATATAAATTTGGGGCGGGGACACAGTTCAGCCAGTAACTGTGAACTTCACTGCCCCTAAAGTGCTAGAGCAGAAATGTAGCTTTTCCTTCTGTGGCCCCTGCTCCATCCTCCCTGCTCCCCTGCAGGCTGGGCTGTGCATGGAGGAAGCAGGCCTCTCTGCTCATAGTTCTTGTGTGAGAACATGGGAACGGTCGGGAGTTTGGGGCCTCTTCCCAACAAATATTTGGGCTCTGGCCCTTTCCCTGTGTTTGTAGCTAAGTCCAGAGTGACCCTTACCTCTGTCCTGCCTTTGCTGCAGTCTTCCCTCTCCAGCAGGCTCCGAAGGAGGCATTATGTTGAAGACATCATTCCATCTGTGAGAGCTGGGGTAGGCAGGAAGGAAATGGGGATGGGTGCTGTATGTGCTGATGCTGTGTTAACAAGCATCTAAAGACTCATTTTCAGCAAATCAGTAATTTCCTTTAATGAGGCCTTCCCAGGTCCTTACCCACAATGCTCAGCTGCTCCCACTTCATATATCTTTTATTTTTTCCCCCTGTGATACTGGAGATGGAACCCAGGGCCTTATGCCTGCTAGGCAAGTGCTCTACCACTGAGCTACATGCCCAGCACCCATATCTTTTCTCTATGGTTTCTCTATCACTTAACACCAACCCAGCCCTCTCCCAAAGCTCCAGGTCCAAGGGCTATTGGATCACTATAAGCACTCCAAACTCAGTATGTCCATAATTGAACTGTTCCCCATCTGAGTGGATGGCACAAACTCCACTCCAGTTGAGCCTGCTGGAAAGCTGGGATTCATCCCAAATGTGACCCTCCATACTCCCTTCAGTCCACCTGCTACTGCATCCTTAGTGCCTCTCAAAGGCCCCCTCCTCCCCACTCCCATCACAGGGCCTGGATCCAGGCCACTTGTACTATTTTTCTGTTGGTTTGGGACTGCAGCCTCCTACAGCTACCTGCTTCAGCCTGACTTCTCAGGTGGTGCCTTCCATGATCTTTAAACACCAGACATCTGGTGATCCCACTGCCCTCCTTAGAACTTCCTAATGGATTCCTTTGATGCTTTGATAGATCGCTCAAGCTCCCCAACCCCTCTGGCCATTGCCCTGTCTGCACCTCCTTGCTAGCTGCAGAGACCACTCACATGGGATGCCCTGTGTATCTGCAAAGTCCATATTCTCACATTGTGACTTCCTTCATTTGGGGAGGTGTCACCCCCCTTCCAGGCTCCTCCAGGAGTCACTAGTTCCAGGAGATCTGCCCTCGCCTTTTGAATGAAGGGCCTACTCTCTGGACCCAAGCCACCCACATGACTCTGTCACAGCCCCTAGAACAATGGCCTGTAATCGCTGGCCATTTTTCTGTGACCTGGAGGATGAGGACCTTATCAGTATGTATATAGTTATATATAGTATCATATACATATTTACTTTAATGAATTAATTCTGACAAGGTTTGGAGGATGTGGTCAAAATTAGCCTTTATTTGCTTGGAGCAGTCTTCACTTTTCTGATGTTCTCTAAGCATTCTCCCTTAAATCACCTCCTGGTTGAATTATAGGTTTATCTTTTAGATCCCTTATTAGCTTCCGTGCCTCCTAAGATATCCAGGGTGCTACATTGAGAATTTTTCAAACTACTGGTTATGAAATCAATTTTGTGGATAAAGACTTTTTTAAAAAAAATTGAAACAAAATTACAAGTAAAAAGACTTAAGTGTATCTTACATAGGAAGAATATTGTTTTCATGAAGTGTCTGTTGAGCTCACTATGAATTGTGTGTTTGTATGTATGTGTGTGAAAAGTTCATGTGGAAAATGAAATAATAAACTGTCAGCGTGTGGTAGGTTACACTTCTGCCCAGTGTCGCTTCTCTCTGTTGGTCAGCTTGGTCTGCCATAACACATATCTGACTTACTGACTTAAATAATAAAATTTGTCACACTTTTGCAAGTCCAAGATCAAGGTGCCAGCTGATCCAGTTCACCATGAGGTCCGTGTTCTTCGATTACAGGTGGCAGCATATCTTATCCGAAGTACAGTTGTACATTACTTAACAATGGGAATATTTTCTGAGAAGTTTGTTCCTAGGTGATTTTATCATGTGTAAAGATATTGTTTCCCTAATTTCTTTCTTGGTGAGTTTATTATTCGTGTACAGGAACACTACTGATTTTTTTCTCTTGACTTTGTATCCTGCTCCCCTACTGAATTTGGTTATTAATTTTCGGAGTCTTTTGGTGGAATTTTTTGACTCTTCTATGTAGAGTATCATGGTCATCTGCAGGTAATGATCATTTGACTTCTTCCTTTCCTGTACATGTTACTTTTATTTCTTTCTCTTGCCTGAGTGCTCTAGCTAATGTTTCAAGAACTACAGTGAACAGGAGTGGTGACAGTGGACATCCTTATCTTGTCCCTGATTTTAGAGGTAAAGCTTTCTGCTTCTTCACATTTAATATGATGTTGGTTGTTGGTTTGTCCTAGATGGCTTTTGTCTGTTTGAGATGAGGTCCTTCTATACCTATTTTCTTCAGGGTTTTTAAAAAATTATGAATGGATGTTGGTTTTTGTCAAATGCTTTTTCTGCATCAATGGAGATGATCATGTAATTTTATCTTTATTTCTGTTTATGTGGTATATTACATTTATTTGTGTGTGTTGAACAATCCTTGGATCCCTGGAATGAATCTCACTTGATCATGGTGTATATTTTTGATGATTTGTTGTGTTCTGTTTGCTAGTATTTTGTTGAGGATTTTTGGGTCAATGTTCATTAAAGAAATTGGCATGTAAGTCTTTTTTTTTTTTTTTTTTTTTTTTTTTTGGTTGGGACCTTTTTTGGTTTGGGATCAGGGTAATGCTAGCTTCCAGGAATGTCTTTTGGGTTATTCCTTCCCTTTTGGTTTCATTAAAGAGTTTGAGGAGATTGGCATTAGATCTTTTCTAAAGTTTTTGTAGAATGTGGCAGTGAATACACTGGGACCTGTGCTTTTCTTGGTTGATGGTTTTTAAAAAAATATTTCTTCAATTTAATTGTCTGATTCAAGATTTGTATAACTTCTTGGTTCAGCTTTGGCACTTCATATGTATTTAGGAATCTATTTCTTCTGAATTCTCCATTTTACTAGAGTCTTCTAGATTTCAGCAGAGTCTGTTGTGATTTTGCCTTTTTTACTTCTAATTACAGTGATTTAGGTCTTTGCTTTCCTTTTTTTTTGGTAAGAATGGCTAGAGGTTTGCCAATTTTGTTTATTCTTTTAAAGAACCAGCTATTCGATTCATTTTGATGCTTTGTATTATTTTAGTCTCAATTTCATTAATTTCTGCTTTGATCTTTATAATTTCCTTCCTAGTACTACCTTTGGATTTGGATTTTTCTTGTTTTTCGTGGAATGTGAGATACATTATTAGGTTGTTTATTTGGACTCACTCTATTTCTGACGTGCGTATTCACAGCTATAAACTTCTCTCTTGGGGCTGCTTTCATTGTGTCCCACAGATTCTGGTATATTGTACTGACGTTATTGTTTGAGTCTATGAACTAATTTCTTTCTTGATTTTTTTCTGTGACCCATTGATTATTCAAGAGTACTGTTTTGTTTTCATGTGTTTTAGTAATTTCTGTGATGTCTTTTGCCATTGATATCTAGTTTCATTGCACTATGATCTGATAAAATGCATGGTATAATTTTGATTCTTTTTTTTAAAGAGAAAAAACCCAATAGAAACAATGATACAGAATTTCAAAGTAAGATAATAGGAAATTAACAATGGTTAATATATTGCATATTGTTATCTTCAAAGCAGCTTTTCAGATGACAAAATATAAGCATGCAAAATTGATCAAGCAATATAAGCACAAACCATTCTTTTCAATGAACCAATAGAAATTAGTAGTATAATTATCTTAACTCTCTTATATATATATATACATATATCTATATACATATATATGTATATATATGTATATATATGTATATACATATATATATGTAAATATAAAGTTTTTTTCTCTTCCCTTCCTTCTTTTCTCCTTTCCTCTATCCCAGTTGTTTTTTCCTTCTGAGCAGTTTCTTTTCCTTTCACAATATCTATTGTACATTTTGGATCTTATTTACTCTTTCAGTTTCTTACACTAGGGAGACAATACTATGTTTACACATGCAAGTCTGATTTATTTCACTAATGAGTATGGTCTCTAGTTGCATCCATTTACCTGTAAAAGCCTCAAGTTTATCCTTCTTTATAGCTGAGTAGTACTCCATTGTATAAATATACCACATCTATTTTATCCATTCCTTGGTTGATGGGCGTTTGGGTTATTTCCAAGATTTAGCTATTACAAATTGTGCTGCTATAAACATGGGCGCACATATATTGCTGTGGTATGATCTTTTTAATTCTTCTGGGTAAATACCCAGAAGGGGAAGAGCTGGGTTGAGTCGGATCTCTACTCCTAGTTCTTTGAGAAATCTCCACACTGATTTCCATAGTGGTTGTACCAATCTACACTCCCACCAACAGTGGAGAAGAGTTCCTTTTACCCTACAGCCCTGCCAGCATTTATTATCGGTTGATTTCTTGATGATAGCCATTCTTTCTGGAGGGAGATGGAACCTTAGTATTGTTTTAATTTTCATTTCTCAAATGACCAGTGATGTTGAACATTTTTTCATATATTTATTTGCCATTTGTATTTCTTCACATGAGAAGTGCATGTTCATCTCAGATGCCCAGTTTTGGAGTAGGTCTTTGAATTTGGGGGGCCTGATGTTTTTCAGTTCTTCATATGGTCTAGATAGAAGTCCTTTGTCTGAGGGAAGTTTGGCTAAATTTTTTTCCCACTCTGTGGGTTTTCTTTTCACTCTGTTGGTGATTTCTTTTGATGCACAAAAGCTTCTTAATAGGATGAGATCCCAGTTGATTGTTTGAATTACTTCCTGTATAGTTTGGTTTTTGTTCCTGAACTCTTTGCCTACCCTTATGTGTTCAAGATTTCTACCTACTTTGTGTTCCAGTAGATTTAGTTTCTGTTTCAATATTTAGATCTTTGATCCATTTTGACTTTAGTTTAGTGCATAGTGATTGACATGGTCTAGTTTCAGTCTTCAGCATGTGGCATGCCAGTTTTTCCAGCACCATTTATTAAAGAGGCTATCTTCCTTCCAGTGAACATGTTTGGCCCTTTTGTCAAAGATAAGGTTGCTCCAAAAGGTATTTGTACATTCTTTCATTCTTGAGTTTGTTAATACATGAGAATGTTTACTTGTTGTCTTTAAAAATAAATAAATATATTAAATGTAAAGAGAAAAAAAAGAAAGGGAAAGAAAAGGAAAAAAAAAGAATGAAAAAAAGATAAGGTTGCTGAGTGTATCTGTAGTTGTGTCTGCATCTTCTAATGTGTTCTACTGATCCTTAGGTCTGTTTTTTTGCCAGTACCATGCTGATTTTATCACAGTAGCTTTGCAGTATAATTTCAAGTCAAGGATTGTGATGCCTCCTGCCTTGCCTTTGTTGCCCAGGATTGCGTTTGCTATTGTAGGTCTCTCCTGTTTCCAAATGAATTTTAGGAATGTTTTCTCTAGGTCTGTGAGGTATGTTAGTGGTATTTCGATCAGGATTGCATTAAACCTGTGTAACTGTTTTGGGAGTATGGCCGTTTTCACAGTGTTGTTTCTTCCTATCCATGAATAAAGGATATCTTTCTGTTTTCTGATATCCTCTTCAATCTCTTTTTTCAGAGTACTATAATTTTCAATGTGTAGATCTTTTACTTCCTTTGTTAGATTGATTCCTAAGTATTTCTTTTCTTTTCTTTTTTTTTTTTTTTTGGGTGCTATTGTGAAGGATGTGGTTTCCCTGATTTCTCTCTCTGTGAGTTTGCTTTTTGTGTACAGGAATGGTATTGATTTTTAAGTGTTGACTTTGTATCCAGTTATACTACTGTATTTGCTTATCAATTCTAGAAGTCTTTTGGTGGAGTTTGAGGTCTTCTATGTAGAGTATCATGTTATCTGTGAATAATGATAATTTAACTTCTTCCTTTCCTATCCTTATTCCTTTTATTTCTCTCTCTTGTCTAATTGCTCTGGCTAATGTTTCCAGAATTATATTGAATAGGAGTGGTGATAGTGGACATCCTTATCTTGGTTCTGATTTTAGAGTGAAATTTTTCAGTTTTTGTCCATTTAGTATGATGTTGACTGTTGGTTTGTCATAGATGGCTTTTACCAGATTGAGGTAAAGACCATCTACTCCAATTTTCTGTAAGGTTTTTAATCATAAATTAGTGTTGGACCTTACCAAAAGCTTTTTCTGCATCTATTGAGATGATCATGTGATTTTTGTCTTTGTTTCTGTTGATGTGGTGTATTATGTTTATTGATTTTCATATGTTGAAACATCCCTGCATTCCTGGGTTCTTGGCATGTGTCTGTTCCAAGATCCTACCTTCCCAGTTAATTAAGGGTGAGATGTTGGTATCTGTTTGGCTCAGACCCCAGTTCTTTGGTGCTGGGCTTTGGTGAGGTTATTACCCCAGAGCTTTCCAGTATTGTTACAGAAGGGAGAACAACTGATTACAGCAGATATGACATCCTAGCTAAAGTAGTATAATTAGCAATAACAATAGCATCAAGCACAGTTTAGAAACTGACAAACTGGTAGCTATTAATTTTGTACCTTAAAACATAGGAGCAAAATCTACTATTATATAACAGAACCAATTGTAAATTGGGAGCTTGTATTCAAAGTATTTCCCTTTGTTAGAGTGGTTTTACCATAAGGTGGGGAGATTTAAGAAGGACAGTGGATAAAACAAAGATAACTGAAAAGAAAGTAGAAGCAAGGCTAGAGGGCAAATGATGATCATGCAAACTTTGGGAAGCTGGAGGAGAGGGCAGAAGAGAAAGAATGAGGAGTAAGCAAGGGATTATCTGAACTTGGTCTCTGGGTTTGGGGGATGGGATTAGTTTTCTGTGGCTGGAGTTGTCCCCAACCATTTAGAAAAGAGAGAGAGAGGAAAAAAAAGAGAGAAAAAAAAGAAAAAAAAAAGAAAAAAAGTAAAAACAAAACAAACAAACAAACAACAACAAAAGAAAGAATGGGGTGGCCCCACCTGCCTGTTTCTATTCCATGTGTCTTTGTCCCCAAGCACAATGCTGGTTCACCTAACTTACCACCTGTTGGCTCGTAGTGTTATTGTTGCTTTGGACTTTTCCCACCACTGGTCCTGCCTGTCCATCCTATGTGCCCTAGTTGGGACCCTAGTGTGTTGCTGGTGTTCCCTCTGGTCTCTGGGCTTCTCCAAGCAGCTTACCTCAGTCATGGCAGCAGCAAGGGGAGGGGCCATTCTCTGTGCCTTCTGGCGCAGTTCACCTGGGTCACAGTGGCCGAGATGGCGATGGTGATGGGAGAGGCCACCCTCTGCACTGTTCACCTGGGTTTTGGTGGTGATGGTGATGGGAGGCGCTGCCGTCCATGCTGTTCACTTGAGTTGCAGTGGTGATGGCAATGGCAGGGGCTGCCCTAAGAATTCTTTTCCACTCTTCATTTCCATGTGACTTAGCCTGCAGCTTCTGCACAGGTATACCAGCAGGCTGTGGGTGGCAGAAGACTGAGGCAACATATATGGGTTTGGGACTCTAGGATGGAGGGCAACCGCAGTGGCATTGACAGCTCAGACATCCTGAACTGGACGATATTACCCACTGGGTTTCTTTACAGGCAGAAGAGGTGTATTTCAGCAGTTTGATGCTCTATAAATATTTTGTGGTTCTGAAGCCTCTGGATGTATGGTTGAATTCCTAGTCAAGCCTCTTGTAGCATGGTGTACAGTTTAATGCAGGTGGGGGTTGCCCTGGAATGGAGTTTCACAATCAGATGCAGGTAGTTGATGGCCCAGACTGAGGGAAAGAGAGTCATCTGTGTATGTATCCATCAATTGTCCTTCTTTTTTGTGGGGGGACTGTGAAACAAGCAGCAGATGTGGTTGTGAAGCTGGAAGGGACAGAGAAACAGACTATCCTGGAGAGAAGGTGATGGGAACTTGGCCAAGTCTGTTGCTGGAGCCTTCCTTGTGGCAATTGAGTCTAAGTGAGCTGGCATTTTCATCCTGTCTCAGGATCTTCCCAGTTGAAGGCAAAAAAGGGATTGGCCGATGGGCAGTCCGCAAACAGAAGAAGGTATCTTTTAAATCCAGGCAAGTCAATCAGGTGGCATCTGGAGGTAGCAGTCCAAGAAGGGTCTATGGATTGGGAACTGCAGAGTGCAAGGTGATGGCTGCATCGTTGATGGCACAAAGATCTTACACTGGCCAGTAATCCCCACTGGGCTTCTTCACCAGGAGGAGAGAAGTGTTCCAAGGAGACTGACAGTCTATGAGGATCTCCAACTGCTTTAGGCAACTGATGTGTGGCTGGATGCCTGTTTGTGCTTCCCGTGACATAGGATATTATCCGACAGCAATGGGGTCTTAGTGCAGTGGAATCCCATCACTACATGAGCATGGTTGATGGTCAGGCCTGGAGGTGAGTCTTTGGCCCATGCCTCTGGGAGGAGAGTTTTCACAATTTCAGGGTTGTGATTATCTGTCTCAGGCTGATGCAGGCATCATTCTTCCCCTCAGGGAACAGTCAGAGTTAGGACCAACTTTGAAGGTGCAGAGTTAAATGAGAGGGAGGCCGACTGGCTTGTTGCAAAGGAGTTGGCCACTTCTAACTTGAAGAGGAGGTTTCTTTCCGGAAAGTGGCATTGGGCATTCTGGCATACACAGGAATTTGTTTGGTGAGATGTTGTCCCAGGCAGCAAGTTCGTGCCTGGCAGAAGGGGCGAGAGGCAAGAGTCCCAGTTGCCCTGGTGATGATAACCTTTTCCTGACAGAGGGGACTTTTGAGCACCTACAGAAAGTTCTGTTCCATTGTTTACCAGGAAAGTCCCAGGTTGGCCCCCAATATGTATGTGGACTGTGGGCTCCAGGTCACTCAGCTGAAGAAGGGAGCCCGGTCTGGCCTAGTCTGAGCCCATCAGACTGATGAAAGGGTTGTCATTTGATCCAGGTTGAAGCTTTTGGGAGTTCTTATCTTTTAGTCTAATGGGCATTTATTTTTTAGTGTCCATAGCCTATAACTTGTACATTGTTCTTTGACCCGAAGGTACAGTCCTTTACCAGACTGGATTTTCTTGCGGATGTCAGGTGCTTTTTGTGCAATGAAGGCTGCATTTATTTCCTGTAGATTTGCTGGGGCCTCAGGGTCAGAAGGAATGTAGACTCTGTGGGCTTTACAGAGTCTCTCATGAAAGTCTGAAGGGCTTTTATCAGGCTTCTGGGTAAAAGTAGTAACTTTGACATGTAGGTGGGCTTTTTGCCCCCTTCCTTGAGGCCTGCAAGGAGAGCAGTGTGGTACTGGTTCAGGGATCGAGAGCCCTCTTCTGTGTTATGGTCCCAGTTCGGGTGCCCTTGTGGGAGGGCTGTGGTCACCCAGGCATCTAGGTCAACCACAGTTGCTGGGGCTCGTGCCTTGAGCTAAGCTTGTGCCTCATCTAGAATACGGCTTTGCTCTTCAGTATGGAAGAGGGTCAGGAGAAGCCATTGGCAGCCATCCCATGTTGGCTGGTGAGTCTGGAAGATTGAGGTGAGGAGGTCCGTCATCACTTGGGGCTTTTCAGAGTAGGATAGAGTGTGATTTTTCCAATTGAGGACATCAGTAGTGCTGAAAGGCTGGTAGTACATTAGTGGCTGTTGGTTTGGTGGCCCTCCTGGGATTTCAGGATACTCTTCGAGTGGCATTTGAAGATGAGTAGAGGAGTCAGGCTGAGTGGCTGATGGATGATGACATCTGATGGCGGTGCCCATTGGTGGCGAGAAGTAGGAGAAGATTATGGCTAGGCGCTTAGCTTGGAGTTGTGGGAAGCAAGTGCTTGAGATAACATACGAGTTCAGGCTACGGTTGGTTAGATAAGGGAAATATGCACCTGGCACTGGTGGAAGACAGGAAGACAAATCTGCTCAGGGGAGTAGCTAGGTATATAAATTTAACTCTAAAAAGTTAACTGTTTTCCTCTTCACTAATATAAGAGAAACCATATGATATTTAAGCTTGTGTGTCTGATTTCTTTCACTTAAATTTATCATCTCAAGGTGCATCCATTTTCCTGTAAATGACTCCAGTGTATCTTTCTTTATGTCAGAGTAGTACTCCATTGTGTGTAAATACCACATTTTCTTTATCCGTTCATCTGCTAACGGGGATATAGACTGGTTCCAAATTCAGTTATGAGGAGTTGTGCAGCTATAAACATAGGCATGCATGTATTACTGTAATGATGTTTTTTTTTTTTTTTTATTTTAAAGAGAAGAAAAAACAAAACAAATCAAAAGAAGAACAAATTTTCAAAACAACATAATAGGAGGGTAACAATGGTTAATACATTGCGTATTACTATCTTTAAGTTAGTTATTCAGGACACCAGACATTAGCATTTAATTATCCAAACATTATTGGCACAAACCTTACTCTTCAATGAACTAAGTAAAAATCGTAGTGTATCTATCTTAACCATCTTATATATATATATACAATTTTTTTTCCCTTTCCCTTCTTTCTTTTCCCTATTCCAGTCTCTCTTTCCTTTTGACCAGTTTCTTTTTGATTCACCATGTCTATTGTACATTTTGGATCTTATTTACTCTTTCAGTTTCTCATACTAGAGAGACAATACGATGCTTACACATGTGCTTCTGGTTTATTTCACTTATGAGTATTTTCTCGAGTTGCATCCATTTACCTATAAAAGTCTCCAGTTTATCCTTCTTAATGGCTGAATAGTACTCCATTGTATAAAAATACCACATCTTTCTTATCCATTCCTCAGTTGATGGGCATTTGGGTTGTTTCCAAGATCTGGCTATTACAAATTGTGCTGCTATAAACATGGGTGCACATATATCGCTGTGGTATGATGTTTTTAATTCTTCTGGGAAGATGCCCAGAAGGGGAATAGCTGGGTCAAATGGGACCTCCAACCCTAGCTTTTTGAGGAATCTCCACACTGACTTCCACAGTGGCTGTACCAGTCGACACTCCCACCAACAGTGGAGAAGGGTTCCTTTTTCCCCACAGCCCCTCCAGCATTTGTTATTAGTTGATTTCTTTATAGTAGCCATTCTTTCTGGGGTGAGATGGTATCTCAGTGTTGTTTTAATTTGCATCTCTCGAATGACTAGTGATGTTGCACATTTTTTTGTATATTTATTTGCCATTAGTATTTCTTCATCTGAGAAATGTGTATTCATCTCAGATGCCCATTTTTGGAGTGGGTCTTTAAATTTGGGAGGTCTGATTTTTTTGAGTTCTTTATATGTTCTCGATAGTAATCCTTTGTCTGAGGAACAGCTGGCAAACATTTTTTCCCACATTGTGGGTTGTCTCTTCACTCTGTTGGTGATTTCTCTTGCTGTGCAAAAGCTTTTTAATAAGATGAGATCCCAGTTATTGATTCTTTGGGATAGTTCCCGTGCGGTTGAGTTTTTATTCATAAAGTCTTTGCCTACACCAATGTCTCCAAGGGTTTTACCTATCCTACCTTCCAGCAGATTTAATGTTTCTGTTTTAATATTTAGATCTCTGATCCATTTTGAATTTAGTTTAGTGCATGGTGAAAGATATGGATCTAGTTTTAATCTTCGGCATGTGTAGAGCCAGTTTTTCCAGCACCATTTATTAAAGAGGCTATCTTTCTTCCAGCGAATGTGTTTGGCACCTTTGTCAAAGATAAGGTGGCTTAGTATGTCTGGGGTTGTTTCAGCATCTTCTAATCTGTTCCATTGATCTTCAGGTCTGTTTTTTTGCCAGTACCACACTGTTTTTATCACAGTAGCTTTATAGTATAATTTCAAGTCGGGGATAGTGATGCCCCCTGCCTTGCCTTTGTTGCCCAGAATTGCCTTTGCTATTCTAGGTCTCTTCTGATTCCAAATGAATTTTAGGATTGTTTTCTCTAATTCTGTGAGATATGCTGTTGGAATTTTGATTGGAATTGCATTAAATCTGTATAACAATTTTGGAAGTATGGCCATTTTCACTATATTGGGTCTTCCTATCCAGGAGCAAGGGATATCTTTCCATTTTCTGATATCCTCTTCAATCTCCTTTTTCAGAGTACTGTAGTTTTCAGTATAGAGGTCTTTTACATCCTTCGTGAGGTTGATTCCTAGGTATTTCATTTTTTTGGATGTTATTGTGAAAGGTATTGTTTCCCTAATTTCTCTTTCAGTAAGTTTGTTATTTGTGTACAGGAAGGCTATTGACTTTTGAGTATTGACTTTGTATCCAGCTACACTACTGAATTTGCTTATCAAATCTAGCAGTTTTTTAGTGGAGTTTTTGGGGTCTTCTGTGTAGAGTATCATGTCATCTGCAAATAATGATAATTTAACTTCTTCCTTTCCAATCATTATTCCTTTTATTTCTTTCTCTTGTCTAATCGCTCTGGCTAAAGTTTCCAGAACTATGTTGAATAAGAGTGGGGACAGTGGACATCCTTGTCTTGTTCCTGATTTTAGAGGGAAGGCTTTCAGTTTTTGGCCATTTAGTATGATATTGGCTGTTGGTTTGTCATAGATAGCTTTTACCAGATTGAGATAAAGACCCTCTATTCCAATTTTCTGTAGGGTTTTTATCATGAAAAGGTGCTGGACTTTGTCAAAAGCTTTTTCTGCATCTATTGAGATGATCATGTGATTTTTGTCTTTGGTTCTGTTAATATGCTGTATTACATTTATTGATTTACGTATGTTGAACCATCCCTGCATCCCTGGGATGAATCCAACTTGGTCATGGTGTATAATCTTCTTGATGATTTGTTGGATTCTGTTTGCCAGTATCTTATTAAGGATTTTTGCATCTATGTTCATTAGGGAGATTGGCCTGTAGTTCTCTTTCTTAGTTGGGTCCTTCTCTGGTTTTGGTATCAGGGTAATGCTTGCTTCCAGGAATGAATTTGGGAGTATTGCTTCCCTTTCAATTTCATTAAAAAGTTTGAGAAGTAGGGGCGTTAGGTCTTCTCTAAATTTCTTGTAGAATTCAGCAGTGAATCCATCAGGGCCTGGACTTTTCTTTGTTGGGAGGTTTTTAATTACATCTTCAATTTCATTGGTTGATATTGGTTTATTTAGGATTTTTAAATCTTCTTGATTTAGCTTTGGTAATTCATACGAATCTAGGAATCTGTCCATTTCTTCTGCATTTTCCATCTTAGTAGAATATAAATTTTCAAAATAGGTATAGATGATCTTCTGGATTTCTGCAGGGTCCGTCGTGATATCACCCTTTTCATTTTCAATTGCATGGATTTGAGTCTTTTCTTTTCTTTTTTTAATAAGGTTGGATAAGGGTTTGTCAATCTTATTTATTCTTTCAAAGAACCAACTTTTTGCTTCATTGATTCTTTGTATTGTTTTTTTATTCTCCAATACGTTAATTTCTGCTCTGATCTTTATAATTTCCTCCCTTGTACGGGCTTTTGGCTTAACCTGCTCTTCTTTTTCTAGAAGCTCGAGGTTCACCCTTAAGTTGTTTATTTGCGCTTGCTCTATTTTCCTGTTATAAGTATTTAATGCTATAAATTTCCCTCTTAGGACTGCTTTCATTGTATCCCATAAGTTCCGGTATGTTGTACTGTCATTATCATTCAGTTGTAGAAAGTGACTAATTTCTTCTTTAATTTCATCTGTGACCCATTGGTTGTTCAGGAGGATGCTGTTTAATTTCCATGTGTTTAGGGAGTTTTTGTGGGATCTTTTGCCATTGATTTCCAATTTCATTGCACTATGGTCTGATAATATGCATGGGATAATTTCAATTCCTTTGCATTTATTTAAGCAGGTTTTATGAGCTAGTATGTGGTCTATTTTGGAGAACGTCCCATGTGCAGCTGAGAAGAATGTGTATTCTGATGTTGTGGGGTGGAACACTCTGTAGACATCTACTAAGTCCATTTGTTCAAAAGTTTGGTTCAGTTCTACTATTTCATTATTGATTTTCTGTCCAGTTGATCTATCTTTTTGTGACAGTGGAGTATTGAGATCTCCCAATATAATTGTATTAGTGCTTATTTGATTTTTCATGTCCTTTAGTACTTGTTTTATATAGCTGGGTGCATTGGTATTTGACGCATATATATTTATGATCGTTATCTCTTCCTCTTGGATTGTTCCCTTTTGTAATGATGTTTTTAACTCTTTTGCGAAGATACCTACAAGGTGAATAGTTGGCTCAAATGGAGTTTCTAGTTTTAACTTTTTGAGGACTCTCCATACTGATTCCCAAAGTGGTTGTACTAGTTTACATTACCATCAACAATGTAGAAGGGTTCCTTTTTCCCTGCAGCCTTGCCAGTATTTGTTATTATTTGATTTGTTGATGATGGCCATTCTTTCTGGGACAAGGTGGAATGTCAGTGCTGTTTTGATTTGCATTTCTCTAATGGCTAGTGATATTGAGCATTTCTTCACGTATTTATTGGCCATTTGTACTTTTTTGTGAAGTGTCATTTCATTTAAGTTGCCCATTTTGATTAAGTTTTTTATTTTGGGGCATCTACATTTTTGAGTTCTTTTTATAATCTAGATATTAGTATTCTCTCTGAGGAATAGCTAGCAAAATTTTTCCCCTTCTGTAGTGTACTGTCATTTTGGCTTTGCAGAGTTTAGCTATTCTAATTGCTGCAATATGCTATCTTATTATTGTTGTTCCTCTTTGTCATTCCATAAATGGTGTATGTTGTTGAGCATCCTTTCTTGTAACTATTGGCCAACTCGAAGTTTTCTTTGGTCAGGTGATTTTTCTGATATTTACCCATTTTGGTTGGATTGTTAGTTGTTAATGTTAAAAATTATTTGTGCATTTTGAATACAAGTTTGATCTGAGATATGTGTTTTGTACAGATATCATCTCTGGGTGGCTTGTCTTTTTATTCTCTAAACAGGGTTTTTTACAGAGTAGAATTTTTGTTTTATAATGCCAACATGATTGATATATTTTCTTTAATGAATTTCATTGTATGGTGTTGTCTGTAAAAATTCATCAGTAAGTGCAAGGTCACATGATTTTCTTCTGTTTTCCTCTTAAAGTTTCATAGTTTTGTGTCTCAAATTCTTTTGTAGGTAGTGTTTTGAGTGATTCCTCGACTAAGTTTTAAAATTTGTTTCTATGTTCACTTAAGTCTATATGATTCCTGAATACTTATTCTGTCACAATTTTTGGATAAAACATGGGTAGTAAGTTTCAGTTAGAATTTCCAAAACTATGATATTGAATAATGTGCATAGAGTACCGGATTTCGTTTTACTGGAAGACCAGCAGGTGGCGCCCGTGTCTCATTGAACTGCTAGCTTCCCACAGTGAATCCCCGCGGCCACCAGAGGGCGTGCGCTCCCAACTTTCCTGACCCAACACAGCTAGGGAGGGTACCAGAAGCCCGAGTCCACTAAGAACAGAGTTCAAAGTCCCACGCTCAGGAACGAGCACCGGGAAGTGGCTGTGTCTTCTGTGCAACCGTGAGTGCAAAGCTTCCTGTATGTGGCTTGAGTGCAGGGTGCAGGGATGGGCCTCCAGAGAGCTCAGCAGGGGAGGGGCTTCATGCAGTGGGTGTCATTCACTGTGACCACTGTTTCTACTGGACGGCCAAGGCGTGACTCCCATAATAAAAAGTCTACACCATGGCTTGCAGTAAGTGATGTGCTGTACCCTGTGGCCTGCAGTACTAAAGCACTATTCACGTAGTGGTGTCTGATGCTAGTATCAAACCAATACAGGGCCCTATTATATCTAAACAGTGGACCCCTAATGTTAATGCCCATACGGTAGCCTCTAATTCTGATTTAATATTCGTAGAATGGCTTCTGAGTTTAATATCCATAAAGTGGGCTCTATCCCTAATACAGCATCTACATAGTGGCCCCTAAGGGTAATTAAATATCCACAATATGATCCCATGTTACCAATGTGGTACCACACTGTGGAGTCCTAATAAAATACCAACAGAGTGCCCCTTAATATGAATATGTTATTAAACTCTAGGTCCTAATACTGCAGTTGTATCCTCACTGTGACCCCTCACTACTCATATAAAATACATACTGTGGCCTATACTATCCTAAGGCTAATATTATATCCACCCAGTGTTATGGATTTTTTTTTGAGACATGTTCTTGTTGTGTAAACTCATAGGTTGTAGAACTGTGAGAAAATACAATTCAATTGTTTTAAGCCACCTACATTGTGTTGCTTTGTTAAGGAAGCCCAGGAAAAGCATCCAGATACAGATGGCACTGCTTATGTGACAGAGGAAGTGGCCCACACAGGAAGACCATGTGGGACTTTATTTTCTTCTTTCCAGGTAGGAGTGGTTTCCAGAAAAATTGATTTGTATAGGCCACTATCCTTCATTTTTAAATGTGGAACTTCTGGTGCAATAGGAGCTAGCAAAGCTAGTGGAGAGTTTAAGAAGTCAGATAAATTATGTGGGTTCCATACTATTTCGGAAATAATAGGGATGTTTGTGATTTGTGTCCTAACATGTGAGAAGGTGTTCTTTGCTTGATTGGAATAAAGCCTGCCTCCACCTGGCACTTTCCCATTGTTGCTTTAAAAAGAATGAGGCTTTTTGCAATTCACAGTGAATTCAATAAAACCTTCCATGTAATGGATTTTTTTCTTTTCTTACTTCCTAGTTAGTGGTCAAGAAAAAAAAAAAAAAACTTTCTGTTAGCTCAAGTGCCTAGCAGACAGGAGGGGACTGTAGGGACTCCTCTGACCTATGCCAAAGTGCCAATTCCCAAAGCCCAGGCAGAGCTTGCCCATCTAGGGGCCAGTCTCATACTGTCCTTCCCACAGCTTTCCTTGCCTGATAACCCTAACACAGCCCAGGCCTCTTCTTCTCCAGGTCCCAGTGGACTTAAGCCCAGTACTGACCTCCCCCTTCCTACCAGTGTGCAACCTGGCCCCAGTAGCTCTGCCTTTAAAGACCAGGTCCTCTCATGCACTGGGATTCTTCCCTACTTGCTGCTCTTGATGCTGGGGGCTCTGAGGAGGCACTGGCCATGGTGGCCATGGCTACACAAAAGAGGTGGAGTTTAGGTTGTGGCAAGCAGGCTCATGGTATCATGAGGTGGTGGCATGCAGGCCGCTCCCACCATGGCCTTGCTGGGGCAGTGATGAAAGGTGGAGACTGACAGTCAGAAGATGAGGAGGATAGCAGGACAGGGAGGTGGAGATAGTGATGGCCTCATTCTTAGGCTGTCACCACTCTGAACTCACATTATTCATTCTTGCCACAGTAGCCCAGGGCACAAGTGACCCAGAAGATTGTACCTTCCCAGCAGTCGCACAGGCCCCAAGGTTGCGAATGGTGAACTCATCCTCCCAGGCGTCCTGGATGTGCTCCTTTGGAAATGACCCAGGAAGAATCGTGAAGTTCACAGACCTTATGGAGCCTGCATGGACTGAAGAAAGAACCTGGGTTTTAAAATATATCAGGTTGCAGTACCCCACATCACAAGTAGATGTGTCAGTCTCTCCATCAGAAAAGTGCAGCTACAGTGTGTCGGCAGAGTGTGGTTGCAGAAAAGATCTGAGTGGACATGACAGCAATAACTGTTTTGAATACAGAGAAATTCAGAGAAGTATTTATCCTTTTTTGGGTGCTATTGTGAAGGGTGTTGTTTCCCTAATTTCTCTCTCAGTGTGTTTGTTGTTTGTGTACAGGAATGCTGTTGATTTTTTTTTTTTTTTTTGTGCGTACTAGGGGTTGACTTCAGGATCTTGCACGCCAGCAGGTGCCTGTGCCTCTGAGCGATATCACCGGCCCTTTTTCGTATGTGGGTTCCAGGAGTCGAACTCGGGCCCTTGCACTTGCCGGGCAGGTGCTTACACCACTGAGCCGTCTCACCAGCCCTGCTGTTGATTTTTCAGTGTTGACTTTGTATCCAGCTATACTGCTGAATTTGGTTATTAAATCTACAGGTCTTGGGCCGGTGAGATGGCTCAGCGGCTTAAGTGCCTGCCCGGCAAGCACGAGGGCCCGAGTTCAACTCCCAGAACCCACATACGAAAAAGGGGCCGGTGATATCGCTCAGTGGCATGGGCGCCTGCTGGTGCGCGAGGTCCTGAGGTCGACTCCCCGGTACCCACAAAAAAAAAAAAAAAAAAAAATCTACAGGTCTTTTGGTGGAGTTTTGGGGGTCTTCTATGTAGAGTATCATGTCATCTTCAAATAATGATAATTTAATTTCTTCCCTTCCTATTCTTATTCCTTTTATTTCTTTTTCTTGTCTAATTGCTCTGGCTAATGTTTCCAGAAGTACATTACATAGGAGTGGTGAGAGTAGACATCTTTGTTCCTGATTTTAGAGTGAAAGTTCTCAGTTTTTGACCATTTAGTGTGATGTTGGCTGTTGGTTTGTCATAGATGGCTTTTATCAGATTGCGATAAAAACCACCTATTCAAATTTTCTGTAGGCTTTTTATCGTGAA
Organism: Erethizon dorsatum; assembly: GCA_028451465.1. NCBI lineage: Eukaryota > Metazoa > Chordata > Mammalia > Rodentia > Erethizontidae > Erethizon > Erethizon dorsatum. Next base: position 40,780,405 of record CM051833.1, on the reverse strand, counting down.
TGGGTGTTGGATTTTGTCAAATGCTTTTTTTTGCATCTATTGAGATGATCATGTGATTTTTGTCTTTGGCTCTGTTGAAATGGTGTATTACATTTATCGATTTGCATATGTTGAACCATCCCTGCATCCCTGAGATGAATCCTACTTGTACGTGGTATATAATCTTCTTGATGACTTGCTGAATTCTGTTTGCCAGTATCTTACTGAGGATTTTTGTATCTATGTTCATTAGAGAGATCGGCCTGTAGTTCTGTTTTTTGGTTAGGTCCTTCTCTGGTTTTGGTATCAGGGTAATGCTTGCTTGCAGGAATGAGTTTGGGAGTATTGCTTCCCTTTCGATTTCATTAAAGAGTTTGAGAAGTAGTGGTATTAGGTCTTCTTTAAATTTCTGGTAGAATTCATCAGTGAATACATCAGGACCTGGACCTGGGCTTTTCTTTGGTGGTAAGTTTTTAATTACATTTTCGATTTCATTGACTGATATTGGCTTATTTAGAATTCTTATATCTTCTTGATTCAGTTTTGGCAATTCATATGTATCTAGGAATCTGTGCATTTCTTCTGTGTTTTCCATCTTATTAGAATACTTACTAGGTTCTCAAAGTAGGTATTGATGAGCTTCTGGGTTTCTACAGGATCCATTGTGATTTCACCCTTTTCAGTCCAAATTGCATGAATTTGAGTGATTTATTTCCTCTTTTTGATAAGGTTGGGTAAGGGTTTGTCAATTTTATTTAATCTTTCAAGGAGCCAATTCTTTGATTCATTGATTGATTGTGTTGTTTTCTTAGTCTCGATTGTATTAATTTCTGCTATTATCTTTATAATTTCCTCCTTTGTATAAGGTTTGTGTTTGATTTGTTCTTCTTTTTCTAGAAGTTTGAGGTTCAACATTAGGTTGTTCATTTGAGCTCATTCTGTTTTCCTGATGTGAGAATTCATTGCTATAAATTTCCCTCTTAGGACTGCTTTCATTGGGTACCATAAATTCCGGTATGTTGTATTGGCATTATTATTTAATTGTAGATACCGTCTAGTTTCTTCTTTAATTTCATCTCTGACCCATTGTTTGTTCAGGAGGGTTTTATTTAATTTCCATGTTTATGAAGTTTTTATGGTTTCTTTTGCCATTGATTCCCAATTTTATTGCACTATGATCTGATAATTTCCATGGGATAATTTCAATTCCTTTGCATTTACTTAAGTGTGTTCTGTGGGCTAGTATGTGGTCTATTTTGGAGAAAGTCCCATGTACACCTGAGAAGAAAGTGTATTCTGCTGTTGTAGGGTGGAACACTGTATATATTTACTGTCTTAGTTACTGTTGAAGTTCCCCATCACAACTGTGTCACTGCTTATTTGATTTTTCATGTCCATTAATATTTGTTTTATGTAGTTGTATACACTGGTATTTGTTATGTATATATTTATGATTGCTATCTCTTCTTGGAGTTTTCCCTTAATGAGTATATAGTGACCTTGTTTGTCTCTTTCGATCAGTCTTGGCTTGAAGTTCACATTGTCTGCAAATAGAATAGCTACCCCTGCTTTTTTCTGGGATCCTGTGGCATGGATTATTGTTTTCCATCCTTTGACTTTTGATCTATGCATTTCTTTTTGAATTAAATGTGTTTCTTACATGCAGCATATTGTTGGATCTTGCTTCTTGCCAGTCTGTTTCTTTTGATTGGTGAATGGAGACCATTTATGTTGATGGTTATAACTAATATGTATTGGGTTATTCTTGCCATATTATTTTCCTATTGTTGGTATCCTATCTTTCCACTCTGTTTAATCACTTGCCCTGACTGGTGGCTTCTTTCTGTTGGTGTTTTTGGAATTGTGGTCTTCCTTATCTCTTTCTAGAATATCCTTTAGAGCATTTTAGAGAGCTGGTTTGGTGACATGAATTTATTTGGTTGTTCTTTTTTTATGGAAGTATTTTATTTCTCCATTAATTCTAAAAGATAGATTTTGCAGGGTACATCAGTCTGGGTCAGAGATTGTTTTCTTTTAGGCTTGAAATACTTCACTCCAAGCTCTCCTTAACTTGAGAGTTTGTGTTGAGAAGTCCGCTGTGATTCTAATGAGTTTTCATTGACAGGTGATGTGTTTCTTTTCTCTAACTGCTTTTAATATTCTGTTCTTGGGCTGAATTTCTGGAACCTTGATTATTATATGCCTTGGTATAGATTTATTTTAATCATGGCTATTTGGAGTTCTATATGCCTTGCTTATTTGTATGCCCAATTCTTTATCCATGTTTGGGAAGTTTTCTGCCATTACTTCTGTGGAGAGGAATTTTTATGGCATTTGCATTATCTCCAGCTTTCTCGTTGACTCAGGTCAATCTTATGTTGTTGTTCTTTCTTCATCTTGCAGCTGTTGGATTGATTTTTCATGGTCCCTTGCTATTTTTAAGATATCTTTCCTTTCTTGGTCATTAACCACAATTTTGTCTTCTAAATCTGATATTCTATCTTTGCCTTTGTTCAATCCGTTTCATATACTTTCAGTGGAATTTTTGATCACCCGCGTGTCTGTTTGGATCTATTTCATGGCTTCCATTTCTTTGCTATGTTGGGCATTCATGATTTCCATCATTTTCCTAAACTCAGGTATTTGTTTATATGTGTCTTCTCTAGATTCATTGGGCATGTCTTTCATTTTGGTAGTCATTTCTTTTTTTACCTGAGAGATTATTTTTTCTATAGTCACCTCCATTTTTTTTTTTAACTTCTGCCACTATCAATTCAGAAAATTCCAGTGTGTGGCTTCCTATTTCTTCTATCTCATTGTGTTCTGCACTTGTCCTGGGTGGGCTGGAAGTCTGGGATTTCATTTTGCTTCTGTGTCTTGTCATTTTTTTTGTTTCATATTTTTTTTGTTTTATTTCCTGTGTTGGTGCTTGTGGACTTCCTATGGTAGATAGCTTTATCACTAGTATCGTGTCTTCCCTAGTAAATGTATGTTCTTCAGATGTCTTTTAGGTGTAAGTGATTCTTGGTATTTGTGTCTATCCCAAGAACCCACCTTCCCAATTTATTAAGGATGAGAGGTTGCTATTTGGCTCTGCACTCTGTCCTTTTGTACTGAACTATGGTGATGGTTATTACCCCAGGCAATCACAGTGTTGCCATAGGAGGGAGAGAAACTGATTACAACATGTATGACATCTTGGCTAGTGTAGTACAATTAGCAATAACAATAACATCCAGCACAGCTTAGCAACTAACTGTGGTAACTATTAATTTGTTATCTTTAACCATAGGAGCGAGCTATATAGTTATATAATGAAGTCCAGTATATACCAGGAACGTGTATGCATTGAGTTTCCCCTTGGTAGATTATTTTTACCTGCTGGCTCAGTGGGGCCCCCTCAGGAAACAGGGCCCCCCCACCGCTGATGGGCCACTCCTGCTGGATCCCCAGGTGCTGCTGGGCATGCTGGGCTGGGGCAGCTCCTGAGGGCACCCAGAGTGCTGGGTTGTGCTGGGCTTTTTCTAGTCTTGATACTAAAATTCATCAGTTCCATATGTTTGTTGTGTGATACATGTATTTTATCAAGGTATTATGTTTTCAGAAAATATATTGATGCCAAGATTTAAATATTCAGATGAGGCTTTCCATTCTTGATTTTTTTTTTTTTTGTGGGTACCGGGGGGTCGACCTCAGGGCCTCGCGCGCCAGCAGGCGCCCGTGCTGCTGAGCGATATCACCGGCCCCTTTTTCGTATGTGGGTTCCGGGAGTCGAACTCGGGCCCTCGCGCTTGCCGGGCAGGCGCTTAAGCTGCTGAGCCATCTCACCGGCCCACCATTCTTGATTTTTGAGTTGAGTTTTGATAATTTCCTAATGTTGACACATTTTTATCTTTGATGAAATATAACAATTCCACACATTTGATGAAATATAGCAATGCCATACATACATACAGTTGCTTTTGGTACTGTAATTTGCACTTTGGGCCTTTCACAGTGTAGAGAATCCTCTTTTCCATGTAGCCAAATGCCCAGATGCAAAACTTTTATATAATACACCTTTATTTTTCACTAGGAGAAGTTATATCCTCGATTTTTCAGTGTTTTTTTGAGACAGGGTCTCACTATGTAGTGCAGGCTGGCCTTGAACTTGCTTATATAGCTCAAGCTGGCCTTGAACTCATGGTGCTCCTCCTGCCTCCACCTCCCGAGTTCAGGGATTACAGGTGTGCACCACCATGCTCCACTATCCCGGATTTTAAAATGTGCAGGTGTATGTGTAGTGAGCCTTTAATTGCCTTATCTTGCGAACACCTTATGTGATTTTGGATGAAAGTTGTATTAAAGTTATGAAATGTACAGAACAGGGTTTTTAACGTCCGTTTCACTTTTTGAAGAACATATACTAGATATTAATTTAAAAACAGGGATTTGTGAATGACATAAAAGTGATGCACCACTTAGCTGTATAGCCTGCATGTTGTATTTTTTTATTGTTATTGAATAGGGTCGCTTTAATCTTCCCAGGGTGCACTCTAACTTATCATCCTTCTTCCTAAGCCTCCTGAATGGCTTGGATTACAGGCCTGTGAGACTGCCCAGCTGAATATTTCTTTAAAATTTCATGGATCACTTGTAAACATAATGGAAATTAATGTAGTGAGGCACTTTTATGAATGCTATTTTATTTGCTTTTTCACAACTTATTTGAGCCTCCAAGATTCCACTTTTTCTTGTAACAAATTTAAATTTTACATATTAAATAGCAATTTTTGTACTTTTCCCTTCTTGTAAAATGTCCTTGATCAGCTTTGTGCAATGGTTTGCACCAGAAATCCCATCATCCATGAAGCAATTGGAATGGGTCCTCAGTTCACAACCAGCTCAGGCAAAATAGAAAGACCTTCCATCCAAAAATAAGTAGTCATGATATTTAGAGTTATTGCATAGTTTTCATTTTGTGTTTTACTATCTTCACTTTCTACTTGTTGGTCGCTATTTGTTCATCTTCTCCAAGAGTGTGATTCCTGTTACATTAATGATTGTTTTTTCTTGATGAAGAATTTTCCTAAATGGATTTACTTAAAATGGAATATTGAACTCAATAATTTTATTGAAAACTTGATGCACAATACTTACACGCAGGAGACCAGATAATGAGGACGGAGGACTAATTGGCTTTCCCTGTGGACACAAAGGGCAAGCTGATTCCCCTTTGGAAATGAGCCAGCGTGCTAGCACAGTGCAAGTTCAGAGAAAAGTCAATGCAGCTGAGAACAGGTTGTTTACATCAGCATATACTTCAGAAAATAGGAGGCAGCTAGATCTTGTGCTACTCTAATTGCTTGCTCCCATGTCTAAGCTAATAAAAGTGAGGTGGGCCAAAGGCTCAGTGCTCTTTGTCTATGAGAGGCAAGTGCCCACTATCCCTCACATTGTAAATTAATTCTGTGTCTTTTTGTTTTTCATCCTCATTCATACCCCAGGAAAAATCATAGGCTGGTTCCTACACTTACATTAGCATCTAATTATATACATTTGTACCCTTAATTAATGATGTGCTTTTGATACACATACTTCTTTAATAATGTGTTTTTCATGTAAACACACGGAGGAGGTCAGGAATGTTGCTCACTGGTGGAGTGCGTGCTTCATAGCAGTGGCTTCCTGGAATCCATGTCCTGCATTGTTCAAGAATAACAAAATAATACCAGATTTGTGACATTATGCCTTCTTAAAAATTTCCAAATTTTCTGTATTACAACCTATATAGTATTTATACTTAAGAGTTGAGGGAAGATCTCATGTTGCAGTAGTTTATTTTGTGAAAGTGAGCTCTGTGTCCAAATAAGCATTTATTCTGTTTTATTAGCATTCTAGGTGTCTGAATACTAAGTCCATAAGAATGAATAATTTATAAATTGTGTTTCTGTACCCTGTGCTATTATTTCCAAATACAATCATTGATCTGTTCTTAACCTCCTCAAACTCACACTCTCTCCTGCCTTTATTCCTTGGCTCATTGTAGCTACTTATGCTGGCAATGGCTATCCAAATTTTTTGAGGATTCTCATCAGTTAGGTATTGTCTTCCAGCCTACTTTAGTAAGGTACAATTAACTTACCTTTACTGTTTATTTATTTTAAATCATACATAAAATATCCACACTCAGTTTAGAACACTTTCATTCCCTCCTAAAAAATTGTTTTCTTTAACCAGTACTTCACTTTTCTGAAGCCTCACTCAGCACTAATAAACTGCCCATCTCTAGAGAAACTGTCCACCCCATACATTTTTCTATTCTTGCCATTTCATATGAGGTGAATAATTCAACCCTTGCCTCTGTTCCTCTCTTTGAAGCATATTTCCAAGATTTTTTCCTTGAATTAAAATATCATTTGTTTTGATAATTCTCAAAAATGCTATTCCACAGGTACCTTAAATTATTGGCCATTCAACAATTGATGGAAACTTCCATTGGTACTACTTGTTAGCTTTCAGGAACAATAAAGTATAAACATTCATGGGCAAAATTAGTATTCAATTATATCTCCATATCTTTTGTATATAGAAGGAAGAATTGATGGGTATCACGTGAATTTTTATGGTTTGTACATGAAATGTACCATTTGAAGCACATGTTGAAATCTGATCCCTTGGGAGATACTGGGGATGAAAACTGTCTGAGTATAGTTGGTGCATTTAGGAGATAATTAAAAGTAGACATGTTAGGTTGGTAAGCTTCCATGTTATTAACTACTCAGAAAAAACAAGACCACGATATGTGCACATGCACACATGCAGAGTGTCTTTTAATATGTGATGCTGTGTATGATCTCAGACTGTGTCAGCAAGAAAGCTATCACCATATAAAATTATTCTGCACTGCTATAAAAAACAAAGGACAACTCTTTTCGTTCTACCTTATTGAGTGTGAAGTGCTGTGTTTAGATTCAGGAATGAACTGACCATAACTGTGTGTTTTATTGTTGCAGGAACCGGCAGACTTTTCAAACATGATTTGCTCTTTACATTTGCAATAGGAGTTTGTGAGTTTTCTCCATATCCTTGCCAAAGCGTATTACTGATCCTGTCTGTGTCTCTGAATGTAGTCTAACTGGTTTCTTATTCTCCCTTAATGCCTGCTAACAGATATGGTCCTAAGAGCCTCAAACATACGAGTTCTTGCTTCCAAGGATGTCAGAAATGTTAGTCTTATTTGAAAGATGAGGAAACAGACGTGAGGTACATATGATATGGATTCCTCAACTGCCCTCCCCTTTAAGGAAAAATGTACAAATTAACATGTAATTAAATTGAAGCTTAGGGGATCAGAAGTTGTGTTTCTATATCTGATGTGTTGGGGATGCCGGGCCAGACTACTAGAGAAACGGGTTGTCACAGATGGGAATATGAATCCAATTTAAATAAGCATCAACACTATGAGCCTCGAGCTAGAAATAGAGTGTTCATAGATCATGGGGAAGAAAGACCAGGAGAAAGAAATGGCAGATCTGGTGAATTTGGCCTGTTTAAAATGACCCTGTGGGCCGGTGAGATGGCTCAGCGGCTTAAGCGCCTGCCCGGCAAGCGCGAGGGCCCGAGTTCGACTCCCAGAACCCACATACGAAAAAGGGGCCGGTGATATTGCTCAGTGGCACGGGCGCCTGCTGGCGCGCAAGGTCCTGAGGTCGACCCCCCGGTACCCACAAAAAAAAAAAGACTCTATGGCAGACTTTCTTATAAGGATGAACATAATAAAGAGTACAGTATTCTAATGCAAGCACCTGGACTAAATGCCATTGGCAACAAAAAGAAAGAATAAAAGTTGAAAGTAGAAAAGAAAAAAGACAAACAGCTCCCCTTTATGCCCAGCACACAAGAGACTGATGCAGGGAGGATGGCTATGTGTTCAAGGACAACCTGAGCTACATAGTGAGTTCAAGACCAGCCTGAACTACGAAGTGAGACCATGTCCTTAAAAACCAAAAGAAGAAAAAATGAAAGAATATAAAAAGAAAAGAAAAATAATTGAGCTGAATTCAAATTGGATTATCTACAATTGGAATTACAGAATGGTATGACAGGAAATCTGGCTACCTCATGCCATCCAGGAAGCAGTAACAAAAGCAGGGTTATGAATGGAACCTACTGTACTAGAGCACAAACCCAGTGACCTCCTTCCTCCAATATATCTGCAAATTATTAGACTGAGGAGGTCAGAAAGTGCATGGCAATGTTAAATTCACAACATCCAAGCAGCTTGAAACCAAGCCTTTGGTACATGGCATTTAGAGGACATTTTATGTTCAAATGGATATAGGAGAAATATAACTCCTGCCCTGTTAGATGTCAAATGTGCCAAGTTTGTGGGCTTGCAACATTGAGGAATGAAGTTGCAAACCAAAAGAAGTTAGGAAAGTTTTCTTGGAAATAAGGAGAGAAGAATAGCTCCTGGATTTTCAGGAGGGGCCCCCAGTGTGGTGGCCACAGAGGCTCATTGTCGGGGTAATTTATAGAGCAAAGTCACAATGTCATTACAGTGTGGGTCAAACTACAATCAACCTACAGGATTATAGCTGCTTAACTAATATTCCAACAGGGAAACAAGGCATGAAGCAAAGGTACGTGGAAAGAGCAAAGGCATTTTGGGGAAGCAATGAGTCCAGTTGCTCTGGTCACTGACCCGGGTGACTGATGCCTATCTGGACTTGCTGGAGGAGGTGCTGGTAATTACAGTATATTTTCAAGTTACTCTTTATTCCTTTGTATGGTATGTAGACCTGGGCATTGCATCTTCACCTTGAGGCCTGGCCTTCTTCAGATGTGCCTCCAGCCATGATTTCTGTGGCTTTAGTTTTTGTGTTGACTCCTTGGAGAGCCCAGTCCCTCTGACTGTGTATCAATTTCTGTCTAATTCAACTGCCTATAATAAAGTCACAACAATGTTTGTATGGATGAAGTGGTTATTCATTTAATGAAATATTGTTTAGACTACAAAGAAAGGAAATCCTTTCATTTGTGAAAATATAGATTAACTAGATCTTTAATAAAATACATCAGAGACAAATTAAACTTTGATCACAGTCATATTTAGAATCTAAAGTTGTCAACCCTACAGCTCTGTGGAGCACAATGATGGCTGTCACGTGAGGGGTTGGTGAAACTGAGAGTTGTTAATTAAGAGGCTCGTTCTTTCTATCCTGCTCTACAAAGCACCTACAGATCACATGGTGATTATAGTGATCGATGTAGTGTCCCCTATGCAGTTGCTGTTTGCTAAGAGAGTTGTTTTTAGTTTTTTTCTCCACATACTTGGAAGACAAGTGTGTTTTATGGTAAATATGCTAGCTAGAGGAGTTGTAATCATTTTACAATATAATCATATATGAAAACATTTCATTATGTTTGTTAAATGTTTTATTTACTACAATTATGTTAAAGGAAAGTAATAAACAATTTTTAACATGAGCAAAATTAACATGACTATAGCTCTATGATGTGTCCTAGAGATATTCCTTTTTCCTGCATTTTTAAGAAAGTAAACAATTTACAGTGGTTAAAATTCTAAAAATACATAAAGTTTTATATATCAGTAATTAGAAATGTAAAATAATGCATTTTAGTGTATAATTTGCTAAAAGTAGACATTGCCATGGCATTAGGTCATCCTGTCTATAAGAGAAAGTTGATATAAAATTGTTTAGAAAAATTTCTACATTATTGGCTGCTTAAACAATTTTTCTTCAGATGCACTGTATATTTTTTGCCAACTTCTAGAGTTTTTTTTTTTTTTTTTAGCAGAGGCTTCTATTACATTATTTAAAGATGCCTGTAGGCCTTTAGGACCCTGTCTATATTTTGCTGGTTTCTCCTGTTTTGAAATTTATGTAAAAGATTTATTTTTATCTTAGGATTAAACTAACTGCATTGACACTGATGGAGTGAAGCAGCAGTCCATTGCATTAACTTCCACTGGACACTCATGGCACTGATTATGTGAATTAGGAGAGAAAATTGGTGCACACATATATAAGAATGAGTCTATCGTTCAGTTTGAATGAAGATATGAAAATATAGTCTTTTTTCTATCTGTCTGCTTCCATGACTGGTGATAAACCATTCAACAAAAAGTATTTTTAGCCATTGCCTTAGTGCATTGTAGGTGCCCTATCCAAAATTACAGATCAGTTCACTTTATGAAATAATTATTTATCACAGTTGTGAAAGCTAGGAATTCCATGATCAGTGCTTTTGCAACTGACATATGTACTACGACTTTTTCTTTTTTTTTTTTTTTTTTGTGGGTACCGGGGGTCGACCTCAGGACCTCACGCGCCAGCAGGCGCCCGTGCCGCTGAGCGATATCACTGGCGCTTTTTTCGTATGTGGGTTCCGGGAGTCAAACTCGGGCCCTCATGCTTGCCAGGCAGGCGCTTACACCACTGAGCCATCTCATCGGCCCCTAAGACTTTTTTAAAGACAGTAACTGTCAGCTGAGTTCTCATATAGCAGCAGGGGTGGACAAGGTGTTTTTGGTCAATGTTATAAGTGAATATATGTTATTATTGAGATTTCTGACTGCGTGATCTCATTACTTTGAAAAGGCCTTACCTAACCTCCTCATACTATCACATTGGAAAGTAAGTTCCAATATATGAATTTTGGGGAAACTCAGACATTCATACTACAGGAAACATTAAATGAGATTATACCATGTGTTGGGCAGTGTTATGGATTCCATATGGCTTATTGTTTCTCACAGCTATTTATATGATGACATATATTCCAAATTCAGAAGTTTTTGGAAGATAGAAACTTAAGCAAGGTGTTACATTTAGATTTTAGAAATCTAAATGTAGATGTCATGAACTGAAACAGTCCAAATTATTCATGCGGAGAAAACAAGGTGGACAGCCTTTAAATTGGAGATTCAGCAAAGCAAATATTAAAAGGTAAATGACACAGTAAGCATTATTTCCATGCTCATAAAATGATTTTTGATGCTATCAGTCCCCACTGTTCCTTAAGGAGGTACAACCCCAGAACCATAAACAGAAAAATGGCATGCAGGATAAAAAAAGAATACTTAAGAGACAGCTCAAGTGGTCACCAGAAGAAATGCATAGCATCTGCATGGTGCGATGGCAAATTTCATCCTCACATAGCCCAGTGCAGTATATTTTCAAGTACACTTTATTTCCAAAAGTGGACATGGGCTTCAAAATAGGCATGACTCAGGCCGGTGAGATGGCTCAGAGGCGTAAGCGCCTGCCTGGCAAGCGCGAGGGCCTGAGTTCGACTCCCAGAACCCACATACGAGAAAAGGGCCGGTGATATCGCTCAGCGGCACGGGCACCTGCTGGCACGCAAGGTCCTTAGGTCGACCCCTGGTACCCCAAAAAATAAAAAATAAAAAGGAATGACTCTTCATTTAGATCTTATACCTGACTGCTGTCTAATGCACTCCATTAGTGACTTTTATATAACTGAAATAACAGACCTTGGCCTTATCATTTTCAACTTATACCTAACACTTCATCCTTTCCTGTAGTTTTATATTCATTGATCTCCTCTGTCAGAAATCAGAATAACCCATGAGAGTGTGTGGGATATTTTCACATCTGTGGCTCTTCTATTGTAGACAGATAAATTACGTAGAAATACATTAGGCAGTCAGACAGGCCTGGGCTCTTGAAAGAGTCAGTGGAGAATGTGAGAACCCATTGAAACTGTGGCTGGAGGAGCATCTGAAGATTAAAGTCCTAATGGCTAGTTTACATACTTTCCCAAGGGATGAACAGAAGCTTGAGATTATTGGTATCACCTTTTTGAGATTTCCCATTATCTCATTAGGGGTGGGTCGCCATCCCCCCACTAAGACTAAGACTAAGACTAAGACTAAGACTAAGAGCACTAGGACTAAGACTAAAACCACTAAGACTAAGACTACTAAAACTAAGACTAAAGACAAGAGTAAGACTATAGATTATCGACAAAGGTTTATGATGTTGCCCATATGCCCTTGCTACCATTGCATCAGTATTACCTGAGTGACTATACTTGCAATCTCATTGGTTAATCATAATTTTAACCCATGTTGTATCCACCTTATGATTTTGCTCTATAAAACTTCCTTTGAGAGGTGGGCTTATTGTCAACCCATTTAGGATCCCTCCTGTCTCTCAGAAACTATTCCTACTCCCCATTCCTATTCCCTAGTCCTATTCCCCAACAGATTTTCCTAGTCTTAACTGCTGTTGCTCCTTGGAATTCATTCTTCAACTATGCAAAACATGAACTCAGCATATCTGACATCTACCATTTCCCTGTGTCACTTCCACATGTTTATGACCTGGTTTCAAATGTGTGCACCATAGCCCAGAATTGTTCCTGTAGCAACAATGTCAAAGTTCCAAACCTGAATTGAATGCCCTGTAATGAACAGAAAGTGAGTGCTGCCAATATGCAGGCTCTTGATTCCTGAATCATCATGACTACTCCAAGAGATGATACGATATTAGGACTTTTCTGGATTTTAAGTGTCTAAAGAACCCAACTCCTCCTTTGGTGGTGTGGTGGATTAAGTAATGGTCAACTTGGAACACCCAGCCGAACTGAACCAATGTGAGGATTGTTGCCAACAGCATAAAAGGAGAACTGGAGGGGAAGATGGCATGCTGTTGCTGGAGAAGCTTGTTGCACTGGTTTTCCTGATATGAACTCAGCTGTTATCATCATCAGAGGAGCTCATATCCTCACTGTTGTGTGGATGGCTGCTGTTCTCTTCAGGGGGGCTCTGGTCCTTATCTTGAGTGTCACTTCCTGGCTCCAGTGCAGATCCCTCAGCCTGGTGGCACAGATTCTTCACCCGCTGGCACAGACTTTCTAGCTTCCACCACTGACCTTTGGGCCTTCTCAGTGCAGATCCTTGATACAGACTTGCATGAGACTTTTTTGTGGGCTCTAGGCTTCCAGGTTGACTCATGGAGGACATTTTCATGGGCTGTAGGTCTTCAGCAGAACTCATGCAGGACACTGCCATGGGATCCTGGGCCTCAGCTGGATTCTTTGGGTCTCTAGTGCATGCACAGTTCTCCTGCACTCTTCTGCATTTGAATGTTTGGGTGCGTAGTATAAAATAATCCTATAAATTATATGTTCTGTATTAAATCTATTTCCTGGCAAACCCTGACTACATCAGGTGGGAAATGATCAGTTGGGTCACTGTTGAGACATGGGAAAGTTCTCTCTTCACCTAATGTTATGTGTCTCTTTTCACACAGCGAGAAGCCCAGGGAAGCGACAATAGCTTGGTTTTGAGGACTGTGTATAGGTTCTCCACCAATATCAAGTCATTACATTCTGTATTGGATGAGCAAGAAGTAGGAGTGTTAGGTGCCTGCATGATGCTGCCTGTTACCTGAACCTGAGCCTTTGGAGTTTATGCTGTCTGGCCTCTGTGTACCTGAATTATCAGTAAAGGATACACTCACAGAGGCATCATTTTTTATTGACAAATAATTTGTAACTCTCTCAGGTCTTTTACAGATTTTGTTGTGAGGAAATATATATGAGGTACATTCCATATCCACATAAATCTATTAACAAAACAGGATAAACCTATCTGAAACTTAAGGACATTCATGTAAAGTTCTCCCTTATCCACCTAGGATGTTCCTTCAATCTGAATTGTGCTGAAACATTTTATTAGACTTCTACAGGCACAAGAGGGATAAATTTCTCACAGCCTCCATCTTCCTTTTTGGTCTACCCTCAGACAGTGTTTACCAATGCCCTCTTTCTATGCTCAGCACACCCACATGCCTTTGCTTCAAACTCCTTTTTCATCCATCAGTGCTATTTTAACATTGTCTGGGCAACTCCTTTGTGTTACTCAACCTACTCCGGGTAAAATGTCACCTCTTTGAGCTAGTGAGTTTCACACTGCCTTTCCTCATGTTCTCGCAGCATTTTGTACTTTTAATTTTCCCTTATTATCACCACTGTGAATTTCATTCTCATTTGATATGAAAATATAAATACTGAGAAAGAACCCTGACCAAGAATAAAGCTCTTCTCTGTGCTCAGCTTCTCATGGCTCAGATTGAGAAATTCTCTTCTGTTAGGCACAGCAGCTCAGAATAAAGTGTGATGAGGTAGGCCAGAGGTCCATCAGTCTTCAGTAAAGCTGAAAGATTATGTCAGGGAGTGAGAGAAGCCTTCTGAAAGTGGCAGTGTTTGAATGAGACCTGAATGATGTGCACTTCTGACTCATGCAATTATATGGAGAGTTCATTTCCAGATAGAAATGCAACATGTAAAATTTTGGGTACCTGTAGATGGAAGTGTTACATTACCTTGTGTCAACGTATTCAGGGATATTAGAGTAATTTCCCAGAAAGCATTGTCATACACCTCTTCACATCACTGTGAGTATTCTTCATAAGTTCTTCTAAGTCAACACTTACAAGTGAAATTGGTAGCTAATAAAGGAGGCCTCCATCAGCTTGCTAAATACTGTGTAATGTGAGTCCAGTTGTTTCTAGCAGTGGGTTTGTTTTAAGCATGAATTCATCACCAGATGCCTGTTTGCAGTGAGGTAGTTCTGCCTGCATGGAGGAGAATGGATTGTAGAGGAAAGAAGAGGTTTTGGTATGCAAAGAATTGCTGAAGTCAGGCTGAAATATGTACATATGAAAAACTGTGAAGAGCAGTCATAGAAAAAACTCATTTATATAATTAGTTGAAGAATGAATTGATGCATTTGGAAGTATATTTAGGACATACACCTTACTGAATTGTATTAGATATTTATTTACTTAGTTAGTTATAGGTACAAAATAGCTGACATACAGACTTTAAGAAAAATACATTTATTTTGTCTCATTGTTTCAGAGGCTGCAGTCTGCGTTTGACTGTTTCCAATGCAGAAATATCTTGGCAAATAGAAGTGAAGAAGAAAAGGTAACTTCTTTATGAGACCAAGGAGCCAGAGAACAGTGAAGGAGCCTCAGAAGGATCCAGGGACTTGATTTGGTTCATCAGGTGAACCTCACATGACTCCACCAGACCCACCTGGAAGTGTACTTTACTAATATACTACACACGCCTCAAACCAAACAAGTTGTTAACAAGTGTATCACATGACTCCAGACAATATATTCCTTGTAGGAATCTTAAAGTCCTGAAGAAGCAGAGTTTCAACCTGTGAGGAGGGAACAATAGGGCATGCGGAGCGTAGAGTTTGGAGTCCTTAGGTGTCCCTGCCATCACAAGGAAATGGTTGAGTGGATGAGGAATGTGGCTCCATTTCAGCAATCATTGTGACCCTCATGCTTCACAATATACTTAGTTTTAGAATTCAGGATTTTTATGACCCTGGATAAGTAGCAAGATTGTCTCGGAGGGTGGAAATATTTGTGTTTCTTTCATCTTTACTCTTTTGCAGATTATTGCTACCGTTTAACTCTAATTTCTTCATTTTCATAATAATTGTGCTCCTTTTGTGAGCATATCTTATTTTTCTTGGCTGAAAATGAATAGAGGGAGAGATATAAGTGTGAAAATCTTGACAATGAAGCCTGCTGCCTCACTGCAAAACATTGGCCTCTTAAACAGCCTGCCCTCTCTCTATTCCATTTTGTCCTGGCCTGGCCTGGATTCAAGATATTTTCTGAAATCAGGGGATTGATTCTTCCCTAGAATGTAGACCCCAGAACCTTCTGAATACATTTGTGACCCATTTTCAGGAAGAGTCCACTGAGTCCTTTAAGAAAACAGGAGCAGCATTGAAAAGTCAGGGGTAAAGCCCTTCAATGCAAATATCCCTCAGGCGAGGTGAGGTCAGCATTGTAGAAGACAGCCTGGTCCAGCATTCTCTGCACTATAACGTTTCATTTAGGATCCACTCTTG
The DNA here is from genome assembly GCA_028451465.1 of Erethizon dorsatum. NCBI lineage: Eukaryota > Metazoa > Chordata > Mammalia > Rodentia > Erethizontidae > Erethizon > Erethizon dorsatum. Next base: position 40,764,510 of record CM051833.1, on the reverse strand, counting down.
CAGGTAGGGGTTTGTGTCTGTCCTTATTCTTGGCCAGGAGGGAGAGCAATAGAGCAAGAGCCAATCAGTGAGGAAGGGGCGGGCTATATGAACTGTCCAATCAGGTGGGCCAAGGTAGGCGGGCTCTTCCGGTGTCATGGCGTCATTTGTGTGTTCTGAGCACAATACTGACAGCGGAATTCTTGCTGCACTGCGTTTGTGGCTTCGATGCGCTGTAGCCTGCTTCGGAAAGAACCTGGGAGACCCTCAAGCCACGCAATGGTGATGTTGTGGGAAGGGAGCCCTGAAATGGGGAGAATCTGGGCGAGACCCGTTAGAAGTGGTCAGAAGCCGCTATGGTGGCTAGAACCTCCGAGCTTCGCTTCAGATCCTGTGGTCCTCCTGGGCTGCAGAGTCATCCTCTGTCATTTTGGCCCTTTGTTGGGCAAGGCTAGTTCTGTGTCCCCAGGCCCCTGTCCCCACCGTGACACCGCCAGTCCACAGTGCCATCTGAGAAACCTCCTGCTGCCCTCTGACCTCCAACAGTCTGGGAGAGGAAGGGGCTTCGGGAGACCCTGACTCAGAGGTGGTTTGGAGCTGGGTGCAGCTGTAGTGAGCTAGGTCCCTGGTCTCATTCTGCCAGCAGTAGATCTTGATGACCTGAAGTTTACAAATGTCTGTAATGCATGGCCTCATAGCCATAACTCCTTTCCTCAAATTTCTGTATTTTGATATTTGTAGTGATCTCCTAACTTTCCAGTATGTTCTCATATTTCCAAACTCATGATAAGTGTTGACAGAGGTCCTGAGAATTCAAAGTAGTGTGGTGCTGTGCATCAGTGGTTGAGCACATGCCACTCAGTGAACTCCTGGGTTCTATACAGAGCAATGCAAAAGAAATTTCTAATCTTACTTATTTAGGTGACACCCCTAGTCACAGTTAGACTATTTAAGTGAGAACTTCCATAGAGTTTAGAATTCTGAGATAAATGGAGCAGATGTTAAAGTATTAGCAGGGGCAGGGGAAAGTGTATCTGCTAAGGACAACTTCCAGAATGGGCTGCCTGTTAAACCCATGCTGAGAAATGCAATGAAACACATTTTCATGGACATATACATGTGATATGGGTATGAGTGGAAAGGAACAGAGATGTCATCTCTGAATTAATGGCTATAGAGCTTGACCTGATGGTAGACAGTGTCTAAATACAGAAATGCTCTCTGAGGTAGACTTCAAAAGGAGTACTAGCATAAAGGAGAAGACGCAACTAGAAATGGTGCAGGGATATCAATTGTTAGGCATGAAGAGTTTTCTGCTTAGGGTGGATCAAAGGAGAGTGGAAAGGATGTGGAAGAGAATGGCATGATGAAGGGCACCAATAGTAGGACTTATGACGTGGAAGATCTTCTCTGAAAGTCAGATTGTTTTTAGGGTAAGCATGAAGGAAGAATTGTGTGCTGCTTTATCTGTGAGTTGGCCAAAAGTCACAGGCTTGAAGAAAGGAGGGGAACTTAATAAGAGATAAATATGTGTTCTGTTATCACTGATCAGTTCATATAATCTTTTTCTTTTCTTTTCTTTTTTTTGAGACAAGTTCTCACTGTGTAGTTCAGGCTGGCCTTGAACTCACTTATGTAGCCCAGGCTGGCCTCAAACTCACAGTGATCCTCCTGCCTCAGCCTCCCGAGTGCTGGAATTACAAATGTGTACCACCACACCAGGCCACATAATCACTTTTGAGGCAAAATCAGAACTTAAGAAACTGTCTGACCTTGGTGTAGGTTAAAAAGTTTTGTGGACACCATCGTTGAAGTACAATGAAAGGACATGGAATATTTCAAGGTGTGCTTGATGTTTTTATTGTAGAAAGACTCAACTCTGGAAATTTGCTCTGAGCTATGTACTCCCAAAGTTTTAATTTTTAATTAAAAAAATTTTTGAGATCATGTCTTACTAAGTAGCCCAAGGTGGTGTGATCTTTTGATAGTTTTTGCACCTCATTGACGGTTGGGATGACATGCATGTGCCATTATGTCAGTTTAAGATTGGGGTTCTTTATTAAGCATGATTTACCAAGATTTCAGTGCTTGGGTAAAGTAAAAATCAGTGAGGCATGGTGGTTCACTCCTTTTTGCTCAGGCACTTGGGAGACTGAGACAGGAAATGGTACAGCACCCAGCCTAGACAACTGAGCAAGATCCTCTTTCAATATGAAATATAAATTCTATGATTTTTCTCCACTGAACAGTAACACATTTTACATGCCCTAGGCCCTGTGATAAATCTCCAATACTGAAGAATAAAAGCAAAATTATTCAGTGGAAACCTTATTTTGAGCATTTTATTTTATTCTTTTTGCACACTAGTGACATATGGTACCACACTTGCTCATGGTGGGGGACAGCAGTACCGAATCACTCCTCTGTTCACAGCAGGACACCAGTGGAGAACAAGCAGTGATTTGCAGTGCACTGTATCAATAAAGTGCATGAGATATTTAGTAATTTTGTTATAATTTTGTATTGTGTTACGTATATGTTAACAAACACAGATCAAGCGTGTTGAGCAGGATAAAGGATCCAAAGCTTAGCAGTAATGTTTTCTTGATCAGGCATATTCTGTACCTTTTCAACAAATTTTCTTTTTAACTTCCTTTGTGTTGATCATGATATTTTTCCTTTCTAACTCAAATAATTCTTCAAAAAGTCCTCTGTAAAATGTGATGCTCATCAGATTGTTTCCTTTTTTTTTTTTTTTGTGGGTACCGGGGGGTCGACCTCAGGACCTCGCACGGCAGGCGCCCGTGCCGCTGAGCGATATCACCGGCCCCTTTTTCGTATGTGGGTTCTGGGAGTTGAACTCGGGCCCTCACGCTTGCCGGGCAGGCGCTTAAGCCGCTGAGCCATCTCACGGGCCCCAGATTGTTTCCTTTTTATAGAGCTATATAAAAAGGTTCCCTAGAGCAACTGAATCAAGAGAACAATATGAGCAGTATTTGGAAAAGGGAACACTAGTCTGGATTTTGAATTTTGTTTCTTTGTTTGCTTTGATTGGGTTTGGTTGTTTTTATTATTATTATTATTATTATTATTATCATTATTATATAGAGGTGCCCCAATCTGATCATACTGTCTGGCTTGCATTACCATAACAAGGGGATAGGATAGAGATTTTCATTGACCAGGCACAGGCCTGAGCAGTTGGAACACAAGCCCTCAAGCATGTGCAAGACAAAAGAGAAAACGCTTCCATTCCTAGTTCTAAATATGCTGATTTTGGAAACCCTTCTAACTGTTTTAACCTTGGGTAAACATCTGCCTTTCTATCCCAGTTTACCCACTCATGGAATCCCACTTCCATTTCCATGACATTAAAGATCTAAAAGCATATCTATCTACTACCGTTATTTCCAAGACTTTCATCTTTGCAGTTATTTATATCTCTGCAGAAAAAGAGGTGACTATGGGCCTTTGTCATATGTTCCATAAGTTCCAATTGACTGCAATTGCTGAATCCCCCTAAGTTGTCTCAGCTTGCCCACACACTGAGGACAGACCTTCCATGTTGGTATCCTGGAGATGTCCATGAGAATGGCCTATGACACAGCTGAGGTAAAGCAAAGAGCTTCAGTTGAAAGCTCCTTTTAGTCTGTCTGTATCTCCCTGTGGGTGTCATCATACAGCGAGAAGTGGTGGAGCCTGTTCTGGCTTTTCACACTGGTGACATCTGAAATGTAGAGCAGATGGAGAGGATAAGGAAAGGGTGTGCAAGGACAGACAGCACTTTGTGTAGATTCATTGAGATGGGATTTGGGCTGCAGAGCTAGAGGTTTGAAGATCTTGGGGTCTTTTCCCATTCTTGTACCTTGTCCTACAAGAGCTTGTGTGTCCAGTGCAGTTGCTAAGTCAGTGGTTTTCTGGTAATGGTGATTGTGCACATCAGGAAATGTGAATGTGTCTCAGCTTTTTTCTTCTACTTATAACGTAGAGCATAAGAAAGATTTAGTGTCATCCTGGGGATGGAGCTCAAGGAGGTTAACAATGTCACATAACAAACAGGATGGCCCTCATTAGAAGGAAACCTTGGCCCCAAATATCACTAGTGCTGTGCTTGACAAACCTGTTGCAAGTGTGTTTTCTTTCCACATTGAGCCCCTTCTCATCATTACTAGATTACACCCCATGGCTTCCTGTACATTTTTTATGCTGGTTATAGACCCTAGATACTGATGAGCACTGTACATGTGCTGTACCACTGAGCTACACCCCAACCTCATGTACATATGTTTTTAGTGCTCAAATACTATGTTAGAGAGCTCATTCTGTATTTTAATTAATTCACTCGGTAATACTTTCCAGATTTCTTTGCACTGCTATATGTAGATGTAATTCCTGCAGGGTCTCCATTGTTTGTGTGCATAACATTTTATTTGCCTTTCCACAGTTAGGGAGAGCAGGCTTGTCTAAATCTGTCAGTGATATAAATGCATCAAGGAACATTCTCTTACTTGCTTTCCCAGAAGCAGATTTGCGACAATCCCATGGATGCTCGGGAGCTTCTTTTTTGGTGCACAGAGTGTGTGTCATTTAAAACCTTATCATACACAGTCCACACCACAACCACCACCAGTGGGCTGTAGTTTCTGTTCCTCATAACCATCAACACTGGACTTTTTCTAATTTGACAAGTTTCATGGATTAATAGTGAAATTTAATTGCTTCTTTTCCTTTTTTCTGTCTTTATGCCGCCATTTTTAGGCATTCTGTTTCCCTTTCCTGTGTAAGACCTTCTGTAAATTATCTGCTTATGTCATGTTCTCATATGAGAATGTTCTGATGAACACTCTTTTGCTGTTGTTTTTGTAGGCATTTCGTTTTCACTTGTAGAGAATCAACACACATTCTTGTGATTTTTCCAGCTGCAATTTGATTTCATTGAGACTATCCTTTGCTGACACATTGCATACCTGACAAGCACAAGGTGCTGAGTTTGATTTCCAGTATCAAAAGAAAAAGAGAAAATTTTCTTTGCTGAACAGAAATCCTTACTATTACCTTTTGTATCTTTTCCAAGTCATCTTAAGATTTATAGTTTTACAGTTTTATTTCTAAGGATTTTCTCAGTGTTAGATCAACAAGTCATTTTCTTATACTTTCTTCCATATTTCAGGTTCATATTTTGTATTTTTTTCTTTTATCTATTGAGAGTGTACCTTTCAAAATTTGATAGAAAAGAAGTTTCACGTAGCATATACAATGAGCAACTTAGCACCATAAAGAACCGATGAATCACATTTTACTCTTAATTTGTATTGCCAGCCTTATCAAATCTCAGCTTGTTTAACAGAAATGTATTTCTCAATATTTCTTTTAAGTTTAGTGTGTATACATGTTGTCTGAATTTGAGGCTTAAGTGACTGTAACTGTATAGTATTTTCTAAATAATTTGAGAGTAACTGTATAGTAATTTAACTATAGTAATTTCTATAACTGTTTAGTAAATTACCTGTATAGTAATTTTTAAATAATCTCTCTAGTTTTTTGTTTGGGATTCAAAAATATGAGTGTCCCTTGTTTTTTAGAGGAGAGTGTCATGATGTTTTTCAAATTTATATTGTTTTATTGGTATAATAGATACAGTTGTATTAAGCATCTAGTTTAATGAATCCATAGCAGATTGCATCATCCAATCCAAGTCTACGTTTTTTTCCCAATATTCATATCATGTTCTTCAATTTTATTTGTATGTATGATCTTTTTGGAAAACTTTCAGACATTAAAAGATTTTTTGGATATAATTTGTAACAATTTTTAAAGTGGGTTATAATAATGTTTAGTGGTGTGTGAGGTCATTTCTGGATGTCAGTAATGTCCTTGCATTGCAGTGACATGAGAGGAGGCGTTTCCTTCAACAGAGCTCCATGTGGGCACAGAGTGAGTGAGGAAGCAGCTTGGGACCTCTAGTTGACTTCTTTCAAGGCAGAGTTTAGAAGTATTTGCAAAAATTTTAAAAAGCTCTGACTTCTAATTAAATATATTTTGAAAATGTAGATTGTTCCCTACAATGTTCATTATATTCACAGAACATGGTGACATCCTTACACCTTTGAATCTATCTATAACAATTTTCTTATATTTTCCTTGATAATCAGCCAAAAACTTTGGGTTCAGGTTAGGCATGGTGACTCATGCCTGAAATCCCAGCACTTGGGACTCAGATGCAGGAGGATAAGTACAAGTTTGAGGCCAGCCTGGGCTACCTAGTAAGTTCAAGGCCAGCTTGAACTACATAAAAAATTAAAAACATATGTATCATATCAAAACCACACAAGTGAACTAATAATGTAGTTCAGCATTAAACTCCATGCTCAGTGTGACTATGGTCCAGTATTCCATCCCTCCAGTGAGAAAAGAAAATAAATTGGAATTGTAAATCTAACCCTTCCCTAATAGTTGTAGTACTTTTGTGTTCGAATCTACTTAGTATTTTTACTTTGCAATTGAAGGAAAATTTCTTATATACTAATAGAATTTTTTGTAAATGTCTACTTTTTGGAAAAACATTTATTTCTTCTTTTATACACAATGAAAGTATATCTAATACATATTGTCTGAGTATTTTTGAGTGCATTAGAATTAACAGTTTCTAATTGTATTTCTGATGGATGGTAACTTTGCCACTAAAACCATCTACAGATGTATATTGATTGAGGTAGGTTGAGTGTCTGAGTGAAAATGTGCTGGTTACTGCTTCAGTTTCAGGGCAATTTTATAAGATATTTTCAATTTGATGCTAGTTTCATACTATTAAAATCTCTTGCTAAATAGGCATTCTGACCTTTAAATTGTGATCCCCTTTTTTCACCAAGAAGCTTCATTTGCAAGTGTATAGCATTGTTCCCATCTTCTTTCATCTTTTATTCAATAGAAAATCAGATTTCTGCATTGAATGTTGATAAACAGATTAAAAGTAGAGCAAAACATTGAAGTAATCAATAAAAAGGTGAATACTCTCAGAGACTACATTTTCTTAAATACCCAAATCAAATATACATTTCCTAGAACACATTCACTATGAAAAGTGTGATACTCTGGTCACCCCTTGCCTGTTGGCAGTGTTCCAAATGCATGCCCTTTCATGCAGTCAGTGTTAACAAAACCAAACTAACTGTCCAACTCTGACTTAAGAACTTAATATAGAGCCGGTGAGATGGCTCAGTGGCGTAAGCGCCTGCCTTGCAAGCACGAGGGCCCGAGTTCGACTCCCGGATCCCACATACGAAAAAGGGGCCGGTGATATCGCTCAGCGGCACGGGTGCCTATTGGCGCGCGAGGTCCTGAGGTCGACCCCCCGGTACCCACAAAAAAAAAAAAAGAACTTAATATATTGGTCTCATTTTTAGCTTTCACTACAGTGAATTTCAAAGCTAGTATAATTCAATAGATGAGAAAAAAGACAGTGTAATGCTTAGCAAGATGTTAAAACAGTAAAGAGTTTTTAAGTTGCTCTTTGGCCTGTGTCACAATTTAAATTTCATCATTGTGTCTTCATTCTGGTTTGGATCTCAGCAGATACAACAGCCATGCTTGTTGAGAAATATTGAACCTTGTCTCGTGTATCCTCTCATGTATCCTTTCACTTCTTGACTTTCCCATATCCATGTACCTCTTGTCTGCTTTTCCCATCTCTAAAATTATGTTCAGTGTCATCATCAGCAGTGGTCAGACTCTTGTGCCTCGACTTCCACATCACTTGTGTATCCTGGGCTCACCCTTTGCTATACTCAATTCTTGCTCAATGTTCTGGGCTATGCCCAGTATTTTTCTCTTTGCCCGACTGTGTTACTATATGCCTTTTAGCCTCTGTGAAAATGTCTACCTTGTGGCTTCATTCTGGGATGTGTTCAGTTATAGGAAGTATGTTGACAGTAGTATGTTTCTATGTTGTCTTGTGTGAGGCTCATGTTATCCAAGATTTTCCCTGCCACAGTTTCCATCAGGAGGGGGCCCAGTACAGAGCAGAAATCCTGCTCATCATGCTTGCGGTGTCGTCAGTTGCTTAGTCCTCATTGTCTTTGCTTATGTCTTCATTTTTTCTGCCATCTTCAGGGACTTCTGTTCTGAGGGATGGCTGATTGTCTTCTCTATGGGTATAATTTACCTCACTGTGTGTGGCAAGCTCTCTGACCGTTCCTGTATCAGTTATTTGCAGCCCAAATTCTAAAATATCTCAAAGGAGATTCTGCAGAGACTGACATAGAATGTGAACAATCCTGTCACTTTTATCCTATGGGGAAAAGATGAGCAGAACAAAAGGAAGAAGGCATTTCCCATCAAATTCTCACCTAGAAGTTTGGAGGCTAAGGATGTAGTAAGTAGGAGCACATTGGATTCTATATTTCTTCATTTTCTTCCATCCATCAGTCCTTTCTCTTTCCCACTCTCCCTCCCTACCATATTCTGGTTTTCTTTTTATTTCTTTTTCTCATTCTTTCTTTATTTCCTTTGTCTGTCCCTTTTCTTTTTTATTTTCCCTTCACTACTACTATTCCTCCTAGCTTCCATTTAATGTTCTTATACCCCTTCTTTTTTAATTTGCCTTTTTCAAATCTCTCCCTCTTTCCTCTCTTTCTCCCTTCATTCATTATTTTTAGTTGCACTGCAAATAGTTTTCCAAATTCTTTATAGATTTATCGTTAAGTAGAGATTGCCAGCTTTACTGAAATATAATGTACTGTTTGATTCATTCACTTGAAAATACACATAGTCAGCAGCCTAGTCCATTGAGAACATTTTATTTTCTCCTAAAGAAACCCAGTCTCCTTATTTCTTCTATTTTTCCAAGCTATCTGAATGGCTAATCTACCATGTACTCTATATATTTTCATATTCTGGCCATTTTGTATAAGTGGATAGTTCAACATTGTCTCTGTCTGTCTTTTCTGCATGGTATTTACAAGATATTATAGCATTTATCCAAAAATTCTTTGTATTTTTGAATGGATATTATTATGGAAAGCTTAAATTTTTGGTATTCATCAATTTGTGGATATTTCAGATGTTTCTACATTTTAGCGCTTTTTTTATGTATGTATGGGTGGTCGAACTCAGGACCTCGTGCTTGCCAGCAGTTGCTCCTGCTGCTGAGTGATATCACCGGCCCCTTTTTCCTTTGTATGTGGGTACCAGGAGTCGAACTTAGGACCTCGTGCTTGCCAGGCAGGCGCTTATGCCGCTGAGCCATCTCACTGGCCCTACATTTTAGCTTTTATGAAGACTAAATTGAAATGTTATTGTAAAATGCATTCCACCCTGTTAAATGTACCAAGTTCATATTTCATATTAGCAAAGAATAGAACAGAGGGTGCCAAAGGGAAGTTAGAAAGAAGTTAATGAAAGAGAAAAGCTCCTGAGAGCAGAAGGGAGCATGAAAGTGGGTTGGAACTGAAGCTCATGAGGTTTTCTATACAGTAAAATTTCATTGTCTAGTAGTATTTTATACAGTAAAATAATTTTACAGATTACCTCAGGTCAAGCTAAAGTCGATCTATTGGGTTACCCATACAATTGCTTATCTAATATTGATCTAATACTAAAAGGAGACATGTAGCAAGGATTCATCTACAGAAATCACTAACTTCAGTTTATCTGTAACTGCTACTACAAGAAACAAAGGCATTCCTGGAAGTAGTAGGAGTAAGGATCAGGATGTTCTGGCCATCCGTCTACTTGTTTGTTTCATTATTTGGGCTTACCTGACCAGATGGTACTAGTTACAATACAACTTTGAACTGTTATTTATCTTGATGAGGCTTTTGGGACTAGCCATCATGCCTCCGTCTTGTGGCCTGGTTTATCCACTGAGGCCTCAGCTACAGACCTAGTTCACCTCATCTCAGAAGTGGCTGTATCTTGGACCTGGTCCTTTTCTAACTGCCCGTCAATAATTACCTAACTTAACTATCTGAAATATAAGCATTCATGTACAAATTTTTGTGTGGACTTATGTCTTCATAACTCTTCTGTATATAACAAAGGTAATGATTAATGAGCAACATGGAAACAATTGATGGTTGTACAAATATTGTTCTATTCAAAATTCATGATAAAATCTAATTTCTGGTGGTATAGCTGAATAGGTGAACACCCAGCAGTATATAATGATAGGTGAAAATATTATCTCAGTAAATATGGACAGTTGGGTTACTTAGGAGGCAATTAGAGTTAGATGTGGTTTTTTGGAGGAGTCCCTGTTGAGTAGTGGACTTGAAGGAGAGAGAGTAAGAGGAGGGAACATACCTGCACTTTAGACTCTCCGTGAGATACCCTGTGTGAAAACCTCAGGTCTAAGATGCTTAGGATTTATTATAGAGTAGACTCCATGGGTCAAGTCAGGTGTGAGGTTAAAGAAATTGGCTTCAAAAATGATTAGAACATAGAACATGTCCGTCATTTGGCACAGAGCAGCTTGGGAGTATATTCAACTGAAATCATTAGGGAGCAACCAATGCTTAGGAAAAAGTGGATAATTCACATTTAATTAATATTTTCCTATAAATTCTACTATTTAAAAATGAGTTTTTGGCATCTTTGGTTTTTCATATGAAAAATGACTCTCCTGCTTTAAATCCATGTTCAGCATTAAGGAGTCTTGACCATGACAAGCTGCAGAGTGTGGGAAATCAGGTGTCTCATGTATAGTCTGGGGGTTTGTTCTTTTTGCGGAGGTGACTCTCATTGCCATGGAGCTTTGACTGAAAAATGTGTGCATTTTTAGTTGCAAACATTTGCTTAATTCAGACTAGAATTTGTAGTTATGAAAAGTGTTTCTGCAGAGAATGCTTAGAGAAAGAAAGACTCATTTAGGTTTTTTTTTTTTTTTTTGGTGGGTACCGGGGGGTCGACCTCAGGACCTCGTGCGCCAGCAGGCGCCCGTGCCGCTGAGCGATATCACCGGCCCCTTTTTTGTATGTGGGATCCGGGAGTCGAACTCGGGCCCTCGCACTTGCCAGGCAGGCGCTTACGCCGCTGAGCCATCTCACCGGCCCGGTTTTTTTGATCAGTAATTGTGATATGTCTCCTTGATGAGTAGGAAACACTAGCACGTTAGTAAAGCTTTGTGTGTGTGTGTGTATGTGTGTGTGTGATTGGTTTGTAGGCCACTAGCTAAGCAGGGAAAACCCAGCCTGCGTGGGGTTGGCATCAACAAATAAGCTTGTTTCAAGATGGAATAAAAAGGGAAGAAAGGAAGTCTCTCTTTTCTGGGGAGGAGCTCTGGAATCTGCCATTGCCTTTGGATGTTGCTCTCTAGCTCCTTGAGGCTTCCAGAAGCAACTCTTCAACATCCAGTTGCAATTCCTGAGTAGGGAAAGAACATGAGATTAAGGGGGATTGAATCCGAGGTAATCTCTAAGGTCATGTCCTCTTGCCTTACTCAGATGCATCCAGACATGTGATTTACTAATATTCTAGGCATCTTTCAGGCCAATACTTTTGACACTAAGTCTAGCCATCACATGACTCCAGATGTAAACTTTACAGTGGGGAAATTAATATGTTGAAAGAGAGAAGCTTTCAGTCTCTGAGAAGGGAACAGCGTATTCTGAAGAATTCACTCTATTAGGTCTTAGCTGTTTCTGCTCTTCACTGAGAAGTGATTGAGGGTGAGGCTATATTGCAAATATTATTCTGGATTTTCTGTTAAGATTAGATTACAGGGCCGGTGAGATGGCTCAGCGGCTTAAGTGCCTGCCTTGCAAGCACGAGGGCTCGAGTTCGACTCCCGGATCCCACATACGAAAAAGGGGCCGGTGATATCGCTCAGCGGCACGGGCGCCTGCTGGCGCGCGAGGTCCTGAGGTCGACCCCCCGGTACCCACAAAAAAAAAAAAAAAAAAAAAAGATTAGATTACAGAGTTCTGGATATCTTTGTGACTTTGGAATAAGTATGTTTCTTGTCTGAGGCGTTGGAAATATTTCATGTCTTTCATCTTGATTCCTTTACATAATACTGTATCATTATACTAGGTTCTTCATTCACTAAATATTTGTATTCTCTGTTTGGCATAGATATATTTATTCACTGAAAATGTCTAGATAAGGTTTGAGAGTCTGCACCATGAAGCTAAGTGCCTCATTTACTTTTCTGCCCCTGACAACCTTAGGCCTTTCCTTCTATTACATTGTGTCCTGACCTTGCCTGGACCCAGATTCTTCTTTGTGTTTAGTGATTCTCTCCATGTGACATTGACTCTGGAAGTGCAGTGGCACAGTTGTGATCCTATTTTCAAAAACAAAAGAAAAGAAAGAGCCCACGAGTCCCGTAGATAGGCACAGGCTGCTCTGCAGAGTTAGGAGCAAATCCTTCTTCACTGCAGTGATCCAACAGGCTGGATCAAGTCAATCTCCTTGGCGAAATCCTGGTGTGGGAAGGTTTTTGTCTAGAGTCTATCATTTGGGCTCTACTGAAGCAGCTGTTGTATCATTTTTCTTCTCCCTCTTGGCTCAGTGGACAGAAAATGGAGCGTCCTTGCATCAGTGAGAAAGATTTTCTGTTGTGGGAACTGTCCAGTCAGGCACACTGGCCAGAGAATAGGATCCTCTGCTGAGCACTCATGTTAGAAACTCAGTGTGTTGCTGAGAGACTCCCAACCTGGCTTAGCCTCACTCGCTCTATGAATTCTACTAACTGTGGCTGCATGCGAAGGTCCTGGGAGACCCTCAGTCCTCAACATGGTGATTATGCAGGGCCAAATGGCCCACAAGAGTGAGAGTTGTGGTGGCTGCACAATTTCTGGTTAGAAGTGGACAGAACCAGCTTTGGCAGGATCTGGGCCTCCCTGCATCAGTTGAGGAATCTTCTTTGCTGTATGTCAACTCTCACTGGTACTCATTTGTTCCTTTCTAACCCTCTGGGTGGGGCTGAGACTTCTGCCAGGACCTGTCCTGTCCTGTCCCAGTGAAGTGACTTTACCATGGCCAGTGCCCTGCCTTTGCCAGCTCAGTGCCTGCAGGCCCACTCTTCACCATGCTGTTCAGTGAGCAGGAGAGTTGAGGGGAGACTCAAGACACATGTGTGAGGTTTCTGTGTGGGTGAGAGTGCTGTGTTGGGTGCTCTGTTTTTTCTCCCAGCAGCAGACCAGGTATTATGGTTTATATCTAAAATGTCTTCTAAATGTCACACAAGTTTGAAAGTTGGTTGGTTTGTGTAGAACCTTTCCTCACTAGTGTATTCATTTCATTGGTGAGTTCAGTATCTGATTGTACTGTTAGGAGGTGGGGACTTATTGGAGATGGGTGATTTTCTTAATTAAAAATGGAGGGCCGGTGAGATGGCTCAGTGGCGTACGCGCCTGCCTTGCAAGCGCGAGGGCCCGAGTTTGACTCCCGGATCCCACATACGAAAAAGGGGCCGGTGATATCACTCAGCGGCATGGGTGCCTGTTGGCGCGCGAGGTGCTGAGGTCGACTCCCCGGTACCCACAAAAAAAAAAAAAAAAAAAAAAAAATGGAGTGGACAATTGATTACCTCTGAAGAAGCAAAAAAACTTGGAACTCAATTATTTGTTTTGCATTTGCCATAAATATGCCTAAGAGTCATAGAATCATGATGCAGGTGAACAAACCATCTATGGCTCCTTCCAGTGCATCTCTCTGATTCCATCTAGCTACTCCCAGGGTGGCCACATGATGGATTTTATGGAAGCTCTTTGGACCTTAACAATTTTTTCATGCAAAGTGTTTTTTGGTTTCAATTCTTCGGAATTTTGAATAAGTTAATAATTGAGGTTACTGTATCATTATTATGCTGAAAAGATTATCTGTGTTTTTTTTGCCTCAACTTATTACCCATACGATTATAGGGAAATTCATGTTTCAGCCACTTCACTCTCTTACTCCACAGTCTCTGAGCTTGGGATTTTTTTTTTTTTTTTTTTGTAGGTACCAGGGGTCGACCTCAGGACCTCGCGCGCCAGCAGGCGCCCGTGCCACTGAGCGATATCACCGGCCCCTTTTTCGTATGTGGGTTCCGGGAGTCGAACTCGGGCCCTCGCGCTTGCCAGGCAGGCGCTTATGCCGCTGAGCCATCTCACCGGCCCTGAGCTTGGGATTTTGCAAGTTGGTTTTAACAAAAAATGTTTTCGATATGTTTACAACTGTTATTGTTGATTATTTTGTTCAAGTGATAATGAATTAGAATTTTTGATGGAATAACAAAAATACTGGTATGCAGATGATGAAAATTCAAAATAAAATTTTTCATAGGAAATTTTCATCTGATATTTCATAGATACTTTTTTATTGTTTTGCCAACATGTGGAATAGCTTAATTTATTTATATTTGTCCATCTAATATATTTTATTATATTTTTGTAGTTTTATCTTGTGCTTATTATATCTAGTGTTGAGCCCCTTTCATATATGTGCTTTTAACATTTGTAAAGGGCTACGTATGATGTAAAGTTTATAATTTCTAATGCAGTTGTTTATGCCTGATACATAATTGCATGGCATATTATTATATATTAAAATAGGGATGTACTCTGTGGTAGAGTATTTTAGTAATTCCATTAGGTTTTTATTGGTACTTTAATTTTTCCAACATGCCATGATGTTATATGCAAGTAAAGACAATTTTATGGGTTCCATCTTAATCTCTGCTCATTACTTCTTAGTCTTCTGTTTTGTCTTTATCCCGTGACAAGATTTTATGATTTTTGTTCTCTAGATTTTATTGTACTGGATTACATTAATTATTCAATAATGACTTTGATACTTTTAGCAATTTATTCTCCATTGTCTATAATCTACATAAATAATGAGCAATGAAATTTCCTACTTGCTGAGTTTCATTTTTATGTTGCTATTGTTTCTCTATCTCTCTGATGTTGCAATCTTTGTTCTTTTCTATATGTAATTCATTGTTTCTAATTTCTTCTGAAGCAGCCATAACTGGGTCTCTGAAATGATAATATGTCCTCCATTCATTTTCATACTTATATTTTAATATTTAATCAAGTCTTGCATTTGAATCATGTGTCTTTTAAAAATTTATGATTTAATCTGTATTTCTTAGGAGTATGTTAAGTATGTTTTTACTGTTGTCAAGTTTCATTTTAATAGGCATGACAGCTTCCTTTGCACAATTTCCATTACTTGGAACACATTAAGTTTTTTCCTCTTTTTGATGTTTTTATTATATTTACAATACACAATGATTACATTCATGGTAGGGAGTTGGTACATGTCCATAACATAGTTCAATTATTTTCCCCCTAAAAATTGTGTTCCCTATTATTGCTCTGAACATGGTCTAGTAGAGTGAATATTTCTTGTGATTTTGAGAAGACTTTGTACTATGTAGTTATTAGATAAAGTATTATGCAACACTGAATCCATCTGCAGGCAGCATGATGTTGTTAATTTTAACTGTTCCATTACAGATTTTTCCTCCTTCTTCAGCTATGAATAACCGATGGAGTTGTTTTGACATCTTCAGACAGAGTTGTGAATCAATATTTCTCTTCAAATTCAGGTTTGGCCTCATGTAATTTGATGCTCTGTTGAGTAGTGTATTGTAGTGAGGGTTTGCAATGGAATAGATTTAATACAGGACACATAATTTATAGGATTATATTATAATATTCACCCAAAAGTGTCAAACACAGAGAAGATCAAGAGATCTGTCTACATGAGAAAGACCCAAACAATCTAGCTAAAGCCCTGGATCCCTTGACAATGTCCTATACAAGTCCCACTGAAGACCTAGAGCCCATGGCAATATCTTCCGTGAGTCCAGCTAGAGGCCTAGAGGCCACAACAACCTTTCATGCAAGTTTGTATCAAGGATGTGCATTGGGAAAGCCCACAGGTCAGTGGTGGAAGCTAGAAATTGTGCACCACCAGTGTGAAGGATCTGTGCCACCAGGCTGAGGGATCTGCACTGGAGCCAGGAAGTGATGCTCAAGGTAAGGACCAGAGCTCCCCCGAAGACAACAGCAGCCATCCTCAGCAAAAGCAAGGACCCAAGCTGCTCTGACGATCAGAACAGCTGAGTTCATGTCAGGAAAACCAGCAGGACAAGCCTCTCCAGTAACAGCATGCCATCTTCCCCCTCAGTACTCCTTTTATGCTATGGACAACAATCCTCAGGTGGGCTTTCCACACACAGAACCACACTGATTCAGTTTACCTGAGTGTTTCACCTTGACCATTAGTTAATCCACCACAAGGACTGCTGTATGTATCAAGGACTGTTCGTTTTAGAGAACTGCCTTTTATGTCATTATCTGATTGCTGCAATTATTTTGAGGTACTTTTAATAATGTCACATTAATATAGCTTCTGCAAGGCCAGTGATATAGCTCAGTGGCACAAGCGCTGCCTGGCAAGCATAAGGTCCTGAGTTTGATTCCTGGTAGTTAAAAAAAAAAAAAAAATATATATATATATAGGTTTCTATGAGTCTCCCTCATCAATGTCTACATAACCCCTCCTGTCCAGGTGGGCACCAGATGTGTAGACATTGATCAGCTCTGATATCTGTTCTCTTTCTCTGACAGTCTACCCTGTCCTCCTGATAGACCATGTAGAGTTTGACCACTGCTTGCTGGGGTCTGTTGGTCTCTTGTTTGCAACTGTGCTGCTTTGCTTATTGCTGCTCTGTGTGCCAATGTTGTCTCATCTTTTCATATATGAATGTAGACAGATATAGATTAATGTGTACTTTCTTAAGGGTGATTTACTGCTTAAATATTTTGCATAAATTTTATTTTCAGAATTGTTGGTAAAACTTAACACTAATAACAATGTAATGATCCTGGGAATATTCAGGAAGTTTCTTCACTGGTCCTTGGGCAATGGGTGAGAGCATCCAGGTGATTGATCCCCTACCTGACTCAACCCTGTCTTGCCCCATGGATGGCCACTCTCCCACTTTGGCGACTTCGCCTAAGTTTACCATGTATGAATTTCTATGAACAATGTTCTTTTGGTTTCCTCCCTTGGATTTTTCAATAAGAGATTATTATAGATTTGCAAAGAGAACAATTTCAGAGGTTTTTTTACTCTCACTATTGTTAACAAGTGTTGATGTGTGAATCAAGAGCCAAGTGCTTTCTCATCTGTTCCACTGGTCATGTGACTCAGGAGTTTCCAATTTTACATGAAAAGAATCACATCTCTCTCCAGGAATAATAGCACAGTGTATTCTCTGTTCATTGGAAAGAAGTCGCTGCTCTGTATGTTTTGGTAAACTCTAAAGTAAATGCAGTGAGCCTAGAGTGTATCAGTCAATTATCCATTCTTGCACAAGTCTACATCCTCATTGTTTTCTTCCATGCTTCCATTTTCTTTAGTGTTTTTCTCAAAAAAGTTTGGCTCTTGTTGTTTATTCAGTGTTTTCTCTTGAGTTAGATATGTTGTAGTAATTTTTTAAGATTTGTGTTCTTTGACCTTTACTCCCTGTACAAAATATTTATACTGTGTACTCAACAAATATTTTCTTGTCTTGTTTATATTCCATGGTTTTCATATATTTCAATTTATCCTTCTAATTCTGATGGTTACATGATTTTCTTCTCAGGAATACTTTTTCACATTTAAAAAGTCATTTCACTATGCATTCTCAAGCATTCAAGGTTATCTTTCCCATTTCAATGCAACTGAATTATTGCATGTAGAATAGAAGACTATACAACCCAGGTTCCCAAATACATACCTCTTTCTCCCTGAACATATATGGAACAGATTGTGATTTCTTCCAGAGGAGTTTAACACCAACTCTATCAACAATCAACATTCCACATACCTGTGAACTCCCTGAATTCTGTGTTCCATTCTTGAGATATTTATCATTTTCTCTAATAATGGTACTGTCTCATGAAAGGTGGAATTTGAAGGTGTATTGTGTATATTATGGAAGCTATCAACCTTCTTGCTAAGAAGGTATTGAATGGTGTTAGAATTTTATTATATTGTACAGCTAGAGTTTTTTATTTTTTTTTTATTTTTTATTTTTTATTTTTTTTTATTTTAAAGAGAAGAAAAAACAAAACAAATCAAAAGAAGAACAAATTTTCAAACAAACATAATAGGAGGGTAACAATGGTTAATACATTACGTATTACTATCTTTAAGTTAGTTATTCAGGACACCAGACATTAGCATTCAATTGTCCAAACATTATTGGCACAAACCTTACTCTTCAATGAACTAAGTAAAAATGGTAGTGTATCTATCTTAACCATCTTATATATATATATATATACAATTTTTTTCCCTTTCCCTTCTTTCTTTTCCCTATTCCAGTCTCTCTTTCCTTTTGACCAGTTTCTTTTTGATTCACCATGTCTATTGTACATTTTGGATCTTATTTACTCTTTCAGTTTCTCATACCAGAGAGATAATACGATGCTTACACATGTGCTTCTGGTTTATTTCACTTATGAGTATTTTCTCTAGTTGCATCCATTTACCTATAAAAGTCTCCAGTTTATCCTTCTTTATGGCTGAATAGTACTCCATTGTATAAAAATACCACATCTTTCTTATCCATTCCTCAGTTGATGGGCATTTGGGTTGTTTCCAAGATCTGGCTATTACAAATTGTGCTGCTATAAACATGGGTGCACATATATCGCTGTGGTACGATGTTTTTAATTCTTCTGGGAAGATGCCCAGAAGGGGAATAGCTGGGTCAAATGGGACCTCCAACCCTAGTTTTCTGAGGAATCTCCACACTGACTTCCACAGTGGCTGTACCAGTCGACACTCCCACCAACAGTGAAGAAGGGTTCCTTTTTCCCCACAGCCCCTCCAGCATTTGTTATTAGTTGATTTCTTAATAGTAGCCATTCTTTCTGGGGTGAGATGGTATCTCAGTGTTGTTTTAATTTGCATCTCTTGAATGACTAGTGATGTTGCACATTTTTTTGTATATTTATTTGCCATTAGTATTTCTTCATCTGAGAAATGTGTATTCATCTCAGATGCCCATTTTTGGAGTGGGTCTTTAAATTTGGGAGGTCTGATTTTTTTGAGTTCTTTATATGTTCTCGATAGTAATCCTTTGTCTGAGGAACAGCTGGCAAACATTTTTTCCCACATTGTGGGTTGTCTCTTCACTCTGTTGGTGGTTTCTCTTGCTGTGCAAAAGCTTTTTAATAAGATGAGATCCCAGTTATTGATTCTTTGGGATAGTTCCCGTGCGGTTGAGTTTTTATTCATAAAGTCTTTGCCTACACCAATGTCTCCAAGGGTTTTACCTATCCTACCTTCCAGCAGATTTAATGTTTCTGTTTTAATATTTAGATCTCTGATCCATTTTGAATTTAGTTTAGTGCATGGTGAAAGATATGGATCTAGTTTTAATCTTCGGCATGTGTAGAGCCAGTTTTTCCAGCACCATTTATTAAAGAGGCTATCTTTCTTCCAGCGAATGTGTTTGGCACCTTTGTCAAAGATAAGGTGGCTTAGTATGTCTGGGGTTGTTTCAGCATCTTCTAATCTGTTCCATTGATCTTCAGGTCTGTTTTTTTGCCAGTACCACACTGTTTTTATCACAGTAGCTTTATAGTATAATTTCAAGTCGGGGATAGTGATGCCCCCTGCCTTGCCTTTGTTGCCCAGAATTGCCTTTGCTATTCTAGGTCTCTTCTGATTCCAAATGAATTTTAGGATTGTTTTCTCTAATTCTGTGAGATATGCTGTTGGAATTTTGATTGGAATTGCATTAAATCTGTAT